>OU612059.1:65448755-67862741 GCA_914767635.1 Melanostoma mellinum | reverse complement strand
ATGACACATGCGATGACATATGCGATGACACATACGATGACGCATTTTTTTTTTTTTTTTTTTTTTTTTTTTTTTATTACTTTTATTTTTTCTTAACATGATTTAAAAACAGTATCTGCGAAGCCTAAGCTTGTCTGCAGAAAAATAATATTCAATTATATTACAATAAAAGCAATCAAAGTTTACGATTTTATATAAAATACAATTTTAAGATTTCAATTTTTTCAAAAATATAAGTATGTATTATGATAATCTCTATATATAGAAATTTAATTTGTACAATTTAGGAAAAATTTTTTTAGCTCTTTTTTTCTTTTTTTAAAGTTTTGAATCATGACAATTTCTCTCGGTAGTCCATTGATTATTATTGGTACCGTGTGCGTCTTCCGTAGTTGTTGTAGTTTCTTGGTAACTGTAACATTCCTTGTGCACGTCTTCTGGTGTTGAGTTGGTGTTGAATTGGTTGTTTAAATCGGTTGTCATCAAAGTATTCTACTATGGTCGTCATCTTGAAAATATCTTCAACTTGTAGTGGCTTAAAAAGTGTGTCATATGTTGGTCGATAGTTGTTGTTTATTTGTTTTACAGCTGCATTTTGGAGTTTTTGAATTTTCTTTATGTGGGTCTTAGCTGCATTACCCCAAGCAAGTATACCATACCGTATCCTTGATTCCATCAATGAGTAATAAACTAGTTTTAAAACATCGTGGTTAGTGTGGTATTTTAGATGAGATAGAGCAAACATCGCTTTCTTTAGGTCCATTCGCAATTTGTCTATGTGTTTATCCCATAAAAAGTGACTGTCTATTACTACTCCCAGATACTTGTAGCTGCTTACTAATTCGATGCATTCCTTTTGCGTCTTGGGGCAGTCATCGTTTTGTAAATAAATCCTTTGATTTGTCGCCTTAAACTGCGGACTTCTGATGTGCATCATTTTCGTTTTTGACGCATTCATTACCAAGCCGTTGTCGTGACACCATCTAACTGCCAAGTTGAATTCTTCTTGAATTATTTTTGTTGCCATATCAAGAGAACTATGGCGAACGACAATAGCCGTATCATCAGCAAAAGCGAAGGGAATGCTCTGCTTGAAAAGTCGTAGCAATTCGTTAGTGTATAGCACAAACAAAATTGGGCCCAGTTTAGATCCCTGCGGAACTCCATATCTCATCACTTTTTTCTCACTCACTGCATCTTTAATTTTAACACAAAATGTTCTGTTTTGAAGATACTCTGTCAGCCAATCAGCCATAGAGCCACGAATTCCAATTCTTCTTAAGGCTTCAATAAGATTTGAGTGATTTAAAGTGTCGAATGCCTTACTGAAGTCCATGAAGATTACTAGTACGTGTTGCCTCTTATCTAAACTTTCGTTGACACAATTTGCAAACTCACCAAGCAACTTTCCTGTATTTTTACCTTTCTGAAAACCGTACTGGCTTCTATGAATAAGTGCATGTTTGTCAACAAAACCTTGCAACCTGTTGGCAATCACTCCCTCCAAACATTTTTCAATAACAGGAAGAATTGATATAGGCCTATAGTTATTCAGCTGGTCCTTTGTTCCTCCTTTGTAAATCGGCCTTACCACTGCTGTTTTTAAAGTAGATGGAATTTTTGACTGAGTTATACTCAAGTTAATTAATTTACATAGAATAGGAGCAAAGACATCCTTAAAGCTTTTAATATCAATAGCTCTGATTCTATCAAATCCTGGAGCCTTATTTTCTCCAAGTGTATTGAGAATGCTTTCAATCTCAGTGACGTTAGTTGCATATGAAAATATTGAACTTTCCACTGTGTCATTGATGTTGTGTGACGTTTTTATATTGCATTTATGAATTATTTTTTCAGTCTGCGAAGAGAAAAACTCCGCCAGTTCCATTGATAGTGTTGTCATATCAGTTTTTTTAAAGCTTTTTTCCAATGTTTCGTCTATATTCGTTTTTTTTCTTCCTAGGATTTCGTTGATGAGACCCCATGTTTTTCTCGAATCAGTCTTAAATTGTGTAAATTTGTTTTTGTAATAATTTGATTTTTGTACTGCTATGTGTTTATTGATTTTGTTTCGTAGGGTTTTATACTCTTTTTCATACGTCAAATTTCTCCGATTATTTTTCCATCTTCTGTATAGAATATCCCTTTTTTTACATTCATCTACTAATGTTGTCGTTATCCAAGGGTTGTTTTGTCTTTTTTTAACTGTCTTTCGCTGGTATGTTGATTTTTCGTATATATTGTCAAATTTTTGAAGTAGTCTATTGTACATACTTTCTGCATCTTCTTCATCAAAAACCTCTCTCCAATTTTCTTCCCTAATAAGCTGGTTAACTCTTGAGCTACATATGTATGAAGAATTTGGAATTATGTTACTCTTCATTTCTTCATTCTTCTCATAAAATATTATTGCTCGATGATCGGTGATACCATTATCAATTACAGCTGCATTTATTACGCTGTTCACTTTGTTAAGTAAAATATGGTCGATTAAGGTTTTGGTGCCATTTCTAGGATCAATTCGTGTGTATTTATTTATTACGTTTATTAGTCCTTTTGATGCCATCATTTCCAAATAGTTCTTTACATAATTCGAGTTGTTGTCCCTTAAGTCAATATTCATGTCTCCCATAACAATTACATTTTCGTTCTTTTTAATTTGCCCTATTTGCTCTGACAATTCTATACAAAATGTCGCCTTGCTGAAACCTGGTGGTCTATATATTCCAATAACGGATGTAGTTTCATTATCTTCTAAATACTGTATTTGAATATTTTCATATGATGTTGTTTTTGTTTGTATGGTTTTATGAGATAAATTACTTTTAATAAACATCATAATACCTCCACCTCTATTTTTATTTCTATTTAACACCTCCTGTTCGAATCCTTCTAGTTGATAAAATCCTATTTCATCGTCATTTAAGTTTGTTTCTACTAGTATAATTATTTTTAGTTCGTTGATAAAATGGTTTATATTTGTGCAAAAAGTATTCCAATGTAGACGCATGGATCTTATATTGAAACACAAATAAAAATTTTTGTATTTTTTTAATTCATTTAAGTCAATGTCCGCAAAACCCTGCATCACTCTACAATTTGTGCTCATCGATATTTCGTTGCATACTTCTGTGCTGTCTAAATTTTCGTTGCATTCTTTTGTGCTGGTCATTTTTTATGTACAGTTTTGAATTTCTATTTATTTAATTCTCTCTGCTCTCACTGCACTATTGCGATCGCGTTATATTACATACGTCTTTTTCGGTGTATATCATAATTGAATGTGTGTTATCATTTCTGCGTGCTAAAATTTTCCCTGCACTCTCCCACACATACTTCCAATTTTCTGCCTTCGCTTTTTCTTTAGTTAACCACAAAAGATGTTTATTATTTTTTGTAAGCTGATTATTTACATAAATTGTTGAGTCATATTCAGCTGGCATCGAGTTTATAGCGAAGTTGGATGTGTTACTTCTAATTGTCGATAGTTTAATTGGACGAGTGGCTCTCGCTTGTTTAATAAAGTTGGTTTTGCTTGAATTAGAAATAAATTTTACAATTATGTTAGATTTTTCTGGGTTTTTTGTGTTTGTTCGGTAGACGTCTGTTATATCGGTTGTGTTGACTTCACATTTAATTGTTTTGCCGAGTCCTTTTACAGTCTCGATTAGATTTTCTTGTGATGTCAGTGGAATGTTTTTTATTTCAATGTTATTATTTAGTGATTGTTGTTCAAGGCTGTTAATTTGTGTTTGCAAATTGTTGATAGTTATATCTTTCTGTTTATTTGTCTCCTTAAGTTCGTTTATTTCCTTTGTGAACTGTTCAATCAAGTTATTGTTTTTAATCATGTTAACGTTAATATCGTCGTATTTGCTTCCAAGAAATGCACAGCTAGCAGAGATTTGGTTAAGTTGTTCTCTCAATTGCCGTATTTCAAGAAGAACAGCTTGATTGCCGCTGCCGTTGTTTTCGGGTGCCGCTAGATTGAAATCGGGACTATTTATGTGACGAATACGTTTAGCGGCTTGCTGATCAGGTGTTTGGGATCTTGGTGGCTCAATGTTTACGTTGTTTTGTCCATCTGGTGTGTTCCTACAAATGTGACATTTCCATATTTCTTTTCTTGCTCCCATAGTTCTCCATGATTTTTCAGTGACTGTTGTGCATTGAAAGTGTAATTTGCGCTTGCATAGCGAACACTCGGCGAACTCACCTTCAGCTTGCAGAGACTCCGCACAAGAACCACAGGCAGACATTTTAGACGAAAGAAAAACTGAATCTTAAACAAATTCAAAAATTAAAAAGTTGAAATTTAAATAAAGAACTGTATTATTATTAAATAGTTCACTATTTTAAACTGTTTTTATAAAATTTTAAATAAAAATTCAAATAAATTGTCTCTTTTATTTTTATTTTAAAATTTGAAAGGAATTGAAACTGATAGATTGTAAAACACGTCCGTATACTTTGACTGATCGATCGTTGTCGTTGTCGTTGTCGTTGTCGTTGTCGTTGTCATTGTCGTTGTCGTTGTCGTTGTCGTTGTCGTTGTTGTTGTCGTTGTCGTTGTCGTTGTCGTTGTCGTTGTCGTTGTCGTTGTCGTTGTCGTTGTCGTTGTCGTTGTCGTTGTCGTTGTCGTTGTCGTTGTCGTTGTCGTTGTCGTTGTCGTTGTCGTTGTCGTTGTCGTTGTCGTTGTCGTTGTCGTTGTCGTTGTCGTTGTCGTTGTCGTTGTCGTTGTCGTTGTCGTTGTCGTTGTCGTTGTCGTTGTCGTTGTCGTTGTCGTTGTCGTTGTCGTTGTCGTTGTCGTTGTCGTTGTCGTTGTCGTTGTCGTTGTCGTTGTCGTTGTCGTTGTCGTTGTCGTTGTCGTTGTCGTTGTCGTTGTCGTTGTCGTTGTCGTTGTCGTTGTCGTTGTCGTTGTCGTTGTCGTTGTCGTTGTCGTTGTCGTTGTCGTTGTCGTTGTCGTTGTCGTTGTCGTTGTCGTTGTCGTTGTCGTTGTCGTTGTCGTTGTCGTTGTCGTTGTCGTTGTCGTTGTCGTTGTCGTTGTCGTTGTCGTTGTCGTTGTCGTTGTCGTTGTCGTTGTCGTTGTCGTTGTCGTTGTCGTTGTCGTTGTCGTTGTCGTTGTCGTTGTCGTTGTCGTTGTCGTTGTCGTTGTCGTTGTCGTTGTCGTTGTCGTTGTCGTTGTCGTTGTCGTTGTCGTTGTCGTTGTCGTTGTCGTTGTCGTTGTCGTTGTCGTTGTCGTTGTCGTTGTCGTTGTCGTTGTCGTTGCCGTTGTCATCGTTGTCGTTGTCGTTGTCGTTGTCGTTGTCGTTGTCGTTGTCGTTGTCGTTGTCGTTGTCGTTGTCGTTGTCGTTGTCGTTGTCGTTGTCGTTGTCGTTGTCGTTGCCGTTGTCGTTGTCGTTGTCGTTGTCGTTTTCGTTGTCGTTGTCGTTGTCGTTGTCATTGTCGTTGTCGTTGTCGTTGTCGTTGTCGTTGTCGTTGTCGTTGTCGTTGTCGTTGTCGTTGTCGTTGTCGTTGTCGTTGTCGTTGTCGTTGTCGTTGTCGTTGTCGTTGTCGTTGTCGTTGTCGTTGTCGTTGTCGTTGTCGTTGTCGTTGTCGTTGTCATTGTCGTTGTCGTTTTCGTTGTCGTTATTTCAATCGTTGAATCATTTTTTCTTTAAAAAATGACATTCAAATACATATAAATATTTTTTTTTCAAAAAGGAAGCTTAAATACAACATCACCTCAGATTTTGAATAGAGGTACCCACATTAAGTCCAATTGCGCCTAGAGCTCAATGAATCAAAAGCCTGTTCTGAACAATCCCAATTTGAATTTTTCCTAATTTTTGGCAAAATACCAGGAGAAAACTGTCTTCGCATCAACATACCACCTGTTTTCCCCACATTGCATCCCTTAACACAACTATTTGAAGTAGCCGAGAATCGGAGATGTTTCTATTTACCCAGTTAACAAGAACATGCAAGCACTCTGCACAGAAAAATTCTTTGTTAACTTTCAACTATTTCACAGATTCCCAAGGCTGTCAAAAAGTAGAGTAATGAGCATTTTTACGGGTAGCTCTCTGTAATTTTCTTCCAAGGAAGTGCCATCTAGGTCGTTCCCTACTTTCCATTTTGGTTGAATGTTAAAGAATGTTGAACAACTTCTTCGTTAAGCATCTTTCCTGAATAGATTCCCTTGTCGGTTCATCCACACCTGATTGCATTTGGATTGCGTTCTCTTAAACTTTTCAGTATGGAGTGTAACGAGCTATGAAACTTAATGGTGTGAAGGATGTGAAAACAATGGAAACACAATCGCGTGAATGAAAACAGAACTGTAAGTAGTTCAGTAATTTGGATGATTACCTGCGAACGCGGCTGGATGAATAGGAAGTACATAAATCATTAACAAATTAAAATCATGCGATGCGGAAGTGTTGTGAACCTCACGTTCATGAAGTTCATCAGAACTTACCCTTAAAAATCACTTCCAATGCGAATTTCCTACACTCCACCACATTTGACCATTTCTGAGGAGATGCCACCAATTAGTGGATAATATTGCCCGACCGCAACCTGCTGATCCCTGAGAACGGGCGATCAAACGCACTTGACTAAAGCTCAACAGAAACCATTCACCTGTAATCCAGTTGAAATAGCTTAATCCTAACCTTACTCGACTCGACTTACTCTCTTGTAGCAAACTATCCCGCAAAGTTTCCCCACATCATTTAGGTTAGCTTGAGTGTGCCTCAAAGCCAACCTGATATATTATTCAATACCGCTGAGATATATTAATTCCTTTGTGGTATATATACGCAACCGAACGGAAACCTCTTAATTATAATTTATGTATGAAATGGTAGGTGGTTACGCAACATCAATACAATGAACCCATAAACCCAATAGCAAGTCATGATATCCTTTCTGAGAGAAGAAAGCCATCGTTAGGTAAGCGTTTACATACCCACTACTGGAAGATAATATTTGTATTGGATGATGGTCTTCAACCACAGTCGTTGAAGTATAGTTGGTGTGGCATGGCACGAACCGAAGAACACAAATCGGTTAATACTAATCCCACACAAAGTTGGGATATTTACTGTGTTATGGCAAACCACTTGTTCCACTAACTACCTTATGATAGGGATTTTGGCTTATCCGAGAATGGCAAAGCATACTTTTGGTGTAATGAACGCTGGCTTGCTGGTGCCTTGCTAGTTTATTAATCTCTTAAGCTGCCAAACCTGTTCATTAAAAGGGAAAAAAATAAACTGGGTCAAGGACGGACAAAAATATTGTATTTCTTTAAATATCTTCTATGGATCTCGTTTCAGACAAAACATAAATGGAAAGTCGAGTCGAGTATGAATTTATGAGCATATTGAATGGGCGAAAATGAGTTACGTTTGGAAACTAGATAAAATTGTCAAAGTTTTGAAGTAATAAATGTGCCATATTAAATTTTTTTTAGAAAAAATTAATTGTCTATGCACTAGATTTTGTAGTTTGTAACACTCAACTGCATGGCTATAATTTAAGGTCTCCACTTCTGAACAATATGATCCTTTATTATACGCACGCATTTCTCACAAACAAGTTCAGACGGGAGGTTTTTTATTTGACAATACTTTTCGATGTAAGTTTTATTTTTTGACACTTGTCATGTCAGTTAGAAGTCGACTTTCACATAATTTCGAGCTTTGAACCTGTGCGTTGCCTCAAAGATCGGGCGATTTGACATCGCTGGACTATATGGGGTTACGAGAAGTACAGATAAGTCGGAGACCATATGGAAGATAATTTTCGGCACGTTATTGGCTACATACAACCCTAAATGCTGAAGAAAGTGGTCGAAGATTGGGCTTCATGGCTGGAGTTTATTCGCAGTGGTCACTTGAATGAAAAGATTTTTAATACAACATAATGACAATCCTTTGTGTTTATAAAAAGCTAAAATCTTGATCATAAAACATTAAATTATGTGTGTGTTTTTTTTTTAATAACCACACGTCTAAGAAATCACCCTTCACATAGCAGAATACTTTGGTTGTAGAGCCTTAAGGAAAAAAGGACAAAAACTCCGCCAAAAGCTTGTAAGGGTTCTAAGCTCTAAGAAGTCTTGAAGTCTTGAAAAACTTGAGCGGCAGGGGAGTGGACACCAAAATGACGAATAGAAGAAGCTTTCTTAGAATGGCGCAACAAAGCTATTGAAACTTTGGGGCCAACTGCATTTCAAGGACCTACAATTTTATTTTGATTCCAAATGCCTAAGTTAGAAAATTCATTTTAGGTCAGTGTGTATGTAATAACTACCTTTAGAGGGCATGCCCAGTCCTCGCGAAAGGCAATACCGGTCAAAAATGCTTATTTTTTTTAATGTTTCTAGGATAAGAACTACGAGCGTCCCAGGTAACAGAAAACATGCACACAATTACACTACAGGAACTTCGAATTGGGAAAGAGCCTTGAATTCAGGTCTTGTGAATTCAAAAATTCTGAAGCCTTGATTTTGCGGCAAAAGATAAATTAAGGGTGAATAAATCAGGGCTTGAGCGGAATAAAGCGAAAGTTTGCTTATTCTAGTTTTATCCAAATTTTCAGCTAAAGCTTTAATCTATGTGAATGATAACAAATGATAATAACTTTAACCTGATTCTGGAAGCAAACGCTTCCAGAATCCATTTCCAGAAAACTTTTTTTCTAAAAATCTTAAGATGCAGTGCGATTAAACCCGAGCTTATACAGTCAAAAAAATATACAAATTGATCCGAAGCTTACGATGATGACTATCACCAGACTTTTCGGTTTTCAAGACAGAAAGTGCAATGGCTTTCATATTATTTTAAGATTGGACTCTTCGAAGTGTAGAACAGGTGCACAGATTTTTGAGCGGAGAATGAAGATATTTTGTGATTAACATTACATAAGACATACATCTTGGAGTGGCAAACAAGATAGTCATAAAAGTTTGATAATATTGCATCACTTGATTTCGCCTCTTGGCTCAAACACCTTACAGAAATACACACGCAAATACAAAAATAAAATTTTTATGGAATAATTTGTGGAAACCAAATTTTTAAATCGAAATGCAAATATGCATTTGAGTCATCTCAGCTTAGAGTGACACAGAGGCACCATATTTGCTTCGTAGAGTAGGTACTCGCAAGTAATTTGAATGGTGCACACATGCCTGCGGTGGAACATCATTAACCCTGCGGCATTGTGTTTCATTCTAGTGGGGAAAAACAATCGCAGGATTCGATATATTTATACAGTGAATGTGCTGCACCCCGCGCCGACATAAAGCATGACCTTGATTTGTTTAATGCACTTAGTCAAATTTGCACCTCATTCCTAACTGGAGATGAATTCAACACGTACCACCAACTGTAAATGGATACCCGTAGTACTCCCTAAGGAGTTGCTATCTCTAACGGGCTCCGACTGACGTCTCTCAGCATATAGAGCTGTTAAATTAGACCTACATCTTCGGATAAATTTCAGTATTCCTTGTTCTAGCAACTCCATAGCATGAATTTAATTACTGAGCAAAAATCAGTTGGTAAGTTCTTCAAAATTCCTGGAGCTGCTTAGCTCCACACATAGCACTTCAACCAACCTGACCAATCAGGTAATCGTTTCTGATATCAATTCAATTGAAAGCTCATTTAATTATAAAAATTTAATTGAACACATAACAGTTAGTATTAATTTAGGCAAACGCTTTTCAAAATTCTGCATATAAGTTTTGACAGTACTTTAGAGGCCCACGAAAACGAATACCAGAGTTAACCCTCACAATTTAAGTGCTTCAGTACTTTTATTGACTAAAACACCAAACCCTTTATCGACCGCAAACGTCAACAATCAAGTCTCATTAGAAGTCTCTCAAAATCCTGAGCCACTTTCCACATTCAATAAAGAAAAATCATCAGACAACCGATCACGAGAAAAGATGATATTTTATATTTATATTTATACTAGCTGACCCGCACGGCGTAGCTCAGGCCCTACGTTAATCGTATTAAGTAAGTTTAGTTAAGTAGTTTCCAAGTTTCCATGCTAGTGTGAGAATTGGGATGAAATATATTTTATGTTACTCAAGAACAGTTAAGCACACTTACGATGACATAGTTTTTGGAATCGACCCAGTACTGTTAAATTGAAATACGCATTGAAATCGGTAGAGTGTTTTTTTTTTTTTTTGGATTTCCGTTCCAGTTCCTGTGGGACAATGGTGATGAAATATATTCTCAGGGACAATGAAGCATTTTAACAGTGAAAGAATTTTTGTAATCGCTTAAGTACTTTCTAGTTTCTTGGTTATTTCGCCATTACCATTTCCGTTCCGGAAAGAATATGGGAAGGAAATATTGTCTTTAATACTCAGGAGCAATGAAGCATTCAAACATTGAAAAATTTTTGGGAATTGGTTCAATATTTTCCATGTTCCCGCTAATGTTGTTGTTCCCGTCCCGTTGCCGAAGCTCGTGACACTTGTTGAGTACATCAAAGTGTCAGCATCTGCACCGTTCAATATGGTCACAGAAACCACCAAACGATTTTACAATACCCTTATTGGGTCTGAGCCGAAATTAAAATTTTCTTCGAGCCTTTATTGCTTTACTCATTTCTTCCCGACTACATAATAACTAAAGAACTTCGACTTCATTTCGAACCCTATATCCCTTCGAGATCCTTATTATCCCTACCAAAGGCCTAGAAGACGCTATCATTGCTTATGTCAAAGTGTATAGTATCACTTTAAATCAATTCGTTTTGTTTTGCGAATGTAAATAAAGTTCAATGTGTTCATATGAAAAAATTATTTGGATTATTGTAAAAGTAACACTTTTAACTAAAAAAAGTTTCAATCTTTCTTCTTACCAGGCGAAAGTCAAAAGAGTTCTTAAAAACAAACAATCCAATAATCTTACTGTTTGTTATTTGATTAGCTGAGCCATATAGCGTTGCTCGGGTCTATAGTTTTAAGGCTTACATTCTCATTCCTCTGTTTCTATTCACGTGGGATTATAGGGATGAAATCTACGCTAAGTTACTGAGGGATTATGTTATGTGGCATCCCAGTGCCGAAAGAATTTTTGAAATCTGTCCAGTAGTTTCTTAGTTTCCATTTTCAACCATGTTCCTGGAGGAATCTTCCGTTCCCGTGGAAATATGTCAATAAAATATAAGTCTATGTCACTGAAGGATAATTTAACATCCTAGAGTTGAAAGAATTTTTGGAATCTGTCAAGTGACTTAAAGGTTCCCGTCCTCGTTCCTGTTTCTGTTCCCGTGGGATTATTGGGATAAAAAAAGCTTTTCAACCTTCCCTAGTCATACACGAACATTTCAAGATCAAGATAAGATAAATCCGTTCAGCCGTTCTCGAGTTTTAGCCAGACTAACGAACAGCAACTGCAACTGCAGCTCCATCTGCCGTGCTGATTTGTGAATCTTAACCATCCAGGGCGCCACTCAAACGCATACACAAAAATTCATTTAAATCGGTCAAGCTGCTTAGGAGGAGTTCAATGACATACACACGTGCAGCAGAATTATGTACATAAAGGAGATAAATCCGCTAGACCTCTACATTTCAATTCGATGCGATGACTCCAGAAAATCTTCGGGACCAGGCAAGGTTTCCAATTATGCACCCAAGAAACTCCCCCCGACTCGGATTGTAATCCTTACATTATTTTCAATAACTGTGTTCCCAATTCCAAAGAAGCATAGAACGAATTCTGTTAATAGTTTTCAACCTATCTCCCTCGTCCTAAGCCTCAGCAAATTTATTGAAATACTGATTCTCAACAAACTTCACGCACTACGCTTTTCAACGGGTGTAGTGCAGCATTACCAATTTGGATTCAAAGCATCCGACTACATTTTTAACCCTTTATTAGAATTTTACGCAGATTCAGCCCTCACAACAAAAAAGGACACGACTGCGTCGCACGAACTTGCGATTGGGTTCTAAATACGATATCAAAATATAAAGGCTGAGTTAAAGGTTTTGGTATTAGCTCTTCATAATATATTTTGTAGTACAAGGTTGCCAGCTACACATTAATTATGAAAATTGAAATAAATCACGTAAAATAATGAAAAAATGAAATTAAATACTCCAAAGGTTTCAAGCAAAAATCAAAAAACGCCATTCTTTTGCAATCGCTAATACATATGAATTTATGAATGATGAAAATTTAATCAAAATCGTTGGAGCAGTTTTTCCAAAAAACGGTTTTTTATTTTTCACTTTTTTTTTAAACTGTTTTTTAAAAGTCGAGTATGCAAAGTTTTAGATCTTAATAAGAGTTGTTTTGACAAAAAATTTGAAAAAAATCAAAGTTATTGTTTTGAAGTTATTTCAAAATATCAAAATTTTTTAAAAATTTTCCCAAGTAAATTTTTTTTAATATTGATATGCAGTCTTTTTATAACAGTTTACGACTTTTTAATTCCAAAGTTTCATCAAGATCATGAGAGCCATTAACGAGAAAGTGGGTTTTGAAAAAAACGGTACTATGGGAGGTACCGTTTTTAGGCCTTTTCCAAAATTTTTTCTAAGGAAGAAAATCCAAAATAATCGCTCACACAAAATTTTATCGAAATCGTTGGAGCCGTTTTCGAGAAAAATAAGTATTATCATATCGGTTGTATGGCAGGTACCGTTATTTCAAGACCTAGAGACTCAATTCCAAAAACCCCTCTGTAGACTGCTCCACAGACCCTAACTGCAAATTTTGAAGAAAATCGGTCTATTAGTTCAGGCTGTAGATCCATATACAGACAGACAGACACACAGACAGAATTGTAGGACCCACTTTTTTCGTATTCTCTATCATCGTAATGTCATATTTAATAGTTATCTCAAAATTTTTTTTCTGCACGATTGCAAGACTTGCCTTATAGTACCTATAATCGCAAGTAAAAAAGAAGTCAAATTAGCCTGTCTACTAGATATTCAAAAAGCAATTGACACCTTTTGGATTGGTGGTACGGCTTTGAAGTTGAACTTATTACACTTACCAAACATCTTATCACAATAATCAGCAGTTGCTAAGTGACAGTCTAACGTGTGAGTAGGAAACACTAAGTTCATATTAAAAAAAAATATTTCCGCAGAGGTTGCCCAAGATTTACGTCTTGGACCAGACCTCTTCAATCGTTTCTCTCTCGGCCAATCAGCAAACTCGTCTATGACTAAAATCATAATGTGCTGATTATTTCATCACTTGTAGCGCATCCACAAGCCCAGAAAAAGCCTTCCGTAGAGTAAAGGAATGCACATGCACATTAAGCTTTAGGAATACTACCTATAATGGGGAATAAAAATCAATCCCACAAAACAAATGCATACACAAGAGGCAAACTCATATCCGACCCTCCCCGATAACACAGTTACCACTCCTATGTTATATTAGAACCATCACAACCTCAGAAGACAACTTCGGAGACTTCTACGTCATTGCAGGAAAAGGAACCCAGCTCAACAACAGCCATCAAGAGACAAATCTTACAAAACGGACTTGCAACAGTCTCCAGGATCGAAGCCACCATCTAACTAATCTTCCTCTGCATTACCATCACAGGCAACGTCAGTACCTACTGCTCACGCCAACTCACGGTCATACTACTTATGATTAATTCAAGAAACAACTAGTCTTAGTAACCAATTCATTAAAATGTATAAAGCCCGCCAACTCAACGAAGCAGAGCCCCTTCTGTGCTCGCAAAATTTTAAAACAATAATTTAAGTCGAAGAGTTTATGATTGCATATAATATCTTTTATTGTAAAACAAATAACCTTTTCAGTAAAAAAAAGAAAGGAGAATATATTTCCGCTTTTAAATTTGGAGTGAAAGTCAGCTATAAATGATTCAGGAGCAATTTAAAGCTAGTACCGGCACCATGACGATTCTGAAAGCCTATAAATTTGCGCTAATGCTCGCATCTTCTTTAAAATTCCTACATTGAGCAAAATGGAAGTAAGTAAACTACAAAGTTAACATAAAATAAATATAAAGTAATCTTTTTTAAGTGGAAAATAAACAATACACAGTTGATGTAAAACAATTTACTTTACAAATTTAAGTTATATTCACAAAACGAATTGTTTCATTGAGGTGAGTCTTTTTATCCTCTTCTTTATGACTACAATATCATCTGTTAGTTTGTTTACCAGTCGCTTTCATTCATGATGAAGGAATAAAAAGCCACTTCCGGAGTTGCTAGTGCGAAAGTAATAAATAATGTAGCACACACATCCGCACAAACCAACCACCCAGGCAGTATGTCAAATTTAAACGAGGCTTAACTCGCAATGACAAAAAAGATATTGAATGTCAGGAGCAGAACATATCTTTATGCAAAATTCAAAATTGAATTCATTATAAATTACATATGAGTATGTGTGTGTGTGTTAACATATACATAAGCAATATGAAGCGACATCAGTTTATATTGATCATCAGTTGTATCCAATTTGCATGGCGTAAATGATGAGGAGATGTTACAGTATTTCACGGCTGTTACTTTTTTTATGGTCGTTAGTATCTTCTTTGAAAATGCTTGGCTCGATGTCAAAGCAAAATGAAATAACTGTTTTATGATATTCTCTTTGATATGTTCAGGGAAAAAAAAGGATTTTTCGATTGCGAACTTCAAATACATACATACTCTTTTATCTTGATGACTTAATGCTTGAGTATGGAAGGAACCGTAAATTTGGTAGCACTTATGAGACTGTGATTATTTTCAGAATCATTGCAAAATTCACTTTGGCTGCGATTCTTTGTAAGATTATGGAACTTGCATAATGAAGCTATGATCAAGGCATGATTTCCGAAATGAAAATCGAGCGGTATTCTGGTGAAGAAATAAAAAAACATGGATTTGATACATATCTTCAAAGTTTAACTATTGTGATGCTTCTTTGGTTTCCAGCTGGAGTAGGACTCAGCGGGCCAGGGTATTTCCCAAGGAAGCCAGAAGACTTGGGATGTGACGGTCCAACTTCTTGTGTAATAAAGGAGAACTCCGACACGGCAAATGTTTCTTAGAGATTTTCTTTATTATCCTAATTTAAAACGAAGAGCTTACAATATTGTTTAGAATGATATTCTTTTTACGTTAATGTACTCTTAAAGTTTACAACATTTTCTTTCATTCACGTTAATTGCTCGAAAAATAGAAACTGAATTAATATGCCTGAAGGGCCGAGTTTTTCTTGCTTAGCTACTTTAATCAGTAAAAGAAAATGAATAAGTATGCCTGAAGGGCCGGCTGGTCTTGTTTATTTTTCACCTTTTTAGGACTTTGCGGACGACGGTATTGATGCGAGGTCGGTGATTGCCTTTATGCTGGTTGGACTAGGTGCAACCTTTTGCTGTAGCCACTGGCGGTCGGTCGTTTGGTCGCGGTGTGCTAAATTTTGGAATGAACAAAGATTAGTTATTTTTAATAGACCTTACAACATAGTTCCCACTGGGTCCTGACGTTGTGAGGCCGAATAAACTAGTTTCCTTATTGACACGGGAGCTATGGTTGACTATTAAAGTCAAACGAACGGCGGTTTTGGTATTTTTAATGGACTTTAGAGTTGAGGTGTGCCTCCTGGGTCCATCCTCAATACAAAGCCAATTAAAACCAAAATATTTCTGGAGCGGAACGGGGAAGACTACTAGAGTCGATATGGCGGCAGATTTTGGTATTTTCAATGGACCTTAGAACTGAGGTGTGCCTCCTGGGTCCATCCTCAATACAAGGCCAATTAAACCAAAATACAATGTGCTGCTAGGGGTTGAGTCGTCTACTTTTAATGGACCTTATGAATGTGCTGTGCCCACTGGGTCCATGCGCATTATAAGGCCAATTAATTCAAAATGATCAATTCGGGAGCGGGGGTTGTGACTTTAGAAAGTCGATAGAGCGGCGGATTTGTTAGACCCATAGAATCAGTTGCGCCCGTTCGCTGCCGGATTCACCTGACAGCTGTGAGTTTTACCGGACACAACGGATTGGGGTGACCCATAGAATCCGTTGCGGTGTCTCAACTCAACAAGACCACTCATGTTAGCAGAAGAGAAAATTTCAAATTGGTTTTTACTGCGCATGTCTCTCTTCTGCCGGACGCAAAAAGTTAAAAGTTGGGCTACTTTTTGCGTTGCGTCCGTTGCATCCGATGCTTATGGGTCACCTCTCATAAGATCGTGTGTATTTAATCGGGCTGTCACTTGAATCCGAGAGCGAACGGACGCAACGGATTCTATGGGTCGGGCTCTTTAAAAGTTGGGCTACTTTTTGAGTTGCGTCCGTTGCATCCGATGCTTATGGGTCACCTCTCATAAGATCGTGTGTATTTAATCGAGCTGTCAGGTGAATCCGGCAGCGAACGTACGCAACGGATTCTATGGGTTGAGGCCTTTGCTCAATGGACCTTGAGGTGTGCCTCCTGGGTCCATCCTCAATACAAGGCCAATTAAATATGGCCATATAAATGCTTAGCTAGTAATTTCTCTTCCTCTTCTGGGGGTGATTTCACATTAACTTATCATTTCTGCTTTGATTAGTGGATATGAACTCACAAAAAGGAAAAAAAATGCACACAGCATTTTTTCTTATCTTACTCGTATAGAGGATTTGCCGCATGTATGTGTGTTCTGCTTTGGGGCGGCGAAAATAAAAAGTGTGACGTTTCGTCACACTATTTAAGATTATGTCTACCAGATGAATTTTGAGAATACAATGTATTTTCTGAGATATCCTTTTCAAATGAAAAAAACGATGAAAAAACAATTTTGCGAGCATTCATTGTACACAAAAAACTAAAAAAAGAAGATTCGTTGGTAATCATGTCAGAACATAAAAGACATACACATTCGTGTAAGTTTGCATATATCAGCGCTACAAAAGACAAACCGGACATGAATTTTTTCTTAGACCTACACAAATACACTGCCAACCACTAGGATGAGGCCACAAATTTCGCAATCGATTCTCGCTTTTTATAACTGGTGGAAGTTTTGTACCCGGAAAAGTTTATTACTAGTTCATAGGTACGTATTTTCCCATAGCAAATTCATGAAATTAAAGGGTTTATTTGAAACGACCGTTGAAATTTCCCAAAATCAAATAATAAACTACTGAAAATAGGTATAAAAAGGTGCTCCACTAGGATGAGGCCACATGCCAAATTTTAGAAAAAAAAAACGAAAAAAAAATAGTGAAATGTTTACATTTTATGGTTTAATAATATTTATTAATAACGTTTTTTTAAATTAATAATTATTATGTCCGCCCTATTAGACAGTTTAGATTGGAATCGTACAGTTTTTTTTAAATAATCACATGAACTACGAATAGCATCAATTAAGGTGTCCTTGTCTTCAAATTGTCTGATACCTTCATAAACTTTACGATATAGCCATGACAAAAACGATTTCAATAATGTTTAAGTCTGGTGAATATGGCGGCTATGACAAAAGTTCCACGTCTTCTACCAGATGAATTTTGAGAATTCAATGTATTTTTCATTTTTGGAAATGACTGTTCCAGCAAACATTTGTAGCTATTTTCGTTCATTGTTGTCGACAAAAACTCCAACTCCAATTCTACTATTCGTGCCATTGTAGGTAATAGCTCCCCCAACCATTACACCTGATGTACGGCAATAATGTGTTGCCAAAATAAGCTCATACTTTCTAATATCATGGAAATAAAAGTTGTAACCATCAGGACCGTCAAGGTCAAACTTTTTTTCACCCGAAAAGACAACGCGTTTCCATTCACTGCTCCAATCAACATGCTGTCTTGCAAAGTCCATACGATGCTGCTTGTTTACTTGCTTCAAAACAGGTTTCTTTTTCAGTTTCCTGATTTGAATAGTATCACTTTTTTGTATTATTCTTTGAACCGTTGTTATGCTGGCTGAAACTCCGCTTTTGGCCCTTATAATAGTCGCTGGTAGAGTGGAATTTGAGGCAAGTCGTAGAATCAACCGATTTTCTCTTGGTGTTGTGGCTTTTCCTGTGCGTCCTTATTGATTTTTGCAATAGTTTTGTGGATCAGGAAGAGAATTGCTTACAGCAGTCTTGCTCCAGTTAAGTTCCCTTGCTATTTCGCGGCCTGAGAGTCCTATTTCCTTCAAAGCATCTATTTTTGCTCTTTCTTCCGCTTTCACAGTCTTTCCGGAACCCATGTGTGCTTCAAACTAAATAAAACGGTTATTTTTAACACCCTATTAGATACTTTATACAAGAATTCGCACATGCGCACTCCTGCACGGAAATATTTGCAATGGCCTCATCCTAGTGGAGCACCTTTTTATACTTATTTCAGTAGTTCCTTAATTGATCTCGGGAAATTTCAACGGTCGTTTCAAATAAACCCTTTAATTTTATAAATTTGTTGTGTTAAAAATAGGTACGTATCTATTAACTGGTAATAAACTTTTCCGGGTACAAAACTTCCACCAGGTATAAAAAGCGAAAATCGATCGCTAAATATGTGGCCTCATCCTAGTGGTTGGCAGTGTATGTAAGCATGAGTGAAAGGGATAGGCATTTCACTGACCAGCATCCATACAAGCTCGACTATATAGCGAACCCTTAAATTCGTTTTTCACCAAACTGTCTTTTTCAAAACCATGGCCACAATTTCTTGAGTTCTACAGGATCAGTTTACCTGAAATTTTCATATAGTCTCATCCCCAAATCTAATTTTTTCAATTTTTAACAAAATTGAGAAAGTTCTTGATCCTCCCAATCTGCTGTGGATGGAATAGTCACTCGGAAATTTGTGCTGGAGTCTGTTTATAGCTTGGGGATCTCGAATTTGCTCAGAATGTCAGTATGATCAATGATGTTGTTGGCCCATTGTGAAACTTCTTGTAATCGAATAGCCGAACTCGCAGCTACTTGTTTTCTGTAGATTTAAAGTGGGTCTATGTGACAGGATGTTCATAATGTCGCTGAAGGAGAGATGCGTAAGGCACCGCTCATACATATGCATGCTGAACGTTTGATTTTGCTGAGACTGTCACGATAAATTGCTATATCTTGTGCAGTCTACCATACTGAAGCACCGTAAGTGAGGAGACCGAGATGTAAGACCAATGTGTGATCCGGCCTAGGAGACCTCACTTCTCCTATGGCTTTTTTGCATGAAAAGAGAGCTATTGTAGCTTTTACGCTCTTTCTTGTATATTTGGTTTCCATTTTTTTTTTATAATTTGAGCGTTCTCAAGGTGTTCTGACTACCCTATGTTAAGTAACACGTAGCACAGTATGAGCGTTAGGAAAATGGGAGAGAGTTTGAAAAGAGATACCTATGCACATTAGTTTTAAATTTCTGATTAATCGAAAATGTGTTGGTAAGCGCATAACTCCACAACGCCTGGACCAATTTAGCCAATTCTTTTTTTGTTGTGTTAATTATTGTCGGAAGAAGGTAAATTAAGAAATTGGTATTCCCACAGGAACGGGTTTGAGAACGGAAAATAAGAAACTACTAGAAAGGAAACTACTAACAGACTAGACAATTCCAGCATTAAGGGTGCAACATTATCCCCCTCCATCAGTAACCTAGACCATATTTCATACCAATAATCCCACTGGAACAGAAACGGGAACGAGAACGGGAACCTTAAGACTACAGACCCTAGCAACGCCGGGTGGCTCAGCTAGTTTATATTAAAAACACAAAAATAACAATCATCTTGATGGTGCTTACGTTCTCACCACATCATCAAGGCTTTAAACTTCAAAGAACCCCTTTTTGCATTTGGTCAATGTGCCAAACTAACTTCACTATTTTGGCAAACAGTTGGAGTAACGCGTGGTTTACCTTAATTACACACGTTTGTACTTTAAAATAGTCATAATAAGCAGTTTTCAGGTTTTCACAAAGTCAGTAATCGAGTTTCTGAATTTTCTTATGACACATTCACCAAATATTATACAAAAACAGTCTGGATTATTCAGAAACCTTCATTTTGACGTAGAAATGGCATTAAATTTAGCTTAAATGATAACAACACAGCACTGAACTTTTAAATATGTGGAATGTGGCTCTCCAAGAAAAAAGAAAAAAGCTAATACTAGAACCAAAAGCTGATTGATGAAAACGGGTGTTAGATTTAGATTCAAGGTATCGAATTATCTAGGAAGAGCCAAAAACATCTCAGGAAAATTTCAAATAGTAAAATTTTGTATGTATGTGTTATTATTAGACTGATAGAAGGTGTCATTGCATGCCCCAGACTTACAAAAATAAAAAACACTGCCTTGATCACACTGCAATCGTTTGGCTTTTCCATTCTTCAGACACAAATCAAAATAAGACCCTCACAGCGAGTGGACATTATTTCTACTTCAGGCTGACGCAGGATTTACATTTTTCACTGACTTACCGTCGCATTGCGTCGTCAAACTTATTGCTTTATCCTCAAACCAAAGCTATTTGGTTATTGCGCACCTTTTTGAGTCCATTACGGTGGCGACATGAATTCATCAGTCCTTTTTCTATTGAGTACTGAATAATTCACAAGAGTTGGTCCAACACTTGTGTGGTTGTTGCTGCATAAAGTGTGGGCTCTGTCAGTATTGCCCCTTTATGTTGAACTCACTCTCCGACTTCTATACGAAGCTGGTTACATTTTGTAGCAATCATTTCATATTTTCACATTCCTCCAAACACCAAACAGATCATATTTCTGTGCAGTTGTAAAAAGCTTTTCCAATTTCGCGTTTTACTGCTGCTCACAACTAACGACCGACACAAATGTGGGTATGCGTGTCAGTGGTGGTGGTGGTGGTAATGGCATATATGAGAGGAAAAACGAGATGAACATTCCTGAAAACAAATAAACGATTCCACTCTACTTTATCCCTTCGTGCACTTCAATCCTTTTTGGTGGTGCTTTTGCTTGCATTGCATGAATTTAGTTCTCAACTAATGTCTGACGAGAGCAGAAACAATATGAAGTATTGTTTCATTATATTCTTTTGATATGAAAACATTTGAATTGGGAAAATGGTTTCTGAGAATAATAAAAATCACCCACTGTAAAAGCGTACTGTGTTGCAAAGAGAATTTTACATTGAAAAACTTTGGGAATGGGTTACATGATGTAAACTTCAACTAAATCGAGTTACCAAATTTGTCCAAACTCAACCTATCGTGTCTAAGTTCCTGTTTGCTTGATTTTCTAAATTGGCTCTTGAAACTGACTTATTTGTGAGGTTTGCTATGAACTTTGTGCAGTCCTTTGATTAAAGTAATTTATTTCAGGATCTACCAACGTCACTTAGAAATCATTTTCTTCATATTCAACATTCGCAACCAACTACCAAGGACCAACACCAGTTTATACAGCCTACTTGCGTTTATTAATTTACGATTGAATGACATGTGATTATTGAGTAAGGACGTTCGATGCACAGTGTGAATTTGATTGGGATGACATTTCAAATGAATGCCTTATTCGATTGCCTTGAATTTGCATTAGAATAACACAATTTATTGAAGAGACATGCCCATTGATTCATTTAATGCCAGAATTTCAAGAGCTTTGGTAGGTTACTTTACAGTGCGGAGGAGATTTATTTATTGAACACAGCCAGATTATTGAGTTAACAGCAACTATTCGAAAGCTTATATTGAGCCATGGTTCCACCCACGCAATGTAAGCAAGCACAACTGCATAACGATCAATAGAAAGGATTCAAAAGGAGATGAATTTGAAACGCCTTTTGTTTTTGTCAAATTTGTAAGAGGTTTCCATAATCGCATTATATGTGGGCACAGTATTTGCTCGAAGATCCTATAAAGCACTCATCTGAGAGCTCTAGCAATATATGACTTTGGTGCAAAGATTAGTGACACTTGCATTGCTGGCTTTCAGGGCACAAGTTAAATGTGGCTTCTTAATACGCTTTTGAATTAAAGAAACTCCACAAGAAAATTGTTAAATCAGTCGGAGAGTCAGGCGTTGCTGCTGGCGGCTGCACTTCTGTCCAACCTTAGTCTCTAAGACCGCTTGATCTTATTATCAATTAACGTGCTCAATCATCCTTCACCTCGTCATAAAATTATTAGCTCTGAATGTCCATTTTGGAATTAGATTTGTGACGCTGAAGGCCATATTTTTCTCCAGCTTCGGTTCTAAGTCGGTTGAGTTCTTATTCCACTTGATTGAGTAACCGAAGACGAAATCTTCCTCTTCCGCGACTTCTCTGCATATGTTTCAGATAACCCGTCAACGTCAAGCAAGGGTCGTTGGATTTACATGACCACTTAAGTCGTGTTAAAAGAAAAAGGAGTGGTCTGCGTCTGCATCCAACATATCCATAGAAGTCCGCACTAAAAACTTTAGCACTAGTTCAGGGTGTGAGAAAGCTGTCTGATCCCATGTGCAGTCAAGCCATGGTTGCTTGACTGACCGCATTCAGAAAAATCTTGCATTCCTGGATCATTTTCGAAATAGTTACGGGGTTTAGAGGAGCCTTAAGCAAATCTTTGATGTCGCTGCAAAAAACAAAGAATTCTTTCTATCCAGCCTTTCATCATAAAGCAGATGTAGTTAATAGGCATTTGTATAGCATACATTTCCGATTGGAAGACGGACGTAAATGATGCAGCTGCGAATACGACTGTCAATTAGGACGGACTATAGGCGCACAAGTAGCTGTGCCCGTTGTCGTATCGGCAGTCATATCGGCAGTCCTATGTCGAGAGTCGTGTCGGCAGTCGTTTTTACAGCCTTATCCACAGTCATATCGACCGACACGACAGCTGTATCCGCAGTTGCTTCCAAAACCGTGTCCAAAGTCCAAATTGGATTTTCTTGCAAAAAGATTCATAAATTTTTTTAGGTGTCTTGATAATTAACAAGCTACCTATATCGTATTTCAGTTTCACTCTAAACAAAAAAGGGCATTGATAAAAACTTAAAAATAAAATTATCTTTAATTTTACAATTTTGCAAAACTTAATTTACGAAATTTAATTTCTTTTCAAAATTTTGATTTTTTAATTTGATTTCTCAAAAACTTTTCTGAACTAAAAAATCAATAGCCTATTAAATAAATCTTCTGCCACTGAGAATCCTGATTTTTTGCATATGATTAATTCGGTAGTCCGTAATCAGCACGGTATTACTAAATGTGTTAAATAATTATTTTGCAAAGGTTGGTGGTAATCTAACATCGAGTAATCTTCATTCATCATGTTGTTGTTCGTCTTCTATCTGTTGAAATACTGAACAAATTGAAAGTAGCAGTTTTGTTTTTCAGCCTTCTATTACTTAATAAGTACTGAAAGTTATTGGGAATCCACGTAATTCGTCTTCGTCTGGAGCTGATGGTACGCCAAGTGACATTGTCAAAAAAAACTTTTACTTAGTTGATGTCTTAACTTAAGTTTTCAATAGTTGTGTTTATATGGTGTGTTTCGTGAAGAGCTGAAATGTGTAGATGTGTTGCCATTATTTAAAAAAAGGATCTGCTACTGAAATTAGCAACTACTTTTTTCTCTTCTTTGCAAAATTTTTGAAAAATAATAGTCCAGTCGGAATTTGAGATACCCAGCTGTAAATTTGTATGAACTTCTATTTTGACACCCTAAACGTTGTTTCAAAACCTACATACTGTAGGGTGTCAGCGTCCATTAAAAACCAAAGGTCAAAGGCCACAAAAATCCTTTATTGGCATATATCTCGTTTACTATGGGTTTTTTGTTATTTCAATATTACAATATTGTAGAAGATTAAATTCTCTACAACTTTTGCTCCAACAGTTTTCTTATACGTTGAACCGTTTTCGAGATAGAGACCAGAATGCGCAAGGTTAGAGCATAGTTTAAGGTCATCCGGTAACCCCGGATATATAAAAATTATAAACTATTGTAAAAGCTGATAAAATAAGAAATTTAATAATGTCATCAGTATTTATTCATCATACTATGTAATGTACTGTATATATATATTGTAAATGTATATACAAATTCTTTATAAGTAATGTTTTTATTATAAAATCTCATTTTTCTGGTGTTTGAAATTGAAAGAAATTTATGAAAATTATTTAAACTTAAACCATATTCTTCCTCTTCTTCTTCTTCTTCTTCTTCTTCTTTATCGTCATCTTGCGGCTGCTGTAGAGATTGCAATTCTTCTTCTTTATCGTTTTCAACACCATTTGTGTATCGGTCTTCAACGATTTCGAAGTCAAATGTTTCATCTTCAATGTTATCGCTTAGATATGGTGAAGCATTGAGACAAGCTTGCCCATTGCACTGGCCACAAGCTAAAGAGCACTGCAACCCCGATTTCCTGCATTTACATCGCGAACCACAACCAACCTTACAGTTACAAAAGATTGTATTGAGCAATTCCTCTGGAGCAGGTTTTAGAAGTGTCGTAATTGGTTCAAGGAATCCGTTAAGCATTGTCCAACCCTACTCCTGAGGTTCCAAGTCATACCTCATACCCTAACCAAGTTTGGACTTGATAAAAAACACGACTAAGATGTAGACTAGCTGCTGCACTTGTTGGTGGAATATTTGATAACTGTACAGGTTTATTAAATTTGGTAGACTTAACGTACTGTGTATGACGAAAATGATCGATATTTGCCACAGATGTAGGAGCATTATAGACTGCCAACAACGTTTGAATTCCATTTTCAAATAATTTTTGAATCGGAGAGTTTTTCCTTGAAATGCTGCAGCAAGTTCATCCAAATTCGGTAGTTTCTCAAATGTTTCTAAAAAAGTTTTTTTCCCTTTTTAAAAAAGCGCAGAAGTCGTGTCACAGCCACTTAATGCGGTTTCGGCCACATTCGGCTAAGAAAACTACAATCGGCTAAGTCTTTGGCTTAGGCCGAAATAAGCCGAAACATTGACCGAAGCCGAAAGTTCAGTTTTTGGCTATCGAACGTCGTGATAGGCGCTGAAAAATAAGTTCATTTTCGTTTTTCGTATAGAATTAGGCACTAACCTTGGCATTCTGGTCTCTATCTCGAAACGGTTCAACGTATAAAAAAACTGTTTGAGCAACAGTTGTAGGGAATTTAATCTTCTACAATATTGTAATAGACACAAATAGCAAAAAACTCATAGTAAACGAGATATATGCCAATAAAGGATTTTTGTGACCTTTGACCTTTGGTTTTTAATGGACGCTGACGCCCTACAGTATGTAGGTTTTGAGACAACTTTTAGGGTGTCAAAATAGAAGTTCATACAAATTTACAGCTGGGTATCTCAAATTCCAAGGTGAACTTACTATAATTACTGGGCTAATAAGATTATGTGTTTTTTAGATAAAACTAAGCTTTTTTAGTCCAGCTCAATTTGGTTTTTGAAAGGCAGATCGACGGAAGATGCATTGCTTAGATTTTATTCCTTAACAACGTCTCAACTTGATGAGAAAAAATATGAAGTTGGCCTGTTTGTTGGCATCACCATAGCCTTTTATATGGTCAAAGAGATTGAAGTTAGATAGTACTAGGAGTGATGCAAGGTCTCTTTAGTTGGGTGTTGCTCAAGGTTCTGTTGTTGGTCCAATTTTATATTTGGTATACATAAATTCACTTCTTGTCTTGGATTTCAAGGCCTCGCGACAGCTTTTGCCCATGGTATTGGGCTTTTCTACGGTGCTAATTGTCCTTTAGATTTTGTTGATCTTGGCGTATTGCCAATTTAGTTTTTTGAACCAAACTCCAAACCCGAGATAATGTTTTATAGCTTATCTTCATCTATAGACTCTAGAGTCTAGACCGGTGGATGCAAAAGTTTGCTTCCATATGCCTGAGTGATTAGATAAGATTTTTAGATTAGGATTTTTATTATATAAACAACTTTCGTTACAGCTTTATGTATTTTTGTTAAATAAAAAAAGATTTTTACGTAATAAAAATAAAAGGCAATGGCGTTGCCGTCTGCCTGTTTTTGACTCTATATAAAATTAGTTTAAGTAAAATTTTTCTTTTATATTCCATTATTAACTAAAAACATGATATTTAAACTCAATTTTCGCAGAGAACATTAATCATATTCGTTAATTATAATATACCGGTAACTTTTTGCGGTTTTTAAATATTTGTAAAGGCTCGTCCAGTTTGCGCCATTTAAAATTATCTTTGTTTGATCTAAGGTAAGTGTAAGACAACCAAAATGGATCAATCTAAGCTCTCTGAATACAGGACATATGGCTCGGAAATGGAAGCAATCTTCCTTTGCTTTGAGATTTCACAAAGTAAAAAGAACTGTGGTGGCGTTATTGTAGGGTGTACTACTTAGATTTTGGAGATCACCCCTTGCTCTGCAAATCAAGGATATCGCTTCCACACTTAATTCTTCATTAGAATAAATACTGCACATCAGATTATAATTCAGTTCTGGGTATATCACCCTATTTATAGAGGATATTGCCTGCTGAGTGAATTCGTTGCGCTGGTTAATGTCCAAGGCCTCAATTACATTGTATAACTGACTTTTTAATATATTGATATCAGACCACTGAATATTTTACTCAACGCTACATTTTAGTGCCATTAATTCCCAGTCGGCGATCCAGTCTATTTTTTTTTTTTCTTTTTTTTTCAAGAATGTATCTTGTAAGAATTAGAGGAATTGTGTGTAAGGGGCACTGAGTGGACGGCAAAGAATAAGTATAATGCAAGAAAAGATGATGCTTCTGTCTTAAAGGCTTTATTACAACTGATCAAAAGTGTACAATTATTCATTTCAGATGGTTGCTAACGAGAATGCATGCAGGTACAAGATAAGTAAGGTAAGGCTTAAGTATACTATAACATCATTCGATTAGTGGATTATAAACTTACGTTAAACGAATATAAGATTAGCTGGATACTGACAAGTACATAATATGCAAGGTTTAGAATTATATGGTGCTTAAGAATAAAGTCAAATGATAAGTTTACATTTCTTACATGTGTTTGAGCTATAATTCAGCACTTTTAAAACATAATCGAAGTGCAACTTTAAGGTGCGTATGAAAAGTAACCCTGTTTCTAAATTAAGCACGTAGTTTGGTGTGTTTAAAGGTAAGTTAAATGTCTTTTTTAATTTTTTTCTTAGTGAGACTCCATTTTCATGTTATGCTTCTGCAGTACCCCAAGGTATTTATATTCCAAAACTGTCTCTAACACCTGCCCGTCGAAATACCATTTTTTGCCTGAGTGTCGCAGTTTTAAACTGTCAACTTGCCGTTATTCGTCAGGCCTCTTATCACCTTCATTTCTATGTGATTTAACTTGTAGTGATAAATGTTTTGTAGTTGGGAAAGTTGACGAGTTCAAATATTTAGAAATGACCTTAGACTCTCGGATATCTTTTGCAAATAATCCTGAATCCTTAAAAAAATATTTCAGTTGTACTCTGAAACATTTTTTTGTTTAAAAACATGTGCTCAACTAAGCTATTAACGATAATTTGCTAAAGTATTTTCCAATCCAAGTTGCATTATGGAATTGCTTCCTGGGGTGGTATTTAGCTAAGTAAAATACAACCAATATTGATCTTAAAAAATACGTCGTTAGAATAATTAGTCGTAAGCCTGGTAGACATTCTAGCTTTCTTCTGTTTTGTGCTCTCAAAATTTTCCCAGTTCTTCATTTATGTTGCTTTAAAATGTTTAAATTAATTTTTATGAACTCTAGCAACCTCAATATTCACTTAATTTCGAGCTACTGTCTTCATGAAAACCCTTTTTTTCGCACAACTATAATAAATAAAAAAATTAATAGGGTGGCGCAACAGAGCGAGGAGCCCCTGGGCCTAGCGCATTTCTCACAACCATGCCTTGTGAGGAAATGGAAGGGACCTACAATTTTCTGCCGGTTCCGAACGGCTAATCGAGAAAGCGCTTTTCATATCAATGAATACTAACGGAGGACTTGCCAATTCCTCGCGAAAGGCGATACCCGTGGAAAAAACATTTTTGCCTCTGTTGGGATTCGAACTCGAACCTCTGGATTAACAGGCGGACATGCTATTTTTTTTTTTTTTTTTTTTTTGTTTTTTTTTTTTAAATTCGTTTTTATTAATCTTTTCTTATATCTACTTACATGCTAACAAAAATGTGTAAAACTAGCTTATATAATAACTTAATTAGCTTACTGACCCTAGGCGGGTACTCTAAATTATTCAATATCTTACTACTAATGCCTTTCGGCCTTAAGATACCTTATTAATTACAAACTAAAACTAGTTAAAACTAAGAAAATTGTTTTTAAAAAACTTAGCTTTCTTGATCATTTTTTTTTTTTTTTTGTTTTCTTAAAACTAATTAAAACTAATTAAAACTACTTAAATCTACTTAAATCTAGAGCAGCCACAGTAGCTTTTTTTTTGTGTTTTGTAATTTTTTTTTGTTTTTTTTTTTGTATTTTGTATTTTTTTTTTTTTTGTATTTTGTATTTTTTTTTTTTTTTGATTTTTGTGATTTTTTTGTTTGCCACTGTGCCCACCCCTTATACCCTAAGACTTACACGCTAAACCTTTGTAAGCCAGCCATTGGCGACTCGCTATCCATATCAAATTCATGTTGTGCTCCTACAACCACCAGAACATATTCGACGTTTTAACAACGTCACGACGATCGCGATCTGAGACCGCCCTACTGAACCGGAGGAGCTCTTCAGCTTCTCCGCCTACTGCGGTGACGTCTCGGTTGTAAAGGAGCCGTCGTTCCACGGACTTCCGGCAGACGTGGTAGATTAGCGGAACCGCCAATCTATCCTGTATCAGCCCTACCATATCAAAATAGAGGAAAGCCTCCGGTGGGACAAATCCACTGAAGCGCGTTTTCTCCATATATTCAGTGTTGGGGTAATAAGCCCCAAATATCAGGCCATTGGTCGAGGTCATCGATCTTGCAGTATGACTACGAGTCAGTTTTATAATGAAGTTGTCGATCCTGTTTATTTGAGCCCCGTTGTAAAGGACCTCATTAGGATAATATTTTCTGTACTCCGACTCTGGTGTTCTGTGCAATTCAAGACAGGTACGCAGACACTGTCTCTCAAACACCCGAATCTTTTCCATTTGAGACGCTGTAACATTGAACCACACGGGGCACCCATAGACAATCATTGGCCTTATGAGGGCCATGAAGCAAATCACCTTCACTCTGCTATCAAGTTGACTGCTATGAAACAGTCGCCTTGTCAGAGCAAAAGCTCCTCTAGCCCTGGCCAGAGCTGCATCCATATGTTTGTTAAAATATAGATACTGATCTAGCCAAATGCCGAGATACTTGACTACTACTTTGTTTGGCAGTGGGTTGCCATGTAGATCAACGATCACCAGCTTTCGCCAGTTCTTTCTCGTATCCCATGAGGCCCGAGCCAACGAGGTTCTAAACACAATTGTTTCCGATTTCTGGACGTTGATTTTCAACTTCCAGTCATCGCAATATTGCTGGATCTTATCGAAGTCACGCTGCAAAAGTATTCTGATAACTTCGATCTTTGGACCTGTTCTGTACGCAATAAGGTCGTCGGCGTACGCTATAGCATGGTGAAGAGAACCAATTAGATCGCCGGTGAAAATGCTAAATAGTATAGGAGAATTCACAGCTCCTTGTTGCAGATCGTTCTGTATTTTAAAAGTTCTGGTAGAAGTTCTATTGCAACTTTTCACAACAAACGTTCTACCATGAAGCATGTCATTCAGAATATATAGCAGTGGTTTACTCATGCCATATCTGATCAACTTATAAAAAAGACCGTCTAACCAAACGGTGTCGAAAGCCTTCTCCAAGTCAACCAGACATGCACCCGTACACTGCTTTTTAGCTTTGTTCCATTGAATATCAGATACTAGTTTAGACGCGGCATGTATGGTATCATGACCCGCCTTAAAACCGAACTGATTTTCGGGAATAATATTTTTGTCCTCAGCCCATGTGGACAGTGCTCTATTGAGAACTTTCTCGAATACTTTGCTGATACTCGGAAGAAGACTAATTGACCGGAGATTTGCTGGATTGGAACCATCCTTACCTTTTTTGAGGAGAGGATGGACCACTGCCGTCTTCCAACGCACTGGATAATATGCATTATTCAGCGCATTGTTGAACAACGTGGTGTATATGTCTACCGCTTCCGAAGGGAGGTTTCGCAGCACAACATTGGGTATGCCGTCAACTCCTGCTGACTTCTTTTTCTTTATTTTGTGAAAGATGTCCAAGAGGTCCATCTTAGAAACGAACAGGGTGTTATCCCCGTTTCGCTGGGCGATGACTGCATTTGCAAGTCGGTCGTCATTGAACCTAGTGAAACCAGGATTCTCGGATCGCCAATGCGAGATCTCGTCTCTAAGATAGAAGTGTCCAACGAAGGCTCTGTTCTCGATGTCGTAATTCGGGCGAACGCACTCATTCACCTTATATACTTGCTCGAAAACAGCACCCACCGTCTCTACCTTCTCTTGAGCATCTTCCACTATAAAGTGGTCATCATCCAAAATGGCGTCATCTGGATCTGTTCCTATTGTCAGAAGTAAGTTTTTGTTCTCTGTCGTCCTTTGGAGTTTAATACCCTGAAGTTCGTTTTGATCTTTTCTCCTAAAAATTTTATTTATTTCCGGAAACATACTCGGGTTGTTGGACTGTACAGCCCGAATTTTTTTGTTCCAGAAACATGAAATGGAAATTCTATTGTTTTCTTTAATAAGTTGTTGGAGATTTTTGATCTGTGACCTCAGAGTTCTAATCTCCAAATCGTGTCGTTCAGTAAACCTCCTGTGCAAGAGTTTGAGTCTCGACAGGAGTCTACTTTTTTGTTTGTGAAGTGCGTCTATTGTCGCGTTTCTGTACATGTTCGTTGGATCGTTTTGCTTATACTTAGGAATTGTCCTGTCCATTGTAGTACGGATTGCATCCTCCATACTTTGCAGGTATCCATCGATCTCAACGTTCGACAGATTCCTGTTGCATGGCGGCGCAATACCGTTCGAACGAAGTTCCCTTGAGACGGCACCGGAAAAGCGCGGCCAACGTGTCTTACCGTAGTTGTAAGAGTGCGTCGGCACGTACTCCTCCAGTTCCACAAGGTCGTTCGGAAGCAGTATGACGGCGGCAAGTCCACAGTGGTGACTGTCGTACTCAACCGTCGTCAAACAATTTTTCGTCCGTCGAAGAATGTCGTCGGTCAGTTTCAGTCTTGAGTCTAAAAGCAATAGATCCAAATAAGAGCCACTTCGAGGATATGAAGGCCTGTCAGTAGCCAGCAGATCGACTTTACACTCAATGCTGTGGAGCCCCAGCCAATTGAATAGCTGGGTCCCCCTTGGATTGGCTAATTGATTTCCCCAATCTTGGTGTTTAGCATTGTAATCACCGGCCAAAAGGAAATAGTTTTCATCCGAATTCAGTTTCAGACATCGAAAAAGTGTTTCGAGCTCTGTTATAAAAAATGAATTTTGAGAAGCCTCCGGCGCATAGATCGCGACCACATACAACCGCCTCCCCTGTTGGAGAGGAATGCATACGATACACGCTTCAAGCAACTGGAATCGGCGTACTTCACCACTATATATTACTTTATGAGCAATGCCCTTACGTATGAAGATCGCAACCCCACCCGCGAAAGTCGAGTTGGGTCGGTCCCTCCTTACGATATTGTAATTATTATTCGTCAAATTATGATGCTGGTTTAGCCTAGTTTCGCTAACCATACATACATCGGGACGTTGGTCTTTTAACAACTCAGAAAAGTTGGCTCGTTGTTCTACCCTAACTAGCGAATTCACATTCACGGCTAGGATCTTAAAAGGCCTCTCCGGCAGCGCGCCCGTTAACCTAAAAATTGCGCAAGCGACGGCACTGCACGGTAGATCAAGTCCACCCTACGCGCCTGCTCACTTATTTGCCGTGATAGTTCACTCATTTGTGCCTGAATGACACGCAGAGCGACCATCACCTCTGACTCCCCAGTAGCTGCCTTTGACACAGATGGCTGTGCGGCCGCTTTCTGAGGAGGCTGTACCGTTTTCCCAGCCCCCCACGCCATTTGGGCGTAGGAGACTTCGGGAACGACGGCCCTTGGAATTGGTTTGGCTGTTTGCCTTCCCTCATCCTTAGTTGCTGTTGGAGCAGCTTTTTTCGATTTTTTTATAATCTGGTATCGAGGACAACCCCGATAATTAGCAGGGTGCCCATCTCCACCACAGAGAACGCACTTCAGTAGGGTCTTGTCTTCGACGCTTGTCTCACCGAGCTTGCACTCTTTGTCGTTGTGGTTCTCTCCACACTTGACGCACCTCGACTGCATTTGGCAGTTGAATGCGGTGTGACCGAACCGTTGGCAACGAAGACATTGCAAAATGTCCCCGTGCCTGTTTAATTTTTCCCATCTTACCATCTGATAGTCCAGGACGGAGATTTTCCTTAGACTCTCCAGACGGCTATTGGGTGATAGGGTGACGAGGAACATCGGCAATAGCCGCTTCTCCCGTCTTGCCTTGGCCGTGGCGAACGACTTGACCCCGATAAACTCGAGATCGTCGCCCGCCAACCTGCGGAGTTCAACTAAGAGCTCCTCTGGATCAGAGGTAGGCTCTATCCCTTTAAGTAACATTATTTTGGGTTTCTCCTCTTTGGGAGTAAAAGTAAAATGTTCGGTGGCTGTTGTTTGCAACAACGCCCGAACGATCTTATGGTCACCAATGCTTTCACATTGGATCGCATGTCGATCTTGACCTAATCGCTTAATTTTAAATTTGTCGCCAACAGCGGACTTACATAGATTTGTTGTGGCTTTCAACTCCATGTTGAGGGTATTTATCGGGGGCACCCTACCTTTCTTTGTGGTCTTTTCTTGTGGCTGCTGCTGTTGTTGTGCTGGCTGTTGTTGTTGCTGCTTCTGTTGTTTCTCTACTGGCTGCTGGAGATCGTTGTCGCGGCTTTTATAGCCGCGGTCCCACGGGGCTGCTCTTCTTTGGCAGTTTTTTTTATTTTGTACAGCTTTTTTTGCTGTAGTCCCGCGTTGCTGCACGGGCGCAGTTTTTATATCAGCAGCCTTTGTTATTGTAGGCTGCTGTTGTTTTGTTGCTTTATCTACTGCTGTCTGTCGCTGTGATTGTTGCTTGGCCTCGGCTGCCGCTTGCCTGCGGGCAATCTGCCTTGCTTTAATCGCCTCAATTTCTTTGTTCATCTTCACCAATATCTCCGTCAACGATTGGATCCGCTGATCATCTTCTTCTTCATCGTTTTTATCATCGGCTAGGGCCGCGAACGAATTGCCGCTACCTGTGTAACGGCCCTCTCCTCCGTTCGATTCGTACTCGTATGTGGAATTCATACTTTCCTCGTCCGAACTGGTTGACATTAAGTTTTCTTCAACCTCCTTATCTTCCACCAATTTCTGCTTACGCTGAACCAGATTTGGCTTCGCTTGAATGCGTCGCCTTCTCTTGTGTGCGGTTGTTGTTATCGCTGTTGTTGTTGCGGTAGTTTCCGCTACTGATGTTGCGGTTGTTGCCGCTGCTGTGGTTGTTGTTGTTACCAACCTCTCCTCACCAGATGTTGATGGACCTGATTTTTCCATCACATCATCAGTTTTCTCCCTTATCTCTTTCAATAACTTTTCTCGTTCTTTTTGTTCTGCAATTTTTTTTAGCCAAAAAAGCTGAACTTTAAGGTTCGCGTGGGGATCGATCCTGTGTCCTTCCACACTGTAGTCGAACGCTTTACCCACTAGGCTACTGCCCTTATTAAAAATCACTGCTTCTAATACTTTTCTAAAAACACTCCGAATTCAATTAGACACTGCCAAAGTCGCCAACACGTCTGTGCGCTTTCACAGTTGATGAACGACTGGCGGTCATGCTATCCATCACACCACGGGGTCGCACAACTGCATATCGTTATTTCTTTTCTTTTAAGTATTATTGGCTAGTTAATATCCTTCCTCTATCAATTAAGAAAATTACAATACCTGGAGCGTTTATCTAAAATGATAAGACTTGGCTGTTCTAATCAATCTATGTTGCTTTATATTCCTCATGTTTTGGTTTAAAGACTTAAAAATTTTATTTTAACATGGCGGAAGTCCCAGAAAGTTTCCGTAGGAATATCATTTTCCCCCTGTTCAAGAAGGGTGATGAATACGATCCGAACAACTACCGAGGTATATCCTTCATGAACTCAGTGTTGAAAGTCTTTACTAGTATAATACATGACAGACTTACAACCTAGGTACATGACAATCAATTGCTCAGCGAGTATCAGGCTGGTTTTGGGAAGGATTATTCAACGGTGAATAACATTTTCTCATTGACATGCATGGCTAGGTCATATCTCGACAAAGGAAAAAAGTAATACGCTTTTTTTGTGGACTTAAAAGCTGCGTTCGACTCGATTGACCGAAAAGCTCTTTTCTATAAACTGAGTTGTCTTGGAATATCGACAAATATGTTTAATATAGTAACGTGTCTATACGGAAAACAATATGACCGGAGTATGGGACGGAAATGAAGCTTCTACCTGGTTTCAATTGACGTCTGGCGTCAAACAAGGTTGTTTATTAAGCCCTCTTCTGTTTTCACTTTTCTAGAGGACATTTCATCGGTTCTTCCTGGAGGTATTCGTTTTGCTGGTGTAAGTATAAAAACACTGATGTATGCGGACGATATCGTGATGCTTGCGGAAACTCCACAAATGATGCAGATGATGATCAACAGACTCCCGAATTACTGTCGCCTTTGGAATCTCACAGTTAATACCGCTAAATCGAAAGTAATGATCTTTCGAAATGGAACAGGCAGTAACGCCAGAGCAGAAAATAGAGACTTTGAGCTAGTAAAGGAGTACAAGAACCTTGGAGTTTTAATTACACCCAAGCTATCTTTCTAAAAGCATCTTCAGGGAAAATTGGCAGAATTAAAAAAAAGCCATTTACTGTAACTGGAGGGGAGTTCTTAGCAGAAAATATGTGGCCCCGAGCGCCAAATATATGCTATCCGAAGCGGTGATGAGGTCGATCATGTGCTTTGCTGGACAAGTCTGGGGTTTTTTGCAGTATGAGGTGGTGGAAAAACTACTACGATATTTTGTTAAAAAATGTTCCGGCTCCCCAAAAATATCCCTATAGCCTACATACATGCTGCATTCAGAGACTGGCTTTGCTCCACTCTATACATTTTCATTTAGTTATGTCTTTTGAAAATCACCGTCTGCCAAACATTGTTGCGAGGCAACTACTTCAACAAAAGTTGCAGTTTTTTACAGAATGGTCGCGACTGGAGCTGTTCCACAACGTTCAACTGGTTGAAAGAGAATGTGAAACGTGGGAAGAAAGCTTCCAAGAATTGCTGACAAAGAAGAACTAGTCTGTTCAACAAGTTTTTCAAATTTTATGGAGCGGGCCCAACAAAGTGAAACTCGAAACACCTATAAGCGTCTCCAACACAATCTTGGCGTTAACAACTACTTTGACTACTTTGACTTATGGTTGTATTGTACTATTTCTTTCGATACTGTATAGACACAATCTTTACTATTTTCAAACTTCGCTTAAACTACCGCCCCAATGGTGCAGAAGAAACCCTGGAGAGCTCCCTTTGCAACCTCAGGGAGACGGAAAATGTAATACATTTATTAGAAACTTGCCCTATCCTTGCGTCAATTCGGCGAGCACACTGGGGGTACTTTCTCTTAACGAAGTTATTAAAGTACCAAACAAGGAGAATTGGAACGTGCTATATAGCTTCGTAAGAACTGCAATAAGGTATCGAAACTATAAACGAAGCTTTTTAAACCACAAAATGCAATACCAAATTCATCAATTGCTCGGGTCTGAAGTTTTAAGGCTCCCGTGCTCATTCCTGTTTCTGTTCCCGTGGTATTATAGGGATGAAATCTACGCTAAGTTACTGAGGGATTATGTGGCATCCCAGTGCAGAAAGAAGAATTTTTAAAATTCCCGTGGAAATTTTTAAATGATATAAGTCTATGTCACTGAGGAATAATTTAAAATCCTAGAGTTGAACATTTTTTGAAATATGTCAAGTAACTTTAAGGTTCCCGTTCTCGTTACTGTATCTGTTTCCGTGGGACTATATGGATGAATTAAAAGCTTTTAAACCTTCCCTAGACCACCTTCCATACCAATTTTTTTTTTATGTTTTTACCCAACTTACCGGTAATGAGCTTGTGTCCCATCTTATGCAAAACATCCTGTATATTTTACCAATTCACAGACACGTTCTTAAGAATCGTTGATGCAAAACGAACAGGTGACTGAAGAAACCCGAAAACAAAAGTAAAACGATAAAAATTTTGTTATTGAACTACATCCGTTTGTCCGCTTCTTTTAACTGCCTTGATAAACTTCTGAAATAAAAATTAAGTCAAAAATGTAATAAGAGAATAGTTTTATGTGGTCAATCCTTCCAACTATTTCCCTCGTCATTACTTTAAGACAATCCAAACTCTCTTTTAGTAATTGTAATAAATTGAGAGATTGTTCAAGGACGTGTAATACATGTCCTCGTTCTTAGCAAATAAATTATACAACCCAACTGACTTTCCACAGTTTTTCTTCGTCAAAAAAAAACAGACCATATAAGCCTTTATAGTATCTGACCACAGTTCCTTCTTTTTCGTTTTTTAAATGCATATTTCAACAACTATAATCTAGTTTGTTGGTTTATACCTGAAAGGGATTTTGAATGCTTTCATGAACATCCTGAACATCCTGAAAACCATAGAATTTCAGATACGTATGTACATAAAAAAGAGGAACATGGAATTGCTTTTAAAATATTTCAAGCCCCATTAATGCTCTCGGCATGTAACACCCTTGTCGGCACGTGTTCGTAACATTTACCATGCAACTAAAAAATGCCTGAATATGGCTCTAGGCTTGATGTTGATGAAGATTAGAACTGCACAGGTATAACGGTCTGACAAAGCTAAATGAAAATATAGATAGTTTTTCCTCTAAGTTAACATACACAAAATGCTCTCAGTGCTTTTACTTGATTTCAAAGCTTGTTGCACTAGATTTGACTTTTTGTTTCCAATTTCTGAGTAAAAAAAAAAATGATTGATTAAACACTAAAATCGAATTTGGCGTTCGAAAGTGGAGCCTTTTGAATTTGAAAAATTGCTTCCCTTTTGATCCTGTTTCTACACAAATGCATGCGTTTCAAAAAAAAATGAAAGTTATTTCAGATTGGAATGATTCGTTAACTTTAGAGATTATGTACCTGGTATCAATTTCTTTTGGGACTTAGAAACTCAATCTCTGCCCGTTCTCCAGTATGTTTAAAATCTTCAAAAGAGCATATCTCGGAGCAGCAATAAATATCGTTCTAATAACAATAGCTGTGTTCAAGAAGCTTACAACAGGTACAGGGTTTTAAGTTGATTTAGCAGATGTTAAATCTAGCAAGTCTCTAACTTAGATTCGTGGATGCGAAATCTTGCTTTTTGAATTAACAATTTGAAGATGGCTTTGGTTGTTTCGAAGGAAGAATTCGTCTAAGTTGACACAAAAAAGTAAAAAAAAGACCTCAACCGAATTTGAATGGGAGACGTAGTCCGAAATCGAATTTGCTATCGAAAGACGTTGGTTGAGGATTAAGTTCAATATGAACTGTAATGCCGACCTAGATTTAGGGGACAAGTAGAGCTTGCCAAGCTCTGGGCACTGCGTTGTCTGAATATAACTTATTGTTTAAAAAAGTAAAAAATAATAAAAGAATTTATTATTTACAGCGGAGTGTAATGATTTTTAAATCAAAAATCAAAAGTTATAATGACATTAACTCGTTTTTAATGCGTTTCGCCCGGGGTACAACAATGGGCTCATCAGTTAGATGTAGTTGTACCCTTTCTAAGACGCAATGTTTGGTCGATGTTTGTCGACACTTATATAAAGTTTACAGTACAAAGACACTGTAAACTTTATATTTCTAGGGGATTTTGGTTACATTCATGCATCTAGAGAATGTTTGCCCATGGTCTGGCCGACATTTATTGAAAAAAGTAAAAAATAATAAAAGAATTTATTTGTCGATAAAACTTATTGTGCCAAATGCCGACCTTAGTAAGAAAGCAGGTCTAGTATGTTGAAGGCAATACCTAAAATTATAGGAATCAATTTTTTATGTAAACAGGTTCTCACGTTTCTTAACTAAAGAGAATTTTCAGAGAGTTACTCCAAAGACCATGTTTTCTGGTTAGATGCTATAACATAAAATTGTAAACTTATTTGTTTAGCAGGGTTTCATATAATGCTGGAAATACTTCTGTAAGTTTTTGTACCCTTACAATTTATCTACGTCTATTTCATATCATAACCATTAAAATATGAGCAATTGAGATGAGAAAAACGCTACCAGGAAACAATTTTTGTTAATAGTTGCCTAAAAGCTTCTATTGCTATTAGATATATAAAAAATGTGGGTAGTATTGGAAAAAAGAAAATTGAGTAACAAGGCAGCTCTATTCTAACATCGATATTGATTAGAACACCAACCGATGAACATTGGCATACATTGTCACAAGTGTGCGCACAAGTATGAAGCATGATCAGCATTCATAGTAAAACAGGATTTGTTTCCAAGTTTTGGAAGAAATAAAAAATAGAGTTTGATCCTTAGACTTTTTAGACTTTTGTCATCGGTTTCTTATACGAGTGTAAAATCTCTAATAATTCAGACAATTTAAAGACGGAACTTCGTTTTAATATTCCACTACACGGTTTCTTATACGAGTGTAAGATCTCTAATAATTCAGACAATTTGAAGACGGAATTTCGTTTTAATATTCCACTACACGCAAGTGAAGCTGAAGAAGAGAAGAGATATTTCGAAACTATTTCTGATGGAACTTTGAGATAAGTTGGCCTAAAATCTTTGATGCAGTTCAACTAGAATATAAATTCAATGTTTTGAAGACAGTTTAGAGAATCGGTTTTGAAATCACAACATCTTTTTCGAACGCTGCCAAAGATGCGTTTTTGTCGCAACTTAGAAGTCCTATCAATGGCTTAGCGAGGCTTTGAACTATGAACTTTTGTTTATTGGAGCAAAATTACATTTTTTCTTAATTCAATTACACAATATACAGAGATAAGTTATTAACTACCTTACTTCTGAGTATTTTTAGCCCCGACATGCCCATTAGAACTCATTGTGTATGTGGTTGAGGCTGGTACACCACATTTTTGAGAAATCTCTCAAAGAGAACCAGTTGCAGTCGTCTCAGCCGAGAGTTCGCGCTAATTTGAAGATGTGTTGGGGCTTAACCTGAGCCACAACCAACATCTTTCGCCAAAAATTTTGATTTCGGGTGAGCTATCTTCAGATTTGCACTCTGAGTCGGTTGATGACTTCTTCCACCTGATTGCGCCTCCTAACACGAGGTCTTTCCCTTCCAAAATTTTCCTGCGATGTGCTTTTGAAAAACCGTCGAGCCGGAGTGTTTGGGTCCTTCCGCTCTACATGACCCAGCCATCGTACCCTTTCGATGTTTACTCTCTTAGCTATGCCCGTATCACGTACAGCTCAAACAACTCGTTGTTTTACCAAAGCTCAATCGGAATCAACAGTGGATTCTTCATCCGTTTTGGATAAAGTTCACGCTTCCACGCCCTAAAGCGGGGCTGGCATGATTGAGGTCTTATAAAGCGTTACTTTGGCTTCTCTAGACAGGGTTTTGTTTCTCAACTGCGATCTTAATCCAACGAAGCAACGATTGGCAAGAGTTAGTCTCCGTTTTATATCCGCACTCATGTTGTTGTTCTGTGTGTCTATAGCGAAAGAAGTCCTGTACTACCTCGAAGTTATGTCTGTCTATTGAGACGTTTTGTCCAATTCGTCGACCTTCGGTGTCCTTGTTTCATTGCAGCATAGCATACATATATTTCGTTTTACCCTCATTAACCATCAAACCCATTTTTGCCACTTCTGTTTTAATGCTCGCAAAGGCACTTATGACACCACGCTTCCTTCTTCCCATTACGTCAATATCGTCTGCGTGGACAGGTAATTGTACAGACTTTTGAAAGATTGTTACTCGTGTGTTAACGTTTGAGTTTTTTTTTTATAATTTGCGCGCACATCAAGGGTTTATGAATACCCTTATTATGCTATAGAACACAGTGCGAGCATTTAGGAAAATAGGAGAAGATTTAATAGGAGACACCGATGCACATTGCTTTTGAACCTTTGCGAATATTAATGCAGGGGAAATACAGAGCCAGGTAAAGCATTCCAAATTCGGGTGGTGCGACTATAATATGAATCTCTAACTTGACTGTACGCCCGAAGTTGGGCTCAAAATAGAACTGATGAGCATTTCTAGCGAGATGTCTGTTGCGGCTAAATTGTTTCAGGGAAGGAATACAGTTGGCTATTTCACTAGAGCACTGTTTGTGAAAAACGATAAAAGAGATAGAGAGAGACAGGTGACGTTCCGACGATGTTCAAGAGAATCAATTGATTCTTCGATTGAACTATCACCTATCAATTTTAACGCTCTATTTTGTACCCTATCAAGTAGGCGCAAAGATGTTTGAGAAGCACCTGACCATATATGGGAGTTATACTCCAGTTTTGAGCGGATGAAGGCCTTATAAATTGTAGCCAGATGAGAAGGGGTGAAGAACTTCCTGCATCGTCTTAAGAAACCTAAGCATTTAGCAGCGTTTTTGGCGACTTCAAATATGTGGTCGTTCCAACGAAGATCATCGTTTACACACATACCCAGTACCGACAGCTTTTCGGTAACTTGGAAGCAGGTACTATTCATGGATAATGGCAATGGGGGAATGTTAAGCTGCAACGACAAGGGACAGCATTGAGTTTTCGAAGCTTTGAATTATACTCGTTTTTTTATAACCCTATGTAACAATGCTGTCAAGGTCAGAATTCAATGAGCTTATCATACGCAACCGTTCCAGTTCCACATCCGAAGAGCAGGGACGTGAATTTGGAAACGAATATGAAAAGCTAAGGGTCGAGTCGTGAGCAAAACAGTTAAGAGGATTTGAAGTTTCAGACAAGAGATCATTTATGAAAATGAGGAAGAGAGTCGGAGACAAAACGGAGCCCTGGGGCACACCAGCATTTATGAAGTGGGTATCAGACTTGAAGCCATCCAACACAACTTGTATTGAACGGACGGAAAGGTAATTTCTAATCCAACGAAGAAGAGACTCATCGATACCAAAAGCATGCGTTTTCTATAAAAGAGCCTGATGCCAAACTCTATCAAATGCTTTAGAAATATCAAGCGCAATAATCTTACTTTCTCCAAAACAATGTTAAGATTGGTTCCAATTTTCGGTGAGATATGCCATCAAATCACCAGTAGACCGTTTGCTACGAAAACCGTACTGACGGTCATTAAGAAGCTTTCGTTCTTCAAGAAATTTAATAAGTTGACGGTTTATTAACGTTTTGAAAAATATTTGATGTTGAAGAAATCGCATGGCAGTTTCTCACCTTGCCTAAAGCTTTTTTCGACATCAAAGGTCGCGGTGAGTTCTCCACCGTCCTTGACGGAGCAGCTTTAATTCTACAATAATCTTACAAGCTTTGGAGGGATGCCGAAATTAGACATCGCTCTGTACAAATTGTCTCTGTAAAAACTGCCATACACGGTCTTGAAGTCGATAAAAAGACCGTGTATATCAATATCATATTCCCGGGGTTTTTTCAATATCTACAGATATCTGAAAATTTTGTCTATTGTAGATTTTTTTGTTCTAAAACCAGAACCTACCAAATTGTTAACGTGGGGTCTCAGATGCTCACATATTACAGCAGACAAAATCTGATGAGCGACGTTAAGGAGGCTTACTCTTCTATAGTTGGCGGAATTGTGAGGTTTTCCCTTTTTAAGATCGGGCATACGATACTGAGGTTCTATTCATCGGGCATACTTTCTTCCACCATATTATGAAGATCCAACTGATCTCCTGCTGCCTTAAAAAGTTCGGCATCAAGGCAATCTGTAAATGCAGTCTTACTTGATTTAAGTTGGCATACGGCAAGTTTAAATTATTCGGCCCTTCGTCAGCACTTACTAGTTTAACAAGTCCTCTCCGAACGGAGCATCCCAGTTCCCAGTGGTTACAACGTGGTGGTATAGTGGACACAATTGACATGTTTTATCAATTGCAACATCTGGGCGACGCCAAGTTTACAACTGTCAGGGCCTTCCTGAATAATACACGGCAACCACCGAAAATCTGCTTCAGAAATTGTTCTATTTTTTTGTAAGACTGTGTATGAAAAGTTTTGAAATGCGTCTGGCAAGCAGAAGGCTGAAACCAAAACATTTGCGACACTCTTATTTGTAATCAGGATAATTTATTTTATTTCTTAACGTACCTCTCATGTGGTTATCTCTTTGACCTCAAAATCTGAAAAATTACCAATTTTGAACGCACGGTAACTCTTTGACCTGACAAGCTCTTCAATATATTTCTTTGTTCTCTAAACATCAACTAAGATAAAGCGTATGATTAATTGATCCAATTCGATTCCAAAAATTACTAAAATGGTCAAGTGAAGACCATGAAATAATGATTTTTGAGTATATTATCTTCTCTTTGACATCTTAAGCTTTGTTCATGAAACTCAAATTCTGGAACCTTTTTGATATGTGGACAGATTAAATACCGACCACATTACATAGTCTTTGTAAGACGACTAAGTTTTGTGTGGACCTAACATCAGGTTGGTTACCCAAACAAATGGACATCCTCTTTTACCCCCAATTGATTTTACAAATCAATTTTAATAAACACAAGTTTCTTCTTCCTTACTTCAAACGTTGAGTGCCTAAAACTTCATTATAAGCCCCCTAGAATTATTATTTGTGGTAAAACATCTCTAAAATAAAGTCTTTTGTCTTCAATGCCTTGTAAAATAAATTATTAAATCCACGTACAATTTCAAAGGGACTAAATACAGAGATAGAGGGGTTCCTTTAAACGCAGGACGAATGGACGTGCACACAACAATCAATGATTGATCCTTTTGTTATGGTATTAGAAAGGGCTCATAAAGGTACATAATGGCAGTACAATACTTACACTGGCCCTTGGTTGAGCTTGAATGAACATACTCAATCGACATATTGTTATGAGTTTACCTCAACCAACACCTCCTGCTACACTTCACTGTGCATATGTAACTGTAGGTGTTCCTTTATTCGGTATTTTGTACGTAATAAATATTCATTTTTCAGGATTAATCTTTGCGTTTATTTTCTTGTACAAATACTCTCCGAAAAGGGCATTGGTTCTGAATTATGAAAGAAAACTACGTAGGTATTACTAAAGGAATTCAATCAAAAAAAGGATTTAAATATGAATGAAGCTTAGGTTTTCATTGAAACTTGTTTGTTGTGAAATCAGCAGAGGGTTTATTTCATTTCATAACTATGGGTTATGGAGGTACAATTTTACTAATTGTGCTGCTTTCGAGCTCTGGAGAATCGAGCTGTTGATTTACCAATTGTTCGATGATGAGGAATTCCGGCCTGTAAATCTATGTTCAATTCACCCTTTTCACTACTACTTTCTATAGCCAAAAGAAGATCAAGTTCACGAAAAATTCAATGGGCTCAACGTTTAATCAAAATGTGAAAGTATTAAGACTTTAATTTACCTGACATTGAATGGTAGTTTCTTGAAGAAGATGAGAAAAAACATCATTTTCGTCTGAAGCTAGCGTTTCATTAGTCAACTCAACGAGCTCTTTAACTTTAATTCAAATAAACCTATCTAGAAATAAAGTAGGAAGCTTTCTCGAACTAGTGTTTGCGGATGAAGTTAATGGATTAATTCTGCAGTCTAGCCCTTTATTGGACGATGTTAGATTCCACTCATGCTTTGATGTTTTATTGGAAAAATTTTGCAGTGCTGGAGCAAGTCAACTCACACAGGGCTGGCTATTAACTTGACTTCAAAAAAATACGGCTCTTGTAAATCTGAATATGGAACTTTCTAAGTTTCAATGGGAACTTGTTTCTCTTTGCATGGAGGCCAACAAAGCAAAAAATACTTTCTATGGCAATTTACATAACTATTTTCCAAAAAACAGCGCCAGTTTGTTACTTCGAATTTGTTGTGTTCCTCGGCTCACACATTTCTTCAAAAGCATTAAAAACAAAAACAAAATTGACTAAGCAACATTCAAGTTTACAGTTCCCATCGCTTAAGAGTTCAGCAGATTCAGAAGGGAGTTCAAAGTAAATACAATCTGCGGCTGCATAAAAACTCCATAAAAATTGATTTGCTACAGAATCCGCCTTCCTTCTGGAAACTTGTTTGAAATAAGAAAAAAGATTCCGAATTTCCAACTTTAATTCGGATCAAAGATCTTCAAATGAAAGTATAGAAATCTGTTGAAATATTTCAGTTACTATTGTCCCAATTAAATTCATCATAGTGCATACAGCTTGCAACTATGAATTCGAAGTAACTACAACTGTCAAAACTTGTAATGAATAAAATCTCTCTTCTCTGTATTCTAACACTCATAGTCTTTTTTTTAAAAGCTGCTTTGGTAATCGAAAAAATCTAAAGGAGTCAAATTACTTCTTCAACAAAATCTGTCCAATGTTTGCATAAATGTTTAAAGGCATCTGTGAATGTAATAATGGTTAGACTGTGCAGCCTGGCATCAACATCACAGACGAGACGATTCACAATTTATTCTGCGAAGCTTAAAATCTCACTTTCATCTAAGCCTGATAATGTCTCGTCACTATTAACTTACACTTTTTTACAGTGTACAGTGGGCTTTACACAAGTGAACCTTATGCCCTCAACCAACATCATACGCCCACAATTTCGATTTCAGATGAGCTCTCTCCAGTTTTGCATTCGGTTGAGGTCTTCTTCATTGCGCCATCTAAGACGAGGTCTTCCCCTTCGACGAATTCAATACAATGTGCTTTCGAAACGCTACTACTTCAAAATTAAGTCTGTCTGTTGTGACGTTTTGTTTAATTCGTCGATGTTCAATGTTATACTTCGTTTTACCCCCATTATCCACCAAACTCATTTTTACAGCTTCTGTGTCAATGCTCGCAAAACCACCTATGAAATCACGCTTCTTCCTTCAAATTATGTCGTCTGCAGAGCGAATAATCGTAGAGACATTTGAAAGAATGTTCCTCTGATGTTGATGTTCGAGTTTTGAATAATTTTCTTAAGTATGATGTTAAATATATCGATTCTCGCCATGCCTAAAGCCTTTTTTGACATCAAAGGTCTTGATGAGTTCTTAATCGAATTTGACGGATCAGTGTGAACTCTCCAAAGTCATACTGCATTCGAACGAGTTTTGTAGAGATACTGAAACAAGACATGAGTTTGTTCGGCTCGTCTCTGTAAATACGCCCTTGCCATCTGCAAAGAATGTCTGTCTGATGCCGTAATAGTAAAATAAAATATTCAACTTGCCATTAAGGCTCATCTAAATGGCCTTTGATCTCTGTTTTTTAATTAATGCATTTCAATTCTGGAACTGATTACTTTTCTGTTCTCAATGGTCTCATACTCATGTTATTCGTTGACAGCAATGACAGAGAACGTTAAGGCGAGGCCATAAAGAAATTGATGAGGATGTTAGCTGAAGACGAACTTATAGATGCTGAAATATTTATATTTGCCAACAAACAGGTGAGTTTTATTATTGAAAAAAAAAGTTTATAACTCTTATGAGTTTATTATCATAAAAAATCAATAATTCCAGGAATGGAAAAGCCATATTCCGGAATCCAGGGGACCACTTCACTTGTGATTAGAAGAACATTTACAAAGACGAAAAATCATTTCGGTGCTGTACTAGTCTGAAACAGTTGATAGATAGAAGGAGGGGGCTTAGGATTTGGATGAAGAATCGAAAGTAAACGGACGCATCGAAATTTTCCGACTACAAAGCTCTCACAATAACAGCAGCAGTAACAACAACAGCAAATCCACCAGATTGATCGAAAGCCAAATATATTTCATCAATATGTTAAGGAAGTATGTAACTTTTCTATATTATTGTTTTTGGTAAATAATTTGTATTCGTTTAAGATTTTTATTTAAGCAATGAAGTATGTGGATAAGTTTGTGGATGTAATGAGTCTTGGTCTTTGAAATGCTGTATTTTATTTCCTTGTTTTTAAGAATATTTTTTAAGGGACATATATAAGAATATATAATATAATATAATAAAATATATAATATAAGACTATACTACTGTTATTTTAAGGGTTTTTTTGTGTACTGCTTCAAAATATTAGGCCCCACGTATCGAGAATGAAATTTCCCTGGAAACATATTTATAAGTAATAAAAGTCGTCTTTCTTTGGTTTAGTCACTGTGGCGTATGAGTAACCTTTTTTATTCAATGTTTTTCGGTTGACGAAAACACGTACGCATTGCTTACTTTTCTTTTTCTTTTCTTTTATTTATTTTACCTACTTAAATTAGCAACGGCCAAACCTTTCAAGTTAAATGGGATCTTCCATCCTCCTTACACCTTCATGTTAAACCCTAACTATTATTATAAATGTGAAAGTAACTCTGTCTGTCCGACTTTCTTTGTTACGGTCTCGCGCTCAGACTAATTAATTGACTGAAATGAAATTTTGAACAGAGATAGTCTAGAATCTAAGGAAGGACATCGGCTATATACAGAGTGTTCCGTATTTTGTGTTACATACTTTGGGATGTAATTCTTGGTCATATTCTAATAAAAAAATTGTTCTACAGTAAAAACCGTTTCTCAACTTTGTTTTTTTTTTGCATCTCAGAGACTAAAGTGGCACTGAACTTCATCATTGATGCAAGTGTTAGTCGTTAGTTAATAACGCCAACACAAGCAAAAAGAGAACGTACATATACGATAAAAAATAAAAATCATTACAAAAATATAACAAAGTAAAACTTAAATTTAACTAACATTAAGAGAACAAACTGAACTAGTGAAACATTCCTAATCAAGGTTAATATATAAAAAATGAAATTAAATTCCAGTAATAAAAAATCTACTAAACATGAATCATGCAGATGGTATACTGGTTCTTAATATTAATTTGAAGCTATTTTTACTGATGTTGAAATCGGCGATAAAAGGATTAGAGTTGAATAACCTACTCATGCATTCTACTTACTTACTTACTTACTGTAGAACAATTTTTTTTCTTAGAATATGACCAAGAATCACACCCCAAAGGATAATACACGAATTACCGGACACCCTGTATAGTTAGATCGGTGGTGGGAGCGATGTATAAACGTAGTTGGTGAGTTCCTCCGCGACAGTTGAATCCTATGTGGGAGAGCAAGTCGGAAGCATCAACTATTTCGGTTATTAATTGATGAAAAAATATTGTTGATTCTTCTCTGTGAGAGGGTTCGAAGATTTAATAGAATACGATTTTGAGGGAGATTGAAAGGATCTTCCCAAAGAAGACCTTCGAGAGCGAAGCGTATGAATATCTGTGCTGTATTGCTTCGATTCGAGATTTATGAATATCATAAAATGGCGACCACACCTGAGATGGGGACGAACATAACAGTTGTATAAAGAGAGGGTATTCCTTTGCCCACCGCTTAATAAAGCCAAGCATTGAATTTGCTTTGTTAATAATGAGGTTGATGTGTTCATTGAAATCGAGGTTAGTACTAAAAAGAACACCGAGGTCACAGAATCTAGGAACTTTAGATAGGGATTGATGCAATATTGAAAATTAGTCCGTTCATTGAACACCATACAACGAATCTATCAATATCTTTTTGTAAGAATTCGCAATCTGAAGCATTTTTGATGATTTTAAAAATCTTCATATCATCAGCAAAGATTAAAACGTAGCTGTAAGAGATGCAAGAAATGACATCATTAATTGTAAGAATGAAAAGTAAGATGACTTCCTTATGGTACACCAGACAAAGCATTAAAAGGTTTTGATAAAACGTTTCGAAATTTGACTTCATAAGACTTTTTTTGAGAAGAAATTCATCCAAGCAATAAATACTGTGTGGATTCCAAAGGCTTTTAGTTTATAAAGTACTAGCAAGACCCCGCCCGCTTCGCAGGGCGAAAATAAAAAGTAAAATATTTGTTTTTTTGTTTTAAATCTGTTTTATTGAATATTCTTTACTCTAATGCTTTTTGATAAACAACATTTTTGGTTTTTCCATTGTTGGCGGTATAAATGAATAAAGCAGATGGTTTCCCAACACGTGAACAACCAACATAAAGTTGACCATGTGAAAAAACTGGGGGCTCCAAATGTATACCACAGAATACGAATAGGCAACTGCAAACGCTTAAATTCAAATGGTAGATCAGGTGGAAACATTGGTGTACGTGGTATTAAGGCATCTTCGCCTTTGAATTTACCAGTTAAAATGGTCGCTTCAATAACATTGTTCATTAATCGTTTAACAACTAACCTGGTACCATTACATAATCTTGGATGATTCAAATTTCCTAACAATATAATTGGAATACCGACTTTTAATTGTAAATAATGAGGCGGGATACCTGGTAGATCCAATGAATTTAAAAATTCGATCGGATAGTTCACAGCTTCATCCGGATTCATAACGGTATCAATAGATTTATAAACTACGTTTACACCTGGTATTCTGTTCATAACTTCCACATTGATACTAATAACATCTCTATTCGAACATGCCAATATACATCTTTGACTTAACCAATCATGATTTAGGTAATTACTTAAAATATTGGGAAACACGCTCTTTACTAACGCAGCAGTTGATTCTGATAAGACAAAAATTATTTGGCAATGTTATTTTACCATCAATATCTAGAGGCAATTCTCAATTTCCAATTTTCAATAATTGCTTTGAAAATTCTGCAGCTGTTGAATCGTTGTGTAATAAAACTCGTACATTTTAGATGAGAGAAAGCGTTTTCACATGTTTCCATAACGTTGAAGATTTCAATCTAGCATTTAATTCGTCAGCAGCAGTGGATCGAGTAATAACCGGAAGTGTTTGCCGGAAGTCACCAGCAAATAACACCAATGCACCACCGAAAAGACGATTATTACCTCTCAAATCTTGTAAGGTTCGATTAAATGCTTCTAAAGATTTCTTGTGTGCCATGGTACATTCGTCCCAAATAATTAATCTACACTGCTGCAAAACTTTTGCAATTCCAGATCTTTTTGAAATGTTGCATGTTGGCGCTTCTAAACTATGAACGTTTAGAGGCAATTTTAAAACCGAGTGAACAGTTCGCCCACCATCCAATAAAGTTGCAGCAATTCCAGACGATGCAAGAGCTAACGCTATATCTTTATTCGTTCGTACAGTAGCTTAAAACAATGACAGTAAAAATGTTTTACCAGTGCCGCCAGGAGCATCTAAAAAATAAAATCCACCATTTCCAGCATTAATTTCGCTCATGATTTGAAAGTAAGCTTCTTTTTGTTTTTCATTCAATAATGGAACATTTCTTTGAACATATTGATTTAAACAATTTGCATCATAATCTCGTTTACGATTTAAATCCAAATTGAAAGTGTCGTGTATTGAACGATCAGGTGAAATCATTCCTAATTGTGATAGCAATTTATTTGACATTGCTAAACACAAATTTTCTATAATGATCAACGCTTCGTTGTGTATTTCTGGCGTAAAATCCAATTGCGGATTCATTCTTGCACGACGAACTGTATGCAAAATATCTTCTGACAAATGATCACAATGACTTCTCCATAACTCACGTGGATTCGTCGGACTGCACGCAGATATTATAATTGCAAATAATGAACGCATTTGATGTGGATTTGCCGTAAGAGCTGCATCTTCTAAGGTGTTATTCCAATGTTTATCATCTTCCAGTAAATTTAAACGCCTGCATGCTTCACGATATGTAGGACATAAAAACCCATCAACTGTTCGTAAATCTGCAAAAGATTTTGGCCCACGAACATTATTTAGTAATAAACGCAAAAAATAACATTCCTCAGTATTTGTTTACACTTTTCAAGCAGCCAAATGTAATAAGGAATACATTTAGGAGTATTAGATATCCTCTGTTCTAAAATAAATAGAAAGCATTGTGAGCATCTAGGCTGTGTGTATTGTAATTTTGCATGGGAAAATAATTGAAACTTAATTATTTTTTTAAACACACTTCCCTGTTTTGAAAAAAAAAATTTTTTGTCCTAAACCTTCTACTCTTACTCTTCTTTAATTTAAAAAAAAAATTAAGAAAATCGGTCAATCGGTTTGGCTGGTTAGCGAACGAACACAAAACCAAATTTTAATTTATATATATATAGATGATGTTATGAGACAGTTGGTCAAACGCCTAAGAGAAGTCAGTTGTTTAAATGTAATCAAGTTCGTTCCCACATTCAAGGCCAATGCCCACTTATGATGAAAGGATATGAAGGTTGATCGATCTTCTTTGCATAAATCCGTGCTGCTGGTGGCAGACGAAATTCCTTGAAATAAAAGCTTTGATATCACTTTTTGACAATTTAAGAAAAGGCTAGCTTTGGTGTACCCTAACCTGTATTAAATTCGATATCTCTGTCAATACTGACGATAGAGACCTAATCTTAGACTTTCTTTGTAGAAATAATAGCCTTTAAGACTGTATTTAAGTTGAGCTTCCATAGATTTAGGGTTGCCAAATTTAAATTTTCTTCTTAAGGGACATGGGCTGTATTTGTTTTCCCAATATTCCTACGGGAACGGCAACGTAATCGGGAACCTTGAAGCTATCGGACCGATTTCTTTCACCGTGAGGATCGTGAGGACCGTGTATGATTTCTGTCAAATTGTCGATTACACTGTTGACCTGAGCAGAAATATCAATCTTGATCCCAAAATAAATATTGGCAATCGGGAATGCCTGTGTGAAAGGTCGAATTCGGCGCAGACTAATGAGATAGTTAGCCACAAAAACTAATAAATTATGTCTTACGTGGTGGGGGATGTTGTCGAATGTCTATCAGTAGACAATATTATGGACATTGAGAAAGTCACATCATACCTTATAGCGTTTCTCAATTTCTTAGGATTGACAGGAGTGGCTGCAGCTTGGTATTCCAGTGTTAATAATGAGTGATCTAGAATTGTACACAGCTATAAATTACACAACTGTGATGTGGCAATATTAAAGTTTTAATAGTGACTGGAAAGGCGAAAGAAGAAATCGTTCTGATTCCCGGTATACCTTTAATTCTGATTTGTCATTTCAGTTTTAAAGAGTGCAGTTTCCTCTGAAAGCAGTACTTTATCTTCTTCTTTATATATATATAATTCTGCTGTACTGTATGTAATTGAACTCCTCCTAAACGGCTTGACCGATTTAAATGCATTTTTCTGCATGCGTTTGAGTGGCGCCCTGGATGGTTTAGATTCACAAATCAGCCCGACAGATGGAATTGGAATATAGTAAAATTGACAATTTAATTATTCTTAACTGTAATGAATTAAAAAAATAAGGTTTGTTTTGAAAATTTTTTTTAAATTTTTTGACTGATGAGATACGAATAAAGATTTAAATTTTTTTAATTTATTGCACCTGAGTACCATAAACAAATTTTTGTTTGTTTTATAATAAGCCACACATCAATGGCTTATGACTACCCTTATAGAGTTATAGAGTACAAGGTAAAACTAATGGGCATTCTTAGCAAGGTGGGTGTTGCGGCTTAATTGTTTCAGAACGCAACTGACTATTTCGCTAGAGCACTGTTTGTGAAAAAAGCGATAGTAAATAGTGAGACAAGTAACGTTTCGACGATGTTCAAGAGAATCAATCGATTCTACGATTGAACTATCACCCATCAATTTTAACGCTATATTTTGAACCCTATCAAGTAGGCGCAAAGACGTTTGAGAGGCACCTGACCAGATATGGGAGTTATACTTCAGTTTAAGGCGGATGAAGGCCTTATAAATTGTAAACAGATCAGAAGGGGTGAAGAAGTCTTAAGAAACCTAAGCATTTAGCAGCGTCTTTGGCGACTTCAAATATGTGGTCATTCCAACGAAGATCGTCGTTTACACACATACCAAGTACTGACAGCTTTTTGGTTTCTTGGATGCAGGTACCATTCATGGATAATTGTAATGAGGGAATATTAAGATTCATCCTCAAATTCTCCCAGGAACGGCAATGGGAACGGGATCGGAAATTCAAAAACCATTAGAACGAACTGTAATTTTTGTTGCTATTACAGTACGATGTCATCCCCATATTCCCACGAGAATGGGACGGGAACAAAAACATAAGTGGGAACTTGGAAAATACTGGACCAATTCCAAAAAATTTTCAACGCTAGAGTGTAAAGTGCTCATGAGTAACAAAGACTATAATTATTTTCTTAACATATTCTTTCGGGAACGGAAGCGGGAATGGTGACATAATCAATGACCTGGAAAGTGCTTAACTAATTCCAAAAATTCTTTCATGTTAAGAGTGCTTCAATTTCCCTGAGTTCATCAACATTCACCCACACGAACGGGAACCGGAATTCAAAAACCACTGTACTGATTTCAGTACGGTTTTCGCCATTACAATACGGTGCTACATAGACTATATTTCATCCCCATATGGGATTGGAACGGGAACTGGGACATATTCGGCAACTTGGAAAATGCTATATCGATCCCACAAATTCTGTCATCGTTAGAGTGCTTAATTGTCCCTGAGTAACATAAACTATTTTTCATCCTCACTCTCCCACTAGAATAGAAACTTTGAAACGACTTTACTTAACTTTCAATTTGATGAACGTAGGGCCTGAGCTACGCCGGGCGGGTCAGCTAGTATTAGTATAAATATAAATAACTCTCACAAGCTTTTCGGTGTTCGTTTAGAAAAAAAATACCTATGGCAACTATTTGTGGCGCGGTCACGTGTACCAAGCCCGCAATACATTTTTATTTGGCAAAAGATGGAAAAGTAGGAACATCGTCGCCGTGTGCAAAAAAGTGCTTAAATAAGATTATATAACAATAGGTTACTTTAATGCGTGAACGTGTTTTATTTCCAAAATAGTTAGCCTAAAAATTAAGAATTTTACCGAAAGTAACTATTCCACACGGATAGAAGTCACGGGCACAGCTAGTATGCTATAAAAATTATAATAACATACATACATCACTTTTTTTTGCTATCGAACTTCAACCCTCACGCTCGCACATAACATCCACGAAAACGCCATCCACATACAAAAAAAACAGCACCAACAGCAAAGGATTAGAGATTCATCAGAGCATTCAATAGAGAAACTTCTTATTGTCGCAATCGGACAGTGGGTTAATTAAAGAGGGAAAACCCCGGAGTAAGAATAGATTTATATTCTTTTCAGCATCAAACATCCAAGTCCTCCTATCAGACCAACCTCTATAAAGCCACCATTTCTAACTTTTTACTCCAAGTTGGTCAGGATATTGGAAAAGAAGTCTGCTTTGGTTCTTCACTTAGTTAATTTGCCTTCATAAACGCTAGCTACTAAAGCTTAACTATCCACACTCTTAGCTCCTCCGCCTTAGTCTTAGTACAACACAAGACATGTATCCGTATTCGGACATAGCTTATTTTCGGTTACGGTTATAAAAGTCCAATTCAAAGTGATAAATCCGAAAAAAGATACTTATTCAAAAGGCGCTTTACCAAAGTCTTCGACTGCAGCTGCAAAAATCTGGTAGGCCCACCAGATGCAGATACGTAAAGTATCTGCAGTGTATATTAACGGTGCATCATAATTTGCCTTTCATGGTATGGTGTTGCAGCGCGCTGCTTGGAATAAGCTCTGATTTATTTTCATTCCATAAATTCCTTTCATTTTAATAAATCCTCCATCTGCGATTATACGAGGAAGACTTCCTTACTTTATTACTTGCCACGGCCTGTGAACTGGCCACCACGTAATAATTAAACCGTAAAGTAACGACGTTCATAACATCATAACAATTAAATAAAAAATGTTGTTAGTAATTAATCAGCTAAGGAGCAAAACAACAATTAATATTGTAATGAACTGACCGTAAAATGGCTTTTTATTATCCTGGGAGTGGAGTTATGGCTTCTTGTGGGGCATTAAGGATAATTGTTTTGTAAATAAGCCCTAAAAACTCAACTTTAATGAAGAGTTATGGTTATTCTTTTTGACTTTATCAAGCCACATTTAACACATTCATTTTTAAATACCCAACAGAGTTGTAAGGCTTTCAAATAAGTGGCTAAACTCAAAACGGATGAAAATGAATGAAAGCAATCAGACTCTGTTGAGGTCTAAGCACTCGGTTATGTATGCACGTTTATGTGGGTTGCCTTAAGGCAAAATGAAACTCAATTCGTCTGTAAAATTGTAGCACTGGTGTGTGTTACATCGATGATTGAACTTTCACATTGGACTGTAATTGGGAAAGTTTGTAATAACTGAAAAAAAACATGTTTTCATGAGCGAGTGCTGAAACAAAATATGTTCTTTGATTTTTCATTTACTGACTTTAAAACAAAACATTATTCTGATTTTAATTGATACTTTGCAAGGGTTGGGAACTATTATTTATCTGCTCACCTTTCATCTTTAGTTTATAACGAATGATTTCTTTAGAGCTTGTAGCGGTAGATTTTACCATAACAAGTTAAACCTTTAGTGCTCTTTTGTTTTCCCATGTTTACCCCTTCCTTTTGTTGTGGCTTCGAATCATCCTTAATCCATCAGCTAGTGGCGTACTTCAAGGCATCTTGGAAAAACAACTCAATTAGGTACCCCTTCATTGAGTCAGTGGACGGCTAGAGACTCAAACGGCAGCGGCAATGAGAGCCACAAAGGCCTTGAAAACCTTGCACTAATGACAGCAGCAGCAGGTTGCTAACAACCTTTTATTTGTTCAACAAAGGTGGAGCTATGGCTACCCACCTTAAACACACTGAAGATATACCATCATCATCATCGTTACAATTTGGCATTTGAAGCAATGGCTCAGCGCCCATTGTTAAGGTAGGGTGCCCAACGTTTAGTGCTTTACCTAAGCAAGAAAAAGACTCTTTATTGGATTGTATCCATTCCCCCAAGTCTGCTCGAATGACAAATCCTCTCTAACTGGATCCTAGCCTTGTTTTCTTGTATAGTGTAACTTGGGTCGGTTGAGCCGAGGGAAATTGTTTAAAGTAACAGTTTTCAATTTTCTATTCTGGAATGGACTGAAATGGAACAGGTCCGAATTGGTTCATTCAGGCGAAATGTTGCGAATTTCCTACGACCGTTAGATTCAGCAACAAAATTGTTTAGAAAAAAGCGATGGATGCCTTTCGCCTACAGCGCAGAATCCAGTGAATTTGCTGAGAGTACTGCAGAAGTGCAGGTATCCTTTACTTGACTAATCTTCACGATTCTGATAGGTAGATGTGAATGGAATTTGCTGATTTTTTTTTTTTTTTTGTCAGAAGGAAATCTTCAAAAGACACTTGGCAGTATTCGACACCAAGTAGTGTGGGATTCTTAAATAAAAAAATAAATAGGGTGGCGCAACAGAGCGAGGAGCCCCTGGGCCTAGCGCATTTCTCACAACCATGCCTCGTGAGGGAATGGAGGGGACCTACAATTTTTCGCCGGTTCCGACTAATTGAGAATGCGCTTTTCATGGCAATGAATTTACTAACGGAGGACTTGCTTGTGTGGGATTCTTACCTCACTAAAAACTCCTCGTAATCAGAACCATTCTATGAACGATCGACAATAGATTTTTCTTTCTCAATAATATAAACGCTTTAAGGGAAGCTTAAACTTTTAATGCTTTTCATGACTTTTAGACCATTAAGTCGTGTGGCTTGGTTCTTCTTAATCTCCGAACATTGCCTCTCGTATTTAATACGGAATTTCAGAGTTGATATAGTACTGCCTGAGTATGTCCCTTTGCAGTTATACTCTAGCCCCTCATGCCATACCTTGTCGAATGCTTGAGCAACATCTAAAAATATAGCCGAACATACTTGTTTTTCTTCTAATGCTTTTTCAACTGCATCCGTTATTCTATGAACTTGGTCTATCGTGGAATGTTTATTTCTAAATCCAAACTGATGATTTGGGATTAGATTTCTTTCTTCTATGGCTTTGCTCAGTCTTTTCATTAGCAATTTTTCAAAGACTTTTGCCATTGTTGGTATAAGCGATATTGGTCTGTAAGACGTCACTTCTGTTGGTGGCTAACCTTGCTTTGGTATAACAATTACTTCAGCAATTTTCCAATGATGTGGGACATATTGGGTCTTGAGGCATGCATTTATTATGAACTAGGTGTGCCAGCGACTTCGTCCGCAAAAATTGGCATAACTTTTTTATTTATCAACCGATTGACATGAAATTAACACTAAATGTGAAGTGAAGCTTACGACAAAATATTTCTGAAAAACTCATCTAGATAGGATAAACCGTTTCTGAGATTAGCGTGCACAAACAAACAAACTGTTACGTTTTTATTATATGCATAGATAGATAGATTAGAGTTTTCTGAAGGCTTTTGATGGCATTTCTTTCATAACCTAAGCAGTTATTAGATCGTACCCAGGTGATTTTTTTGTTTTGATAGTTGATTTCGACACATAATTTTTATTTCTTTGAGTGTGACAATTGGTATGTCAACTTCATCGACTTTATCAATAAACTGTAAGCTGTTTTCAGATGCATTTGCTAGGAATGGCTTAAAAACATTCGCAAGATGTTCTGCAAACAGGTTAGCTTTTTCTTTCAGATTTCCGATCCAATTACTGTTTAAAGATTTTATTGGCGGGTTTTGTAACTGCGGTCTTTTCAGGCGCTTAGCTGCTTTCCAGAGCGAATAATCGGTTGAAGCATCAGTCGTTAAATTTTTCACTTGTACTTTCTTCTGCAGCTTGTTGAACATCGGCAATGAATGGTTCTACTTCAAGGTCAATTTGCTCTTTTGTTTCCATAGGGGATCTGTGATTTATATAGCTTTCAAGCTTTTCTCTGAATTCACACCAGTTTGTTTTATTATTTACTAGCTTAGGATTACTTTTTTCCATTGTCTCCAATTAATTTAGTGATAAAATCACCGGTGTATGATCTGATGATAAGTCATATTTACCTTCGACTCTTATATGGTTTCGTTTGATACCTTTAACTATAAAAAAGTCAACAAGGTCTGGTATTTTACTTGGATCCGATGGCCAGTATGTTGGTGATCTGGATGAATAAAACTCGCCATTGTATTTGAGGCATGCTTTGTAAGGCCTTCTGCCTTTTGTTATTATTAGTCTGGATCCCCAATGGGTGTGCTTAGCATTAAAGTCACCACCAACAAGGAAGTTATGTCCTAGTACATTCAGCAGTTCTGTATAATTATCTTCAGTCGGGGAATGCCTCGGCGGGCAGTATATTGATGCCAACTTGAAGTCTTTCTTTTTCATACCAATACTAATTATTGTTACTTGCATATTCTCGTTTGTAAACATAACTTCTTCATGGTGTTTTAAGCTCTTTTTTATCAGGATTGCCGATCCACCTCTAGCCTTATCAGCTAGATGAGGAGCGTGGTAGCAAATACAGTTTGATATTAAATCATCAAGAACCAGTCCACTTTAGAATTGAGTTTCGGACACCAGACAAATATCTATGTGTTCGATGTCTAAGAAGATTTTTAATTCTGATAAATGGTGTAAAAGACCGATTGCATTCCATGTCCCAATTTTTAGTGTTCTGTTCATCATTGTTTTTTAAGAGCGACTTCTTCACTTAGCCGTTTGATGTTCAAATCCTGATTGTCAATTCTTTTAAGAATAAGTTCAAGAATTTCTTTAATGGAAGTTTCTTCATTCTTCCGCACGTTTTTAACAATCTGTGAATAGGATTTATTTTCGTCGCTTTTGCTTTTAACAGCTTCCTTCGGAAGTTCTTTCTTACCTTTATCATCAGCTTCAGGAGTTCTTTTTGTGTTTGCTGGATTGCTGGGTTTTATTTCACCGGATTTTTGAGATGCGGGAAGCGTGTACTACTTACAACAAGATTTAGCCCCGCAGCAAAATCGATTAGCCTCAATCCGTTTTCGGAGGTTTTGTCGTGGAGGCTATGCTTACCGATTGTGTTTCCAAAGATGTCCTCCTTCCCTAGTTTTGCGTTAAAATCGCCAAGAACGATTTTCACGTCGTGTCTAGGACACTGCTCATACGTTTCTTCGAGGAGCTCGTAGAAACATTCTTTGCAATCGTCGTCTTTCTCTTCTGTGGTGGCGTGGGCGCATATAAGGCTAATGTTGGCGAATTTAGCCCTGATGCGGATGGTCACTATACGCTCATTGACTGGATTTTGGCTAATCACCTTATCCCTGAGTCTTCCTCTAACAAAAAATCCGCAATCAAATAAGCGCTGTTTCTGTTGTCGCGATAGTAGATGTCACAGTTTTTCATTTTCTTTATGCCTTGTCCGCTCCATCGCACTTCTTGGATAGCGTTTATGTCTGCAGCAGTCCAGGGCGTCCGCTTATTCTCCAGCTGCACGTAGCCCGTTAAGAGATCTTACGTTCCACGTGCAGATCCGGAGGTCGTTGTCCTTTTTTCGTTTGCTTGAGTCGTCAACTTTGAAATCATAATCGTTATCCGAGGCTTTTGGTTGTTTCGGAACCATATTTTTTTCCGTGGTTGGGTAGTTAACCCTACGTACAACCCCCCACCTGGAGGGCCAGGTCCTTTTGGATCTCTTCGGTACCCTGCTCCAGGGGTGTGAGTGCTGCCGTTGGCTCACCAGGAGCTCGTCCGCCACCATCTCTACTTCAATACCCTGTCCTCGTATTGAAAGACCCTGAAAGACCTTTAAACCAAATATGTTGGAGTAGCTCCTTCAGGGGTTTCTTTTGGATTTTTGAAATCTTTTAGCAACTGGACAGCCTCTATAGTTTGATTACCTTGACAGTTTACACATTTTGCTTTCTGTTCTTTGCTTGATGGACATTCTTTTGTTGCATGTTTTCCTTAACACTTAACATAAGCAAACTCGCGGTTGCAATATTTTTGGGTGTGGCCAAATGCTTGGCATCGTTTACATTGCGGAACAATTTTTGATTTTCGCAGTGGTTCAATTTTGACTTTTATGCCCAAGATTGATCGAAGACTATAGACATTTTGCGTTTGATAAAAAATTTATTGAACCAGCTAACTACATCAATTTTTTTTATTGGCATTTGTAATCATAATAAACATAATACTCAAAAAGATTTTTAAAAACTTTTTTTTCGAAAATTTTGATTTTGAACTCAGTTATTTCGAAAACTATAAATTGAAACTACTTTATTTAGAATTTATTATAAAGTGCAGTTTTCTGGTTTCCATAAAAAGTACAATTTTTATCTGTGAATTTTCTTCCGCTACACATTGGTGTGCATATTTTGTTTAAGTTCATTTGTAGAATCAAACATCCACACGATTAATTAACATATAAGTTTATTATAATCCAGATTCGGTTTAGATTCGTTTTGTCAGGAAAAAAGTGTAACAAGCTATCATTGATGAAAAAAAAGCATAGAAAACTCAGAAAAATGCATGAAGCCCTTATTGTATGATGACACAAAACACCAAATGAGTGTGTGCTGTGAACAAAACCAGTGTTGCCAAGAAGAAAATAGAAAAAAACACCGCTTAGAGATGGAATATAAGGGTCTCTTTGTGTCAATTTTTTTTAATCCTTTTATCCCGGCTTACCATTTACGCGATCACTGACGTGTTAATGAACTAAAAACAAGGAAAAATAAAACAAAAGTGCCAGTGCTACCTAACGAATGCAAGCACCCGCATGCAAAAAAGAAGAACTGCCTCAAAAAGATTATTGGGCTATCATTTTTCAAACAAATTTGAACCCACTTTTTCGTCATTTTTGGAGTATAGCTTTCCATGACACTCCTTGCAAAGCGCAAACTTCTATTAAAAATATTCAACACTACTATTACCAATCCCGCTCTCAATCGACATCCTCTTGAAATGCATAAGCCAAATAAAAACTGCACGACATCCAAACCAAAACACAAAACAAAATCCATCCCAACCGCAAACATATACATACATACATCAAACATTAACCACAATGTTTTTGGTGAGAGCAATGAGAGTTTCAAAGCAAACAAAGCTATTCCCATTGAAAACCACAACCACAAAAAACATTCTTCTTTCGAGTCACTCATTGGATTGGGCCTGCTGTTGCACAAGGGTTTATCGTATTAGAAGAGTGGATTATTGTGCTTTTCAGTTTAATTCGTTTGTTTGTGGTATGGAGTATGTACCGATGATTTTAAGTTCGGTTGGTCACAACTTTTGAACAAAAAAGTCTGGTTTTGCCTTTTGAACAACACTTAATTGTAATTTAATTAAAGCTTCGTTGTCCTTCATTCAAGCCGCACTTAATAAGTTTGATGGTCGCTAAATACCGTCAATGGAGTTCGTTCAAGCACAGGAAGGCTGATTTATACGAAATTGAGGTCATAAGAGTGTTAGCAACATAGAAGCACACAAAAAACGTGGTTAGGATACTTGGAGGCACTGTTGGAAGGGGGTAGTTTGGAAGGTTTAAGGTTCTCAAAAGGCGAATGGATCATGAACTTTAAAGTATTTCTTATGCTCACATAAAAACAACCAATGATGATTTCCGAAGCGTGGAAATGTTTTCTTTGTATGGGCTTTGGATTTGAAAGAGGGAGAACATGGATGAAAAAGAGTCATTTTCAATGAATTGCTAATGTTAAGAGATACGTGAGAAGTGTCAACTCAAAAAATCTTGATTTGGACAGACGAATGGGTACACATCAAGGGAATATACGAATACCCTTATACTGTTATTTCAAACAGAGAAAAACCGAGTCAGTTAAAGCATTTCACATTCGGGTGGTGAGACTAAAATATGAATCTCTACACTTAACTGTACGTCCAAAGTCAGGCTCAAGGGATAACAGATGAGCATTCCTGACGAGGCGAGTGTTGCGGCTAAACTGTTTCAAAGGAGGAAAGCAACTGCTTATTTCACTAGAACACAGCTTGCTAAGAAAGCGTTGAAAGTTATTATGATATGTAACGTTTCGACGATGCCCAAGAGAGTCGATCGTTCTTACAATTGAATTATCACCTTTAAATCTAAACACTCTGTTTTGTACCCTATCAAGGAGTGGCAAAGATGTTTGAAAAGCACCAGACCAAATATTTTAGTAATACTCAAGTTTTCGGCTGATGTATGCCTCATAAATTTTAGCCAGATAAAAAGAACAGAAAATTTTCTCTATCGTCTAAAGAGACCTAGGAGTTTGCAGCATTTTTGGCGTCTTCAAAAATATGGTCATTCGAACGAAGACCATTGTATACGCACATACCAAGTACTGACAGCTTTTAAGTTTCTTGGATGCAGGTACAATTCCTGGATAATGGCAATGGGATAGTGTTTGGCTTTAACAACAAGACACAGCATTGAGCTTTTGAATCATTCACACCAGCATTTATAAAGTGGGTATTAGACTTGAAACCATCCAATACAGCTTAAATTGAGGAAGAAACGCATTGATATCAAAAGTACGCATTTTCGATAAGGGACAGTGATGCCAAGCTTTATCAAATAACAAAAAAGTATCAATCACAATATTTTCTAAAATGGTGAAAGGGTTGGTTGCACTTTTCGGTGCAATATGCCTTCAAATCACCAGTGGACCTTTTGATACGCCGCGGGTACTGCCATGAGTTGACCGTTTATCAACGTTTCCATGACCTTGAAAAGAAGGGACGTTAGTGCCATCGGACTGTAAGTGTAAGGGGAGGAAGATTCGCCCTCCATGCAACCTAACCTAGCCTAAGATTCGCCTTTTCTAGGGACGGCCTGGCGAATGCAGTTTTCCATCTGCTCGAAAAGAGCCGAGAAGAATAGGAAAAAAAGAAAACCTAGCGCAGTGACTTTGCCAACGTTAAAGAATACTTCTTCTGAATAACGGCAGGAATACCACCTGGACCAGCAGATTTATGTATATTGAGATCTTTGAGGACCTTTGCAACTAAGCGAGTACACAAAATATCTGCTTCATTGTAGAATTCACAGTCTCAACCTCAGGCGGAGCCAATGTGATGTTACGAAGTTTTGAATTTGCAGCAAATTAGGCTGCCAACAAATTGCCTTTGTCGATGGAGATGACATACGAAGAGTCATGGAAGAAGAGCGTTTGGATCGTTGACGGGATGGATTTTCTAATGTTTTTAACAAAAGACCAGAAGTTTTTGCTTCCTTTTGAACCCAAAGTATTTTATGCCTTACTTTTTGTTCATGTAAAAACGAAGCCTTTTGTAAATGAGCATTACAGATATTTTTAGCTCGTTTGAACGAATTTTTTTTTTATTATAGGGTTGTCTTTAAATTAATATTCGAAAACTTCTTTTTCTATCCCTAATCGCCTCCTTACAGCTCGAAACAAACCGCGAATTTTCTTGGGGGATGATATTTTTTGTTCTGTGAGGAAAAAATTTTCTCAATCCGTTGAGGACTACGTTAGATATCATATCAGCTGATACGTCAAAGTTTTCGTGGAGAAAGCACAATAACCAATTAAAATTTTGAAAAAAAATAATTAAGGCCGGCCTAAGTTGCTTATTCTAATTGCTATACACTTCATTTAAGGACTTTTTTTTCGTTACAAAATTTGAAAAATTTACTAATATGACACAACTGTCCGAGATGCCCAGAGGAGATGATACTATAACCCTGTACTTTTCGGGATGAGAATGGAGAAAAAAGCCAAAAGTATTGGCCGCGTGGCCGTGGACCCGAGTGGGCTCATCAAAAGATTGAGTCAGAAAGTTCACCTCAGCGAAAATGTCAACATACCTGCCTTCAGTTGTGGTACCCATGGCGTGATGGTTAGGATGTCCACCTACTTACCCAGAGGTTCGAGGTTCGAATCCTAGCAGAGGCAAAAATGTTTTCACAAGGGTATCGCCTTTCGCAAGGAATTAGCAAGTCCTTCGTTAGTAAATTCATTGCTTTCTAAGTTAGCCATAGAACCCCTCCATTCTCTCACAAGGCATGGTTGTGAGAAATGTGCTAGGCCCAGGGGCTCTTCGCTCTGTTGCGCCACCATATTTATTTATTTATTTCATCTGCTTTCGGTTGTTGTCTGGCCGGAATGTAGAATTCAACCAGAATTGTGTGCACTGAAATCCACCGTAATTGCGATTTCAGTGAGAGGATACTGCGGGAGACAATTTTTAATATGGAGTCAGATAGACCATCAAACTTGTTAGAAGTTGAATTGCTATCATAATTGGGGCTTCTACAAATGAAACAAAAGTGCGGGAAGAGCTTGCAGTTGGAAAATTTAAGCTACATGAAGTTGAAGTTCGTGGCGAAAAGAGCCATTTTGCTGTTGAAGTGGGTAAGAACTATCATTCCGAATATATACGATTTTCACATTGTTAAGCTAATTTTTTCAGATTGGCTGCCCTAGTTGGTAATGGCGCCCAAACTTGATTTGTCTAAGTGAAAAGCAGAATCAGCATTCTTATCTTGGAAAAACTTACAAGCGAGCAGAGATGGCAAACTGTTGAAATTTGTATCAAAATTCTTGCCCGTTTGTAACGACCAGATTATGACGGTTATAATCGACCTGGTGAATCAGTACTGTGCTGTTATCACCAAATTTACTCTGGACATTAAACCATCTACTCGAATGTGTACAGAGCATTCCGAAGAAAATATTGCAGTACAAATGAGGATCGTGAAATATCAGTTTGTTGCCGTTCTCAGCAGTTAAGCATGTGTTTATTCAACCACATGGAAAGGCTTACGTGTCGATTTTGGCTTGAATGACCTACCTAAATCTCAAATTTTTGGAACAAGTATAGAACAGGTCCATGAAAAACTGCTGTTTGATGGAAAAATTGTATGTAATGAGGCTTATTTCTGGCTAAACGGATACTTGAAAAATCGAAACTGTCGCATCTGCATTGATAAATAGTCTCATGCAAAATTCAATACAATAGTTACTTATACATCCCGAAAACAGTTTGGTGTGGGTAATGGGCTGGAGCAAATATCGGCCCATTTTTCTACAAAGATGTCCGTGGAAGAAAAGTTATCGTCAAAGACGAATGATATCGTGCCTTCCTTGATACGCGACTTGTTTGCAAGAGTTTGCTGAGTTGAACTTGTTTGACATGTGGTTTCATCAAGACGAAGCCACATGCCACGCAGCTCGTGAAACAATAGACATTTTGAAGTATTTGGTGAGTTGCTGATTTCTCGAAATGGCCCTTTGTGTCGGCCGCCAAAATCATGACATTTAACGCCTCTTGACTATTTCTGGTGGGTTTATGTAAAGTCGTTAGCCTATGTGGACAAGCTGAACACGAACGTGGATTAGAAGATGAAAGCTCTAAAAAGTGACGCAAAATTAAACCTTCCGAATGGACTATTGAAAACTTAACCGCGTACAACATTTAGAGGAAGTTATCTTTTATAAAAAGCCAATTTATCGCCAATAATATGAGGCTAATTTGAGCGTTTTATTCGACTTTAAAAAAAATTCTCTTTAGCACAACACTATCTTAAAGATATCTTTCTTACAGCGTATGCAATTAATGAATAAAACATCAAAATCTAAGACTAGACTAGAAAATCACGCTTTAGTCGTTATCTTCCCAACAAAATCTGGTTATTTGAAAGGTACGACAGTCTTTAACTATAGAGCCCACTATCGTACTTGGGCGAAACGCTAATTTTTAAAGTTGAAGTCACTGTATCTCTTGATCCTCCATGTCTTTTTATCTTTTCTTTTTTTGTTTTTCGATAAGTTCCTACTTTGTTTTATGTATTTGTGTATTTTTGAATAGATCTGCTCTAAGTTGATATGAAATTGCTAAAAATGCTAGTGGAACTGTAAGTTACTTCGGCACTTTTCATGAAACAAAAATGCAGATAAAGTGACAATCAATAAGTATGGATTTTTATGTTGAAACATTCAAATCCTTCCTTGATGCACCATCCCACTCTGATTTTCCGTCAAATCACAAACGACGATGCCCCTTTCTCAGTTTAACTTGCTTTTCTTGTTAACTCGTTCAGTAAATTGCAATTTTATTTCGAATGAGAGAAGATTATTGAGACGGATTATCCCACTGAAAGCTTTTCCAAGTATACAATGAAATGGATCTCTCGTCGAATTGAGTGGATATTTGTTTATGTCAAGATTTTGTGGTTTTACTATTCCCTATTCCAAATCTCATTCAAATGAATCAAAAGAAGATATAAAGCTATACATAAGTGTTCCAACAGAAGCCAACGAAACGTATCCTAGAGTTGTTAGTGGTGTTAAGTTCGTCGTAAGCCCTTTTATTAAGGAGCGATTAGACTTCCCTGTTTGCTGTTGCGTTACTTGTTGAAACTATGATATGCAAATGCACACTCACTTGAAAGTTTTCATAAACCACTTCACTTCAAAGACTTGGAATGGAACAGAAGGATTGATGTGTACGTCTTGCAAAATCTTCTGTGTTTGCTAATTTAATGGAAAATACATGTGTGCATAGTTGTGGTGAAGTTTGGAGAAATGTACAATGAATTTGCAAGAAACCAGAACAATAATGTATTATGTATGGCTTTCCTTGTGCATTGTAAATTGTAGTTGCTGCAAGTTCTTAGAAGTAACGAGTTTGTGTTATGACATGTGGGTTGTAGGAGTATAAACAAAGTCAAAACAGAGACATTCCAAATGATTGATTACTTAGACGAAGATATTATTTGTTTTGAAGAATATATGCCGACACAGTGTAATGGTTTCTCCTAATTAGGTTTATTCCCTACAAACACGAATGCTAAGCAGTGTGGCTTGTTCTGGGAATAGCAAATAGGTTAATTCAAATGGGGCTAGCCATCCATATTCTCGTAGGGTGGTGATACTCCACATATGCATGCATGGATGGACCTATGCGATGTTTACAGGACGTTTCATTGGTGAATAATATTACTTGCGATTATAGGGACGAAAAAAGTGTTTCCTTCAATTCTGTCTGTCTGTCTGTCTGTGTGCCTGTCAGTCTGTATATGGATCCACAAATTCACCCGCTTGACCGATTTTTTTCAAAATTTCCAGTTAGTTCTGTTGGGCAGCCTACAGAGAGGTTTTTGGAATTCGGTTTTATGGTCTTGAAATAACTGCCATTCAACCGATGTGTTAACACTTATTTTTCTCGAAAATGGCTCCCACGATTTCGATTAAATTGTGTGCGAGTTTCAAGTTGTGTTTCCAATGAAGTAAAAAATGTTTTCAGAAGTTTTCTAAGAGCAGTACTGCCCTTGTATCGCTTTTTCTTAAACCACTTTCTCGTAAATTTTTTTTTTTTGTCAGGAGTAAATCTTCAAAAGACACTTAGTAGTATTCGATACCAAGTAGTGTGGGATTCTTACCCACTAAAAACTCCTCATAATCAGAACCAATCTATAACGATCGACAACAGATTTTTCTTTCTCAAAAATATTATCTCTTTAAGGGAAGCTTAAACTTTTAATGCTTCCCATGACTTTTAGGCCATTAGCTCGTGTGGCTTGGTTCTTCTTAATCTCCGAACATTGCCTCTCGTATTTAATACGGACTCCATTTCAGAGCTGATATGACTATGCAGTCGCTGATTGTGTGATACAGCATGTTTTCTTACAACTTCTGTAACCATTTCGCTATTTCTTACACCCCATGGTGCATTTACTATTCCACGAAGGACTTTGTTTTGGAACTTTTGGATGATTTCAGTATTTGTTTTCTTTGTACAGCCCCATAATTGGATTCCATAGGTCCAAACAGGTCTAAGTACTTGTTTATAAAGCATTATTTTATTTTCGACAGATAAGTCCGAATTTCTACCGAGTAACCAGTACATTTTTCTATATTTCAAGTTCAGCTCTTCCCTTTTCTTTTTGATATGCTCTTTCCATTTAAGCTTTGCATCCAAATTCATCCCAAGGTATTTGGCCGTATTGGCGTAAGGTACAGCTTGATTGTGGATAAATATTTGAACGAAGTTAAACTTTTTATTTGTTAAGTTTATATGTGCAGATTTAGCTTCATTGAGCTCGATACGCCATTTTTTGGTCCAATCACTAACGGTGTCGACGGCATTTTGCAATTTCTCAGCAGCCTTGACGACGCACTTACTGGATGCCAAAATTGCAGTATCATCTGCAAAAGTAGCCATAATGGTGTTGTTATCCACTGGCATATCCCTTGTATATAGCAAATACAGGGTAGGTGCTAGGACGCTTCCTTGTGGAACACCGGCTTGTATATTACATAGCTTTGAATATTCTTGATCATACCGTACTCTGAAGTGCCGATTTGAGATATAAGATTTTAGTATTTCGTAGTACTGCCTGGGTAGGTCCCTTTGCAGTTTGTACGCTAGCCCCTCAAGCCATACCTTGTCGAATGCTTGAGCAACATCTAAAAATATAGCCGAACATACTTGTTTTTCTTCTAATGCTTTTTCAACTGCATCCGTTATTCTATGAACTTGGTCTATCGTGGAATGTTTATTTCTAAATCCAAACTGATGATTTGGGATTAGATTTCTTTCTTCTATGGCTTTGCTCAGTCTTTTCATTAGCAATTTTTCAAAGACTTTTGCCATTGTTGGTATAAGCGATATTGGTCTGTAAGACGTCACTTCTGTTAGTGGCTTACCTTGCTTTGGTATAACAATTACTTCAGCAATTTTCCAATGATGTGGGACATATTGGGTCTTTAGGCATGCATTTATTATGAATTGGAGTTTTATGAAAGCTTTTGATGGCATTTCTTTCATTACCTGAGCAGTTATTAGATCGTACCCAGGAGATTTTTTGTTCGATAGTTGATTTCGACACACATTTTTTATTTCTTTGAGTGTGACAATTGGTATGTCAACTTCATCGACTTTATCAATAAACTGTAAGCTGATGATTTCAGACGTACTTGCTGGGAATGGCTTAAAAACATTCGCAAGATGTTCTGCAAACAGGTTAGCTTTTTCTTTTGGATTTCCGATCCAATTCCCGTTTGGAGATTTAATTGGCGGGTTTTGTAACTGCGGTCTTTTCAGGCGCTTAGCTGCTTTCCAGAGCGAATAATCAGTTGAAGCATCAGTCGTTAAATTTTTCAGGAATCTACTTAATGAATCATTTTTGGATTCGTAGATTTGTTTTTTCAGTTCGTTGCTTAGCCGGTTAAACGCTGTTTTGTCGTCTGGAAATCTAGTATTTTGCCATTTTCTTCGAGCTCTTCTCTTCTCCAATATCAACTCTCTTGTCTCGGCAGGGTATTTTGTTTCAGTTTGCTTCCTACTCGAGCAAGTTGGTGTACTTTCTTCTGCAGCTTGTTGAACATCGGCAATGAATTGTTCTACTTCAAGTTCGATTTGCTCTTTTGTTTCCATAGGGGATCTGTGATTTATATAGCTTTCAAGCTTTTCTCTGAATTCACACCAGTTTGTTTTATTGTTTACTAGCTTAGGATTACTTTTTTCCATTATCTCCGATTCATTAAGTGATAAAATCACCGGTGTATGATCTGATGATAAGCTCGTAAATGACAGACACGATTTTAGTTTGATTTTTTTATGACCGGGGTCACGTTGCTGTATTTGCTGGACTTTTCTAAGGCTTTTGATAAAGTCAATCACAAAATTTTGTTTTGGAAGCTGAAGAATAACTTAGGTTTCAGTGAGAGAACTCTGAAATTGATCAGTAGCTTCCTCTCTTGCAGATCGCAAAATGTTAATTCTGGTGAACGTTTTTCACAGTTGAAAGAAATAAAGCAGGGAGTCCCTCAAGGGTCTATATTAGGCCCGATACTATTCTGCATGTTTATTAATGACCTCCCTACAGTTTGCAAATATACTTCAGTACATCTTTATGCAGACGATGTCCAACTACATCTAGCAAAAGCTTCAGGTAACCTTAATGAACTTGTTTTTCTCATGAATGAAGACTTAAAACATATTACAACATGGTCTGAAAATAATGGGCTTCTTCTCAATCCATCAAAATCCCAGATAATACCCATCTCTAAAAACAATTTTGACCTTTGTCTCCTTCCTGATGTTTACCTTAACAATAATAAAATTAAAGCAGTGGAATCAGTCACTAGTCTAGGTTATGTAATCAACCGTAATTTGTCTGGTTACAATCACAAAAACGTTGTCGTGGGTCGTATTTACGGATGTCTTCGTAAATTGTGGATTAGTGCTTATTTTACAGCTCAAGAAACAAGACGAAAGCTGGTAATGTCTCTAGTCTTACCCCTCATAACATATGCCGAGGTGGTCTACAGCAGTCTTGACTCCTCGTCCCAACGAAAACTGCAAGATGCGTTCAATGATGCTGTGCGTTATATTTATGGTATTCGTAGATATGACCATATTTTTATGTTTGCTACGGGTTTGCTTGGATGTACTCTGAAACAATATATCAACGCTAGGAATTGTATGTTTTTGCACAAAATAATTATAACTCGAAACCCGCCTTACTTATATAACAGACTTAAATTCACTCGCTCCTCAAGAACCATCAACCTCATTCCCTACCGTTACAATTACCTTAACTCATCACGCTTATTTTTTATCCATACTGTAAGACTTTGGAACTCTTTGCCCTCTCAATTGAAGAATATTTCAAATCCCAAAAATTTTAAAAGTGCAATTTTCCAACATTTCTCCTCCTCATCCATTTAAATTATATCCCTCATTACCCACTACCTTTCTTTCCTCTATATCCTATCACTCACTCCTTAGATTTAGATAAATATTGTTATTAGATTTAAGTATTTGAAATTATTATAACTGATATGAAAACACCATGTACTATAAAAGATCATGTCTTAATGTACAAACCATATGTTAAATAAATAAGTTGAAATAAATAAAAAAAAAACCAAATTTTATAATTAGGAAAACTAAGGTAATATGGGTTTTGGCCAGAGAAGTTCGCAATAGACCAAACTTTTACATTAAGTCAGGCGTTGGAAAAATCCAGAGAATATAATATCGATATTCATCTTCTCGTTATCGATTTCAAGGTCGCGTATGACAGTATTTACAGAGACGAGTTGTTCAGACCTTTCCTTACTAATGGTATACAGTATTGTGAACCGCACTAGATATAGCAATTTATCAAGACAGCAAATTCCAACGTTAAACATACATTTTTATGGCCGGAGCCATACGCACCACTCCTTCAACGGCACCGGACCTCCTGTATCACCACTTGATATCTGCAGTAAACAAACAGCTGCGATTTCGGCTATTCGATTACAAGAAGTCTCACAATGGACCAACAACAATATTGGTCTTGCCAACATTCTGAACAAATTCGTAATCCCCAAGCTAAAAACAGACTACACCACAACAAAACCCGATTTTCCGAGTGACCATTCCGACAGACTGAGAGGACCAATCATTCTTGGAAAACGAATACGTTTATTTTCAAAAACAAATAAAGGTGTAGATGGTGGTGTCTATTCAGATAAAATTTAATTAAACATTTCGCTCCGTCTTCCAAATCATTGTAGCGTATTTCAAGCGGAGGTGATGGTATTAAGCGAAGCTCTGTCTTCTGAGACAGATGGCCGCCCTGGTGTCGAATTTCTTCAACTGGTCCAGAAAATGTGTGGAGAAGAAGATATAATAGCGAGCTATATCGCAACATTTTAGTAGCTAGAAGAGTATGCATAGCGAGGCTACGATGACATGTAGAACGGATGGAATCAAACTCTCCGGCTCGATGAAAACACATTGCAAGAAAATCGCGGAAGGGGAGGACCTTGTCTTAAGTAAGATAGTTTGAGAAAGATTGCATTCAAAAATTTAATTTTTTTGAAATAATTTCAAAATCATAACTTTAATTTTTTTTTCTAATTTTTTGTCAAATCAAAACCCCTTCCAGCAAGATCTTAAGCTTTGCTTACTTGATTTTCAAAAATCTCGTTTTCAAGAAAAGTGAAAAATAATAAACCTGTTTTTTCTTAAACTAGGCAGACGTTTTTATAAAAATTTCAGCGTTTATATGTATTAGCTACTGAAAAAGTGGCGTTTTTTTTTATTTTCGCTTCAAACTTTTGGAATATTTCATAAAATTTTTTTTCTTTTAATATTTGAGGTGATTTTTCTCAATTTTTATAAATAATTTAGTTTGCAACCCTGTGTCACCTATTATGAAGAGTAAATAATAAGGACCTTATGCCCAGCCTTACGACTTTGACATCATATTTAGCACACAATCGCAAGTTCGTGCAACACAGTCGTACACTTTTTTGTATATTCTCTAGAAAAGAACAGAAGTAGCTATTTGTGGTGGGAGGATGACTTAACTTAGATCATGATTACTCTTGTGGATCTGAATACTTTCTTCTTGCCCATGTACGTGACATCACGCTCACTGCATTTTTCATACATCTTATGCGAAACATACTTTAATTTTTGCTTCTAACACTTGTCAGGTCTTTTGCCTCCTTGAGTATGTATAAGTTTTGAATCTTGTTACAATTGTTTGGCAAGTAATTTGAATTTTTCAGGTGTTGTTTGTGAGTTTTCATCTTTCTTTTCTCTAAGATATTGTCTTTGTGATATCAATATTGCTAGCATTCAGTTTAATTTTATTTACAGTCTGTGGAAAGTAGCGCAAAGCTCATCCTACAGAACAGAGCATGTCGACAGAGCGATAGAAAAAGTACAAAATACTGCAGTTCAGATCTAATTTGGCTTCGTCGTATGATCGCATTATACTAAAGAGATACTTCAGCCAGTATGAAGAAAGTCCAAAAGTTCAGGAAGCGTTTTAGAATTTTACACTATACCCTCAGGGTAGGAACCCTTCGATGTCGGGATGTCTCTTCTTTCTCTTCTGCGACCAGCTCCGAGACGGCACTTCGGCGTGGAGGTGCCAAAAGGCCGCAGGTGAGATTTTTTAGGTCATTGTTTCCCGATAATGAACTTCTCCAGCTTGCGGCAAACGTGGACCGAAAGAATTGGTGGCGAAAGTTATCAACAGTTTACACTTAATACTTAACATTAATTTCCGTCACATCCATGATCTTCCTTCGGAACTCTGAGCCTGCCGTTGAGCTGTTGAAAAAAATAAAAGTCGTCGAAAGGCTCTCCTGATCATTGATGTCGTCTCGAAAGCTCCACTCAAACCCTATTTCGAGACTCCTGAAGTGTTCAATCAGAACAGTTTTAAGGATACCACAGGGTTTAAACATCAGAAATACCCAAAACCAGGTTTTTCTATAATTTGAATGTACCGAAAATTCGGTGAACATAAACTCTTTGGGAAATTTTAGTTGGTACACAAGATTTTTTACTCTCTCCCTCTCTCTAAAGAATTAGAATAAAAATTGAGTGAACGATCTAACTCGATTTTAGTATGAAATATTAACTTTAAGGATCGTAATCCTCGCAAAAGATAACATCGACGTTTATACTTTTGTAATCGATACCTTCCTACCTACCAAAACCATTTTTACCATGAGGCCAATTTTGTTTAGTTCGAAAAAGTGGCTATCACCTCAAAGATTATTTTCCTTTAGAAGGCTGGAACTGTTTTCAATAGAAGTACTACAGTATTGGTAAATTACCAACTAAATCCTTTTCCCAAGCTTTTAAATATCGAACTAAGGTTACAAGAGCAAGTTCATACGACCTAATTGTGTACATTTTCTTCCACGCAATCCAATCGGAAGGTAGGAACCTAGGAACATACACATTGCAAGGCAAATGTCTTCTTCACCGCAGTTGCTTGCTAACATTATACTTCCTTTTTAGAGGTAAGCTTGTCTGTTTGTGATTTTACAAAAAAAATTATTTTAAACTAGGTGTGCCAGCGACTTCGTCCGCAAGAATTGGCATAACTTTTTTATTTTTCAACCGATTGACATAAAATAAAAACTAAATGTTAAGTGAAGCTTACCACAATATATTACTGAAAACCTTATCTTGATAGGATAAACCGTTTTTGAGATTAGAACAAACAAACAAACAGTTACGTTTTTATTATATGTATAGATAGATAGAAGATATAGATAAGATAGATAGATAGACATGTGCGAAAGACATTCAAAATCACGAGGCCTTAAAATCATGTTTTTCCTCTCAACTATCATTTGAATGATCGTCATTATTTAATAAGTTTAAAGACACGTGCACACGTGGTAGGCCATAAATACCTATGGAAGAAACGCAAATAAATCTAAGGAGATTAAATTAACATCAGACCTTAAACTTTCACGTCGAGATTTAATATATATACGCAGACATTATCTCGTTTTATTTTAATATTAATCGATCAAAGAATAACCTCCATGGCATCGTACCGGGATTGAACGAACAATGACACGCCCTAGCAAGAGCCAATATCAAGAACGTGTTGTATTCCACTCATCATCATCCTTTATCCCACTTGTCTGCCACCTCGCTTTATTGGTCATACGTTTAATTTCATATTCGTTTTCCTTTAAAGAAACCTGTCAGCACACATAAGCACTTGTGCCACATCTTCAATATTCATAAACGTTTACAAATGTTCATTATTGCTGCTACGAGTAGTAAAGTATCCACTGGAATTTTTGTCCCATTGATCAATGAACATCCTCTTAGAGTTTCCGCTTCCGATAACACCATGTAAAATTATTTCCTTTCATGTGGCGTTGGTGGTGTTTTGCTCCTTAAGGGGATGTCTTTTCGATAAAAATATCTACAGAGAAAAATAAAGTAAAAAAGACAAGAATGAAACACAGTCTTTGCGTCTGCTGGATAAAGTGGAAATCAATCATTAGCTCACAGATCGTTGTGACAAAGTCAATATTTTATTTCAGTTCAGTTGGAAAAGTTATGCAATAAGTCAGGAATTATAGCAGAAATGTGTGGGTGTGTATACGGAAGGATATTACATTTGTTCATGATAACGTGGTGTTCATTTCGATGGATGAAGGAACTTTTATTATTATAATTCTCGGATGCTACCTCTTGAGTGGTGAAGTCGGCAAATAAATCAGAAGATGTTTTTTTGTTCCTTTCTAATATTATTTCCTTGCTTGTTGGTGGAAATATTGTTGGGCAGACGGGCACGTATGGTTATATCGGCTATTAAAATTTTATTTTTAGCTTCCCATGAGCTCATAATAACCGCCTTCGACTGAACTATCTTCTTTTTTTTCTCCCTTTTCCGGCTCACCACTATTGAGACCTCAAAAGGATCACAGCTCTCCCCCTTGTCTGCTTCACACTGGTGATCCTCTCGTAGGGTGCCAAATACCAAATATAAATCAACTTACTTTTGATTCAAGTCAAACTCCAATTTCTTAAATAAATGGCTGCTATTTTATTGTTTTTTAACCATAGCTAGAAACTAACTAAACCTTGTAACTTGTTTATTTGGTGCACTTAGTATACTCAGTGTATTCAGTTTGGTTTCGACAGGTAATATTGCACACAATTTGTTCAAATCAAAACCTGTCTCTTGTAATATTATGTTTCTCTATTCTACTGCACATTTTTTTGAATAATGGGTATCTAAAACCTATACTAATGAGTGGTTTCCTTCATACTTAAAAATATAGCCAAAAAAATGTTTGTCAGGAGGAAATCTTCAAAAGACACTTGATAGTATTCGACACCAAGTAGTGTCTGATTCTTACCTCACTAAAAACTCCTCGAAATGAGAACCTATCTATGAACTATCGACAAAAGATTTTTTTTCCTCAATAATAAAATCGCTTTAGGGGAAGCTTAAACTTTTAATGCTTCCCATGACTTTTAGACCATTAGCTCGTGGGGCTTGGTTCTTCTTAATCTCCGAATATTGCCTCTCGTATTTAATACGGAACTCCATTTCAGAGTTGATATGACTATGCAGTCGCTGATTGTGTGATACGGCATGTTTTCTTACAACTTCTGTAACCATTTCTGTTTGTAGGTCACGATGTAAATCGCTATTTCTTATATACCATGGTGCATTTACTATTCCACGAAGGACTTTGTTTTGGAACTTTTGGATGATTTCAGTATTTGTTTTCTTTGTACAGCCCCATAATTGGATTCCAGAGGTCCAAACAGGTCTAAGTACTTGTTTATAAAGCATTATTTAATTTTCGATAGAAAAGTCGGAATTTCTACTGAGAAACCAGTACTTTTTCTATATTTCAAGTTGAGCTCTTCCCCTTTCTTTTTCATAATATGCTCTTTCCATTTTAGCTTTGCATCCAAATTCATCCTAAGGTATTTGGCCGTGTTGGCATAAGAAGTAAGGCACAGCTTGATTGTTGATGAATATTTTGCAATTTCTCAGCAGCTTTGTCGACGCACTTACTGGATGCCACAATTGCAGTATCATCTGCAAAAGTAGCCATAATGGTATTGTTATCCCCTGGAATATTCCTTGTATATAGCAAATACATGGTAGGTCCTAGGACGCTTCCTTGTGGAAAACCGGTTGGTATTTTGCTTAGCTTTGCATATTCTTGATCATGAGTTTTGTATTTGTATTTATTATTCTTGATCATACCGTACATCCGAAGCATCTTCATTTCGGCTGCCGTCAATTTGCTCTCATGTACAAAAAGTATGAGAGCAAATTGACGGCAGCCGAAATGAAGATGCTTCGGATGACAGCAGGAGTAACAAAGCTTGATCGAATTAGAAGTACTAAGATCCGTGGAAGCCTTCATGTCAAAAGTACCATCTTGGACAAAATTCAGCACGACCGGCTCAGTTGGTATTGTCATGTTCAAAGGAGAGATCCGCAGAACCCCGTCAAAAAGGCAATATCGTACAACGTTTCAACAAATTCGCGACGAAAAAGAAAACGCAGGCCAAAACACTCCTGGTACAAGCAAATGCAAAAACAGCAGCATTTGGTTGGCCTCAGACATGGAACAATCCAAAACCGGGAGGCTTGCCGACGATTTCTGAGGTCAACGCGGCGTACCCCACAGGCGGATCACTAGTGTGAAGCAGAAAAGTGGGAGAGTTGTGATCGCTTCAAGATCACTACTCGTAACGCCGAAAATGAAAAAGAAGAAGAAGAAGATCATACCGTACTCTGAAGAGACGGTTTGTGACATAAGATTTTAGTATTTCGTTGTACTGCCTGGGTAGGTCCCTTTGGAGTTTGTACTCTAGCCCCTCATGCTATACCTTGTCGAAATCTAAAAATCTAAAAATATAACCGGACACACTTGTTTTCCTTCTAATGCTTTTTCAATTGCATCCGTTATTCTATGAACTTGGTCTATATACCTATACGAATGAACGGTTTGCTTCATACTTAAGAAAATTCTACTACTATTATACCACAGTTCCTGTTTTGAAGCAAGTGTATTATGCATTAGTGGAGTCCAAACTTCGGTATGGCATACAACTTGCTTGGGGGAATGCTGCAACAGCGCATATTCAAAAAATACAAAAACTTCAAAACTCAGCATTAAAACTAATTAATAATGCGAAACAATGATTGCACATTTAAAACTCTCAACGTTGAGCAAATTTTCAAGATGACCCTTGCACTGGAGTACTACGATGACAGCCGATTCATTCGACCAATTGACCATATGATCAACACCAGAAGACGCGCTCAAGGAATGCTTAAATTGCCCACCAACTACAATCTATACGGAAGACGTCAACTCCTTTACAGCGTACCTGCAACCATCAACAAATTACCTCGAGATTTAGTAAATATTGAAAATTTCAAATCTAGAAAAAAACAAATTAAAAATTTCTTTTTAAACTCACATGAGTAAAATCATAATTATTTTTTGAATAACCTATTGTAATTATGTAAATTAACGTAAAACTTGCTTAAAATTATTAAATTAAATTACATAAATTTTTCTTTGAAACACAATCTCCTGCAGACAAGCCAAAAGGCTTCGCGGGAACTTATAATTTTGTTAAAAATTTTTTAATACATGAACAAATTAAAGTCTAAAAAAAAAACAGTCTTCTTCTCCTTCTTCTTCTTCTTCTTCTTCTTCTTCTTCTTCTTCTTCTTCTTCTTCTTCTTCTTCTTCTTCTTCTTCTTCTTCTTCTTCTTCTTCTTCTTCTTCTTCTTCTTCTTCTTCTTCTTCTTCTTCTTCTTCTTCTTCTTCTTCTTCTTCTTCTTCTTCTTCTTCTTCTTCTTCTTCTTCTTCTTCTTCTTCTTCTTCTTCTTCTTCTTCTTCTTCTTCTTCTTCTTCTTCTTCTTCTTCTTCTTCTTCTTCTTCTTCTTCTTCTTCTTCTTCTTCTTCTTCTTCTTCTTCTTCTTCTTCTTCTTCTTCTTCTTCTTCTTCTTCTTCTTCTTCTTCTTCTTCTTCTTCTTCTTCTTCTTCTTCTTCTTCTTCTTCTTCTTCTTCTTCTTCTTCTTCTTCTTCTTCTTCTTCTTCTTCTTCTTCTTCTTCTTCTTCTTCTTCTTCTTCTTTTTCTTCTTCCTCTTCTTCTTCTTCTCCTTTTTGACAGCCAATTGACATCGCCACCACGTGAAACCACATATCGTGCACATCCCTATATACGTATGTAAGTTCGTTATCATCTCAAGATAGCGAACACCATTCACAATAACCGCCTGACCGACCTCATTTTGCGGCAATTCTGCTTACTGACGAAACCACTTAAGTGAAAAAGTGCCTCATCACTGACGATGATCTTCTTCCACTGTCGCCATTTCTTGCCACCATTCTAAACATTGACGACGCTTCAAATGGTTTAGAGACTTTAGTTTTTGAGTCTATTGCACATTGTTAGCGTATATAAACCTTTATGCTAATGCTCATCACCGACGACGAGTTGAAGTGAACGGCTTTTCAACCACAATATCGAGAATAGCGAGCAGTACGGTGTTTTCCCATCTCCTACTGACTCGATTGGTTCAAATTTTTGCACCATTTTTCTAATTATACGCACTTTGGACCATTAAATTGACCGAAAAATTTACGAAGTGCACAATATGCATTTTGATTTGAAAGCCCATTTTCATAATGAGCCTGAATAACTTTAACGCCTTGCTCGATTGTGCTTGACGTTTACCCCGGGGCCATTTACAAAACATTCGAACTTTCTTACAAACACAACCAAACTTTTCGAAATTGAAACCCAACTGGTATGTAATATTGAAAGCCACCCGACACCCGAGAAGCAGTTTCAGTAGCCATGAAATTGACAGCTTCGTCAAATACCCTCAAAAAGAGAAAATAGTGCCTGGAAAAAAACTTTAAATTACAAATTTCTTGGTGTTGCCATCTTGAAAATTTATAATGACATGTTGATTGAAAGCCAGTTACCTGACGAATTCTAAGTCGCCTACGTCACATCCGAAACACGAACAGGATTTCTACAGATTGTGTATGTAAGCTGATGGCGTACCATATCTTGACCATGTAGCCGTAGAGTTTGGTCTGGTTCACTTTCAACATCAGCTCTTAAGATTTAACCACCCTATTTATTTCTTTGAACAGGATGGAGCATTTACTGGCCATAATTCTGCTAAACTACTATCGTTTGGCAAAATACGAGATGACAGCTTTTTTGGTTCAAAAGATTGGAACAGCTCAGTGTATCGGTATATTGCCAGTGGTTTGTTAACTTATTGAATTTTTCCACAACATTTATCATTACTTCAATTCTTCTGGTATAGTTCTCCCATCTCCATTTAGAAAGTTGAAAATATATAATTTACTTGAAAAAAAAACTTATCTGTGAAGGTGTTTGTGAAAAATTTGGCGCGAAATTAAAAGGTACTACTTAAATAGAATTTCTACCAATTACACATCACTTTGCTTTAAATATGATGTGGCCGAAATTCTTTGCCAACCGGAATATTGATGTGGCCTCCAAGTACCGTGTTTTTAACGCAATACATGTTTGTGCTATGGAGCTCAAGTGTTCGGATATATACCTCTCGATGCTTTTGGGACGATTCAAAGGCTTTTCTTCAAACGTTTATTTCGATTGCCGAACTCAACTCCGAGCTATGCGATATATGTCGAGTCAGGAATACCCCCTGTTTACACTCAAACCCTCAAAGCAAATGCAGACTATATTTCTAAATTTATGAACCGAGGTGATGACAGTCTTCACAAGACTATATTGATTCGACTTCTTCACACAAATGCTACGCCATTCAAAGATTGGAATGAGCTCGCGTTGTCGCATGATGCCGTTCTTTCGTTGAATGAGACCAATACGGATGTTTGGCAGAATAATTTCGCAGTTATGATCGCCAAAGTTGACGAAAAAATGTATCTGCAATGTTTGGGTAGAGCAGCTTCTTCTTTATCCAGAAGTGTATACAAGAACTTAAATCACCAGTTGAGGTCTGATGAAAACTACTTCAGAAGAGATTTTTCCGTCGAAGTCATCAGTGTTATTTTCCGAGCTAGAGTCGAAGTTTTAAATTTGAACTACATGCCACACAGAGAAAACCTGCCACAAATTTGCGACTTATGTAATAGAAGGGATCTGGAAAATGTCTATCACTTCATTGCGATATGCCCTATTTTACAAGAGATTCGGCGACTTTTTTTCCAACAAAATATTCTCACTTTGCAACATTTATATGAGATACTCAATGGAGCAGCAGGTTGGCTTAGTCTCTATCAGTATTGCCAGCACGCGTTCTCTTATCGCAATAGTTTTCCTTAAACGAGTCAGTTTTATTTCAATTTTATTTAAATTTAATTATTTTTCTTGTGTCAAATCACTTTTTTTTACGAAGATAAAAAAGTCAAATTATAATTTATAATAATAATATTATTAATAAGCTTAAATTTTGAATTGTATGCTCTTATTTTTATAATTTCTTGTTTATGTTTCAAATCATTAAAATTGTTACTTTACAACCCTAACACTTTATACAAAAATGTATCTAAGTCATCATGATATGTCATATCAGGCAGACGGCTAAATTGCCATGTCCTTAATCTTAAGTTTTCTATTTGTAAACTCATTGATGAAATAAAGAATTTATCTATCTATCTATCTCTATCACATCACATTGAAATGTGGAAATGTGTATTTTAAAAAATTCAATGAGCTCATCAATTAATTAGAATTCAGAGAAGACGCGCATTTTTCCTTCCCAATACCCAAATAGAGTTATTCAAATGAATGGCTGCAAATGTCCTTGCAAAACGTTTGTCTATCTTCTCATTGTGACTTCGCTTAACCTCCTTAACCAATTTGACTTTTCACAAAAACAAAAAAAAAGTCAGAACTTTGAAAAAGTTATCAAACGACAACAAGTTACATCCAAAACAGACTAAAAAAAAATTTATGTCAAAGAGTTTTGTTGACTTTCACTGCAACACTAATGTACTTTCGAGTTAACAAAAATTCTGTCTGGAAATCACTGAACTGTTTTTTTCTTTTTCTTTTCAACTTTGGCAATAAAACTTTTCTGTGACAGTTGACAAAGATAAGGTTTTAAAGTCTGAAGGGAATCTATAAAAATAATGTGGTGAAGCATAATTTTTCGTCTTTTTTTATTATTCTACATTTTGGTTGGAACAAAGTGGTTTCGAATAGATTTACTTTTTCTTTCGAATAATGCAATGTTGATAAAAATAAGAAAGTTTAAATTTTATCTCAGTTGGTAAGTTGTCTAAGTTAAGTCCTAAGATAAGCACTTTCGGTCGACTTGGAGTTTTTCAGAGTCTTTTTTGCTCAGGTGTTCTTGTTTGAAGGAGTAGGTTTAATCTTGTTTTTTAGATTTGTTATGATACGAGAATTGGAAAGTGATTGCTGGTGATGATGGGCTGAAAAATAGTACGATTTAGACTGGCCTGATGTTAGTTCTTCTTATGACTTAGCTACCAAAAAAGATAAGACTAGTCTCGAAAAAAACCTTCAAGATAAACATCTACTGTCATACTTCCAAAAACGGGACATGTTTGCTCACATCCAACAACAAATTTTTGTCATTTTCTGTCTTCAGTTATGAATTCCAATTCTAATTATTTCGTGGCCCCTGATGGGGAACTGGAGTGGCCTACTAAGAATTGTGGAAGCGTTGCTCGGATATAAGTTATAAGGCTTCTTTTCAAACTTCACAATAATCCGCAATGGAAGGAATTTCGCTAAACTCAATTCTCTGCACTGATTTTACAAAGTTTCAAGGACTTTCTCTTTAAGTCAAATTTAGACTAAAAAATCTTTTAATTCAACAATCATCTGAAGCCGACAGGAATGGCTTCTTGTGTCAAAATGCGTACCTAATTTCCTCTCCCTAATGTAATTCGACTTAAAAAATTATAAAAGTTTGCTCCTATCAAAAGATAGCATCAAAGGCACCAGCAAAGAACACAATTTCTTCCTAACTTACATTAATTACAATATTACATTAAATAAAACTTCCCTCTGTATGTAGTTCAATAGAACGCCTTCTCTGTTAACTTCTGTGTCCTTTTTTTACACAAAAAATTCCTTTGCTTATGTATGCTAATTGAGCGAAAAATAGGAATGAGCCACGCTGCTCTGCTCTCACTTCACGTTGAAAATGTTGTTTAATAGAAACATTGTCGCTTCATGTCCGTCGCCATTTTGTAGATAAGCAACATTAAAAACATGGACAAAAAACGACGTGCGAAAATATGTTTTACATGACAATTACTAACCATAGCAAACGCCATTGCCGACCGCCTATTTCTCTGTTGGGTCCTTTTTAGTGAATTAATTTTATGTTAGACCTTTTTGTGGCATTCTGAAGGAAGGTCAGTGAAAGAACGTGATAAAATAAAGATATTTTCTTAGTACAAAAAAAAAAGAATTAAAAGAGCGAATAGGTAGGTACACCTGCAAAGGTGTTTGTTTTCCCTTCACCGAACTCATTTGTTATTCTTTTTTCCAAGTGCCAGGTTTAGGTACAATGCACGTGTTTGTTGATTTCATCCCAGTCAACGATGGGCAATATCCCTTTAATGGCCTTTAACTGAAGGCATTTCCACTAAAACTTGTTAAAATTGTGTGAATTCAAAAAATAATGGTGCTTGAGAAAAGTTCTACAAAGCTTATTGTTAAAAGGCAACTGTCGATGGAATTGTTATTTTAACGTCTTCCCAAATGTCGAAAACCTTATGGTTTATGGAAACTCCCAAGGTCGCACCTAGGTTGCTTTTAATGTTGTTGAAATGTAAAAAAATGTGTTGCCAGGTGAATTGCTAGGTAGTAATTGTTTGTAACATATTTTTTTATTTTCTTTCATATTTTGTTTTGAAAGTGTGAACTTTTACTTTATTATTATTCCTTAAGTTTTCTCGAACCTCAAGGCAATGTTCCAAAGCAAGTTAAGTATAATTTACATTTACTGATCCACCATCTGAAAAACCTTCAGTGGAAAATCTTAATAGAGCTTCAACCATGTCCAATATTTGGCTGAACGATAGACTAATTTCATCGAAGGGCTGGTACGTTGACAAAGATGCTATCCATTGCGAAGAGGCATAAAAAAAAGCTTAAAAACTTGGCAGATCACAGATCACAGATGGCTGATGACAGATGGCAGATAACAGATGACAAATGACAGACGACAGCTGACAGATGACAGATGGCAAATGACAATTGAATATCTCGAAAGACTTATTAAAGGGAGCGGACTTCTAAATTTGAAGACGGAATTATTGACGCACACGTGTCCATTGTTGTTATTTTATTGCATTCATTTCGAATGGACATTTCCGCCAATTTACCGACCTGTTTGTCGGACTTACTCATTTCATATATAGTAGTAACTTCAATTGAGAAGGAAAGTTGAACTTTTGTTTTGTCTTAGTTTCAGTTTGTTTTATCAGTTTAAAATTCATTTCATTATTTATCGCTTATATCTACTTACTTGCTAACAAAAATGTTTAAACTAGCTTACAAACATACAGTAGTGGATTAAGGCCTATGCCCGCGAGGCCCGGGTTTAGGGCGGCACGATTTGGGGGCGGCAAGAACTTTTAAATTTAAGAGACGTAAAAATATACCAAAAATTTATTTTTACATTGGCGGTTTTTTTGAATTTATTAAAAATTTTCTATGGACTATTTTATAATTTATTTTTTCTTTGACTTTTCAATTTGAGGGATTCCGTTACTAATATTTTGATGGAATCAATTGTAGTCTAATTATCAAATAAGGTTATTAAAAATAAACAATAGCCGAGTTTCATTGAGAATCTGTATTCACTTCAGCAAAATATCGCAAAACAACCATCCATCCTCCAGCCATCTCTCTTGTTAACTTCTGCAAGTGATTTATTTTTGTCCACTTGTTTAGAGTTAAGAATTGTTGTTTTCCTATGTTTGATGTTTTGTGAATCTCAATGAAACTTGGATAATCAAATTGATAATGTTCTTTGCGAATTACTAAATATATTTTCCATTCTGTATCTTTGGTGAGATTATTCTTACATATAAATATTAAGCATTTGAAATTACTTATTGTTTTTTAACTTATTTCCGCTTTTTCTTTGAAAATCGAAGATTTCACCTCGATTTTCAAATATCGAGTTCTTACCGGATTTTCACGTTTTGAGGTAGGAAGCTATTCTGAGTAGTTTCAGAGTACCTACCTATTTTGTATGAGATTGAGAAAGAGTTCCGTTTAGAGGATGAGCGTGTTACACATGTTTACAGAAAACAAGAGCGCTACGCGTAGCAGGTATTGACGAGTTTGACTTTGTTTTCTTTAACGTATAGAATTAATGAGCGTTTTGTGCCTGTAAGCGAGTGACAGTAATTATTTCAAATTTAAGAGTGCCGTTAAAAAAGTAGAAGTCTCAAAGTTGGTTATTGAGTTTCTTGCTATTTGTCTACGTAACGGCGAAATTGTTGAGAGATCTTTAGAATTTTTACCAAATACTGGCCATATGGCTAAAGATATTGAAGATGCTTTATGAAAATCTCTTGAAAACAATGGTTTCAACATAATGAACTGTCGTGATCAAAGTTATGATAACGGAAGCAATATGTTAGGTTTATATTCAGGAGTGCGGTCAAGAATCAAAATGATTAATCCATTACCAGAATATTTTCCCTGCTCTGCCCATTTGTTAAATTTAGTTGGAACTTGTGCAGCTAAATCTGCAACCGAAGCAGTTAACTTTTTTTCTACTTTACAAGAACTTTATAATTTTTTCACTATATCAACACATCTTTGGAAAAGATTTAAGAGTCTCTCTCAAACTCGTTGGTATGCTCGTCATGATGCATGTTATGCGTTACTCAAAGAGTGGCTTGGAATAATGAATGCGCTGAACTTTATTGCTCAAAATGGTGATGAAAAACCGACCACGCGATCTGAAGCTACAGGATTACAGCGAAAATTACAGCATCTAAAAACGGCAATTTCGGTCAAAGTCTGGAATGTTATTTTAGATCGTTTTAATGTTGCACGTAAGATGCCTAAACAATCTCATGCGGACTTATCATCTGTGGTACAAATTTATGGTTCACTGACATTATTTCTTCAAGATATGAGGGACAAACAATACTCAGAATATGAACAAAAGCAAAAGCACGGTCTGGAGTTCAAGTTAATAATCGTTATGATACAGGTCGCAAGAAAAACAAGAAAAATTCAGACAGATGATTCACGGGTGAATGAAACAATACCTTCATCTGGTCACGAAAATTTGCGCACCAATGGTATTACCGAATTTTAGTTAAGCGTTCATTTATCGAACACTTTACGAAAATTTTAATTTTTTTTTTTTTTTGAAAATTTATCTGATATAGACGCGATTGAACTGAAAAATGTTGCGAATAAATTAGTTATTAGTATCCTAATGATTTGTAAGAGACATAAGAGAATGAATGTATTCATTTACAATGTCAGCTCAGAGATTCCCTAGCAAATACAGAAAATGTACGCTCCGCACAAAAAATATACAATGTCATGCATTCTCGAAATCTTCAAGATGTTTATCCGGATGTAATGTCCACATTCGGATAAACATCTCGAAGATAGCTCTGAGTATTTTTTTTAAGTATTCCCGCTACCAATTGTTCAGGAGAAAGATCTTCTTCTACTTTGAAAAGGGTTAAATCTTATTTACGCGCAAGTATGGGCCAGGCGCCAAGATAGACTTAATGGTTAAGCATTATTGTCTATTGAAGCTCAACTAATTCAAGAAATTTTTTATGATGACATAGTTGATACTCAGGTGATGTAAGAAAAATGCTTTATTATTATTATTTGTTATGCTAGCTAGAGTTTAATAAACATTTTTTTGTATTATTTAATATTTATATTTGAACTAGATGACCCACCCGGCGTTGCTCGGGTCTAACTTATTTAAAGCGTTGTTCACACCAAACTGTCTAGAAACGAAAACTAAGAAGACTAAGTTTAAGAATGCCCGACAATTTCTAGTTTGCCCATTTCTGTAGGAATTTGGTTATGAAATATAGACTATGTAGTTAGGCGATAATGTAAGTTTTAGAGTTCCCGTTCCCGTTACGGTTGCCTTTCCTTTTCCCGACCCATTGAAATTATGTGGAAGTTAGAGCTCTTATAAGTGAACCCAAAAATTAAATTGCCCAAATCTAATAAAAATGTAGCTTACACCGAACTTTTTTATCACACCAACAACGTATGGGTTATTCATACACATCATATAAAGCGCTTGGAACGTGAATCTATGGGCAGACTAACTCCTTATCCAGCTTCTGTATCCCAAAAGCGAAAAGCTGAATCGTTAAATGATGATACCGAGCCAGCGGCTAAGCAGAACAAACCAAACGAAGAAGGAAAGCGAATATCAAAGCCTGTCGAGCGCTTTGAAGATCGTCAAGAAAAAAGTACTTCGCCGTTAAGCAATCAGAAGAATTCCAAGGAGATTCTTATCCTAAAGCCATGTCCATGGATTCGAGTAAATGGATCACTAAATCGAAGAGTGCTTGATAAATGGTTGGGAAGCATTCTTATCGAGTGCTCGTCGCAAGTAGGTTGCACCGTTCTATGAAATGAATGAGAATCCAATATACAAAATGTCCATGTCAACTATAAAATAAATTAATAATAAATTTACTTTAGAATATATGTAGTTCATATGACATATACACTGAGACTGTAAAATCTATTATAAAAAATTCTCGTGTCACAGTGTAAATTAAAGAATAAAGGTTAATGGTCTATGGCCCTTATCACTAAGGGGTATGGAAAATAATTAGTAGCCGATTCTCAGACCTACTGAATACGCATATAAAATTTGGTAAATATCGGTAAAGCCGTTTCGGAGGAGTACGGTAACTAACATTGTGACAGGGAAATTTTATATATATAAGGATAAAAAATAGAGCTTCGTATTATGACTTATGAGTCGTGTAAAAAAAAGCTATAATAACAATTGTGATTGAAAATATATAGAATTTTGTTGATCAAAAAGGGCGGCGTGTCATACAGGGCCTAGGGCGGGAATAAGCCTTAATCCACCACTGCTTACATAATAACTTATTATTTAACTTACTGACCCTAGGCGGGTACTCTAAATTACACAATAACTTATTTCTATTTTCTTTGGCCTTTCGGCCCAATGATCTAATATCTATTCTAACTATAACTACCATTAAAACTAAGAAAATTGTAAAAATTTTCGATACCTTCCCTTATAAAGTACTTTAATTCAACGCACACCCAATAATCGTGCTTTCTTGTTATTGCTGCGTACCTCTCTCTATAAGAGAGAAACGATGCGAATATTATTGCATAAACGAGAAAATTGGATTATTAAGAAACCTCTATAAACGAGAATGAGATTGTGCTCCCTTGAACTCTCACTTATCCAGGTTTGTCTGTATTCTTAAACTACATATGTCCAGCATTTGTTTAAAATTTATTGTCAAGTCGTCTTCTAGTAAGATCTTAAAACTTGCATACTGAGCTTTTGAAAAAATTGTTTAAAAAAAAAAATCAAAAATTAAAAACCGATTGAAAGAAAAAGTTGGTCTATCGAGTTTGATTAAAAAAATTGCGTTTTTATATTTTCCCTTAAAACCTTTGAGATATTAAATTTATTTTGTTTTAATACTATATGTAATTTTATTCAATTTTTATTATTAATGTGTAATTGGCAACCATGTTAACGCAAATATATTATGAAGAACGTGTACCTACTATGATTCAGTTTGAAGATCTGGAAATTTTACTAAGCACTCATAACCTCAAGTTCAAGCGACTCAGTCGTGCCTATTTTTACTAGCGATTATAGGTACTATATGCAAGTTTTGCAATCGTACGAAACAAATTTCTGGCTAAGACCTTCTAAGACCTTGCATACTAACTTACTTACATATAGTAGGGGAGCCCAAGAGGGGATTTTGCGCGTTACTCGAGCGCGTTTTCATATGGGGAGAAACCTTGCACCCTGTAATGTACTCCTACCATATATGAAACCTTAATGTTGGGGCGATCGTTGAGAAAAACTCAAGCACGTCAGATTTAGAGATGGTAGGTTGATTACATCAAGAAGAGTGTATATTTCAATTATCTGATAGGCGGGTCACAAAGATGTAAAAAAAATCGACATTTTGAAATACTCGAGCGCGATTAATTTTTTTTTTATTTTTAAGGTAATCCTATCAGGATTACGGAAAAAATATAATCTGACATTTTTCTTGGGGCGATTGAGGTAAAATCGTCAATAAGAAGTATAATATATGACCGCTAATATGTCGGTTAATGTTGATATTAGCAATTTGGTCTAAAAGATTTTTTCGTAGGAAACTAAATTCTCTACAAGTTTGTAATTTATAATTTTTCGAAGCTTTTGTTATTTACGAGATAACTGCGAATTGACGTGAATTTTATAGAAAAATCTGGTTTAGTGGCCCGTGCAACCTGGCCGGAATGAGTAACGACTTTGCCAAAACAAACACTTTTGTAGAACGTTCAATTTTGAGAAAAAAACATCTTTGGTTAAATCGATCCCATTAAATTCCGCTGAGCTATGGAAATTTAAAAATAAAAAATCAGAGTTTCCACGTATTTTCGAAGTAAAATCTTCACACCTCTTGATCGAGCAATTTAAATTAATATTAAGGGCTCAAATTTTCAGGAATTCTTTTAGTATTTAACATTTCATTTTAATAAAAATTTGTAGATACATATATGTACCTACATACTTTTTTTTATTGCATCCAGTAATAAGTAAACGAAAAATAATTGTTACTTTAAAATTATCAGATTAATCAATTGGAGGACGAAGACTAGTAGATCACTCTGTATAAAAATCTGACGCGCTCGAGTTATTAAAGGTCACGTATTTTTTTTACATTTTTAAAAATCAGCCATGACTTATGGCCCCGCTCAAATTGTCAGATTATTGAAATTAACACTATTTTGAGTAAACTTTACATTCAATTTAAGAATCTGACACGCTCGGATAACTTTTTTTTCCAACCTCTTTTTACGTCCCCAGTTAAACGTCAGATTAATATTTGTCGACTATCAGAAAGACAAAGCGCATATACTCTATGAATATCTGACGCGCTCAAGTATTTCAATGTGACAGTTCTTTTTTTTTTTATTTTTAAAAGTTCATACACGCTCACGGCTCTACTAAAATGGAGAACTGCCATACACCTTTTTTCGTTTTAGAACGTAAACTTCCAAAAAGTCCCCATGACGCTTTAGTAACTGCAAATTTAGCATCCCGGGCTCCCCTACTATTATTTACTTAGGTGGGCATTACAGTTCGGGGAGAACCTGGGCCTCAACCAACATCCTTCTATAACGACTTCAATTTCGGGCGAGCTCTCTCCAGTTTCGCACTCCAAGTCGGTTGAGGTCTTCTTCCACTTGGTTTCTCCACCTTAGACGAGGTATTCCCCTTCCACGATTTCCCTGCAATGTGTTTCGAAAACCCGTCGTCGTCGTACAGCTCGTTGTTGTATCTTTTTCTCCACACATTATCTTCGAAGAAACATTCGGATTTCTCATCCGCTTTCGATAAGGACCATGCTTCCGCGCAGTAAAGCAAAACTGGGATGATCAAGGTCTTATATAGGGTTACCTTGGTTTTTATGGAAAAGGTTTGTCTCTCAATTGCTTTCTTAACCCAAAAAAGCTGCTTCTAGCCTTGTATTCTTGACTTTTAAGAAACTCGCTGAAAAGTGAAAAGTGAAAAACAGATTTTTTGAATAATATTCAATTTGTATATCTTCTTCTTCTTCTTCTTTATATATATTATTCTTCTGTACGTGTGTATGTAATTGAACTCCTCCTAAACGGCTTGACCGATTTAAATGAATTTTTCTGTATGCGTTTGACTGGCGCCCTGAATGGTTTAGATTCACAAATCAGCCCGGCAGATGGAATTGGAATATAGTAAAATTGACAATTTTATAATGTTATAGAGGAAAATAGGAGAGGATTTAATAGGATACAACGAAGCACCTTGCTTTTCAACCTTTGTACATCGTAATGTAGTTGAAATACAGAGCCAGGTAAAGCATTCCACATACGGGTTGTGCGATTAAAATAAGAATTTCTATACTTGACTGTACGCCCGAAGTTGAGCTCAAGGTAAAACTGATGGGCATTCTTAACAAGGTGGGTGTTGCGGCTAAATTGTTTCAGGGAAGGAATGCAACTGACTTTGTCACTAGAGCACTGTTTGTGAAAAAAGCGATAGTAAAGAGTGAGACAAGTAACGTTTCAACGATGTTCAAGAGATTTAACTATCACAAATCAGAAACGAATTGTAATTTTTGTCGCTATTACAGTACGATGTCATCCCCATATTCCCACGAGAATTGGAACGGGAACTGGGACATATTCGGGAACTTGGAAAGTGCTATACCGATCATACAAATTCAATTCAACTCAACTTCAACAATTTCATCCTCACTCTCCCACTAGAATCGAAACTTTGAAACTACTTTACTTAACTTTCAATTTGATGAACGTAGGGCCTGAGCTACGCCGGGCGGGTCAACTAGTTTATTATATATTAACTGTCGAAAGCCTGATCTATAACCTTAAGTCGTTTAAGATGAAGATTTCTGTGCAACAATCTTTTTTTTCAGCTTGCAGAAAATCAACCTTTGCTGACCCTTCTGCTATTTCTTTTGAGATGAATTGTTCAAAATGATATCAGTTTCATAAATGAATCTGAAATTTGCCAATCAACAAACAAAATCGAAAGTGATTTGATTTTTAACAATCACAATTCTTCAAATGTTTGTGTCACATACCAATAAACAATATTTTTGTATACATAAATGTAAATATTTATAGGACTGATTCTATAATTTGACAAAAATCATATCTAGCAACACTTAACACATTGACTGCCATGGCCATCATATTTGATAGCCAGTTATGTTTTCAGTGGTGCCGTGGCTATCAAATATGATAGCCAGGTATGCTTTCATAAAATGATAAGAGTACCAAAAATGGTAGCTACTAAGGAGAAATCTCCATTCAAATTGATAACTCTGGCACCCTGTGATGTGCTAGGTAAACTTGGTTGGAGCAAACTGAATATCACATAAAATAGCAATGGCCTCCTACGGAAAGATAGAAGTCTAACTTATTGTGCTGTGCCATGGCTATCATATTTGATTGCCAGGCAAAAATCCCTCACAAGGTTTCCCAGGACAACACAAACATAAAAATTCATATCAAAATATATATTTATATAGAAAAAATTTTGAATATAGCAAAAAACGTTGTTGGCACCCAGTGAAACATACTGAAAATTGGCGTGGCAGTCAACGTGTTAAAATGAGTAAAAAACTGCTTTCAACAAATTTTCTTTCAACAAAACATAGCAAAATAGTTTTTATCTAACTACTTCCCTGAGTTAACAGAAGTTTGGCCATGTCAAAATATTAAATGAATTCAAATTCCATACTAACAACACAGTTTTCCGCACATTTACACTTTCTTTTAAAATTTTAACTCTTGAGCTTTTGAGCGTAGACTCTTAACGTACTTCCGACGCCCTCATTACTATTGCGTTCAAAAAGCAAAGTGCTTCTACCTTAAACAATTCTCACTTGGTGTATTATCTGTCGTTTTTGCTGTTTAAAAGCTAAAAAAAAAAATGTGTTGGGGAAATTTGTGGAAAATAAAAATCCTTTTTCTCTTTCGCAACAATTTTTTGTCTGTGTTTGACATGCGAATTGATTAAATTTGAGTGTGCGGACACAACGTACATAGTTCCTGATGTCGTTTTTCGTTAGAAAATACCATATGGATCCAAAAAAGTTAGAAGTCCTCTCAATGCGGAGACCAAACTGCTTAGTGAAACTTCAGCGATCGTCCCCATACTAAAATTTGTTTGTGAATAACCACCAGTTCTAAGAATACTAAAATTTGTTTGGTAATGACCGACCACCAGTTCTAAGAATTATCAATCTCTCAACACAAAAAATTCACTAACGAGAAAAACTTCTGTGTTCGGTAATCATATCAATGTCCTGAATTCTCTCCAAACAATTTATCAGATTGGAAGTTGATTCAATTTGTAACCATCGTTTTTAATCGCATAGCTTCAAGTTCAAAGCTCTTTTCCTGAAAACACTTTTTTTTATTGTTTGCATTCACATTACTTATGTCAGCCTTACATGTAACAAAAGCTACACATACACACCCTTAATGCAAATAAGTTGATAAAAGCCATCGAAAAACGAAAAACGAAGCTTTACTCTGTCCGACAGCCATAAAAACCTTTGTCACTTCATTAAACTTTTACGAGTTTTTTAATTTAAATTTTGAATCACAAGGGGTTCACGCCCTGCTTCAATTATGTATGTGGAAGTTTTGTTCACACAAAGGCTCGCACAATAAAACATTCCGTTTGGCTTTTGTTAATCCTAAGAGGGGTTTATAGTTTTTGTTATTTTTCAACTATACCACTGGTGGTGGTTATAACTAAAAAGGAATTTCCATTGTGATTTTGTATTACTTTGTTGACCATGAAATCCCAATTTAATCTGAGCCATGGTGGTGGAATGAAAATGAATTTGCAATATTCATTTTACAAAGTATATTCTGCATCTATACACACAAAGAAGATACAATGAACTCTGATTAAGGGCTAAGTCATAAGGTCTGTGTTTCTTAGAGGGGCTTAGCTTTGCATTAGTATTTTCAAGCGAATAATCGGAGGCAGATGAACAATGAATTTGCTTTGAATTAAAGAACGAGAGTTTAATCTCGTAACAACTCATTTGTTTCATTTGATTTCAATAAAGTTCTTCTGGTGGCTCTTAGGTCTCAATGATCCTTTATTCGAAGATGACGTGAATTTAAGTAAAACTTTCACGGAAAGTGCTAAAGAAATCTCTTCAGGGACTCAACAGAACACTGAACAAATTAAAATCGCAATTATATCAACTTGACTTTGCTCTGGTAACATAAACACAACTATGAAACTAAAGCTCTCAGCTTTAAAGAAGGACGAGAATACACAAGCGAAAGTTTGAAGGAGAAAATGAACGCGATGGCCGATAAAACGGTAGACGCATTTAAATTCTTTCGCCAAACGGGAGTCAATAAAAATGTAAATGTGATAGGAAATGTCGCGCTCATCGTATTTAGAGGAGGAGCTTTCGAAGACCATAAATTTCTCGGTTATATTCATGAAGGTGTGGCATATTTTAAGCAAATTGTTTGAGTTCAAGTACTCTACAGTTGCATGACAAATGTGTCACCGTATCAGCAGCTTCCAGACTGCTGTGCTATATTGTTCCCCAACAAATCAAATCTCACTTCAAATCAATCTTTCAATCTAAAACTTCAAAGTGGATAAATATCAGCCACCGCCACTCATACCAGCCGTTCATTGCTGTACTTTTTTCTTTAACTTACCTTCTGCTAACTACTTTAACGACTTGCCAACTTAATGATGCAACCCGCTGACGCAATAGAACGAGATAATGACCGACAAAAGGAAAAACAAATAATAGAACTCACTCACCATGGAGCCTTCAAGTGGCGCCGCCATGCTAAATGTGTCGTTTGAGGCAATTTACACCCCTCAGGCACAGACAACTAAGATATATTCATTTTTTATCTTTCCTCCCTTTTGCACTTTTATAGAGATGAGGATAATAGCAAGGATTCCTCCTTTGAAAAAAAAAGAAAATTTCAAACTGCCATTAACCTGCACGTAGATAGGAAATGACTTAGAGCGAGAGAAAGAGGTCGAGGTGTGAGACAGAGTGATATTAAATTAAAAGATTACTGAACAGGAAACAGGAAATCAAAGCAACCAGTGTTGGCCTGGCGTCAATCTTTATGCGAAATCAACAGGAGCTGTTGTTAATTAAAAAATAGTCAATAGTCCCTTTTGCCGATAGCAGTGATTTAAAATAAGGATTGGTTTCATGCGGTGTGGAAATTACCATGGATTGCAGGAAAGTGTTATGAGAAGGCGTTCATTTGCTCCGTCAGACAACTTAGCAGTAATGATATGGGGCAGTTTAATTAAATTCTGTATCTAGAGCGATTACTCATGTAGAGGACGCTATGCACTATTCAACATTGTCTGGCATTTAAGAGATAAATTTAAAGTGACAAAACCAATTCTTGTAAGGCTTTGAATATCCATGAGAGGAAGGAAAACCTAACACACACAAAGGCCAATGGCTTGGACCACTTTTTAAACTCTTAAACTCTTTTTTAATACGCCTTTTTTCTTATAATAAAAGGAACACTGTAAGTTGAAAAGAATATTCTGTATTGATGATTTTCTTATATCTAGACATGGTTGAGTTTTTGCTTAGACGAAATGAGATCTATTTTACCGAAGAATATTGAAGCATTCTTATTTTATGTTTTTATGTTCCATTTTACGTTCTCGTTCCCGTGGAAAAATGGGGATGAAATATTATCTATGATGCAATAATGTAGAACTCTAACAATCTCTTTGATCACCATATTCTTTCGCGTTGGAATATGGTGATCAAATATAGCCTATATCATTTCTCAGACCCTAGACCTCCGGTTCCCAACCCATGGGTCGCGACCCAAAATTGGGTGGTCGCCAAGCCATTTTCGGTGGGTCGCGAGCACAAACTGACATTCTGAAAAATCTTATAATTAAAAAAAAATATATATATACATTAGACCGGTTCAAAAAAAGTGACTTTTTTCTTTTTCTCGATGCACATCGATTTTTACCTTCGAGTAGGTGTAAAAATAAGCCTGTTAAAATTTGAGCTCGAAAAATTAATATTTTGAGGTCGCTCATCGCAGATTTCCATTTCCCATACAAATTGTATGGAAAAAAACATATAATTTTTGGAATTTTATATTTCTGTCTAGAAGCAAAGTGCCGCGATGAACGATACATATTCTTTTAAAAAACTTGTTGTTCTACAATAAAGGTTTCTTATCATTTTTCAACAAATTCACTCCTTCAAAAGTTATACAGGGTTAAAGTTTGAAGAAATATTTTTTTTCTTGATATATGACAAAATGTTAAAATGTATCACTTAAAATCATAAAATCAATCGCTTATGACACATATTTTTATAGAAAATTAATTGTTCTACAAAAAAGGTATTTTATCATTTTTCGACAAATTCAATCCTTCAAAAGTTAATCAAGGTTAAAATTTCTTGATTTCTGAAAAAATTATTTTATTAATTAATTATTCAATTAACCTTGATTAACTTTTGAAGGGGTGAATTTGTCGAAAAATGATAAAAGACCTTTTTTGTAGAACAATTAATTTTCTATAAAAATATGTGTCATAAGCGAATGATTATAAGTGATACATTTTAACATTTTGTCATATATCAAGAAAAAAAATATTTGTTCCAACTTTAACCCTGTATAACTTTTGAAGGAGTGAATATATTGAAAAATGATAAGAAACCTTTTTCGTAGAACAACAAATTTTCTATAAGAATATGTATCGCTCATCTCAGCACTTTGCTTTTAGACTGAAATATAAAATTCCAAAAATTATATGTCTGCGATGAGCGATCTCTTTCGAGCTCAAATTTTAACAGGCTTGTTTTTACACCTACTCGAAGGTAAAAATCGATGTGCATCAAGAAAAAGAAAAAAAGTCACTTTTTTGAACCGGTCTAATATACATATGTATATATATTTTCCTATAAAATAAATCTTATCCTGGTATATTATGTGTTGTGTCGCAATCGCTTGTGTGTATCTCATAAAAGAGCAAACACATTTGTCTCATATAAAATACAAACAAGCAGTTGCAACACAATGCAACAGAACAAACAAGTGTGTTCCTTGTTTTAAATATAATAATTTGAACACCACTTATAAACTCCGCAAAACCTTAAAACACGCTTATTCATTGAATCTTTATCGCCTTTCGCGAGGAATTGGCAAGTCCTCCGTTAGTAAATTCATTGCCATGAAAAGCGCTTTCTCAATTAGCCAATCGGAACTGGCAGAAAATTGTAGGTCCCCTTCATTCCCTCGCACGCATGTCTTGAGCGTGTTTTAGCGCATAAATGTCATTTGAATCTGAATATTGAGTTGTCATTCAGTGGTTTACTTACAACTTTGAGAATTTTAAAAATAATAGAAATGTACTCAAATTACATTAACTTTATACATAAATTAAACTTTTCTTCTGTTTTTGTGAAAAATGTTTGACTAAGTATTTATTTTATTAGCAACAATGGCAAAAAGAAAATATTGTGAAGATTATTTCAAATTCGTTTTCACTTTATTGATCTCGAATTGCATCGAAAACTCTCAATGTGTTCTTTGTAGTAAATCTTTTGTTGTATTCACATGTGCGGTGGTTGTCCAGAGGAAACACGATAACTCGTTTTTCGAACTAAGAATAGAAATTCAAATGTTTTTAAACATGCGAAAAAAACGAACTTTCAGATATAGTGAAAAATTATGACTGGTTGATAAAGGTTTCACATTTCGCAGATATATTCAAGGAATTCAACAAATTGATCCTTAAATTACAGGGACATGATATTACTATGATTCAATTTAAAGATCATTTGTAGTGTTTTGTTGAAAAACTTGAAAACTGGAGCAAAAGGGTAAGTTAGCACTCAGCATAACATAGCAATGTTTCACAATCTCAGCCAGACCCTGGAAGCCAAAAATGAATATGCTAAGGAAGAATTAGAAAACCTTATCATCAATCACCTGACTAAATTAAAACAGGAGATTGATACATACTTTCACGATTTGAATAATGTTCAACACACCAATCCAAGATCCTTTCTCTACAAATCTAATTGTTTCTGAAATTACGGATACTCTCCAAGATAAATTTATTGAATTAAGAAATAATTATTTTTCTAAAGATAATTTCAAAACAACATTTTGGTGCAGTGTGAGAGAAGTTTACCCAAAAAACTTTAAAACTGTTCCGAAGCTGAATTTTCTCAGTTTGTAAATATTAAAACCAAACCAAAAAATGAATTGGAAGTACATAAAACAGGATATGAGACTGGCGCTGACAGTAACACTCCCTAGAATTGATGAATTGGTATCTAAATGATTTTTTTAACTATTATTTATTTTCAAATACGCTATGTATATGCACATATCCTAACTAATATTATAAATGTGAAAGTCCCTCTGTCTGTCCGGCTTTCTATGTTACCATCTCCCGCCCAAACTACCAAACTGATTGATATGAAATTTTGTACAGAGATAGTCTAGAACCAGAGGAAGGACATAGGCTATATATTTTTTCCCTAAATTCCCACGGGAACGGGAACGTATACGGGAATTTAGAAACTACAACACCGATTTAAACCGATTTTTCCACCGATAGAATGCTTTACTATCCCAAAGTAACATAAACTTTAATTCATCCTTATATTCCTACGGGAACGGGAGTCCTTACTAATATAATAAGTGCGAATGAAGCTCTGTCTGTCCGTCTTTCTATGTTACCATCTCCCGCCCAAACTAATAAACCGATTTAATTGAAATTTTGTACAAAGATTGGACTGAACTTAAGGACGGACATAGGCTTTATTTCATTCGAATATTCCCTCGGGAACCGGTCCTCACTATTATTATAAATGCAAAAGTAGCTCTGTGTGATCACCTTTCTATGTTACCATCTCCCGCCCAAACTAATGAACCGATTTAAATGAAATTTTGTACAAAGATTGCTCAGAACCTTAGGAAGGACATAGGCTATATATTTTATACCTATATTCCCACGGGAACGGGAACGTATACGGGAACTTAGAAACTACAACACCGATTTCAAAAATGTTTCCACCGTTAAAATGCTACACTATTCCTGAGTAACATAAACTTTAATTCATCCACATATTCCTACGGGAACGGGAGTCCTTACTAATATAATAGGTGTGAAAGTAGCTCTGTCTGTCCGTCGTTCTATGTTACCATCTTCCGCTCAAACTAATAAACTGATTTAAATTAAATTTTTTACAAAGATTATTCAGAACCTGAGGAAGGACATACGCCATATATTTATTCCCATATTCCCAGGGGAGCAGGAACGTTTACAGGAACTTTGACACTATGGCACCGATTTCAAAAACTCTTCCATCGTTGGAATGCTCCATAATCCCTGAGCAACATTAACTTTTACTCATCCCCATATTCCTTACGGGAACGGTCACCATATTTCCACGGGAACGGAGTCTTTACTAATGTAAAAAAAAAAAAAAGTACGAAGTTAAATCTGTCTATCTATTTCCCTTTGTTACCATTAGCCACCCAAACTATTGAACCTATTTATATGAATTTTGGTACAGAGACAGTCTAGAACCTGAGGATGGACAAATATGTTAAGCAATATGTTTTATTCGTGTATTCCCATGGGAACGGGAACTTGGAATTTTCAAAAAATGTCCACTGTTAGAATACTACACTATTTTCGAGTAATATAAGCTATAAGTCATCCTCCGGAAACGGCCCTCATATTCCTACGGGAATGGAAGACTTAAGTAACAGTATGAATCCGAAATTAACTCTGTCTGTCTGTTTTTGTTTGTTTATATTTACCGCCCAAACTATTGAACCTATTTATATGAATTCTGGTACAGAGACAGTCTAGAACCCGAAGATGGACATCCTTACTAATATTACAAATTTAAAACGTTTTGATTCCCCGTTTTCCTTTAATTCCCATTGATTGGTCATTATAAATAAGTCTCAGGCGCTTTAAGTTGCAGGTGTTCGTTTAGAAAATAATCCCATGGCAACTTTATGTGGCAGGATCACGTGTATCAATCCCACAAAACCTTTTTATTTCGCAAAAAATGGAAAAAATTAGAACGTTGTGTGCAAACATATACTTAAATAAAAAAATATAACAATCGTTTACTAAAACGCATGAATGTGTCTTATTTCCAAAATAAGTAACCCAAAAAATAAGAATGCTGACGAAAGCCACTATTCCACGCGGACGAAGTCGCGGGTACAGCTAGTTATATATATACAATTGTATAAATATGTTGTATGTATGTATGACACATTCTCTTTTCAATTAAACAAATTTGGCACTTTATATATTTAGGTTTGTTGTGAAGTTATTGTCGTTGCGAACTTTGAAATAAGATTTCCAGAATATTCTTAAGTTTATTGTACCTAATATGTATACGGAAAGGTTTATAATTCAACATTTATTTAAATACATTGGGTCGCATAATTTTTCCGAAACTCCAATTTGGGTCGCTAGTTCTAGAAGGTTGGGAACCACTGCTCTAGACCATCTTTGCTCCAAATACTATTCCATTGGGCTCAGATGTGTTGGAAACTCTAAGCGCTTACTTTCGTTTTCGCTTCCGTTTCCGAAGGAATATTGGTATATGTCACTTTCGATGCTCTATACTGTATCTGTATACTCTGTTCCAAATTTCATTCAAATCGGCTTGGTAGTTTTGGAGCGTGTTGAATACAAACAAACAAACAAGTCTTTAATATAATAGTTAAATAAACAAATAGGGTGGCGCAACAGAGCGAGGAGCCCCCGGGGCCTAGCGCATTTCCCACAACCATGCCTTATGAGGGAATTGAAGGGACCTACAATTTTCTGCCGGTTCCGAACGGCTAATCGAGAAAACGCTTTTCATGGCAATGAATACTAACGAAGGACTTGCCAATTCCTAGTGGAAAAAACATTTTTGCCCCTGTTGGGATTCGAGCCACGAACCTTTGGATTGACAGGCGGACATGCTATCCATCACACCACGGGTACCACATCTATCTATCTATCTATCTTTATATATAAAATAGTATGTATGTAGTATGGGTGCTATGTGACAAAGCGATACCTACTGGCGAGTACACGAGCAGTCAGTCTTGTACCAACCACCGTGGACGTAGATAACCGTGGTCCGTGGATGAACTATTCTCTTTTTTAAAAACGTTGTAATTTGAAGTAATTATTTAATATTAATAAAACTTAAAACTATTATTTTGTAATAAATCTTTCATTTTTGGAGAAAAGATCCCACAAATGGGGGCTCAACCGGGATCTCCCTCTAAAAATAAAACATTAATGTCTAATAATAAGTATATGTGAAACTGAAACTCAGTAAAAAGAGATAACGAAATTTAAAGCTGATGAAAAAAAAAATTATATTCTGTTGACAAATTCTTACGTTGCTAATTATTGTGTTGCGGTGGTTTACTGTTCAAACGGGAGAACAAGAAACGAGAACGAATGATAAAAACAGTAACCAATGTGAGGTGATTTAATTTTTGGGCAATAACGTTTCTCATTTTAAAGTGCATAACGCAGTCGTTGTTCTATTTTCAAGTAAAGAAGTCGCTCCTAAAAAAAAAAAAAAAAAATATAATGAGTGCAAGACGAAGACGAAATTTGCAGAGGAGCAGTGACTCCTTTAATCATGAAAATATCCGAGAAGATCTAGAAACCGAATTGAACAATATACCTAATCAAAATGTGCGGTTTAGTATGTCAGATGTCGATGGTTTAGTTCGTAAATTTTCGGGAGATGAAGCGTCAAATGTTAGCAAGTGGCTCGAAGAATTCGAAGGTTATGCTAACGCTTTTAATTGGAACTCTTTACAACGGTTCGTTTTTTGTAAAAAATCTTTGGTTGGTGCTGCAAAGCTTTACGTTGAATATGAAGCTAAACCGGTGACATATCAGCAGCTAAGAGGTGCTCTTACGGACGAATTTAAACAAAAAATATCCAGTTGTGACGTGCACAAAAAATTGCGTGAAACAAAGAAGAGTGCCAATGAATCGTGTCGCGAATTTTTGTATAGAATGCTTGATATTGCTAGTCAAGCCAGCGTAGATGATATTTCCGTTTTTCGTTATGTTATCGATGGCATTAAAGACGCTGCTGTTAACAAATTAATTCTATACGGTGCGCAAACAGTCACAGAGTTCAAAGAAAAACTCTTAACGTATGAACAAATAAAAAACGAAGGCGATACTTCGGCAAAAAGTCGCGATAATAGTCATCCATCTAGTTCAAAAAATGCAACAAAAGGCAGTGGCTCTCGCGGACGATATTGTTTTAATTGTGGCTCTCAAGAACATGAGTTCCATACGTGTCCAGAAAAGGAAAAAGGTCCTAAGTGTTTTGGGTGCAACAATTATGGGCATAAGCGGCCTGATTGTCCCAATAAAAAGAAAAGCACGGTAAATGTGTTGCAAAAAACAGATATGGTCCGACAGGTAGCGGTAAACGGGTTTGTAGTTAGCGGTTTAATTGACACTGGTAGTGATGTTTGCATCATAAAAAGAAACCACGTGCAAGAAATTCGTCCTACATACTATTCAAATGATTTTTCTTGTTCATTAGCAGGAATTGGAGCAAACGTGGCAACAAGTGGGATCTGCCGAGCTGATGTCTGTATCGATGGCACAAATTTCGAAGATGTGGAGTTTTACATTGTGGATAGCAACCTTGTTAAACCAGACGTCATTATCGGTATGACTCTTTTAAGCAAAGCTGTGCTGAAGATCGAACGTGGCACATTTAGTATTTCCAAACCTGATGACAAAGCCACACAGCAACCTGTTGAACCCACCGATGACATCAATTGTTTTTTTGCTGCAATAGACGATGGTATATTTCGTGATGATAACTTACCCGATTTATCTCATTTACAGAGCAAAGAAGTTCGAAGTGCTGTTAGAGATATGATTGCCAACTATACTCCAGCTAAGCCGAAGAAGTCTCCCATTACGATGAAGATTGTACCCATTAACGAAGAACCCGTTTACCGTCCGCCCAGAAGATTTCCACCGAAAGAAAGAGACATGATAGATCAGCAAATTGAACAATGGATCCGAGATGGAGTTATTCGAGAGAGTGTGTCTGATTACGCAAGCCAAGTCTTACTTGTGAGAAAAAAAGACGGAACGAACAGATTATGCGTGGACTACAGAGCAGTTAATGAAAAAATTCACAAGGTAAGATTCCCACTCCCAGTGGTCGAAGATGAGATAGATTGTTTGCAGGCTTCGATGTTTTTCACGACACTGGACCTTGAAAATGGTTTTTTTCATGTTTCGGTAGACGAAAATAGCACGAAATTCACAGCTTTTGTCACTCAAAGCGGCCAATATGAATTTTTAAAAGTACCTTTTGGCCTGTGCAATTCGCCGAGCGTATTCCAAAAGTATATTACATATATTTTTCGAGAATTACTTAGGTTGGGAATCTTACGCATTTTTGTCGATGATATTGTCATTTTGGCTGGGACAATCGAAGAAGCTTTGGAACGATTAAAGATAGTGCTTGGTGTGGCAGCAGAAAATGGTCTGCGGATTAAGTGGAAAAAGTGCCAGATTCTGCAGCAAGATATTGAGTACCTTGGACATCGAATTTGCAAAGGTACAGTGGCACCAGCAAGTGCAAAGATAAAGGCAGTTTCCAATTTTCCAGAGCCGACAACTGTAAAACAACTGCAAAGCTTTTTGGGATTGGCTGGATACTTTCGCAAGTATATTCCCAACTTTGCGTTGCGAGCAAAGCCGATGACAGAGCTGGTTAAAGAGGGTGGAAAACTTTTTTTAGACGACTCCGCAAAAGCAGCTTTAAGAGATTTAAAGAACGCGCTTTCCACGAAACCAGTGTTGAAGATATTTCAATATGGCATCACCACTGAATTACATACTGATGCTAGTATGGAAGGTTACGGTGCGGTGTTGCTACAACGAAGCGACGAAGACAACGAGCTACATCCAGTTTATTATATGAGCAAAGCTACTACAGATCCCGAAAAAAAGTACACCAGTTACGAGTTGGAAGTATTGGCGGTTATCCAGGCCGTAAAGAAGTTTCGAATTTATCTGATCGGACAACGATTTAAGGTCGTGACTGATTGCAAGGCCTTTGAGAGCACGATGAAGAAGAAGGATCTTGCAACGAGGGTGGCCAGATGGGCGCTTCTTCTTGAAGAATACGATTTTTGGGTGGAACACCGAGCAGGAACCAGTATGAGACACGTCGATGCGCTAAGCCGCAACCCAGCGGTTATGTGCCTTATGGAGGATAACGACTTCATGAAAAAATTATCAGATGCTCAAAAACAAGACGAAGGTTTAAATGCGATTCTCGAAGCACTTAAAGAGGGTCCATATAAAGATTTTGTGGTTTATCATGGTTTACTTTGTAAGAATATTAATAATTCCATTCTTTTTGTCGTTCCAGAATCCATGAGACCCTCAATCGTAAGAAAAGCTCATGAAAAAGGTCATTTTAAGGCGCAAAAGATGAAAGCAATTTTGGAGAAAGATTTCTTCATTCCTGGTCTTGATCGGCGCATAGATCGTTGTGTTTCTAGTTGCGTCAAATGTATCTTAGCAGACAGGAAGCGAGGAAAAGCAGATGGTTTACTGCACCCGATCCCTAAAGGAGAGATGCCACTTTCAACATTTCATGTTGACCACCTAGGACCAATGACCGATACCAAGAAGGGCTATCGCTATATTTTAGCATTCGTCGATGGATTCACAAAATTTTGCTGGCTTTTTCCAACAAAAAGTCTTGGCTCCGAAGAAGTGGTGCAGAAGATGGAGGTCATAGCTGAAACGTTTGGGTATCCGCACAACATTGTCACTGATAGAGGTGGAGCTTTTGTCTCAAACAATTTCCAAAATTATTGCAAGGATCACGATGTCAAGATCCATGCTGTTACGGTTGGTGTGCCCCGTGGAAACGGTCAAGTTGAGCGACTGCATTCAACTGTCATTTCATCCTTGACTAAATTTTCAATGGATGATCCCGAAAAGTGGTATCAGCACACAAAGAGTCTTCAGAGAATTCTCAACTCAACATATCACCGATCGATCAAAACTACACCATTTCAATTAATGATTGGAACTGAGATGAAGACAGGTAACGATGTAAGGTTAATGAAAATAATTGATGATGAATTTCAGAGACAATATGACGAGGCGAGGCTTGAGCAAAGAAACCAGGCGAAACAAGCAATAGCTAGCATTCAAGCCGAGAATTCAAAGCAGTTCAATAAGAGACGTAAACGAGCAAAAACGTATTCTGTGGGTGATCTGGTGGCCATCGAAAGAGTGCAGTTTGGTACTGGCCTCAAAATCAAACCGAAATTTTTTGGGCCATACCGCATCACAGCAAGCAAGGGCTTTGATAGATACGACGTGCAGAAGGAAGGTGAACATGATGGTCCAAAATCAACTAATACAAGTGCCGATAAAATGAAACCGTGGACAGACAACGAAACCGAGGCAGAAGATGACGATGATTCGAGCGATAACAACCAATCTGAGGCAGATTTGGAATTGGATGACCGAGTGTAGTATGGGTGCTATGTGACAAAGCGATACCTACTGGCGAGTACACGAGCAGTCAGTCTTGTACCAACCACCGTGGACGTAGATAACCGTGGTCCGTGGATGAACTATTCTCTTTTTTAAAAACGTTGTAATTTGAAGTAATTATTTAATATTAATAAAACTTAAAACTATTATTTTGTAATAAATCTTTCATTTTTGGAGAAAAGATCCCACATGTATGTATGTATGCATGTATGTCCAGTGTAGACTCCTAAGCCACCCAACGGATTCTTATGAAATTTTCATCGTTGACATAATTTAGTCCAGAGATGGTTCTTATCAAGGTTCATCCCCATATCCCACAGGACAGGGTTGGGAACGGAGATGTGAAACTGCTCCACAGATTTCAAAAATTCTTTCGACACTAGGGATGCTAAATTATCTCCCTTCATCAGTAACTTAGACTTTATAATTATCATCCCTATATTCCCACAGGAGCAGAAACGGGAACGAGAACGGGAACCATAAAGTTACTTGACCGATTTCAAAAATTCTTTCAACTCTAGGACGTTACATCATATTTCAGTGACATAGACTTTATATTTCATTTACATATTTCCATGGAAACAGAAGATTCCCACAGGAACGGGTTTGGGAACGGAAACTTCGAATCAACTGGATAGATTTGAAAAATTCTTTCAGTATAAGAATGCCATATAGTCCCGCAGTAAGAAAGATTATATTTCATCCCCAAATTCCTACGAAAGAGGAAAAACGAGAACGGGAACCTTAAAACTACTGACCCGAGCAAAGCCGGTTATAAATACAATCAGAGATACAAATGAACGGAGAAAGCTGAATTTTGGGTATGGCTTTGAGGAGATGAATGGGTAGGTACTATTTGGGAAAGCTGTGATTGGTTCGAACTTGGCGGAGCCAAGATGTTGCACCTTATATTACCCCTCAATTGTACTTACTATACTTCCACGCGGTAACCACTGGGAGCTAAGATACTACGCCTGGAGAGGAACTGCTAAGCTAGTAAGTGCAACTGTTTACAATGGGCTGAGGAAGAAATAGATCAACACCATTATGCTCTAAGAGTAACGACTGTATGCCCGAATCTCAGTGGACTGCCAGAGCTTTTTGGGAATGTCCCAGCGGATGAATTCGACTGACAGCATCAACGTTCAACTTCAGCAGAAAAAAAGCGAAAACCACTACATATTTGGTTAAAAGGTCTTTCAGAGTCTTTCAAAACAAGAACAGGGTATTGAAGTAGAGACGGTGGCTGACCACTTGGTGAGCTAACGGCTGCTCTCATACCCCAGCAGCAGAATACTGCTTCTGGATTACCCGGCTATTTATGTCCAAGGGTATTCCAGGGCTAAGGTTGTGCGTGACCCGACCCAACCACGTAGAAACTACATGGTTCCGAAATACCCAACAGCCTGGGATAACAATAATGATTTCAACATTGACGACCCAAGCAAAGGAGAAAATAACAGGGACCTCCGGGTATACATGTGGAACATTAGATCACTTAACGAATTACGAGCAACTGGAGAATTTACGGACAAACTAGACTGCTACAAAACAGACATAACCGCCATTCAAGAAGTGCGATGGAGTGGGACGGGCATAAAGAAGATGAAAAACTGTGAGATCTACTATGACGACTGCTACACACAACAGAAACTGCGCTTATTTGGCGTTATGGGAAGACTCAGGGATAACGTGATTAGCCAAAATCCAGTTAATGAACGTAAATAACCATCTTCATCAGAGCTAAATTCGCCAACATTAGCTCAATATGCACCCACGCTCCCACAGAAGAGAAAAACGAGAACTTCAAAGAATGATTCTACGAGCTTTTAGAAAAATTGGAGCACTGCCCTAGATACGACGCACGTCCCTTGCGATTTTAACGCAAAACTAAGGAAGAGGGGCATTTTGGGAAATACAATCGGTAAGCATAGTCTGCATGAAAAAACATCCGAAAAAGGACTCAGGCTGTGGGGTTAAATCTTGATGACGATCCCCAAATAGTTTTACCGTCAACCGAATTGACCATGTTGCGATAGATTTCCAAACTTTTCGAGGGGCCAACTTTGACTAGGACCACTATCTTGTTTTAGTCAATGTACAAATGGGGATATTCTGTTCACGACTCGCGCGAGCCTACGAGATTTGACGTTGGAAAGCTGATAGTATTTGTATTGTGTCTTATTAGAAATACTTAGAAATGGAACATTTAAATTAAAGTAATTATTTAAAAAAGAATTAAAATTATTTAAAAACAGAATTAAATTAATAAAAAAGAATTTAAGGAAAAGAACAAAAAATGTTGTTTTTTTTTCTAAAATAAAGCTTGTAAAATTATATATTTGTTAATGTGCTTAAGTTAATTTACATTATTTTATATATATATAAAAGAGATGAGAAAAAAAAAGATGAAGTTTAAGAAAGAAGATAAAGAAATAGTTTCAGCATTTGAAAAGGTTTTTTATGGAATTTTCGAAACGTTTGTAGCCTCTCAGGCTGGCAGGTAAGGAGTTCCAAAGGCCAACAGCGTGCACAAAGAACTGTTGCTTTGAGTTTCTGTATTTAAAATAGGGACGATAAGAATATTACTTCTTCGAAGTAGCGTAGTAGATAGTGCAGTAGATAGTGCAAGAGATTGTATGTCAGTGCCTTCTCCAATTGAGTGTCCTTTCAACTATCTATGAATCTTATGAAAAAGAAGAAGAAAAAAAAGAATAAGAAGTACCATTTGAAGCTCTTCTTTGAAAGAATTGAGAGATGCCATGACGGGAATGAGGTTCAGAAGATCTACCAAAAGGTAAAATGATCTTGTGAGGGAAGCAAAGCTAGAACTCAATCCTTCACTTCTGCAGACTGTTTAACGGCGATGAGAACACTAATTCTGCTGTCAGGCAGAAAACCACATTTAACTTGGACGATGATCACGAATGCTGTCCTCCCCACCTAGAAGAAATTTTGCTTGCCATAGACAAACTTAAATCAAATAAGACTGCAGGAATGGAACCAGAGTATCGAATGCCCGATCCTTAAAAATGGAGAGCCTCACAATTGCTCCATTCATTTACTATTATAGATGAATAAACCTTCATAACTTCGCGTATAAGATCTTGTCTGCTGTAATATGTGGAACAGAAAAGTACACAAAAGACCAAATTTTTACATTACGGCAGATCAAGGAAAAAGCTCGGGAATATAAAATCGATATCCAGCATCCTCCATTTTATTTCTTTGACGCATAAGATGTCTTCTCCTTCTCACCTTCTATTTCATCTAGTTGGAAACTTCTGTCAGGTCTCAGGTAGAAGATACGCAATTGGATATCCTGTGAATACATTCGTAAGCAAAAAGCTCAGTTTCAGGATACTTTAGTTGTTTGCAACAGATCAGATCATAATTTCTTGATGAATTCAAATGTTCTGTTAGTTTTCCACTACAATTGATTACAATTTTTTAATCTCGCAACTCTGAATTTAAATCCATCACAGCTTTAAAGCAAAAAACAAATCAAATCTGTTCAAAAGAACCACTCAAGAAAGTAAATCCAATTAAATAGAAGCCCCTTAGTGAAAGAAAAAGTGTAAATTGAAATTAGCTTTATATAAAGAAATCAAGGTCACTTAAGAAACCCTTGCCACATCTCTCATTACCTTTAAGTTCACTTCCATTAATTGGTTACCATCACTTTAACGAAGTTTTTCAAGAAACTCTATATCAGATTGAATTTCCTTCACTCAACAACTATAATTAGTTTGCACATCCTGTGCGAAGTTTTTCAAAACACAACCAGCCACACCAAGTGACCGAAATGCAATTAAAACCGTAATTGCACTCAACGACAAGGACTGCATATACCGAGCAAAACAAAAAAGATTAATGGCGCAATTGGCTCTTATTTTGTTAAAATAATTAAAAGAGATAAACTTTCATAAATTTTGCGAAGAAAATAAAAACAAACAAAAACCGCAAATATAAAAATAAGGAATGGGCTTGGGCAATTTTAATCCCATTTTAGTGTTTTGGGAATTCAGGATACGAATGAACAGAATTTTTCATTTTCAGATTTGATTTACTAAAGTGGTGTCTCTCGAGGGGTTGAATTATTTACAAAATGATTTACATAAGATGTGACAAACTTTCTGATTGGGTATTTGGGACGTGGGGACTAGAAAATGAAAAATGCAAAACGAGAGTCCATCTATTTGAGAGTATTGTAGAAAAACGTGTTAAGGTGATGAGTTGTTGACAAGGATGGGAAAATACAATTTTTCACTTTGTCTAAATTGTCATCAGGCGAAGTGTCTAAATCTAAAATTTTAACGAACCAATTACTGCTTAGCCATGTGATTTACAAAGGATGCGAAAAGAATCATGGATCTGGTTAAGCCAATGGAATAATCACATTGTTGAAGGATCCATTCCCTAACATTGCATTGTATAAGATGTGTTCCTCATATAACCTTTAATAAATAGTTTGAAAAGGATTGTTTCAAACTTAGGAATAAATCTTTTGTGGGTTTAAATTTATTAAGGTCTACAAACGCAAAAGCATGGCTTCAAAATTGATCAGCTGCAAGAACTCAAAGTTGTTTTGGACTAACGTACGGGAACAAGAAGGACTCTATAGAGCCAACAATAATACTAACTCGCTTCAATTAGATTTATTAGCAAATCATTTCAAAACACTTTTAACAGCGGATGAGAACCTTCAGTTTTTTAGCTATGCGTGTCCAAATACAATTGTACCAGAGCTTGACACTGAAGTCACCTTGAATGAATTAGAAACAGTGCTCCTTAACATGAAAAGTAACAAAGCACCGGGATTCGATGGTATTCCAATGGAGTTTTATAAGAACTGTACTATACACAGTTCAAATCCTTATGTCCCTTGTTCTTTTAATTTAGCGATAATTTTTAAGAAAGAAAATACAACTACTGTGGTATCTCGATTCTAAACTCAGTACGAAAAATATTTGCTTTTATTCTTTATGTGAGACTCACGAAGTGGATTGAGAACAATAGTCGTTTAAGCATATTCCAGGCCGGGTTTTGAGCAGGGTTCTCTACTTGAGACCACATTTTTGAGCTTTCCTTTTTGCAAACAAATACAATGATAAAAATAAATAACTTTATTGCTGTTTTGTGGACTTCAAAGCCGCTTTCGACACGGTTAATAGACAAGCATTGATCTACAAGTTGGCATCTCTTTGTGTCTCTCTTCTCTATTCTAATTTCTTGACTTAGACAAGTGCAGCTGTTTGGGATGGAATAGGTATATCGGAGTGGCTTGAAACGTCCGCAGGAGTTCCTCAGGGTTGCATTCTCATTTCAATTTTGTTCGCTTTATTTATCGATGCAGTTTGCGATATTTTACCGGTAGGTGTAATCTTTGCGGGAACTCTTGTCAAAGTTCTTCTCTACGCTGATGACCTAGTCTTATCAACAGAATCTCTATTCACTTTACAGTTGCAAATCAACCTACTTCATAAATATTGCGAAACTTGGGGTCTGCAAATCAATACCCGCAAAAATAAAGTTATGATATGACAAGAAAACGAAGAAGACTTGACTGTGAGCAAATAGAAGTAGTTAGTCAATTCAAATACGTAGGAGTTCTGTTCACAGCCCACTGTGGCCATCTTTCTTTAATAACCAAGATATTGATGGTTCATCAAAATATCGTATCTTCAATGCCACAATGATTACATGCATGTGTTATGGTTCACAAGTCGGTTACCTTATGCAACACCTACATATGCTATTCATGTGGAATCCGGTATAACACCAATTTTTATCCAAAATTTAAAGGCTCATACAGATTATTTTAATAAAGCTTTGAGGAGAGAAAATGGTCTCCACAATTCATTTTTGAGATGGCTACTTCAAACAAATACTACACCCTTTAAGGAACTGAATCAACATCATAACAGAAGTTTCGCTCTCAACGAAAACAACGTAGATGACTGGCATGCTATTTTCGCTGGCTTAACTGCTAAGATCGATGAAAATAAATACATTCAAAATATAAACAGAGTGGCTTCGTCAGAAAGCAGAAATATTTACAAAAGTTTAAATCATAACCTCTTAACAGAAACTAACTATTTTTGCAAGGATCTTTCTGTAGATGCTATAGGTACCATTTTTAGAGCTAGTGTGGAGTTACTAAGCTTAAATTATATCAATCATAGAACTAGTCTTTCTCAAAATTGTCATCTTTGTAATAGAAGAGAGCTTGAAGATAGTCTCCATTTCATAGCTGATTGTCCAATCCTTTAAGGAATTCACCGACTATACTTCAAAAGAAGTTACATATGTTTCCTAAAGCCAATTTATAGATATTATGAACGAATCCGTTGGAAGGTTCAAGCTTTTTAAATATTGTAGGCATGCTTTGTATACCGTAACAGCTTTCAGCACGAATGTTCTTCACTTTCGACGAGTTAGAGTATTAATCTAAAATATTTTCTTATTCTTTATGTTTCAAATCATTACAAAATTAAACAAATAAAACTAATTTATATCTTACCCAAAATATATTTTACAAATTACTATCCTTAAACTAATTTATTTTTGTGTTTTAAATCATTTCAAAAATGAAAATATAACCTTATTTAAAAACTTATGATTAAAATTTAAAAACGCTAAGAAACCAAAAAATAAATAAATAAATAATTAAAAACTGTTGCATTGTACACTATAAATTCAAACTGAGAATACAATATTCTATAGCTTCTTATAAAACAGATTCAAAATTTAAGTATCAATTTGTATTCAAAATTGCATTTGCAATCATAACCATTTTGTCTATATTATATTATATTAGCTATATTAATTTTCTTAAAATTATTAAATGTATGTTCAAAAAAAAAATGGCAGCGAACATTGTATTACCTTTGTATAAATTTATTGAAATAAAAAACATTATCTACCTATCTCTATTCGTCCATTTTATGTGGTTTTCAGTTAAAGTTTCATGAGTTCTCAATTTGTTATTTAAATTCCAAACCATTTCGATGTGTAATCAAAAGAATACGTCAACTTGTGTGGTTTCGGTTCATCGTATGGTCACAACATTTGTCTGAGATCTGAGGTAGGAAGTGAGATGACTGACTAGCGCCATAAGGTCATTATTGATTTGGGACTCTAGGTGTCGGTAGCGGTCGAGTGAGGTCAAGGGTCGAGTTCCAGAAACAACCAATTGTTGTTCACAGGGGTATTGTGAGGACTCTGCAAATCATTGGCTAGTACCTTTAGTATTAAGTAATCATTCAATTTATTTACATTTCTTACACATTAAGAATAAATCTTATAAATCTGTGAAGACATACATTTGGAAACTTACAATGGTAAACATTTGAAGAATGAAAAGAAGAAAAGAAAGAAAGTATAATGATAGTAAAAATAGAAATAACATTAATAATGATAACTATTAATGAAAAAATGAACAAAACAAGAATTTTAAAATTAAAATTAGAAGTTTAAAATAAAATTAAAAACTAAAATTAAAAAAAAAATTTTTAAATAAGAACTTATATGAATTACTAGCAAACCCAGCGAACACCGTTTCGCCACCATGAGGATGTGAAAACGTTTTTTTTTTTTTTTTGTTTTGATGCTTGCGTTGCATCAACAATTTTCCCATTGCACTGGATCGGGAAATATTGCATGCTGGAGTATCAATTGTGTTTAAATTGAGTGGCAACTTAATCGCAGAATGTGCAGTACGACCATATCTAGAGGAATCTCTGCAATTCCAGATAATGCTAAGGCCAAAACTATGTCACATCTTGATCGAATAGTGGCTGAAATCAATGAAGTGACAAATGTTTACCCTGTTCCTCCAGGTGCATCCAGGAAGAACAGACCACCAGTATTATTGGTATTATTGGTATTGGTTCGCAGTGGGATCATATTGGAATGCCAAGCGATTGTATGATGCCAATGATCTTCGTGTGCTCAAGCGTTGTCTCAATCTGGCAATTTCTCTTAATATACTTTGTTGTTTCTCGCTAAGTTCTGTGAATACACTTCTTGCTGGCTTGCATTCTTGTGCGGCGGCCGATGTTCGCACGTCTTACTTTTGGCATTTTGTACTATTGTCTGACTGGTGAATTCAAACTTAAATGCACGATCCACATAATTTACATAGTTAAACTTACCACCTTAAGGACAAATGCCTGCTATTGTATTTGAATTGATTTGATGGTTTCCAATTAAATTGTTAAGAAACGAATAATTTTAATCTCAGTTTCACAATTTCACAGTGAAAGATCGTGTGTCACATGAAACTGAGTTAACTCATTTAATAACTGATCAGAGTTGAATGTATGTAATTGGAAAATGATTTTCCCTTCCTGCTTTTCTCTTGAAATTTTTCCTGAATTTTCTTTGCTATAAACCTCATGGAGCCTGAGACCTTTCCAACGAATGCAAAACCGTGGAAATCGGTTCGTGCGTTCTGGACTCTGGAGTTATAGCGTCAGGAAGAAAAATCTGACTTATTTTTATATATATAGAAGATGAAGCTGTCACTAAAGTCTTGTCATATATTTGTATGTTTCCTATCTCTCTCAAAAACAAAGGGAGCGAGTTGCAGACTTTTTCAGCAGTAACGAAAAATTGTCTCTCTGTTACTAAAAACGAGATGTCGAAGATTGAACTTTATCATATGGATACAGTGGCTCACGCGGTTTCCAAACATTAAAAAATAGCTTAAGTGTGCGAAATTTAATATAATTTTCAAAAGACATGTCAAGTATGCTCAAGGATAAATGTGAAGTGTGGTCATACCGGCGAAGACCATATATGTACCGTATTATCCTATTGAAAGCTACTTTCAGTTTTCTTTTTCTTTGGGCGTCGCAATTAGCAAACATTTCACAACCATACAACAATGTTGGGATGGCTAAGGACTTGGCTTTTCAAACTGGCAAAGGTGTGTAAGACTGAAAGGATCCACAATGACCGCAAGATTACATAGGTCTTACTGACAACGTGGGTTATATGATCGTTCCAATTTAGGTAACGGTTAAAAACTATACCGAGGTTTTTAGCGGATTCTACGTACTGGATACAGGAGTCATCCAAAATAATAGGTGGAAAGAACGATAATTCCAACTTATTGCGCGATATAACTAAGCCTTTGCATTTGCTCGGATTTAGTTTCAACTTGTTTTGCAAGAACCAATTTGCTATGTTTCTTAGGTCTTGGTTTATATTTTCAACACAGTTTTCGATTAGGCCAAGAGGGCAGTTTTGATAAATTTGGACATCATCGGCATAAATGCGTATCAAAGAATTTCGAATAACACCTGAAATCTCATTAATGTATAACGAAAACAATAATGGTCCTAAAATCGATCCTTGTGGAACGCCATTTTTCACGGGTAAAAAACTAGACAACATATTATTTGTAAACACTGCTTGCTTTCTATGACTCAAATAATTCAAAATGAGCACTATTGACAGTTCGGAGAAATTAAAAAAATTACATAGCTTATTGCATAAAATATTGTGCTCCACATTATCGAAAGCCATTGAGAAGTCTAGTGAAATCAAAAAACATAAATCATCCTTGTCAATACCCACTCGTATGTCATCAGTGACCTTAAGAAGAGCTGTTATATGCTTTGTGCGAAAACCTGACTGATATTTTGAAAGCAATTTGTTTCGGTTTAAATATTCGTTAATTTGTTTTTGCAAAATTCGTTCAAAAACTTTAGATAAAAAAGGCAGAATACTAATCGGTCTGAATTCATTGCAGTCAGAGTTTTTAGGTTTTGGAATAATTTTGACGAGTTTCCATTGGGACGGAAAAATAGCTGTCATGAGAATGGTATTAAAAATATGGATTATAGAAGGTTATATTGTTGGAAAAATCGCCTAAAAAACACTGGATGAATGCCATCAACCCCGCTGGAATTTGATTTAATCCATGTCACTGCTTCAACCACGTCCAGATTATTTACTCCTGAAAAACAAAAAGAATTTTCGGACGGTAAATAAGGATTGGAGTTATCAGGTAGATTGGGTAAGTTATTTGAATTTCGGTCTATAGAACATGGAATTGATTCAAGGTCCAAACATTTTTTTGTTAAGACCATTAACCATTTATGTTAAAGCAGTTTTTGGGTCTCGTTTTACCAATACCTAATTCATGGAGATTTTTCCACAAAAGACGTCCATTTGAATTAATTTTTAGGCGATCAGAAAAATATCTAGTGTTGGCTGCTTTTGTTTCGCTCACAACTTTGTTGCGATATGGTTTAAAAGTTGCATATAACTCCTTAATTCAAAAACGCTTCCAACGATAGATAGTAAGCTTGGTCGCGAAGCTCTATCAAATAACGATTGTTACTATTAAACCACGGTTTCGAGTCACCGTTTACTATTCTTCTTCTTGTCGGCACATACAAATCAAAAAGTAGTTTAATATTATTGTTTAAAAATTCTATTTGTTCTTCAGGTGACTACATTCTGTAAATGTTATCCCAAGAAATATTTCTAAAATCTCTGTATTCATAGTGCGATGGTTGTAATTTTGTGGTTTTAAAATCATATATAAGAAAAATCAAGTAATGTTTGGAAAATACTGGAGCCGATAATTGGTCAAAAAAATATAAACTTTTCTTATCACTTATAAAAAATAAGTCTAGCAATGTAATTGCCGTAGAGGTATTATGAGTCGGAACAGTGGAATTAACAAGATGAAATTATAATAGTTCATACTTTCCAAAAGATGCCTTTCGGTTAGAATATTGCTGTTAAAATCGCCACATATAACAATATTAGCGGTTTATAGAGTTTATATCTCCCCTAAGTCACTATACAAAGTTTTTAAATCTATGTGCTTATTTGGCCTATAAACAGTACCTATAAGAAGAGTATTGTTGTTACAAAAAACTTCAATAAAAACATGGTTAGTTGCACTATCAACAGAAGAACCCCAGTTTTTTTTTACTACACAATCCCTGTCTGACATATATAGCTACACCTCCACCCACACGATCACATCTATCCAAACGAAACACATTATACTCATTCAACCTCATATCATCATCGCTAGTTGTCGAAGAAAACCAGGTTCCCTAGACACAAATTACATTTCTTTTTGATTCATAAAACAGATCATGAAATTGATAAATCTTAGACGATAAGCTCTGAGCATTAATTTGGCATATTTTGATACTTTCGTTCTGACAGCAAAAAACTCTCAACATAGGGTGCAATATTCCTTTACTACAGCGACGACCTTCACTCACCTTCACTTATGTTATTAAAACACAAAAACATACAACAAAAGAACATAACATTTCTTTCCATTATAAAAAAAATTCAATATTTATTCTATAGCAAAACCTAATTCATAATTGAGATCAATGACAATATAATAATAATTAAAAAAGATATAAAAGTAAATGTAAAAACAAAAATAAAGAATGATGGAAGAAAAATAACAGATAATATACCAAAAATATAAACATGGATAGTAATTAGCAATTTTCGTTTCTTTTATTAGTTGTTACATTAGGTTGACTATTTTGACATGTTGCAGCAATATAACTCAGGGCATCATTATTACTCCGTATAGTTGCAGTTTTATCAGTTTCGGTCTCTTGTGAATGACTGACAAAAAAGCGCTTTTTCAATTAGCCATTCCGAATAGGCAACTAGCTGCAGGTTTTCTCTTTCAATACTCAGAAGCTTTGCTTGAGAGAAATACGATACCAAATTTTGATTACCTTTTTCGTGACTTCTGACTACTTTGCTATCACTGACTTGCTAATGTTACATTACAATTACGTTACGTAACGTGGTCGTTAAAGTACTTTTTTGGTTCAGTCCCCTGAAATATAATTTTCGTTCTCTGTAGGAGTGTTTCGTGTTTTCAATTTCTTTGTTTTTAGCTCTATGGAGAAGTGAAGTCTCACAATTTTTCGGTTTGATATTATGATCCATTGCGTTTCGTTACGTTACTTTTTTATTTTGCTTTTTTTAAGAAATGCTTTATTTTTAAGAAATGGAAGTATCCACACCTTCCCGTGCCCATAAACTTGTACTAAACTGTTACTTGTTTCTGGCTTCTCAACTACTACGCAACAGAGCGAGGAGCTCCTGGGCCTGGCACATTTCTCACAACCATGCCTTCTGAGGGAATGGAGGGGACCTACAATTTTCTGCCGGTTCCGAGTGGCTAATTGAGAAAGCGCTTTTCAATGAATTTAGTATCGGAGCACTTGCCAATTGCTCGCGAAAGGCGATACCTGTGGAAAAAAAAATGTTTGCCTCTGTTGGGATTCGAACCACGAACCTCTGGATTAACCGGCAGACATGCTATCCATCGCACCACAGGTACCACATCCGACGAGCTTGCCATAGATAAAAAGCATTCTCACAATCTTCAGACGGTTTATCTTTTGTCAATATAATCATCACATGAAGGAAAGTATGATGAATTGACCATGATAAACAAGGTTCAGAGCCATTTAGATTAATTAATTATCCATGAATCTAGGCTCTTGTAAAGAGGAACAAGAAGAACGGTTCCACCAGGACTTGAAAATCATGAAAGATTAATTGTGAGGTCGATGGTGCGGTCGATAGAACAAACATACATGAGAGCTTATACTACTTGTATTTCCGGAAGCCGGAACAGATGAAGTGGAATTGGATATTTAAAAAAATCGAAAAGGCTTGAATATTCAGGATGTCACATGTTCACAATTTACTTGCAAAATGTAGTTAGGTTCTGCAATCGAGAACCAGGAGTACATATTTCACGATATTTAAGATTCCTTTTTTGATTTCATTTTAAATCAATTGATTATGAAATGGCTTCTCTGCCTTCCTGACAGTGTGGGTCAGGGACGGCAGAAGATATGGGTGGGTGGGGTATATACCCCACCTAACTTTTCTGAGCATGGGGTGCACCCCACCTTCTGGCCTTGGAAATATACCAATTTTTTTTTACTTAAATGAGGCAAAAAAAAATGTTATGAAATTATGAATATTGTTATACTATTTTTTGCTTGATTGAGACTGACCAAGTGATTTGAATCATTTATTTATCGGTCATAGACTCAACGTTATGCATTATTTCTTATCCTTTTATTTTCTCCTTAATTTTAGTTATTCTTTTTTAAAAATATGTAGGTATAATAAGACGTTCGTTTCACGGAATATTCATAAATATATGTGTTTGTATATTGTATCTACAGGGTGTCCGGTAATTCGTGTATTATCCTTCGGGGTGTGATTCTTGGTCATATTCTAAGAAAAAAATTGTTATACAGTAAAGCTCGTTTCTCAACTTTGATATCACTTTTTGACAATTTAAAAAAAGCTAACTTTGGTGTACCCTGACCTGTGTTAAATTCGATATATCTGTCAATAGTGTAAAAATTACAATCCTTGTATTTAAGATGAGGTTCTATAGGCTTAGGGTTGCCAGATTTTCAATTTTAAGTGGTGTTCAAATTTTCTTCCCCAAACAAAGTTTTGACTATGAGGTCACTTTTTTTCAGAAAATGCCTGATAAACATAAAGTTTCTTTATTTCTTACAGATGAGCAAAACAATAATAAAAAAAAAACTTAGTAATAAGTGCACTCAAAACCCATACATTTTATGATATGTACTTTACGGTTTCTTATGCAACAACTTGCAAATTGAGTAGTTCCAAGAATTGATTGTTTTAAGACAATTTTTATGACTTTGCACTGATGAAAAGGGTTGAAAGTGTATTTGACCTGCTACCAAAATCTTAATTGACTTACCTCTTCTCATAGAAATTTTTGGGGCATGAATGTGAAATGGGTCGTATAAAAGAATAAGAAAACAAATTTTTTCATCAGTTTATCAAAATAAGTCACGATTGTGTTTGATCGGAGAGCTTTTTGAAATGCCTTCATTTACGAAAGAAGAATACGCAGACTTTTATTCGTATATGGGTTTTGCAATGGAAATTCAAGAAGAGCACATCGAAGATACCAGGAACCTTATCCCAACAGACGACTTCCTTCTGAAAATGTTTTTGGAAGAACCTTTCGGAGGCTTCGAGAAACTGGATCAGTATTAACTGAAAGACCTAACGCAGGAGCTGCAACCATAAGAAGAGTCTCGGTCGATGAAAGAATACTGTCAGCTGTTGAAGTCAATCCTTCCATTAGCATAATACGCATGGCTCTACAGTATAATGTTTCCAAAAACAGAATCTCCAGAGTACTGCATAGCGAAAATATGCATCCATATCACCATACACCTGTACAGGAACTATTACTGGAGGATGTTCCACTGCCACAGCGAGTTTCATCATATTTCCAACAAGATGGTGCTACCGCCCACTATGGTCGTGAAGTTAAGGATTGGCTGGATGAAAAATACGGTGGTAGATGGATAGGCAGAAATGGACCAATTCACTGGCCTGCACGATCTCCCGATCTCACTGTACTGGATTTTTTTGTATGGGGACGAATGAAAGAAATTGTTTACTCATCTGAAATAACAACCTTAACTCAATTAGAACAACGTGTTTCCGAAGGATCACTACAAGTAAGACAAGAGTTATCGAGAGCAAACATCCACGATGAAATCCAAAAACGGGCTCTGGCATGCATTCAAAACGAAGGAGGGCACTTTGAGCACTTGTTTTAATTCTATTTGTATAAAATACATAAGACACTACTAAAAGTTCTTTTAAAACTGCTCCCTTTGCAAGTTGTTGCAATAAAAAACCGTAAAAAACCCAAAAATAGATTTTTTACTTGTTTTAGTTTTTCCACGTTTCATAAAATGTATGGGTTTTTGAGTGCACTAAGTTTTTTTTTACTATTGTTCTGTTCATCTCTAAAAAATAAGAAACTTAAAAAACTAAAATTGAAAATCTGGCAACCCTAAGCCTATAGACCCTCATCTTAAATACAAAGATTGTTATTTTTACACTATTGACAGATATATCGAATTTAACACAGGTCAGGGTACACCAAAGTTAGCTTTTTTTAAATTGTCAAAAAGTGATGTCAAAGTTGAGAAACGAACTTTACTGTAGAACAATTTTTTTTTAGAATATGACCAAGAATCACACCCCAAAGGATAATACACGAATTACCAGACACCCTATATATGTATATTAGGGTGGTCCTTATTTCACTTTTTTGCGAAAATTGAGTGCGACGCTCCTTAAATCGATTCTAAAAAATGAAAAAAAAATTCCCTAATTTTTTCATATTTTTATCTCTAACCCTTCCTGGCCCTATTTTCCTGCCATTTTTAAACTAATCAACTCTGTTTATACTCTATTGTTAATAAACAAAAAGGCTGATTTCTTATTTCGCTCGATTTGCCAAAAGTAAGCAACATTTTGACATGAATTATTTTTTCAAAGATATCTACAGCAATTTTAATGAATTAGATTTTTTTTATTTATCATTTCATTTGTTCAAAAACTCGATAAACAATTTTTTTATAACAGCAGCCGTTTTTGGACGGATGATCGAAAAAACAAGAACTTCTTAATGAAATAGGGTCAGGAAGGGTTAGGAATAAAAATTTGAAATAAATAGGGAATTTTTTTTCCTGATTTAGAACCAATCTGGGGGGTGTCCCCAATATTTTTTTTTCCTAATGACCACCCAATGTATATATATGCATATATAAAACTTCCATATACCTTATTTTATTCTATCATGCTCCCCACCTAAAAAAATAGTGTTCTGCCGCCCCTGGTGTGGGTTACACACCTAGACTCCTCCCACTGTCGTCCTTTTTCAAAAAATTACTCCCACAGATTCCAAGAAAACAATACACAATGTTAGCTCCAGGTTCTATGAATATAAAAACCAACAATTTCTAAATTCCTGTATTCTTAGACACGGAAACAAGTTTTCTTTTAAAAATGAACATAGTCAAAGACTAAATCCACAAACATTAACGCGCCATCGACTTCATGAGGTCAACATTTCGCGCACCAGCCTAACGATGATTCTGCACAAAGATATTAGATTATTATTCGTTTATAAAGCCCAAATGACCCAGCAGTTAAAGGCTCATGACTATCCGCTTCGTTATCGCTTTACAGTTTAGGTCTCAAAGCAGCTTGAATTGGACAAGTATATTGGGCTAAAAATCGACGCTATTATCAATTACTCAATGCATCCACAGAAAATGACAATATCGTGGTGATTGTGAAGTGATGGCATCATTGAACCATTTTTCGTCGAAAATGAGGCTCGGAATGACATTTCGGTCAACGGTGAGCATTAGAGCCTTGCTAATCGAATTTTTCTTGAAATGGAATGGAATATATGGAACAGGACAACCTCTGGTTCATACAGGACGTCGCGCCATAACAAATATCCCATGCCTCGGTCGATCTTTTAAGAATCAAATTTTCAAATCGTGTTACTATCCTTCTTGGCTATGTATATGGGCCGCATCAGAGCTGAACTTCTTTTGGTAGAGAACTGTGAAGTAAAGGATCGATGTTATGCCAACAATCCGGAGACGTATGAAGCACTTCAGGCCAATATCCCTTCGATAAACAGCCCAATTTACAGCATGAGTTCACCAACAAGAGCTTGTAAGCTCTGAGTGACAGAATATGCTACTGCGAAGCCAGTCTGTCTTCAATATTAATGACGTTGGGTTCCAGAATAAATGGGAATGTCTGCTCTGCTCTTACTAATTTAGAAATAAGAAAGAAAAGCATTTTATTTTGTTTATTTTATGGCAGCTATGAATAGTAGCTTCGCTCACCAATCATCCTCTTTATAGACCATGTTACTGACTATTCATCAAAATTATTGTAGCGATCATAACACTGTCCAACCATAAAGTTGCCTCCTTAGAATGACTGAAGACAATTTTTTTAGAAATGAGTGCTGGTAAATAAAATCCATCTTATTCAAACATCAATACCCACAAAGTAAATACCTGCGAACAATTCATGCACTTAATGGTGTCCTTCGAATATTTTTAGCTGTCGTTACCTTTCGTTGTTTACTTCTTTAAGGTTCAATTCAAAGGCCAACAGCCTACCATATTCCAATAAAACGTGAATACTTCTTAGCCTTGGAAAGTATTTATACGAGTGTACCGCACTCCAGAGACACAACAACATTCGGTCAAGTAAATCCCAAACGTATAATCCCCGTCCATTTTCAGTCTCAAAATGCTATCAATGCTGATGAATAGGATACACAGCTACATTCGTCGAGAAACTCCTCATAAATATTTCCCTCAATCTTTGCCCCAAGCATGCTTCAATGCTTATGAATATCATGCTTATGAATAGAATTTATGACCAGAATTCGTAAGAAAAAAATCCTTTTTTCATATACGAGAATGAGTATCAGAAAGGACAATGGCAATGGCAAATTCTATATCTGTATTCAAGCACGAGCATGAGCAAATCCATTTATGACAATGAAAGAGTATTTGCGAAGAAAACAAGAATTACACTCATAATAACAAAACTTGACCAAGCACTGCACTTTATGAAATGCATATCACAAAATATTTGCATCGAGTATGTGTAGCAAGAGCAACCGGTCAGTGGAGAAGGATGAAACTATATCGACATGTTTCCATCGGAGGACTGTGGTACTGTGGGATTTGAATGCAATTTTAAAATCTATTTCTCTAAATCTTAATGGAATTCTAGAATGTATTGGCATTGACTGGCTTGTCGAGGAACTTTCAATGGTATATTTGAAAATGTGCATCATTTTAAAGGACAAGAAGCTTCGATGGTCCTCACTTTTGTTTAACAAGGAGAGGACTTGGGTTTTAGTTTCAAAAAATAAAAAGACTTGTAAGTGAATTGAAATACAAAGGCTACGCAACGAAAATCGAAAAAGCAGCTTAATTTTTTTTTTCTTCAATGAGCTACTTCGAAAAAGAGGAGAAAAGGAACTTCGGAAACATGAGTCATTTTGAGTTTTGTTGGTAAAACAGGCCAGTCGTGCACCTTTTACTTTATTCATTTCGATACGGAAAATCAATAAATCCTGTTAAAATTTTGTTTTAGTTCAACGGAACGTAAAGTAGAGGAACACAGTTCTCCACCGGACACAGGTATTTAATTGTTTTTCTGCAAAGGATTGGAAAAAGAAGAAGCCCTTCGTGCCAATTACGAACTCGCTGACAGACAGTGTTTGAGTGAAATGCGAATCTCTCCGTCAGAAAATAAACAGAAGTATCGGAGAATCCAGCCCAAGAAATATAAACGAGCTTTCCCCAAATCGAAGTCTTTATAGAAAGATGTTGGTTGACGCCCAGCTTCACCCCGAACTGTAATGCCCACCTAAAGTAAATAAAAAGGAGTGAGTAATTTAAAACTAAATCTTTTCTGGCACATCAATCTAAAATGTAGAAGAAAGCATTGACTAATTTTTTTTTTATTATTAGCAAAAATATCTCCTTAGTTGTTGACGAAAATTTACCACATTATATTTTCTTCTATCACTTTAAGTTTGTTCCATTTCACAAACACTGAATTTTATTATTATTTGCGAAAAAGGTTAAAATACTTCATATTTCTCCGTCAATTGGAAACCAGTACTCCTAAATTGTTCTTCAAAAGGGCAGTTCATGCAGCTGATTTCTCTTCTTTGGCCCCTTTTGGGTCTTATCGACCACTTTACGAAGATTCAAAGCGTTAAAACTCTTATGGAGTTGAATCTTTAAATACTCTATAAGAGGCAATTGCGTTGCTTGAGTAACCTCTGCAATTGTCCGCCTTGAGGCTACGATTCGGATTCTTGAAGCATTTTCTGTTTGAAGGGAGCCGTGAAGAATCGTTGTTATGCCAACAATATTTAAACGAGTTAGGCTAACAGCTTCCTAGCAACCCTTGATTTATGGCCGGAAACCAACAGCAAGATCTTAGAAAATTCTATTAAAAGAGACTAGCGTTTGGGCCACCCTGTGTTTGCATTTTTTGTGTTATATATTTATCTCTATTTTGCATTTCTTTGTTTTGCACAAGATTGTGGTTTTAATCCAAAACTTGCTCAAACTTTTCCTTCAGTATTTCGTTTCTTATGAATTCAATCGTCATTGTTTCTTTTTTCATTACCAGCCGTATTTTCTTTCTTCTCATTTCTGGTTCAAAGTTTGCAATCTATTTTTGTTTCAAAAATGTTCGCAAAAAATAAGGACGGCAAACTCTACCGCTTCCAATAACATTGCACATGCTGTTTGAGTATCTTGCATCCTTCACATAGAATGCATCTGCATCATGTATGCGAGCCTTGAATTAAATTCCTACACCCTTCGAGCAATTTGATTTCATTACAAGCCTGACAAATTGTTATTATTTTCATTTTTGCTTCATCTCGCATTTCAACTGCTGTCAAGTGTTGACTCCTTCACTACGATTTGTTTTTAAAGTTTCACATTTGATTTTGTCCCGAGTTTCACTCAACGGCATGTTCTATGAAAATTTCTCCTCCAGGTTTCCATAGGAAAATATGAAAATTTTAAAAAGGAATAACTTGTCAAGGATTTAATTTAATTTGTATCATAAAGAATAGAGGCAGAGGAAGGGCTGTTGGCAAAATGTGAGGACAGAAAAGTCTTTCAAAAGTTTAAGTCAAAATAAGACAAGACGCCATGGGAACTGCCACGTGAAGTTACAACACTTTAGAGTCATATAAATTTGAGTTTGAAAGAGAAATGCGTTCAGACTCTCCATGTCTATGTACATATACTCGTATGTACGTTTATTTGAAGAGTTTCACACTTTTACGTCGTTTTATGTTGCTTGTCTTGGATTTTATATTTTGGCAAACATATTTTGTCATAAAAAAAAGTACTGAAATTGCAAGGCTGTCATCATCATCGTCAGTCTGTCATGAAATGATTGTTGTATTAATTTTTTTTTTTTTTTTTTTCTTGAGGAAACTGTTTTTAAACAGCGCAAGCGCTCATGGGAATTACTTGAATGTGTATGCCTATGTGTGAAATACATGAACCGTATGTGTAGGCACATCTTTGGCTTCCGGAAATGCTACAAGAATTTGGTTCACGAAAAAGAGGTTATGAGTATGTCAAATTATCAAACTTTTGGGGTTAAATGCTGTGTGGCCTATCCAGAGAGGAATATTGTTTGACTTGGAAAATGGAACGAGCAGTCGTTACTTTTTAAAGTATTCATTTATTTTCTGTTTATTCATGTCCCAAAGATGGCTGTTTTGGGAGAAAGTACCGCAAACTTTGATAGATAAGTTAGAGAAGCAAAAAAAAGTTTGAGGGCATGGTCTCTTCTCTGCCAGTTGGAAATTTTTTTTTAATGTTTCTCGTACGTATAGCAGGCAAACAGAAAACCACACAGACGGACAATTTGAAGACTGTGGTGTGGTAGTGTACCTAAGTTAAGGTTTTCTGTCTTAAATTTTCAGACTCGAAAGACAAACGTGATGCGTTTGAGCTGATCTGAGAAAAACTTTCACGAGCAGATGAACTTGACATGTTCGATGAATCGAACTTTGATATCGTATGTACGATCCTAAAAAGGAGACCCTCTGAAATGCACCAGCTATAGTGGAATAAGTCTAATTATCAACAAGATCTTATCTGCTGCAATATATGACGCTCTGAAATACTTGCCGGAACGTTCGCTCAGTCTCGCGAACCGTAGTCTCTAGGATTTCCTCCTCCGTTTTCGGTATGGTCTAGGAGCAGGACTGTTTTGACCAAAGTCTTTTGTCACGCAGTTGCCTTCCACAGCGTGGGAAAGTGTTCTTCTTTGTTTGATATCCGTATCCGTACTTATGTTGTTTTCTGTGTCTATAGCGAATCTTAGGTAGACGAAGTCCTTTACTACTTTGAAGTAATAGATAGATAAATAAGATTTTTATTAGTCACAAAAATTAGAGATAACATACAATATTTTATGATACATTAAGTAGTTTGAGCATGGCATTCGCCGTCTGCCAGATTGACAATCCACTTTAACTTTATATATGTTTTATAAAACTAAAATTTTTAACTTAGTAGTTTAAGCTTTGCTTTAATTAAGGATTAAGTATTAAGTTATTATTTTTCTATTTGTATATATGTGTTTTATTTTCGGCTATAGTTACAAGGTTCAAAAATCACCATTTTTAATAATTATATTTCTATACATCAGAGCAATTTTTAGGAATTCATACAATATTTCAACATTCATTTGGTTTAATAAGAAAATGCAATAACTTTCTGTTAAGTACCCAAATGTACTTTTTCTTATATCTCGCAAAACCGGACAGATTCCCAAGAAATGTATGATACGTTCCCTTCTTCTTAATTTTTTTCTCTATGTCTAAGATCCACTTTTTTTATAAGATCGTAAAATAAGGGCCTTAAGTACTTGGTTCGTCCAGATTTATATTAATAACCATTCTACACTCTTCAGCTAAACGTTCCCATTCTTTAAAAAAGCCTCTTTTGCTTCGCACCATTTTTATGGCCACAGTTTTAGGAAGCTGCTGATCAGGTATTTGCATGACACGGAGAACATAGTCAACTAGCAACTTGTGAGTCTTTATTAGCAACAGAGGCAATCCAGTCTCAATCATAAGCATATAGTTCGGTGAGTTGGGAGGGAGATGGAATGCTCTTTTGAGGTAGTACCTTAGAAGTTTTTCAACCGACTCATATTCTGATCCTCCCCACACCTGAGCTCCATAAAAGAGGATTGATTGCGCTACAATTTCAAAGACACAATATTTACTACTGTACCTTATGAATGTAGGGTTCAATTAAAACAAACACTTGGCTCAATTATTTTAATGAATAATAGTACAGTTTATTGAATAAATTCTTACACTCTAGGTAGCGAGGCGACCACACACTTTGGATATTCTAAATTGACTGTGTTCATGGTCACTGGTCTCTACTCTTAGGCGGTTGTGTTTTCCCCTTCCCATGTTTCGTTATGTGCTTGTTCGTCTGTCGGTTTATGTATTGTGTGTATTGGTTCGTCCGTTGGGTAATGTATTGTATGTACTCATTGTCGATGTCTTCTGTGAGTCTGTTCGTCACTCACTCAATCCTACAACTCGGCTATCCTACGAACCATTCGCCCCGAATGAAGGATTCCAAGGCTTCATATTTTCCGCAACGGTCGTCGTCTTGTTTGGCCCTTCATGCTCGCCAACCTTCGTCACGTTGTATCTTCCGTGATTGAGTTTCTCCACGATTTTGTAGGGTCCCAAGAATTTCGGTCGGAGTTTCATACCAGTACCGAATTGCGTGCGCTTAATGGCGACTAGTGCGTTCAATTCGTACTCTATTTCAGCGATCCGATTCTTGTCAAATGACCGCTTGTTCTCACGTTGAATGGATTCGATGTTATGGCTCACTTCTTCTCTGATTGAGTCTCTCTCGGTATGCAGGTCTTCTCCGTCTCTCTGCATCAACACGGCACCGTATCCAAACTTACTTGCATCCGCGTGAATCTCCGTCTCCGCTTTGGGATTGAATAGTCTTAGCACAGGCGCTTTGATTAGTGCTGCTTTTAATTGTTCAAACGTAATCAGTTGTTCCGTACCCATTTCGAATCTGCTCTCTTTTCGCAACATATCAGATAAAGATTTAGCCACCACAGCGTATCCCTCAATGAACCTTCTAAAATACGACGTCAGGCCCAAAAAACGTTGAAGCGCCTTCGGGTCCCTCGGCACGGGATACTCTGCCACCGCTCTGGTTTTCTCTATCGATGGTTTAATGGTGCTATTCTCAACGACATATCCAAGAAATTCAATCTTCCTCTTTAAGAACTGACATTTTCCCCAATTCAAGCGTAATCCGTACCTTGAAGCAACTTCCAGCACTAACTTCAGCTTCTCGACACCTTCCTCTTCATCCTTGGATGGTATGATGAGATCATCCATGTACGCCTCGACTACTCGCGATTGGATTAATGTCCTGTATATCGCATTTATAAATCTTGCGAATACCGCTGGTGAATTCGAGATTCCAAAAGGGACGTACAAAAACTCGTACTGCTCATCCTGTGTCACGAACGCTGTATACTTCCTGGAATCCTTATCCATCGGAACATGGAAGAACCCATTCACCAAATCTAGCGTCGTAAACACCTTCGCTCCTTCCAACCTCTCGAGCACTTCGTCCATCTGTGCCATCGGGAAATTATCTCTGGTGACCTTCTCGTTCAACTTCCGATAGTCACAGCACAACCTCTTGGTCCCATTCTTCTTCGCCACCAGCACGATCGGTGATGCGTATTCGGATTTACTTGGTTGTATAATCCCCTGCTCCAGCCATTCCTTGATCTGCTCGCGTACCAAAACTTGGTCTGAATACGCCATTCGCCTCGGTCGTTGAAACACAGGCACCTCATCTTTTAAAACGAGTTTCATCGTGACAGGTGAACACTCTTTTCCCTCGGGAACATAACCTTCGATGATCGGAAGTACCACCTTGCCGATGTTGCCGTCTAGGTGACTCAGATCCAGATCTCTCGCGAACATGCCTTGCTCCGCAGCCAAACAGATTTCTCCAAATACCTCCTCCAGTTCAAAAACATTCGATCCCAGATCGTTTGCCTTGCGTCCATGGCTCTCATGATGATCGACGAATTTAACGTCCTCTCGTGCCTCTTTAATCGCACCCGCATTAACACGTACTCCTCCATCAGTATCCTCATCATTTGCCCGAGCCCATGACTCCGTTGGTGTTTCATTCGAATTCTGCTTCTGCTTAAACTCCACGCCCTCGTTTGTGATTTTTAGATCCACATACTCGAGAACGTCGTTCCCGATTATCGCAGAATACTGCATATCTCCCTCCTTTACTACATGGAAATTAAAGTTTAACGGGATTCCATCTACCTCTACCTCCACCCTAACGTTACCTAATGTTGTAACCCTATGTTGCCCTATGCCTAACAAATTTCTTTTTTCTTTGCCGAGTTCAACGAATTCCATCATAATTAAGACATCATACCTTAGCAGACATAAATCGCTTCCAGTGTCTAACAGCGCGGTAAACTTACATCCCCCAGCTGAGATGTCTTTAAAAATTCGATTTGTCCCAATGGCCAAGTTCATTCTGGATTCCGGCAAAAAATTGTTGTGAGCACTTGTTGTTGCAGTGCGCCCACTCTGGTTTTCAGCCCGCGGCTGACTTGGTCGTAGATCAGTTCCTCTGCAGTCACGAGCCATATGTCCTGGTTTGTTGCACCTGTAGCATTTCATCGCTGTTCCTCGGCATTCCCTTGCCAGATGCGTAGAATCTCCGCACCGGTAACACGATTTCTTTCTCTCGTCCTTGACTGGTACCTGAGTAGGAGTGTTTTCTCTAGGAGTGTACGTATAGCTCGATCGTCCCCTTGAGTTTGATGACTGCGACTGGGAAACTCTCGTTCTATCATACACCCTAATCTGCACCTTCAGCTCTTCCACCGTTGTTGCTTGGTACAACATCAGTTTATTTTGCTTCGCATCTGGTATTCCCTCCACGAAATAGTCGATGAGACTCTCGGCATCCAACTCAATTTTGTTGCCTATTTCTAAAAGTGCGTACAGGTATTCTAATAGCGTTTCGGTCGACTTCTTTTGTCTCGCCCTCAGCCTGCGGTGGACTTCAGCGGACGGTAGCTTTATTCCAAACTCTTTAATGAGGGCTTGTTTGAGCGCGTCCCAGCTTTTAATATGCGGCTGGCTTCTGACAAAAGACTTGGCTGCACCCTTCACTAGTTGCTTCCCGTAGATGTAGGTTTGGATATCGTCCCATCCAACTATTACCGCATTCCCCTCAACCTCTTGAATCCATTGATTAATGTCAATGTCTCCATTTCCATGGAAATGCGTCAGCGAATCCTCAATATCTTTCAGCGTGAACCTACCGAGCGCCCTCACCCTTTCCACTACTCCCCTGGCTTCTTCGTAGCTTTCTTCATTTTCTTCTTCATTCTCCTCTAATCCGAAATGTTCGAGCAGCCTATCTTGTAATGTCCGTTTCAGTCCGTCTGTACTTAGTCCTAGATCCGTCAGTCTACGTCATAGTGCGTCTACAGTCAACATTAAGATTTCCTGCCTTTCCATCTTAAGCTACTTTCTTTACCCCTCACAATAATTTTAACAAAATTCTCGACCAGTGCCAATGCAATTAAATTTATGTAAAATAAAATCAAAACAAACGGTCGCTTCGCTTACCTTCTTTGAAATTTTCAGTTAACTCCGCTATTTTCCTCTTTGTATTTGCTTTTGTTTCCCGTTCGCTTTCGCACAAGCCGCTTCTCCTTCTTTGCCGTTTGGATTTCCCGTTTTCGATCACGTTGGGCAAGCCACGCTACTTCTCCTTACTTGCCGTTTGATTTTTCCGTTTTTTAATGTTGGAGCATCAACCACGGTGGTCTTTATGTGCTTTTTATTTTTTGCACATTCACACCGCTTAAGGTAGAAGCCCTTTTTCTGCTTTTCTTCTTTTTATTTTTCTTTTTCACACAACCACTGTCTACACAAATAATGTGTGCACTCGCCGATGACAATTTAGCTTAGTGGCTAAAATTGCTTCTCGTTTTTTCTATTAATTGTTTCTTACTATGCAAAACTCAATCTAATCTCAAATCCCGGTTGAGCCCCCAATTTGTAGGGTTCAATTAAAACAAACACTTGGCTCAATTATTTTAATGAATAATAGTACAGTTTATTGAATAAATTCTTACACTCTAGGTAGCGAGGCGACCACACACTTTGGATATTCTAAATTGACTGTGTTCATGGTCACTGGTCTCTACTCTTAGGCGGTTGTGTTTTCCCCTTCCCATGTTTCGTTATGTGCTTGTTCGTCTGTCGGTTTATGTATTGTGTGTATTGGTTCGTCCGTTGGGTAATGTATTGTATGTACTCATTGTCGATGTCTTCTGTGAGTCTGTTCGTCACTCACTCAATCCTACATGAATTTATTGTCGAAACAGTTTTTCCAAGTTGCGTTTAATGTGATTTTCGCCTTGGATAGTTTATCTTTCAAATGTTTATCCATTTTCATATTTTGAGTGAATAGTACACCAAGATATTTGAACTCTTTTACAACTTCAACGGCATTCTCTTCGAAAAACCACTTTTCCTCTACTGACGTTCTGCCTCCTCCCCTCTTTATAACCATTACTTTGGATTTGTCAGGGTTAACCGCAAGACTCCACAGCTTACAGAACTCTTGGAGCCTATTTAGCATCAACTGTAGAGTTTCAGGTGAGTTTGCCAACATCACTACATCGTCAGCAAAAAGAAGGGCTTTAATTTGCAGTACCCCAAATTCTATGCCACCAGGTAGACAATAGACTAAGTCGTCAATAAAAAGTGCAAATAGATCGGGACTAAGTGGGCAGCCTCGCCTAACTAGCTGCCTTGAAATCCACAAAGAGAACATAAATCTTTTTACATCTTGCAAGGTATGAATCTGCTATACTTTTTAACACAAAAATATGGTCAATAGTAGAGTAACCCGACCTGAACCCCGCTTGAAATTCACTCAAAAGATTTTTTGATGAAATCCACATTTTAAGCCGATTCTGTAATAACGAGGTGAAAATTTTATAAGAGGCATTTCGAAAGGAAATTCCTCTATAGTTTTTGTAGATTGGGAATTCTAAGGCTTCCTTAAACTGTTCAGGTACTGTACCATCCTCCATAATGTTTTTCATTAGGCCTGCCAGTGTTTGAATAAAATTATCTGATCCATATTTGTATAATTCAACAGGTATTTTATCAGATCCAGCAGCTTTCCCATCCTTTAGTCTGTTGACGATTAGAGTAACCTCTTGTATAGTGATCGTCGAATCTAAAATAAGATTATGTAGACCAGGCGGGGCGTAATGGTATTATGAAATGACGTTTGAGGTTTGTAATAATATACTTTAAGATATTAAGTTTTGTGAATTAATTTTTATTATTTTATTCGAAATCTGTGGAATATGTATTCGTAGATTGAAATAAATAAACTAAACTAAACTAAAAGTTGTTGAAAATGCTTCTGCAAAACTTGAGGCGTTAGGCTGATGTCAACACCATCGAAGTAATATCTGTCTAATGTGACGTTTTGTCCAATTCGTCTATGTTCAGTGTCCTTGTTTGATAAAAACATATGCATTGTTTTACCCTCATTATAACCATTAAACCGATTGTTGCCGATTCTGTTGCAATACACGCAAAGGACCTATGACATCACGCTTCCTTCTTCCAATTAAGTCAATATCGTTTGAGTTTTGAACAGTCTTTTCGAGTATGATGTTAAAGAAATCGCATAACAGTTTTTTGCCTTACACAAAGTCTTTATCGACAACAAACAGAACTTTATGAGCAGCGTAGAGTTCGGGGCTTGCTAACCTGTCAGGATCTTTTTACCCTTTGGTAAGACTTCCGAATCTCGTCCCTGTCACTGCATCTCTCAATTTCCTCATAAACGAGCGCTATTCATGCAGCTTCTTTTTATTTTTGAGAATTCGGTGATCTTCCGTTCGTTTCTCCGTGTAAATCTCGTTGTATTTTTGTTTGGCATTTGCCTGCCTGCATTCTTCATTGAACCATGGGTTTCGTTTTGGGGGCCGAGTGAAACCAAGAATCTCAGAGGCAGCGGTTCTGATGATCTGTTGGCTTTGCTGCAACTGGTCTTAATGCTTGATGCTGGCGGCATAAGAATAAAGGATAGTTAGAGGGACAACCGATTGGAAAAGGCATTGGCAATTTCTTGCGATTGTAGCTTTCCGACGTCATATCTTTTCACAGCGTTAGTTTGTGAGAGTCGTGAGCAGGATATCCTCATTTTTACCTTGGCTACAACAAGGTAGCTGTCCGAGGAAAAGTTGGCCCCTCGGAAAGCTCGGACATCTAACACTCTGGAAGAGTGCCTGGCGTCGCCGTCGATCGCAGTATGATCAATTTGATTGACGGTTGATTGATCTTGGAATCGCCATGAATTTTTATGAATTTTGAGATTCAGGTAGTGTATACTACCAGCCCTGCATAAACAACGGTTAACCTTAGTCGTTTTGAAAAGAACTTGGTATGCAGACTATGCTTACTTCCAAAATCCAAAGATGTCGTCATGCCCTAGTTTTGCGTTAAAATCGTAGAAACAATCTTTGGAATTCTTGTCTTTCTCTTCTGTGGGGGTGGCATAATGACGCTAATGCTGGCGAATTCAGCCCTGATGAAATGGTCACTATACAATCATTAACTGGATTTTGGCTGATACTCTTACCCTTGAATCTACCTCTAACGATGAATCGGCACCCAAATAAGGGTTGTTTTTGTTGTCTGTAACATTCGCCATAGTAGATGTCGCAGTTTTTCATTTTCTTTATTCCCGGTCCACTCCATCGAACTTCTTGGATGGCTGTTTTGTCTGCATTGTAGCAGTTAAGGACGTCTGCTTATTCTCCAGCTGCACGTTATCAGTTGAGGGATTTTACGTTCCACATATAGACCCAGAGGTTTTTTTTTCTTTTTCCTTTGCTTAATCTGTCGTCAACGTTGAAGTCATTAGTTGTTATACGAGGCTGTTGGGTATTTTGGAAACATGTAACTTTTACATGGTTAGTTAGTAAGGCCCACGCCCAACTCCTAAACTGGAGGACCAAGTTCCAGTTCTTCGGTTTCTCTTGGACATTAAGGGCTGCACAATTTGGTTCCAGTAACCCACTGAAGGGGTATAAAAAAGTTACCGTTTACTCTCTTTCAATAGCCTTTCTAAGTATTAAAAATCCTGAAAGACCTTCAAACCAAATATGTCGGAGTAGCCATTGCTCGGCGGTTTATGATTTTTGACCGCTGAAGTGGTGTTTGGAAGCATCGTATTTACAAAAATGACAATCCAAGTATCGGCTACGTCCCTACGATAGTTTTTCTTTTTTGGGTATGCAGAGAAAATGATTGTGTTCTTCTTAACCACTTTCACACATTTTGGTCATTTTAACAAAAAATAAATAGCTTCTGTCTTGCGAGTGTTTGACCATTCTCCCCAGACTTTTGCTCAAATTAGTGAACACCAATCAATTTTTGTTATTTGCACTAATTTCATACCACTTTCAAAGTCAAACAACAACAAAACCAAACACACCAACAGCCTAATTTCTCCTCATTTATTTCCGACTATGATTTCCTTGTAAAACTAGAAACTTCATTTGATGGTACCGCTTTAGTGGTAAACATTAAGAAATCAGAATTGAAAACCTTCTTAGACACAGTTCAACATAATCTATTTGGTATTTCCCTAGGGGTTCTCTGTTATGACAGAAACAAAATAAGTAAAACAAACACAATGTATCCTGTCGTTGAATGAACACAAAAAGGATGACAGGGAAGAAGGAATTTTAGCAGTATTTCAACTTAAAGGAAACGTCCCCAGTAACCAACAACTGTTTTATGTCATATCTCAGGCCAGAAACAAAACGTTTGCTTCATCCAGTAAATGGTGCAAGTCAGGACGTATGCTTTTTTTCTCATTTTTATTTGTGTTTTGTGTAAACAAAAATACAATATAAGTTTTCGTTAGTATTATTTGTGTTGCTGCAGATGAGAAGGATATTACTTGGTCATTCCTAGTTCTGTGTGGGACGAACCTTTTGGTTGATGACAGATTGCATGAAAGGGGATGGTGGTGGATCGCCATGAATTATTTGCTTGTTTTGGGTTTGAGTTTTCTGTCTCCCAACGAGTCATAGATTACTTTTGAAAGAAAAATTATGGAACTCACCATAGCTTGGAAAACTTTCTTAATTTAGGCGTTACGCCCTTTCAGTAGGCATTCAATCGTAGCAAAAACCTCATAGAAGTAGCAGCTGTGTTGAAATTATCTTTTCAGTTGAGGTCATTTTTATTTCGGCTTGTATTTGTGTCATTCCAAATAAAAATGATATTTGCTTCAGGGGTTTCAAGGATAATCTCAATGATGAACACCTTTTCGATTGCGGAGGTAATCACAGTGTGTATTTGTTTGTTTGCAGGCCCTACAAAAGAAAACAAATTTTTTATTGGTCATTTGGGAATTTTTTTATAGAAACACAAGAGAAGCTAAAGTAATTGGCTAAAAGATTTTGACTTTGTTGTTTGACTATTTTTTTAAGTCAGAACTATGACAGTTAATAACGAACTTGAACTCTTGGCTTCCAGAACTTTCTTTCTTGAACGGCGGACAGTTTTTATCCATTCTTTGAATCTTTGCATATACATATGTTCCAACCGATTGGGCTGAGAACTCGGGATTTAAAATTTTGAATGGGGATTCATAAGGAAATTTTGTAGGTTAATTCATAACAAAGTCCATCCAAGGTATGAAGTGAAAAATTGAAACTTACTTTCGTAGGTGGCCAAGAAAATGCAACGGTGAAGTATTATTTATACTTAAGAGGGAAGAAGCTGAAGTAAATGCTAGTTTTTTCTACCGGAGGTTTCTTGTAATAATTAAAGCACTCAAATCTAAATTTTGCACTTATACTAAAGAAATCAACCATCCTTTTCAAAAGCTTTCCAAATGTTCACAGTAAAGCCAGTAGAAGCTGGTTACCGCAGCTTTCAGAATATCTGGACAGAGTGCCTGTAATTCGATTCAAGACAATTTAAGACAGTCTTAGAAGAAATGATCTTTGGTGTTATCATTTTGTCCACAGTGTTCGCAGAACTTAATATTAGAATTTTAAGTGCTTAGCGAAAGAAAATTGCTGCATGGCAACGCCAACAAGCTTTCTTAAGCCTTACTGCTAAGATATAGTAAAATCTTTGCAGTTTTCGAAGGAAATAAGTTCACAATGGTTGTTCTATAGACAGGTCTAATCATTGATTGAAGTTCTCACAGAGTTCTCTGGCTGGAAAAGCGCTGGCGTAGTCCCTATAAAAAGCCGTCTGAGCTGCAAATTCATCGGCGGCCTCGTTTCCAGGTATGTGTGATCTCCTAGAATTCAAGCAAAACTCAAACAAATTAGTCTACCCAATAGAGGTCTTGAATTCCTGGATAATATTCGAAGAATTTGTAGAGCTGATTAGAGACTTAAGGTCAGCTTTTTTGTTTCTGCAGACACAAATATTTCTCCACAAACAGCCATTCTTCAGATCTTGGATTATCCTTAAAATTCTATAACACAATTTTTGTTGTTCATTGTGTGGAGAGCCCTTAACCGAAAAAGAAAGGCATTATTCAAGATATCCTAAAGAGTTTTTCGTTATTTCAAAAACAAAAACTTTTTATATAGAGCCAAATTGGGGGTTATAGGTGGAATGGTATTCTTGAGATAAGATTAAGTCATTGTTTAGTGCTGGGCTATTTTTTTGGATAACTCTCAAAGATCTTGTGTTGCTTGGTTAAATTTCTAGCATTGTGTTTTAAAACATTATGAATATCCTTATAACTCCTTGATGTTCGCGTTAAGTATAAAAAAATAACATTGTTAACTTTAACTTGCTCTAATAAAATTGTACTTAAAAACTTACTCTTTTATAAATATCGTTAAATCGTTAAAACGAAAGTTGAGTCCGCTGACGCCGGCAGTAAAGTGCACATCCCAATCTTGGATAAGTCTTGTTGAATATTAATAAGTAGTAGTAGTAGTTGTAATAGTGTGATTTTATTTAACAAAATAATTCAAAATCATGTTTACAGATTCACAATATATAGCATTGGCTTTTGCCGTCAGCCAGACGAAAAAGAGAGTATTATTTTGAAAATATTACGATTTAATTTGTTTTATAAATATTTAATTAAAAGAAATATATATCTATCATAAACTAATATTAACAGTTAAAATAATCTCAAGTTTTTATTTTTTAGGATTTAGTTGCGATATCTTAAGGTGGCTTTCACATAATTGTATAACGAATTCCACTCTTGGCCGTTTAGAGCTTCAACAGCTTCACTCAAAGTTTAGGTAGATTTTCTCCAATAGGCAAGTCTTATTTCTTTCAAAACAGGGCAGCAGATAGCTAAGAAGTGATATGTATTTTCTGTGGTTATGTGGTTGCATAGGGAACACTCTGTATTTCTCGCTGGGGCATATGGTTGGAAATTTAGACGAAGTAACTCTCCTCTGGTTTTAAAAATGGTAGTGATTGTGTGAATCGAATATCGATCATTGAAATAATTATTGGCACCAAGGTTATGCTGCAAAATTTTGTACATCATTCTAGAATCACTTCGTTGAGCCATCTCAGCATATTGTTCAAAGCTTGTTTCCTCGATCTTTGCCAGCAACACCTCAAAGTTCTTATTCCATTCCTTCAACCCTGTCTCCATCAATTTGACGTTGTACTGAAGTTCTAGCCGTGACCATTCCGCAAAAAATTGGGACTTTCGCTGCAGCAGATTTCTTGCAATTATGTTCGGTAGTCGATGATTTGAGAGAGGTAGTATTTTTCTTACATAATTAAAATGCATTCTGAGTGAGAAAATGTAAAGCGGTGATACTCCAGTCTCCAGATGTATGTAGCATGTATGTTGGTGTATTTTCTGGCAATCGGAACCTTTTTATTTGAGAATGTACCTTAATAATTTCTCTACTTCATCGTATTGTCGAAAACCCCAAATCTGACCAGCATAGCACATAATTGCTCGCATTACCGCTTCAAAAAGTTTGAACTTAGCGCTTGGGGCAACGTTTATTTTTCCCAGGACTCCCTTCCAGTTGCAGTTTATAACATTTTTCGAGTCGATGAGTTCACCTTGTAGATGTTTTTTGAAATAAAGTTGTGGTGTGATGACTACTCCAAGATATTTGTTTTCCTTAACTATTTCGAGCGGTTCATTTTCCTAGATCCATTTTTCATCTCTTGCGTATCTGCCTGTTCCATTACGGAAAACCAGTATTTTGGATTTGTTGGTGTTAACCGTGAGGTTCCACACGCGACAATAGTCACGCAATTTGTTGATCATCATTTGCATCGTTTGCGGTGACTCCGCTAGTATGACGATATCGTCTGCGTACATAAGTGCTTTGATGTTAACTCCCGCAAAACTAATTCCTCCAGTCAAAGCCGATCATAGGTCATCCAAAAAGAGCGAGAAGAGAAGTGGACTTAGCAAACAGCCTTGTTTTACTCCGGTATTAGTATGAAACCAAGCTGACCTATCGCTTCCATCCCAAACTGCAGTTGCATAATTTTCATAAAGGCTTTGTATTACCGTTAGTATTTTAGTTGACATTCCAAGACAGCTTAACTTGTTAAAGAGGGCATTCCTATCGATTGAGTCGAAAGCTGCTTTGAAATCAACGAAGAATCCATATAACTTTTTCCTCTTGTCAAGGTAGGTCCTGGCAATATAGGTAAATGAAAAAATATTATCAACTGAGGAATACTCTTTCCTGAAACCGGCTTGAAACTCGCTAAGTAGTTCGTTTTGTTGTACCCAGCTTGTAAGTCTGTCTAGAATGACACCATTGAATATTTTTACTATCGAATTCATAAACGATATTCAACGATAGTTGTTGGGATCGTTAACATCTCCCTTTTTGAATAGTGGTAGTATAATATTTTGACGAAAACTTTCTGGAACTTTTCCTCTATTGAAAATGCAGTTGTATGCCTCAGTTAGTTTTTCAATAAAGTTCACCGTGGCATATTTGAAAAACTTATACGGCAACCGATCCTCTCCAGGAGCTTTGTTCAAATTGCATCGGTGTATAACTTTTAAGACTTCTTGTACAGTGAAGGCACGGTCAAGTTCTTCGTTTTCTATAAAAGGTTTGGCATAGAGAATCAAATTGTTTGAATTTATAGGCATACTGAGTAAATTTTCGAAATGTTCGGCTAAAACTGTTGTACTGATTTTTATTTCTTGAGCAAAAAAGATACCATTGTGGGAACGGGCTATTTTCCAGAACGAACGGCTGTCGTTTACTTCCGATAATTTTTGGCTTAAATAGTTCGAGTATGACTTCTGTTTTTCCTAACAAATCCTTTTGAAATCCTTGTTCGCCTCTTGGTACATTCTTTTTGAAAAGCTTGAATTTGATACCCTCAGGAGTTTCAAAAAGCCGAAAGATTTTTTTTTGCTGCTTCACAATCTCTGTCAAACCACGGTTCTTTCCATTTCTGGTTTCTGGTAGATTGAAAAGGTTGTGCGGCCTGAGTGATACACGAGACCAGGATATCCGTGGTGAGGTTCGAGTAATGTTGGTTGCTGCAGACTGGTTCCATTATGCCGTCTAGGTTTCGTTTATAGCGCTCCAGTTGAGAGTTCTTCCATTGTAATTTGGGTAGCAATTTCATCTCCGCATCATTTCTGACCGATTCTTCTTTCAGCATGCATGAATAATAATAATATTGAAATATATCTATATATATAAAATAGGATGTATATAATGTATGTGCGTATGTTTGTATGTCCGGTATAGACTCCTAAGTCAATGGATTTTTATGAAATTTTCAGGTTTGATATAGTTAGGTCCAGAGATAGTTCCTGTCAAGGTTTGATCCCCAAATTCCCACAGAAACGGGGTTGGACATGGAAACATAGAAACTACTGGATAGATTTCAAAAATTCTTTCAACATTAGGGGTGCTAATTATCCCCCTTTACCCTTTACCCTTGTTTAGTGACTTAGGCTATATTTAATCCTTATAATCCGACAGGATCAGAAACAGGGACGAGAACGGGAACATTAAAATTACTTGACCGATTTAAAAAAAATTTTCATCTCTAGGATGTTACATTATCCCTCAGTGACATAGATTTATATTTCATTCACATATTTCCACGGGAACTGAAGATTCCAACAGAATGGGTTGGGAACATAAACTTAGGAACTACTGGACAGATTTCAAAAATTCTTGCAGCATTTGTATGCCACATAGTCCCACAGCAATAAAGATTATATTTCATCCCCATATTCATAAGGAAGAGGAAGAAAGAGAGAGGGAACTTTAAAACTAAAGACCCGAGCAAAGCCGGGCGGCTCAGCTAGTATAATATATTTTTCACCACCTTGTGGCCGTACAAATTGTTGAGATCTACCAGAACTAATTATCTCAGCTTATGTACCGTTTATTTGTACCATTTTCATTAATTTGCAAACCTTCTTTCAGAGCTGGGCCATCTGGGACTTGGTAATACCAATTTTTGTTTATTCATCGCAAAATTGAACAATTTTCAATTTGCAGATTCTCCCTGACGCCTAAGAAGCGCATAACCCACCCACACAACTACCAACTTCCTATACAAGTCCTGGTTCAAATCTATAGCTCTTAGAAGAATCGCCAGGAGCTGTTGAGTCTAATCCACTAGTAGCACTACAGGAATTTTACCTACCAAAGCGGAAAAGCGACGGCACTCAGGGGCGTTTATAAAGGGTCCGCCAAATAACTTTTTTTTTCAAAAACAGGGCGCAAAACATCGAGTGTAGCTTCGGTTGTGCGGCACATAACACCGTCCATATGAAACGTGTGGGTTTTTGTGCCCCAAATGCAACAATTTGCTAGTTTACATACCCGCCAAGATCAAAAGGAGCTTCATCTGAAAAGATGATTTTTTGGGAAAATCGGCATCGGAATTTCAAAGTAATGTTGCAATATTTCCCAGCGTTGTTCAAGCGTATTTACAACCATATTCGTTCAGCGGAGGATAAACCTAATAATCTGTCAAATCAGTGTCAAATCAGACATGAGCTAAATGTTACTATTCACCAAATAAGCACTAGTTGACAAAAAAAAACGTTGAACAAAAATTCAATAGCAATGTGCAGCGGAGTCTCTTTTAAAATCCTCTCTTATTTTCCTACATGATGACACTGTGATTTATAACATTTTAAGGGTATTTATAAGGGCACCAGTGTGCCTGTGCTGTCAAGGGGCTTTTATTAATACCTGTCTCCCCCAACCATTCATATTCTCACATTTCCTAAAGGCCAGCCGAACTCTAACTTCTTGAAAACGTAAGAGAAGCATATAGATATTTTAACCAAATATTTAAGCTATTGTATTGAATTAAATTATTGTTAATTTCGGTAAATAAACAATCTCTGACCCTTCTTGAACTGGTTGTGTTTTATTCATACACCCTGGACTGGACAGCCACAAGTCGAACCTCTCCAAGATAACTTAAAACACGTCACAATTAATTCTATTGATAGTCTCTATCTACGTATGATAATCCGACTTGGTTATTACTGTTACCAGATAAATTTAGTGGTCAATCTCAAAAGTTCAAGGTTAAGGTCTTCAAAATGGAGGTAGAAGTTGAAGCCAAACGGTGCAATCGAGCACTTCAATGTACTATAAAGGCTGATCTAAGTCTTGAAAACTGGCGTTCAATCAGCTGATTCGAAGATCTAAAGAATTCTAAAGAAGCTCATTCGTCAGTACAGTTCAGTTTATAGTCACTTGGACCGCAATTTGCAAGATAAACACTATTTTTAAGATGAAAACAGCGTCAAACTGATATCCATGACGATGAGACTGTGAGGTGAAATTTCAGATTTCAACTACGAGCCACATAGAGGAGAGGAGCCTACCCTATTTTTACGAGTTTTGTAGCTCAAGAGCACGAGAAGACGTCTTACATTTTATTGGAAAATGTTCGATACCGAGGAAAACAAAGTGACATATCAGTTTTCTCTCTGAAGAATTGACTTTGAACGTGTTTGTAAAACTTATTTCAGTGTTAACGTGTATCCAATAGTGTCCTTTTCTACAGCTGCATATGGTAATCTGTTGACCCTTGATGTGCGAATTAAAATTTGAATCATTGCATCTGATACTAAGAGCTTCACATTTCCGTAACAAAATGAAGTGCTATGTTTTTTTACTAACCCAAATTTAACATCAAAGTGTTTGCGGATGCTTTGCATCCTTCGAACTACGTCGGCATTTGCATTCATTTTGTCGTCAACCATTGTAAATGAGAATGTAATAACCGATTAAATAATCCACATCCGTGATGGTTCCCACTTTGAGGCAAACTAAAGTGACATTTTAATAAACATCGTGTATTTATTTTAGTTCACTCGAAAATGTTTGCATCCATCCAACGCATCTCCCACGCGTCGATTCAAAGAGTAGAGAGAGCGCCGACAAAAAAGTCTCCACTGCTCTCAGTGATTCACGTTTTTCGCTCAGATTCATCTGTTGCTATCGTTCAGTCTGTAGATTTATGGTTACTTCATTTGAAAGACAGTTATTGGGAACATGTTGAATGTATCTCAGACATTCTATTTGATGAATTGAAAAAAATAGTGCGTATACGCCCCAGTGCACAACGAATTTAATTTCATGCTCAATACATACTCGTAGAGACTATGATTAAACGTTGCATTTGGAGATTAAGATCAAGAATAATAAATAATGTAATTTAAGCTGATTGTGAAGTAAAGAAATCTTGCTTATCGAAAAGAATCGATTTCTGTGTTGCCCTCGTGACATTCTCACCTGAAAACGGAATAGCTTATGGCAGCAAGCATGGTTGATTCAAATACTTTGTGCCTGGCAGATATTTGCAACTCTAATGTTCTTATTATGAAGATAATATCTGTTTATATTGAACAAGAAAAAATTAATTTAAAAATGAATTTTTTTTTTTTTTTTTGAAATATAATATTTTTTTAAGATCCCAGTTAATCACGGAGTAACCATTAACAATGTTTACTTATTCTGTTATGCATGTACAGTATTGTAGTAAATATCGAAAACTAGAATAATGTTCGTCGCGTCATAAAGTCAAATAGGTAGTGAGGGAATTTCGAAATGTTGACTTAGAGATATACAAATGAGAAGATTTATTGACATTGCTAAGCGAATGAGACAATGGTCGTGAAAGCCCTACAATGGAGAGCAATGTGAAATAGGTGTATGGCTATTGAGTAACGAGGGTAAATACTAACAAATATTACATTTAGTGGGTCAGGGTAATCAATACATGCAGCTATGTTAGTCTAAGTTAGGTTTGGTTAAATGTGACTGTCAGAAAAATGACACTTAAGTAAACTTAAACCAATAATTGGTGGTTTAAGTTTAATTAATTAGCTTACTATTTAAATTAAATGGAGCTCATTTAAAGGCAATGGGGACTGGCAGAGTCTATTTTCAGAAATTTCCTTGTATTTTTTGAAAAGGTCTCTTCCAAATATATTTTACATCAGTATATCAGGGCGAGTACTGAAAAGATGCGGAACTTTTTCATTTAAAAAGGTACTGACGTACTGCAGGGGTATGTTTTTTTTCAGTTTCTTGTAACTACGGAGCTGAGGTGTAGTTTGATTTAAGTCGTAAAACATCTTGTATGTTTTGATCTGGACTTTTTGCAGACTTACAGGTGGTGGTATGTGTTCGTGAAAACATAACCGTATAATTTGAGAGCTGCTTGGTTATCTGAGACGGTATCGCGTTTTCTCTGAGCTATGATTTTTTCTTTGAATGGAGGAATCTCAGCTTTGAAAAAACTACTGTGCTTTGAAAGGAGACAGAAGGAGATGCTTATATTTAATTATTCTGATTACACAAGCGAGTCTGCGAGCCATCAGTAAAAAATCACTTCGAAAAAAATCTCCATTGCTTCATGTCTTGGAAATTCTTATCGATAGCCAGAGATTAATTGAGATTGATTCTAACGAAATCAGAATGATAGAATGGCCAATTGGGTAAATTGATGCGCTCAAATGTTACTCTGAGGAGACAATTTTGTGTACTCGGTCGCATTTGTTTAGTGTAGAAACGAAGTTATGAGATGAATAAATATATAAAGTAGCTGTTGATGTAGAGCAAAGAGGTCCGCTGTAACATGTACTTGTTGATCACTGAATTTGGCCTCGATTGTTATGATTGGTCGTTTTATCTAAAGTTTTTATAGGCGATGTTTAGAAAACTAATGCCTCTATAGTTGGCGCAGAGTAGGCGGTCTCTTTTTTTGTGGATCGGGCAGATGGTACTGAGGTTCCACTCATCGGGCATACTTTCCTCCGACCATATTTTGCAGATGAGTTGGTGTATGCTCCTGACCATGTCACCTCCAGCGTGTTTAAAAAGCTCCGCTTGTAGACCATCACATCCAGCTGCTTTGTTCATCTTTAGTCTGGTGATGGCTACTTTGATCTCATTTTGGTCGGGCGGCTGTAGTTCGTCGTCGTAATCTAGATTAACTGGTACAAGTTGATCTTGGGCGGGATTTTGTCATCGCCATTTAGCAACTGGTTTAAGAAGTCTGTCGAGATGGTTCACATCGCCTGCGTTTCCACTATGGTGCTTCCATCCTGATCTTTACAGGGTCCAGGGCGACTTGTGAAACCCGATGTTGATTGTCTCACTCTTCTATAGAAGTTCCTCAACTCTTTCCTACTAAAACATCTCTGCGTCTCCTCGACTTCGCGTTTTTGATGTTCCTTTTTCTTCCTCCTGAGTAAGCGTTTTTCCTCTTTGCTTCACTCAACGTAGAGATTTCTGGACGCTCTAGTATCGCTCTGGAGCCATGACTTGTATGCCTCCGTTTTTACTTTGTTTGCCTGAGCACATTCGGAATCGAACCAAGGGTTTCTGCATGTACCGAGCAGTTCTTAATACACTCTTTTTTAGAACAACTTAAGAGCACGCTTCCAATTGTTCCAATTATTTCAGTTCAATGGAATAATAAGTTATTTTCTCTTTTACCCAAATGCGAATTGAATACTGTGTTTGTGAAATAGAATAAATTTCAAATGAGAGCCGAAAATATTATGTGTGGTTTATTTTCGTCAACAACTTAGTAGATATATTTCCCCATAATATAAGGAAATTATTAAATTCATTTTTCTAGATTTTAAAACCTCGCGTCGTCGGTTGAATGTGCCAGAAGATATTTACATTGAAATCACACATTCTACCACCCTTAAAATAAACGCACCTATAAAAAAAAAGTTTTTAAGAATAAATGGCAAAAAAAAATCAAAGTCGGGTAACAATTGTTGTACAAATAAAACTATAGTTTTATTTGTACAACTACAATCAAACTATTGTTTTTTCTAAAACTATAGCAATTTATTGCATTTTAAGAATGTACTTTTGAAATTAAGCAAAAATAAACATTGCGAAAATTTTTTTCTCTTGTCTTCCCAACAAACAAAAAAACCTTGCAGGACGCAGGGTGTTTTTTTTTTTTTGTAGTGTGTACCATAATTTTTTCTTCCTTTTTGGATGCGACTTACTAAACAAATACACAAGTATATAAGTACTAAACCAGTTGTTTTTAACAATTAAAAAAATTAATGCATTTAAAAAACGAAAAACAAGAATTGCAATTTTATAGAAATGCTTAATTTTATATCTTATTATCGTCCAATAAGCGCAAGTCTATAGCCGTTTAAAATTAACTTAAAATGATCCAGAGTGCAGTCACTACCGCATATAATATAATATATTTCTCTTGAATCATAAATAGTTGATTTTAACTACATTCTGTCTTCAGAATAACTCTAAATTTAACCATTTTTGTTTCGATAGTACTAAAGATAGAAAACCGTCGAGAAAAAATTATCATCTCATTTGCACTATCGCTTTTTTTGAAGAGTGAAAGACAGATTTTCAATGACCTCTAAGCAAAAGCCACTTAAGAACGTTTTAAATAAGTTCTGCAAATTGTCCGTAGAAAAACGCTAGTCAAGGAATTATTTAAGCTATCCTTAAGAGTTTTTGGTTACTCCTGAAAAGAAAAACCACCCACAAAGAGCTTATTAATAAGTAAATAAGTGGAACAGTATTCTCAAGTATAAGTTAAGTCCTAGTTAAGTGCTGAGTAATATTTTGGTACAACTCTTAAAGAGCTTGTGTGTTACTTGGGATCTTGTATGTTTTTATCTGGACTTTTGGCAGCCCTACAAGTGGTGGTATGTGTTCGTGGAAAAAAAAAATTAAATTTGAGAGCTACTTGGTTATCCGAGATGGTATCACTTTTTCTCTGAGCTATGATATCTTTGAATAAAGGAATCTCAGTTTTGAAGAAACTTCTGTGCTTTGATAGGAGACGGAATGAGATGCTAGTATTTAATTATTCTGATTACACGCCATGCCACTGTGCCACCCCACCTACCGACTCCGTCGCTGGTATGTGATCTATCAGTATAATTTTATCATCTCAAAAGAAATCTCTATTGCTCCATGTCTTGGAAGTTCTTATCGATAGCCAGAGATTAATTCAGATTGATTCGAAAGAAATCAGAATGATAGAATGGCCAATTGAGTAAATTGATGCGCTTAGATGCTACTCTGAGGAGAAAATTGTCCATACTCGCGGGCATTTGTTTAGTGTAGATGCGAAGGAATGAGATTAATAAATATGTATAAAGTAGCGGATGATGTAGAGCAAAGAGGCTCGCTTTAACATGTACTTGTTGATCACTGAATTTGGCTTCGATTGTTATGATTGGTCGTTTTATCTAAAGCTATCCACCATACTGCCCCGTATGTTATTTGTATTTATAAAGAAAAATTGCAATTTTCTTTTGGTGCAGAAGGAAGACAACAAGTTTTGAAAAGGTTTTTGCTTCATTGATTTCAAATCAACCAGCTGATTGAGATCGGCAAACAGGTTCTTAAGAAATGAATTAAATTATCTTATCAGATAGCTCTCAATAAGACTTGAATTTCGTTTTCAAAAATCAATTAAGGGATGGAATAGTCTGAGTGACATAGGATTGATCGTGGAAAGAAAGAAAGTGGTAATTTTTGTGTTCAAATTGACAATCTTTATTTGCTTAGATTAAAACTAAAACCCCAACGAATAAAATTAGTAAGTCTTTGATTTCAAGCTATAATAGAGCTTCAACGAGATTTGTCTCGCTCATGCCACTTAATATAGAATCTTGATAGTTCCGCGGACATGGTTCCAGGAACTAGTTCCGACCGGAAAAAGAACCGTTCCATGGTCGTTCCGCTTTTGGAACTGCTTTGCACAACTCTAGTGGGCAAGTGGACGCGTGGACAAGCGGACAAGTGAGCAAGTGCATAAATTTACAAGTGAACAAGTGACAAGTGGACAAGAGGGCAAGTGGACAAGCGAACAAGTTACAAGTGACATATGAATTTGAAGATTTTGATTTTCCAAATATTTTAAGAACTTATTATTTATTTTTATAATATATTTTTGCAAAAACAACTTTTTGAAGATTTTAAAACTTCCTTTTTGGATTTAAGAAAGAAACTGTTTTCAAAAACATCTGTATTTTTCAAATGAACGTCAGTGGTCTCTTGATTTAAGGATTTAAGCAATTCCATAGGACTTTTAATCAGTATTTTGAAATACTAAAAATGAATTTTTCAATCTCGATGAAATAAAAAATATTAATAAAACAAAGTCTCTTAAGTTTTCTTGAGTTTTTAATAAATCAGGCAATCATATTGCAAAACAATATGAGCACCTATAGGTAGCTACTAAAATCTCGAATAAAAAAACAAGCCAGAAGCCACTAAGCTTTTAAGTATTGCAGCAATAGCTACAGATAATTCGCGTGCACATAAATGCTACTACTTTAATATAAGCATAGGTTAATAAAATAGCTCAAATCTATAGTCTGCAAATTAGTGTGCTACTAAATTTATTTATTTATTTAAGGAATAATAGAGTAAACTGTAAGGACATATGTATATGTAACTAAAAATAGATATGTATATACCATACCAATGTGTACCTATTTTGAAATTGTTTATTTAGATATATGTACTTAACTTATAATAAAGTAAATTTTTAGATAAATTACAAAAATATTTTCGTAAGATTTGTTCATTTCTTCGATTAATATGGCAACTAGTTGCTCTGCAAGAGAAAATCTTCAGCCGAAAGCGAAAGTAACAAAATGTCAACCGTTTATTTTTTATGCTGCACTCACTGCCACAAAAGACAAAAAAAAACCTCCACTAAACGCCATAAAAGAGAACAGCGGTTGGAGTTCGCTCGACCTGGGATACCAACTTTGGAAGTGAGCTAAATTGGCGAAATGTGGTTAATTGAGGCGAAAACAAATTTAACCTAGATGGTCCAGACGGATATAGCCACAATTTCCACGATTGTTTTTTGTACAATGGGCAGCCCTTTATTAGACCAGTCCTGCGTTACGGCGTAGAAGCGTGGACCTTATCGAAATTATTGGTCGTTTCAAAAGAAAAATTCTCTGAATGATCTTTGGTCCCGCATGCAAAGACAATGTGTGGAGAAGAAGATACAGCCACGAGCTCTATGAGCTGTTTCGCTACATGGGCATAGCTTCGCGAGGCTACGATGGTTGGGCCATGTAGAGCGGATAGACCCCAACGCTCCGACTCAACGTGTTTTCGAAAGCACATTGCAGCTTAATCGCGGAAGGGGAGAAGCTCGTTATATGTGGAAGAAAACGTCAAATGACTTAGAAAGCAAAACTGAGAGAGCGCGTCCGAATCGAAATTGTTGGTGAAAGATGTTGGTTGAGGCTCAGGCTCACACCGAAGTGTAATGCCCACCTTGTTTATTATAATTAAATACGATAATTAGGGATATGACTGAGAAGATCATAACTTAAATTATATTTCATCCCTATAATCCCACAGGAACAGAAACGGGAACTAGAACGGAAACCTTAAATTTACTTGACCAATTTCAAAAATTCTTTCAACTCTAGGATGTTACATTATCCCCCCCAGTGACATAAATTTATATTTTATTCACATATTTCCACCGGAACGGAAGATTCCAACAAGAATGGGTTGGGAAACTTCGAAACTACTGGACAGTTTTTAAAAATTCTTTCAGTATTAGGATGCCACATAGTCACACAAAAAGAAAGATTACATTTCATCCCCAAATTCCCACGGAAGAGGAAAAATGAGAACGGGAACCTTAAAACTACAGACCCGAGCAAAGCCGGGCGGCTCAGCTAGTCTATCTATATATATAAAATAGGATGTATGTATGTATGTATGTATGTATGTATGTCCGGGGTAAACTCCTAAGCCACCCAACGGATTTTTATGAAATTTTCAAGGTAGACATAGTTTAGTCCAGAGATGGTTCCTGTCAAGGTTTGATCCCCATATTCCCACAGGAACGGGGTTGGGAACGGAAAATTAGAAACTACTCCACAGATTTCAAAAATTCTTTCAGCACTAGGGGTGCTACATTATAACTTGTATCGCTGCTAGGAAACGATCTTCACTCGACGGCTGCCACTTCCACAATAATAAAGTGAAAGAGCCACAGCATCAGTTTTATTTAACAGCTCGTCGACTGCTTGCTGCATTCCCAGATGAAACAAAATAAGTTGCGTTTAGAGATGAACAAAATTCGCTAAAATTTGTAATGAGGACGTGACAAAGTTTAATGGTTTGGATCTTTTGCTCTAATTGGTCCAGAAGCTCCTAAATTTCAGTTTATTTGGGGGAATGATCTCATTGCCAAGTACTCGCTTTCTAACACTGAGGAGTGTTGAACAGTAAGTTGTTATGTGCAGGGATGTTTCTTTGCATTCGAGACATAGTCAACTTCCAGATCCACCGACGACCTCATTTGTTGCAGATATTTTTTTTTTTTTTTTTGCAAAAAAACAATGGCCGCTAAGTAGTTCGGTTGATTGAAACATTTTCATAGGTCTACCGGTTGTGGTTGTCAGAAGGAAAGCCTTACTGTAGAGGCTCATACCGATGGATAGTTCTACCTTCTTGATCTCTCATGAAACCAAGCAATTGATAAATCACCAGGTGTTTTCACTTGCATGAACAGTTTGCCAGGTTTAATTCAGAGAAGCAGAAAGGCCGATGATCTCGTCACAAACTAACTTTAACAACAGCTTTTACTTGACGAGCTGAATGTTGGTTAATCACTATGGTTAATAAGTATCCATATAACACTTAAAAGTACTAAGAATACTTAAACCAACTCCTTAATAAATTTTCATCTATCCAACTATTGCTGCAAATCATAATTGTAGTTCGTGTAAGCCTATTTAATTATGAAACACAAATTCATTTTGATATTCAAAAAATTTCAATAGACCGCATAATTTTGGATAAGACTTTTATGTGAAATCCCATAACATTGAATATGTAATAGCCCATAAAATTGAAACTTCGTAGCTGACAAAAGTTTAAGCCTACAAAAAATTTCCGAGATTGAAAAAGCCTTTCAGCCAAAACAAATAAGCCACACCCACCCTCGGGACTGTGAAATATCAAAGAAATTTTAATGTCCAGCTTGACAAAAAGCCTCAACTCTGAATATGCCGACCAATTAATAACTTACCGCTCCCATACCTTCATAGAGTTAGAAGTGACAAATGAGGTTCAAAATTGATTCCAGCCATAACACAAGACTCTCTTATTCTCTCTGTCTTTATTTTCTATGAATGGGCTTTCCATTCTACGAAAATTTATTCCCTTAGGACGGGGTCTCTATGGCAAAGAAGATCCATTTGCTCTATTTGTTTACTTACAGAAGTTCCAAAGCTTCTGGGGATATTAAATTTTATGCAACCATTAAGTTTGCTTATTCTTAATTCTGAATGAAACAAACTTGATTAATGGCAGAGGAATAATTAATTAAATCCTCAGTGGGTGGCATTCAAACAGAGTGTAACTAATGGACGTAATTCTGAAACCGAATAGCAAATCCCATAACTGGTCAAAGAAAATTTCAAAAATTTACCAAGTATCTAAGTATGCAGTGATAGATTTACCCCCACTGCCTCTACCTACACTCTGCGCTCTGTTTGGTAAAAGGACATTACAAAATTCACAAGCAATTATTTACACTCGAACAAGCTTGAATCCGTTCCGTTTCATGAATATTTTAGCTTTAAAGTATCGTTTTTGATGGTCATTTACAAAGGCGCACGTGGTGCACTTTGACTTTATTTATTAGGAACATTACTCATATTACACAAAGCCGATAAAAATAAATGTGAAAAACATGCGTTGAGCGAGCTAAAATATCGTTGTATGAAAAGAATACTTTCTTCTAAATCACAATTCACTGCACAACACAAAAGCTCCAATGGTTTAATTAAATGTAATACAATGTGACTTTAATGAAATTAAATTTCATCTGAGTAAGCTCAGGATGGCAATCAAAGCAGTTTGTTGGATACACAAATACACATGTGTCATAAGACTGAGAATAAGTTTTATTATTCACCCACCATGGGAAAATAAACTTGGAAACAATAAAAATTTTATAGCGTTTTGACATCTGTTGTGTGCTCCAAAGTTGTACTTTCGTTTGATTCAGGATCACCTAGCTGCTTTTGAAGGAGGGATACATATTTTTTCTTGGAGTTAAATTTTGTTTAGACACACAAAACTAGGACCTCTTGACGTTAAAGGATCCGAGTGTTCTTTTTTCAAATTCACTTTTTCAGCTTATTGACCCAAATAGATAAATGACTGTCTCTTTTGTTATTTTCAATAATGCAGGCAAAGGACTCTTCTGGCAAACAAGTACAAGCTCATACAAGAAACACTGTAGTCAAAACAAAATCCAACTTTGTATAACAAGTGAAACTTACAAAAGTTGCTAAGCTACGTTAAGTTTGACTCTGTTTCAATTGGAAGACACATACACGACAGAGCTATCCGTTCGCTCTATTTAGCTCAATTGGGCAAACAAATAAAGGAAACTTTATCTGTACGTAGAATGTCACAAAATATTTCGTTTAATTGCTTGTGTAATTTGTTAAGGACTAGTCTTTTTGTTCAAGGGAACTACTGAGCAATATGAACCAAGAAGTTTTGAAGCCGGGAGTGAGAAGATAGTTTTTATAGGAAAACAAACCCTAGCAACATTGGCATCTTTGCGACTTTGTTTTCGTTTTGATGACGATTCATTTGGAAATGCAGTCCTTTTAGTTAAAAAAGAGGATACATCTCCCTGCTTAGGGAGGATACTTCTCCCTGAGTTAGGGATGAAACTCCTAAACATTCTCAAGAATACAAATCAAAAGTGTTCAGCGATGGTCGACGTCACTGCACTTTTTATCTTATTTACCGGCAGTATGTGTTGGAAAACATCAATGTTCTACTTATTCTACTTATAAGATCTGTCCCAACTACCAAAAACCTTTGCCAATGGAACACTGGTAAAAATATATGGGGTATTCCATACCAAATCGACCACTTTTGACCCCGACCCCTTTAGATTTTGCTGAAACTACTATACTATTTTTCAATTATCTCAAAAACTACAAGACATAGAAAAAAGTAGTTTACAGCGTCTGATGAAAAATTTATTGAAGCAACTTACTACATCTATTTTATTTTATTTTCATTTGTAATCATGAGGAAACATAATACTCAAAGTAATTTTTTTACTTTTTTCGTAAATTTTGACTTTGAAGTCAGTTATTTCAAAAACTATAAATTGAAACCACTTCATTAAAAATTTATTATGAAGTGCAGATTTCTGGCTTTCATAAAAAGTATAATTTGTATCTGTAAATGTTCCCGTTCTTTAACAATATTTTTTGAAGTCAATTTTTATAAAATTGCCCCTACCGCCTAAGCGGGGGGAGATAGATCCCCCTCCTGCAGTAAAAAATGATTGTATTGAACCCCTCCACCAAAAACCGTTATAATTTTTTGTCGCCAAAGTTATCGTACTAGTGCCGAGTAAAGTTTACGAAAAAAAAATTTTTTTTAATTTTGATTTTTTTTTTAAATAAATAAAAAAAATGTAAAAAAAAGTCGGCCCACTCCGAAATTGGTGAAAATAGTTGTCAAATTGATTGAAATTTTTTTGAGAAAAAAATGAAGAAAATAAAATATGGCGAACTTCAAAAAAATTACGATTTTACTCAAAAAAACCGATTATTTTATATAATTGATCATGCACAATTTTTTTCGTGTATTTTTCCGAAAAGTTCATTCAAAAACACACAATTTAAAAAAAAAAAATGTTCCGAAAAGTCAAATTTTTAAAAAAGTTATGGCTGTTTGAAGCTGTTTGAAAATAAGAAAGCCATTTTTTAGAAAAATTCATAACTTTTTTGAGATTATACAAAAAAATTTTAAAAAATTCTCAAAAATGTTTTTCAAAGGGTAGAAAAGAATGGTAAGGTTTCAGCAAAATCTAAAGGGGTCGGAGTCAAAAGTGGTCGATTTGGTATGGAATACCCCATATATATCCTACATTCCAATACCTATCCTCTTAATCTTTCTTTGTAATCCGTTTGTCGGGTACTTCCTATTTGCTACAGACAGCTTTGCCATGTCTGTCGGTTGTAGATTGTTTCATGACTGAGACCAAAGTAATGTTGTTGTTGTTTGAACCAATATTATGGGAATTGCCAACTTGATGGGAGATCGCGCTTGTTTGGATGCGGATTCGCTGTCAGAGGAAGACTTAAGCAAAAAGTCTTGAGCTTTCGCGAAGTCAGTAAAAGAGTGACAACGATCCGCATCAAGGCCAAATTCCACCACCTAAGCCTCATAAGCGCCCATACCCCTACAGAAGAGAAAGACGACGCTACCAAAGAAAGTTTCTACGAGCTCCTCGCCAAAACTTATGAGCAGTACCCCAAACATGACATTAAAATCCTCTTGGGAGATTTTAATGCCAAAATTGGCAGGGAGGACATCTTTGGTAAGACGATCGGAAAGCATAGCCTACACGACACCACTTCCGATAACGGACTTAGGCTCATCGATTTTGCAGCGGGAAAAAACATGGTAGTAAGTAGCACGCGATTCCCACATCCCGACATCCACAAGGGCACATGGCGATCCCCAGATGGTCGAACCTGCAACCAAATCGACCATGTTGCGATTGACGGAAGACACTTCTCCAGCATCTTGAATGTCCGTACCTTCCGAGGAGCAAACATCGACTCGGACCACTACTTAGTTGGTGCAAAACTCAGAGTACAAATGGAAGCTCTTAAGCGATCACCAACTACGCCGAGGAAATTAAATGTTGGACGACTTCAATCGATAGAGACCGCCGCTGCCTATGTTGACCGCGTATCCCTTGAGCTTGCGAGGAATCCTTCGACTGATGACATGAACCCGGAAGACCAATGGCAGCTATGTCAACAAGCCATAAGAAGTGCTGCGTCAGAGGTATTAGGTTTCTCACAGCCACCCCCTAGAAACCGTTGGTTCGACTCCGAATGTGCTCAGGCAAACAAAGCAAAAACGGAGGCATACAAGTCATGGCTCCAGAGAGATACTAGATGGTCCAGAAATCTCTTCGTTGAGCGATGGAAAGAGGTAAAACGCTTACTCAGGAGGAAGAAAAAGGAACATCAAAAACGCGAAGTCGAGGAGATGCAGAAAAGTTTTAGTAGGAAAGAGGTGCGAAACTTCTTTAGAAGAGTGAGACAATCAACATCGGGTTTCACTAGTCGCCCTGAACCCTGCAAAGATCAGGATGGAAACACCATAGTGAAAACGCAGGCGATGTCAACCATCTGGAGAGACTACTTTAACCAGTTGCTAAATGGCGATGACAGCCAAAATCCCGCCCAAGATCAACTTGTACCAGTTAATCTAGATGACGCCCACGAACTGCAGCCGCCCGACCAAAATGAGATCAAAGTAGCCATCACCAGACTAAAGATCAACAAAGCAGCTGGATGTGATGGTCTACAAGCGGAGCTTTTTAAACACGCTGGAAATGACCTGGTCAGGAGCATACACCAACTCATCTGCAAAATATGGTCGGAGGAAAGTATGCCCGATGAGTGGAACCTCAGTACCATCTGTCCGATCCACAAAAAAGGAGACCGCCTACTCTGCGCCAACTATAGAGGCATTAGTCTTCTAAACATCGCCTATAAGATCCTTTCAAGCGTATTATGTGAACGTCTCAAGCCGTTTGCTGATGATCTTATAGGTCCTTATCAATGCGGCTTCAGACGTGGAAAATCTACCACCGACCAAATATTCACATTGCGCCAAATCCTGGAGAAAACCCAAGAGTACAACATCGACACCCACCACCTGTTCGTCAACTTTAAAGCAGCGTACGATAGTGTTAACAGAGTTGAAATGTATCGTGCTATTTCTAACTCTAGAATCCTTGCTAAACTGATACGCCTTATCAGGATGACATTGGAGACCGCTAGCTGTTCCGTCAAAGTTGGTAGAGACTCTACTAAAACCTTCGAAACCATCAGAGAGCTTAGACAAGGCGACGCAGTGTCATGCAGCTCTTTTAACATTGTGCTTGAAAATGTAATACGTAGCACCCATGCCAGCACATCGGGCACCATTTTCAATAAATCAACACAATTACTTGGGTTTGCAGACGACATAGACGTGATAGGAAGAACAAAGCGAGCAGTAACTGAACAAAACACTCATCATCCCGGCCCTGCTATATAGTGCAGAAGCATGAACCCTCTCCCAATCGGATGAAAAGTCACTTGGAGTCTTCGAGAGAAAAGTTCTGCGTACGATTTATGGTCCTGTTTGCGTTAATCGAGAAGACAACGTTTGGCGAAGAAGATACAACGCCGAACTCTACGAGCTGTACAGCGACATAAGCTTAGCCAGAAAAATTAGAGTCCCACGACTAAGATGGCTGGGCCATGTAGAGCGAATGGACATCAACGCTCCAGCACGTAAAGTCTTCAACGCCAAACCAGAGGGAGTCAGAAGCCAAGGTAGACCTCATCTTCGATGGAGCGACCAGGCAGCGGCAGGCTAGAGATCGAGCTGGCTGGAGGGGCATATTGGACAAGGCCTAGGAGCACCACGCTCTAGTTGAGCCACCTAAAGTAAAGTAAGTGTTTGAACCAAGAGTATTTTGGTTTGCGGATACGCACCTTAAACATTTTTCAATAGTAAAGTCTTCCCGCTACTACATACATCTAACGCTTATGAGATGGTTGATATTTTTTTTGAGAAGTTACCTGGTAACACCCAAGATTCTGGAATAGGTATGTCTTGAATACAAACACCCAGAAAAAGTAATGGTTTTTTTTAACAAAGTTCTTTATCGCACGTATATTAAAAAAAAAAAACTATCTATCTATAATGTTTGTACATTCAAAAATTTAATCCTGTTACAAACACTAACAAATAAAGTCCTTCGAAAGAAAAAGAGTTTTTCAAAAATTTTGTTCCTCAGAATTGCCCGACGTAATTCTTTTTGATAAAAAAAAACAATAACATCGATTGAAATTACACAGAAAGTGAATTCCTTAAGGCATAAACATATTGTTTTCTGATCGCAATGGAAAAGCATAGAGAGTACGATTGAATTTTGAGATAAAAACGCATACCTTAGCGTTTGATAAGCTCGTGTATTAGTAGGCTTTGGCTTGCTAAACGGCTTGTAACTGCAATTGTGGAGGCTGCTCAATGCATTAATTATTATTTTTCCTGTTTTCCTGAAAAAGAATTCTATATGGAAAAAATAATACTCAAGGTTCACGATGAGCTACTAATTGAATTAGAAGATGAAAAGCTACAAGTGAGCTCAGGTCAATACGGTGTTAAATAAATAACTGTTTTTGCAAAATTCCAACAAATTTTCTCTTTGCTTTTAGTGCTAAACGCTTGACACAAAATGAAGCCCGAGAAGCCCCAGGAAGTGAAGAAAAAACTAATTGGAATTTCATTCATTTATTCCTAAACTAAAATTCCTTGGAAAGCAAAACGGTCACCTACAAAAACATCTGCCGGATGCTCATATTTGTTGTTGACAGCAATAACAGAGAACACATAGGTGAGACCATTGATGACTTGATGAGGATGTTAGCTGAAGACGAACTTAGATAATGCTGAATTACTTATAATCGCCAACAAACAGGTGAGTTGGTTTATTAAAATAATTGTATAACTTTTATGGTAATAATTCCTTAAAAGAAGAGGTCACAGTCCAGAATAATGTTATGCATGTACACACTGTTCATACTCCACTTCCCTGGTCGGCATTATTAGAACAGTCACAAGGACGAAAAACAATCTCAGTGCTGAAGTCTGAAACGGATGATAAAATTAAGATAAAAGGAGAGGGGTTTAGGATTTTTATGGGAAATTGGAAGGAAAAGGCCAACTGCGAAATGTTCCGACTAAAATGTTCGCACAACAACAGTAGCAGCAACAATAAAAGCATACCCACCAGATTGATCAAAAGCCAAATATATTTTAGCAATATGCAGAGGATGAATGCAATTTTCTTTACTTTTGTTTTTGGTAAATAATTTGTATTTATTTCAGATTTTTATTTAAGATTTGAAGTATCTGAAAAAGTTTGTGGATGTAATGAGTCTCGATCTTTAGAAATGCTGTGTTTTATTTCCATGTTTAAGAGAATGGTTTTTGAAGAAAATAAAAGAAAAATAACAAAAAATATACTTCTGTAATATTTTGGGCAATTGGGTGTTTTTTTTTTTTTTTTAATATTAGGCCCTACCTATCGTGAATAAAATTTCCCTTTAAACATATAATATGTTATAGAATGTGTATATGTATTTCTTCTTTTTATGCCATTTTGACTTTCTTAACTTTGGTCACTGTGGCGTATGAGTGACCATTTTTATTCAGTGTTTTTCGATTAACGAAAACACATATGCATTTCTTACTTTTGCTTTTAAATTCATTTATTTGTCTTTAATCTTCTTTGTAGAGATAACAACCTTTTTAGTTGAGTTTCCATAGGTTAAGGGTTGCCAGATTTTCAATTTTAAGTGGTGTTCAAATTTTCTTCCCAAAACAAAGTTTTGACTTTGAGGTCAATTTTTTTCAGAAAATGCCTGAATTCTGGCACCCCTGGCCTATGGAAGTTCAAATTAAATACAGTCTTAAGGATTGTTATTTCTACAAAAAATTAAGTCTAAGATTAGGTCTCTTTCATCTGTATTGACAGAGGTATCGAATTTAACACAGGTCAGTTACCAAAGTTAGCCTTTTCTTAAACTGTCAAAAAGTGATGTTAAAGTTTAGAAACGAACTTTACTGTAAAACAATTTTTTACTTAAAATATGACCAAAAATCACATCCCAAAGTATGTAACACGAATATCGGAACACCCTGCATAAGTCGGAAGTTATATAATGCGACAAAAACGACGAAGCTTTTTCGTACATTTGAAGTTGTTGCGGCTACTGAAATGCTGGTTTTGCTTTCAGAAAACTATATTTAGTGTAGAAGGCTTTAAGTACACATTGTATTAAGCACTTCTGACTTAGGTGTGCTCGTTAATTAATCCTCTTGAATTAATCTACCAATATCATTGAAAACGTTTCCATCTTAACACATGGATAAGGAGACAAATTTTTCTATCCTATCGAATATCCGTTGAAACGCATCGTATTATGAGCTCATTTATCATTGGCCCCTGGGTTTAAGTTTCCGAAATTTTCTATTTTCGGTTTTGTATACTTATATTGTAACTGTATTGTTTGTCATCCTAATCTATCTATCTATCTATCTTCTATCTATCTATATATATAAAGTAGGATGTATGTATGTATGTATGTATGTATGTCCGGGGTAAGCTCCTAAACCACCTAACGGATTTTTATTAAATGTTCAGGGTAGACATAGTTTAGTTCAGAGATGGTTCCTGTCAGGGTTTGATCCCCCTAATTTTCAGAGGAAGGGGGTTGGGAACGAAAAATTAGAAACTACTCCACAGATTTCAAAAAATCTTTCAGTACTAGGGGTGCTACATTATCTGCCTTGATCAGTTACTTAAACTATTTTTCATCCCTATAATCCCACAGGAACAGAAACGGGATCTAGGACGGGAACCATAAAGTTACTTGACCGATTTCAAAGATTCTTTCAACTCCAGGATGTTACATTATCCCTCAGTGACATAGACTTATATTTTATTCACATATTTCCACTGGAACGGAAGCTGCCAACAGGAATGTGTTGGGAACGGAAACTTAGGAACTACTGGACAGGTTTCAAATATTCTTTCAGCATTAGGATGCCACATAGTCCCACACTAAGAAAGATTATATTTCATCCCCAAATTCCCACGGAAGAGGAAAAACGAGAACTGGAAACTTAAAACATTAGACCCGAGCAAAGCCGGGTGGCTCAGCTAGTCCTTATATATATAAAATTTCTCTGTCACAATGTTAGTTACCGTACTCCTCCGAAACGGCTTTACCGATATTTACCAAATTTTATATGCGTATTCAGTAGGTCTGAGAATCGGCTACTAATTATTTTCCATACCCCTTAGTGATAAGGGCCATAGACCATTAACCTTTATTCTTTAATTTACACTGTGACACGAGAATTTTATATATTAGATTTTACAGTCTCAGTGTATATGTCATATGAACTACATATGTACATATATTCTAAAGTAAATTTATTATTAATTTATTTTATAGTTGACATGGAAATTTTGTATATTGGACTCTTATTCATTTGATAGAACGGTGCAACCTACTTGCGACGAGCACTCGATAAGAATGCTTCCCAACCATTTATCAAGCACTCTTCGATTTAGTGATCCATTTACTCGAATCCATGGACATGGCTTTAGGATAAGAATCTCCTTGGAATTCTTCTGATTGCTTAACGGCGAAGTACTTTTTTCTTGACGATCTTCAAAGCGCTCGACAGGCTTTGATATTCGCTTTCCTTCTTCGTTTGGTTTGTTCTGCTTAGCCGCTGGCTCGGTATCATCATTTAACGATTCAGCTTTTCGCTTTTGGGATACAGAAGCTGGATAAGGAGTTAGTCTGCCCATAGATTCACGTTCCAAGCGCTTTATATGATGTGTATGAATAACCCATACGTTGTTGGTGTGATAAAAAAGTTCGGTGTAAGCTACATTTTTATTAGATTTGGGCAATTTAATTTTTGGGTTCACTTATAAGAGCTCTAACTTCCACATAATTTCAATGGGTCGGGAAAAGGAAAGGCAACCGTAACGGGAACGGGAACTCTAAAACTTACATTATCGCCTAACTACATAGTCTATATTTCATAACCAAATTCCTACAGAAATGGGCAAACTAGAAATTGTCGGGCATTCTTAAACTTAGTCTTCTTAGTTTTCGTTTCTAGACAGTTTGGTGTGAACAACGCTTTAAATAAGTTAGACCCGAGCAACGCCGGGTGGGTCATCTAGTTAATATTATAAAAGTGTAGTCATTCTGTCTGTCCGGCTTTCTATGTTACCATCTTCCGCTCAAACTACTGAACCGATTTAAATAAAATTTGATATAGAGATAGTCTAAAACTTGAGGATGGACATAGGCCATATATTTTATCCCTAAATTCCCTCAGGAACGGGAACGTATACGGGAATTTAGAAACTACAACACCGATTTCAAAAATATTTCCACCGATAGAATGCTTCACTATCCCAGAGTAACATAAACGTTAATTCATCCACAAATTCCTACGGGAAGGGGAGTCCTTACTAATATAATAAGTGTGAAAGAAGCTCTGTCTGTGCGTCGTTCTCTGTTACCGTCTCCCGCCCAAACTAATGAACCGATTTAAATGAAATTTTTTACAAAGATTGTTCAGAACCTGAGGAAGGACATAGGCTATATATATTTTTCCTATATTCCCACGGGAGCAGGAACATATACAAGAACTTTGACACTACAGCACTGATTCCAAAAACTCTTCCACCGTTAAAATGCTCCATTATCCCTGAGCAACAAAAACTTTTACTCATCCCCATACTCTTACGGGAACGGTCACCATGTTTCCAAGGGAACGGGAGTCTTTACTAATATTATAATTCCGAAGTTAAATCTGTCTGTCTATCTCTCTTTGTTACCTACCGTTAACCGCCCAAACAATTTAACCTTTTTATATGAATTTTGGTGCAGAGACAGTCTAGAACCTGAGGATGGACACATATGTTATGCAATATGTTTTATCCCTCTATTCCCATGGGAACGGGAACTTGGAAAATACAGCACCCATTTCAAAAAATGTCCTTCGTCAGAATACTACACTATTCCCGAGTAATATAAACTTTAAGTCAACCTCCGTAAACGGCCCTCATATTCCCACGGGAATTCTTCAGTAACATTATAATTCCGAAATTGAATCTGTCTGTCTGTTTTTCTTTGTTAATATTTACGGCTCACACTATTGAACCGATTTATATGAATTTTGGTACAGAGATAGTCTAGAACCCGTAGATAGACATCCTTACTAATATTACAAATCAAAAGCGTTTTGATTCCCCGTTTTCCTTTGATTCCCACTGATTGGTCATTATAAATAAGGCTCAGACGCTTTAAGTTGCAGGGGTTCGTTTAGAAAAAAATCCCATGACAACTTTATGTGGCAGAATCACGTGTATCAATCCCACAAAACCTTTTATGTTTCGCAAAAGATGGAAAAAGTAACGTCGTGTGCAAACATATACTTAAATAAAATAATATAACAATGGTTTACTAAAACGCATGAATGTGTCTTATTTGCAAAATAATTAGCTTAAATAATTAAGAATGCTGCCGAAAGTCACTTTTACACGCGGAAGAAGTCGCGGGCACAGCTTGTATCTTATATGTATTGAATTTGTTTTTGACAATTTGTAATTTTTTTAATCATTTGTCGTATCAGAGCCGTGCACACTGTACAATTAGTTAGATAGACTTTGGCTTGAACGACCAATGCTTGGCAATGTTAACTCTCAGACGACCGCTTGACCAACTATTTGGAAGATTTTCAAATATTTTTGAAAACTTTGAAGTTGGATGGTGCGGAGGAACATATGACTTAAAGTTGGACGACTTGACAACTTCCATCAAACGAAGTCTGTCCAACTAATAGTACAGTGTGAACTCGTCTATTCAAAAAAAAAATTTAAACTAAAACAACAAGCAAGAGAATAGCATCTTTAAAACGCATGGACTGATGTTCGGTGAGTATGTGGGTGATGGTGTCTACTTCGGTTGAGCGTTGGTCTGGGAAAACTTCCGAGTCAAACTGAGATGCTTTCTTTTCTACCCTTAAAATAGAAAAAGGTCCTTTGAGCATCCAGACATTCAAAGAAGGGATGACGCCGACCTTTCCATTTCCAACTACAAGCGTTATCGCCATATTAGCCGGTCTGGGATGATTGAGGTCCTATGAAAAAAAGATTTCTTGGTTTTTCTGGAGAGGGCTTTGTTTCTTATTTCTCTCCGCACTGATGTTGTTATTCGTGTCTATAGCGGATCCTAGGTAGATGAAGTCCTGTACTACCTCGTTGTAATGTCTGTCTATTGTGACGTTTTGTCCAATTCGCCGATGTTCGGTGTCCTTGTTTGATGGCAGCATATACTTCTTTTTGCCCTCATTAACCGCCAAACCCATTTTTGTCGCTTCTGTTTCAATTTTTTCAAAAGCACCTATGACAACACGCTTTTTCTTTCCCTACGTGCGAAAGCGAGTAGTTGCACAGACTTTTGAAAGATTGTTCCTCTGGTGTTGACGTTTGAGTTTCTTACAATATGACAGTTTGTCGCTTTGCCTAAAACCTCTTTAGACATCAAAGGTCTCGGTGAGTTCTTTACTGACCATGACATAGCAGCGTGAATTCTCTAAGTCTTCCTGCATCGCCATACGTTTTTTGCAGGGATGCCTAAACTAAACTGGACAAGGCTTTGTACATCTCTTCTATTTATATACTGTCATACGCGGCCTTGAAATCGATAAAAAAATGGTGTAAATCGATATTATATTTCCGACTTCTTTCCAAAATCTGCCGTAATGTGAAAATTTGGTATATAGTTGGCTTTTCTAGTATAAAACCACATTGATAAGGACCTATCAAGTTGCTTACGTTCACACAAGATCTTATATGCGACGCTTACCCCTCTATAATGGGCGCAATTGTTAGGCTCTCCCTTTCTCAAGATCGGGCATACGGTACTGAAGATTCATTCATCGGGCAAATTTTCTTACGATCATGCATCCAACTAATCTCCTGCTGCCTTGGAAAGTTCGGCGACAAGACCATCTGCACCTGGAGTCTTACTTGATTTAATTTTGCATATGGTAAGCTTTACTTCTTCTAAGTCAAGAGGACGGCATTCTTGATCATCGTCCAATTTGAATGGGGATTATACCTCACACCAGAATTCGTATCCTTATCACCGTTGAGAAGTCTGCGGAAGTGGTCTTTCAGATGCTTATCACCATGTTTCCCTGCTGGTCTAGATCTTTACAGGCTTGTGGGTGTTGTCGTTACAGGTTCGTGGTATTCCACCCAGCCATGATATTATTATTTTTCGTAAGACTTTCAAGTCTCATTCCTTCATATCATCTCTCAATTTCGTCGATTTTCATGCTGATTTTTTTTTTTCTTTCGAGAATTCGGTTCTCTCTGTTGTGGTCATAAGCAGCCGTGGCATTCTAGTGCAGCAGTATTTCGCCGTGTTTTTATTTGGCTGCATTTGTTTGCTTGCCCTCAGCATGAGCCTCGTTTTGGAGGTCGAGTCAAACCTTGAACTTAGAACTTCAGAGGCTACGACTCTGATGACTTGTAGACATTTCTGCCACCTGTATTCAGTGTTTAATAAAGGCGGCATAAGATTTAAGGATAGCTAGCGGAACACTCGATTCGAAAAGGCACTTTTTATCTCTTGCACTTGTAGCAATAGGTCGCGCGAGTATTAAGCCTGCTGGAGCCTGTAACATAAAGCTGCAAGTCAGGAGCCACTTGTGGGATTATTTTAATTACACTTGTATAAGAGCAAACAAACTTGTGTGGCTTTGTAATACAAGTGCTTGTAGTTTGTGTTACGGGGCTCTAATATCCTCATTCATACCTTAGCTACACCAAGGTAATTATCCTTATCAAAGTTTGTTCTCGTAAAGATCGGTCATCCATAGCACTGGAAGATTGTCCCTTTTCGATCTCAACTACAGATAGTGTATTTAAACTGAGTATTTCTTTTTTTAACGCTACTGCTAGGCTGGAGAAATCAGATCAATGACCTGGGTCCATTGTAAAACCCTGGTAGCCACTTCCACTTAAGAAGATTTTAAAGAATTTAATTTAAAAATGAATTCAGAAAAAAAGTAGGAACCTTCGCTTTTTGGCAGTGGATGGAAATAAGGTGGTTGTAATTCCAAGGGCGGCGAGCGCCAAGATGAAACTTAAAGGCTGAAAGAAGACATTTCCGGTACAGGATTGGATCCTCTGCGTCCAACCTATCCATTAAACACTCTACCACTACCGCTCTCAAAACAAAATATACATTTCTGCAAAACCATAAAAAAACCATTAAGAACATCACTACAAAGCCTTCATTATTTAAATAAGACCGGAAACTATTGCCCTTAGCAGAAAAAATAGGAAACTCATTGTCAATTTACTTGATTTATAAGAAATATTCTACAAAGTTCTGTTTCTCCATCCAAAAGTATATTTCTGAATCTTTCATCACAGCAAAACTACCAATCGAAACTGAAAGTCATTATTTTCGATTGGCATATTTCGAAAAAGTTCATCGGAAAAACATAAACTTGAAAAGTGTCCTTACTCAATGACTGTACTCTGTGAAGCAAAGGATTTTTCCATTCTCACAGTATGCTTGACTTGTTTTGATTGTCATTACATTTTCTTCTACTTCAACAAACTCCGAAATCACTCTGACGATAGTTATCGATTGAATTTTACTTTGTATTATAATCATTTGCTGGCCTAAAGCGATAGTTTCATATTAAACACAAAACACAACCAGGGAGGAACGTAAGAGTATATCTATGTTTTATGAAAATTCTTCTGACACTTTCTTTGGATTGTGGGCCTTTGGCAATCACTTTCTTATCAATTGTACCAGATGGTAATAGAAGTACCATGTTTATACATATGTTCTTATGAATATTGAGGTAATGGATGTTGTATATGTTCGGAGTCTGTGTAAGTGTATAGAAACATGATTTAAATTATTTTGAATTACAGAAAAACATGATAGTGCCATGCAGTATTAGTTCGCTATTAAAGTGTAACCCTGAAGGTGGTACGAATGGGATAAAATGTAATTTCAAAAATGTTAGACTATTTTCCTAGAGGACAAATGTGTTGTGTATGCTATCTGCTAAAATGACACAATGGTGTAATAAAAGCAAGAGAAATGCTTCCAGAAAGAAAATGAGGAATTGGTATTAATGAATACTAAGCATTCCTCACCCCCCTTTGGAAGGTTAAACTGTTGGGTTACAATTCAATATTAGCATAGGCTTGAATTTGCTATAAAAAAGAATTATTTAACTATCATATGGCAAGGTGAAGGTAGAAAGCTTCAACTTCTTCGAATGGTTTCAGAATTTATGGCTTAACCAAATATCGTCATGCAATATTTTTCATGCAAACCCTAAGAAGCGATGAAATGGTTATCATTCAGGGGCAAAAGTCGATTGATATTGGGCACCAAATGCCTTAAAGGTATAGAATGGTATGAGCCATGCGAGTAAAATGCCTGCTACTGCAAAAAGCATTCATGCGATATGAATGAAGAAAGAAGGATAACGTTTAGCCTATTAAATGAATTCAGGGGCAAAAACAACAGCAAGTCCGGACCATTACATTGTTGGTACAATTTTTGGCCTTGAAGTCTGTCAATTGCTTTCATACAGAAAATAACATAATTTCCTCATTTTCCTGATCGATGAATTGGCTCTTTGTTGCAAAGCATGAAGCAGCTCTTATTTCCGGTTGGTATATTATTTCCATGTCAAGCTAATTTTTGGATAGGAGTGATAACCGAAAATCATGCACATGTATGTTATATCAAATTCAACCATCTGACAGGTTTTTTTCGGCCGGGGGTTAGGGTGGGTATTTTAAAATGGTAATTTTTCTGATTTTGAGGTCGAAAAGTGATAACCACATTAATAATATGCCAAAAAATCAGAAAAGTTACCCTGATTTCAAAAAATTGTGTCCCAGAAGATTTGATTACAGCCATCTGATTGCCAAACGCATTTTAACATTTTTTAGTAAAATATCCTGTGTTATTACAAAAATCTAAGCCTGGAAGAAAGCATTCAAGTTTTAAATGTCATTCAACATATTAATTTGTTACTAACCGTTGCTGTACTTTTTGATTGCAAAAATGATCGAAAAAATTCTTCCTTTTTTTTACATTTATTAACAGTAGCCAATTTATTATTAGTTTAGTTATACTAATAATATGAGAATTCAATGTTGTATACACATTAATAGTCCAGTAGTTCAACGTGGAAAAATAAATTTGTTTAATGAAATAACTTTGAAAAAATGTCAAACAGTTCTAGACTTATGAAAAGCTCTCAAATATAAATTTGCTTATGTAAACCTTCCAACTGAAATAGACAGTGTAAGTGGTGGTATATTGGATAAGATGCAAAAAAAAAAAACCAAGACAGATAGGTTGGATCAATAAAACAAATAAACCAATACAAAAATTAAGAGTCATCTGAAAAGCTAACTACCCCGTTGTGAAGTGTTTTTGAAAGTAAACACCGAACCCTTCCTAAGTAATCAAGTCTTAGGTACCGGTCACACACGCCTGCTTACCAGCGGCGAATCGAATAAAATTCTAATAATTCACAGCGACTGGCAAAGTTGAAAATGTTCAGCTTTTAGCAGCTAGCAGCGACTGCTCAAATAGAAAAATACTGCTACACATTGTGTTTAGTAAATTTTTCAATCAAAATTTTTTTTTTTTTTATATATAATTAACGCGCACATCAAGGGGTTATGACTACCCTTATAATGTTGTTAAACACAGTGCGAGCATTTAGGAAAATAGGAGAGGATTTGAAAGGAGACACCGATGCACGTTGCTTTTGAATTTTTGTGAATCGTAATGAAGGGGAAATACTGAGCCAGGTAAAGCATTCCAAATTCGGGTGGTGCGACTGAAATACGAATCTCTATACTTGACTGTACGCCCGAAGTTGGGCTCAAGGTAAAACTGATGAACATTCCTAGCGAGGCGGGTGTTGCGGCTAAATTGTTTCAGGGGAGGAATGCAACTGGCTACTTCACTAGAGCACTGCTTGTGAAAAAAGCGATAAAAGAGAGTGAGACAGGCAACGTTTCGACGATTTTCAAGAGAATCAATTGATTCTACGATTGAACTATCACCTATCAATTTCAACGCTCTATTTTGTACCCTATCAAGGAGGTGCAAAGATGTTTGAGAAGCACCTGACCAGATATGAGAGTTATACTCCAGTTTTGGGCGGATGAAGGCCTTATAAATTGTAGCCAGATCAGAAGGGGTGAAGAACTTCCTACATCGTCTCAAGAAGCCTAAGCATTTTGCAGCATTTTTGGCGACTTCAAATATGTGGTCATTCCAACGAAGATCATCGTTTACACACATACCAAGTACTGACAGCTTTTCGGTTTCTTGGATGCAGGTACCATTCATGGATAATGGCAATGGGGGAATGTTAAGCTTCAACGACAAGAGACAGCATTGAGTTTTCGAAGCATTGAATTCTACTCGGTTCATAATACCCCATGCAACAATATTTGTGCCAAATATCAAAATTAGCTTTAAAAATTTGAAATAAAGTTCAATAGCAAATTTGGTATAGTTTTTTGCTGCTGTTTGCTGAAAGACTCTGGTGAGAAGCAGCGATAGTGTAACCGGGCTGCCAGCCACTGCCTGCTTCTGCTACTGCCAGCCGCTGGTAAGAAACGGCTGCCACGTGGCCCTGTGTGGCCAGTGCTTTAGAGTCAAAAAAATATTTTCTTCAAATAAAATTTTTACAGAATTTTGCTTCATTAAAAGTAACTTTTTTTTGAAAATTATCCTTGATCCCATTAGTTTTGAGTCGAAAATTGAAAACCGAACTTGAAAATTCTTCTAGTTTCTGAGAAATGAAAAAAAAGAACTTCTTCCAGAAAATGTATCTTAAAATTTATTTATTTTTTTAAATATCAATGGCCCAATGCAAAACTATACCAAGTCAACACAGTATAGTTTTGAGTTATTTATCGCATAAAAATCGCCGTATCGACTTTTATTTTCCATATTTTTTTTTAAGTGTAACACCAGCAGGAAGGCTGCTGACACCACGGCTAAGCTCAGCTGGGCTGTGTTCACAAATAAATTAAACGATTCACTCTATTTATCTTTCTTTCTGTGCTTTCCCTTCCTGCTTTAATGTTCTCAACTTTCGCCCATCTGGCGATTCCTTATTCTTCGAATTTCACTCCTTCCACTGACCCTATAATTTTTCAAAGTTTATCTAACAATTTTAAAACAAGCTAATCAACAAAACTATTTTTAAAATATCTTCAACTTTATCTTTCTTAACTATCTTTTTTTCTCTTTTTAGAATCTCAAATTCGCTAAAACCATTTGACGTGAACTAGGTCAACCAAGAAGTGATTGATGTTGTCCATTTGTCCTTTCTGGACCCTCAATTTCACAGACACATTCATACAATCGGCCAATCGTTTCTCGAGGTCTTCTGTAGCACATGCAGGCTTATGTCTGACAAGCAACTCCGTTGTCGAATTCCAGAATTCCAAAAAAAAAAAAAAAAAAACAAAAAAAAAAAACCTCGGAGATTAGTTTTATATATTTTTTCTAGTTTTAACCCTTGTTTACAAACCGGCAAAAGTGTCCACCCGAACTGGGGTCCAAATGGACCCCACGATTTTTTCTTCGAAATTTTTTTGACTTCTGACTTATATTGTTCAGTTATAGTTCTTGTGGCTATTGTATGAATTGTTTCTAAGTATTATATATAGCAGGGATAAAGAAATTTAAGCAGAGATGTCATTATGCAGGTATGTAGGAGGTCAGCAATAAAATTTTTCAATTTCAAAAACAATGAAAATTGCCTAATTTCGCAAATCTGGGATACCCGCTTATCCTTTTCAATATGTCTTTTTTACGTAATTACTGATTGTAAAATTCATCCACATCAATTGTTCCTGGCAGGTATGCCTATCTCAAAAAAAAATAGTCATTAGTTCAGTTTGGTCAGGTCATCAAATAATTTTATGACCTCAAAAGGACCATAATTCTCTGTAAGCCTACACCAAATTCATCGGAATTATTTCTGGATTTTCCTCCATCCCTTTTTATATGTCAACTGGTAGCTCTGACCAAAGTACAGGACTTGGTCGTGGAGATGATGTGCTGATGTCGTTGATGCCATCATATTTCAATTGTGGACGCAACCTCACTATTGATAATTTCCTTACGTCGCGTCGGTGGATTTGGTATTGAGGTTGCTGGATAAGAAGATCACTATTCTTGGCACGATTCGGAAAAACAAAAGAGATTTGCCTAAACTTTTTGTAGCGAAGGAGGTTCTTGATAACCAGAATGAGCCTGTAAAGGCTCATCTTTCATCTTTGGATTTTCTGGAAAAATGGCGTTGGTGAGTTTTGTTCCGAATACAAACAAACAAGTGGTATTGCTATCAACACAACATAACTGCGAGAAAGCCACTTCCGGTCATCAAAGTAAACCTGCTATGATACTGGATTATAACCGCACCAAAGGTGGAGTCGATGTATTCGACCAAATCGTCTCAATATATATATTCATGTACACGTCAAACAAATCGCTGGCCGATGGTTGTATTCTACAACTTACTGGACGTAGCAGCCCTAGCAACTGTCATAATTTTCCGACACCTAGAAGAAACAAAAATTTGCTGAGAAGTAATAAACTCACCGAACTAGCGGAGGAACTGGTTGAGTCAGAATTGAATAACCGTTCACAACCTGCAACACAATCTGGCATTGGAAAATCTGCATTGGATGCTCTCTGTATTTTGGGGAGAGTTCAGGAAAAATTACCAACAGTCCCCGAAAGGCTGTCTTGTAAAAGAAGCAGATGTCACCTTTGCCCAAGAGCAGAGGACAAGAAAACCAGAACCAACTGCGATGAATGTGGCGGATGTTGTTGCCATTGCCGCATTAGAACCTTATGTGTTAAATGTCTCCCGGAACTGAGAACAACTTCAAACTAAATCCTTCTAAACATAAACTATGCTGCTTTAGGAATAAAATAATTATTTATTAGAAAAAATATGATTTTTCATAGAAGAAAATACAGAAAAATCTGTAGACATCTGATAATCGTTTCAACTTAAGAAATGAATAAAAAATTGAATTTTGTTCACTGAGTAAAAATCCCATTTAAAAAAAAATGAAAAACAAAAAAGTTATGAGTGTTCAAACATGCTCTGGGGTCAGTTTGTAAATTAGGGTTAAAACGAAAACGAAAAAAGAAAGAAGTTCATAAATACAATTTTCAATAAAAAAAACGGATTCCGTTCCTATAAAAACCGTTACGAAATAACTTTAAGCATTGTAATGATACAAAAATGTTGGTGTGTTTATTATCCTTACAAAACATTTTGCTTCATCAAATCATAAAGAAAATTGCAAAAGTTATGAAGCAATAAGTCAACAAACCTTTCGAATATTAACGAAAAATGCAAGGGACACCTAGCCTTGACAGCCGACGATGGAATTTGAGAGTAACATTAATCTTAACATTATTGTGCCCGTGGTGTGATGATAAGCAAGTTTACCTGTTAACTCAGAGTTGTGTGTTTCGAATCTCAAAAGAGGCACGTGATTTTCAAGGACATCACTTTTGACGAGGAGTTGGCAAGTCCTTCATCAATAAATTCATTGCCTTGAAAAGCGCTTTCTCGATTAGCCTTTTGAAAGCGGCAGAAAATTGTAGGCCAATGCATGGTCGTGAAAAATACGCTAGGCCGTGGGACTCCTCGCTCTATTACGACACCCTACTTTATTTATTTTATTAAGACATACGAAAAAAATTTCAAATGTTGGATCCACTGTGGTTTTTGGGCAAGCTGTGGAGGGAATTATTGATAGTTAAGTTTTTTTCGGCAATAAGCAAACATTTTTGTAGCCGTCTTTATTCAAAAAGCGACATCTTTAACGTTTACTTTGTCACACAGCCTAGATATTTAATAATTTTAGATTTATCTTTTGTGGGTGTGGCAGTAGATAAAAATTTATCGTGGTAACTGCTTTCTTTAGTAACAAATATTCCTGAAAATACTATGCACATCGGTTTAGTGGCTCGGTTTTAAAGGACTTTTTCCGCTCTCCCATACAAATAGCCCCACTGTGCATCGGACGGGTCAGCTAGTAGGAAATGAGGTGAGTGAGTACGTACAAAATCGAGATTTATTTCCGTAAAGTTTTCAAGCCAGACAATGAAATTGCTTTCTAGGTAAAGCATTTGCTTGCTCTGAACTGAGCTTGTCGATTTGGCTGCGTTCGGTGTCTTGCTCAAACGTCAAACGCCCCGTCATCTTTTTCGAGTACATATAAGGTTTGTTCGTTGAAGCCCTTGGGTTGCCATAGGGTCGCCACAAAGCGTTTTTTGAAAAACCTTAATTCACCCTGAATGTCGAATTGAGTGTTTTTTGAACCAAAGGTTTGCCATAGGTTTTCCCCCAACTCGCTTTAGCTTTTTGCTGCAGCGATTTGAGGGCTGTCAATGGCATATGTTTTTTTTTTTAATGACAGGGATGTGAGGTGATTTGTGGTTTAGCGTTTTTTGAGGACTGGAAAACCCAGGTTTTTTATTACAACTCATAGGGTTGTCCAGAAAACCTGGGTCAACCCTGGGGAAAGTTCAACGAACAGACCTATAGTTCGCTGGCGAAATTTTCTTTTACTTTACATCAAAAGAATACTCTTTCGTTGGCCAAATATCAGTCCGTAGAATTGTTCTTTTTTATCATTTGTCTGAGTTTAACTCCATAAAATCTTGTAGTTCTATTTGAAACTAAACCCTTTACCATTTCCATTACATAAGACCTACATCAAACTTGTAGAGCTTTCTCATGGCGTATTTTATACTTTGTTTGAAAACAAACAACCAGTCAGTGACAACAGTTGGACGTGTCCTCGAAACAAAAGAAAATAAAAATAAATAAGTAAAAGGGCAAACTGTGTCAGATTCAGAGAGAGAGGCAGAGTTCCTATTTAATGTGAAGTGTTTACCCACTGTTTTGGATTGTTGAGTGTGTACCAAAGATTGATGTGTAGTAAGTTTGTCACTAAACTGTTCCGATTTTTTGCTGTGGCAATGTGCTGGAGAAATGTTCAATGGCGAAAATGTGCGAAAGAGATTTAAACCCTAGTGGAGAAAAACGATATCGGATAAACATCCTGTCGGAATAAGCCGAAGTAAATTTAGCTTTTCAAAACTTTTAAACTTACCAACAGCTCTCTACATTACGTTTTGGTACTTTCCTCTTCGAAAAATCATGTTTGTTCTTTTTTAGTTTGCTTTAAGCCAAAGGTCCATTTAAATCAAAAGGCAAATCACTTCCTTCTGCATCATCATTACTCCTATGACTCATATATAGTTAGACATGGTCAGTGGAGTTTTCTTTAGTACAGCAACTAAAATTTTGGACTGTAAGCTGATTTTATACAAAGAAATAAAAACAGGAGGATTAGTTGGATGATGTTATCTTTGTAACTCTCCTTTATTTCTGGCCATGTCGTAAAAAATCTCATAACATCAACGAAAATGTCCATGCGTCTATGAGGTTGGTTCTTTGAGAGAATATGCTTTAGCTGCGTCAACCAACGTTATCACCGACTTTGTTCAAAAAGGATAAGAATATCGAATTTTTTGGGTCACTATTAAAGAAGATATATTGAAATATTCTATTCGCTATCACAAAGGTGAACCTTTGCCAACCATTGTGATCCAAAATGGTGTTGTCAACACCGTGTTGACTGATAACGTTGTGGTGGTCTTTTGACATTTGTTGCCCTTTGTTTTTATTCATTGCAATAACATTTTATTCGTATTGCTGCCAGAAGGAACGTTCTTTTATTTTGCTGGCCAAAAAAAAAAATTAAAACGGAAGGGTTGTTTTTGTAAGGGCCACCCGGAAAATCACAATACCTTGAAACAATTTCATTGAAACGGTGATGAGGTTAAATTACCCTATTGGCAAAATCCGCATCTAGTATCAAAAATAAACGCGTATTGAACAAAAGTTCTTCCTTTATCGAAAGTTCACTTTTTGTATTATTGTTTCTGTTAAGGTTTTCTAGATTAACTTCTAGCGGTTGTTTATTTTTCGTGTGGCAACTTGGTGGCGTGGCCCTCAGATGTTGCAACTTATAGTACATGTCAATTGTGCTAACTATACCTCTCACGGTGACCACTGGGAACTAGGATGCTTTGCACTGAGAGGACCTGCTAAATTACTAATTTTGACTGTTTGGAACTTTGATCAGCAATACAGCAATGCTACTACGGCCATTTTCAAAACATGAGAAGGCTTGTGTAAATATAGAAATGTTGTGACAGTATGAGTTTCAGAGTTTGTACCAAAAGTTAAAAAAATAAAATTATGCCAGGGTGGAAAACCAAAAACCCACCCCGTAAAGACCACCAAGCAAACGTAGTGGTAGCACCGAAGTCATTTCTAAGGATCTGGAATAGTTACTTATATTCATACTCAACTTAAACAATAATCATGAATGCAATACTTTCGATCAGAAGAATTTGGGGTTGCACACTCTTATGTTAGATTAAATCAAATAAAACTGAATTTGAAGACGGTCTGACACCCAAATTCGAAATCAAGGAAGCTGGAGATTATCTTGAAAGGAGAATACATCGGCTGCATGATTTAGTCAGGAGAAAGCATGATCAATGAATGGAAAACCTTACAATTTCACCAATTATAGATGAGTACTTCTCCATAATGTAGCATCTCTTGTCTTGCCTACGAGAGATCTTGGAAAAACCTGTGTATGGATGCGACATGTCTTGTTGCCAAAAAATCTTGGTTTTCAGTTCTTAAAACAGATTTAATCACGAAGTCACCACACATGCCGGTCATTTGACATCAGTGTTTGCTGCATCCAGCTTGGTATTAAACGTAAACTGAGGTTATTAAGAGAACTGATTGTGGCTACCTCAGAGCAATCGTTGGGCTTGAAAGAACGGGCTTATTGATGTCGTTTTTACATAATTCAATAAGGAAAATGCTGAAATGTATACATTTCATTTTCAAGAGCCTAAATCATTAGTGGCAAGGATGAAAAAGGGGTACAAGATGGCTACCTTGCGATACACCGGAAGTTGCCACCAAAGGTACTGAAAGAGTAGAACGGAAACGAAATCTATATTGGCGGTTGTCTAGATATGAAGAGATCCATTTGAGTAGGAAAGCCAATAGAACTTTCAAAAAAGGGTTTGTTTGTGAGTCAGTGTGTGTGCGCACAGAAATATAAATGAGGAGTATACCAGAAGGAGACAGTGTGCAATCAGTGTACAGCGAATAAGGCTTGTTTGGATAAAAGAACACACATATAACAACTGGAGAGGAGATACAACACGTTAAGCAATTTCGAATAATTTCGAAATTGCTTAACGGTTCTTGTCTTGTCTAGAAAGTTCGATCATGGTGGTTTGCTTTTCTACATAATGGAGGCCGCTGGGGCAGGCAGATGTCAATTTTCATTGTGAATTATCGATGTAAAGATTAAATAAGATAAAGTGTGGTTATTCATTGAATAAATTGTATTGCAAATAGAAAAGCTGCTGCAGGCTAGGACCAGAACAGGTGAAAGAGCAGCCCGCGAACTCTATGTGCAGAAAAGAAGAGAAGAACACAGACTCCTTAGAAGGAAGAAGAGGGAGCATGAAATGTTAGTGATCGAGTCTATTGAGGGATGTTTTACTGCAGAGGTAATACGCGAAAGTTCTATTAAAGGGTGTATCAATCTACCCAAGGATACTAGCCCTGAAAAGAAGCCTGTCGTGATGAAAATAGGAACATCGTAGGAAACACGCAGACGGTGCTGAGAATCTGGAAAGACCACTTTTCCAAACTACTAAATCACAGTCGTTGACAGCTCGTTGCAGATGCAAAGCCACATCTTTACCTTATTGTATAAGTGTTGTGGCTGTATTACACTGTCATATATATATGAACAAAGTTGTCATATAATGTATGGCACACTTTCTGTAAATATTGCAAGTGCTATTACACGATGCCATATATGTATGTAGTACCCGTGGCCTGATGGTTAGCATGTCCACCTGCTAACCCAGAGGTTCGAGGTTCGAATCCCAGCAGAGGCAAAATGAAAAAATTGTTTTTCCACGGGTATCGCCTTTCGCGAGGAATTGGCAAGTCCTCCGTTAGTAAACTCATTGCCATGAAAAGCGCATTCTCAATTAGCCGTTCGGAACCGGCAAAAAATTGTAGGTCCCCTCCTTTCCCTCACAAGGCATGGTTGTGAGAAATGCGCTAGGCCCAGGGGCTCCACGCTCTGTTGCGCCACCCTATTTATTTATTTATTTATTTATTTATTTATATATGTATGGACAATTTGTATGGCAAACAATAATTATATGACAAGGAAAAGTATCGCTATTACACTTATATGGCAGCCTCTGCCATGTAATGTATGGCAAGCATGAATATAAGAAACTAGCCATATAAAAATCGATTGATTTTAAATGACTTGCGCTTGTCATACAATCGGCATCCTATGTTTTTTTATTTTAATTTCTCTATTTGTAGGTATTTCTTTAATTCTATTTGCAAATTTGAAAAGCTTGACATTCAGTAACGAACTTTTAATTTTCAAAGTCTTAAATAAAAAAATATTTTGAAGCAGTGAAATGGACAACAGTTCTATTCTCGTTCTATCATTGTCACACGTTTATTTGAGACGAAGAAAACTCATTAGATCAAGGAAGCAAAGAGAAGTTTGGGTTCACGAATGGCTATCAAAAAGAAAGGAAAAAGGGTGTTGCGAGAACTTTATGAAGGAACTTGACCTTCAATTGCCATCTTTATTTACAAATTTTTTACGAATGTCAAAGACGAATTTTGATTTGATTCTTGGTCCTGTAACTCCAAAAATAGAAAAACAAGACACTTTTCTTCGTGAAGCAATATCACCAAGTGATCGACTAATGGTAACATTAAGATATCTGGCTACTGGTGACAGCTTCAAATCTTTGTCGTATTTATTTCGTATTTCTCAACCATCACTATCCAAAATTATACCTGAAACTTGTGATGCAGTTTTCCAATCACTGAAAGATCAACATTTGAAGGTAGAAATCATATGCATTTAGTTTTTCATCTGGTTCTATTAAAATGTTTTTATGTAGTTTCCTTCATCAGAAGAGGAATGGAAAAAAATATCCAATGATTTTTGTCAGCGTTGGAATTTTCCTCAATGCTTGGGTGCAATAGATGGAAAGCATGTTGCAATAAGAGCACCAGCGCATGCAGGAAGCTTATATTATAATTATAAGAACTTTCATAGTATTGTTCTTATGGCAGTTGGAGATGCAAATTACCGATTGATTTATGTGGATGTTGGCTCGAATGGAAGAAATTCTGATGGTGGTGTTTTCAATCGGTGTTCTCTTTCTCATCATTTGAAAAACAATGCATTACATCTTCCGCCACCAAATTTTTTGCCAAATAGTCAATTGAAGGTAAAAGACTTTTTCTTATCTCTTTATTTAATTCATATCCAAGAATTGATTTTTAACTTAGATCCCGTATTGCTTCGTTTGCGATGACGCTTTTTCAATTGGCAAACATTATGATGAAACCTTTCAATAAACGCCAACTAAACTATGTACATATATGCAACGTATATTCAACTATATACAGTCAAGTATAGAGATTCTTATTTTAGTCGCACCACCCGAATGTGGAATGCTTTACCTGGCTCTGTGTTTCCCCTGCATTACGATTTACAAAGATTCAAAAGCAACGTGCATCGATGTCTCCTTTCAAATCCTCTCCTGTTTTCCTAAATACTCGCACTGTGTTTAATAACATTATAAGGGTAGTCATAACCCCTTGATGTGCGCGTTAATTATAAAAAAAAAAAAAAAAAAAAACTATCGTTTAAGCCGTGCACAACGCGTTATTGAAAATATTTTTGGCATTATCACAAAAAGGTTCAGTGTTTTTGAAAAACCGATTGGCTTGGAACCAGCGAAAGCTAAAATTTTTTGATAGATATCAAATCACCAGACTACGTCTTTGAAATAGAAACGTTTGAAAGATAACGGCACTCAAAATCTAGAAGAACACATTGAAGATATAGGAAATGATGTAAATCAGATCCGAAATCATTTAATGGATTGGTTTTTAACACCAGGCGCGGGTGAAGTTGATTTTCATTACCAAGCCATTATGTAGTAATGGAAATAAAAACACCACAATTTAGTACAATAGCTTTATTTTTCTTTGCTCTCATTTAAATTATTGAAAATAACTACATTAACACTTGTTCTTCTGTGTCAGTCAAAACCACTATTTGGTTTAATGACTCGGCATACATTTCTTGTACAATCTATTAAAAAAGTGAGGAACATCAATTAAAAAAACACAATAAACTAAAAAGTTGACGAACATTATCGTTGAAGTCCATGATTGCACGTTGAATAATTCTTTTGAGTTTCTGTTTTAGGTAGTCGGTATGTAATCTTTTAATTTCGGCAGCAACAAATTGTCCAAAAATATTGAACTCATCATTCCTCGATTCTTGCATATTTTTAACAGCTAATTTTATTCCTTGTAGCACCACATCATCGCAGTCAAGATTTGGTTGGTTTGATTTCCTTTTTTTTGTCCTGCTGAACTCACTTCCGATGGAGAGTGATTTGTCGTTCTGTTATCTACATGTCTATCATGTATGTCCATACTCTGTACCTATCATGGAAATTAAAGAGTCTTAAACGAAAGCAAATGCAAAACATTTGTTATAATAACCGTTGGTATATTGGAGGTTGTTGGTTCAAATGACAAATCATCGTTGACTCCAATGAAATTTATTGCATCGAAAAATTTCCACTTTTTTGTGCAATCTCTTCCAGAACCAGATGGTTTAAACTTGTATTTCGCAGCATATGTCTTGTACTGCACGCGCAGATTATTCCACTTCGACAATATTTCAGAAGATTCAATAAGACCGTTGAACACTTTTTTCAATTTCACTCCAAGCTGTTTCTTTTTTATTTCGATTTTTGTATGTAGTGGAGGACCGTAAGCTTTTTACCTAGGAATCCAGGGCCAGTCCATGGATTTTCATGAAATTTTCGGAAATGTGTTTTGGATGGCGTATAGAAAAAAGTTAAAAAATATAATTTCACCGCTCTCAACTTTTTAATTATTTTTAAAATTAATTATTAACTTTTAGAATTTTATTTTATTTATTTAGGGTATTTTAGATAAGGTTTTCCAAAGCGTAAGGATGGATAGGTTTGATTAAGACAAAAAAAATTTGTATGAGAGGGGGAGTCTATATTCCTCCGTGTAGGCGCGAGGGGCAATTTTATATGAAATTTACTTCGTTTTTTAAAAAACTATTAAAAATCAACTAAGCCACTTACTTTCTCATACTTTAGTGTTTTTGAAAGCTATTGCTTTGTTCTTTAATAAAAATTTTAATTTGAGTTCACTTAATGAAAAGTTTTGGAGAAATCAATCCTCAAAGTCAAAATTTTGAAAAAAGAAAATATTTTTTTCTTAATTAATTTTATTTTTCCATAATTTTGCCCCACAAAGGGCCATTTTTTCTTTTCATGTTCAATGCTTTTATTAATATTTACTTAGAGCAAAAAACCGAACAAAAAAATTTTTCTTGGTTTAAGAGAAATTAAAAAAAAAGAAAGATACTTTTTTCCAGAAAACAAAATGTCGTTAATTTCCCGCTAATTGAACTTTTTTCCTTGAAGTGAAATATGAAATGTGTCTTAAATAGCATATAAAAAAAAAGTTAAAAAAAAAATTTTGTGTGATCTTAATTTTAATATAAATAATAAATAATTATTAAGTTTTTAGAGTTATATTTTAATTATATTAGTGTTAAGTTAAATTTTAAAACTAAGACCTATTACAAACTAGAAATTTCATCTCAAAGGACAGCACATATACTAATTTGTGCTCTAAATGCTGTTTCCTCTCAAAAGAGTTGATGGAACCGAAAAATGTGGTTTTTTGCCAAATTTTGAATTTTCAACCATTCAAAGAGACTTAAATTAGTTAAATTAACGGCTCGAAGGTTTCTTTTAGGTAGGGAGCATGCTGATGTGTAGTTCTTTTTTTTATATAAGAATTGATGCATCCCTTATTGATATATGTTTGTTTGCATACTGAACGCACGTAGAAAAATTCGCGAGTATTTATTTGGCAAAAAACCATATTTATTTGGATCCATCAACACGTTTGACCAGAAATAGCATCTAGAGCACAAATCAGTATATGTGGTGTCCTTTGGGACCAATTTATAGGTCTTAGTTTTAAAATTTAACCTTAAACTAATATAATTAAAATATAACTCTAAAATTTTAATAATTATTTATAATTTATATTAAAATTAAGATCACACAAAATTTTTTTTTTTTTTTTAACTTTTTTTTATATGCTATTTAAGACACATTTCATATTTCACTTCAAGGAAAAAAGTTCAATTAGCGGGAAATTAACGACATTTTGTTTTCTGGAAAAAAGTATCTTTCTTTTTTTTTAATTTCTCTTAAACCAAGAAAAATTTTTTTGTTCGGTTTTTTGCTCTAAGTAAATATTAATAAAAGCATTGAACATGAAAAGAAAAAATGGCCCTTTGTGGGGCAAAATTATGGAAAAATAAAATTAATTAAGAAAAAAATATTTTCTTTTTTCAAAATTTTGACTTTGAGGATTGATTTCTCCAAAACTTTTCATTAAGTGAACTCAAATTAAAATTTTTATTAAAGAACAAAGCAATAGCTTTCAAAAACACTAAAGTATGAGAAAGTAAGTGGCTTAGTTGATTTTTAATAGTTTTTTAAAAAATGAAGTAAATTTCATATAAAATTGCCCCTCGCGCCTACACGGAGGAATATAGACTCCCCCTCTCATACAAATTTTTTTTGTCTTAACCAAACCTATCCATCCTTACGCTTTGGAAGACCTTATCTAAAATACCCTAAATAAATAAAATAAAATTCTAAAAGTTAATAATTAATTTTAAAAATAATTAAAAAATTGAGAGCGGTGAAATTATATTTTTTAACTTTTTTCTATACGCCATCCAAAACACATTTCCGAAAATTTCATGAAAATCCATGGACTGGCCTTGGATTCCTAGGTTTTGCCTTTTTTATGTCTAACGGTCTTCCACTAATGAAAGATCGGATGATTTCCATAGTTCGGGTTTGAGTTCCACAGCTTCTTTGAGTTGTGTGATCTCCTTTTCTGTCCATTCATGCAATTTGACGGGCTCGCTTCTTCTTTCGTGCTTCTTTAACACTTTCTTGCGTTAATTCTTCGTTTTGGCTTTCCATCTTTATGAAAATAAATTTGGAATTTGAATTCAAATTCAATTTAAATAGAATTTATTTGAAACGTACGTTGAATGCACGGAGTGCTTATGTCAAATGTGAAATTTTATTACACATGCATACTCGTCCATAAATTTTAATTTCAATAAAAAAGTGACAGAGACATAATAAGAAAAAAGGCCTTTATTCTACACGACTAGACACACAAGTCGAACATACTTATATGATAACAATTATGATTTTGTATTACACTACATCATATATATATGGCTCAAGAACCATTGCCATATATATGGCAACATATAAATACTGCCATATATATATGACTATCACACTTATATGACAATGTTGTGCCATATTTTTTGTATCAACTTGTCATATTTATATGACAGTGTAATACCGCCTTTATAATGTCAGCAATAACTTTTTGTTCGGTTTGTTTTGTAAATAAATTTTTATTTTAATCTGGTCACAAGGAACACGATTACTTCAATGGTACATCTTTTAATACACGTATTAGTGAAGGTATTATTGATGGTATGAAAAACATTTCAGTTTGTGTTCGTGTTCGTTATACCTGTAACTGTTTATGATATTTTTTCCTTTTTATAAAGTTCCATTATCGGGGCATGATTACAAAGCAAGAATTTCAAATATAACCATAAAGAAGTACCATAAATTACATCGTACATTAAAATTTTATCCGGAAGTCTGCACAACCACGAGTTTACTTTCAGCACATCCTGGACGTTGTTTATAATCCTGAAATTTAAACAGTCTGGATAGAAAACGAAAAAATCTTCCGGATATGCTTCGAGTATTGAATCAACCAATTTCTTTCTCTCATGATCCCAATCCGGGGGTATATATGTGTTGCCGATGTTTTTGGCAGCAACTGTTGATGCAGATTGTTCAGTAAGTTTTTCCTCAATTGTTGTCAAACTCTTTCGCAGAGTTTGAATATCTGCCTGTCTTTTGTCACATGTGTTCTCTATTATCCTGAGACCTGCTCTAATATTTTCAAAATCTTTTTCTCTTCCGTCACATGTTTCCTGTAGTATCTTTAGATCAGTCTCAATATTTTTCAAGTTTGTTACACTAGTGCGAAATGTTCGGCAATCCTTCTCGCTCCTCTCAAATGTTTCCTTTAGATTTGTTAGATCAGCTTTAATATCTTCAGTCTCTTTCAAAGTGGCTAGATTCTTGCGAAAAGTTTGGGAATCTTTCTCTCTTCTGTCACATGTTTCCTTTAGTTCTAATAGATCAGGTGCCAGAATCACGCCACTCTTTCCAGAGGACTCAATATTCTCTTGCATTTTGTCATGCACTTCCTCTAGTTTCCTTACATCAGTTCTTATATCCTGAATTTCCTTCTGCATTGTCAACTGATTTTCAAGAATCTTCTGCAAGAGAAGAACATTCTCAAGCTTATTTTCATGAAAGAGGTTCTTGTCAGAGGATTTTTCATCAGTGGTTATTTTCGTATCCTCGTCTTTTAATTGTTCTCCAGCTGCTGTTTCTTTGATTAAGCCATCATCATCTGTGAATTTCTTTCTAGGGGCGTTGTTGGGTTCCTCCACAGTGTTTCCCATAGTCTCTTTTTCTTCTTTATGCTTCAGTTGGTTTACAAAAAATTCAAAGGTCATTTCTTTCAAGCTGAGAATTTCTTTGTAAAGTAGTTTTATGGTTGTTGAGCAGCTGCACTGACACACCATGTTCGTGAATTTTATTTTATTTAAAAACGAGTCCTTGATAACTCAACCTAATCTCTTAAATAACAGAGAAGTATTTCCAAAACACGTTCGTACTTTTTCGGCGTTTGAATTATTCTGTAGTTAACATTTGCAAATTGCTTGTCTCTTATACTTTTTTTGGGTTCATTTCATCGCATGCTTTAGTTGAGCCACCATGACTTTAAAGGTTTTTCCACGGAATCCATCATCGTAATTAACAGATGCTATTCTGGGGGCAATAAAACTTACCTCAGTAATGATTTTTTTTATTTGAAGGATTAACTCTTGTGCAATTTTCGCTCCGCTTGCTGATTTAGGACACCGGTATGTATCGATGTATAATAAACATAAATCTATGTAATCTAAGAATACAAATTAAGTGAAGAAAGCTGAAGTGAATCAAGGGCTTACAACACGATGCGTGCTTCGGCAGTGATTGAAGGAGAATAAAGTTGTTGAAAGAAACGTAAAGGAATTGGCCAGTCCTTCGAAAATAATATACTTCCATGAAAAGTGCCTTCTAAATTAGTCATATGGAATCAGCATATACATAAATGTAGGCCCTTGAATGTCTTTGGCCCGAAGTTTCCATAAAGCTTTGTTGCGCCACTATATTTATTTCTTTATTCATTAATTCAAAGTCACCGGTTTTCATTTGTAGAGTTGTTTTGATAACATATGTAACTCATTTGCCTCATTTGTCTCCATCACAGTATCATAAATCGTTTATAAGACGCCATTAAAAAGGACGCTTGCAAGCCACTACTGTGAAACTTCTTTTTCTTTTTTGGTCTTGGTTGGCCTTTCCGGCAAAAAGCGGCATTTTGTTCAAGTTGAATTCATCGATATTTCTTATAAATATTCAAGACATAAAAAAAAGTAAATTTTTTCTTGAAAAATGTATTCGCAATGAAAAGTATTTAAAAATATATTACGATCTTTCCTTCAACCTTCATTCTTCTGAAACAGCCGCCTACAAAAACCTGCAACATCCGCCATCTTCATACCTGTGTCCTTTATTGCCCGGCTGATATGAGGTAGAAAGATCATGGCAGATGCGAAGAGCCTGTACATTGAAAATACGTAAGTCGTTAGAAGGGTTATCGCCTTTACTTTATCACTGTTTGGGTTACGTGACTAGTTCTGTGGAAATGATTTATTACTGGCCTCAGGTAATTAGCGCATGCGTTTAGATATGTAGAAGAGACGCTTATAAGAGGGAAGTACTTCGTATTTTCTTAAAACAGAATTATCTGAGCTTCCCAGAAAGTCGCATGTGTCATTTTTAAACTAAGGAAACATTTCCCTGAAGTCTCGTAAATTGCAGTTCCCACATACTAATTTCTGGCTCGAATTGGAACAAACAAATCATGGCATACAAGTGTAATTGTTCAACAACCATCAAACTTCTTTACAAAGAAGTTCTTGGTCTAAAAGAAATTTGTTTTGAGACCCTCAACACTGTTCAGCAACAAGAAGGCAAAAGCGAGAGCACGGAGGACAAAGTCGAGGTTCTTAACAACAGCAACGTAAGAGATAAAGTGACGGATGTGGACTCGATGGAAAACTACTCAATTTCCTCAACAATTGAAGAACTGGTGCAAGGAAAGGATGCGAAAACTAACTCTGACATGAAACCAATGAACAAGAGTTTATGGCACGAAGACAAAACTGATAAACGTTCTTTTCTTACAGAAAATCCTTGAAAATCAGTTGACAATGCAGAAAGAGATTCAAGATATGAAAACATAAAGAGCCGAGCCAGAAATAGGTCAACACTTTAACGCTCTGCGAGTATTGACTGACTGCCCGAACCTCAGTGGTCTACCAGAGTTTTTTGTCTCAGTGTATAAATTCGACTTACAGATTCAACGGCGGACTTCAGGAGTCAAAGAGCAGAAACCACTGAATGAGCTATTCCGACAAGGTTAACAGGTTTTTCAGGGTCTTTCAATACTAGGAAGTGGCAGATTACTTACTGACAGCTCTCATACCCTAGCAGCAGGGTTCTACTTCCGAATTATCCGGCCCTTGATGACCAAGGAGATACCAAATGGACTGAGCCACCTGGTTGGGAATTGGGCGTGTGGTTAACTACCCAACCATGTAAGACTACATGTTTTCGAAACACCCAACGGCCTCGAATAAACATTTACGATTTCATCGTTGATGACCCTTGCAAACGAAAAACGCAAGGCACTCTTCCAGTGTGCTAGATGTCCGAACTTTCCGAGGGGCCAACTTTGACTCGGACCACTACCTTGTTATAGCCAAGGTACGAATGAGGATATACAGTTTATGACCCGTGCTAACCAACGCTGTGAAGAGATATGTCGTCGGAAAGCAAAAATCGCAAGAGTTTGCCATTGCCCCGCCAATCGAGGGCGATTCGTTCCTATGAAATGACTTCTCATAAACGATTTTTGGCATTGTGATCGGAGACAACCTGTTAAGCATATGACTTTTAATAATAATAAATAAATAAGGTGGCGCAACAAAGCGAGGAGCTCCTGGGCCTAGCGCATTTCTCACAACCATCCCTTGTGAGGGAATGGAAGGGACCTACAATTTTCTGCCGATTCCGAACGGCTAATCGAGAAAGCGCTTCTCATGGCAGTGAATTTGCTAACGAAGGACTTTCCAGTTCCTCGCAAAAGGCGATACCTGTGGAAAAACATTTTTGCCTCTGCCGGGATTCGAACCTCCCCAAGCAACACATTTGCCTCTAATCTAGTACGTAAAGTGTCGATTTTATAAGAGTTTTCACGCCTTAACCAATCGATAAGACGTCGTTAAGACCCAAAAGTGACCAAAGGGGAGGAGCCAACTCCATGAACTGAAGAGTTCTTAATATATTCTTTTCAAGAACAGGTAAAGAGCACTGGTTTTCGGTGATCTTTAGAAGATGTACTTAAAAGATTTTAAATATGTATCTGATTGAGTGAGACAAATGAAATGAATAGGGAAGAAAAGTTTCAGAACAACAGAAGAATAAGTTTCTTTCTCTTTTACACAAATACGAATTGAAAACAGTATTTGTGAAATGGAATAAATATAGAAAGAAAGAAGAATATATTATTATGTGTGGATTATTTTCGGCAAAGACTAAGTAGATATTCTTTCCACAAAAGCAAAACATTAAATGCATATTTCCAGCTATTTAAACGTCGGTTTGATGTGCCAGAAAAGATTTACTTTGAAGTCACACATCATACCTCCCTTAAAATAAACGCGCCTTCAAAAAAATAAGTTTTTATGAATAAATGGAAAAAAAAAATCGAAATCGATTGACAATGATGCAAAAAAGTATGTCAAAGGTGTCTTAAAGTGTTGTTGTACAAATAAATGCTCAGCCTTACGTTTTAAACTACTGTTTTTTCTGAAACATTACAATTTATTGCATTTTAAGAATATATTTTTGAAATTAGGCAAAAATAAACATGACGACTATTTTTTTTCTGTCGTCTTCCCAACAATTAGTCCTACAGGGTGTATCATTTCTTTTGTTGTGCATCATAATTTTTCTTCTTTTTTTGGATGCGACTTTCTAGACAACGACTTAAGCATATAATTATTATTACACCAGTTGTGCAATTAAAAAAATGGAAGGATTTAAAAAAAGAAAAAACAAGAATTGCATATTTTTCTAAAAATGCTTGATTTAATATCTTATTTGTCCAATTCCTGAAACACACTCATAGACACCAAACTGTAAAATACAAAGTTGATTCTTTTAATGAACATATTCACATTCAACCTTATTATGAGTTTCACGTGAGCAGCATTTCGCCCGGAACATTTTTGTTCGCACGGAATTTTAAATTCTATAAGTTCTGTTCTGTGTTCTGTTGTTTTTTTTTTTTTTTTTTTTGCTTTTTAGGTCTGTAACTTCACTTCATTTACTTTAACAAACAAAATTCAGGTACTGTTCACATTTACTTTAACCAATCAGGTTTTAAAATTGTGACATTGAAATGTTTATAAATCGTTTTCGTATTTAATAACACCATTTGAAGTTACTGGGGTATTAACTAGAATCGGCACTTTCTCTTGAAAATAAACCTTAACTTGTGCTACTTTTTTGAATTTAAACGAGAACTAAAGGCGTTGCTTTTGCTTTGTCACCAAATAGAAAGCTATTTGGATCTTTTTCCAATATTTAAATATGGCTTTAAGATATATTTATTAAAATTTTAAGTTTTTTTCTTTCGAATAGTTCTTTTACAGATCGAACCTTAACAGCAATCATTCATTCTCTCGAAATTCTAATTTTAAAGGCACACTTAATACTCTCAGACTAAATTATAAAAACAAACATACAACTGAATTTTTTTTCCAAAACTAAATTCTTTTTAAAGATACACCCTGTGCCACTAATTACCCTACAAATGTTATACCCAAATACCCATTCCATACACACACATCACACATTGACTTTTCGTATGACTTTCACTGAAAATATTGTTTTCTCTTTCGCTCTACTGTATTTTCAGTTTGTATATGGAATCTATAGTACCTACTATCGAAAACAAACACGATCGATCAAAGCCATCTATGTATCTGCCGTTGCTCTAAAAAAATTACGGAGAATGTTAGTACTTCAACATCAATTTAAAACTTTTTAAGAAGAGTGAGTGACAGATTTTCAACGACCTCTGAGCAAAAGCTACTTTAGAAGGTTTTGAATAAGTTCTGCAAAGTGTCCATACGAAAAACGCTTGTCAAGGAATTATTTTAGATATCTTTAAGAGTTTTTGGTTACGCCTAAAAGAAAAACCACCTACAAAGAGCTTTTTAATAGATACATAAGTGGAATAGTATTCTTAAGTATAAATTAAGTCCAAGTTAAGTGCTGAGTAATTTTTTGGCACAACTCTTAAAGAGTTTGTGTGTTGCTTGGGTCGAGCCTCTGGGTTAGCAGGTGGACATGCTAACCATCGCGCCACGGATTCCACTATATATGAGTTATGTTATTAAAAAAAAAAACAATAAATAAATAAATACATAGGGGGGGCAACAAAGCTTTACGGAAACTTCGGGCCAAAGACATTCAAGGGCCTACATTTATGTGCTGATTCCAAAGGAATAATTTATAAAGCGCTTTTCATGAAAGTATTCTACTCTGGGAGGAATTGCCAATTCCTCGGCGTTTCCTTCAACAACTTTATTCTCCTTCAATCACTCAAGCGCCTGCCAAAACACGCATCGCGTTGTGTAAATATTAATTCACTTTAGCTTTATTTACTTAATTTGTATAGTAATTTTACATAGATTTATGTTTATTATACATCGATACGTACCTGTGTCCTAAATTAGCAAGCGATACAGAGCGGACACAGCAGTAGAGTTAATCCTTCAAAATAAAAAAAAAGTCATTACTGAGGTAAGTTTTATTGCCCCTAGAATAGGATTTGTTAATTACGACGATGAATTCCGTGGAAAAACCATTAAAATCATGGTGATGAGATGCGATGAGATGAACCCAAAAAAAGTATAAGAGGCATGCAATTTGCAAATGCCAATAATACAATAACTCGAACTCCGGAGAAGTACGAACGTGTTTTGGGCATACTTGTTAGTGATTTAAGAGCATAGGTGCAGTTATCAAGGACTCGTTTTGTATCAAATTAAATAATCACAAACATTGTGTGTCAGTGCAGCTGCTCAACAACAATAAAACTACTTTACAAAGAAATTCTCAGCTTGAAAGAAATGTCCTTCGAATTTTTTGAAAACCAACTGAAGAATAAAGAAGAAAAAGAGACTATGGAAAACACTGTGGAGGAACTCAACAACGAACCTGGAAAGAAAGTCACAAATGATGGCTTGATCGAAGACTACTCAACGAAAATCAACGAAAAAGCGGCTGGAGAACAATTGAAGCACGATGATACGAAAACCACTGATGAAAAATCCTCTGACAAGAACCTCTTTCATGATAATAAGCTCGATAATGTTCTTCTCTTACAGAAGATTCTTGAAAATCAGCTGACAATGCAGAAAGAGATTCAGGATATAAGAACTGATGTAAGGAAACTAGAGGAAGCGCATGACAAAAGGCAGGGGGATATTGAGTCCTCTAGACAGAGTGGTGTGAATCTGGCAGCTAATCTAATAGAACTAAAGGACACAATTAACAGAAGGGAGAAAGATTCTGTTAATATTAAAGCTGATCTAACAAACTTAAAGGAAATATTTGAGAAGAGTAAGAAAGATTTTGAAAATATTAAAGCTGATTTAACCCAACTAAAGGAAACATTTGTGAGAAGTGAGAAGGATTTTCGAACTATATCAAACTTGAAAAATATTGAGACTGATCTAAAGATACTACAGGAAACATGTGACAGAAGAGGCAAAGACTTTGAAAATATTAAAGCAGATCTCAGGAAAATAGAGGACACATGTGACAAAAGACACGAAGATAATCAAACTCTGCGAAATAGTTTGGCAACAATTGATGAAAAAATTACTGCACAATGTGCCAACAACAACATATACATACCGCCGGATTGGGACCATCAGAAAACTCAATTGGTTCATTCAATACTCAATGTATATCCGGAAGATTTTTTCGTTTTCTATCCAAACTGCTTAAACTTCAGGATTATAAAAGAGGGCTCGGATGTGCTGCGTGTAAACTCGTGGTTGGTAGAATTTTCTTCTAGGTTTGATGTTCCAAAACTCTTTACTTCTACTATTAGGGGATATTTGGAATTCATGCTTGTATACCGTGGCACTATAAAGGAATTTTATAGACAAAAACTGAGTAATATGTGTTAAAAGCATTAGAAAAGACTGAAAAGCTAAATGGATGTTTTTCATACCGAAATCGATAATGATTCCATCAATAATACCCTTCACTTATACGTGTATTAAGAGATGTGCCATTGAAGAGATCGTGCTCCATGTGACCACATTAAAATAAAAATTTATTTGCAAAACAAACGAGAGAAAACGTCTTTTTTTACTTTGACATCGCATTTTTCAAACTCGGTGAAGATATAGAACAGAAGATGGCTAATGATTTTATCGCCTTCATTTTGTTTAGTTTGGTGCGGTAAATGTTACCACAAGAAGTTAGACCTTTCTTTTTCTTTCTTTTCCTTTCTCTATCTCTCCTTTTGTTGTGGATTCAAAAAGGCTGGCAGAGTAGAAACAAACCTAGTCCATCAGCTGGTGGTGTGCTCCTAGGCATTTTGGAACAGCAAAGCAAATTACGGGAATAGCTGGTTAATCACCTGCTATTCGAACCACGCGGAACTTTTGATGTATTTCGAAAGACTTTTAGAGTCTTTGTAAGTTAAGTCGCTAGTGTCATTGATGAAGAATTCACCGAGATGAGTATTGCAGGACATGAGCAAAGAAGGTGTTGAATGGTTTCTTCCTCCTCCTCGTCCATGCAGCTTCTGCAGAAATCATTGGAAAGCAAGTCTTTTGGCGCGTCTCCCTATTAGACAGTGTCCGGAAAGAACACCTATGGTAGAACCTAGATACAGGCGGTTCAGGGCTAACAAACTCTTCGAGCGTTTTGAGTCTACACAAGGCCAAACTTTTTAGGTTGCAAGGCAGTTGTCACTCTCAGTCCATCTAGTGTTTGTTATCCTTGAAGCGTCTTGTCTAAGTAGGAGTTTACATGCAGCAATAGGAACACCTATGTTGTTCCATTCTGAGCGTAGGGAAGTGGTCGTGCCCTTTTTGGCTAGTTCGCGGATCGATTCGGTAAGAATCTAAAGTTATCTAGAATGGTAGTGTGGCCGATTTGATTATTGGTCCACTGTGATGTAGCTCTGAGTCGAGTAGCTGAGCTAGCTGCGACTTCTTTGCTGAAGATATGTAGGGGTGTGAGATCTAGTAGTACATTGAAGGCGTCCGATGGGGTTGTCCTCAGTGCGCCACTAATACACAGACTAACCGTTCTTTGAACTTTGGCCAGCTTGGTGTAGTTGATCATCATGTCTAATGCTGTCCACCAGACTATGTGAGTATCGGTCTAATTACCGAGGTAAACAGCCAATGGGTGATTTAAGGGGAGGAACCCCATTTCCCGCCAATGGCTTTTTTACAGGAGAAGAGTGCCACGTTGGCTTTATTTACTTTTTCCTCAATATTGGTTTTCCAGGTCAGTTTTTTGTCAAAAATGAGACCTAGATATTTAGCCTGATTCGACAGTGTAAGAGTTACCCCTTTAATAGTTGGGGGTCTGAAGTCCGGAATTTTGTATTTCCTCGTAAGCAGAACTAATTCCGTTTTGTGTGGATTGATGTTCAGACCACAATGTGCAGCCCAATTGTTAAGCTTGTTAAGTGCTGTTTGTAGCAGCTCAGCTAGGGTTTGTGGGTGCTTGCCTGAAACGGCAATTGCTACATCATCGGCATAGGCTATAGTTTTGAAACATTCGTCCCCTAGGTCGATTAACAATTTGTTAACGACCAGGTTCCACAGCAAGGGGAGATAAAACTCCTCCCTGTGGGGTTCCTCTATTGGCCATTCTGCTTGTTTTGTAGTTTTCCATTTCGGAACTAATGATTCTGCTGCTGAGCATTGTTGTAATCATGTTTTTGATGTGTTCCTCTATGAGCAGCCCATCAAGAGCATTAGTGATTGCTGAATTTTTAACATTATTAAATGCACCCTCTATGCCTAGGAATGCGACGAGAGAGTATTCTTTGTAGTGCAGGGATCAATGGTGCAAACCAGAGAGTGGAGTGCAGTTTCCACTGATTTACCTTTTGTATAGGCATGTTGCGCCGTTGAGATCAGACTAGGTTTAATTTCTTGTCTTAAGTGTATGCCAATCATTGTTTCCAGTGTTTTAAGGAGGAAGGATGATAGACTTATAGGTCTTAAATCTTTTGGATTTACATGGGAGCTTTTGCCGGCTTTAGGTATAAAGACGACCCTAGCTTCTCTCCAGGCCTTGGGAATATATGCATAGCTGATATATCCTTTCATGATCATCTCTAAGTTATAGATGATAATGTCTGAAACCTGTTGCAGCTCCGCAGGGATGATTCCGTCAGGCCTTGGTGATTTATAAGGGTCAAAGCTGTTTATTGCCCATAACAGTATATCTCTAGAGATAAGACCTTTACCTGATTGGTTTGCGAGTCGAGGCAAGTGCTCCTCGTCTGTTATTGTCAACGAGCTACCAAGGAAATGAGTATCCAGTAGCAAGTTTAATGTTTCTTCATATGAGTTGGTCCAGTTGCCGTTTTCATCTTTTATAGAACTTGGCATGTTTGGACTCGTTGATAGGATTTTCCTAAGTCTAGATGCCTCTGAAGAGTCCTCAATCTTATTGCAGAATTCTTTCCAAGAGGATCTTTTGCTTATTCGTAACCTCTTTTTGTAAATCCTAAGGGATTCCTTATATAGATCCCAATCTATGGGATTTCTGGAAGATTTGGCTCGATTGAAAAGCTTCGCACAACTTTTCTTGAGCGGTTCTAGCTCCTTGGTCCACCAGTGTGGTTTCTTCTTCCCTCTTACTATGGTAAGAGGACAGGAGTTACACAAGGCATGGTTAAGAGTACTAGTTAGATCGTCGACTTTGCTGTCAAGATCCTTGGGGTTTGAAGGGAAGCTATTGTCATTGTAGTTGTAACAATGTTTGAAGATTTCCCTGAATTTTACCCAGTCAGTTTTCCTGTAATTACGGAAGCCTATGGGTCTTGGTGTGTCATCTGTTAGACTAAATTGGATGTATCTGTGATCAGAGAAGGAGTGATCCTTAGATACAGCCCAATTTTTAATCTTGTTATAGATTGATTGGGATACAAAGGTAACATCTAAAACCTCTTGTCTGTTTTTTGTGACAAAGGTTGGTTCGTTACCGATATTGCATATAAGAAGGTTAGTACTTAGTATAAAATTAAAAAGAGACTCACCCCTTTCATTTACGTCCGTACTCCCCCACACTGCGTGATGTGCGTTGACTTCACTTCCTATTATGAGATCGGCTTTGAGCTTTGTTGCGCTTTTTATTACGCGATCGAGCGTCTCTCCTGGTAGCGGCCCCGGTTGGTCATGGCCTAGATAGGCGGACGTGAGCCAGTAAGTCCCACTGTTGGTCTGCAGTTTTACTGTTGTGGTGTCGCAATTGCTGTAATTAGGTAGTAAAAATACGTTAAGTGTTTTCTTTGCAAGTATGCAGGATCTTGGTTCACCTTTGTCCGTCACATACAGCAAAGAATAATCTTTCGTCCTGAGTCCTTTTACCACGGATTTATTAATCCATGGTTCCTGGATCAGGACTGTATCCTCGCCGGACTTGCTTAGTCGGAGAAGGAGTCCGGCTGAGGCTTTGATGGAGTGTTGGAGATTAATCTGGAGTATTTGCAGCATTGCTACAATCATCCAGCTTAATCTCCAACAATGTAGCATTAAGGTCCTCCATATCTGAGGCGGAGTCTAGCAACTCATCCTCAGAAAGGAGAACCCCAAGCATTTCATCGTCGGAGTCTAAGACTCCATCTTTGTTGTTGTCGTCCTTATCGGACGATTTGTTGTCAGTTGCGTCTTGATCAGACACTAACATACGTTAAAACGAAAGATTTTAATATTGAAATTTTTTTTATGAAGAAACCACTTCCAGAGAGGTTTTGTCATTCCAAAGGTTAGTGTCAACTGTTCCTCTGGATTTTGTTTTTAGAAACCAGTGAGCAATATACTGCTGAAATGTTCTGTGTGTCCTGTTTTCGGTTCATGTTGTTTTTGTTGTTGATGATGTACAGCGTCTCGAGAGTATAACGTTTTGATGCATGTCTCTCCGTTTCAAGAATTTCCACTCTTTTAAAATCTGGAACATGTCCTGTTTCTATAGCGTGAAGAGCCAGTGCTGTCTTTCCCGAATAGTTATATGTTCTGAACAATCTTTGTACAGAATTTCATCTAAATCAGTATATTAGATTGGGCGGGAGATGGTAACATAGAACAACGGACAGCCAGAGCTACTTTCACACTTATTATATTAGTAAGGACTCCCGTTCGTGTAGGAATATGTGGATGAATTAATGTTTATGTTAATCAGGGATAGTGTAGCATTCTAACGGTGGAAAAATTCTTGAAATCGGTGTTAGTTTCCCGCATACGTTCCCGTTTCCGTGGGAATATAGCGTAGCTTGGGCAGGAGACGGTAACATTGAAAGCCGGACAGACAGAGTGACTTTCACATTTATAATATTAGCTAGGATTTGTATAGTAATTTTACATAGATTTATGTTTATTATACATAGATACATACCTGTGTCCTAGATTAGCAAGCGATACGGAGCGGACACCGCAGTAGTAAAAAAAAGTCATTACTTACTGCCTGCCCCCACAATAGGATCTGCTAATTACGATGATGGATTCCGTGGAAAAACCATTAAAGTCATGGTGGCTCTGCGATGAGATGAACCCAAAAAAAGTATAAGAGACAAGCAATTTGCAAATGCCAATAATACAATAACTCGAACTCCGGAGAAGTACGAACGTGTTTTGGGCATACTTGTTAGTGATTTGAGAGCATAGGTGCAGTTATCAAGGACTCGTTTTGTATCGAATTAAATAATCACAAACATGGTGTGTCAGTGCAGCTGCTCAACAACAATAAAACTACTTTACAAAGAAATTCTCAGCTTGAAAGAAATGTCCTTCGAATTTTTTGTAAACCAACTGAAGCATAAAGAAGAAAAAGAGACTATGGAAAACACTGTGGAGGAACTCAACAACGAACCTGGAAAGAAAGTCACAGATGATGGCTTAATGGAAGAATACTCAACGAAAATCAACGAAACTGCAGCTGGAGAAAAATTGAAGGATGATACGAAAACCACTGATGAAAAATCCTCTGACAAGAACCTCTTTCATGACAATAAGCTCGATAATGTTCTTCTATTACAGAAGATTCTTGAAAATCAGTCGACAATGCAGAAAGAGATTCAGGATATTAGAACTGATGTAAGGAAACTAGAAGAAGCACATGACAAAAGGCAGGGGGATATTGAGTCCTCTAGACAGAGTGGCGTGAATCTGGCAGCTGATCTAATAGAACTAAAGGAAACATGTGACAGAAGGGAGAAAGATTCTGAAAATATTAAAGCTGATCTAACAAACTTAAAGGAAATATTTGAGAGGAGTAAGAAAGATTCTGTTAATATTAAAGCTGATCTAACCCGACTAAAGGAAACATTTGAGACAAATATTGAAACTGATCTAAAGATACTACAGGAAACATGTGACAGAAGAAGGAAAGATTTTGAAAATATTAAAGCAGATCTCAGGAAAATAGAGGACACATGTGACATAAGACAGGAAGATAATCAAACTCTGGGAAAGAGTTTGGCAACAATTGATGAAAAAACTACTGAACAATGTGCCAAAAACAACGACAACATATACATACCGCCGGATTGGGACCGTGAGCAAACTCAATTGGTTCATTCAATACTCAAAGTATATCCGGCAGGTTTTTTCGATTTATATCCAAACTGCCTAAACTTCAGGATTTTTAAAGAGTACCAGGATGTGCTGCGTGTAAACTCGTGGTTGGTAGAATTTTCTTCTAGGTTTGATATTTTAAAAAGCTATACTTCTACTATTAAGGGATTTTTGGAATTCATGCTTGAAAACCATCGCACGATATTGGTATTTTATAGAAAAAAACTGAATAAAAGCATTAGAAAAAACTGAAAAGCTATATGAATGTTTTTCATACTGAAACTGATTATGAGTCCATCAATAATACCTTCACTAATACGTGTATTAAAAGATACCACATTAAAATAAAAATTTATTTGCAAAACAAACGAGAGAAAACGTCTTTTTTTTACTTTGACATCGCATTTTTCAAACTCGGTGAAGATATAGAAGGTGGCTAATGATTTTATCGCCTTAATATTATTAAGGTTGGTGCGGTAAATTTTACCACAAGAAGTTAGACCTTTCTATTTCTTTCTTTTCCTTTCTCTATCTCTCCTTTCATTGCGGATACAAAAAGGCTGGCAGAGTAGAAACAAATCTACTCCATCAGCTGGTGGTTAGTGCACTCATAGGCATTTTGGAACAGCAAACCAAATAGTTTCCAGTGGCGTGAGTCAGTGGAAGGCTAGAGCAGCAGCGATGGTAAAGAACAAGAAAGATTCTAGAGACCCTTTTCTCAATAGTTCAGTTTCAGTTTTAAATTCATCTTTATTGCTTATCACTTATATCTACTTACTTGCTACCAAAAATGTTTAAACTAGCTTACATAATAACTTAATTAACTTACTGACCATAGGCGGATACTCTAAATTACTCAATAACTTATATATATATATACAGGGTGATTCGCATAAGGTGTGACAAAAAGATAGGGTGTGTAGGTTGGACCTAGACAAGCAAAAAATCGTATGGGAGGGGGGGTCCATTTTCCCCCGTTTAGGCGGGAGGGGCAATTTAAGAAAAAAATCACTAAAAATGGGAAAAAAATTATTTTAAGAAAACGGTAATACCTACAGAGTCGTGCTATAGCATTTTGAAAAGCCAAAAACCTATACTTTCATTTAAATTTTAAAATAAGTTGTTCAAATGAATAGTTTTTGAAATATTAATTTTCAAAGTCAAAATTTTGAAAAAAAAAACATAATTTTTTTTTTTTAAACCATTTTTTTTCAAAATTTTACATTATTAAGTAGTATTTTTCTGGCTTATTTTCAATGCTCTTGTTTATTTTTGATCAAACACAAAAAACCGGATGTCAAAATAACCTGTAGTTTTTAAGAAAACCAAAAATTACAAAAACGACATTTTTAAATTTTTTGTTTTTTTAAAGTTTTTTTTTCGTTATTGGATTCTTAAGTGAACTTACGAAATAAAGGATGAATTTTTTCTTTACTTTTTTTATTGAGAATTCACTTAAAAATCCAATAACGAAAAAAAAACTTTAAAAAAACAAAAAATTTAAAAAAGTCGTTTTTGTAATTTTTGGTTTTCTCAAAAACTACAGGTTATTTTGACATCCGGTTTTTTGTGTTTGATCAAAAATAAACAAGAGCATTGAAAATAAGCCAGAAAAATACTACTTAATAATGTAAAATTTTGAAAAAAAATGGTTTAAAAAAAAAAATTATGTTTTTTTTTCAAAATTTTGACTTTGAAAATTAATATTTCAAAAACTATTCATTTGAACAACTTATTTTAAAATTTAAATGAAAGTATAGGTTTTTGGCTTTTAAAAATGCTATAGCACAACTCTGTAGGTATTACCGTTTTCTTAAAATAATTTTTTCCCATTTTTAGTGATTTTTTTCTTAAATTGCCCCTCCCGCCTAAACGGGGGAAAATGGACCCCCCCTCCCATACGATTTTTTGCTTGTCTAGGTCCAACCTACACACCCTATCTTTTTGTCACACCTTATGCGAATCACCCTGTATATATGTATATATTAACCTAGAACTGCTCTTTATTGCTGTTCTGGATTATTTGCTCGAAGGAAAAGCAACGGACAATAAAGTACAACAATTATTCTTTGCTGACGATGGAGCCATCATAAGCGAGGATCCTACATCCCTGCAACGAAATGGGTACCGTATTAGCGCTAAAAAGACTGAATACCTGTGCTGCCCTTTTTCTGATCCAGACAAGCCTATTCCAGACAATTATTTGAATGGAAATGTGCTTCCCAAGTGTGAAAAGTTTAAATATCTGGGATCTATGATCAATAATGAAGCAACTTGTGATTACGACATCAATCAGCGAGAAAACTCCGCTATCTTCTGTGATCGAAAAATGCCCCCTAAGTTGAATGGAAGACTCTACACAGCAGTTGTCCGTCCAGCTCTGACATACGGTTCACAATGTTGGACAATGTACAAAAAGTATGAGAGCAAATTGACGGCAGCCGAAATGAAAATGCTTCGGATGACAGCAGGAGTAACAACGCTTGAACGAATTAGAAGTACTAAGATCCGTGGAAGCCTTCATGTCAAAAGTACCATCTTGGACAAAATTCAGCACGACTGGCTCAGTTGGTATTGTCATGTTCAAAGGAGAGATCCGCAGAACCCCGCCAAAAAGGGAATATCGTATAACGTTTCAACAAATTCGCGACGAAAAAGAAAAGGCAGGCCAAAACACACCTGGTACAAGCAAATGCAAAAACAGCAGCATTTGGTTGGCCTCAGACATGGAACAATCCAAGACCGGGAGGCTTGCCGACGCGACGCTTTCTGAGGTCAACGCGGCGTACCCCACAGGCGGATCACTAGTGTGAAGTAGAAAAGTGGGAGAGTTGTGATCGCTTTAAGATCACTACTCGTAACGCCGGAAATGAAAAGAAGAAGAACCTAGAACTAATATTAAGAACTAAGAAAGTTTAAAAAACTTGGTTTAATTTATCAAATTTTTAGCTTTTTCTTAAAATTACTTACAACTAATTAAAAATACTTAAAACTAGAGCAGCCACAGTAGTTTTTTTTTATACTATTTTTTTTTTTTTTTATTTTTTTTGTATTTTTTTTTTTTTTTCTTAATTTTGATGCCGCTTTTAGTTTTTTTTTTTTTTGTTTTATTAATTTTTTACAACTCTTTTTTTGATTTTCGGCGCCGCTTGATTTTATATTTTTTTTTTTTTTTTTTTGCTTGGTTTTGAATTTTTTTTTTTTTTTTTTGGTTGCCACTGTGCCCACCCCCTAAGCCCATAGTCTTACACTCAGCCTTTGTAAGCCAGCCATTGGCGACTCGCTATCAGTAACATTTACATTTTGTTGCTAAGACAACCACCAGAACATACTCGACGTTTTGATAACGTCCGGTCGATCGCGATCTGAAACCGTTCTACTGTACCGGAGGAGCTCTTCAACTTCTCCGCCTACTGCGGCGACGTCCCGGCTGTAAAGCGTTGTTCCACGCATTTACGTTAGACATGGCAGATTAGCGGAATCGCCAATCTGTCCTGAATCAAACCTATCATGTCAAAATAGAGTTGGAATTAATCCACTAAAACGTGTGCTCTCCAAATATTCTATGTTGGGGTAGTAAGCCCCAAATATCAGGCCATTGTTGGAAGATATCGCCCTTGCAGTGTGACCCCGAGTCAGTTTCATCATGAAGTTGTCGATTCTGTTTATTTGAGCCCCGTTGTAAAGGACCTCATTGGGATAATATTTTTTGTACTCCGACTCTGGTGTTCTGTGCAATCCAAGACAGGTACGCAGACACTGTCTCTCAAACACCCGAATCTTTTCCATTTGAGACGCTGTAATATTGAACCACACAGGGCACCCATAGACAATCGTTGGCCTTATGAGGGCCATGTAGCAAATCACTTTCACCCTGCTGTCAAGTTGTCTGCTGTGAAACAGTCGCCTTTTCAGAGCAAAAGCTCCTCTAGCCCTGGCCAGAGCCGCATCCATATGTTTGTTAAAATATAGATACTGATTTAGCCAGAGGCCGAGGTATTTGACTATTACTTTGCTTGGCAGTGGGTGGCCATGTAGATCAGCAATCACCAGCTTTCGCCAGTTCTTTCTCGTATCCCATGAGGCCCGAGCCCACGGGGTTCTAAACACAATTGTTTCCGATTTCTGAAAGTTGATTTTCAACTTCCAGTCATCGCAATATTGCTGAATCTTATCGAAGTCACGCTGCAAGAGTGTTCTGATGACCTCGATCTTTGGACCTGTTCTGTACGCGATTAGGTCGTCGGCGTACGCTATAGCATGGTGAAGGGAACCAAGTAGATCGCCAGTGAAAATGCTAAATAAAATAGGCGAATTCACGGCTCCTTGTTGCAGACCATTCTATATTTTAAAAGTTCTGGTAGAAGTTATATTGCAACTTTTCACAACAAACGTTTTACCATGAAGCATGTCATTTAGAATATATAGTAATGGTTTACTCATGCCATATCTGATCAACTTATAGAAAAGACCGTCTAACCAAACGGTATCGAAAGCCTTCTCCAAGTCAACCAGACATGCACCCGTACACTGCTTTTTAGCTTTGTTCCATTGAATATCAGATACTAGTTTAGAAGCATATACTCGGAAGAAGACTAATTGACCGGAGATTTGCTGGATTGGAACCATCTTTACCTTTTTTAAGGAGAGGATGGACCACTGCCGTCTTCCAACGCACAGGATAATATGCATTATTCAGCGCATTGTTGAACAACGTGGTGTATATGTCCACCGCTTCCGCAGGGAGGTTTCGCAGAACAACATTGGGTATGCCATCGACTCCTGCTGACTTATTTTTCTTTATTTTGTGAAAGATGTCCAAGAGGTCCATCTTAGAAACGAACAGTGAGTTGTCCCCGTTTCGCTGGCCGATGACTTCATTTGCAAGTCGGTCGTCATTAAACCTAGTGAAACCAGGATTCTCGGATCGACAATGCGAGATCTCGTCTCTAAGATAGAAGTGCCCAAAGAAGGCTCTGTTCTCAAGGTCGTAATTCGGGCGAATGCACTCATTCACCTTATATGTATACTCAAAAACAGCACCCACCGTCTCTACGTTCTCCTGAGGATCTTATACTATAAAGTGGTCATCATCCAAGATGGCCTCATCCGGATCTATTTCTATTGTCAAAAGTAAGTTTTTGTTCTCTGTCGTCCTTTGGAGTTTAATACCCTGAAAGTCATTTTGATCTTTTCTCCTAAAAATGTTATTTATTTCCGGAAACATACTCGGGTTGTTGGACTGTACAGCCCGAGTTTTGTTGTTTTTGATCTGTGACTTCAGAGTTCTAATCTCCAAATCGTGTCGGTCAGTAAACCTCCTGTGCAAGAGTTTGAGTCTTGACAGGAGTCTACTTTTTTGTTTGTAAAGTGCGTCTATTGTCGCGTTTCTGTACATGTTCGTAGAGTCATGTTGCCTATATTTAGGAATTGTCCTGTCCATTGTACTACGGATTGCATCCTCCATACGTTGCAGGTATCCATCGATCTCAACATTCGAAAGATTCCTGGTGCATGGCGGCGCAATACCGTTCGAACGAAGTTCCCTTGAGACGGCACCGGAAAAGCGCGGCCAACGTGTCTTACCGTTGTTTTAAGAGTGCGTCGGCACGTACTCCTCCAGTTCCACAAGGTTGTTCGGAAACAGTATGACGGTGGCAAGTCCACAGTGGTCACTGTCGTACTCAACCGTCGTCAAACAATTTTTCGTCCGTCGAAGAATGTCGTTGGTCAGTTTAGTAGTCAGCAGATCGACTTTACACTCAATGCTGTGGAGCCCCAGCCAATCAAATATCTGGGTCCCCCTTGGATTGGCTAATTGATTTCCCCAATCTTTGTCTTTAGCATTGTAATCACCGGCCAAAAGGAAATAGTTTTCATCTGAGTTCAGTTTCAGACATCGAAAAAGCGTTTCGAGCTCTGTTACAAAACATGAGGTTTGAGAAGTTTCCGGCGGTGCATAAAGCGCGACCACATACAACCGCCTTCCCTGTTGGATAGGGATGCATATGATACACGATTCAAGCAACCGAAATCGGCGTACTTCATCATTACTTTATGAGCAATGCTCTTACTCTTTACCAATAGGAGCAGCAGCAGGTGCTGACAATATAACTTATAACATTAGTTGCGTTTAATGAGCTCCTCTAGATCGATTTAGAGCAGAAAAAAGCAGAAAAGGTGTTTATTGACAATTTTTCTGTTCCGAGCAAGAATTTTTTGTGTTTAATGACCTGCTCTAGATCACTTTAGAGCAGCATTTTCTGTACCTGCTTTTTAGTCAGAGCAGATTCGAGCAAAGTGTCAAAGACAGTTGTTGACGATTGCATCAAATATTTTGGTTTATATTTTGCGTTTTGCAATCTACTTGAAATTAAATCGCAAGTTAGCTTGAATCGCTTTCCTTTTTTTTTTTTTTTATAATTAACGCGCACATCAAGGGGTTATGACTGTACCCTTATAATGTTATAGAACACAGTGCGAGCATTAGAAAATAGGAGAGGATTTGAGAAGAGTTTGCTTTTGAGTTTTTGTGAATCGTGATGAAGGGGAAAACAGGGTCAGGTAGAGCATTCTACATTTGGGTGGTGCGACTAAAATAAGAATCTCTATACTTGAATGTACGCCCGAAATTGGACTCAAGGTAAAACTGATGAGCATTCCTAGTGAGTCGGATGTTGCGGCTAAATTGTCGAAATTATAAATGTGAACATGGGCTGCTTTCGACCAGTACAATGAGATGTAAGTTAGTTAGTTTAGTTAAGTTTTCGAATGATTTTTATTTCATAAAAGTTACAATAATTTAGTATATCTCTCATTTTTTTAACATGGCCTGTACGCCGTCTGTCAGTTGACTATTATTATTAATACTTTTTGTTTAATTGTTTAATATATAAATTGAAACTTTAAAATAGTTCATCTAAGATTCGTTTCCTGTAGTTAAGTGTTAGCTTGATGTAATTATAAAGAGCTTCCCAGTCCATGGCGCCATTCAGAACTCCTATGATTTCCTCTTCATTGAGGTAATTTACACCATGTGTACTCCTCCTTGTTTCCACTAAAACAGGACATTTTCCCAAGAAATGGAACACGTTTTCATGTCAATTAAGATTACAGAGTCCACATGTTACTTCCAAATCATTCCTGTGAGGGATATAGTTCAGTGGAAGTATCTCTCCTCGTGCTTTTAAAACCAGTGACATTAGATCGGTTTTTTTTTCGATTTCTTGATGCGCCTTTTGGAACCTGCAAAAAATTGTTCCATTCCCTCACAAGGCATAGTTGTGAGAAACGTGCTAGGCCCTGGGGCTCCTCGCTACGTTGTGCCACCCTATTTATTTTTTTTTTTTTTTTTTTTTGACATTAGATCGGTAGGATACTCCGCCCTGAAATAATTGTCCATTCTGTCGTTCCGGAGTAGAAGTGTATGCCCACAGTACTCGGCTAGCTCCCTCCACGATTCGAACCATGATGTTTGTTTTTGAATCACAAGCATTGTGATTTTCTTCAGTAGTCTCGTATCATTCATTGAAATAGTTCTTTAAATGTAGTCCACCTGTGTTTTTAGAGTTGAGATGAATAAAGTTGGAAGACCTGTTTCTAACATTAGTATTTGATTTGCAGTACTATTTGGTAGCTTTAAACTTCTTTTTAAGAAATAATGCAGAAGCTGCACCACTTCATCGAACTCCTTACGGCCCCAAACTTGAGCTGCATAGCACATGATTGCTTTAGCTGTGGTTTCAAAAATCTGATATTTGGAATTGTATTCAACGTCTTTACAATGAACCACAGTCTTCCATGTGGCGTTCAATGCGTATTTAGATTTTGCCAACTTATCAAGCATGTGGCTTTTCCAATTCAAATTCCTAGATATCCGCATACCAAGATAGTTGTATTCGGGTGATTCTGCTAGCACCACAATGTCGTCCGCAAACTTGAGAACCTTAACTAATTGATTTGCTGAAACACGAACTCCACCTTGCAAAATCTCCTCTAGGTCATCAATAAATAAATAATAAAAAAAAAAAAAATTGCTATAAAGAAGCTCCAAAACGTTTACGAACGTTGACGGTACTCCTTCATTACACAGTTTCAACATAGGTACATTCATGTCTATAGTATCGAAGGCCGACTTGAAATCAACGAAAAATCCGTAGAGTTTTCTTTTGGATCCAATGAAGTTTTCAGCTATATTCGTAAGCGAATAGATTTGGTCGAGTAATTCTTTCGAAAACCAGCTTGTGACTCGCTCAGTAAGTTGTTATTTTGAACCCAATCATAGAGCTGTTTGGACAAAAGTTTTGTGAAAATTTTCATTGATGAATTCAATAGTCTTATTCCTCTGTAGTTTGCGGCCACTTCCTTTTGAAAATTGGGCAAATGATGGCTTCTTTAAAGTGGTAGATATGCTGAATCATACGCTTGGTTTAAGGCTTTTTTTAAAGTTTCAATGAAAATTGGGGTTAGTGTTTTATAGAAATCTTGAGGAATGCCATTTGTTCCTAGAGACTTTTTGCTTTGGAGTTCCTTCAATACAAATTGAAATTCTTCGCAGGAAAAACTTGAGTCCAATTCTTCGTTCTCATATAACGGTTTGACAAATAGGAAAGTTGAAGAAAGACTGTTTTTTGTTAGCGTTTCAAAGTGAATTGCAAGACCGTCGATTTGAATGGGTGAAATGACTAGTTCGTTTTTTCTTTTACTAATTTTCCGAACAATTTTCCAAAACTCCGTAGCGTTTCTGCGTTCTGAAGTTCTCTGTATTACAGCTAGATATTGCTCTTTGAAAAAGACATTCAACTTCTTAGTAATTTAAGCCAAGCAAAGGATTTCCCACGAACTACCATACAATCTTTATCAAACCACTTTTCGCGGTATTGGATTGTGTAATTTTTCACTTGACATTGCACTGGTATAGAATTCAGGACACTACTATCCAGCTCCGGTAAGATTTAATGACATGGTGAAGATGAGATTGTAGTTTGAAGAAGAAGAGCATTATGCAAAGAATGTGAGTAGGTCTTAGCAAAAGCATTTTTTTATCTGAATTTCCTCAGAGAAACTGTTTCTTCTGCTTGGCTCTGGTTTGCATTTAGGTTAACTCTAAGTTGGACTGGGAGGTGATCAGAGTGTGTCTCTGATATGACTTCAAAATCGTCCATCATGTCGATTACTGAGTTTCCTTGTGCTCCTATAAAAGTAAAATCATCTAATCTGTCTCTTGCCGCAGTACCATTGCAAACACTCAAACTAAAGGAGTTACACAGATCGATAACGAGATACGTGTTCTATTTTCTATTAGCAATGAGATATACAGGGATAAAAGAAGGGAAGAACACCGAATTTTCAAAAAGAAAAAGAAGGAGGATTTGAGTAAATTGAGAGATACCATTAGAGGAATGAGGCTCGGAAGTTTTACCAAAAAGGTAAAAGTATCTTGCCAGGGAGGCAAAACCCGAACTCAAGACCAGCAGGGAAACATAGTTATAGAGACGCAGTCGGAAAGACCACCTCTGCAGACTGCTTAACGTCGATGAAGACACTAATTTCGCTGTCATACAGAATGCCTCATTCAATTTGGTCGATGATCAAGAATGCCGTCCCTTTACTAAGATTGTCGTAAGCCAAGAACTTACCAAGGCCTTTGATGTCGAAAAAGGCATGCTTGCTTGAAAAGATTGTACAAAACTCTAACTTCAACACCAGAGGAACAATTTTTCAAAAGTCTGTACAATTACTCGCTTACGCAGAAGATATTGAGGTAAAGGGAAGAAGGAAGCGTGATGTCAATGGTGCTTTTGCGAGCATTGAATCATCAGGGTTGAATGGCTAATGAGAGTAAAATGAAGAATGTATGTATATATTGTCATCAAAGAAATGCACCCAAAATCGACGTATTAGACAAAACGACACAATTTAGACAGACATAACTTCAAGGTAGTACAAGACTTTGTTTGCCTAGGATCCGCTATAGACACAGAAAACAACATCAGTGCGGTTTAAGGAGGCAATTGAGAAACAAAACACTGTCTGGAAGAGCAAAAGTAGCACTTTTTAAGACCTTCACCATCCCTGTCCTGCTTTAGCGTGGACCTTATCGAAAGTGGATAAGCAATGCCATATGCAATGGCAACCCCATCCAAAGACTGGGCAAAACCTTTACGACAGGCAAAAGGTCAATGGCCTCCATTCGAATCATTTCTCACGATTGTGTGCTGTTTTAGAGATAACTTTTCAGAATATTGTTGTCAGTCACCCTTGTTATTGCGATCTGCTCTAAAAGTTAATGCCTTTCAGCCTGACATTGTGTTAAAAAAAAAAGGAAAACTCCATCGATTTACGTTTCAACCCAGAAGCAAGTCTCCTCCGTATATTTATGTATTTTATCACATTGCTTACACCATTCGGGTCTAGGCCAATCGAATTTAATAGCACCACGTCGCGCCAGATAACATTGTTTGGGACGTGTTTCGTGACAAGTTTCATATATAAAACTTTTGTATTCGATAAACAACCCTAGGCTTTATTAGTCTTTCTCTGGATACACTGCTAATAATCGTTATTTCTCTGTTTTACGATTTGCTTTATTGTTGCATATCACAATCCGGAGGTTTGTTATTGTTATTACTTCTTGTGTAGCAAAACTACAACAAAGTGTGCTTTATTGGGCATTAGCATCCATTAAGATATGTTCCAAGTCCGCTGTTACCAAATTGGGGTTCTTGAGATTTGCACAAGCAGTTTCAGCACAATGCTCAGGCGGGTGTATACGAGACGCGACGAGACGAGTCCTTGTTTCTTCTTAGACGGCATGTGGATAATGTTGAAATCAGTCAACCCCACTATGCGAATTGTTGTGATAAATTTGAACCTTTTCCAGTTCAATGGTGAACCAAAAGCAATCAATCAGAAATTATTGCCATCCGTGATATGGTTAAGGCTGAGTCAATTTTATTTTCTCTCTCAGGGTTGATTGGAAGGCCATTTGGTGATATTTTGCAAATTTTATTTATATCCATATATTTGTGTGTTTTGAGTGTGGGATAATCTAAGAGATAGAAATTGAAATATAGACATATCCGTGTGTGTGGATCGTGGAATTAAACCTTAACTCTTGATTTATTGACATGATGCTTGTAATGGGATTTTAGTTGATACAAACGTCGCCATTATAAATTTAGCTTGACTAATAAGGCAAATATTACGCAGTGAGGTATATTTTAATGTATTTTAGTAGCCGATCGGGTGAACCTCTTGCCGCATAATAATCAATGAATGTCGTGTTAGCTTTGAGCTAAATTTACATTAGAATTTTATTGACGTAAGTAAATGAGTACAAGAGATCTATTAAGCTCAATAGATAATAGGGTGTAACAACAACTACATGATAAATAATCAGTCATTTTAAGACTCATACCACAAGTACTCCAGTATTGGTTTTGTGAAATAGAATAGCGGATAGATTCTTCATTTCGTGAAATGAGTTTCCATGAGTTTTTTACTAAGAAAACGGACATGTCATCCGCCGGACAGGACCCTTCCCATATTTAAAAAATATGTCAATATATAGGGTGATTTACATAGGATGCCAAAAAAGTTCAGCACAGATAGGTTGTGTCAAGACAAGAACAAGGAGTAGGGGTCTACTCCTATCCGTTTATGCGACAGCGGCAATTTTATAAAAAATTGTAAAAATGTAATTTATAAAAATGCACCAAGTCACATACTACCAAATACTATGGTATGAACTTTTAAAACCTTATAATTTGTTCTTTAAAAAGCATTTTAGTTTTGTTAATTTAGTGAATAGTTTTTGAGTAATCGAGTCCCAAATTCAGTTTTCTCTTTTGTAACTGTGAAAGGTACTTTGTAAACAAAACACGTTTTTGGGGGAATAAAGTCCAATCAACCAATTTCGATTTGCTGAGAAAAAGTAACTTTCATAAATCCGTCGAAAACCAAGAAAGATTTTGTCGTTGTGGTGCTGTGTTTGAGTAAGAAGTAATTACAACATTGATTATTGGAAGTGTGATAAAAATGGATTGGATTGTTAAAAGCCATTTTTTTGCAGTTGCAAAACGCTGGAAATTTAATCAAAATCGTTAGACCGGTTTTTTTTTCTTTTTAGAACTGTTTTTATTTTTCACCGTTTTTAATAGAAAGTTTTTTGAAGGTCAAGCATGCAAAGTTTTTCAAATATTGATATGCAATGTTTCTTAAACAACTTACGACTTCTTAAATACAAAATTTCGTCAAAATCGTATAAGCCATTAACGAGAACGTCGATTTTGAAAAAAAGGTACTGTGGGAGATTTTTTGCAAAATTTTTTTTATATCATAAGAAAGAATTCAAAATCAGTCCTTCACATAATTTTATCAAAATCGTTGGAGCCGTTTTTGAGAAAAATATAATAATTATAAGTATTAATATCATATCGGTTGTATGAAAGGTAAATTTACTTCAAGGCCTAGAGACTCAATTCCAAAAACCCCTCTGTAGGCTGATCCTAATTCAAATTTTTAAACAAATCGGTCCATCAGTTCAGGCTATAGATCCATATACGGACAGACAGACAGATGGACAGACAGACAGAATTGCAGGACTTACTTATTTTGTATTCTCTGTAATCGTAGTGTTATGTTCAATTGTTATCTCAAAAAAAATTTTTTGCACGATTGCAATCCTTATAATAGTACCTATAATCGCAAGTAAAAATTAGCTTAGGAATTTGTGGATACCTGCGCGTCACTTTTTCGCTGTATAACTATCATGTTCGATCCAATCTTGAATTTGCTTCTCAAATATGGTCTCCTTATTATGAAGTTCACAATTCAAGGATAGAAGGTGTTTAGCCATGATTTATTAGATTTGCTCTCAAAGAACTTCCATGTATTGATGCTAATGAGGTAATGACCTTCCACCGTATAAAGTCAACCGATGAAATGAAAGTTACAGATGAAATGAAATACAAAACAGAAATTCTCTAGAAGAGAAATTTTTCCTAAAATCGTGATTTCTAATGATTAAAAATAAAATGTTTAGAATAATTGAAGAAAAACTTTGATAATTGTGAAAATAAAATTCAAATAATACTCATATTAATGACAAGAATTGAAATTCATATAAAATTCATAAATTAAATTGAAATTTTTCGAATATCTCATCAAAAACTTTAAAAATCCGCACACAAGAAAGTTGGATGATGAACAACTTTTGAACGGTTAATTTTAGCGCTGAAACATAAAACACCATTTTTATAAAGCAGTCAATTTCCATTAAAAATTTCTATTGCGCATTTTGGAAAGTCATTTATTGTCGAGTTATGAAATTCATAAACAAAAATGAAATTTATCTTAAAACAATCAAAATTAAATCCTTAATATCTTTCAAATGGTGAGGTTAACGGAAAAAATACAAGATACCTTTTTTGAAGAGCGTTAAATTTCCTAAAATATTTTCAAGAAACACTTTTCTGTTCAATCGATAAAGGATGAGGTATGAATTTTTTTCTATTGGACTGAGAAAAATATACAAAACTGCGATGCGGAGGATCTAAATATTAAAATTAAGAGCTCATACTTTTTGAGAATTTTTTCAAGGTGGCTAGCAACCCATTTTTCCGTAGCATTTGTAAAAAAAGCATAATCGACTTTTTTGACCCACTCTAATATATCTTTATATATATAATTCTGCTGTACGTGTGTATGTAATTGAACTCCTCCTAAACGGCTTGACCGATTTAAATGAATTTTTCTGTATGCGTTTGAGTGGCGCCCTGGATGGTTTAGATTCACAAATCAGCCCGACAGATGGAATTGGAATATAGTAAAATTGACAATTTCAACAACAAAAAATTAAAATAATAAAAATAACAAATAATAAGGTTTGTTTTGAAAAATTCTTTTAATTTTTTGACTGATGTGATAAGAATAAAGATTTAAATTTTTTTAATTTATTGCACCTGAGTACCATAAACACATTTTTGTTTGTTTTATAATAAGCCACACAGCAATGGGCTATGACTACCCTTATAATGATATAGAGTACAGTGCGAGCATTTAAGAAAATAGGAGAGGATTTAATAGGATACACCGATACACCTTGCTTTTGAACCTTTGTTAATCGTAATGTAGTTGAAATACAGAGCCAGGTAAAGCATTCCACATACGGGTGGTGCGAATAAAATAAGAACCTCTATACTTGACTGTATGCCCGAAGTTGGGCTCAAGGTAAAACTGATGGGCATTCTTAGCAAGGTGGGTGTTGCGGCTAAATTGTTTCAGAATGCAACTGACTATTTCACAAGAGCACTGTTTGTGAAAAAAGCGATAATAAGTAACGTTTCGACGATGTTCAAGAGAATCAATCGATTCTACGATTGAACTATCACCCATCAGTTTTAACGCTATATTTTGTACCCTATCAAGTAGGCGCAAGGGCGTTGGAGAAGCACCTGACCAGATATGGGAGTTATACTTCAGTTTAAGACGGATGAAGGCCTTATAAATTGTAGCCAGATCAGAAGGGGTGAAGAACTTCTTGCATTGTTTTAAGAAACCTAAGCATTTAGCAGCGTCTTTGGCGACTTCAAATATCTGGTCATTCTAACGAAGATCATTGTTTATACACATACCAAGTACTGACAGCTTTTCTGTTTCTTGGATGCAGGTACCATTCATGGATAATGGTAATAAGGTAACATTTAGATTCATCTTCAAATTCTCCCAGTACTTAACTAATTCCAAAATTTCTATCATGATAATAGTGCTTCAAGGTCCCTGAGTAATATAGACTATAGTTTATCAACATTTACCCACAGGAACGGGAACCGGAATTCAAAAACCACTGTACTGATTTCAGTACGGTTTTCGCCATTACAATACGGTGCTACGTAGACTATATTTCATCCCCATACGGGAACTGGGACATATTCGGGAACTTGGAAAATGCTATACCTGTCATTCTGTCATCGTTAGAGTGCTTAATTATCCCTGAGTAACATAAACTATATTTCATCCTCCTTCTCCCGCTAGAATAGAAGCTTTGAAACGACTTTACTTAACTTTCAATTTGATGAACGTAGGGCCTGAGCTACGCCGGGCGGGTCAGCTAGTATATATATATAACCCCAGACTTAATTTTTTAGTCATAACTATAAAATTTACATATTAAATGGAATCGAATTAACAGTTAAGAAAACCCTCAAAAATATGGTACACATTACCTCATATGCAAAACATACACAGTTTGGCACGGCGCCGACGTCTTGTGGTAATTTGTTAGCCCCAAACCCTGCCTCCAATTAGCCAAATTCGATTAGATGCTTCCTACCGCCGAGGAATTCCAACTCATTCACTGCTTCTAATCGCATATTATTATTATTATTGCGTAAACTTCAACTCTTCTGGCGACTTTCTAAAATCCCAATCTTCGTCTTCTGAAGGCTATATAAGGAAAGGATGTTATGCTTTGCACTACTTTTATGATTGTAGCCCGTAAATCAGAAGCTCGGAGGCTGTCAAGAGACGATTTAATAAGAGCCGCATGTTATCAGCGCAAAAAAGCCAATTTATAAGATTTTCAGCAAATATTACTCCACTGGAAAAGAATTCACCTATACCATCGATCAACAAAACGATTAGAATAGGACTCAGAATACATCCCGGTGGGACAGCTTCAGACGTATCGCACTATTTGGACAACTAAGATCTTTTCCGAAGCCATTGCTCCGGATATTTCAAATATATCAGGTGAAGCTATATTCACAAACCCAAACACTAAAGTTCTTATATGAGAGCCTTCCTTTTGACTGTAACAAACGAGTGATTTCCTATCAAAATAAGCTAAGTCGGTACGAGCTGCCATCATCTTAGCAAAGTAAAATTTTATCCCTTCTAGAAATAAAGTAGATTCTATTAAAAAATGGAATGTGTAAGGCATACCGATAATCCGCACTCAGTTGCTGTGAATAAAGGATATGCTGTTCAAATTTTTATAGACTGTAGCCCGTTAATTATCGTTACTTTTTGCTACTTTTCCTAACTTTGTGTTACTTTGCGTAATTTTGCGTAACTTTGAGTAATCCTGAATAACTTTACGAAGGTTTGCGTAACTTTCTGTTTCTTTTAGAAACTTTGTGTCACTTTGCTTTTCTTTGGGTAACTTTTCTAAAAAAAAAACCTTCTCTTCTTGCTCATGTGTGTTCCAACCACGGTGGTGTAGTTTTACATGCTATCTAATTATATATATGTACTTTTTCATGCGGAACATGAGTTTGTTTAAAAGCATCTAGGCTTTCTCATCGGTTTTTTGTCTATAGTCTGGACCAACAGTCACCATTAATTTTTGGCGATGTTAGACCGCCTGATTTGCTAGAAACACATTGCCATGCTATTTATAGTGGCCTTCTTTCTATTGGTGAGCAAGAACGACATTCTTGAAAGGATTCACTCAAATGTATAAACGGGGACCATTTCCCGGCTTTATTCCTTTTCCATATTACCTCGAAAACGGAAACGGGAACGGGAATATAACCGAGAATTTGGAAAATACTGGCCCGATTCCATTGCCCCTGAGGAACATTACCTATATTTCATCCCCATTTGCTCACTACAACTGAAACTTAGATTCTGCTTTTTTTAATTACTCAATTCGATCACCGTAGAATCCGAGCAACCCCGGGCGAATCAGTTAGTCTAAAATATACGAGGGGGAGGGTAATCTTTTATTTTCTTTTTGATGGTCTTCTTTGGCTGTGCCAAATTCTACTTAGTTGGTCTTTTTACACAGTAGCGTGACCTTTTTTCATCTGAAAGACAACAGGTGGTTTACGTTTGGCATTGGTTGGGCTTTCTTTTGAAACCTGCCGGAAAAGCATTTTCTCGATTATCGGGTCAGGATCAGCTTTGAAATGTAGATCCCTAAAATGCACTAAGCGCCTAGCTTTGTTGCGCCACCATATTTACTTTCATTTCATTCATAAGATAATGAGATTTGAAATTTTACTGCGATTAAAAAACATTTTTATTCGGGTTCACCTTAGTAAGCTGTTGTAAATGTCTTGCCTTTCCTATGTCACTGTCCTTTGGTACGTGCTTTAATCAAATCATTCCTTTTTTTATGGTAAGAGCTTGAATTTTGAACTTTTGTCCATTCCCTCGGTCGTTTCCGTGGACTTTTTTGTTTCTTTTTTATAATTGAACATGATTAAAAACAATGCCATCTGGGGGTAATATTTAAGCCATCACCATTGCTTTGTTCGTCTTTGATTATCGTGCTGCACTTTCGGAGTTGTTTGTGTTCGGCTCATTTATTCATGTGTTTTGCTTAATTTCAAAACCCAACTGAAGGCCACCCACATCGAATATATTACATTCTCTATCGATTTAATATTTGAATCAATATCCCTCTGCTTTGCGAACAGTTTCCACTTTCAACCCCTCAACCATTCCTGGTACCTATATTTACATGTAAGACAAAACAAAATAAAACAAAACAGTTATGAATAATGCAAAAGCTCCAATGGAAATCTTGTCCTAAAATACAGATAAAATAATAATTACGAGTAAAAGGTTTCTTTTTGTCTGTTTTCTTTCGGAATTTATCGGCCATTTCATCCCTATTTTACAGAGACACATAAAAATACGATCATATCGCTCCTGTTGCGATGGTATCCATTTGTTTTTGGATTGAAATTCAATGACCTACAGTAATTGGGGCAGCTTTTAATGTAAAGGGGGAGGTCATATGATTCAAAATTTTGGTCCTTCTCTTCGGTGTGAAAGATGGCTTCACATTTATTGTGGGTGTAAATCAAATTTGGTAGTCCCCATGTTCAGAGACAGTTGCAAATTCAATTTTCAGTAATATGTTAATGTTTATAAATATGAAGGTTTGTGTGAATGAATATGAGCAAAGTAGGAAAAAAACTGTATTAGTATAGGGAGAGATCTCGCGTCCAACAAATTGCATCTTGTTACATACGAGCTTATGGCACGCCACTTTCAACCTTTGTTACAGATTCTTTTAAGAAAAGAGAATACATTTTGATATTTAAAAAATGAGTATGTATTTTCTGTGAGTAAACACCGAATGCTTATTTCATTTTAAAAAAGGTATGCAATTGATAATGGAAATCAATGACCACATTTGGTCATGAAAGTTTCATAACCAAAACACACCCTTGTCACTAACTTAACAGTTTGTGTGTTTGAGATTTTAAACCGCTATATTGCTATACCCCAGTCCTTCACACAATCCTAGGAAAGAATTCAAGAAAGAATAAGAATAAAGAGGTTGGCACAAGAGAGCTCGATTGAGAGGACCTTCAAATGATTACCGAACAACAACGGCTAAGTGAAAAACGCTTTCCTTGGCAGTTATTTGCTTTCAGACCTGCTGTGGAAAAACAATTGGATGTTTATGTGACTCGAAACTTGAACTTCCTCGTAACTGGTAGAAATGTTAACCGATACGCCACGGTGTTCAATCAAAAAACTTTAGTGGGCAACAGGACGTAGATAGGGGAGATCAGGGGGATATACCCCCCCCCCCCCCCCCCCACCATTGTTATCGATAATTGTTCAACATAACCAGTCATGAATCAAATAAGCTAAGAAAACACACTCTGAAATTTAGTATGTATCTACTGCCTACGTGAATTGGCCTTATAAGTACTCACAGGATTGTATAGTCAACTTCGTCTGAAAGAAGTTATTATTTCTGCATATCACCTAATCTTTTGAATTTCTTTTTTATATCGATTTTCCACGACAGGTAAAAATAAAATCTTTTGCCTTAAAATACAGCAGTTTACCAAACATTACTTAATTAACAATCCAGGTGATGCTCTTGCAAGACTTATAGTGGAAAATCTTCAAAACTGTGATTTAGACATTTCTTTTTTGATCGGCCAAGGGTACGACGGATCAAACAATATGTCTGGTCAAAACAATGGTGTCTAGGCAATTATTCGCCATGATCTGTACGTCCATTGTGCAGCACATTCTTTGAACGTTGCTATACATATATGTTTAAAGCAAAATACCAGTCAATAGAAATTGCCTTACCACAATTGAAGCAGTTTAAAATTATTTCAATACACCGAAAAGAAAAGATATGCTATACCCGCCCGGCGCGGCGTAGCTCAGGCCCTATTTTTATCACTTGAAAGTTAAGTAAAGCAGTCTCTAAGCTCTCATTTGGCAGAGTGGGGATGAAATATAGTCTATGCTACTGCAATTAAGCACTCTTACGATGACAGAGTTTTTGAAATAAGTCCAGGCCACCCGGCGTTACTTGGGCCTCTCCTGAGGGATAAAATATACGCTAATAGGGCCCCTACACTACGCAAACACGTTTGTACAAACGTAGTGCAAACATAGTTTCGCAACACTACACAAACATGTTTGAGAGATATTAGTTGCTGAGCGATTTCGCATGTGCTGCTTTAATTATTGCTATAAACTTTGCTTTTAACACGCCACAACACCGGTAAACTCTTATATAAAATTCGATAAATTCCGTCCAAAAAATTTGTTCTTGTTTATTCATCTTTATTTCTTGAAAATTGACAATTATTTGAGCAAAATTCAATACACACGACTCAAACATGTTTGTGCAAAAACGGAAAATCCAAAATTTTTTCAATTTCTTCAAACCGTTAGCGCAACATCGCTACACACTACTCAAACAGTTGGCAAAATAGTTTTTACAAAAACAAAATACATGTGTTTGTGTAATGTAGGGATCCTATAAGTTAATGAGGGACTATGTGGCATCCGAGTGCCGAAAGAATCTTTGAAATTTGTCCAGTAGTTTCTAAGTTTCCATTTCCAACTCCTTTCCTTTCCGTTCAAGTGCAAATATGTTAATGAAATATAAGTCTATGTCACTGAGGGATAAGTTCAATGAATCTGAATTGATACAGACGAAATTAATTCAGCAACAATCAGCATCTAAACTTTTTTCTCATTGAACTCTTAAAATCTTAAAATGTATTGAAAGTAGTTACAATTTATTATCAGAATAAAACTTTAAAAATACAGTACGTATACGCCAGAGTCAATAGTAGACACTTAAGAAAACGTATTAAAAATGTCTTTTTTGTGTTCCGATAAATAAAAGACCTATACTTTTGTATAAACTAAATTCAAAACATACAAAACGAATCCGTATTTAATAAAAAAAAAACATATTTTTAAGAAGATTGAAATATTATTATTATTTTCGGCACATCATGTTGCTTACTTACAAAACAGTGCATTCCTGAAATACTGGCTACATATAAGGTTCAAATTTGATATTGACAGACACACACTGTTATTATACAGTCTGTGAGTTAATTTACGGCTTTCTCATAAACTATATTTTTTGTTTTGTTTTGTGGTGCGTAAATAAACAAAGAAGACGGTTTTCCGACGCGCGAGCATGCGACGCATAATTGTCCATGCAAGAAACAGGAAAACTCCAAGTTGATTCCGCAAACTTCTATTTCTATTTCTTGATTTTTGTATGGTAATCGCAAAGGCCAGACGTACTGGAAATTGTAACCGTTAAAAATCGAATGGTAAATCCGTTGAAATCATCGGTATTCGCGGCCTTTGTATTGTCATTTTATGATTGTTGCTTCAATGACGTTATTCATCAGCTTCTTCACAGCCAGTATTGTCCCATTGCATAGTCGAGGTTGATTAATGTTACGCAGCATGACGACAACTGATCCTACTATCAAAAAAGATCACAAAAGTACAGAAAGTTCTCGCGCACGTAGTGGTAATCTTCACTCACAAAGATTGGTTGTCAAATCTTAAATATAATGGTTACTTTCAGATATCAAGTTTGATAAATTGACTATTTGACGTTCCCATTTCCGTTCCTGTGGGAATTTGTACTCATAGGCAATAAATTAAATTCTTACCAGTCAAAAAGTTAAAAAAAAGATATTCAAAAACAAATAGTTAAATAATCTTATTATTTGTTATTTATTATTTTAATTTTATGTTTTCAAAAATGGTTCAGAAAAAAAACAAAAGTATTGTTTGAACTTAATTTTTTATTCATTACAGTTGAGAATAAAAAAAGTGTTACTTTTACTATATTCTAACTCTTTTTTTCATATTTTCTACCTGTTTAACCTTCCCTAGACTTCCAAGAACATTTCAAGTCCACGAACAGCAATTCATTTTTATATATACAGAAAGATAGATAGACAGATATTAGCCGGTTTAAACGTCAATTCTTGAAAGAACTTTCTCCAGTTTAAAGAGAATAAAAACAATACAAAATCATGACCAACGAAGTGAGATTTTAAATTAATGATAGTGTGAAAAGCTTTGGATGTTTACTTATTTGCAGGATCGTTTGAATGGTTTGATTTGTCTAGCTATATTCATCGCGAAATACCTATAACAGCAGACGAGGTTATAAGTGTTTTATCTTAAAAGAACAAAAAAATGGATCTAATTTTGTGACTTATTTTTAAAATTAATATTATTTTACTTATTTCATCAATATTTAATATAGTTCATATTCAAACTAATACTTATAGTATATTATCTTTAAGAAATATAATTTTTTACTGCATACATGTAGGATATTGCTACTCAACGACCCCTTAATCCGAACACCTAATGTAACGGAACGAAGACAAAGCAACGAAGAGAAACGAAGACAGAACAAAAAAGCCAAGATAATGCGAGGACGACGAATCGTATATATATAACATATAACATATAAACGAATCAGAAGTGTCATCAGTAGTGCCCCCCCCCCCCCCCCCACATACATTCAATGAAGTCTTGCTATTTGTTTTTATTTTTAATTAAAACTTTGAAGAAAATGAGCCAACTAGAACCAATAAGTTCAGTTCTGCCTGTCTTTTTATACGATTTAGCCTTCGACACTTGTGAAACTCAAGTGTCATTTGAAGGACCATAATATTGGTTGAGTTTTTGCCATCAAGGGTAATGAAACACTTAACAATCGAACAGCCCGTAAGAATTATTAAAATTTAATGCAAAGGTGATGATTCAGACGCATCCACCTTTCGAGCATTACTCAATGATAATGGTCGTTATAAAGCAATCGTAAGACAGTAAAGAAGTTTAAAGAAGTTTGCTGACGATCCGAGCATATCGTTTTCCCAGGGTTCGTTATGTACTAGCAACTGTCAAGAAATGGTGTTTTGTTTAATTTCGTCAAAAACCTTTGGAAAATTTAATTCAATTAGTCATTTTCTAATTCAAAAATTGTTCTACAGTAATGTTTGGGCAATATGCCTTTATTATTATGTTATATGTTAAAATGGAAAATTGTGAATTTAATTCAATAAAATCAAGAAGCAAAAATGAAATACATACGACAAATCTTGACCTTTGATTTACACAAGTGAAAAACTTATTATTATTTTAGTTTTGTTTTGACTTTCATTTTGATCGATGAGATTTTTAGTTTTGCCAAGTGTTGGTGTTGACTATTTAGGTTGAAACCAATAGTAAGGTTCACGTCTCAAATTTGACATCACTTTTCGACGATTTTAAAAAGACTAACATTGGTTTACTCTGATCTATGATAAACTCGATTTTTCTGTCAGTACAGAACAGATGGTAAAGACCTATTTTGGAATTTCATTTCACTTAGAAATATTGTGATTAAATTGGGATCTTATGTTCTCAGGGTTGCCAGATTTTCAATTTTAAATGGCGTTCAAAATTTCTTTCCCGAGTAAAATTTCATTTTTTTTTTTTTCTGGTGCACAAAACAGTAATAGAAAAACAACTAAGGTGGTTAGTTTAACAATTTTTTTATTTTATGTGCATTTAAATACAATTATAACATATGCTCAAACTGACCTCCTGCGTTTTGAATGCATGCTGGAGTCGGTTTTCGAATTTCAATGTGGATGTTTTTGTTTTTTTTCTTTTTAACTGGCTTACTTCTAGTGATCCTTCGGAAATACGTTCTTTCTTTTCAGTTAAGGTAGTTCATTTCAGGTGAGAAAGCAATTTCTTTCATTCGTCTCCATACAAGAAATCCAATACAGTGAGATCGGGAGATCGTGCACGTCAGTGCATTGGTCCACTTCTACCTATCCATCGACCACTGTATTTTTCATCCGACCAATCCTCAACTTCACGAGACGTGACCATGACCATAGTGGGCCGGAGCACCATCTTGTTGGAAATATGATGAAGCGAGGTGAAGCAGTGAAATATCCTCCAATAGGTCTGGAAGAGTATTTTGTAAAGACTCCAAATAGTTAGTAGAATTAAGTTGGGGTGGTAATTTGAACGGCCCGATTAACCTATTTCCAATTATACCTGCCCACATATTAACACAAAATCTGTGTTGAAGTGCTCTTTGTCGTCTTGAAAGTGGATTGCTTGAAGCCTATATATGGAGATTGTGGAAACTCAAAGCACAATTTTCTGTGAATTGAGATTCGTCTTTCCAAAGAAATCTGTTTATAAAGTAAATGTCATCCAAGCTTCTCTCTAGAAACCAGTTACAAATGGTGACTTAATAAACTGATTAAATAATTTATTCATCACCATTGAACATTCATACCCCAAACTATAATCTCCCTGAGAAGCGGTAAGTCAATCATTGTGTTGTGGTAGCAGGTTAAGTACACTTTGAACCCTTTACATCAGGGCACAGTTATAGAATTACCTTATCAGTTCTTGGAAAACTACTCCAAAAAGTCAAAATGAGACGTTTTACCAGTTTACTATTTTTCCAAATATCATAAAATGCATCAGTTTTTGAGTGCGCTTATTTCTGGTTTTTTTTACTATTGTTTTGTCAATCAGAAAAAAATACAGAAAGTATGTGTTTATCAGCCATTTTATGAAAAACATACACCAAAATCAAATTTTGCTCGGAAAAAAAATTTTTAACGCCTATTAAAATTTCAATTACTCTACAAAACTACTTTTAAAATATCTCCAACTTTCACTTAAACTTTCTATTTTCTCTTCCAAAACCATTTTTAAAAGCGCAAAATAAACCACTTGCTAACTAGGTCAACCAAGAAGTGGTTGATCTTGTCAGTTTGTCCTTTCTCGACTTTCAAATTCACCTACGCATTCATACAATCGGCCAATCGTGAATCGAGGTTTTCTGCCACGGCTTTCTAGCACATGCAGCCTTATAGCTGACAAGCACAAGCACTTCGTTGTCGAATTCCAGCGAAACCTTTCACTCGCACCGTTGTATATAGAAACTATAGTATTATTATGTAGACTTTTTGGCTGGTGGTCTCCGTGCCAACTTAGCAGTCTCCGTTCCAAGCAATTTGTTTTACCATTGTGTGTAGAGAGACGAATGCTGCGCCACCATGCTCGTCCGGTCCAAAGCACTGTTAAATCGATTCATGAACTTACTATAGTTTCTGTATACAATGCTCGCACAATTTTTCAATCACACTGAACTGAAAAATTTGTTGGGGGTTTTGTTCCCAAAACTTATCCAGCTCATTAGTCGAGATCAGACCCCTCCCATAAAACATGTCGAGAAAAATGAAAGTTCCTGAAGGTTGAAAATAATACTTCTGGGCATTTTCCCAGTTACTCTACAATATATTCTACTGAGTCAGGGGAAGGATAAAATTCTCTGTGTTACAACTTTTCAAAAATTGAAGGGAGGAAAAGCTACTAAAACCAAAATGAACTACTTTACCCTATTCGGTGGATCTTTGCGCAGGTTTGGGGAAAAGGGAAAACTATTAATGTTTCATTGTATGAATCGGTCTTTCAATAATAAAAGTTATATTTAGGCAGCCGTATTTATTAGATTTCCCTAAATAGCTCTGAACGGACGAATAGTTATGTAGTGAATAGCACTCTATTCTACGTTAAAAAAAATTCTTATTTATAAATCATTATAGTTATGGTAAGTATATCTCACCTATCTATAATCTATAATCTAATTTATAGCATTGAGCGGTAATACACAGGTGTACTTCACTATCGAAAACAAACCGGTCTCTTAAAGCCATCTATGTATCCGCCGGCGTACTAACATTTCCTTGTCATTTCACAATAGCGATGACATAAACCTATTCAGTCGCTATACTACTTAAATCGGCGTTCAGGATATTCCACCTCTATGTTACGTTCAAAAAGTTTTATAAATAGGTTTTTCTGTTCAGAGGTATTATAAGAGGAACATAGCACTATTCGCTCCCTATTATGGGTTTATAAATAAGACTGAGGATGTTTACACTTGCAGCACTACGCTGCACAGTGTGTTTCATAACGAAGTATGGCTTTCACACGTGCCATTTCAATTGTTCTCTTCGGTGATATGTGTATGTATGTGTATAGTGTTGTGTGTGTGATATCCTGCTTTTTGTAGTGTGAGTAATGAGGTGTGAATGATGATGAATGTAAATATGATATACGTGAATGATGATAATGGGTGGATGATGTTATAAGTACATGGATGTAAGTATGTTTATATGATGATAATGATTTGAACGTTGATGAATGAGAAGGATGATGCTTGTAGGTGACGAAGTATGAATGACATTCCATTTAAGTAATTGGTGTGCGAGTCTCCAGAGGCGTCTGGCTCGACACACCAAACGCCGACATCAGTTCAGCTCATCCGCTGTTTACGACATGCACCTATTTTGCCATTTGCTCAAGCTATGTTTCGATCACATTGCTTAGAGCAAACAACGGAGTAATGATGGGACGAAGAAATGATAGGGAAGGGTTTGAAGAAAAGAGAGAGATATCAAAATCAAAATAACTAAATGTAAGAAAGGTTTTTGTGGCGGGAAAATTTACCGTAACACCCCAAACCATATGATCCCAATTTAAATATAGTCTTGAGGACTAGTATTTCTACTGAAAATAAACATAACATAGATCAGGGTACACAAAAATTAATCTTTTTTAAAATCGTCGCAAAGTGATGTCAAAGTTGAGGAGTGCATTTTACAGTAGAACAATTTTTTTCTTAGAATATGACAAAGGACCACATCACAAAGTTAACACGAATCACGGGACTCCCTGCACTAAGAATAACGAATACTAAAACTTTGTTCAGCTTTAAAATTTTGTTAGTGTACTTAACACGCAATCCAAATGTCGTGCGCTCCAGTCGAGTCGTGCCCATTATTTTGATCGACTCCTCCCTTTTGCAATTGAATATCACTCGATTCTTTATTTCAAAGTAACAAACCTCGCTTCTTATTCTCACACTTTGAACTTTTCTCTCAAAGTCTTCACAACACACACATTTTAACTATACCTGCAACAATATGTTCCCACTACTACTAGTTTTTGCTCATAGCATTCTCGTAATTGCAGTCACACGGAAAATAAAATTTCTAAAGGATATTAAACAGACAGAGTTTTAACTTTATGACAGCTTTATTTGGTTTTAAAAAGATTCACTCATTCATTTGTTTTATCAAAAAAATCTTTGTTCGTGATTTCAACGAGAAATCCTTTTATAGACACAAATCCTTAACCTTTACAGCGAACACAACCTAGCGGCTGGCAAAGCTTCGTTTAAGAGAAAACGACACGAACTAGGAATTTGAATCGTCAATGGCTTTGTCACGAACTTTGTACACCATAAACTGTGGCGGTTCAACTGTTCAATGCCATTGAAACAACAAATGTTTAGAATTCGAAATAATTTCCATAACTCCAAGAAAGGAGTGTTCCACGAATGTGCTCTACAAAACTTAACACTGCCATGTGAACGGAAAAAACCTTTGAGGAAAAAAACTTTTGAGGAAATACAAGCCCATTTCTTTCAAGCTTTGCTATAAAGTAAACAGTTGGAAATTCAAACACCATTTTTATTCAGTCTGTTTTAAAAAACAAAACAGTAAAACAATACAAAACTCTTTTGAATTCTCTGCAGCTATGTATGATTGAAAGTGTGTGCTCAGCTCAATGATAACGCCTTCCTGTACCTCTGCTCCTTTTTGCGGAATGATATCATGCAACCGAAACAAGGAATGGCAGCAATGTCCTCAGCAGCAACTTGCTCATGATGATTTAAAACATTCTTTCAAAAAAGAAAAACCAATGTGAACGTATAAGGAAGTCCTGTAATAACCAACTAGATTCACTTAGCTTAGGTATCTACTTCGGGACAAAAAAAAACCGGTAGAAAAACAAAACTTCCAGATGGCTGGTGTGGAAGTCAATTTTAACGCTCAATTTGTTCCTTCCAATGAAATTGCCATTTCTTGATATCATAGAAGGACACTTTAGTTGTGCTATGTGCTTAAAGATAAAAAAAGAGGATGACAAGTTCGAGGAAATTTAAAGATGAAAAGAAGGGATGTCTTGGTCATTCGTGTATTGGATCTTGTTTGAAAGTAAATTTAATTTTCACCTATGGAAACTTTGAGTATGGGTGTGTTTATTTTCCACCTTTTTTTAAGGAAATGGATTTTTGAAGACATCTATCTAACGATAATGTAATGACCAAATTATTTAAGTGAATACAGAATTGAATTGAACAGGAGCTTTTGGGAGCTTCGGGTTCGGGCGGTTTATCGTGTAAGGAACAAATTCCAAAGGTTAAGGCCACAGTACTTTCTTATACAAATATCAGCTTTCAAGAATTTTCCTCTTCTATTTTGAAAGGATATTTCCAAGAAGAGATGATTTAGGCTGATGGCTTATTTGTTAGTGCCTCAATGCTTCATTTTATGTAATTTTTAACATTGCATCAAATATATTAATAAATAAATAAATAAATAACAAGAAGAGATTTCTCTTAAAAAGTTTAAAATTTTTGATGTTCTTGGTTCTTCTTGATGGTTTATATATTTATTTTCTGATGAAATTGTACATTTCAATCTGAACATTCGCAGATACTTGATGCAGACATATGAGGGGTGTTTTTATTGGCATTTATATATATAAAAATAAATTGCTGTTCATTAGTCTGGCTTAAACTCGAGAACGGCTGAACAGATTAACCCTATCTTGGTCTTTAAATGTTCGTGGAGGTCTAGGGAAGGTTTAAAAGGTAAGTTATATGAAAGGAAAGAATCGGAATATAGTAAAAGTAACAATTTCTTTTTTTCTTAACTGTATTGAATAAAAAATGTAATTCAAACAATACTTTTGATTTTTCTTAATCGTCTTTGACAACAAAAAATTAAAATAATAAATAACAAGTAATAAGATTATTTAATTTTTTGTTTATGAAAATTACTTTAACTTTTTGACTGGTAAGAATTTAATTTATTGCCCATGAGTACAATAGACTATATTTTATCCTCAAATTTCCACAGGAACGGAAATGGGAACGTCAAATAGCCAATTTATCAAACTAGATTTCTAAAAGCAACCATAATATTTAAGATTTGACAACCAATCTTTGTGAGTGAAGATTACCACTACGTGCGCGAGAACTTTCTGTGCTTTTGCGATTCCTTGTGATAGTGGCATTCCAGGTAATGTGCTTTTTCCAATAATAGTGGAGGACCGTAAGCTTTTTACCTAGGAATCCAGGGCCAGTCCATGGATTTTCATGAAATTTTCGAAAATGGGTTTTGGATGGCGTATAGAAAAAAGTTAAAAAATAAAATTTCACCGCTCTCGATTTTTTAATTATTTTTAAAATTAATTATTAACTTTTAGAATTTTATTTTATTTATTTAGGGTATTTTAGATAAGGTTTTCCAAAGCGTAAGGATGGATAGGTTTGGTTAAGACAAAAAAAAAATTGTTTGAGAGGGGTGGTCTATATCCCTCCGTGTAGGCGCTAGGGGCAATTTTATATGAAATTTAATTCATTTTTTAAAAAACTATTTAAAATCAACTAAGCCACTTACTTTCTTATACTTTAGTGTTTTTGAAAGCTATTGCTTTGTTCTTTAATAAAAATTTTAATTTGAGCTCACTTAATGAAAAGTTTTGGAGAAATCAATCCTCAAAGTCAAAATTTTGAAAAAAGAAAATATTTTTTTCTTAATTAATTTTTTTTTTTTTCATAATTTTGCCCCACAAAGGGCCATTTTTTCTTTTCATGTTCAATGCTTTTATTAATATTTACTCAGAGCAAAAAACCGAACAGAAAATTTTTTCTTGGTTTAAGAGAAATTAAAAAAAAAAACGAAAGATACTTTTTTCCAGAAAACAAAATGTCGTTAATTTCCCGCTTATTGAACTTTTTTCCTTGAAGTGAAATATGAAACGTGTCTTAAATAGCATATAAAACAAAGTTAAAAAAAAAAATTTGTATGATCTTAATTTTAATATAAATTATAAATAATTATTAACATTTTAGAGTTATATTTTAATTATATTACTTTTAAGTAAAATTTAAAACTAAGACCTATAAATTGGTCTCAAAGGACACCACATATACTGATTTGTGCTCTAGATGCTATTTCTGGTCAAACGTGTTGATGGATCCAAATAAATATGGTATTTTGCCAAATAAATACTCGCGAATTTTTCTACGTGCGTTCAGCATGCAAACAAACATATATCAATAAGGGATGCATCAATTCTTATATAAAAGAAAGAACTACACATCAGCATGCTCCCCACCTAAAAAAACATCGAGCCGTTAATTTAACTGATTTAAGTCACATTTAATGATTGAAAATTCAAAATTTGGCAAAAAAACACATTTTTTCGGTTCCATCAACTCGTTTGAGAGGAAACAGCATTTAGAGCACAAATTAGTATATGTGCTGTCCTTTGAGATGAAATTTCAAGTTTTTAATAGGTCTTAGTCTTAAAATTTAACTTAAAAGTAATATAATTAAAATATAACTCTAAAATTTTAATGATTATTTATAATTTATATTAAAATTAAGATCATACAAATTTTTTTCTTTAACTTTGTTTTATATGTTAATTAAGACACGTTTCATATTTCACTTCAAGGAAAAAAGTTCAATTAGCGGGAAATTAACGACATTTTGTTTTCTGGAAAAAAGTATCTTCCGTTTTTTTTTATTTCTCTTAAGCCAAGAAAAATTTTTTAGTTCGGTTTTTTGCTCTGAGTAAATATTAATAAGAGCATTGAACATGAAAAGAAAAAATGGCCCTTTGTGGGGCAAAATTATGAAAAAAACAATTAATTTAGAAAAAAATATTTTCTTTTTTTAAAGTTTTGACTTTGAGGATTGATTTCTCCAAAACTTTTCATTAAGTGAACTCAAAATAAAATTTTTATTAAAGAACAAAGCAATAGCTTTCAAAAACACTAAAGTATAAGAAAGTAAGTGGCTTAGTTGATTTTAAATAGTTTTTTAAAAAATGAAGTAAATTTCATATAAAATTGCCCCTCGCGCCTACACGGAGGGATATAGACCCCCCCTCTCATACAATTTTTTTTGTCTTAACCAAACCTATCCATCCTTACTGTTTGGAAAACCTTATCTAAAATACCCTAAATAAATAAAATAAAATTCTAAAAGTTAATAATTAATTTTAAAAATAATTAAAAAATTGAGAGCGGTGAAATTTTATTTTTTAACTTTTTTCTATACGCCATCTAAAACACATTTCCGAAAATTTCATGAAAATCCATGGACTGGCCTTGGATTCCTAGGTTTTGCCTTTTTTATGTCTAACGGTCCTCTACTATAAATTTTTTTTGATAATCGGTGATAGTGACAATTTACTACTTATTTAGCAATTTACGATGACGAGGAGAAGGCGGTCTGACTTAGGTCCATGATCTCAATGCAACCATTCAGAATTTTCTTCCAGGACAGTTAGTTTCTTTCAAATCAGTCGACAACGTTATGAACCACGAAGACGTAGTCAACTATCCCACGGAAATTCTTAATTCACTTGAATTGCCTGGACTACCACCTCACAATTTTCAGTTAAAAGTAGGATCAGTTGTCATCATGCTGCGTAACATTAATCAACCTCGACTATGCAATGGAATAAGACTGGCTGTGAAGAAGCTGATGAATAACGTCATTGAAGCAACAATCATAAAAGGACAATACAAAGGAAGGGATGTCTTGATACCGCGAATACCGATGATTCCAGAGGATTTACCATTCGATTTTTAACGGTTAAAATTTCCAGTACGTCTGGCCTTTGCGATGACCATAAATAAATCACAAGGACAGTCGTTAGAAGTTTGCGGAATCAACTTGGAGTTTTCCTGTTTCGCGCATGGACAATTATACGTCGCATGTTCGAGCGTCGGAAAACCGTCTTCTTTGATTATTTACGCACCACAAAACAAAACAAAAAATAAAGTTTATGAGAAAGCTTTAAATTGACTAACAGACTGTACAATAACAGTGTGTGTCTGTCAATATCAAATTTAAACCTTATATGTGGCCAGTATTTCAGTAAAACACTGTTTTGTAAGTAAGCAACTTAATGTGCCGAAAATAATAATAATATTTCAATCTTCATAAAAAAATGCTTTTTTTTATTAAATACGGACTCGTTTTCTTAGTTTTGAAATTAATTTATATAAAAGTATAGGTCTTTTATTTATCGGAACATGAAAAAGACATTTTTGATACTTTTTCTTAAGTGTATACTATTGACTCTGGCGTATACGTACTATTTTTTTTTTTTTTTTTTTTTAAGTTTTATTCTGATTATAAATTGTAACTACTTTCAATACGTTTTATATTTAAGAGTTCAATGAGAAAAAATTTAGTTGCTGATTGCTGCTGAATTAATTTCGTCTGTATCAATTCAGATTCATTGAACTTATCCCTCAGCGACATAAACTTATATCTCATTCACATATTTGCACGCCGTGAACGGAAGATTCCCTCAGGAAAGGAGTTGGAAATGGAAACATAGAAACTACAGCACCGATTTCAAAAATTCTTCCACTGTTAAGATGTAACATTATTCCCGAATAATATATAAACTTTAAGTCACCCTCCTGGAACTGCCCTCTTCTACCCACCGGAACCGAAGTTTTTATTAATATTAAAAATCCGAAATAAACTCTGTCTTTCTGTTTTTCTCTGTTACTATCCACCAAACTGTTGAGCCGATTTATATGAATTTTGGTAAAGAGATAGTCTAGAACCTGAGAATGGACATAGGGTATAACCCTCCCCTTCATCTTTAAAAAAGACGAAAACCTTGGTTACTGAGCTACTCTTTATTTTATTTCAATAACCCCTAACTGGAAGATGAATTGTTATTCTAATTAAACACTCATCTTGACGTCATATTGTTGCCGCATCCTTAAATATGACTTACCCCAAGCACTATTATATCATCACTCCATTACGATTCAGTTGTGAGCCAACCAAACAAAATTATCAATTCTGTTATTTAAATTCATTGACAGATTTTATTAAATTCAAAAAAAAGAATAGTTCGTTAAGTTCCAAATAATACAGAGAAATTTGTCTACTCATCGTCAAGTAAAAAAAATTTGACAAACATGATAAAAAAAAAAACTATTAATCTCCTAAGCTAGATTAGTTCTTGATTGTCTCTTTACGATCAAAACTATAAATTCATTTCAATAATGCATGCGAGTGAAAAGAAAAAAACTGTGCTGAGTGTGATTGCAATTGAAATTCACTAAGCTAATCATGAGACGAAATATGCTCTTTTTCTCTCTACTCTCTCTTATCTGCATACACTTGTCGTTTTTACTCTGCTGTTTTGCTCGCGTTCACTACTCTTTCACACAAAATGAATTTTCTTTACTATTAAGATACTTTATGTTTCAGATAAATATTAGGCATTTAGATTTTAGGATTTATGTTTAAATTTAATCTGTTCATCTTTCATAACCGATCTCATTCAGTTTACAAACATAACATAACGATAAAATGATTGACATACCGGTTCTCCAAAGATGATGTGCACAGCATCCCTGTAGTGGTTGTCGCGCCGATTTCTTTCGTATAGCGCAGCTGAATAATTGATCGGGAGTAAATGTTATGTTAAAATTGAATGAAATTAAATTATGCTTGGTGCACAGATTATGATGAGAGACTGTACGATTACATTTATATATCTAACTTTTTTTTTTTCTTTTACATTTTATGTTCTTTTACTTTATCACAATTCAATTATGTTTTTTTTTTTTTTTCTTTTATAAAATATTGATGATTAGGATGTTGGTGTGCGAAGAGCAAGTAGAGCCAACCGTGGCGTCGTATCGTCGCTGGTTGTGATGTTGGATGATCAGAGCTGGTGTCGGGTCGCTGGTTTTGAACCCGTGGAAGCCCTCTGATAAGATTGTTGGTCGTGTCTGTCGTGTTTTTTTTTTTTATTTTTTTTTTATTTTTTTGTATTGCTATAGCGGACAGAGTATTTTACCTTGATTTGCCAAATGATTGAAATTGGCTCGTGATGTGATCAATTGTCGGGGCTGATTGATCGTGTGATTTATTGGGGCTCACGTGTAGGCGCCAACAGCACAGTCAAAACGATATCTCTAGCCGATTTATGGGCATAAGCCCACTGCTTCACTTCTTGGAGGAAGGATTCCCTATCCTTGATTGCGATTCTGGGAGTGACTTTTAGATCAACTCCCCGATCTGTGCCATTTTATAATAAAAAGCGCTTGCGTATAAGTTTTTTTTGATCTTCGACTGGTAGATTCTCGTTTAATTACGTGTTCGGTTTACTTGATCATTAAATTTTTCTTTAAACCATGCGATTTCTTTTTTTTCTTTATTAGAGAAAAACGCACTGATCTGCTTTACTTGTCTCAAAAAAATCACTTTGGTACAGAAACAGACTGATCTATCCTCGACGAGAGCTGAAGCAAAAGAGATCGACTCACGGAAATGAGTTGCGCTTTTTCGGCCAAAGTTCGAAATTTGTTCGAAGGAAATAATCTGTTCGAATTTCTAACAGAATTATTTTAGACCATTTAGGTCATGATCGATGGTATGGAATTACGTTCCGTTTTATTTAAAGGGGTTGTTACATCGGCCTACACACTGCTGGTCCTTACAGGCTTGATTTCTGGCTTTGGCACCCTGGTTAAATCTTTTTACCTTTTGGTAAGATTTAAGAGTGGCCAAAAGCAGTCCTTGTTCTCTTTTGAATCAATGTTTGTCGTGCTTTTTGTTTGGCTACATTAACCTGCTTACATTCTTCATTTGGGTTCATTTTGGGGGCCAATTGAAACTCAGGACCTCAGGGGCAGCGGTTCTGATGGCTTGTTGGTATTGCTGCTACTGGTCTTCAATACTTGATGGTGACGGCATGAGATTCAAGGACAGTTGGAGAGAGACTCCATTGGCGAAGGCACTGGCATGACATCACCATTGGGTTGCACTCGTACTTGGTATAGTCGGGAACCCAGCCGACGCGACGCTGACTTTTGTGAAACCGATAGGTGGTAGAGTTTTGATCTTTTCGGGATCACAATGCTTTTGACACCAAAAAGAAACAAAAAGAAAGTAGCATTTTATCAGAAAATGAAAAGATATTTCGATCTAAAAAAAGCAAGTGAGTTTGTGCAATTTCCACACGCAATCATATGAACAGACAAAGCTTTGTAGACAGCAGCTGCGACGATACGCAGCATTACACAAAGAGGCGACCAAGAGTATAGAATAATGCGTAATGTATTCTATTTCATTCTCTCGCCAACTTGGTCCCACATATTTGTATGTTGGTTACAGTATCGTGACGCATTATCGTTTCATGGAGCTTCCAATTTCCATCTATTCTAAGAAGTTTCAATACAAAAGCAAGCTTCACCAACAATGCAGTACTGTCATCTGTCACCTCTATTCAATTCCGCAGGGTACCCTTTTTAACCTACTATAGGTATATAATCCCTATGCATGTATATGCTTGTGCTTAGCAGAATGCCAAATGGCGAATACATGTATTACAAAATATTCTGTTAACGATAACAATACTGTTGCTAAAAAAAATCTCTCCAACGCATTTTTCAGTCAAATTTTTATTATGTTTACTTAACGCAGAAACCTATCGAATATCTGGTTTTATAGAAAAGATCGTAGAGTAAATAAAATCTCCTGGAACGGTTGGCAGTTGGTAAAAACATGACTTTCACGTTATTACTTTTTTCTGTATGTAGGTAGGTAGGTACATACTCACCTTAAATTCTCTTGAAGTTACTTTTGGTATTAACTATGCACATTGCACATTGTAAGTTTCCCTAAGCAGAAGGACAACTACTTCATGAAAAGTTAATACGTAAAGTACATGTTTTGCATTCAATGTCAGGGTGGTGGTTAACGCTCAGGTGTTGCATATTTGTAAATCCTCACGAACGAAATTCTCTCATCACTTTGGTTAAAAAGTCACTTTGTATCCCAGGATACAAGGCAAGCCATGGCCGGGCTTTTTATGATTTAGAGTACATACATACATAACCAGGTATACATTGTTGCATTTTGATGAAAGCTCAGCTGAGCTGCTGAACAGCTACTAAAATTGCCATTAGTGAGAAGAGGATGGGAGAGAAGCAGATACCTTTAATATTACTTAATGATAGAAAGGAATTTTACTCTTTCAAAATATTATCGCCAACATTGTTCTAAAAGTTAAGACTATCATTGATAGGAGGTGTAGTGTGGTGGGTTTGGTTGATGCTCGTATCTACATACAGAAGCTTAAATTATAAAATTTGGGTGAAGAAAGTTAAAGTCTTTAAGTAGAGGTATAGATAAGTTGTGCTGAATGAAGGAGCCACTTAATGCAGTCTTAGGCGTTCATCAGTATACCTTTTTCTTTAATCTGAATTCCTGAATGACAAATTTGCTGCTGAGAAGAAATGTTGATGGAAGCTAAAAATTGTTTGGATAGTTAAAAAGCTGACGCAGTTCTTACAACAACCTACCTGGCAGAGAATTGGGTGACTGGGTTACTGGGGTTGGGAACCCTCATTGAACCATTTCGATAAAGAAGTAGGTATTCTCCAACCGCTCTTTTCCTAGTGTGGCCCAAGCTGTCGCACTCTCAGCAGAAGTGGAGGATCTTTCCTCTGCTTCTTTGTCCTGGCCTCCTCTACATTAAATTAATGTGCTAATGACTCGTGGGAATACCTGCAGCTGGAGTAGAATTTCTGTTTTTTTTTTTTTTTTTTCTTTAAAAAAACTGATCATAGGTCTCTAGAAACCCTGCCTGTTTCTAAGGATGCCCACCTGTCATTGACGGTTTTTAGAAAGTTTCAACGGATTTTGTTATTTTATTTCTCTATTGGCTTGAGGACTGAGGTGTTCTTTTCGCTGATTCGCGTGCTGACCCGTTTTTGGTCAGCTTCTTCACCATTTCAATACCGGATATGTCACAGTGCCCTGGAACTCAAGTTAAAGATTCGGTGTTCGTTGAGCTAAAAAGTCTTAGATTACATGGACAACTTTCTATATACTTGGATTTTGCGACAGTGGATGAGATAGTTTTAATGACCACCTGGTTGTCAGATGTTTTGCAGCTTCACAGACTGCAGTACCTCTGCTTGATAGAAACAAATCTGTAAAAATCTGAGAAGATTCCTGACCCTAACCCCTGGTTTGTTTTGGAACCGTTCGTGTAGGAGACATAATTTGCTTGTGCGAATGACTGTTAGGGCCACTAAACGGAAATCAGTTTACCGGGGTGGAGTAGTCTGTCTGAATGTCTATATCAGTATATAATTATTGCATTGTTTGAGTCGCCGTGTGGCCTTGGCCGCTATCACCTTAGTGAAAAAGTCTAGAGAAGCTAGCGACAGAGCCACTCGCCGTTGGTGTCATTCTCATGGAACTGGTTGAGCTCATACGTGCAAACCTATGGATCTTGAAATTGGACACCTTCTCTAATGATGGCCACTTAATCAAAAAAGTTTATGTTAGGATTAGTCTTTTTATGGATGTGTAAATCAATGAGTGACTTGTTTTGGAATTTGGAAAAATTCTACTCAGAAGGTGATTTGAGCTATACTTTTTTTCTTTTATATTTTCTTGCCAGTTGAGTTTATGATCCAGGACAACTTCGAGTTATTTTGCCGCACCTGATAAGTAGATTTGTATACCGATTATTGTGGGTAGAAGTATTTCTGCAATGTTAAGCTTTCTCGTGAACTGGACAAGTTAAGTTTTCGTATGGTTGATATTGAGTCCGTAGTTTTTAGCCTATTTGATGAGTTTATTGATAGCTGGCTGGAGGGGCTCACTAAGTGTAATTTCCCGAAGTCATGAATGTGAGCGGTATTGGCTATTAAGGATGATTTATTGACCAATGGAGTTGTATAGTAGTTTGTGGATAAGATGATAATCTTATTTTCCTTCGGCTTGAATGGTCACAATGTTTTTAACAATGAAACAATTAAGTTAACATTGGTTTTTCCCGACGTTTCGGCAAGGTTTGTTGCCTTCTTCAGGGGAAAGTTTACAGAAGAAACAAAAAGATTTTTTTGTAAATTAGATTTACAGTGTATGATCAACTTCAAAGGTATTGGCTATATCTTTTATTCTGCTCAGGTCTAGTGGACCACAGGATGTGATTGACTGCTAGGAACCAAAGTAGCAGGGTGAAAACTCTGCAGTGTACCTTTACGAGTTTTGATCTCTATGGCTCTGCACCCAGTTATGCTTTTACTATTATTGTTTGGAGCATGGAGACGATTTGACAGCATTGGCACTGTATTCAACATTGTTGAAAGCCCCCTCTGTGTCAAGGAATGCAGCCAGCGTATATTCTTTGTATTGGATTGACTCATGGTTTTGACTTGGGCCATATCAAAGGCAAACCACAAAATCACATACTTATGTCGTGGCATGTATTTGTACCAAGAGGATACTTGTTTCTTCAGAACTTCATTTGATATTGCCTTTTTGATTTAGTTCTCCGCATCTCTCCTTTAAACATGACAATTAAGTTTGAGCCGGTCGTAATCTATTCTCGGCAAAGACGGTGTTTTCAACGTGAGGAAGTCCGAAGATCTTTTTACGTCAAATGCGGTCAAATTTTGGTTCTCCTCATGTCATAAGAATGTAATGAAACGTTCAGGTTATCTTTACTTTTGGTACCTATTTGTACCTTGCTCTATTGGTAATGGTACCATAATGTAGTACGTCTGGAACCAACAACACTGAAGTACACATTGAATTCATCATCGTCATACCACAGACAGCGAGGCAAAACTAGTGAAGACAGCTGCTGATTGTCTACAGGCCGAGTATAATTCACATGCAGTTCATTCTCCAGTAGTTGTATAGGTTCTTTTAATTCCATCATCAAACAGTGGGTCATCAGCCGGGGCTGAGTAGGAACATTCAGTCATCAACCGGTGTGAAACGATAAATGTTATAATAAATTATCAGTCATCAGTACAGGCAAAATCTGGAGACCAAGAACAAAACTGACCGGTAAGAGGCTGTTTCAAAACAAATAGTTAAGACATAAATTTCTCGACTGTACCGTCCGACTACTGCTTACTATAGGCTTTCTGTGGTGGGAACTTCTAGTTCGTAGCTTTCTTCTGCCCACAGTGCAACCAGATCATTAATCAGGGGAGTAATTTCGGTAGCAGTCGATAGTGAAGCGATATCGTTTTGACGATAGTACTGCTCTCCGTAACACAAAAAAAGCTGTCGTCTCAAACGTTAGATGACTGAACCAATATTTTCCGTTACATGTCTAACTGTCAAATTGTGACGATAGCACGAAGGTGATCGTTCGATAGCTATTTTGCTATCGTCTCATACATTTCCTTGACGAAAAATCAACTTTTAGACTTAAATTCTTCCCTATTTGTCATAAAAATGGCAATTACGGGGCAGGGGAAGAAAAGATTACAATTTCACATGTACACTTTTTATGACATGATGGTTAAAGTCGCATTTTTACAGAAAAAAATATTAGCAAATGTATGAACTCATTTGTTTTGTTTTATTACTAGTGAAAAAATGATGAACCGTATTCCTCGCTATTTCTGGGTGGTCCTCCAAGTAATTCACCAAAAGCTTTGGTGTTGCTGACCTTGAAAATAAATCCAATTGGAATTTACCATTTTTAGACAGCTTTAGTGCGATCTTCTATCACACAATAAGTTTCATTAAAAAACTTCAACAACAATAGGCGAGACGATAGAGCTACACGAAAGTAAAGTTATGTAAAGCACCGTTTGGGCGTTATCGTCGACGATAGACGAACGAACGATGATCGTCTGTGGAAGTTACGGATCCCCAGATCTATTTCCTGCTGTTCCGGGTGTTTACAGGGGCCGTAAATGAACCTGTTAATCCACCAGAGCTTTTGACTGCTGTTTTATGTATCGTCAGGGGCCATAAATAAGCTTGCAGTCCTCTATTTGTTGCAGAATGAAGTTTTGCCCGTACTATCAGTAGGAATTAGGCTGCAAGATATTAGCGACCAGATAGAACTATTGATATACAAATATGTATTGGGATATACGTAGCTGAGATCTTAGTTAATTGATTATAATACTTCATCATAAGAAATTTAGTTTGCTATTAAATAAAGAAGAAAGAGAAGGTGTTCTTCTCTGAAATTTCGTGGTTTTCTTCAGACAAATAGTTTCTAACCAGCACCTTCACCTCAACAGCTGTAAACTTACCCTCAAACCTTTTATACATTGTCCAACATTGTGAACCGTATTTAACCTACAACTGCGGTGTAGTATCTTCCGTTCACCTTAGGAGGGATTTTCTAAGCAAAAGGGTTTTTTAGAAGTGTGGGCTTCAATCTGGCAATACTTTTTTCAGAATTGGTCTTTTTGACGCGATTTATGCTCAGTTTGGTTGCCCATTTTATCGTTGAAGAATTGAAGCTGCACGATCACTGCATAATCAAACGAAGAAGGGGCTCATCGATAACGAAAGCACACATTTTCGTTAAAAGAGCTTGACTCCAAACTCTATCAAATGCCTTAATACTGTCAAGCGCAATAGTCTAACTTTCTCCAAAACATTGTATAGATTGGTTGTATTTTTCAAGGAGATACGGTAATTATAAGGAGGGTACTCGGCTTTTTTAGGGACAGGCTTAACAAATACAGCTTTCCATCTGTTCGGGAAAAGCCCAGAAGAAACGCATCGATATAAAAGCTTACGCAGTGGTTTTGCCAGTATAGAAGAATACCCCTTCAGAATAACGGAAAGGATACTATCTAAACCAGCAGATCTAAGTATATTAAGTTCTTTGAAGGTGCGATACTAAACGTTGAACTTAGAAAACATTAAGAACGTTCGAGTCTGCTACCAAAAAATTCGGCACAGGAATTCAGCTCTTTGATAGCTGAGAACCACATTTTAAAGCGGCGCGGCGCGGCGGCGGCGTATTTAACAAACTTACGTGACTTCAAAGAAAGCTCAGTGTTTTTAGAATTTCGCCTTGAGGTTTTATATTCTCTTATTAGGCGTTATTTAAGAACCGTTTAACCGTAAGATATCATCAGTGCTGGATCGAACCTGTCTTTTAAGTCAAAAACAATCGAACCTCATTTCGCGAGCCTGCTGACGAGGACGACTTTCATTAAAATGTAAATTAAACTATCTTCATGTATCCCTTTCCTTGTTGGTCAACTGATCCGGGCAACTACTCCATGTATTACTTTCAAATAAACCTCTATTGCAATAAAAAAGGAAGGCAAAACAATTTCGATATAAAATACTTATCCCAACATAATAAACTAATCGCACGGAAGAGCCTTATTGTTATAAATCGAAGCACCCAACTGTCAATCAGTGAGCAACGACCCATCAAATATCCAATGAGCCGCATGAAACGTTCAATAAGGATTCCCAAAGCCCCAATCTCTTACTTTAGCATCCTCATCGAAAATAATTTCACAAATGAACTCAACTGCCAAAAAAGCAAATGCAAACCAAAGTAAGTATGATTATCTATCCCGATTCCCAAGCCAAAGTCAATTCTCTTGATCCCAGTGAAATGCGAACTTAGTTGCTCAATCAAACAAATAACAGACGAACTACGGTTGTTATTTTCCTAATGCTCCTTTTCCCATTATTTATCCTAAATAATGAAGGACATTCAAATGGAAAACCTTTGACCATTTATTTCCCTTATTGGATCATCATCTCACCGTCTCACAGTGAATATAAATAGCATTTTAAAGTAGGGCAACTATATGCAACTGAACTGAGCCCTTTCATCATCACAAGGTATCGTTTTTCCATCTCCCACTTAAAGAGATTTCATTTTCCTACACAAATATAATTTTATTCTTTACAAAGGAACATGAAGATGTGAAACTGGATCCTCGTCATCGTCGTCGTCATTCGCTTGGCTCTCAGACACAGCCAAGTACTTTTTCAAAATAATCTGTCATCTCATCAGAACCGTCAAAAGTATATAGTTATTTGCTTTGTGATTCTCACTGAAATTGGGACTTTCACAAATAATTTCTTTCTTTATTGCACTGCCTGCCATGGCGTTTGTTCAAACTTTTTTTTTCTAACATTCGTAAGTTAGCACTTAGTAAACAGTGGAGAGAAAAAAGGGAAATAACAGTGAAAAACGAAAGAATCCTTGCCAAGTGGAATGAACCATTAATTTCAATGGAATCTCGTGTGCCTCTGAAGTGATTGTGGCTTTTCTTTTTGTAAAAAAAAAGTGCTGAAAGCGTTTTTCTTCTCTTCCGCTTATTTATCGACATCCTTTAGAGATAGACACACTATGTCGCCCACATCCTGTGTTTGTTCTTATAACTTTTCCCTTTTGGATGAACAAAAAACCGATCATATTTCGCGTTGCATAGCTTTTGCCATTTTCTGCTTGGCTTCGGCTATGCTTTGAAAAATGTGGAAAAGTTTTGCTTTGCTGGAAGGCGTAAGTAAAAGTGGTTTAATATAAGGGATGTCTCGTTCTATTGTTGGAAATAATAAGAAGACAGATACGCAACTGTTAGTTTCTAGTCGACACGTGTGTCTATTTTTCGTGCTAGATATTGCATTTTGAGGAAGTTTTACGTTCTTTATAAGTGGAGTGATGCGGTTTTATTATATGAATTGAAAAATGACTCGAATTAGCATCTGCAAGATGATGTGGTAGAAACAGAACAGATGCAAACCAAAACACTATTATGTATATTCAAACATTTGGTTCATTTGCTGGTAAGTTGTAGATATAGTTTCATTTTTCGTTGGGAAATTGTTTCAAGGACTCTTTCCAAGTCGCAAATGCTCAAAAAAGGAAAATAATAATGCATTTGCAAAAACATGAACTCACGAGTTCTTTCGTAGCTTAAAATCAATGTCAGGAATGATTTAAAACTCGCTCGAGTCTGAAGAAGTTTTCAACTTAACTTTTAAACTTTTACGAAATGACTTGACATTTTTACCATCTGTTCTCGTTGCTCAAACTGTATTTTTGATGAAGTGAACTTGCTGTTTGCGCAAATCTCTGATGGCTTGTGATATCGCTAACGAGTAACTTTAATTTTAATCTTTTTTAATTCTGGTGGGGGCAAAACCACCATTTATAAGGCTTAATACAAGCTATTACTTAATCTAACTTACAAACTAAGAAACTTAACAGCTTAGACTTAAATTGATTAGTTGGAGGGCTTAGAAGACGAAAACGAAGACGCTCTAGGCAGGGAGTACTCATATTGAAGTCAAACCAAGAAGAGTCAGAATTAACATTCCTCAGCATTCGGGAGAAGGGTTCATTGGAGCCGTAAGAGGTTCGATGGGTGGGAAGATAGAAGTGCTGGGATTCCGAGTGTTACGAGAACTAGTATTTAGAAAAATGGATTCGTTAAGGGCTGGACAGTCAGTGGTACCTGTAAAGTTTCGGCGAATGAAGAGAATGTCAATCGATCTTTCAGCGTATTTAGGTTTAGGAGTTTGATTCGGTCTTGATAAGGAGGTAATATCAGGGGATTACTCCAATTAAGACCTCGGAGACCAAAACGGAGGAAACGGCGTTGTATGCTCTCAATTCTGGCAATGTGGGCTTGTTGGAAAGGCAACCAGACTTGACAAGCGTATTCAAGAAGTGGACGAACAAATGAAATGTAAAGGGATCGGGTTACGTAAGGGTCTGCAAATTCTTTGGACCAACGTTTCACGAAGCCAAGTGCTGAATTTGCCTTAAGGATTATATCGTCGATATGCTTGAGGAAATTCAGCTCACGGTCGCAAATAATCCCGAAGTCACGGATCACCTCAACGGGAAATGATTTCCCTGTTTAGAAGATAGGCCCGGGGAGGAGATTTAATGCGTTTACGTGAAGAGGAGAGGGCCTAAATGGCTGCTTTTGGGAACACTGGATGTAGCTAAAAAGCGGCTGGATAAGGCAGATCTGAACTGATCACTGTAAAAACGGTTTTCTAAACAAGAAGAAATCCATCTCAACAGAATGGGTTCTAAGCCAAGGTTGAAAAGTTTAAAAAGGATAAGTTTGTGGTAAATTTCGAGAGATATCAAAAGCTTTACTAAAGCAAGTTGAAATTACATCGACTTCCTTTCCATTCTCCAAGGCTGAGAGGGAAAATGAGACAAAGTCAGCGAGGTTTGTTGTTATTGACCTGCCTTTGAGGAACCCGTGTTGTCTAGGAGAAATGAGAGATTTGCAACGAAAGCTTAAGTTTTCATACAATATGCTTTCGGAAATTTTGGGTATATGGGATAGTTTAGCGATGGAACGATAATTTTCCACGTCGCACTTGGGACCTTTTTTTGGGATAAGGGTTATTAACGCCGTTTTCCAAGCTCCTAGGGAAATGGACAAGTTAAGGATTTTTGAGAGGGAAAGGGAAAGAGTGTAGGAGCATTTCTTAAGAAATATGGCAGGTATACCATCGGGGTCAGGAATATACTCATCACTGCTGCTGCAGTAACTCCATCTGTAAAAGCTGCTACGTTACTTAGTGGGGGAAGAACAGCATACTCAGGTCTGAGACTACCGTTGAACTTAGCTTATAAGGTAATACTTACTAGTATGTATTATTAGGAAAAGCTGTGAGTGCGGAAGAATTTTACAGTAATGTAAGCTAGTTTGGGATGAATGTACGATGTCCCACAAAAAAGCTATCGTAGTGCTTCGATAGCTTCGATAGATCGCACATTGAATAATATCAAAGGCAACTCAAGGTATCATGGAACGGATGGTGGTGCTTTTAGCTGACGGCTTTAGACAGACTCTCCCGGTCATTCCTGGGGGTATGCCGGCAGATGAAATAAACGCCTGCTTGAAAGCATTTGTATTATGGGTACACGTAAAAAGTTCCGGCTCACAACATAATATGCTTGCACAACTTGATAATGAGTCTCAAACACGGCAATTTGCAGCTGCTTATTTAAACATCAGAGAGAGTAGCGACTTAATTAAATTGAGACGTGATTTTTGTCAAATTGTCGAGAACAAAGATGACCTAAAAAGAAGTGTCTATCCAATTTTGGCGCCGACTATTGCATGTTATGTTTCTGTATATAAACTGTAATATTATGAACTCGATTGTTGCATACTCATAGGCCCTTTTAGATGATCAGTTCCCAGTTCAGTTTGCAGTTCAGTCTATAAATAGACGTCAGTTCGATATTCAGTAGTGCTTTTTTTTTATTTGAGAAAAATCAAAATCAGAAAAAAAAAGCTGAGAACTGAACCTATGAAAATTTTAGTTGTCAGTTCAGTTATCAGCTCATTTTTAAGCGTATGGACATCAGTTTAACTGAAAACTTAACTGAACTGAAATGAAAACTTTTAGAATTAAGGTATTTTCATTTTACAAAACTACATTCTCTAGTTGCGATTAAATTTATTGATAAAGGCAAATCCGTCAAGCAGAAGTATGGGAAAATATTTAACTACATATTAGATTTCTTCATTTAATTTGCTTTTAGTACAATTGTGTACGGATTACTCGGACCATTAGTAAGCTGAAGAGTTGTTGACTGTTTTTTCTTCGAAAATACCATAGCTAATCATATCAACGAACAAATATTATATTGTTGCCATATACCTAACAATAGACAATGTTATGGACACTGAGCAAGTTACATCATATACCCTATAGAGTTTCTGAGCTCTTTAAAATTGTCAGGAGTACCTTCCCATAAGCTGAGGCTGAAAGTTGGTGTTCAAGTCGTTTTAATGAAAAATTTATACGCACCAAAGTACTGGTACACGGCTCCAAATTACTGGGAAGCAACATGTTTAAAATCCGCGTATTCCCATAGTTCCGACTGATCTGCCATTTCAGTTTAAAAGATTGCAGTTTCCCCGAAAGCAACATTTCCTAAGAAAAAAAAGTTCAAGGACAAACGGTTGAAGTTGTAGGTGTTGATTTAAAAAAAATGCTTTCCCCATGGGCAACTCTATTTGGCATGCTCACGTGTATCAAACCCGCAAAATCTCTAGATGGAAGAATTAAGAATGTTGTACACAAAAATGTACTTAAATAAAACAATATAATTATGTTTTTTTAATATATGCATATGTTTTATTTGCGAGGCTATAATTGAAAATACTGCTGAAAGTCACTATTCCACGCGGACGAAGTAGCGGTCACAGCTAAAGTGTGGAAATAATTGAAAGGTGTATCGGTCTACTCTTTGAAAATATGAACGCGTTCTCGAAATCTTTCATTTGGAGTAAATTGTTTGCCTCGCTCTTGACTCTTGAGATCAAAATTGACTCCTGAAGATTTCAACTTATTCGTATTTTGGTTTTTTCTTCCGATAATCATTCACCTTGACGTGGTGGAGGAGCCTAAGTAATATAGTTTAGTTTTGAACTGGAATTGATCCCGGAAGGTGTTCGTAGGTTTGAGAAAATAAACGAAACCAGTAAGTGATCGAAGCAATTAATATATGGAAGATAACCAAGTGGATATTTATTGGTTTGTTCTTCAGGTGGCAATCGAGAAGTGGGAAATCCACCCGTGGTTTTTTCGACTGGGGCGTGGCTGGGGCTTGAATTCTCGAGGCTCCATCTAACAAACAAACTCCAGTTTTTCAGGTGTTACAGCCGATCACTCCTGCAGCACCTCGTATAGGCTTAAAAGCGAAAATTGCAGGTTGAAGGCATCTCCTTCAGTGCTAAATTTATTCATTCCGCTTCAGCTGTTGATCAGAGTGGTAATGCCACATGATTAAGGGAAGTTGAAAAAATCAATCAAAACTCTTGTGGTACCATGTTTTGGAGGTCAGCTTTTCAAGCGTCTAAAAAAAAGACTATCGTAACCAAAGTTTTCTGCAAAATTGAACAGGGCCAGAAGGAAGAAAATCGCCGGAGGCTATTTTCTTCCAAGTAGTCCAAATAGAAAGCTAATGATTGAAATAGATTGTAAGGGTTGTAAGGCCTGCTGACTGCTGATTGACTGAGTACTGATGGGCTTAAAATTCCTTCTACCAAAATTTCTCTATCGATATTTTCATAGCGCCCGCTAGTATTGACGAGTGCAATTTGTTTTATTCCATAGGAAAACTCAGGAATACGGTTAAGATCCTTCAACATCTCATTTCTCAGAATGATAAGTAAATCATGTCTCTTTCTTCACAGGCGGTTCCCAAGCGGATGAATTCGTGGGGTTACACGTCTACTCATATTATATTCTTCCATAGATAGATCAATAAAGCTCCCAGGCTTTTGCAGTGTCTTGTGAGCAGCAGAACTTGCTCGGCGAAACAGCGAAACCTATTCCTAGACCAAAATTGATCAAAAAACTCAGACATCACAGACAAAAACACCGTGACATAATTGGTAACAAAATGGCAGATAAGCTAGCCAAAATAGGATCATCACTCGAATCCAGCTAGACGAACACCTCTGTGCTCAACTACTAGAGCGAGAAAAAACAGAATCCAACGAACTTTTCATCCCTAGAAACTTGCCGGGGTTCCAGAAGTTTATGGCCAGATATTTCCAAGAAAAATAGAGCTTCCTACTCATTTTAAAATGTCATTACTCGTTGGGAACCGCATTCAGTCAATTTCATTTATATATAGACTGTGTTCAATATCTTAAGTGCTTATCCTCATTGGATTTGGAGAATAGAACTTTCCTTAAAACTCTTACACGTGTATTTCATTAGCTAATGCCACTTAAAAACAATCATCCAAATGAAATAAGGAAGTCTTGTTCAAGTCAATTAAATTGATTTTATGAACATCCCACGATAATCCTGTTTTCTTTTCTTCATTGAAGAAATTCTCAAGAGCGATACCTGCTTTTAAGTTTTGTTATAAATATCTGCCCTACTTGTGTTTTATACCACCATCAAAATGAATACCTATATTTCTTGGAAGTATCTACCTATTCACTTTCAAGTTCGCTCTTAATTTGAAATCCCCTCAATTTTCATTATTATGAAGTATTACGTTTTCACCAGTTGATAACATTATACAATCCCTGTTTAAAGATTTAGGGTGCAGAAGCATAGGCTTCACCAAAAATAGATTAGGAAGCCATCGCATCGGTTGTTTCAAATAAGTAATTTTTGATTGAATTTGAGTCGATGACTAGACTTAAAACTAGATTTACCATTTAACTAATAGAAGTAGAAAAGCTAAAAGATTACGATGGCTGCGACAACACCAACGCTTCATCTTGACGATGATTTTAAATCAATTAAATAATGATAATGATGCATCAGCATGATGTTATTTCAGATACCTATGCGTTTTGTGTTATTGATAGCATCATCGTTCTCATAATCTTATGAGACTTCTTCCAACAGATTTATTGCTTTCTAACCAGCTTACTTTTAAGTTTTAACCAAAGAATCAAAAAGTAAAGCAACTAGAAAACTTTCGGCGATGAGTGCCTACCTGCATTTCGTTGGTAGGTTCCTAAGAACTGCTTTCCAGTATTTCAAACTTTTAAGCTTTATATAAAAGGCAAGTCCACCAACCTCGAGTATGAATAGCCTACATGCAAAAATAAACTTCAATCTCTAATCCAGTGGCAACAGCATGGCTGCCTTAAATAAAAATAAAATAATAAATGAACATCATTCGTTGAAGCATCTACTCATTTGGATTTCGAAGGTCATGAGAACATAAAGGAATTATATTTTCTTTGAACTTTGAAAACTTGGCCTGATCAGAGGAAGGGCATGTGGTTTTATATTGGGAGATGTTTTATTCTTAAAGAAAAATATACAAAACAAAAAATGAGATGTGTTTCTATTTATTTTCAGCACAGGTTACAAAACTTATGCCATAAGAAAACATAAAAAGCACGTGTCATGATTGCAAAAGTTTTCTGCTAAGAATTTCCAGAAATTTCGTCACTAGGCTCCGTTAATGTAATATCACATCATAAGACGTATTCAAGTTGAATAACTTCTTCAATTTATGAGAATTTGCCTACACTACTGTCCAATCTTGATAGTAATATAACACAGGACACATCTAAGGTCTAAACCAGTGATTCCCAAAGTGGTCGATGAGTTTCCCAGGGGTCGGCGATAACTAAATCTGATTTTGGGGGTCGACAAGTTCTGCAATCGACCCCCTTTAGACAATTTCTTACTTAAAATTTTTAAGTTCGTTACTTTTCTCACTCAACGAAATTCTTTTCGTACCTAAGTACTGTTTCGACGAATAGGTAGTTAATGTAATTACATTTTTATTGAGTTTTATTCGGTTCTCCAATCCTAACCCTTTTTATCTGGAAATAACTGTTGTTAAGTAGTTTATAAAATATTTACTCTATTTCAGCAAATTTTTGAATGGTGACGTTTCGGAATATGTACTATCTTATGACCTGTTTGAAAGTACATGCATTGGTTTTTGCATTATTCAGGTATAATTAATTTATGGATACTATCCTTACGACTTAATATGTTGCAGGACCGTCAAAGCTGGTACAAATAAGCGGAGTCGAATGAGAACATTTGATAGTGTTCGACATTTTTGAAGAAGCCCAATAAAAAGCAGTAAAACCCACATGCTGTTTGTCCAAATATAAAATGATTTTTTTATTCGAAGTTCAATTCTGGCTTAATGAAAAAACCAAAAGATTATACTGATAGTGCTGGAGGTTGCCTCGATATAAGTCAGCTTTTTTTAAGTTATGTCAATTTTTATTAAATTGGCCCTCCTGCCTAAAAGGAGGGAGCTGGACCCTCTCTCCAGTACGATTTAGTTCTGAGAATATGACCAAGAATATATGCCAGAATATGTTACACGAATTATGAGACATCCTGTATATAAGGAGAACGAATTCATCACTTCACCAGAAGAATACAGCACTGTTCTTAATTATCATGGCAAAGTCATTTTCGGAAAGGACTGGGCTGTCATGAACTAAAAGAAGACGCTAAGGTCAAAGCTTCAACATAAGTCAGACATGGGTAATAAGTTACGAAAAACAAGACCAAAAAATACCAAATCTGGTTAAAAGAAGTTTTTCCACTATTTATGAAAACTGCTTACTTGACGAAGCTACATAATAGAACAAAGTGTCCCATAAAAAGCTGGCTGATGTCAAGAAACATATGAAGTTTTTTACTGTTCCAAAAGATCCCCAGGACATTTATAACAAAGTGATGTCAGGAATTGCCGAAGAATGTACTGAAAAGAGGGAGGATTTAGGAAGAAGTTCTGAATAATTGAATGACCAATGCTTACCTACTATCAGTCATTTAGTAAATATCTTTGGCATGTTCAACAAAGTCAACTAGCAGCTGCAGTGTGATGATCTGAATGTGATCAAAACGAAATTAATTATATCGGCGTTTGTGGGAAAATTTGTTCTTTACAAACAAAATTTGAGTGGGAAAGAATACTTACAGTTTCCATATTTGTCAAATTCATCAGAAATCCTTGAAGACGACACAGTATGACACCCATGGAAGAAACAAATGTAATCATGCAAGAAGAGTCAATCACACTAAAAACTGACGAAGAGCTTAAACAAAAGTTCAATGAAGTCTTTCAGAAGTTATGGTTGCAGCTCAGGATTGAAACTCGATATACTACTGAAAAAATTCTCCTTGCTTTTCCATCATCATATTTGGTTAAAAAATTCTTCAGTGTGGTTGCAAACATTTTGACGAAAAAAAGAAACCGTTTATTTTTCTCAATTAAAAGCACATTTTTAAGTAAGTAATAAAGCTCACTCACTGTACCAACTAGAAATTTTTAAAGTTGGCTAATTTTATATATGAATAGGAAAAACTAGTCCCACACACAAAATTTAAAATCGTTGGAGCCGCTTTTAAAAAAAATAAGCATTATCCTATTAGTCAGCAGGTGCTGCTATTTCAAAATCTATAAACGCATTTTTAATACAACTGTAAATTTAATTTTGAATCAAAAATCCGTCAAGTGGTTCAGGCTATATGGATCCATCCATATCGTCGTAATGTCATGTTTTATTGTTATCTCCAAATTTTCTTTCTGCAGGACTGCAAAACTTGCCTTATAACTAGTACACATGAGAGCAAGTAAACAAGTAGAGACATAAAATTTTCAATGTTCGTTTTGGAAAAGGGGTCTCTTGCTCAAAATAGTTTGGTAACCCCTGGTCTAAACAAAATTGTCCTTGAACATTGCATTGCTTCCTACTTTCGTTCATAATAGTAGTTTTTGACGAAAAAATATCTTTTGAGTTTGATTGCTGATGTAAACTGTCTCCCTTTGAAGCAGTTGAAGGTTGAACGACGATTTTTTACCCCAGAACCAAATCAGCACGCATAGTTTATGGGCCCACTTTTTGTGCGAAAGCAATCAGTTAAACTGACGAAATTAAAGATTGGTGTTTGTGTATTGATGTTGTTAGTAACCAACGCTGCCACTTTACTCCTTTAGCAGTAGATCTACTGCGTTTAGGCCAAAATGAAAATCTACTGCGCAGCAAAACGAATCTGCTCCTATTTAAAGAATTTTTAATTAACATTGCATTGGTCCATTTAAAGAGTTTCAAGAATCTTGAGAAGCAATAGTATTTTTTGTTTATCTTCCACAAGTTGGCTTTCTATGGAATCAATAGGCTTTTGGAGCAGTGGCAACCGAAGCAATAATATTTCAATTATTCGAAAATCAAAGTTCAGCAACAGAAATTGTCAAATTTCTTATGAACCCGATAAATAAGCTGTATTTTTTTCTTCTTTCATTTGTGCTAAATCTAGTAAACCAGAGCAATAAGCTTTTTCAGAGCGAATCAACTAAAATTCATTTGCTTTATCAAGTAATGCTAGATTTCTACCTTGCAATACTTAAAAAAATTATAAAGCCTGTAATAATAATCCTCAATGTAAATTTTGAAGATTCTGCTCTGTATTTGCCACTTTCAGACATGTAGGTACTTTGGCACTCATTTATTATTTAAATTCAAATGATATTCTTGAGGAAGGTATAATCGAAATTAAAAATAATCTGTTAAATTTTTAAAGGGAACTGTGTATCCAAATTACAAAACGGTTTGACTTCAACAACAAAAAATTTAAGTGACTTAAATATTTCGATGTGGGCCAAATAGTGGAAAGTACTTGCAGATCAATTTTACCAATTTTGGAAGAGTTTCCATTTTCAAATGAAAATGTCGAAAAACTTAATATTCAATGGAGATTCTTATAAGGCAATAGTGATATTATAAAAAAATAGGGGAGATCTGCTTAAAATGACATAGTTACGACAAAATGACATACTTGCATTTACTCAATAACCACAACTGGTACAATTTTTTTTTGAACAGGCGCAAATTAACAGTTTTACAATGGCAACAAATATCATGTTGCAGATGTTCTTATTTGGCGATTGTTTTTCTACTGGAACGTCGAGAAAGATTTTGAGTCGAATAAATTTTTTTTTGTCAGTTGTGTTAACGATGAATTTTCTTCTAAAGTGAGTGTTTAAGAGTGTTATTTTTAGTAGTATGTATGTCATCTTAAGCAGAACTTCCCTACAATGATCCGTCTCATATTACAAAATGTTGGTCAAGAGCGAGTACAATAAAAAACGCGCTAGGTGAGTTACTATAACCAGAGTTTTCAGAATTTATGCTTTTATTTTGCTCATTACCCCAAGTAGTGCAGCTGCTGAAAGAAAATTTCCATTAGTTAATTTGTTAAAAACTGACAACACAAACTCTTTTTGCACATTAACACAACAAATAAAAATATTATTTTAGCCAATGAGCTTACGGATCCCAAAAACGATTGTTGGTCTCCCTCAGATTCGCCAGGAATTATTGATTTTTTCAATAAATTTAAATTACCTTTTGGATGGCAAATACGTAACTAATTATTTAACATGAAGGTGCCAGTACCAATATATTCTCCAATTGTGATTTTTGTTAATTTAATTTATTGTATTTGTTTATTTTATTTTTTGTAACTCTTGAGTTCGCTTATGAAGTCATTTTTGAGTCGAATATATATGAGACATTTATAATTGTTCATTTTAACATGTGATTTTTTGTGAATTAAGTTGATTGAAATTTTATTTTGTTTTTGCTGAGTTCCTTTTAAAACTTGTTTTTTTTTAATAAAATGGATTGAACTTCATTTTTATATTATTTGTTATATTTTGTAAAATCTACTGCGCTCTTGTTGAATCTACTGCGCTTTTTTCACATATATACTGCCCTCAACCGTCTATTAAGTGGCAGCGCTGTTAGTAACACAACCAACATGTGTGGTTTTAGTTGAATGATAAACACTATATATGTAGTTGAGCTGTAGAGTGTTTGTAAGGGAAACAATGTGTTATGTTATAAATTTTTTTTTTTTTTTGGACGTGTGGTTTTGAATTTAGAAATATTTTTTTCATAGATGGTCAATTTGGTTTACCATTTTACTGTGGAAAACTTGAAGGTACACGACTACTTTACCAGCTGTCAAGAAACGAAATGGCTATTGAGAATGGTTCTTACATAAATTCAAGTTTTAAACCGGTAAGTTACCTCCAAGATCGGGCGATTCAACACCCCGGGAGACATGCTAACTATCACGTCACGGGTACCGTAAAGAGAAAACAAATGAGAAACAGAATATTCAGGTCACAATGACCACTAATGCCCTTCCTTCTATTAGTTGCCAGCTTCGCAGTTTCTACTGAGAGATATGGATGCGAAACAGATACAGAACGGATACGGAGACACATGTATTACGCTGCAACTATTCTCCCACTATCTATGCATTGGTTATTGTAATTTTTAGCGCAGCTTGAAATTTGAGCAAGCAGCTTAAGAAAATAAATAAAATAAATAGGGTGGCGCAACAGAGCGAGGAGCCCCTAAGCCTAGCGCATTTCTCACAACCATACCTTGTGAGGGAATGGAAGGGGCCTACAATTTTCTGCCGGTTCCGAACGGCTAATCAAGAAAGCGCTTTTCATGGTAATGAATACTCACGGAAGACTTGCCAATTCCTCGCGAAAGGCGATACCTGTGGAAAAAAATATTTTTCCCTCTGTTGGGATTCGATCTCGAACCTCTGGATTAAGAGGCGGACATGCTATCCATCACACCACGGGTACCAAATTTCAATCAGCTGAAAAGAATAATAGAAAAGTAAAATTTCAACAGAAAGTATTGCTATGTGAGTGTATTCTATTCTAACGAATCGGCCTGTTAAACTTCACTTAGGCAACAAAATGGTTAAAAACTGAATAGACATAAACTCAAAGATGTAAAATTCATACTTGTCTGATAGAGAGGGAACGAACTTCCTTAGCTATGGTTGCAGATGAAAAATTATGGTTGCAGATGAACATGTTCATCTGCACCCATAATTTTTCATCTGCAACCATAATCCTATTCGTCTCTCCTTTTAACTTTTGTGCTTTGTAATCTTCATCCGTCTCGCTTTACTTTTCTGCACTTCCGCAGTTGCAGATGCATGTAAACCCAGCATTAAATTCTTATTTATAAACCATTATAGCTATGATGTGCATATCTTACCTATCTATAATCCATAATATAATTTATAGCATTGAGCGGTAATACACAGGTGTACTTCACTATCGAAAACAAATCAGTCTCTGAAAGCCATCTATGTATACGCCGGCGTACTAACATTTCCTTGTCATTTCGCAATAGCGATGACAAAAACCTATTCAATCCCTATACTACCTAAATCGGCGTTCAGCATATTCTACCTCTATGTTACGAGTTACGTTCAAAAAGTTTTATAAATAGGATTTTCTGTTCAAAGATATTATAAGAGGAACATAGCGCTATTCACTCCCTATTATGGGTTTATAAATAAGGCTGTAACAGCCTTATTTATAACCCGTATTATTGGCGGATTAAGGTTACTACGAACTTAATACTCCAAACCTTATTTATAAAAAAAATACACCAGTATTAGCGGCGGATTAAGTTAATACTGGTTCATAGGAGTTTTAAAGGAGGATTAAGGTCGTATTAAGGTCTAAATGTCATTTTGTTCAAATTTTTGGAGGAAAAGTGGAAAATTATTTTGGTTTTGTGAATAATTTTAATTCTTGTTCCGCCTTAGCTGCGAGATAAATAAATTAATAAATGAAAACTAATAATTCTTGTTTTGTTTTGTTTAATATCCATTTGAGAAAAATCTCCGCCAACCACAAAAAAAAAATAAATCAATACTCGGGTTCAACGCAATTTAGTTTTTCAGGTAATCTAACTTTTTTTAACCTCTAATTGGTCAGAAGTCACGTATCAAAAGAAGAACTGAAACTCTGGCCAATCAGAGTCCGAAAGAAGTAAGATTATCTGAAAAAACTTGATGCGTTGAACATGCACAATGAAGTCAGCTGGGATTTGCTTACGTTTATAGTAACCAGAGCTACAGATGGGTCATTTTTTTTTATGAAAAATTTGACATAAGCAAGTATTAACTAGTACGGGTTGGAAAATGTTTTATAAATAAGGATTCGCTCGACTTGGCGTAAGGGAGTATTAAAACCTAATACTGGTATTAACTAATACCAGGTTGAACCGAGTATTAGTGAAATCTAATAAATAAGGCTGATAGGTTCCTAACACGTTACAATACTCCACGGTATCACAATTGATCTACATTGATCTAAGTGTGACGGTAATAAGATCAACCGTCAGCCCATTTTACCTAACCTAACCCATTCTAGCGAAAACATACGAGTAGTTATTATTCCATTTGAAAATTTTTCCTCATTTGTTTTCCTGATCGCTATAACAGAGGGTCAATTCCCGATCTGTGAAGCTGTGAAAGTGAAGTGAAAAAATAAATATCATTTCAGTTTTCATACAGTTTTTTCATTTTATCACTTCACGAGCCCACTCTAAGCGATTCCGGATCTAAAAAGTACTATAACGTTCTAAATGATAAATTCTGACAATTTTCTCTCATTTTCTCTCTCATTTCAATTTGATTCCAATTTGATTTTTCATCGTTTGAGTTTTGCGGCCATTTTTCATAATTGAAGTTTTCACCGACTCATACGGCAATGAAAAAAAATTTATCCTATGAAAAAAAATTGACTTTTGAGGTTGGATTTTCACTAATCGAGAATCGAATTTTCGGTGAAGCTGTGATAAATGTTTTCACTTCACAGCTTCACAGATCGGGAATTGACCCCCTGGTCCCTTAAGCTAGCCCTAAACGATGAACATGTTCGTCGAACATGCTCGTTTGCATTATTCCCTACACGGCGAACACATTTACCGAACATTCATTTTGTGTTCATTCTCCACAGTGTAAACATGTGAATTTTTCTTTTAAATCGTGGCTGTATGTTGCCGATATACTTTATCCGTGATATGCACACGACGACGCTCACAGAAGGTGAGATTTGCTTCATAGTAAAAATAAAAAACCAGTTTGCTCGCGAGCATGGCTCTACATGGCGAACATCTAAGCCAACGAATATAAAAAAATCGAAATTTTAGCGGCTCGCCAACTGCTCGCGAAACAACCCCTACACGATGAAAATACGCCGAGCACGAGCATGTTGGTCGTTTAGGGCTAGCTTTAGTGAAAGATTTACTAGTGTCAACATTTTGGAAAAACATAAACGACAAATTCATTGCATTGTTTATGGAATCAATGAATCGAGAGCAATCATTGGTTTCTATTTGTATTCAATATTTCCATTGGCTTTGCTACGGTGCAGGCGGTGCACTATGGGACCAAGTGAGCTTAAGCGTCTCATAAATGTTTTTGGAAACTTTTACCGTTTAAAAAATTTAAAGATGAGGACTTTCAATGGAAAGATAGCTCTTTACGAAGTAGTAATTTTTTTTTCATTATTTTTTTGTTTTATTACTAAAAATTGTTAGTCAAACCAGACACATTAATTTATTTTCAATTACTTACATTTTTTGAGAATTTTGACCTTGAATAACTTTCAATGCCATGGTAATGGTTCTCGATTCTTAGTAGATATATAAAAACATTTTAGTTTCTAATCTTTTAGTTCACACGCCCTATATTTTTATCTAAAATGATTCAACTACGTAGTAGCAATTAAATGAAAAACTAATTGCCATAAATATGAAGTTAGTTTTTTGAAGCCCTTGGTTCCCCCGTGTGGTCGCCACAAAACTTAACTCACCATGAATGTTAAACTGAGCGCTTTTTGAGCCCCGTGTTGTCCTTAACTCCCCTTAACCACGCGGCTTCACGATTAACATTATGGCAAGCCATCGGTTTACATACATAATCATCTCAAATTTCTGTGCGTGTTTCGAATGTGACGTAGGCGACTAACAATTTGTCAGATAATTATTGGCTTTCAATAAATTTTTTTATTATTTTATTTCAGAATAGCACTAACAAAAACCTTTAAAAAAATTCTTTTAACAATCTGTTTACTTTTAGAGCAGTTTCCGATTTTTTTTATTCAATTTATTTTAATTTTTATGGTGTTTTGATGAAGCTGTCAATTTATGCTGGATTTACAACATGCATCTGCTACTGTATAAGTGAAGAAAAGTAAAGCGGGATGGATGAAAATTATAAAGCACCAAAGTTAAAAAGAGAAAAGCATAAAATTATGGCTGCAGACGAAAAATTATATTATTGTTATGATCATGTTCATCTGCACCTATAACTTTTCAACCGCATCCTATATTTAGACGTGTCTTCTCTCTCTTTCAGACAAGTATTAATTTTACATCTTATGTCTTTTTTCCTTTTTTAAATGCACTTGCAGATTCATGTAAATCCACCATTAAATGGTGGATGGGAATGGCAGAAAAGTAAAGCGAAACGGATGAAGATTGCAAAGCACAAAAGTTAAAAAGAGAGACGATTAGGATTATGGCTGCGGATGAAAGATTATGCAGATGAACATGTTCATCTGCAACCATAATTTTTCATCTGCAACCATAACTAAGGAAGTGGAGATGGGGCGTTCCCTCTCTATCAGACTAGTATGAATTTCACATCTTGTGTCTTTTTCCGATTTTCATCTGCACTTGCAGATGCATGTAAATCCACCATTATGACTGCAGATGTAAAATTATGAGTGGAGATGAACATGTTCATCTGCACCCATAATTTTTCATCTGCAGCCATAATTCTATTCGTTTCTCTTTCTAACTTTTGTGCTTTATGGCGGATTTACATGAATCTGCAAGTGCAGAAGAAAATCGGAAAAAGACAAAAGATGTAAAATTCATACTTGTCTGATAGAGAAGGAACGAACCATCTGCACTTCCTTAGTTATGGTTGCAGATGAAAAATTATGGGTGCAGATGAACATGTTCATCTGCACCGATAATCATTCATCCGCAGCCATAATCCTATTCGTCTCTCTTTTTAACTTTTGTGTTTTATAAGTGCCGAATTACACCCAGACGGTTTTGCGAAGACGGAAATAAGTGCGAAAGAGAAAGCAGATGAAATAGAAATACTTTAAAAAGTCTCTACCCGCAAAGTTTTGGGTTGAGGATTGTCCAGTTGTCTTGGATGGTTTTTAACGTTTCTTTTTCTTGTCTTTCTTTGTTTCTTGTCGTTGCTTTATTATTTATCTTCTAATGTTCATGAGTAAAGAAGTTGTTGCTGTCGGACAATTTCTTTAATTTTGCATGAAAATACATGAATTTTCCGTATCCATGGTATCAATAATCATTGCTGCAGGATCTAATTAAATTATTTACCACTTCAAAAGACATTTTGCTTCTTATGAGTTTTTTGTTACTGATATTATAAAAAATGCAGCTGAGCCTCTTTAATTATTTTCACACCTTGACTCTGTGGGTGAGAATAAAAACTGAAAGAGAAGTGTCAAAACAGAAAAAAAACACGCAGCCGCAAAACGTCTGAGTGTAATACTGAGAGATTGACGGGATGAGGGTTCAAAAGAAAATATACGAAACACGCAGCAGGCAAACAGTCTGAATGTAATTCGGGACTAATCTTCATCCGCCCGCTTTACTTTTCTGCACTTCTGCAGTTGCAGATGCATGTTAACCTAGCATTATAATCTTAATCCGTGCCACAATACCGCAGCCTATAACTAGAAGTGTCTTCCCTCTCTATCAGACAAATATGAATTTTACATCATGTGTCTACTTCCTTTTTCCATCTGCACTTGCAGATGCGTGTAGGTCCACCATAAGATACCAGTTCCTGTTCATGTGTCTCCCACCTAAAATACCAGTTCTACCAACATATTTCATTCAAATGTCAAAATGTGACATTTGTGTTTTTGACATTTAACTCCTGAAATATTTTTCCGAAATCGAAATTGTTCGCAAAATCCAGCAGCTATGGCCAGCTTAATTAAAGGGCTCCGTCTGGCCCAACAAATTTCTAAAAATTCTTCTCCAATTTTTGTCACTGCCTTTAGAAATGCTCACGGTAAATAAATGAAAAGCGCTTGAAAATTTTCTCTGCCACAATCCCCACTGTGTTTCTTTACACTTTACGTAATCCGCTTCCATTATCATTTGTCATTTGAATAATAAAAATTCATCTTTGTACATAACACGCACTAAATCGTTTCAGCTTGGAACAAGGATTTCAAACCAGGTCCATTCCCAAGAACCCAGGAGGAACGTGATGCTGCCGCAAAGAAATATAATTTGTTGCCATCAGAATACAAACCGTACGCAGATGAAGGATTATGGTATGGTGATTATCCCCATTTGCCAGAAGGTCCAAATGGATTAGGTATAGAGGCTAAGGATCCCTTCTATCCATACGATTATCCCGAACACAAAAGGAACTTCAATGAACCCGTGAGTAATTGAAAGTATTTATTCGTAAAACAGACCAATTGTATCAAATCTTTTTCAGCTTCATGCCGATATTGATCTTTACGGCGAGGATCGTTACAGTCAACCGGATAAACCAAGACTTGAAAACTGGCAATACTTTGCTAGCTTCCTTGGATTCATGACGTTTTGCTATGTTTTATACTTCTGGTTGGAAGATAAAAAAATGTTCCGGCCCGTTTTACCCAAGCAATACCCAGGAAAGGGACAAACTCACTATACGTTCGAACCAAAAAATTAGGAAAAAGATATTTTCTATTGGAAGATATTAAATGTGTTAACCAGCACTATTTTGGATAGTTAAAAAGAACTGTGTTTGTATTTAAATAAAAAACAAACTTGAAGAACGTTGTTGACACCAGCCCCTCCTAAAACCAAAGAAAATAGACTTGACTCTAGAAGTTAAAATAGGCGTTCGTTGAAAGACTTTATTTACCATTACAATGCCAACAGAGCTTTTTCATTAGAACACTTTTTTTTTGGAGCACTTTTGTTTAAGTTTGACAATGATCGTCTCATATTCGTAAGTATCGAATTGGATTATAATATAAAAAGCAAAAGATGCAATCAGGAATTTGTCAAAAGCCTGGCAATGGCTAACTTTGTTGGATTGCAAATGTCTGTAGGGCAAGATATATGTTGACTTCATACCAACCACAGAACATTTTTTAAAACCTGTGTTCTTTAGAAAAATGAAGCAAGCTCTCTTCAGCGTGATGCAATTTAAAAAAACAAATTTTTCAATACGAAATATCCCAAGCAAACCAAAAACTAAATACATAGGCTGTCGCAACAGATGAGGGAGCACTTGGGCCCTATGAAAGGCACTACAATTCAATCGGGGGTCTTGCTAATTAATCGTAAGAAGCCGATAACCATGGAAAAAATTCTTATTACCAGCGGGTGGCAGTAGCATAAGCAAGCAGCGGTTGCCAGCCCAGTCACACTATCGTCTACCACTCGCCAGCTTCTATAAGCAAACAGCTCCAGAAAACCGAAAAAATCATATTTTTTTGAACTTCATGTTTAATTTTTAAGCCTATTCAAAATATTAGCAACTAATTTTCAAGGGCATTTACCAAACACTACGTGTAGCAGTATTTTTTTGTTTTAGCACTGTTGGTGACTAAAAGTTAAACATATTCAACTTTACTTGCTAAATATTCGCCTGCTGGCAGCGAGTGTGTTATATTTCGTAGTAATAAATCCTGATGAGCGGCTAGCAGTGGCGTCTACTCAACTTGCAACCACCAGAAACCGATCGTGTGTGAGCCGTGCCTTAAGGGTTACAATCATTAGAATTCGTAGATTCACAAAATTTGTTGCCGATCGGATAGTAAAGCTGAATATTTGAAGTTGAGCAAAAATAGTTTTGGGCTTTCCATTGAACTTTGATGAGTGCTTTTTCGTATAAAACCAATAGAAAGCGACTTACATCAGTCATCTCTCGTTATTTTCGTCTGAATACCACCACTGTAAACACCCACTTTCAACTTTCGGTCGATTGGCCCTGTTGCTAACTAACTACAATTCAAATAACCCTAGCCGGTCTCGCTCCTAGTATCTCGTTTTGAAACAGTTATCTATTCAAAAGCTATGTTTGTATTACTTCTGAAAAAACATTTGTTATATTTTCGAAATGATTTCTATTTGTCCTCTTCCATTTCTCTTTTAAGTTGTTATATTGAAATTCTTTTTTACCGTTACGGATTACACAAAATCTACTGATGTGACACAATGGTTCGACTTGCCGCCTAGAGGAGATGATACTATAATCGATGGTTTGGTAATGGTCGGTAAATTTTAAGAACAATTCTCTTACGTATGAGACGGTGTGGGGGCACTAACTAAGTCTATTTCAGAACAAAGTTTTAGAGTCTTTGCCTTAACTACGGATCTGGATTTTTCTTTAACGTTCAGACTATGCCTTTCACAGTGGGCCTACTATGTAACTCGATTCCAAAATAAAAATTTCATTCTTCGTAATTCTCAAGAACGTAGGAGTTAACTGCAAAACTAACGGCCCTATCGTGGTAACCGTCGGAGCGGAGTTTTCTCCGCAACGCATCTTTTTTTGGAGATACAATTTTGCTTCGAAGTAGTAGACATTTTTCACAAATGCGGCAATGCATTGCATTCCCAAAACTAAAATCTCCACAACAAAAACTTATGGGAGAACGTCGGATCGTCCGATCGGAGAACTACCACGAAGCAAAATGTCTCCGATCGGAGAGAATTCCGCTCCGACGGTTACCACGATAGAGCCGTTAAACTGAGCTCGAAAGTCTTTGACGGAAGCAGTTGTATGAATTCAAATCCGAATCTACTTTCATTGACATTTAAAAAATCCCAAACTCGCCCTGAATATCAAACTGAGTGTTTTTTGACGCCTGAGTTTGCTGTGGGTTTGCCGTCAACTAGCCCTAGGTTTTTGCTAGAGCGAGTTTAGGTAATGAACAGGGCTGTCAAATGGCATGTATTTTAGTTCAAATGGGGCGTGTGGCGATGATGTGGTTTAGCTTTTTTTGAGGACTGGAAACCCCTGGCTTTGGTTTGATGGCGATGATGTGGTTTAGCTTTTTTGAGGACTGGTCAAGGAAACCTTGGATAACCCTGGGCAAAGTTTAACGAACGAACCTAAATTGTAGCCAGACTAGGAGGGTTGAAAAATTTCCTGCATCGTCTTAAAAACCTAAGCATTGGCGATTTCAAACATGTTATTCCAGCGAAGATCATCGGTTACACACATATCAAGTACTGACAGCATTTCGAATTCTTGGATGCAGATACCATTCATGGATAATGGAAATGAGAGATGTTAAGCGCCAGCAAAACAGTTAAGAGCTCTAAAAGTTTTAAGGCAAGAGATTGTTTATGAAAATAAGGAAGGGAGTCATTAAAAATGATCGTTCAGAACAATGACGAAGTCGAGTTTTCAATGTTTTTTACAAAAGACCAAAAATGTTCGCTTTTTGTATGACACCATAGTCCGATTTGCCGCCTAGAGGAAATGATACTACTATAATCGGTTTTCAACGGGCGGTGGATTTAAATAAAATAAATAAATAGGGTGGCGCAACAGAGCGAGGAGCCCCTGGGCCTAGCGCATTTCTCACAACCATACCTTGTGAGGGAATGGAAGGGACCTACAATTTTCTGCCGGTTCCGAACGACTAATCGAGAAAGCGCTTTTCATGGCAATGGATACTAACGGAGGACTTGCCAATTTCTCGCGAAAGGCGTTACCCGTGGAAAAAACATTTTTGCCTCTGGTGGGATTCGAACTCGAACCTCTGGATTAGCAGGCGGACATGCTATCCATCTCAACACGGGTACCACAAGTGGCGGTGGATTTCAACTATATAAAATAAAGTTCGTATTAGATTAAAGGGCGCACTGTGGTAGAAGTTCATAAGCAATATCATCAAACATACTTGGCGAGGCCATGTGAAGAAAAGAATAATGGCCCTAAACTACACCCAGGCAGTTTGAGCTCTAAGGAATCAGAATCAACACCCACCTGAGTTTCACTTAGTGTCAAACCAACTGGCCTTCATTTTGCAGTGTGAGCGTACACAGCAAAGAAATTCGATCGCAATTCTCTAATGTTACTAAAGTCGACACGAAATTTACCCGACAAATAAAATTTGTAATACAAGCGCTGCTTTCAACAAAAACTTGAGTTTCGTTAAAGTTTCTTATTTACTACTACATATATCCTTAAGAATTCCGGGAAAGGAATTTGGGCCATTCGAACACTTATATAGTAGAATTGATTTAACCCTCGTTTACAAACCGGCAAAAGTCGTGTCCACCCGAACTGGGGTCCAAATGGACCCCACGATTTTTTCTTCGAAATTTTTTTGATTTCTGACTTGTATTGTTCAGTTATAGTTCTTCGGGCTATTGTATGAATTGTTTCTAAGTATTGTATATAGCAGGGATAAAGAAATTTAAGCAGAGATGTCATTATGCAGGTATGTAGGAGGTCAGCAATAAAATTTTTCAATTTCAAAAACGATGGAAATTGCAAATCTGGTATTCCCGCTTATCCCTTTCGATATGTCTATTTTACGTAATTACTGATTGTAATATTGATGCATATCAATGTTCTTGCCAGGTCCGCCTATCAAAAGAAAAAAATAGTCATTATTTCACTTTGTTCAGGTAAAAATGATTGAATTTCCCCAATACATGCCAAGCAAGCCTGCCAAAAATGGCTTGAACTTTAGGTGGATGTATGAAAGCTCAACGGGCTATCCACTGAAGTTTTCTGTCTACACTGGTAGCTCTGACCAAAGTACAGGACTTGGTCGTGGATATGATGTGGTGATGTCGTTGATGCCATCATATTTCAATTCTGGACGCAACCTCACTATTGATAATTTCTTTACGTCGGTGGATTTGGTGTTGAAGTTGCTGGATAAGAAGATCACTATTCTTGACACGATTCGGAAAAACAAAAGAGATTTGCCTAAACCTTTTGTAGCGAAGGAGGTTCTTGATGAGCAGAATGAGCCTGTAAGGGTCAATAACAAAAAGCAGTATCGTCCAGTCCACTCATCCATTTTTGGATTTTCTGGAAAAATTGCGTTGGTGAGTTATGTTCCGAAGCCAAACAAACAAGTGGTATTGCTATCAACACAACATTACTGTGAGAAAGCCACTACCGGTCATCAAAGTAAGCCTGCAATGATACTGGATAATAACAGCACCAAAGGTGGAGTCGATGTATTCGACCAAATGGTCTCAGTTTATTCATGTACACGCAAAACAAATCGGTGGCCGATGGTTGTATTCTACAACTTACTGGACGTAGCAGCCCTAGCAACTGTTATCATTTTTCGACACTTCAATCCACCTAGAAGAAACAAAAAATTGTACAGAAGTGATAAATTCATCGAACTAGCGGAGGAACTGGTTGAGTCAGAATTGAATAACCGTTCTCAACATGCAACACAATCTGGCATTGGAAAATCTGCAATGGATGCTCTCTGTATTTTGGGGAGAGTTCAGAAAAAATTGCCAACAGTCCCCGAAAGGCTCTCTTGTAAAAGAAGCAGATGTCACCTTTGCCCAAGAGCAGATGACAAGAAAACCAGAACCACCTACGATGGATGTGGCAGATGTTGTTGCCCTTGCCACACTAGAACCTTATGTGTTAAATGTCTCCCGAAACTGCCCATAACTTCAAATTAAATTCTTCTAAACATAAACTAGGCTGCTTTTAAAATAAAATAATTATTTGTTAGAAAAAATATGATTTTTCATAGAATTTCAGTACTGGGGTCCAAATGGACCACAGTTCGGGTGGACGGGTTCTTTTCACAAAAAAATCGCAGAAAAATCTGTAAACATCTGATAATCGTTTCAACTTAAGAAATGAATAAAGAATTGAATTTTGTTCACTGAGTAAAAATCCCATTTAAAAAAAATGAAAAACAAAAAAGTTATGAGTGTTCAAACATGCTCTGGGGTCCAAATGGACCCCAGTTTGTAAACTAGGGTTAAACTGAGAAGCCCGAGTATATAGCGAGGTGATAAAATAAACTGACCGTGGTTGTTTTGCAATCGTCCAGGTAAAGCATCTCCCCTGATGCCTTTTTCATATCCTGGGGCCATTTTTGTGTGTAATCAGAAACAATTCTCATAAACTGGAAACAAAATTAAAAAGAATCACAACTGATTGTCAAAAGCCACAGAATCACTGACTTCAGACAGTGTCATAATATGCCTGCATTGTGATCAAACTAAAATCTGTCTATTATTATTCGAAATGAAACAAATATGTTTTTATAATTTGCAATATAATGATATAATGTATAATGTTGTTTTATTTTGTTTCTTTTTTGCTAATATTTTATAATTAGTTCATTGTAATGTTAACACACTGGAGATGAAAACTGTTACTTATGACATCGCCGTACAATTGCGATGCCTTTCACATGTTTTTATGGGCCTTAATTTTTATTTAACATGTTTTTATAGTATTTGTTAATATGTATTAATAAAGGCCATACAAATTTTAATTTCTCTTTTAATTCGTTTTTTTTCTTTTTTTTTTGTGGTTTTGATTTATTCAACCTAATTTAAAAAATATATATTTATAGTATTTATTCATTTATATTTATGAAAACTAATTCAGTATTTAACAAAATAAAAAAGAAATATAATAAAATTATTAAGGAATAAGAAGTGGGTAGGTATACATTTTATATACTAAATACAATCACTCAATTTGAGATTTTGGTAGTGTGTCCATCGCTAGCAAAAAAGTATATTGAAAGCGAAATAATTTCTTTCTTGTTTTTTATTTCATATACAAACATATTTTAATAATAATAAAAAAAAATTAATAAATAATTACACGAAAATAATTAAAGTAAGCCGCAAATGCTAAAGAAAACTCGTATTATGTATAAGAAAAAAAATGAACAAACAACTTAAACTAAGTTTTTTATTTTACAAATTTTTTGTGTACGTTATAAATGGGGTGTTGTATGCATAAGGTATAAACTTAAAAATTATTCTACAGGCTAATTTAAATAAAAACGAAATATAAAAAAAATCTTGTTAAGGAAAGAATTTGGCTTTGCAATCATTACTTGGAAATAATTCGTACAAAGTCGACAATATTAATGTATACTACTAGTAAATGGACCAGGAGTAAATCGTCGAGGAGAGAGTATTGGAAGAAAAACTTTAAATTTTAATTTAGCTCGTCAGGGCAACTTCATCCGGTCTGAAGGCTGAACGAGCGAATATAGGATGCAATTGAATTTCTGTTTGGGATGGGAGAATTCTCAGTCGTAATATATTTCGACTGAATTTTCGAGACATTGAAATAAAAACTTGACGAAGCTAACAGAAGATTTAGTACCAGTCAAAAGTACGAAAAATCATAAGGTTTCCAGCACTCAAATGACCTAATTTGCACAATGCACTTGATTTACTGCTCCACCCTTTTTTTCCTAGCCCATGAGAAACAGACACTGCGACACTGCTTTGTGTTTCATCGCAGTGGTTAGGGAAGATGAAGTTGTACAAAGTAAGGTTTTGCTAGTTCTAAGAAGAACATTAAAATGGACATGCTATGATCATTTCGTGAATGAATGAACCTTACATGCGAAGTAAATCAATAGGAGCACAAACTGCAACTAAGCGCAAAAGAAATTGGTTTGTGGCAACTACGCTGTTAGTTAGACACTTTTTCAGAGTGCGACATGGAGTTGTTTCTGATCTCACAAGATCGTAATAAGTACGTGCATAAGCAGCTGTTGCTATTTAGCGAGCTTGAAACTGATTTTACAAACCAATCATTATTGGGTTTTCTTTTTGAATGAATCTTATTTGTAGTTTTTGAAGACATTGTATTAATTACTATCCTCTGAGTAACCACCACACTGTTCTAGAAATTGTGAATGCATTTTATTCTTTGAGTTTTTTTTTTTCTAAAAAAAAGTCATTGGACGAGCTACGCTTAAATTTTCAATGTTGAGAGTCTTTTGTTAGTTTCGTGAGTTACTATTACTAATTTTCTTTTCTGTTTTGTTATATTGGCATTCCCTTTTGTTTTATTGAATTGTACAAAAATAACAAAAGTAGTTTTCTTTTACAATTTCATAGATGCAGATTTATCAATAAATTTTTTTTGTTAGTAGTTCTACTTTGCTATGCAAGGTTTCTTTTTACATTAAATAATTTACATACATAATTTACATTATATGCTCTTTTTAGAATTAACTAGTTTATCATTTGCATAGTAATAATTTTTATTTTTTATATTATGTTCTATATAAAGTGTTTTAAGTTCTCTTTTTAGATAATATAATCGATCAATATCAACAAAACTTTTCATCCCTCATATTTGCTAGCAGATCAAAGAGATTGATTTCAAATCAGACATTTTACAGGGAAGGGAATTCATAACACGTTTGGTGTGATTTTTTGTATCAATTGATTATAAATTTGTGTTTTACGAATCAATTTTTATTTGCATTCATGAATACCAATAATTAATTTAAAAAATTTGTTTTGTTATGATTTTGATTAGGTACCTTTTTGTGTTATTTATTTAATAATTAATCTTATTGACAGTCTCCTCTGTTTTTTTTTTTTAACAATATTTTATTTTTAATTATCACGAGGTTCCATTTAAAATATTAATTATTATTATTTTGATGATTTTTTTTTTGTTTTTTTTTTGCATTTTTTTCTCTCTTTGTTTGTAGGTTCATGTGTATAAAATTGTAGCGTGAGTTGAGTTTTAGTTTTGTTTGTTTATACTTATGAGGTCAGTGGTGACATTCCAATTTGGCGTGGATCGGTTGGGGCTACAGCTCCGAGCTCTAAATTTTTTATTAGCATCTGCAGCCAATGCTTGGTGGATTTATCGTCTTGTAGACAACCGGAGAATGTTGCATCACGCAACTGATCGGGAAGACACTGTCGCAAAGCCTCCCTTGCTCTGTAAAATTCATAAAATAATGTTGAGTTTTGCAGTTGGTGGATGTCAAGATGTTTGATGTATGTATGATTTTCTTCCAACACTTTATGGAGTTTCTTTTATAAAATTCAATAGAAATAAATGTACATTGGCAGTAAAATGCCGTTCAAAGTAATGTTAAGAACATAGAAGAACAAAGAAAAGGCTAAATAGGGATTTGTACTTTAGCAAAATCGTCGACTCTGGAGCTCTGCTATATTTCAGACGTTAGTAGGGGTGCCGAAGAGGGGATTTAGGAATTAAGTCGAACTCGGCAGATCAATATATGAGAGAGTATATCACAAATTGTTAAATGTCTCTAGCCAGTATGAGGCCTTAAAAAAGAGGGCTATGCTTCCCGTGAGCATTAGTAAAAAAAAAAAATTGACGATCATCTGAAATGCTTGAGAGCGTCAGATTAAGATAAGAGATATTGATTACAAACAAAACAGCGTCAATTTTGATAATCTGACACTTTAAGTATTGTATAACCCAAAAAGGAGTTTTTGTAGCAAAGTTGCAAAAAAAAATAATGTCTTGTTTTATTCGAGCGTGGTTGCTTTTTTTAATTTAGTATTTACCAATACCAGAACCAGACGATTTAAGCGTAACCCAAGGAGGTGAAAGGTAGTTAGGTTGCAAAAAAAAAGTTTTCTAAAATTACTGGAGCGTATAACACCTGTTGAGCTTCAGAGATCCTTCAATATAATTTTACCAACTTTGGAAAATCTATCGAGGGACTGCTTAAAATTGGCTCACATTCCAGCTACTTGGAGGAAAGTGAAGATAGTGTTAATAACAAAAGCTGGAAGATATTCTCAAACTAGCCCTTAAAATCTCCGACCCATCAGTCTATCTTCTTTTATTCTTAAACCACTAGAGGAAGTTGAATAATATCCACTTACGAAATACGCTTGACAGGTCACTTCTTTCTCAAGCCCAATACGCATATTGCAAGGGTAAATCAGTTGAAGCGGCTCGCTATACCAGAAGGAGTTCACTATAGTTGCTTTCCTATTCATCAAAGGGGCCTTTAACAACGTCGAAACATCTGCGATCTCCCGAGCTTTTACAACCCCTCACTGGGTGGGTATATTAAAGGACTCCTTGAAAGTCGAATCATAAACCAACACTAGGAGAGGCTTCTACCAAAAGAGGTGTAAGTAGAGGCAGTCCGCAATTTGGAGTACTTTCTCCCCTTCTCTGATAAACCAAAAGGGGAATGGCTTCAGGGTTATTGCTTATGCAGACGATGTTGCCAGTGCAGTCACAGAAAAGCATCTTGACACATTGAAAAAACACCTTCAGTATGCTCTAAACAAACTTTTAAAATAGACCAGGAATAAATCCCCGCAAGACTGAACTGGTTCTCTAGGAAATACAATATCCCGTACGTAGACCCTCCTTTCAATGAGGCTAAATTCTTGGGTATAGTTTAAGATAGAAATCTGAGCTGGATGCCAAATATACACAAGAAAGAGTGAAAAAAGCTACATTAGCACTCTTTTTATGCAAAAAAGCTATAGAAGATAGGTGAGGTCTTCAACCCCGCATCACATATTGGCTTTACATGTCGTTCATCAGACCTATTGTCACTAATGATGTTACAGTATGGTGGATTGCACAACATAAAGCAATTTATCGAGACATTCTCAGCAAAGTCCAACGTTCAGCCTCACAACTGTGTCACCTAGTCCCACTTGACATCTACAGTGAACAAACAGCTGCGAGTTCGGCTATTCGATTACAAGAAGTCTCACAATGGACCAACAACAATATTGGTCATGCTGACATTCTGAAGAACTTGGAGTCCCTAAATTAAAAAACAATTACACCACTGCCAAGCTCAATTTGGCAAAAATTTCCGAGCGACCATTCCATCCAGAATTGGATGGATCTTAAGCGGCCGAACGGCTTGATCTTTCTCAATAGAAAACACATTAGGGGGGTCATCACAGGAAGACATCTTATTGGAAGACATGCCGCAAGGCTAGGAGTCGCCACAAACGATTTTTGCAGAAGCTGTATGGATGATGAGGAAGAAACTGTTTCCCACCTTCTCTGTTCATATCCAGTTTTAGCTCAAAAAAGTAGGATACACCTAGGTCCGTATTCCTTTGATGACCCTAGTGATCTTACTCACATCGACGCCCTGCGTCCTTCACTGTAACCTCGAAATGGTTCCATTGGGAGAAGGATACATTGCAACGTGCCCAAGTGTGTTAGCCGAGCTAACAGCTACTTTAACATAACCTAAAAGAGATAGAGACTCATCGATATCAAATGCACGCATTTTGAACATGAGAGCCAACTCAATCAAATAGATAAGAAATAGCAGGTGCAATATTATTTTTTCTTGGAAATAGTGTAAAGAATACTTCCACATTTCAGTAAGATAAGACAGCCCATCATATCGCTTTTTGTTTAGATAGAAAGTTTATTTGTAAGCGCGCAGAAGCAGTCTGCATTCCGATATGGTTTACTATACAAGTGTTTCAATCGAAACTTACTTCAGAACCACTCTCAAATTAGATAACATGCACAACTTAAAAATGCTTAACTTACCGTGGATTGTCGGAAAGCCTTAGATAACATCGAACAACATGTTTAAGTAGTCTTGCGGAAGGTTCTTTGGCAAGTTGAATAACCATTTTGCCCTAAAAGAAAAAAAATTTTAATTACAAATATGAGTAGCTGGAAAAAAACATTTAAAATAGAATTTAATTATTTACCAAAATGATTGCAACATGAGAAAACCTTTCATAGGTTTGGCATATATAAGACAGACCGCTCTCATCGAGTAAAATTTTTTGCAAAATAAATGTGGCCACAGTTTTGCTTAGCTCTGATCCTGACTCCATTATTCGCAAGCAGAGAGGAATGATTTCAGTTGTTAACAGAAAAGTTATCACTTCTTGTTCATCAGTCTACAAAAAAGTATTGTTTGAATGATTTTATATTTTTTATTTTGTCGTACAATCGAACTCACCTTAACAAGAGCTCCAATTACACCCAAACTGGTTAATCTTAAATATTCAAAAGGTCGAGTTTTTGATGTGGTATGGAGGAACGGATACAAGAACAATGGGATCTGTGCCTGCAGAAAAACAGTTCGTGTGTCGGGATGAGATGCAACACATTGCAACAAAGCAAGGGCATTGCACACCCGATTTGATTGATGTGCAGTCAAAGTGGCAGGATTAATTGAGGGATAAATGTTAATAATTTCTTGCAGGAGGGCAGCTGTGGTTCCAAAACTATGCCATAGCATTGGTGCTAAATCTGTCACAGTTTCGCGTTTCTTACTGAGTTCCAGCAAAGCAGTTTCACGAGTTTCTGGATGGGCAAGTTCGTTGATCCATTGGAATACCTGAAATACGAACAAAACAAATTATAAACAGGATGATAATTTTTTGCTGGTTTTATTATAACTTAAAGTAATTGTCAAAATAAGTTTGACAAAGGGATATGCGTTGGTTTGCAAAGAAGTCAAAAAATTTTGTAAACGAGCACGTACAAAAAACGAAGACCTACCTACACGCAATCTTCGGTAAATATCTTTAGGATTTTCGCTGGTTGGGCATCATTAAGATTAGCAGTGGAAGAAGACAATTTAATATAAGACATTCCGGTGCATCTAAGGGATGATAAGAATTTCCGTGGCTGGTTTTGTCTCTTGACTAAATTTGAAGTTGATTACTTTACATAACTCCGTCACGACTTACTCGATAACGTGTGCCCCAGGTTAAAAAAAATATTACACTAAATGTACGTTTTTTAAACTTGCAAAAAACAAAAAAAGTCTTTGAAAGTTATACTGACCGGCATACTCTTTTGTCTCCATACCCACTCGGGTCTTAAAGCGAAACATACATAGTTGCGAAACCGCTTTTGTTATAGCCTTATAAGATTAAAATTCGACTTGCAGGTGGACTTGAGATTCGAACCACGAACCTCTGGGTTAACAGGCGGACATGCTAACCATCACGCCACGGGTAACACAATTGCTTCTACCACTTTGGAAAAATATAACACTGATACTCTCCCAGAACATCAAACCCCATTCCACCACTAGCAAATTCTTTAAATTGTTAGCGGTTATTCTATGTTTATGCTACCAGAGTTTGGAACAGTTTACCTTAAACAATTACACAAATTACATATTTGTATTCCTAAACACAATGTTCAACCGTTTTCTAAACAGGAATATGCAACAATAATAAGGGTGGTTTTAGTGTTTCTTTTTTTTTAAATACATATTACAATTTGTGCTATTATATTTAATTTTAAATTACAAGAAACCATCTACTGTATCTTGGTATTTTCGTACTTTATACTATTTACTTATTATCATATATAACTTTTTTTTTTAACTAGATAGGGCGAAGATATGTATAGTATTATATCACCTTTACTAACACATCGACCTGAAAGATCTTTGGTGCTATTCCTTTAGTTTTGAACACGTAAAGTGTAAGGTTTTTCATTCCAAGTTAATGTCGTGTAAGATCCTAATAATATTCGAAGAAGAGCTGTTTCTGATGTCAAGGGGACTAATGAATCTTTTTTGGATCTCGCCTGGCATTAGCCTGGATCTCGCTATGGCAGTCTTTGAGACAGAGACTGCAGGTGTCATCCTGGCTGATACCCATGTTTTTAAGATGATATCTGAGAGAGCAATGTCCAGTGAGGAAGTCCGTAAGTAACTTTGCGTCACGTTTGGTCATATCAAGAATTTCTATCATATGTTCTTAAGATAAGTCGATGAATAGTTTTGATTGGCGGTGGCCAGTAGATTTTCTCTAAGTGTGAATCATATTCAGCCGTTCCCAGGTAACCAGTTCATGTTTAATGCTATTGATTGGGAGACCGCAGTAGGGTTCCGGGCCTTTGAATTAAGATTGAGAGCCAAGTCTAGCTAGGCAGTCAAACTTTTCGCTACCCTGTACACGTTCATGTCCACTCACCCAGGAAAGATTGACTTTATTGTGGGTGGCTAATTGAGATAGACATGTCAGGTAGTTCCAAACTAATTTGGTTTCGATTTTGGTTGAGGACAGGGCCTTTAGGGCTGCCTGACTTTCAGAGCAAATTAGAATGAGTGATTTTCGGAGGTTTCTTCTAATGCATTCCCTAACACAGAATTCTACAGCTTTAACCTCAGCTTGAAAGATAATTGTTGTGCTACCAAGGGATATAGAGATGATGTGAAGTTGGGACCGAAAATCCCTGCACCTACACCGTTGTTAGTTTTTGAACCGTCAGTGTACTAAATTTATTGGAAGTTGTATGTATGTTCGGAAGGTTGAGCGGTTAGGAAAGATTTCTTTGAAAGGATGGTGCAACATTATGCGTCCAGAATTAGGAGCACCTGCAGAATGCTCATATGTCATTCTATTATAAGTTTTATTCATTTAAGTTGTTTGTGAAATGAAGCTTTAGTCCACTTAGTGAGGCAATCTTCTTTACTCTTTGGTGTAGAAGAGGAAAATTTAATAAACTTTCTTGAGCTAAAGTTGGACAGGTGCGCATTGCACATGTAATACCTACACGGGCTAGTCTTTGTAGCTTTTCTAAAGCTTTACGGGCATAAACTTGTTCTGTTTTTTTGCCACCAGACCAGCGCAGCATAGGTTATGATGGATGTGATAATAGTGAGATATGTTTAGTTAATCATTTTTGGCCCCATTTTTTACCAAAGACTCTAGAACAAGCCCAGAAAGCAATATAGTTGCTTTTGCTATGGTTTTGTCTAGATGTGGTTTTCTCTGGAGAAATTTATTTGAGAGTGTTTGAAGATTGATTTTACGTCTTCTGGTGAAGGGAATGATGACTGTTTTTGTGGAGTTGACCTGTAGCCCTTCGCTACTGCATTAGTCTTTGACATTGTTAAGGGCACGTTGCATTCGGTTTGCGACCGGTGCTTATTGACTGCCTTGAATAGAGATGACCAGGTCATCAGCGTAGCCTTTCGTGTATATAATAATGATGTTTATTAGTTCGTTGAACTTTTACAAATTTGATTTTACAATATCTTTCTCTTTTTTTGTGTAACATATTTTGACTATTCTTACAAAATTTTGGTCTAATTTAAACGTGTAAAGTTATTGCAGAACTGATCTATTACAATCAACCAGAGAAGGAGTGATAAAACACGTTCTTGGGGACAACTTTTAACAGCATTAACTGTTCTTGATGTTTGACGTAGAATTGTGATGATTATCATGCTATACTGCCGTATTATTTTTTGGTTCATTCGTGCACCTTAAGTCATCAATCCCAATATTTATATTTTGTACTAAGAAAGACTTTCTTGTCTTGCGTGTACTCCCTTGTGTTTAATAAACTAAACTAAACTTCTTATTAGCGTTCCATTATACTACCAAGGTACATAGTCACCTTCTTTTTTATGGCTCAGTTGATAGAAAAAAGTGGTTGTGATTTCACTTATATCTAGTTTCAAGGGAGCCCTGCGTTCAGATGAAACTGTCGGCTGACAGAAAAGAGACATCAGAAGCGAAATTTGAATTCATGCGTTTCCAATTTAACATAAATATCTTTATGATAAGTAAGAATTACATTTTACCTTTTTGCCAACGTATTAATAAGCATGTCCGTCTGTTAACCCAAAGGTTCGTCGTTTGAATCCTAACAGAGGCAAAAATGTTTTTCCACGGGTATCGCCTTTCGCGAGGAATTGGCAAGTCCTCTGTTAATAAATTCATTGCCATGAAAAGCGCTTTCTCGATTAATCGTTCGGAACAGGCAGAAAATTGTAGGGTCCCTCCACTCCCTCACAAGGCATGGTTGTGAGAAATGTGCTAGGCCTAGTAGCTCCTCGCGCTGTTGCCCACCCCATATTTATTTATTTATATATTTAATTCTGAACGACAAACAGCATTTTCCAAGGAAGAATGCTTGGGTTCACCAAACCAAATTATAAAAAACGATATTTAGTTACAATGCAAAATTCTAAAATCTTCTCTTTATATTCAGACGCAGAGAGGTAAAAGGTGTGAGGATTGAAGTTATCAAAGCATATTGGCATCAGAAGTTAAACTACATGTTAAGCATGTCCAGCTAGACAATTACCTAGTAGATCTATGGTTCCGTGGTGGAACAGTGAACTACAGAAACTTCACAGGGAAACCAGAAGTATTCTAAATAAGTCCCTCAAGACCAAATCAGAGGTCGACTGGAACCTGTATCGATCTAAACAGAAGGACTTTAAAATTTTAATTCAAAGATCAAAGAATGCCTCTTACAAAGAATTCTGTGAAAGTATATAAACACTCAGTAAGACTAGTCGACTTACTAAAGCCCTTAAAAGGAGCAAGGCAAACAAACTAGAAAGGAAATCAGGCGGTTCCTATACCGAGTCCAAAGCAGAGACACTCAGTTTTATGCTGGAAACACATTTTCCAGGAAACCAGATATCAATCGGACCACAGCAATCTATTTCCCTTAGATCAGGTGAATCCTATAAATCCACTCGACGTAGCTGGTACACGTCATTGTTAGTTGTTACCGACGAAGCCATCAAATATGCCGTGGCATCTTTTGACAGTTTCAAGTCACCTGGCACTGACGGTGTTTACCCAGCTCTGTTGCAGGAAAGTATAAACCTTTTGCTACCTACTTTGAAAAATATTTTAACTGGTAGTTTAGCCCTAGCGTATATACCAACTCCATGGCAAAGTGTTAGAGTCGCCTTCATACCAAAAATTGGTAAACAAGACTACTCACTCGCCAATACCTTTAGACCCATCAGCCTCACCTCCTTCCTGCTTAAAACGCTGGAAAGAATGATTGAGATTTACATACGTAAAACCTCACTCCAAACACACCCTCTGTCTCAGATGCAACATGCTTACCAAAGAGGAAAACCTTGCGAGACCGCACTTCAAAATTCTGTTAGCAGGATTGAATGCGCGCTTGACAGGAGAGAATATGCGGTGGGCATTTGTATCGACATTCAAAATCAGTCAGTCAACTTTCCTTCGGTTCAGGACTGGTTCGCTCCAGAATCTGAGCCTGGAAAGAACTGTTATCGTATCTTCACAGATGGCTCCAAAACCGACGAAGGTTCTGGTGCTGGTGCCTTTGTTCAGAACAACGACATACGACTGCACTCATCTTTGGGATCATACGCATCCGTTTTCCAAGCGGAGGCTTATGCTATCCAAATGGCCTTGAGCCACGTAACGAACAATGGATGGACGGGCAGAAGTATCTTAAGGCCCTTCTCAACCCTCTACCCACTTCGAAAGTGATCGAGGAATGCAAGAGCTCTCTGAATGCGATCGGAAGATTAAATTCCTTGAGTCTCATTTGGGTTCCAGGCCACCACGGCATAACTGGAAATGAGATTGCCGATGAACTTGCTAGGCAGGGATCTCAGACAGCTTTCTCAGGACCTGAACCGTCGCTAGGTCTGCCAGCGTCCTCAGTGAGGGCTTCAATCAACGTTTGGATCTTTGAAGAGCACAATCGTAGATGGCATGCCTCCATTGGATGCAGACAAACCAAACGTATGCTCCCCAACGTTAGTAAGAAGACTGCAACATTTTTGCTAGCTCGTGGCAGAAAAGACTGTAGAAAGCTTATTGGCGTCGCCAGCGGGCACCTCTCTTTTGCCAAGTTTTTAAACGTGTTAGGCTTAAGTGATACAACACTCAGTGAATCATGTGGAGAAGATGAGGACAACGCAGAGCACTTCCTCTGTGAATGTCCTGCTTTTTTTCGCATGAGGTTACAGGTACTCGGCGCAGACATGGTGAGAGCTGGTAACTTAGGCTATCATAACAGCGTCTTTTGGCTTTCCTCCGAACATCTGGAAAGCTATAACAAATAGAAGGTCGCTAACTGGTAGTACAATGTACCGGTATTTAGGTCTGAGTGCTCCAGCTGGTAATTTAAAAACCTCCAACAGAAAAAAAACATGTTTCATACCCGGATGAGTGCGATTATAATTTCTTCAATGATCAACAACATCTGAACACGATTAGCTGGGCATTTAGAAACAACCCGCATGGATCGTGAATTCTTGTTTTAATTTCTCTGTGAATGAAGAAAATTAAAATGTTTATGGGACTTCATGAAAAAAAAAACCTTTCACGAACGTAAAAGCTATAAGCTACCTACCCTCAATTATCTATCCCAAAAAATTCAAATACATTTTTTTTAGGAAAAAGGGTTCCAAACAGGAACTTTCTCTACGTCGAAAAAAAACACCGGTACAGTGCTACAGTAGTGCATTGCATAACACCAAACCAATTACGAGCGACAAAAAAGAAACAACAGCACTTTTCCGTTTACTGGTTTTCAGATCTAGATCACGTTGCACACAGGAGTGCGAACAAAAAACACAGAGGGGAGAATGTAAAACACAAAAACAAATATTGACAACACATCAAAAATATGAGACGACTTCCAAGGCTTTCCCAGCCAAGGTTTTTCAGAAAAAAATAACAAATTCCAACCCCTCAGAGATAAAAGCCATTTATTTTTTGAATCTTTCTCAAAACGGCTCGGCTAGTAAAAAAAAAAACACATATGTACGTACATATATAAGTACAGCTGCAGTTTACTTTCGACAAAAATAACAAATATTTTGGAATTTTAAAAATACAAACCTTATCAGTTTCAGCCTGAGGATTTAGGCTTGCTGGACTAGGCTGTGTACTCATAGCTAGCTGATGATAGTTATAGCTATTTTGTGGATATATTTTGACGGTTTATAAAAAGAGCTTGATACGCAGAAAAGTTGTTTTTTTTTTTTTTCTTTTTGAAAAACACTTGGGTATTTTTGCGATTGTGAAATTACGTCTTAAATGTGTCACCCGATGGTACAGATATCAATTTATTTTGAAGCACAAAATGGGCCTTTTCAACACTCGTAGTGGACAAAAATGCTTTGAATTGCAATGGCAATTGATTGGAGATTGATTTTTAATTAAATTATGATATTAAATTCACAGAATATTGGATATATTTTTGCAAGAAAACACCTTGATTTACGCACGAAACTTTTCACTTTTTGCAGGAAGCCATCTTCATTTTTGTGGTTCGTTGTACTAAAAGAGACAAAATTTAGTACTAAAAAAACTAGTTTGTGACAGATGTCATTACCAGGCGAATTGGACTTTAAGCAGCAACTAGATGATAAAAAAAAAAATTATTGTGATTCGGATGCAGATTTGTAGTGGATTTACATTTACATGCATCTGCAAGTGCAGATGAAAAAAGGAAAAAGACACAAGTAGATGAAAAATTCATAATTGTCTGATAGAGAGGGAAGGCACCGTCTGCACTTCCTTAGTTATAGGATGCAGATGAAAAATTGTGTTCATCCGCAGCCATAATTGTATTTCTTTCTCTTTTTAACTTTTGTGCCTTATAATCATCCGTCCTGCTTTTTCTTTTTTGCACTTCTGTAGTTGCAGATACATGAAAATGTAGCATTTTTAATGCACTTTTAAAATTTTCAAACAAAAGGGTTTCTTTATTGTTCTTAAAAATGCACAATGGCATATACTAGATTAAAATTTATCAGAGCTAATGTAAAAACAAACTTAAGAAAAAAAAAAGTCAAATATCATATTAATTATCATAGTATTAAGCCTTGCGCAAACGATACGATTGCGATAAGTCAAATCCCTATGCATTAAGTCAAACGTCCATAAACGTTTGACTTAATGCATAGGGATTTGACTTATCGCAATCGCATCGTACGATCTCACCGCATTGGCTTGCGCAAGGCTTTACACATTATTAGTGACGGAATTATTCGTGCTTTTTTGGGAGCGAGTAGAAGTTCCAAGACGGCATTCCAGTTGGAAATCTCTTGAATTTTCAAAATTACGTTATTATGGCCCTAGTGAAAACGTAGTATTAAAGCAATGTATGTATAGGGCTTTAAAAGCCATGACAAATATCGCATTGAAGGCACTTTTTCCAACATTCGAGTGAGTTTGACGTTTTATAGCAGTGCCCCTGCTGTCATGTCCCTTTCTTGTTTATAGACAAGCCAAGCAGAATAAAGAAAAGCAAGCTGGCGTTCAGATAGAAACACCCAAAATAAAACTCAACAACAATGACAAAGTTCACATTGGTCGGTTTGTTGAAACCTCGTGCGAAAATAACAACTATTTTCTTATCCCTCTTCTCTTTAATTTTGCAGTGATTAAGTAAATTGATGTAACAGAGAGATTTCAAACTTAACTTCGCTCTGAAGTTCTCGTGAGTACATATTTCGTGAGCTAAAACATTGTAAGCTATGCACGTGATTAAAATATTTTGAGCTTTGCATTATTAGGCGTGTTTTTTTTACGCAAATATAAACTTCGCGCAAAAAAACGTCTTCTCCAAGTTATTCAAATGTTTGGCAGCACTGCAATTTGACATAAATGAAAAAAAATTTATTTAACAGCTATTTGTACTAGGCTGTAGGCTGTACGCTGTAGACAATGGTGGTCTTTTATTTAGGGAAAGTAAATTTCTTCGATTCCATGGCGAACTATATGCAAAATAGTGTAGTCGAATTCATTTGCTGCTGTGGCATTTTAAATCCCATTATGAAGTTATATTTCTGCAGACATTGCTTGAAAATAACGTGTGGATTTTGCGTCTGCCACGAAGTGAGTAATCTCTTCATTAATTACATTTTTCAATAAGATGGAGTCTCATTTCTGTTCGAATTGTTTGGAAAACAAACCATCAGAAGCGAAACGTATGGAAAAGCGATGCATTAATTGTTTCAACTGTTCACAGTTGTTGTGCCAAGGTAAGTGCATGTCGTGATATTCATTGTAGATTTTGATAGACTTATTTTATTTTTAGGAAGACAGGTGAACCCCCTAAAGAAGGTGAACCCGAAGCAAATGTTATCACCAAAAAGATGTACTACGTGTCTTTTGTCGGTGAACCTCAAGAGATGTGGGTATTCCCAATCAAACTGTTGCAACTGGAGCATGGCCAGACAAAGAATATGACCATCAAACACACTTTGATTCTCTTCTTGAGTACTATCAGTCTGTCGTTCTTCAAGAGAAGCAGGAGAAACACTGGAAATGCTAGACTCTTCGTTTGTCTTGAATCAGCGAGACGATTCAATTGAATTCCACTAGGATGTTCATCAACGAGATCAACGAGAAGAGCCGAAGTATTTTTTTTTTTCTAAAGAAAACAAGAGTCAAGGACTAACAAATTTTATTTCTAGATTCATTACTTGGCGGAAATCGAACAAGGTCACGATCAAACTCAATTGCACACCGGATGCAACTCTCAAAGCAGGTGATGATGTCACTTTAGGATTCCTGATGCAGTACACGTATGCGAACACAGTTACGAACACTCCCAAGGAAAAGGAGCCTCAAAAACACGCTCTATCATTCATAGTCTATGCTAAAGTTGGACAGATTGAGGGTTCATAGTTGATACGAATCTTCGCAAAAGAAATCCACAAGCAGTTTATTTGTTTTTGAATTTGCGTTCGTTCTTCCAGCTTAGCTATTTATTCAAAAACTATTGTCTGGGGTTCTTTTTAGTATACAGACTCAATAATGCTTTACATCTCATGCAGTGTTACTAAATTTCTTTGCAATGTTCGAAAGTTTTTTTTAAGAGTAAAAAATAATAACAGCTAACAGTGGAATTTATCTATGAAGCAGAATAAATATGAATTGACCTCACTTTATTCTTACTCCTATATAGTAAATCGTCTTTAAAGACGTGCTGAGGTTCGGATGTAAAGTGCACAAATGCAATCAACAACTTGCAGTTTCTTTTTATTCAATTGTATTAGAGAATTAATAATAAACTAGTAAGATATACGGGCAAAATTAAGAGAGGTCAATCGGCCATATCGAGGTAACCGTCGAAGCGGCATTACCTCCGATTTCTCACCATTCGGAAACATTTTGCTTACTGGTAGTTCTCCGATCGGCCGATCCAACGTCCTCCGATAAGTTTATGTTGCGGAAAGTTTTAGTTTTGGGAATGCAATGCGTTGCAAGTTGGTGGTACTTGAAAAGAACAGATATTTCGCGCATAATTGGCATTGACAAGTTTAAAAAAAAAACATCGGAATTTGTTTTTATTTGTTTTGTCAAACGGATGAATTTTGAATGAATTTTTTGACATTTCCAAAAATTCATCTACACCATCTTGGTAGCACTTGCAGTTTATATTCGCTTCAGAAATAAACTTAGATGTTTATCTTCGCTATTCGCTTATTTTGTTGTTGTTTTTAACATGCAAAAATTTTAACAAGCGTATATACGCGTGCAAAAAAACGCACCTATTATCATAATCGGGATTTAACAGCTCTCATCTATAGCTTCAGTAATATTTTCGGAATGTGTTACCAGCCTAACATATTTGACGTTCAAGCTATTTTTCGCCGTAACTTGGTGCATTCACAATAATAATTGAGAAAAAAAAACCATCAACAAATTTCTTTTGCTAACCCCCATGAATGAACTTTTTGTAAATTCGTAGCAGTTGCAGTTTCAAGTTTTCTGTGTCACCCCGCATTTCTAGGGCAATTTGTACAATTCCCTGAATCATTTGAATTTCATAATCCTAAAAATTCTTAGTCCATAGCTTTACAATCAATTAACAAAGATCATTTCAACTCAAAAAGACACGTCATTCCATCTAAAAACCTCGAATTAAAATCTATCGAAAAAATTCTGCCGTTCTTTGTTTATTGGAAGTACAAAAAAAAGAAACCAATTGGAAAGAGTGTTCAATTTATAAAACAAAAATAAAAAACATCAAAATACACAACACACGCGAATTGTTTTTCGTTTTAAAAAACAAGCAGAGAGTTATTTTTGGACAAAATAGCATCTCATAAAAAATATATTTGGCACTTTTCGAATAGACCAACACACCGTTGCAATAACAAAGAACTTTGCTTTGCTTCTCATCAAAAAGAAAGAAAAGGTGAAGAAGTGAAAAATCACACTCGTCCAGAGTTTGGTTTTGTAGGCGCTTGTTAGAATCAAAAGTTATACCGTGATCACTGCACAGCGAACACGCGACGCGTTCTTGAAAAAAATAGTACAAAGTACAAGTTATTGGATTTTTAATTTCATTTCTTTTGGTGCTTGTGACAAAAGACAAAAAGTTTCATCATGAAAATCACGGTTACCACTACGACCGATGAAATTTTCGTTCTTGATGTGTCAGAAGATCTGGAGCTGGAGAACTTCAAGGCATTCTGTGAAGTGGAATCAGGAATCCCTGGCCAGCAAATACTCATAATCTTCAATGGACTGCCTTTAGCGGATGATAAGAAATCGCTCAAAGCCTATGGAATGGGTGACGGTGATTGTGTCGTTCTCCAGCGCATCAGCTTTAACAATAGAAGTTCTGCTGCACCTGGAGCAGGCCGTGTTTTGGGTAAGTTTTTTTTTTATTTCATCATCAAAAGTGTTCATTGAACTGTGGGTCGCAAGAGTAATTATCTTGTGCATGCATAATGAACGGCAATTATCTTTGCAAAGGCAATAGAAATCCAAATGGGGTATTGAACTAAGTTTAGCTTAGCAACATAGAGCGTTTATAATCAGTTGAGTCCTTCTTCGAGTTTATGGATCAGGCCATTACATTAGGATATGTATACCGTAGTAAAGTATGTTATTTATTCGAACATCGAACATCGAATGTTTTACCGGCAGCGAGCTGACAAAGAACTATAAGGCTCAATACAATGCTCTGAGCAAAAGACGCGATATCTTACTTAGGTGGGCATTACAGTTCGGGGTAAACCTAGGCCTCAACCGCGTTTTCCCTTCAATGTGCTTTCGAAAACCTGTCGAGCTGGAGCGGTTGGGTCCATCCGCTCAACATGACCCAACCATCGTAGCCTCGCGATGCGTACTCTTCTGGCTATGCCCATTTTGCGGTACAGCTCTACAGCTCGTTGTTGTATCTTCCTCTCCACATATTGTCTTCGTATACGAGACCAAACACCAAAGATCATTCGGAGACTTTTCTTTCGAAACGACCAAGGGTTTTCTCATCCGCTTTCGATAAGGTCCATGCTTTCGCGCCGTAAAGCAGGACTGGGATGATTAGGGTCTTATACAAGGTTACCTTGGTTTTTCTTGAGAGGGTTCTGTTTCTCAATTGCCTTCTTAACCCAAAGAAGCAACGGTTGGCAAGAGTTATTCTCCGTTTGATCTCCGCACTGATGTTGTTTTCCGTGTCTACAGCAGATCCTAGGTAGACGAAGTCCTGTACTACCTCGAAGTTATGTCTGTCTATTGTGACGTTTTGTCCAATTCGTCGATGTTCTGTGTCCTTGTTTAATGACAGCATATACTTCGTTTTGCCCTCATTAACCATCAAACCTATTTTTGCCGCTTCTGTTTCAATACTCGCAAAAGCACCTATGACATCATCCTTCTTCCCATTACGTCAATGTCGTCTGCATAGGCGAGTACAGACTTTTGAAAGATTGTTCCTCTGGTGTTGACGTTTGAGTTTCTTACAATCTCTTCAAGTATGATGTTGAAGAATGCATGACAGTTTGTCGCTTTGCCTTAAACATTTTACGACATCGAAGGTCTCGGTGAGTTCTCGGTGACCTTTACGGAGCAGCGTGAATTCTCCAAAGTCATCCTGCATAGTCGTACGAGTTTTGCAGGGATGCCGAAACTAGACATGGCTCTGTACAGCTCGTCTCTGTAGATACTGTCATAAGCGGCCTTGAAATCGATAAAGAGGTGGTGAATATCGATATTACGTTCTCGGGTTTTTTCCAAGATCTGCCGTAATGTGAAAATTTGGTCTTTTGTGGACTTCTCTGGTCTAAAACCACATTGATAAGGACCTTTCAAGTTGTTGACGTGGGGTTTCAGACGTTCACATATTACAGCAGACAAGATCTTATAAGCGACGTTAAGGAGGCTTATCCCTCTATGATTGGCGCAATTGTGAGGGTCTCCCTTCTTTAGGATCGAGCATACGATACTGAGGTTCCATTCATCGGGCATGCTTTCTTCCGACCATATCATGCCGATCAGCTGGTGCATGCTCCTTTTCAACTGATCTCCAGCTGCCTTGAAAAGTTCGGCATCAAGGCCATCTGCACCTGCAGTCTTATTTGATTTAAGTTTGCCAATGGCAAGCTTAACTTCTTCTAGGTCGGGAGGACGGCATTCTTGATCATCGTCCAAGCTGAATGGGGCAATCTGCGGCTGTAGCTTTCTGACGTCATATCGTCTCACAGCGGTGTTTCGGGGTTGTGAACACGATATCCTCATTCGTACCTTGGTTACAGCAAGGTAGCGGTCCACGGAAAGCTCGGACATCTATCACACTGAAGAATGCCTTGGGTAGATGAGATCGCAACATTATCCGTTTGGTTGGTTTACAAGATTTAGCGCCGCAGCAAAATCGATTAGCCTTATTCCGTTTTCGGAGGTTTTGTCATGCAGGCTATGCTTACCGATTGTATCTCCAAAGATGTCCTCCCTACTTAGTCTTGCGTTAAAGTAGCTAAGAACGACTTTCACGGCATGTCACGGCTTATATTTTTTTCAAGGAGCTCGTAGAAACAATCTTTGGAATTGTCGTCTTTCTCTTTTTTAGGGGCGTTGGCGAATCTAGCCCTGATGCGGATGGTCATTATACGCTCATCAACTGGATTTTGGCTAATCACCTTATCTTCCTCTAACGACAAATCCGCACCCAAATTAACGCTGTTTCTGCTGTCTGTAGCAGTCGCCATAGTAGATGTCACAGTTTTTCATTTTCTTTATGCCCGGCCCATTCCATTGCACATCTTGGATGGCGGTTATGTCTGCGTTGTAGCAGTTCAGGGCGTACGCTGATTCTCCAGCTGCACGTAATCTGTTAAGGGGTCCTACTTTCCATATGCAGATCCAGAGGTCTCTGTCCTTTTTACTTGCGATTATAGGTACTATAAGGCAAGTTTTGCATTCGTGCAAAAAAAAAAAAATTGAGATGACAATTAAACATGACATTACGATGATAGAGAATACGAAAAAAGTGGGTCCTACAATTCTGTCTGTCTGTCTGTCTGTCTGTCTGTCTGTGTGTCCGTCTGTCTGTATATGGATCTACAGCCTGAACTGCTTTACCGATTTTCTTCAAAATTTGCAGTTAGGCTCTGTGAGGCAGCCTACAGAGGGGTTTTTGGAATTGGGTCTCTAGGTCTTGAAATAACGGTACCTGCCATACGACTTATATGATAAAACCTATTTTTCTCGAAAACGACTCCAACGATTTTGATAAGATTTTACGTAAAGAATTATTTTTGAATAACTATTCTTACGATCTAAAATTTATTTTTGGGAAAAGTCTAAAAACGGTACCCCCCATAGTGCCGTTTTTTTCAAACCCGACTTTCTCGTGAATGGCTAGCACGATTTTGACGAAATTTCATATGAAGGAAGCCCTAGATAGTTTAAGAAAGATTGCATATCAATGTTTGAAAAATTTAGTATTTTCAAATTTTCATTAATTTTTAAAAAAAATTTTTTCTTCTTCGAATTGAAAATATAAACGGTATATTTGATTTATTTAAAATTTTTTGTCAATACATCTTTCAATAAGATCTTCAAACTTGTTTGCTTGAATTTTTAAAGCCTAATTTAAAAAAAAAAATTAAAATAAAAAACCGTTTTTTTAAAAAACGGCTCCAACGATGTTGATTAAACTTTTAGCGTTTATATGTTTTAGCAAGTGCAAAAAACTGACGTTTTTAGATTTTCGCTTGAAGCCCTCGGAATATTTAATTTGATATTTTTTTCAATATTTTGCGTGATTTAAGTCAATTTTCATAATTAAATTGTAGTTGGTAACCCTGTACCACCAAATATATTAAGACAAAAACTTAAACCTTACTCAGCCTTAAGATTTTGGTACTGTAATTAGCACACAATCGCAAGTTCGTGCGACACAGTCGTGCCCATTTTTTTATTTGCTTGCGTCGTCAACCGCCATATGTCGGAGTAGCTCATTCAGGGGTTTCTGCTTTTTTTACTACTGAAGTCCACCGTTGATTCAGTAAATCGAATTCATCCGCTTGGACATTCCCAAAAAGCTCTGGTAGACCACTTAGGTTCGGGCAGTCAGTAATTACTCTCAGAACATTATAGTGTTTATTTGTTTCTTCTTCGGCTCTTTGTCAAAACTAGCACTTACTAGTTCAGCAGGTCCTCCCCGTATGGAGCATCTTAGATCCCTGGATTTAAAAGATGTTACTCCCAATTGATATGATCAAATGAGTAGTACCAAGTTGAGATTTTTCATCTCTACTTTCAAGGCGTAGACAAAGAAACTCCACAAAGTTGAAAACCCTAGCGTTTTACGAGGCTTTAATGTTCACTAAACTGAACATCACACAAGGGCTTGAAAAAGTGTCCTTTCTTTTCTCTTTTGAACAAAGACTTATTTAAAAAATGTATGATATTTTGTGGCTCGACTGATATAATCAACCATGAACAATTTTAAAGCAATTTCACTGATAATCTTTTTTCAAAAACTAATCATAGATTTTTAAAACTCCAGCGGTCTGTATTTTTTGATCATCGTTACGCCTTTGTATATCCTCTACAAGGTAAATAAAGCATCAGACTTGGTGTAATTCTTATGTATCTGTAAAAAGCCGATTACAAACACCTATCGTTAGATTCTCGTATCGGAATAAAGGTTTGAACGAATCATCTATCTGCAGTCACATTGCATTGAAAACGGCTTTGGAATAGAATAGTAAAAAATACAATTTTTTTATTATTCTTGATATATGAGGGAGAACCCAACATGAAAAGAAACAAAAGCCGAATTTTCTATCAGCTGCAGACTACTTCGATAGCAAGGCATACCACAAAAAGTTATCTGCACAAAGTTTGATTGTGGTTGTGATCTTGTGGTTGTTTATTTGATCAGCCGAAGAAATAGTAACAAGATATCAAAGTGCGCTCTTCATTCTTATCTTAAATATAGTATTCATGTTTTCAATTAAAATTAAGCACCACCCCCAACATTCTCCAAAACTAAACCATATGACAAAAAATGTCTTCTTTTAAGATTTAAAAATAACAAAACATATTTGCACACAGGCACAGGAGCACTATCACCGTTGAGTTCACTCGATTTCAGTAGTATACACGTACCAGGTGCATCGTCATATGTCCAACCAAAAGAGGTCACCGTTGGAGAAGATGAAGATCCCGCTTCGGTGCGACAAATGTTTCTATCAAATCCGGAACATTTGTCATTGCTAAAACAAAACAATCCCAATCTTGCTGATGCCTTACTTTCTGGCAATTTGGATGCTTTTGCAAAAGTTTTGCGCGAACAAATCGAACAGAAAAAAGCAAGAGAAATGCAACGTGTAAGAATGCTGCAAGCCGATCCATTCGATACAGAGGCACAACGCATGATTGCTGAAGAAATCAAACAGAAAAACATTCAAGATAACATGGCTGCTGCTATCGAATATAACCCTGAGATATTTGGCACGGTGACTATGTTGTAAGTTTTTGTTTCTTTTTTTCTTGGACATCCATAATTCTACATATGGTATCCTCCTTATATGGTTGTGGTTGACGATTTTGATCTTCAGGTACATCAATTGCAAAGTAAATGGTGTGCCTGTTAAGGCATTCATTGATTCTGGTGCACAAACGACAATCATGAGTGCTGGTTGTGCTGAGAGGTGCCATATTAATCGATTAGTTGATACGAGGTAAGTTGTTGAGTGGGGTGGGCTGGGGTTGACACAGCTTTAATTTTTTTTTTTCATATAATTTTTTAAGATGGAATGGCATTGCAAAAGGAGTAGGTACACAGCGCATTATTGGACGTATACACATGGTGCAAATGCAAATCGAGAATGACCACTTGACATCGAGTTTCTCTGTGCTGGAACAACAACCAATGGACATGTTATTGGGGTTGGATATGTTAAAAAGGCATCAGGTAGGTTGGTGTGAGACTACAGTTTTAATTAAATTTTCTAAAAAGGCAAAGAAAAAATGTTATCTTCAATATTCGTTACCAGAACTGTATGCATCGTTTTATTTACTTGAGATTTTAGAACGGATGCGCTGGAAGAAGTGAAAAGTTTTGCGTGAAAATGACTACGTTTAAATATGTTTCTTTTTTTTAGTAGGTCTTTTAAAGCGTTTTCTGATTTTAATAGAATTTCCTGGAAAAATAGTACTCGAGGGAATAGTAACTTTCTTATTTAGCTGAAGTTCAAACTCACTTTTCCACTTGTCAATATTTTTTTTGCTGCCTAGAAATATCAAAGGGTTACACGGAAGAGGCAGGAACTGTAATAATGGTATACTTAAAAATCAATTTGATTCGGTACATATTAAAGGCTTTTCAATAAAGCAAAATTTAGCAACCTTTCGACTGAGTGGGCCTATACAGTAAAAATGAATACAAAAATAAAACTACTTACGCAAAAAGAGCAGCCTAGCGCAACTTCTGCTCAGATATTGAGTGCACCAATGACGCTGCAAGGCTATGGAAAGTCATAGCCAAGGTGAAAAATACCCCAAGTTTTCTTAGGACACCTGATAACACATGGACTGACTCATGCTCTGAGACCCTGGAGTCACTGATGAACACCCACTTTCCAGGATGTTCTCAAATGACATCTCCAGAACACGGAAACGCTAGCGCTAACGTTAGCTCCAACATAGGAAATTTATTAGTAGATAAAATGAAAGTTTTGTGGGCCATTGACTCATTCTCACCATACAAATCTGCAGACCCTGACGGCATTATTGCAATGATGCTCCAAAGCCCTAGACTTGATTGTGCCGATTCTAGTGGAAATATTCAGAGGCTGTCCAAACCTCACCTTTATTCCAACTAGTTAGAGGTTAAAGTCATATTTATTCCCAAAGCCGATAAGCCCTCGCACACTGAACCAAAAAATTTCAGACCTCCTTTCTACTCAAGACTATAGAAAGACTTATAGAAACGCATATCCGAACAAAAATGAACAACAATGTGATCTATACAGTTGAGACTTAACTTCATGAAATAGTCGGAACCATTGAACACTCAATCACGTCGGCTGCATTCCTCGATATAGAAGGGGCCTTAAGCAACGTTGAATACAGTACCATTCGCCTAGCATTAAGCTCCATAAATATCGAGCCAACGCTATCAAACTGGATCGACTCCATGCTCCAAACGTGTATAGTAAAAGCAGAAATTGTATTGTATTGTATTGTATTATTTATTTAGCATACTAAAGTATATAGCTATTGAATTACAAATTTAATATCTTAAAAACTATTTTTTACAAATTCTTTGACATACCGTTTGAAATTATTAATTATTGAATTAAAAATTTGAAAGCCTTTATATATGATACTATTTTGTGTTATTGCGTTTCTATAGTTTGGAAGTCGCAAATCGTTCGAATTTCTTAATTGATATGGTTGAACTTCACCTACATACATAACAAGATTACTAAAATAACTAGGCAATTCACCCATTTTCATTTTTTGAATTAACAAAAGAACATCTACTACCAATTGTTGTTTAACACTTAACCATTCAAGGCGGTTTAACATATTTAAAATACTTGTATAACGACTACATTTCAATATAATTCTCATAGCTTTGTTTTGTAGCTTTTGCAATCTATATATGTTACTCTCATTTAACAGAAAAAGTACAGATGAGCAATATTCAAAATGCGGTTTGATTATAACGTTATATACTCTAACTGATGTGTGTGCCCCGTGCAGTGTCGGGTTAGAATAGCACTGCAGCGCCTCCCCGCTTGTCGTAAAAGGCGACTAAAGGAACAATCATATCTAGACGACTAACATCAAAGTGAGTCTAGCGACACACATACCACCTTAAAACTCTCCCCAAGTATGCATGCAGATCCCGGGGTTTACACGACTGGAGATCACCGGTGTAGTAAAAGGGAAATCAAACTCATTAAATGGAGCATGCATGTGTCGAAAAGGATGAAAGAAAATTTTTGAAAAATTTTGAGCATTATGGAAGTACTTGCGAACATAAGAAGCACTACCCCGCCAGGCAGTTCCATTGCTATGCATGGAGCTGATCCTGGACCGAGCAGCAATGTTCGGGTCAGAGCTATACGGATTCCGGGGGCTAGCAAAGTAATGCGACGAGTTGGACGAAAATTTAGAGTCGCGAGTTGGAACGTTGGAAGTATGACTGGTAGAAGTCTCGAACTCGAAGAGATGATGAGAAGGAGGCGAGTGGACATCTTGTGTGTTCAGGAAACGAAATGGCGAAACACAGCAAACAAAGCCCGTTTCTTAGATGCAAAGACCAAGACTTACAAGATGTTCTACTATGGAACGGAACAAGGTAGGAACGGAGTCGGTATCATCCTTGACCAAAGTTTATGTGACAGCGTGTTGACCATTTTGAAGTCCAGTGACCGTTTGATGTCTCTTAAATTGGTGATGGAAGGAAAGGTCTGGAATATAATCAGTGTATATGCTCCCCAAATAGGGTGTGAGCAGGAGGAAAAAGATGCATTCTGGCTTGATTTTCATAACCTACTTAAGAACATCCCAAAAGAAGAGTATTTGTTTGTTGGAGGAGGTTTGAATGGACATGTCGGGAAGACAAACGAGGATTATGAAGACTGCCATGGAGGTTTGGGATTCGGCACCAGGAACACTCCTGGTGAAGATATTCTAAGTATGTGCAAGTCATACGGTCTAATCGTACTAAATACCATGTTCATCAAACAAGACCGACACCTTATCACTTACAGCAGTGGAGGAAATGAAACCCAGATTGATTACCATTTGGTAACCAATTACATGAAATCTCGGGTGAAAGACTGCAAAGTGATACTAGGAGAAGCTGCTGCTCAACAACACCGTCTTCTTTTAACAGAATTTTTTACGGATGCGGTAAAGGAAGTCAAACAAACAAAGGCTCCTAGGAGAATCAAGTGGTACAATCTGGAGAAAACCAAAGGACAGCAATTCATTTCGTATATGCAAAGTCAGCTGTGTAATACCATCGACGCAGTTTCAAATGCAATCACGGCACAAAATATGTGGGATCGCCTACAACGAATCTGCTTAGAGAGAGCCAAATCACTGTTAGGAGTCTCAAAAGTACACCACCAACTAGCTATAGAAACCTGGTGGTGGGATGATGAAGCTAAAGCAGTGATTAGAAAGAAGAAAGCAGCTTTCCAAGCTTGGTCGAAGTGCCCCTCATGAAATACAAATGAAAAAGCGCGTTTCAAAATCGAATACAAGAGCTGCAGAAAAGAAGCGAAGAAAAAGTGCGCCCAACTTCAAGCAAAAAGCACGGAGGGCCTGTATCGAGAGCTGGAAGAGATTTCTGCCCCAGCAGCTGAAGCAAATCAGGCAATCCAAGAGCTAAGACAAAGCAACTTGAATAAGGGAGCAACCATTTTCAAAATAGCCGCTCAGAAAAGGAGAAATGCGCAGGAGATTCGTTCGCCGAAGTTCATCAATGATGCTCAAGGAGTGCTACTTGTGGATGACGACAAAATTCTTCACAGGTGGCGACAGTATTGTGATGATCTTTTGAATGAACAGTTTCCTCAGCGCCACTTTCCAACAACTGCACCTAACTTTACGGAAGTATGCGACGTCACAGTCGAAGAAATTAGGGAGGCAGTTAAGAACTCCAAAAAAGGCAAAGCGATTGGGCCAGACGAGGTACCATGAAAAATATGGAGACATCGGGCTAAGATGGCTCACGATTCTCATCTCCAAACTTATTAGAGGTGACAGTTTGCCTAATCAATGGAGGGAAAGTTTTCTTCTTCCAATGTACAAGGGAAAGGGAGATACCAGAAGCTGTGACAACTATCGTTCGATCAAGTTGATGTCCCACACTATGAAGATCGTTGAGCGGGTTTTGGATAGCCGACTGCGGAAAATAATAAGGCTGTCTGATGACCAATGCGGGTTTGTCGCGGGTAAGTCAACTACAGACGCAATCCAAAGCATAAGGATCATTATGGAAAAACACCGAGATGCCTTAGAGGATTTCCATATTGTGTTGGTTGACTTCGAAAAGGCATTCGATCGACAACCACGAGATCTGATATGATCAGACACCGAGGAGTTCCTGAAGCCTATGTGCGAATAATTATGGACATGTACGAGGGAGCAGTTACAAAAGTGAGATGCCCAGCTGGAGTCACCGAAGAATTCCGAATAACAGTAGGTGTACATCAGGGAAGTGTCTTGAGTCCACTGCTCTTTATTGCTGTTCTGGATTATTTGCTCGAAGGAAAAGTAACGGACAATAAAGTACAACAATTATTCTTTGCTGACGATGGAGCCATCATAAGCGAGGATCCTACATCCCTGCAACGAGCACTTGACGTTTGGATTGATGTTCTGGAAGGAAATGGGTACCGTATTAGCGCTAAAAAGACTGAATACCTGTGCTGCCCTTTTTCTGATCCAGACAAGCCTATTCCAGACATTTATTTGAATGGAAATGTGCTTCCCAAGTGTGAAAAGTTCAAATATCTGGGATCTATGATCAATAGTGAAGCAACTTGTGATGACGACATCAATCATCGAGTAAGCGTAGGGTGGATGAAGTGGCGAGAAAACTCCGCTATCTTCTGTGATCGAAAAATGCCCCCTAAGCTGAAGGGAAGACTCTACATAGCAGTTGTCCGTCCAGCTCTGACAGACGGTTCACAATGTTGGACAATGTACAAAAAGTATGAGAGCAAATTGACGGCAGCCGAAATGAAGATGCTTCGGATGACAGCAGGAGTAACAAAGCTTGATCGAATTAGAAGTACTAAGATCCGTGGAAGCCTTCATGTCAAAAGTACCATCTTGGACAAAATTCAGCACGACCGGCTCAGTTGGTATTGTCATGTTCAAAGGAGAGATCCGCAGAACCCCGTCAAAAAGGCAATATCGTACAACGTTTCAACAAATTCGCGACGAAAAAGAAAAGGCAGGCCAAAACACTCCTGGTACAAGCAAATGCAAAAACATCAGCATTTGGTTGGCCTCAGACATGGAACAATCCAAAACCGGGAGGCTTGTCGACGATTTCTCAGGTCAACGCGGCGTACCCCACAGGCGGATCACTAGTGTGAAGCAGCAAAGTGGGAGAGTTGTGATCGCTTCAAGATCACTACTCGTAACGCCGAAAATGAAAAAGAAGAAGAAGATACTCTAACTGATGTATTAAAATCTAATTTACTTTTAATTCTTCGAAAAAAATTCACCTTTTTAGATATTTTTTTAACTATGTAGTCCACATGTTTATCGAATTTTAGTTTTTGGTCTATTATCACACCTAAATACTTTATTTGATCTACTTGCTCTATGTTTTCATTATCTATTCTTAAATTAATATTGCACTGCGTTTTAAATATCATCGACTTTGTCTTTTGAGCATTCGTTTTTAGTTTGTTCGCCTTGAACCAGATGCTTAGGCCTTCGAGATCTTCTTGTAGCTGCTGAGTCATCATTGGTATATCCTTCCCCACAATGTATACAAGAGCGTCATCAGCAAACATAACTATCTTACAATATTTTAAACATTTGTATACGTCATTTATATACAAAAGAAACAGAATAGGCCCGAGTACAGAGCCTTGTGGTACTCCAAAGAAGGTTGATGTTTCCTCTGAATGTTTTCCATTGATTGATGTTTTTTGAGTTCTCTGTTCAAGATATGAACCACTTCAACTCCTTGTCACGAAAACCATATTGCCTCATTTTTTGAATTAATATCCCTCTATCTACTGTTTCACACGCTCTCTTTAGGTCTAAGAAGACTGCAATAATGTTGGACCCATCTGCTAAATGTTCTTTCCAATTTAACAGCACATAGTTTATGGCAGTCTCACAGGAAAGGTGGCTTCGAAACCCGAACTGATTTTCGATTATAATATTGTGAGTGTCTAAGTAATTTTGTAATTGTATTTTTACTATTTTTTCAATTATTTTTTCGTACACTGGTAAAGCGTTTATTGGTCTATAGTCTTCACATCGTCTGGAGCCTTTAACTTTTTGTATTGGAGTTATTATTGATTCTTTCCACGAACTTAGAAAACATCCCGAAAATAAAGATTTATTCACAATTTCACAGCCCTATTGTGGTTGTCAAATATCAATACGATACTTGATAAATTTGCTCTTCTATCAATGAAATTGGTTAAGTGGTATTACAGATAACAACCACCAGAACTTTTGATCAGTTGTGAATGAAATGCTTTTTTGCGATCCATTGTGAACGTCTCTGGTTGCTTATTCGGTATTATGGTTATCAACTTTATTGATAGCTATCAATTTTTCAGTCAATCGCAAATTCGTCAACATTTTTTTGGTTTATTTCACTGGAAATGTGTAGCCAAAACACATGTACGTGGTTGACTAGTATAAGGGCTATATCGTGAAGTGTTTTTTCTGTGCCGTATAGCAAAAATTCATTCCAAATTGAATTTTGAAGTTAAATGTGTTTAGTGTTCATTAAGGCAGGAAATTAAAATGGTCGCTTTGTACCTAGATGTGGGGTGTGTCAACGCTTAGTACGAGCACACTGTTCACAATGGAAGTAAATTTATCAATTGGCATGCATAATACCGATTTATCAATTAATTGATAGCACTTATCGTGTATCAATTGATTGATAGTTGACAACCATAATATATGGCTGTCAGTAAAGACGATTCCTATTTCTCCAAATGCATCTAAAAACATTTGTGGGCACATAAAATTAAAATCTTTTTTTTTTGTTTCATTGTCCGCAACACTTCAACAATATCAGATGTAGTTACGAGGTTGAATTTAAAACGACACGTAAGTTCATCAATTTGGTTAACATACGGAATTCTTTCAATTGACTGATTTATTTCATGGACACTACCTACAAAAAAAGTGTTAAATTCATCCGCAATATCTTTTGGGTTATTTTTGGTTACTCCATTAAATATAATGTTCTCATCGATTGCTCCATTTTTTGACCCGATCACATATCTTTTTAAAGTTCTCCACATACTTTTTTGGTCTGATTGCATTAGGATTTTATTTTGTACGAAAAGCCCTTTAGTTCTAATTAGTTCTTTTTTATACCGATTTCGCGACCGTTTGTAATTCTCCCAATCACTCAATTCATCAGTTTGTAAAGCTTTATGGTAGCAAACCAATTTTTCTGTCTTTAGATCTCTCAATGTATTATTGAACCACTCTACGTTATTTTCATTTACCTTTTTTGTCTTAACATAACTGTTCACAATTTTTAGAAGCTCATTGGAAAAAATATTACTCAAAAAATGTACATCAACGAGTGGAAAACAAATATTTCGAAATTGAGACTGCCGGATATCATTAATAAAAACATCTTTTTCATACTTTATGCACTTAACCGTTTTTTGTGGTAATATATCTACTCTGTTTTCTTTTGATTTTAATTTCACTATTATTGTTTCATGATCAGTTATTTTTAAGTTCGTGTTTCTTTCTGTGGAAACTAGACGCGAATTTGTGACAACATAATCAATAATGGTTTTAGAGTCTGCGGTTATTCGGGTAGGTTTATCAATTATTTGTACTGCTGTATTTTCTGTAACAATTCTTTGCATTTCTCTTTGATAAGTATAGTTCTTATTAAGCCAATCTATGTTAAAATCACCAACAATTATAAAGTCTTTCGCGTTTTCATTCAATTCCTCAAGAAGTTCTGCAAATCTATCACAAAACATTCGACATGATGCATTCGGAGAGTTATATAAAACCACAAATGTTATTGGATAGCCCTTTGACGTTAAATTCACAATCATCCACCAATGTTCGTAGTCATACTGCTTCATTTTGGGAGGGTCAAATTTGATTCCCTCTTTAATATAAATACTAACTCCACCTGTATGCCTAGAGTTACTATCACACCTAATAAGTTCATAACTACTAATGTATAGTTCATTTGTTTCAACCTGATCAGTAAGGTGTGTTTCCGACAGTGCCACTAAATCAAAGCTATTTTCATGCAGGATAGTCTCAAGCTCACAAAAATTACCTGTTAATCCTTGAATATTAAAATATGCACAATTTAAATACTTTGATGGCTAATAAGAAGCCCGCTTTTTTTCAATTTCTATTTGTTTTAAATAAACTGGACATGTAATGTCCCTACAATCATGATTGCAATCCAGACTCAGACCATATCTTTCATTTGACTTTGCACAATTTACACACTTCACTTGTTCTTGTTTGCACTCTTTTGTATCATGGCCTTGTCCACACTTTGCACACGCTATTTCATTCTTGCATTTGCTTGCAATATGCCTAAAGCCCCAACACTTGTAACATTTTCTTATTGAAACATATTCAAAGATTCTGCATCGATCCCAACCAATGCACATTCTTCCCTCTTTCATAACTTTTGTATAATCCTCTGCATCTAGTACGATAATTGCATTAAATACTTTAGTATTTTTGATACCACGGTAACACTTCACGCATTTCACTTCTCCTTTCAAATTATTTTGACTTTTCAGAGCTACTTCTATCTCACTTGTTTCATGCATTTCACTCATACCGTCATACCCGTTAGCAAAATTTGCGGCACTGAAAGCTTTGGACTATCAACAACATAATTTTCATTTAATTTTTCCTTCACTTCTTTGCATAATTTTTCACTTGATTCTTTATCCGAACAAACAATCGAAATTGATCCATCTTTTTTTTTCATTAATATTATTAATTTTTATTGACAAATCTGATGGATTTATATTAACTCTAACGTCACTTTTCGTTTTGTTTATATTTTGCTTCTCTTTTGGTTTCACGATAACAGTAGACTTCGCGGTTTCTGCATAAGACTTTTTTTGTGGGGTCTCAATTACATTTTTTTCTTCGCGTATTTTTTTCAAGAAATCTATGGAATCTTTTAACTCTTTTACAATTTTCTCAAGCGATTTTAAATCATCTAAGCACTTTTTGCATATGAAATGAATATCTGGTCTTCCATTTAATAAATCATAATCATATTGATTCAATTTAAGACATTTTAAAAGATAAAATGCACCACAGAGCCGTTGCACATTAGGGACTTATCTCCCGTTTTTACCGGTCGCCTGCAGTCGAAACAATCCGAGCTCATTTTTCCTTTTATTCGGAAAACCGTGGCTTAGACGCGATTGACTTTAATTTATTTATTTTCTTTTTACTTCACTTTCACTTTTATATAGTTTTCATTAATTAATTTAATTTTTATTTATTCAAATTTCAATAAAACCAGGAGGTACGTTAAGAACTTGACTTTTCACTTTCTCTCTCTCTCTTTCGGAAATGGTTGCAAGCACCCTAAAGGTAAGGAGTAGTGCTATCCCCGCTACTCTAGCTCCTAGTATTTAACCAAACCCTGACTAAACTAGACATGAGCGGCATAAAAGGCTGACGACATTGTCTTCATGACTTCGGGAAAATTCACAACAACCCTTTGTGAACTCCCTCAGACAGCTCTAAATAAGCTCATCAGCTGAGCCAAAAACTGTGGGTTAAATGTCTACCCTACGAAAACATAACTTGTTCTGTTTACGAAAAAACGTAACCAGATATACTTCCACCCACCATTATTGGTATACCAATAAACTTATCTGGTGCGTCAAAATATATCAGAATTGTTCTTGATCGTAAACTTAACTGGAAATAAAATTCCAAAGAAAAAGAAAGAAAAACTCAAATCGCCTTCTACACTTGCAGTTGTGTTTTTGTTAATAAATGGGGATTTGGTCCCAAAACTATTCACTGGATGTACACATCCATAATAAGACCAAGCCTGTCTGGTCTGGTGGCTATCATTAGAGAAAGCTTCAAACCTTAAGACCATGACCAAAGTCCAAAGGCTTGCATGCATTGGCTCAACTAGTGCCATGAGAACAAGACCAACCATAGAACCATCATGAACCATACAGATATAGACATTCAAACAGACTATACCCCCCCCCCCCCCCCCCCCCCCATATTGACTTCAATCCAGTGGCCCTAACAGTCTTTCCGGCAAGAGAAAGCTCGGAGGAAAACAGGTTTATAAAAGGAAATCACATTTCCGTCTTCACAGATGGTTCCAAAACAGACGAAGGGGTAGGGTCAGGTATCTTCTCAGACTACCCTACCATGAATAGATCAATAAAGCTTCCCGACTTCTGTAGTGTCAAGCAGAGGCACTCGCAGTGTGCGAAGCCGCGAAGCACTTAGCTACGCACAACTTGATCAACAAAAATATTGACTTCTTCATAGACAGTCAGGCGGCCATTAAAGCTATCTCATCCATTATCACAAAATCCAGACTAGTAGACAACTGCCGCAGTAACCTAAGGCTGCTCAGCGAAACAAACACAGTTAGTTTAACCTGGGTTCCAGGACATCGTGACATAATCAGTAATGAAATGACGGATAAGCTGGCTAAAATCGGGTCAGCACTCGAATCCAACGAAACGGATACCTCAATTCTTAAAGCTACTAGAATAAAAAGAAAAAAACTAAATCAATGACAGGTTTATTGCGTTTTTTGGAAACAGTTTCTGCAGAAGTCGTCGGAACGCAGAGTCTTGAGTCGTATCTGGTTATGAAGCAATATCCGCTAATGACACCGATTACGGAGCCAATATGCAATCCATTAATGGTCACTCACACGTTCTTCTTCTCTCTTCCAACTTCACTCTCTCTTTTTCTTCCTCTCGCTATTTCTTCCTCTCCCTTCCTCCCTCCCCCTATTCTCCCTTCTCTGTATCTTCCGCTTCCTCTGTCTTTCTGCCTCGCTCCTCTTTCAATTTAAACTGCTATTTTAACTTTTCAATTTCTTTTTTTTTTTACAGATGAACATTGATCTCCAAAGAAATGTCCTACGCATTGGTACCACTGGAACAGAGACTCCGTTCTTGCCAGAAAACGAACTGCCAGCATGCGCCCGCTTATCAGGTGGACCCGACGAATCTACCGTTGTTGAAGAATCAAAAAGAACTGCTGAAAGTGATGCTATGCGCAATGCTATTGAAGCCAGCAAAATGGATACTGGTCTGTTTATTTATTTTTATAATTTTAACAAACTAAATTTAATGTATTTGAATTAGATTCACCGTCGACATCAAAATCTACAAATTGGAAAAATGATGATGAAAAATTCACAGAAGCCGATGTCAATGACCTCGTCAAATTGGGTTTCAAACGGGATGATGTTATATCCGAACTACGTAAACAAAACGGAAATAAAACACAAGCAACTGCAGCCTTAATAGCGAAGTCACTTAAGTTTTAAATTCAGTTTGCATCCAATCAACACTAGATTAAATAAGAACAGCGAAATCATACAAAATCCACCAGCAATAAACAAACGAAGCCTATCATTTAAAATCTACCTCAGGCTTAGCATTTATAAAAACAAAACAAAGACACAAAAGACGTCTGAAATGAATGATTCATCATTGAGTGCTGATAAAGGCGATCAACCACATTTATTTACACGGTTTCTATTGAATTTATACAAAATTGGTTTGCATAAACAGTAAAGCTATTATTTAAGGGTTTCAAGTTGTTTACTTTTTTTCTTTTTTGTATCGAAAAATGTTGCTGATGTTAAAATTTACATATATTTTCTTAACTGTCGAAATCATTTGGAACCATGTTCTGAATATTGAATATAACTGCACAAATAAATCGAAGAAGTTTGTCCAATTCCGAGCAGAGAGCACGTAGGGCATGTACCTTCCCCTGATTCAAACCAAACAATTCAAGAATTACAAAAATACTACTTGAATAAGGCTCTGAAAAATCGTTCGCTGAAGCTTATAAACGCTGCTAAAAAAATGCTTCTTGTAGATGACACTAAATTCTGCAGTTAGTGACATTATCGCATTTTGACCATCCGTGCTGTTTTAAAGCTAATACCGAAGTATGTATTTGGTCAAATTATAAAAATGAAGAAAGGAACAAAAATGGTGGGGAAACGTATCATGTCATGAGCTGAGGTATTGACGGTATGGAAACAAAATTGGCAGAGGCTCCCGTTGTTGGATAATATTCATATCGTATTTCTAAAGAAACCATCTTTTCTACTTAATCCAAAGTAGTATGTGACTTCCAGCTGAGGATTCGCAACGTCGTAGTAGGAAGCACTGGGAGCAGTCATGATACTAAAATGTTTAGAAATTGCATGATTTTTAAACAGAGAGAAAATCATATTTCGACCGGCTGTCTCCATCAAACCAGTCTGTTTCCATCAGACCAGTCTGCTGCTTCCATCAGACCAGTCTGCTGCTTCCATCAAACCAGTCTGCTGCTTCCATCAAACCAGTCTGCTGCTTCCATCAAACCAGTCTGCTGCTTCCATCAAACCAGTCTGCTGCTTCCATCAGACCAGTCTGCTGCTTCCATCAGACCAGTATGCTGCTTCCATCAGACCAGTCTGCTGCTTCCATCAGACCAGTCTGCTGCTTCCATCAGACCAGTCTGCTTCCATCAGACCAGTCTGCTGCTTCCATCAGACCAGTCTGCTGCTTCCATCAGACCAGTCTGCTGCTTCCATCAGACCAGTCTGCTGCTTCCATCAGACCAGTCTGCTGCTTCCATCAGACCAGTCTGCTGCTTCCATCAGACCAGTCTGCTTCCATCAGACCAGTCTGCTTCCATCAGACCAGTCTGCTTCCATCAGACCAGTCTGCTTCCATCAGACCAGTCTGCTTCCATCAGACCAGTCTGCTTCCATCAGACCAGTCTGCTGCTTCCATCAGACCAGTCTGCTGCTTCCATCAAACCAGTCTGCTGCTTCCATCAAACCAGTCTGCTGCTTCCATCAGACCAGTCTGCTGCTTCCATCAGACCAGTCTGCTGCTTCCATCAGACCAAAAAATTTTGAATAAAGACCAGAGGTCGAGAAAAGCCCGTGGAAACACCCGGGCTTCCCAAGTAAAGTTTTCTATATTGTTTTTTTTTTGTGTGTGCAAGCGACAGAAAGAAAAAGAAGCACTCTCTTTTGTGCAGTGCTACGAAAAATCGCTGAGACTGACTTTCACCGAATTTCGGTGCATTTCGTGCGAATATTCAGTAAAGAAACACACCTATAATTCGCGTTTAAGAAAAAAAAAACTATTGCAAGCAAGCATATTGCGGCATATACACTGTTCAAATGCTTGAACAGCATGTGAGAGTGTATTAGTAAATTCTATTTTACTTTGGATATACACACTTCAAGCTTGAGTCTTCAATCATTGTTGGTGTTGTTGTTGTTTTCCCCATTAAACTTCGCGCTCTGTGACGACAATTACCTCGTTTCCACTTAGGATCGGGTACTCGAATCGGATTATGATTCAGATTTCGATGCAGGTATCTACTTACCTCATCGAATCGAGAAATCTACGCATACACACACTCTTTTGAATCGATCCAGCTACAAGAGCTGTATCGGATCGGGTAATCCTATTTCAATTCGATCTAGGTATACACTGGCACTAATTCGAATTGAAGTGTGATTCAATTCTAAGTGGAAACGAGGTAAATGTTCACTTTGCGGTGTCTTTACGAAATGTATGCTGGATCAAGCATTCAATCTCGCATATACACTCTTCAATGATTGAAGCCTGATTGAACGAAAATCAAAACGATTTGATTTTGCTTCCAGCATACACACAATGCATACGTGAGTTTTTTTCACTAATACACTCTTACATGCTGGTCAAGCATTTGAACAGTGTATATGCCGCATATAAATTGAAATTGAGACGGACACAGTGGCGGCCCGATATAAGAGAAATCACGGTCGCTGAAAGGAATTAATACGGAATCGTTGCGGATGCAGGAGGCCGTATGGAAGCTGGAAATTTAATTAGTTAAATAGCGTGATATTTTTTTTTATTATTTATGTAGATTTTTCTTGGTATACCTTTATTTTTTATCGTTTTAAGTTTTTGTATCGTTTTTTTTTTCAATGCGAGGTGTCGCGCGAGGCGGTTTTAAAAATTTCAGAGTACTGTGTTGTTTTGTTTTGTGCGAAAAATCTAATGGTTCAAAGAAGACACCCCCCCCCCCCCCTTTAAAGAGAGCTCTTTTTTAGGAGTTGAAATAGATTAGGATAGTGCAGGTGTGATTTTGTTTCCCTGTGATAAACAGTACCCTTGCTCCTTTTTGAAATCCAGCTCCGTGTATTCTCGTGTCAAAAAGATAACATACTTAAATAAGTTAAAGATTTTTTATGATATTTTGGCATTTCTTCGTTTTTTTTTTTGCTTTTTGTTGATATTTAAAAGAGAGTGAAGAATAGGGTTACCCCTGAATTATAGTTCACCCATACCTTATTTCGATTTTATTTGATTAAGTTTGATTTGTTTCGATTTTTATTTATCATTTATTGTTTTTTTTTTTATCACCTTTTTCGTAAGTCTTAAATACTATTTTATGTTTTTATTTTTGCATTTTTGTTTTCTTTTAAATAATCAATAAATGTGAATCACGCTCTTCGTGTATGGAAATCTGCGTGTTCGATTCATTTTTATTTTCGGGTGATTATGCTCAATAAAGAGTAATAATCGCATGCGACGAGCTAAGCCGCGCTAGCCAGCATTGAATAGATGCTTCTTCCCGGCGTACATTTCGTCCCTTTCCCTACCCTTCCCTTCGCCAACATCCTCTTTTCCTACCCTTCCTTTTCCTAATGTGGAGTTCCCCTCGCTTACCTTCCCTGTGTTGTGTCATCCCAGTCGTGTTCCGTTTTCTTGATCCCGCCAGTTTCCTATCCTTACCTACCGTTTCCTTCATTCAAAATTTCCTATCCTACCATACCTACCTTATTCATTTCCTTCCGATCCAATTTCCTACTTCCTTTCTCAAATCCTACCCTTCCTTACCCATTAATTCTCTCCTTTTGCCTCGTATCATCTGTGCAAATCACTATTTGAGTGTTGAGTGGAAAGTTGTGACTTGTGAGGCATCAGCGATTTAGATTTACAGGATCGGACTGAGGACAAAGCGTGATTGTATGAGACTCTACAGTGCCCCTGTTCTGTAACTATCGCCTCGATAAAAGCAGGCGATAAACGATGGAAAATGGAACGAAATCCTACTAAATTCATAGAATTTCGTTCAATTTTAAACCGTTTATCGCCGAGGCGATAGTTACAAAACAAGGGCACAGGCGATAAACGGTGGAAAGTGGAACGAAATCATACTAAATTCATAGAATTTCGTTCCATTTTCCACCGCTTATTGCCTCGAAAAAAGCAGGCGATAAACGGTGGAAAATGGAACAAAATCCTACTAAATTCATAGAATTTCGTTCCACTTTCCACCGTTTATCGCCGAGGCGATAGTTACAGAACAGGGGCACTGCGCACTGTAGAGTCTCATAGAATAAGTGTGTTTAATGACCTGCTCTAGATGCCGAGATGCCTTAGAGGATTTGCATATTGTGTTAGTTGACTTCGAAAAGGCATTCGATCGACAACCACGAGATCTGATATGGGTGGCCCTCAGACACCGAGGAGTTCCTGAAGCCTATGTGCGAATAATTATGGACATGTACGAGGGAGCAGTTATAAAAGTGAGATGCCCAGCTGGAGTCACCGAAGAATTCCAAATAACAGTAGGTGTACATCAGGGAAGTGTCTTGAGTCCACTGCTCTTTATTGCTGTTCTGGATTATTTGCTCGAAGGAAAAGTAACGGACAATAAAGTACAACAATTATTCTTTGCTGACGATGGAGCCATCATAAGCGAGGATCCTACATCCCTGCAACGAGCACTTGACGTTTGGATTGATGTTCTGGAAGGAAATGGGTACCGTATTAGCGCTAAAAAGACTGAATACCTGTGCTGCCCTTTTTCTGATCCAGACAAGCCTATTCCAGACATTTATTTGAATGGAAATGTGCTTCCCAAGTGTGAAAAGTTCAAATATCTGGGATCTATGATCAATAGTGAAGCAACTTGTGATGACGACATCAATCATCGAGTAAGCGTAGGGTGGATGAAGTGGCGAGAAAACTCCGCTATCTTCTGTGATCGAAAAATGCCCCCTAAGCTGAAGGGAAGACTCTACACAGCAGTTGTCCGTCCAGCTCTGACATACGGTTCACAATGTTGGACAATGTACAAAAAGTATGAGAGCAAATTGACGGCAGCCGAAATGAAGATGCTTCGGATGACAGCAGGAGTAACAAAGCTTGATCGAATTAGAAGTACTAAGATCCGTGGAAGCCTTCATGTCAAAAGTACCATCTTGGACAAAATTCAGCACGACCGGCTCAGTTGGTATTGTCATGTTCAAAGGAGAGATCCACAGAACCCCGTCCAAAAGGCAATATCGTACAACGTTTCAACAAATTCGCGACGAAAAAGAAAAGGCAGGCCAAAACACTCCTGGTACAAGCAAATGCAAAAACAGCAGCATTTGGTTGGCCTCAGACATGGAACAATCCAAAACCGGGAGGCTTGCCGACGATTTCTGAGGTCAACGCGGCGTACCCCACAGGCGGATCACTAGTGTGAAGCAGCAAAGTGGGAGAGTTGTGATCGCTTCAAGATCACTACTCGTAACGCCGAAAATGAAGAAGAAGAAGAAGAAGGAAACACCTCGTCTTGGATGGCGCAATCAAGTGGAAGAAGACTTCAAATGACTTAGAGAGCAAAACTGAAGAGAGCTCGCCCGAAATCGAAGTCGAAGTCGTTATCGAAAGATGTTGGTTGAAGCTCAGGTTCACCTCAAACTGTAATGCCTACCTAATTAGAAAAGTAAGAGTAGCTATTTTGGCAAAAATATGTAGCAAATTTTGCCTACTTTTAATATTTGGAAATTGACAGTTTCCAAAACAGCTTTAATAAATTGTAAGCCATAAACTAAAAAAAACCGAAACATTTCGCAAATGGAACCGGTTTTACGAAGCTGTTTTTTTCAAAGGTGGAGACCAAATAAGCGCCTTCATCCCCAAAAGACTGATTTTTCCTCACGCACTGAACCATTTTCTAAATTCTCAAACAAAATCCTTACCAAAACCCAAATAAAATAGAATAAAATTCTAATGAGCTAATTGAGAACTAATTAACATGAATAATAACGATTTTATTTATATAATATAAAAGCTTAACCATTCACCCTTTTTCCCTATTTGCCGATTATATTGCTCCTTTTTTGCTGTACCACAGTGAAATGGTCAGTCTTAGAATTCAATTAGAGTATGACTTTAATTGTTTTGGAAATCATAAAAAATTGAGAGCATCCTCACGCCATCGCATCGGTTGTTCAATTCAATTCAATTTTCTAAATTTCAATTATCTTAACAAATCTGAAAATAATTATTTCTGCTCTAAATTGCCTGACATTTATCTCATTTCTTGCTCTGCTCTGAGCTACGCTGCTCTGCTCTTTTTTTCATTAAACACGCCTAATCACGCTTTGTCCTCAGCCCGATCCTGTTCTAAATCGCTGATGCCTCACAAGTCACAACTTTCCACTCAACACTCAAATAGTTATTTGCACACATGAACATCCTCCATAGAGAACACATGAAAATAAAATGGTCATGATTCATGAAGGTCACAGATCATGATACCGATAAAAGAAGGTAGAGCTTTTTCTACATATAAAAGCTAATTTTACTCTTTCATTTTCTTCGATATTCCAAGTCATTTATGTGAGAGCTTTCCTTTGATAGAATAGAAAAAAATATGTGTTTTTCTTTTTCGATTCTTGTGAAGTGCAGGCCTCCCTTAAAATATATTTTCATGAAACCGAAATCGAACAAACCTCATTTTCCAAATTGCTCTTCCAATTTCCAAGTCAACAAAATACTTGGAATGATTCTCCATTTTTGAGATGATAAAATAAAATATTTTCTTTTTCAGAGTGCTGTGTAAAAACCAAAAAGTATGTGATAAAAGATATTCTTTTATATATATTTCCCTACCAGTATCAAAAATCAACAAACAACTTATCATTTTGTCCTGTAGTTCAAAGTTAATCAAGAGAAACAAACAGCAAAATGTCATTTTCTTCTGACGAAGGATCAGATGGATGGGATGCTGAGGATGCATCAGAACAATTTGAGCCGATACTAGATGATATTTTCTACGATGAGTCTGTATGGAATGAGCCTGTATGGGATGAGCCTGTATGGGATGAGCCTGTATGGGATGAGCCTGTCTCCGATGAGTCTGTATCGGATGAGCCTGTCCCCGATGAGCCTGTATCGGATGAGTCTGCTAACGATGAGCCTGTCTCCGATGAGTCTGTCTCCGATGAGCCTGTCTCCGATGAGCCTGCCTCCGATGAGCCTGTATCGGATGAGACACAACACAAGAAAATCGGGCTGATTAAAAGCGCCGCCTATTGCAAGAGCACTGATTTGAAGGAGACTCGTCACGCAGAGTACCGCAGCAAGTGCCTGGAATTGTGGAATCTTACCGAAAAAATTCGACAAGCGCCTGAAGTTAAATCAGTTGAAGGCTTACTCACAGACCTTTTGTGTGACTGGAAAGATGACAAGTCGTTTATGTCGACACCAGCAAAAAAGTTGGACGCCAAAAAGAAGCTTTATGAGATCGAAAACATCCCCGATTGGTTCTTTGTGCCTCTGTCTCGCACGGAAGACAATGCCCGCGATACTGCAACATTCTTTTTATGTCGCGGACGCGGTAACATCCTCAAACTATCAAGTTCAGGTCGCTGGGATCCGTGCGATTGCATTTTGGAGATGTCGCCAAAAACTCTTATCTACGGCGAGATTGTCCAAGAGCAAATTGGAGAAGGAAGTGCGGGAAGAATGGTTCGGGCATTGCACATCATCGATGGAATAGCTCTTGGGGGAAAGATCATATCGCGTCTGCCTCTGCAGGAACGATTAAAGCAATGCGATAAGTTTGCACGCAGCCTGAACAAACCCAACAAAGTGGTTAAGAGCTCAGATAGAAATCACGTTCAGTTAGGTCCAATACGTTGCAAGAAGCTTATTCCAATGCTAGAATTCAACAACTTCTTCCAGCAGATGCGTCCTTACCAGATGAACGACAACAGCGTCGAGCAGCTGGGCTTAAGAATTCAGTCGGATGACACAGCCGAACGGTTTTACGTTGTCGGTGGTATGATTTTTCTTAATGAGCTGACGCACCAGTTCGTAACGGCCATTTCGAAATCACAAAACACTCTGTATTACTTCAATAAAGAAACGAAACAATCATTTTTCCCCCACACCCTGCCAAGAAACTTGAATGTCTTCAGTTCCTTCAAGAACTGTTTCATTCGTCGGGGCTTATGGAAGTGGACGAATGTTTATCAGGTGCAAGAAGTTATATTTGAAGAGTCACGCGAACCGGACTTACTTTTCCGCATGGATATTTGTGAATATCTGTTGTCAAGAAAAACAAATAGCAAAATTTCATCTTCTTCTGACGAAGGGTCAGATGGATCGGAATCCTCAGCATCAAAACAATTTGAGGCGGTATCAGATGAACCTGTCTCCGATGAGCCTGTCTCCGATGAGCCTGTCTCCGATGAGCCTGTCTCCGATGAGCCTGTCTCCGATGAGCCATTCTCCGATGAGCCTGCCTCCGATGAGCCTGTCTCCGATGAGCCTTTCTCCGATGAGCCTGTATCGGATGAACCACCACACAAGAAAGTTAAAACAGAATGGTCCAAAAGTTATTCCAGTACCGCATTTAAAATGATGGCCAATATGGGCTACAAAACCGATCAATGCTTGGGAAAACTAGGCCAAGGGCGTCTTGAGCCTGTTGAAGCTGCTCGGCAAGATGGTCGTCGTGGTCTGGGTTTGAGATTGGGAAAAATATCAGATGCCGCTGAGCAATGGAATGAAAATATGGAAGAAATTCGTATTCCTGAAAGAGTAGACTGGATTCGGAACGAATTGGACGACTTGGACTCGTTTACAATGGACGATCTCAAAGAGTTAGTGCGCCAAGCTCCGAAAAAAGAAATAATCGACGATGAGACACATTTTTGTGATCCCAACATACCTAGCGGTGTACTGAGTTCCAAAAGTGCATTTGAAGTCAAATCAGTAGAAGGCTTACTCACAGACCTTTTGTGTGACTGGAAAGATGACAAGTCTTTTATGTCGACACCAGCCAAAAAGTTGGACGCCAAAAAGAAGCTTTATGAGATCGAAAACATGCCCGACTGGTTCTTTGTGCCTCTGTCTCGCACGGAAGACAATGCCCGCGATACTGCAACATTCTTTTTATGTCGCGGACGCGGTAACATCCTTAAACTATCAAGCTCAGGCCGCTGGGATCCGTGCGATTGCATTTTGGAGATGTCGCCAAAAACTCTTATCTACGGCGAGATTGTCCAAGAGCAAATTGGAGAGGGAAGCGCGGGAAGAATGGTTCGGGCATTGCACATCATCGATGGAATAGCTCTTGGGGGAAAGATCATATCGCGTCTGCCTCTGCAGGAACGATTAAAGCAATGCGATAAGTTTGCACGCAGCCTGAACAAACCCAACAAAGTGGTTAAGAGCTCAGATGGAAATCACGTTCAGTTAGCTCCAATACGTTGCAAGAAGCTTATTCCAATGCTAGAATTCAACAACTTCTTCCAGCAGATGCGTCCTTACCAGATGAACGACAACAGCGTCGAGCAGCTGGGCTTAAAAATTCAGTCGGATGACACAGCCGAACGGTTTTACGTTGTCGGTGGTATGATTTTTCTTAATGAGCTGACGCACCAGTTCGTAACGGCCATTTCGAAATCTAAAAACACTCTGTATTACTTCAATAAAGAAACGAAACAATCATTTTTCCCCCACACCCTGCCAAGAAACTTGAATGTCTTCAGTTCCTTCAAGAACTGTTTCATTCGTCGGGGCTTATGGAAGTGGACGAATGTTTATCAGGTGCAAGAAGTTATATCTGAAGATTCACGCGACCCGGACTTACTTTTCCGCATGGACATTTGTGAATATCTGCAAGAACGTTCCAATCACTGTGCTCAAGAACGCCGACCTAACCAAACACCGAAACAACTAATAAACATAACTTACCTACATACGCCGCAACGCTACCTAGCTGAGCTTTTACAACTATATGGTTGTCCCTTACTCGTCGCAGTTACTCTTCAAACGATGCATTTTCTTCGCGGCTTGGTCTTCTCCACAACCAATTGAACACAGACCTTTGAAGCGAACGATTGGTCAAACTGCGGTAAGTTAAAATGAAATTTTGTATATTAAATGAACTAACTAGTATTTTTTGTTAGAAATAAAATATCAATCACATTTTCCATTATACGCCGTGAGTATTATTTATCCAACTCCGCAATCGGCTCTCAAAGGGAAAGGACACACTGAAACTTTAATTTCTTATCTCTAACGAAGAGCAATACTGCAGTCAAAAGGTCTTTTTTTTTAGTAAGTAGGTAGTTTGTTTAAGACCAATAAATTAGAATTGGTATAAGGTGTTTGTTTCATTGGTTAACAACCGAAGAGGTATGTCAAGAGGAAAAACCTTCTTTTCTTGCCCTGTTATTTCCATTTGATTGTTTCTCAACATCAACATGCGTTTTTAGAATTTAAGATGTATCGGTTTCTGGGCTTAATTTGATAAAGTTTCTTTCTCTTGTTATAGTTCCTCGCTAAACGACTCACTCAGTCTTAAAAATGATAAACCCTGTCTTTTTCTTATTTATTATGTAAAAGTTTTTACTTATCACTTTTTTATTTAAAATTGATTACCTAGCAAAATTTCTTTTTAAATGTGTTACGAAATATGGATTTTGTCTATAGTGTTGTATGCTTAAGTGTTTGCTGAGTGTGGGATAGTGGCAACACTACTTTGGTCCCAATATGTAAGATTTTGAGTTGGCGAGTGAATCGGTTAAATAAGAGAACGCTCAGGAAACGGGAGTAAGTCCCGCCTCCAGCCGTTAAAGAATTTCGTCAACGGAAAACAGTAGAGTAGAAAATGACGGTTTTAAATCAATTGAACCGCTTTAGCTAAAGAAAGGATTGAGAATGGTCGGGAGGATCGCTGTGATAAATTGCTTACGACAATTTGATTTTTGAGTGTTGAATTGCGGACATATTCTGTGGAATTTATTCCATTGCGAAATTTCCTGAAAGGAGAAAGGCAGATAGAATCAGTGGGTGGTGGCTATTATTACCAAAACTGGTAGTCGCCACACCGTATATTAAAGCAGTCCACAAAAAAAAAGACTGTGAGCTGTAACATGGTGGAAATTTATTATTATTGGATAATTGGATCTTGATACTGAATAAAACCTTGCGAAGATCCGGCAGAACCCAAACAAGCATTTGGCTTGTCTGCATACTTCCGTGGCTAGTGCCAGAAACTGTGACATCTACTATGGCGGCTGCTACAGACAACAGAAATAGCGCTTATTTGGGTGCGGATTTGTCGCTAGGGGAAGACTCAGGGACAAGGTGATTAACCAAAATCCAGTTAATTAGCTTATAATGACCATCCGCATCGGAGCTAAATTCGCCAGCATTGGCCTAATATGCGCCCGCTCCCCTACAGAAAAGAAAGACGACAATTCCAAAGACTGTTTCTACGAGCTACCCGAAGAAACATATGAGCAGTGCCCTAGACACGACGAGGAAATCGTTCTTGACGATTTTAACTCAAAACTAGGAAAGGAGGACATCTTTGGAAATACAATCGGTAGGCATAGCCTCCACGACATAACCTCCGAAAACGGACTGAGACTAATCGATTTTGCTGCGGGGCTAAATCTTGTTGTAAGTCAACCAAATTAATCATGCTGCGATCGACGCAAGGCACTCTTCCAGTGTGTTAGATGTCCGAACTTTCCGAGGGGCCAACTTTGACTCGGACCACTAACTTGAAGCCAAGCTACGAATGACGACATCTTGTTCACGACCTGCAGGCAGGCAAATGCAGCCAAACAAAAAGCACGACAAATGCTGATGCAAAAACGAACGAGGGCTGCTTACGATCAGTATAACGAGATCTACAATGAGAAAAGAAAAGAAGAAAGAAGGGAAGAACACCGAATTCTCAAAAAGAAAAAGAAGCAGCATGAGAAGCGCTCGTTTGAGGAAATTGATAGGTGCCATGACAGGAACGGGATTCAGAAGTCTTACCAAAAGGTTGAAAGATCCTGCCAGGGTGGCAAGCCACAAACTCAAGCCTGTAAAAACCAGCAGGGAACCATAATTGTAGAGCCAAAGTCGCTTCTGAGGATCTGGAAAGATGATTTCTGCTGACTGCTTATCGGCGATGAGTCCTCAAATTCCGCTGTCAGGTAGATTGCACCATTCAGCTTGGACGATGATCAAGAGTACCGTCCTCCCGACCTAGAAGAAGTTAAGCTTGCCATATGCAAACCTAATTCAAATACGACTGCGGGTGCATATGACCTTGATGCCGAACTTTTCAAGGCAGCTGGAGACCAGTTGAAAAGGAGCATGCACCAGCTGATCTGCATGATATGGTCGGAAGAAAGCATGCCCTATGAATGGAACCTCAGTATCGTATGCCCGATCCTAAAGAAAGGAGACGCTCACAATTGCGCCAATTATAAAGGGATAAGCCTTCTTAACGTCGCTTATAAGATCTTGTCTGCTGTAATATGTGAACGTCTGAAACCTCACGTCAACAACTTGATAGGTCCTTATCAATGTGGTTTTTGACCAGAGAAGTCCATCAAATTTTCACATTACGGCAGATCTTGGAAAAAACCCAAAAATATAATATCGATATTCACCATCTTTTTATCGATTTCAAGGCCCCGTATGACAGTATTTATAGAGACAAGCTGTACCGAATCCTGTCTAGTTTCGGCATCCCTGCAAAGCTCGTACGACTATGCAGGATGACTTCGGAGAATTCACGCTGCTCCGTCAAGGTCGGTGAAGAACTCACCGAGACGTTTGATGTCGAAAAAGGCTTTAGGCAAGGCGACAAACTGTCATGCGATTTCTTCAACCAACATCATACTTGAACAGATTGTAAGAAATTCAAACATCAACACCAGAGGAACAATCTTTCAAAAGTCTGTACAATTACTCGCCTACGCAGACGTAATGGGAAGAAAAAAGCGTGATGTCATAGGTGCTTTTGCGAGTATTAAAACAGAAGCGGCAAAAATGGGTTTGGTGGTTAATGAGGGCAAAAAAAAGTATATGTTGTCATCAAATAAGGACACAGAACATCGACGAATTGGACAAAACGTCACAATAGACAGACATAACTTCGAGATAGTTCAGGACTTCGTCTACCTAGGATCTGCTGTAGATACGGACAACAACATCAGTGCGGAGATCAAACGGTGAATAACTCTTGCCAACCGTTGCTTCTTTGGGTTAAGAAGGCAATTGAGAAACAAAACCCTCTCCAGAAAAACCAAGGTAACCTATTATAAGACCCTGATCATCCAAGTTGTGCTTTACGGCGCGGAAGCATGGACCTTATCGAAAGCGGATGAGGAAACTCTTGGTCGTTTCGAAAAAAAAAAAATTCTCCGAATGATCTTTGGTCCCGTATGCGAAGACCATGTGTGGAGAAGAAGATAAAACAACGAGCCGTATGAGCTGTATCGCGACATGGGCATAGCCAGAAGAGTACGCATCGCGAGGCTACGATGGTTGGGCCATGTAGAGCGGATGGACCCAAACGCTCCGGCTCGTCGGGTGTTCGAAAGCACATTGCCGGGAAATCGCGGAAGGGGAAGACCTCGTCTTAGGTGGCGCAATCAAGTGGATGAAGACTCAACCAACTTGGTTTTGAGACTATAAAAATTTAAGAAAACAAACTAAAGGTATTTTTTAAATTTGTTTTCAGTGTTTGCAGCTCAATTGGCTTTGTTTTGATACTGGTTAAAAAGAAAAACCGTCTATCAATATCACTACATAGTATAAGACAAAGTCGCTTTCTCTGTCCTTCTGTCCCTATGTATGCTTAGATTTTTAAAACTACGCAACGGATTTTGATGCAGTTTCTTTTAATGAAGAGAATGATTCAAGAGGATGGTTTATATGTATGAAACATGCATATTATAGTAGAGAAAAGCCGAGTAATTTAAAGATTTGTAATGTTAATTTAAAACAAACATATTTTTCTGCTCTTACATTGCAAACGCTGGCTAAACCTTATGAGATAGATTAAATTTATGTACTACGGAATTGTATATTTTTAAAAGATAAATAAAAAAGTCCGCGACAGCATCAGCCGCATTTATTAGATTTTCTTAAGACGTCTCTTAGACGTTGATAAGTTAAGTTTCAATTAAAATTTAATTGGAACTTAAGAGAGGTTGATTAAATTCTTATCGATAATCGATTCTACGCTGCTGCTAAACTAATTGATAGTTGTGTCAAAATAAAGTAGTAAAAACATAAATCTAGTCCAATTTAAACTGCGTTTTGACAACCATTTGTTTGTAAACAAATATGGTGCCTTTTTAGATACCAAAAAAAAAAAAACTATGTACGAATATCATCAACCTAAAATGTGATGAGAATTTCTTTCGAATATTAATTCAAAAATAACGCAACGCATTGTTGGTTTAAGGCCCTTATTATGAGTAGCAAATCGACCGCTCGACCAAGGAACAATCTTTATTTGCCAAGCAAAACTGCAATTCCCTAACAATTTCTTAGCTCTGGTTGTAGGCACACGACATCCATAGCGAAATAGATAAAGCATAACTACTGCGTGGGCGTTCGACCACCATAAACATCCAAAATGATTTTTCTCTTGTATCACCTCAACAGCAGGAAAATATGCCTTGAAAAATGCTGTTCGAATTTAATCTTTCAGAACCGCACTGGTGCACTAATGAGAATGGTTGTTGCGAGAACAACGCGTTTGGCCTTGTAGCACTGTGGAGCATTTGTGCCAGCATTTTAGGTTTCTGCTTATTAATCATGACATCTGAAAAAGACTTTTTAAAGCATTTAAATCGTAACGAAAATCTTCCATATTTTTATTTTAAGAAAAGTTTCATTTTAGAAATTATATTACAAAAACAACAGATAAAAATTGACACCGATTTTCCGAAACGTCAGAAAGAATTTTTAATTTGGATTTAAGAGACCTTTAAACGTCATTATTGGCATTTAAGTTAAGAGGGCTCTTAGCAAGGTTACTTAAATGTGAAATTTGATTATCGATACGGATTCGTTACTTAAGTGTTACTTAAAGGTCAATTAAATCTAATCGATGATTAAAAGTTCTTTATAGATACGGCTGCATATGTTTATCTCCTAAGGATAACCCACAGTAACCATTTGTGTATTTTACATATTCAAAAAAAAAAAAAGAAGAGTTATTTACCAAGTTATTTCAAACGATACAGTATCATTCCTTATCCAATTGAATACATTAAATACGTATACAGCCGTATTTATTAGATTTTCTTAAGACGTCTCTTAGACGTCGATTAGTTAAGTTTCAATTAAAATTTAATTGGAACTTAAGAGAGGTTGATTAAATTCTTATCAATAATCGATTCTGCGCTGATGCTAAACTAATTGATAGTTGTGTCAAAATAAAGTAGTAAAAACAGAAATCTAGTCCAATTTAAACTCCGTTTTGACAACCATTCGTTTGTAAACAGATGTAGTGCCTTTTTTCTTATCAAAAAAAAAAAAAAAACACTATGTACGAGTATCATCAACCTAAAATGTGATGAGAATTTCTTTCGAATATTTATTCAAAACTAACGCAACGCATTGTTGGTCTTTGGCCCTTATTATGAGAAGCAAATCGACCGCTCGACCATGGAACAATCTTTCTTTGCCAAGCAAAACTGCAATTTCCTGACAATCTCTTAGCTCTGGTTGTAGGCACACGACATCCAAGGCAAAAGATAAAGCATAACTACTGCATGGGCGTTCGACCGCCATAAACATCCAAAATGATTTTTCTCTATCTCTGGTAGGTATCACCTCAAAGCAGGAAAATATGCTTTGAAGAATGCTATTCCAATTTAACCTTTCAGAACCGCACTCACGAGAATGGTTGTTGCGAGAACAACGCGTTTGGCCTTGTAGCTCTGTGGAGATTTTGTGCCAGCTTTTTAGGTTTCTATTTATTAATCACGACATCTGAAAAATTCTTAGCACATTGAAAACATTTAAATAGCGAATAAAATCTTCCATATTTTTGTTTTAAGAAAAGTTTATTTTTAGAAATTATATTACCTAAACAACAGAGCGAAATTGACACCGATTTTCCCGAAACGTCAGAATGAATTTTTAATTTGGATTTAAGAGACCTTTAAACGTCATCAGCCGTATTTATTAGATTTTCTAAAGACGTCTCTTAGACGTTGATAAGTTAAGTTTCAATTAAAATTTAATTGGAACTTAAGAGAGGTTGATTAAATTCTTATCGATAATCGATTCTGCGCGGATGGTAAACTAATTGATAGTTGTGTCAAAATAAAGTAGTAAAAACAGAAATCTAGTCCAATTTAAACTGCGTTTTGACAACTATTCGTTTTTAACACGGCACGGGGTCTTGCCGATTAAAATTATTTATTCATTTGATTTACCGCGTACTACAGCTACCTTTACTCCGACTGCAGTCAGGAAAAATTACGGTGCGAATTCCTCAACACAATCTTGCCAAAGTGTACAATCTGAAAAACATTCAACAAAGGAAAATAGAAATAGGTATTTGGAGTTCATAACAAGTTGGTAGAAACCGAAGAGGGTTTCTGTGAAGTCCTGACAAGAAGTGCTTTTGCAATCGAGGGGAAGAACTTTGCAAGCTCAGACGAAGACGCCCAGGTAAGAAAACAAAAAGCTTGAGGCAGAATCAAATTTATTCCTATGTTTTTTGCTAGCTTCTACCTCGTAACGCAATCCAAAGAATCTCGAAGAGCTTCTAACTTTGATTCAAAGAACTCGCCTTGGACATCAGCTGTTAACTCTATACTGACGACAAATTGCCGTCAGATCGCCTTATCCGAGAAAAAGAACTTTGTGCAAAAGTTACCGAATACATGGAGAAATTCACAGAGATTGGCCAAGTTCCCCCAAACAGACATTGGATTAAAAGTTTAATTTTTCTTAAGTTAAGTTGGTTGGCTGCTTAACCACTCCCGTCAGGACTTCCGATGCCTTGAAGAATCAGTTTTTGATCTGCTTACTGACCCTGCACCATGCTTTGGCTCGGCAGCCACACACCGATCCAGTGCTTTGTTTTGTTGTTCTTTGGTGCCGTGTACCAATTCCAATTTATAAAAGGAAAGGATTCCAGCGTCACGCCCTAGAATTACAACTCAAATTGTTCAATACAATCACAAAATTTGTTTTTATGCCCAAAGATAAAATACAGTTTTAGTTCAGGAGCTGACTTTCCTGCAGCGTTACATATATATGTGTATATATACATTTTTTTTTATTAAAAAAGTCTCTAAACCTATAAGCACATAAGCTTTTGAAATCTAAAATCTACTTTACAGCAGCTTTACATTTTTTCTGCCGCCGGGTTTTTTGTTTATTTTGCCGGCTTGGCTTTCCGCCGGCAAACTGTTTGTTTGGCGGTGGATTTGTTTTTTTTGGTGGAAAGATCTTTTTGCTCTTGATTCCTTGCTTTTGTTGCTTTTGATTCAGTTCGCTAATGAGCAGCTGTTTCTTCTCCATCTGATTCAGCTTCAACTTCATCATCGGAATCATTTGCAGCGATGTCACCGTCCACTGATTCAACATCTTCATCGGAGGATGCCTCCTCGGTTCTTAGATCTTCACCCTCAGATGAAGACATACTAAATAAAGAAGAACCTACGTTGTAAGTTTTCACAAATTTACGTAACATAAAGTTCAATTTGTACCTGTTCTAGTTTATATATTCTTTGATAAAAAGAAATTCATTTTGAACCATGGGTTTATGTATTTGCAGCGTCTTTTGGTCGCTTTTCCTGCTCTTAAATCTGACCTTCCATCATTCTACGTGAACTTAGCACATTGAAAACATTTAAATCGCGAAGAAAATCTTTCATATTTTTGTTTTAAGAAAAGTTTAAAATTAAAAAGTTGAAATTATATTACCTAAACAACAGAGCGAAATTGACACCGATTTTCCCGAAACGTCAGAATGAATTTTTAATTTGGATTTAAGAGACCTTTAAACGTCATTATTGGCATTTAAGTTAAGAGGGCTCTTAGCAAGGTTACTTAAATGTGAAATTTGATTATCGATACGGATTCGTTACTTAAGTGTTACTTAAAAGGCAATTAAATCTAATCGATGATTAACAGCCGTATTTATTAGATTTTCTTAAGACGTCTCTTAGACGTTGATAAGTTAAGTTTCAATTAAAATTTAATTGGAACTTAAGAGAGGTTGATTAAATTCTTATCGATAATCGATTCTACGCTGATGCTAAACTAATTGATAGTTGTGTCAAAATAAAGTAGTAAAAACAGAAATCTAGTCCAATTTAAACTGAGTTTTGACAACCATTCGTTTGTAAAAAAAAAAAAAAAAAAAATTACAAAGGCAAAGCAAATGGCCTGAAAATGTTTTATCCAAACAAAACGTGAGAAAAATTCATTAATCCCAAAGTGCTTAATATTTCAACCAAGAGTTTTGATTTCCGATAACCTAACACTTTGTTCCACCGCCTTCGTCATCTGAAAATTTCCTATTTTTCTCAATAATTCTTCTAATCTAAAAAACCATGTTGCAAGCAATTCTACTTGTTCAACCTGGCGTGCGACAAGAAACCCATATTTGCAGTGGATACGAGAGTGTGAACGATTGTATGGAAGGAGTTTGTTAGACCTACGAGGAGCACCTTAAGTGGTGCAATCCAAACACCCCAACAATAACCTATGACATCAGCCAGTTATTCGATTTAGTTGACAAACTAGCCGATATCAGTTGTCTAGTGACTACGAAAGCGAGGAACACTGGAATCTCCGTTAAGCGTTTCATGCAAGTACACAAAGACAAGTTCAGCGAAGATGAAGTTTGCCTAGCGCAAGTATTCACAAATTTTGAATTCATAGGATGCAAATATCCAGACGAGACAATGGGAATGGTTGGTGAATTGTCACAAGAAGTCGCAAAGGAATTCCGTGCCCAACGAGCGGAGAGACTTCAAAGGACATTTGTCAAAGCTTCTGATGCAGCTGAAGCACGGGCCAAAGGTAGACGAAAGAATTGAATTGTAGTGAGTGCACCCATAACATTTTGTTCTTAAAAATGCTTCTTTTTCATCTATCGTGTGCTTTTAGTGAGAAGAACACAACCAGTAGCAGGTGGAAGAGATGACAGAAGCAGAGGAATGACCAATAGACCGACATTCGGTCAAAGCTCTAGTGTTGACCCGGCTATCGAAAAAGCAAAACGACAGGAAGCCAATCTAATGACTGGTCTGAAATATGGGAGTCTTGTTGTCTATCTTATTGGGGGAAGAAACTGCCTACAAGTATCAGCAACCAGATGTTCAATATTATGTCTATGTATATAAGGTAAGACAATCGCATTGAGCCTTAACTTGAAACTGCAAGGGATCTTTTGCAGATACCTTTTGAAGACCAATTGCTCCGGCTTGGGAACAAGCTCTACCAAAATGGACAAACAATATTTCAAAAAAATTCTCTACAACTACCTGGAGTCTGATGACTTTCGTGATCTCCACTTCGAGTCCACGTTCACAAAGGAAGAGCGAGCACTTCTTCATGAATAAGTTTATTTATTATTGTATGAAACCTATGCGAATATCATCATAGAGCAGTTCTTCAGCATTATCATTGGTTTGTTATTAAAAAATTATTTAACATTTTACCGACATTTAATCTTTGCATAGACTATCCCGATTCTATTCCCGCAATTGATGATTTAAAGATTTGCCTAGAAAAAATCGATTTGCGGAAGCATCTTATAAAGTCACTCAAAGAATCTCTAGAAGCTAGAATTCTTCATCCGGGTGTGAACACCATGGATATTTTGACTGGTTATGTTGCGGCAATAAAGACTATTCGCCATTTGGATAGCAGTGGGGTTATATTGGAAACAGTTACCGAACCGGTCAAGGAGTATCTAAGGAAACGCAGTGACACGGTGAGAAGGGTAGTGACCGGTTTGACTGAGGAAGGCCCAACAGACTTGGCAGAAGAGTTGGCCAAAAGTGAAGCACTTAAAGAAAATATAGAAGCTGCTGGCAAGGATGAAATGGCAAACTGGGAAAACTGGCAGCCCGATCCGGTGGACGCTACACCAGGTAAACATTATTTTGTTATTCCCTTATACCACATAGACATGCGATGTTTAAATAAATTTTATTTGTCAGCAGCATTCACTCAAAATCCTCGAAGCAACCGCTCGGCTGACATCATTTCGATGGTGGTGGACATTTACGGCAGTAAGGAGCTCTTTGTGAACGAGTACCGCAATCTTCTAGCAGATAGACTTTTGTCAAGTCTTGACTTTAATCCAGACAGGGAAATACGTAATCTTGAGTTGCTCAAACTTAGATTTGGAGAGACCCTGCTGCACAGCTGTGAAGTAATGTTGAAGGACATAAGTGACTCGAAGCGCATCAATGGACACATTCAAGGAGACATCAGCTATAATGAGAGTAGGTAGTGCCTTAAAACCTTCCTCCACACTACTAACACGCTCTGTTGTTTTAGACCGATCATTCGATTTGAAATCGTTGATTATCTCATCCCAGTTCTGGCCAGCATTTAATAAGGAAACACTAGAACTCCCTGAGGCAATTGAAGAGGAGTTTAAGAAATTCACAAAATCATACGAAGCATATAAGGGAAACAGAACATTATGCTGGCGAAATGTTACTGGAAGAGTCGAGCTTGAAATTGAGCTCGGCAACCGAACAATCGAAATAACGGCAGCTCCAACACAAGCTATTATAATTTACCATTTTCAGACTAAAAGTACAAACATTTTCTTTTAAGTCGAAACTCAAAGCTTAGAAAAGTATTCCTTAGGTCAATGGTCACTGGATGAACTAAGCGCGGTCATGAAAATTCCGCCATCGGTGCTGCGACGGAGGATCGGGTTCTGGCAAACCCAGGGACTACTCAGAGAATCCCAACCAGATGTTTATGTTCTGATTGAAGAAACTGGTGGAAGAGGAATCGAAAAAATGCAGACCACCGACATTGCAGAAGACGACGAGAGTGAGAGCGCCATGGCATCAGCAAGTGATCAACGGGAAGAGGAACTTCAGGTATTTTCTTACTTGAACCTTTTATCTTTTTTTTTGTTTACAATCGTTGGTCGTTGTAGGTGTTCTGGTCGTATATTGTCGGAATGCTGACGAATTTAGACTCGCTTCCTATTGAGCGAATACACCAGATGCTGAAAATGTTCGCTTCTCATGGTCCGGGTATAGAATTCTCCCAGGAAGAGTTGAAGAATTTCCTGCAGCGCAAAGAGCGCGAGCATAAACTAATCTTCAGTGGAGGCGTTTACCAGTTGGCAAAATAAAATTGAAACAAAAACACGACTTTTTTTCACAAATTATTATTGTTGCAACTAACAAAATACAAAAATCCTTATTATTACATAATGATACCTCACTTAATCCTCTTCATCGCTCACTTCTTGAACATCGGGTGCGGCATCGTCTTTAGACGTTTTAGCCTTGGAATCCTTTTTGTCCTTCATCATCTTGCGGTGGGATTCTAAGTCCTTTCTCAACGGGTCAATGAACGCACTGAAATCCAGTTCATCAAGCGCTTCAGAATATTTGTGTTTTTTGTCGAGACAGCGCTTAAAGAGGTTCACCGTTCTTACAGAATTGCAGGGAACATGCCACTCAAGTCAGAGAAGTCCTCATCGACCAGCGCCCAAGCTACTGCAACAAATACTTCGTTCAAGTACCGCTAAGCAAAGTAAAAGACTTCCCTCTGCACACAACTCAGCTAGAACTGCTGTAACATTTTCTTTTTTTTTTTAAATAAAAACATTTGAAAATACTAAAAAGATATTTTTTATTTGACTTCATTTGTCTACTTGGTTTACTTTTTCACTGCTCCTAACCGTGACGGATCCTGACTGGGGTAGTGCATCGGAGCCCCTGGTGGAGGGGGAATAGACTCCACTGCCGATGCACTTGTCGACGGAATAGGTATCGAAGAGTAAGGGCAGCAAAAGCCGCCGCTTGAGAGTTCATCTGAAACGAGGACTGTGGAATGAGACTTGGAGGTATCTGGTGTAACTTCATTCCAGGCGGGAGCACGGACTTCTGTTTCGCCTTCAGAGTGTATTCTCTTCCGGCCGACTGCTATATGACTGCTATTTCCTGAATGTATCTGATGATTGTCAAACGACGAAGACCGCGGTGTTTGGTTTGCAAGTAAACAGGAACCATATAGTTTTTGATGCGTGCAACAGAATAATCGTGTTTTAATTTCGCTGCCGGCTGTGGTGGCTTCCATCCACATGGGTACTCAGCTTTTGCGATAGGCTTTGGAACGTTTGGACTTTGCAGTAGTCGCTCGACAAATTTCCATTCAGGAGGATTTTTAATGACCTCGACTTCGGGGTTTTCTGAGATATCAGCAACTGGGTTGGATGATCTAAAGCTGGAATAACGATGTGGAACTTGTGTAAGAGTTGCCGGAGAAATAATCTGTAAAGACAAATCGTTAATAGCAGAGGTTAGGAATTGTGTACATAAACCGAGATTACTTTAAAATATTCAGCAAGAAATACACAAAGAAGTTTAAAGAATAAAGAATTCAGCAGCAGGAAAATATGACTTGAAAAATGCAATTTAACCTTTCAGAACCGTACTCACGAGAATGGTTGTTGCGAGAACAACGCGTTTGGCCTTGTAGCACTGTGGAGCTTCTTGGGCTATACTTTCCCACAACTACATTCTTATATCCTGACTTTGGGGATCCAATGCAAATGAATGCGGTATGGAGTGGTGTTTTTTTCCATTCTGTTGATGAAAGGATGTTGTTGACTTTGACCAGAATTTTTGCTGTACTACGAAGGTTGCTTTTCCACTGAAATAATAAATATGATAAATTGATAAATAAGAAACAAATATATCTTTACTTACCTTCGTACGTACGTGTATAAATATAATTCCAGAACGATACAACCAACTTTTCTTTTTTAGAAATTAATTACCAAAACAACAGATCAAAATTGACACCGATTTTCCCGAAACGTCAGAATGAATTTTTAATTCGGATTTAAGAGACCTTTAAACGTCATTTTTGGCATTTAAGTTAAGAGGCCTCTTAGCAAGGTTACTTAAATGTGAAATTTGATTATCGATACGGATTCGTTACTTAAGTGTTACTTAAAGGGCAATTAAATCTAATCGATGATTAAAAGTTCTTTATAGATACGGCTGTAAAAGTTCTTTATAGATACGGCTGCATTATTTTGATTTAAGTTAAGAGGCCTCTTAGCAAGGTTACTTAAATGTGAAATTTGATTATCGATACGCATTCGTTACTTAAGTATTACTTAAAGGGGAATTAAATCTAATCGATGATTAAAAGTTCTTTATAGATACGGCTGTAGTAGTTTTCAACTTCTTTATTAATTCTTCAATACACTATACGTCTGTAATCGTAGGCAGTCAGATAAAGAATGCCTGTTCACTTCTCTTTCTCTTATAGAATTTCCTTTTGGTGTTGCCGTGGTGTTACATACGTTTTGCATTTCATGTAGATCAAAATTGTTCTTAACAGCATGTGATTTAAATGAATCACAGATTTAAAAATTGCGAAACGTAATATTCTTAATCTTAAAATTTTGTTTCCTGAGTCGGTATCTACGTTATTTTACGACACGGCTTGAACGATTTCGATGAAATTTTTTAAATATATTTTCTGGCTCAGAATAGACTTACAACTTTTTTTCACACCAGTTTTCCCACGAAAACGGGGATAGGAAAGGGAACCGAACCGGGAACGAAAACTAGAAAAATTCTGAGCCCACTCAACACTCAAATACATGAACATCCTCCATAGGGAACGTTATATATAGAACACATGAAAACAAAGTGGTCATGAAGCTCACTGATCATGATGCCGATAAAAGAAGGTAGAGATTTTTCTCCATATAAAAGCTAATTTAAGTCTTTCATTTTTTTCGATATACCAAGTCACTTATGTGAGAGCTTTCCTTTGATAGAAAAGAAAAAAATATGTGCACCTCTTTTTCGATTATTGTGAAGTGCAGGCCTCCCTTAAAATATATTTTCATGAAACCGAAATCGAACAAACCTCATTTTGCAAGTTGCTCTTCCAATTTCCAAGTCAACAAAATACTTGGAATGACATATATTTTCCATTTTTGACATGATAAAATAAAAATATTTTCAAAATTCAAAGTGCTGTGTAAAAATAAAAAAGTCTCTGATAAAAGATATTCTTTTATATATATTTCCCTAGCAGTATCAAAAATCAACAAACAACTTATCATTTTGTCCTGTAGTTCAAAGTTAATCAAGTGAAACAAACAGCAAAATGTCATCTTCTTCTGACGAAGGATCAGATGGATCGGAATCCTCAGCATCAGAACAATTTGAGCCGGTACCAGATGAACCTGTCTCCGATGAGCCTGTATCGGATGAACCACCACACAAGAAAGTTAAAACAGAATGGTCCAAAAGCTATTCCAGTACCGCATTTAAAATGATGGCCAATATGGGCTACAAAACCGATCAAGGCTTGGGAAAACTAGGCCAAGGGCGTCTTGAGCCTGTTGAAGCTGCTCGGCAAGATGGTCGTCGTGGTCTGGGTTTGAGATTGGGAAAAATATCAGATGCCGCTGAGCAATGGAATGAAAATATGGAAGAAATTCGTATTCCTGAAAGAGTAGACTGGATTCGGAACGAATTGGACGACTTGGACTCGTTTACAATGGACGATCTCAAAGAGTTAGTGCGCCAAGCTCCGAAAAAAGAAATAATCGACGATGAGACACATTTTTGTGATCCCAACATACTTAGCGGTGTACTGAGTTCCAAAAGTGCATTTGACGAGTTAGATGGAAACGACATGAGGCGAGCTCGGACACGGTCAAACCCATTTGAAACTATTCGGGGATCGATTTTTCAGAACAGAGCAGCAGTCAAAATGGCAAACATAGATTCACTGTGCGACTTTATGTTCACAAATCCCAGGGACGAGAATGGTATGTCGTTGGTGAAGCAGAACGATCTCTTGTACTTCGCTGACATATGCGCTGGTGAGTTGTACAGAAACTTGAAGTGGTGTTAGTACAGTTGGTAACAGTAATTTTTTGTTTAAGGTCCCGGAGGCTTTACCGAGTATGTCCTTTACAAAAAAGGATGGGAAGCCAAAGGCTTCGGCTTTACTTTGCGCGGGGCTAACGATTTCAAGTTAGACAACTTTTTTGCTGCTTCACCTGAAACTTTTGACCCTTTCTACGGCGTTGCTGAAGACGGTGACATTTTTAATCCTTTAAATCAAACCTCTTTTGCCGAATATGTCCTCAAGGACACAGATGGGGCTGGTGTTCATTTTGTCATGGCTGACGGTGGGTTCTCCGTCGATGGCAAAGAGAATATCCAAGAAATTCTCTCAAAACAACTCTATTTGTGTCAGTGCCTTGTTGCTCTTCATATTCTTCGCGAAAAAGGTCATTTTGTGTGCAAACTCTTTGACATATTCACACCTTTTAGCGTTGGCCTCGTGTATCTCATGTACAAGTGCTTTGAAGAGATAAGCATATGTAAGCCGAACACCAGTCGACCGGCGAATTCGGAACGTTATCTTATCTGCAAATGGAAGAAACCAAATACCGAAACAGTTCGTCGACACCTTTCCGATATTAACCAAGAAATGTGGGACAATCCAAATTCGCCGACAGATGTCAGAGAATTGGTGTCTCTTCAAGTCCTTTCACGTGACAAGAAGTTTGTCGACTACATCACCAAGAGCAACAACCTTCTGGGCCACAACCAAATCGTCGGGCTAATTAAAATCGCCGCCTATTGCAAGAGCACCGATTTGAAGGAGACTCGTCAAGCAGAGTACCGCAGCAAGTGCCTGGAATTGTGGAATCTTCCCGAAAAAATTCGACAAGCGCCTGAAGTTAAATCAGTTGAAGGCTTACTCACAGACCTTTTGTGTGACTGGAAAGATGACAAGTCGTTTATGTCGACACCAGCAAAAAAGTTGGACGCCAAAAAGAAGCTTTATGAGATCGAAAACATCCCCGATTGGTTCTTTGTGCCTCTGTCTCGCACGGAAGACAATGCCCGCGATACTGCAACATTCTTTTTATGTCGCGGACGCGGTAACATCCTCAAACTATCAAGTTCAGGTCGCTGGGATCCGTGCGATTGCATTTTGGAGATGTCGCCAAAAACTCTTATCTACGGCGAGATTGTCCAAGAGCAAATTGGAGAAGGAAGTGCGGGAAGAATGGTTCGGGCATTGCACATCATCGATGGAATAGCTCTTGGGGGAAAGATCATATCGCGTCTGCCTCTGCAGGAACGATTAAAGCAATGCGATAAGTTTGCACGTAGCCTTAACAAACCCAACAAAGTGGTTAAGAGCTCAGATGGAAATCACGTTCAGTTGGCTCCAATACGCTGCAAGAAGCTTATTCCAATGCTAGAATTCAACAACTTCTTCCAGCAGATGCGTCCTTACAAGATGAAGAACAATAGTGGCGAGCGGCTCGGCTTAAGAATTCGGTCGGGTGACACAGCCGAACGGTTTTACGTTGTCGGTGGTATGATTTTTCTTAATGAGCTGACGCACCAGTTCGTAACGGCCATTTCGAAATCACAAAACACTCTGTATTACTTCAATAAAGAAACGAAACAATCATTTTTCCCCCACACCCTGCCAAGAAACTTGAATGTCTTCAGTTCCTTCAAGAACTGTTTCATTCGTCGGGGTTTATGGAAGTGGACGAATGTTTATCAGGTGCAAGAAGTTATATCTGAAGATTCACGCGAACCGGACTTACTTTTTCGCATGGACATTTGTGAATATCTGCACGAACGCTCCAAACACTGAAACTTTGATTTCTTATCTCGAACGAAGAGCAATATTGCAATCGGAAGGTCTTTTTTTAGTAAGTAGGTAGTTTGTTTGAGACCAATAAAATAGAATTGGTATAAAGTGTTTGTTTCATTGGTTACTGTGTATTTAACAACCGAAGAGGTATGTCAAGAGGAACAACCTTTACTTTTCATGCCCCGCAATTTCCATTTGATTGCTTCTCATTCATCATCAACACGCGTTTTTAGAATTTCAAATTGTATCGGTTCCTGGGCTGTATTTGGCAAAGGTTCTTCCTCTTGTAATAGTTCCTCGCTAAGTCTTCAAAATGATAAACCCTGTCGTTTTCTTATTCATTATGTAAAAGTTTTCACTTTCACTTTTTTATTTAAAATTGATTACCTAGCAAAATTTCTTTTCAAATGTTGTAAGCCGAATGGTTGTGAAGAGACGTTGAAAATTTATTATTAATTTTTTCTATTGCTTTCAGTTCGATTGACCTTGTTTTGATATATTGATCAAAAAGAAAATCCGTCTATTAAAAATAAAATCAAAAACAATAAAAAAAACCGGCTTCTTTTTATTTTGTTTTATCTCAAAAACTATAACAAAGTACTTGCTTATACGTTATGGTCAAGTCAACAGATGAGGCAGCACCTAAAGTTTATGATTGAATTTAATGTTTGCAATTATTAATCATCAATCTGCTGAGACAAAATTGGAATAACCTAAAATGCGAGAGACACTCAATAGCATCATAGGAAAACTATTGTGGTGAATTTATTTACCAATTACCCAAACCACGGAGGAGACATCAACAATCGAAGTTGCGGAGTTGCGGGTCAAGAGAAACAAACGCTTTCCCTCCATAGAGTTTGAAGAGAAACTTTCTATTGAAAGTAGAGAGGAATTGGTTGTCTTCGTCTTGGATTTTGATGAGTTGATCAGAACCTACATTAAGAATATTTTTGTTCTTGTCTGGATGATCGGACTTTGATGGTCCTCGAGGCATGCTATTCTTTTTTTTGCCAGTGAAGTAAGGTACAAGAGGATAGGAACAACTTTTGAGCCGTGGTATTTTCTTAACCCTAAGATCCAGCTGACGGCTCACTCGTACTGCAAAAAAAAAAATGTACAAAAATGTATAAAGATCTTCCTGGAGCACTTATTTCCTGATCTTTTAAAAAAGATAACAGGGAGTAATAACGCGAAGATGGCTCATCTATGTCATCGGTTCCAGCACTAGACTTTTCGCTGCATTGAACTTTTTTTTAACTCTTTTTGATAATTTGTTCGAAAACTAATAATTTTTTTAAGCTCAGTATCCCGGCCAGCTTATGGGATGTTCTCCTGAAGTTTTCAACCAAAAGATGGTAAGCAGTGTTTTTCATCATCCGGTTGCTATATTCCTTGCTCCAGAATTTCTGTTCTTCTGCCATTATTATTATTTACAAGAAAAACCAATGAAGTTCGATGTTTATTATGCTAAAAAATATTACCTACTGAGCAGATTGTACAGTTTTTGCCATTCAACGCACAAAATAACTACAAATTTGCAGACTTGAGCGAAAATCAAAATTGTTTTAATTCTTAACACAGTTTACTGCAAAAATAGTACAAACAGCCACATTCACAACACAACTGAACGGCTCAAACTTCAATTTGTGCAGATATTTTTTAACGTCAATGGGCGGTCTAAGGTTTTTCAAAAAACCCTTTGTGGCGATCACAGACCAAGAACAAACTTACTGTTGAAAACAAAAAGCTGACACTAGGTAGTATGTAGTCAGCTCTGCAATAGTCAATAGATTTTACCACTGAACACAAAAGCAAATAATACTCTTTGTGTTCAGTGTTGAAATCTATTGCTGAGCTTATTAGAGGACGGATAAGATGCGGCAAAATCCAACAAACGATAGCCTGGTGATCGGGAGAGAGGGATGGTAATACCATTTTTCTCGAAACTGTTTTTTACAAAACTATGGCCACGCACCAAGTTTTCTCGAGTTCTACTGGACCGATTTACCTGAAATTTTTTAAAAGTCTCTTTATAATAAATAAAAAGATTAGTAAAAATTTTTAACAGTTGAAACACCTTTTTAGTCTTCCCAAATTTGATTTTATATTATTTTCAAAAAATCGAAAAATTCGAAAAAGTGGTAAAAACATATATTTCTTTTCTCGGGGAGTCGCTATTTCGTGAAAGTTTTTGTTTCAACTTTTCCGTAGCTCCGACCATAGCGACATTGTTCTAGAATAATAATTTTCTTTTTTTGTTTCCGACTGCTGCGCTGGCTGGAAGGGTTGGAATAGTTTCCATGGTCATGTGCCTATATTTTGAGACTCCCCACTTCACAGCGGGTAATTTAAAAAAATTTTAACTTCATAACTTTACTTCTTTTTCTGTAATTTTTTAATGCTAATTAATAACTTATAAAAAAACTGACTAACAAAAATTTAATGCTTTTTCTTACGACACTCCAAAAATCATCAGAAATACATGATTCTAAGCCAGAATACCTCCTTAAAAAAGATCGATCTTCTTTCCATGATATAGTATCAAAATTTGCATTATCAAAAACATACTCTATGCGAACAACCGGCTTATTAACGTTCAAATTTCAAAACAAGTTTGAAATCCGAAAATAAAGTGTTGTTAGTAAATTCACTGTCACAACTTTCTATTCAGCTGAATACGTGTAGCACAGACAGATCTTGAGTTACATAAGCAACAATGTAAACAAATAGAAGTTGCGGGGCAAGAGAAGTAATGCTTTTCTTTCTTTTTATTTATTCCTCTACGACCTTTGTCGTGGGGGCCGATTATGGAATTCGAGAAGAGTCGTTTTGGATTCGATATCTTCTTATCGATTTGCCTCCATTCGCCCAATTATAAAATTCGACACATTAGGTTTGTTCGTTAAAGCCCTGGGGTCGCCACAAAGCGTTTTTTGAGAAATCTAAAGTCGCCCTGGATGTCAAACTGAGTGTTTTTTGAGCCCTAGGGTTGACATGGGTTATCCCTCAACTCACCCTAGGTTTTTGCTGTGGCGAGTTGAGGGCTGTCAAATGGCATGTATTTTTTTTAATTACGGGGATCAGGGGCGTAGCGACGGTCCAGGCCATGGGGGGTGAATTTTTATGAAATGCCAACTAGTCTTAAGAATTTGCCGGCTGCATCGAAAAATAAATCTATATTTTTATATATATATAAAATATGATGTAAGGGGTTTTCAACAAGGACGCTACAAAAATATGGCGACAGGGACAGCAAACGACGCCATATTTCTTGCCACTCTTTTGACATTTCTCTTTAGAAAAGTTTGCCATTTTATGATAAAAAGATATATAAGCCAACAGCCAACAACGAGTCGAAATTATTAAAATTTAATACCGAAATTCGGAGTCGGTGGCCTCAACGTTAAGAGCGCTATACCCAATTTACGATCAGGCTCATTTCTTGCTGAATAGCTTCGTCAATAAACATAATATGCGTTATTGGTCAGGCAGCAATCCACACGTACTCCATGAATCATGGTGTGGTTTCTGTGAATGAGGATCGCTACCGTTCAATGATAACCGAATATTTTTGGCCCCAATTGGATGATATGGACTTGAAGGACATGTGGTTCCAACAGGACGGCGCCACAAGCCACATAGTGAATGTCACAATCAATTTATTGCCACTGACGAACACCCACCGATACCAATTCCGGTAGGTACCTATAGCAATTGTCTTTGAATTCCTTCTGAGAATAAAATGCAATTAAAGCAAAATGCAGCATCATTGTAAAGATTGTATTCCAAAAAAGAATAATCAGAATACCATGTGAGAAATTGCATGTGATGTATGATTTTAAAATTGTTGTATGTTGTATGAAATGTAGTGTTGTATTAACTGTGAAACAATCCCTATAGAATTGCTGAGTTGAGACAAAAACGCTTCCATTTGAATTCGATAACCAGGCTAACATAAAACGAAAGAAACGAAAGCGAAAACAATACGGGCAAATCTCACTTTCAGCACCAAAAAATAATTCGCCTCAAAATGCATAACAATTTATTTTACCGCATCAATATCGCTTCCAGTTTTAATTTGGACCATCTCATTTGGAACCCCCTGTCCAGAGAAGAAGAGATATTCAAGTTGTATTATAAACTAATAACCAAAGAATGCACCAGTCCTACTTAAAATTATTTATTTGTGTTTTTTTTTTTGACATGAAAGCTATTAACATCTGATTTGAACCAATTAAAAAAAAAAACTGGTTTGCCTTCAACACCAATATTTGTCCATTCAACTTTGTAAACAATATAACTGCCAATTGAATTGAAATCATTCAAAGCAGTACCTACCTACCAGTGGAATAATTTTGTGTGTGGGATATTCAAGTGGTCCAAGCATTTTTAAGTAGCTATAGTATTAATTAGGAGCCTTTGATTTATCAATTGGGTGGTATCTTTTTTCTTATTTCATTATTCTGTTTATTTGTTTTATCTGAATTGAAACATTGATAAAAATATTCGAATTGCTGGGACAATATGACATATCCAGTTGGCTAAGCTGTAAGCGTCATTTCTTTGAAAGGTTGAATTCTGTTTTGAAACGATATTAGTAGTTTATACACCCTAACTTGATCTCTTGATCTTCCTTATTATTTGTTGATTTAAATCAATCAACTCTAAATTTGAACAAGAATAAATTCTCTGTTATTCTTCCTAATTAGTTTTAATCGTTGCAGCCTTGGTTTTGCCATGTGGTCGCCGAAAAGCATTTTTTGAAAACCTTAGACTCGGCCTGAATGTCATAACTGAGTGTTTTTATGAGCCCGGGGTTCGCCCTCAACTCGTCCTGAAGTAGCATTAGGTTTTTGCTGGGGCGAGTTCAGGTAATGAACAGGACTGCCAAATGACATGTATTTTTCTTTAATTGGCAGGGATGTGTGATGTGGTGATTATGTGGTTTAGCGTTTTTTGAAATCTGAAAACCCAGGTTCCCCCCAAATGGGTAAATTATATAAATAAAAAATATCAAATAGTGTGGCGCAACAGAGCGAGGAGCCCCAGGGCCTAGCGTATTTCTCACAACCATGCCTTATGGGGGAACGGGGGGACCTACAATTTTCTGCGGTCTCCGAACGGCTAATCGAGAAAGCGCTTTTCATGGCAATGAAATTACTAACGGATGACTTGCCAATTCCTCGCAAAAGGCGATACCCATGGAAAAACTTTTTTGCCTCTATTGGCACTCGAACCACGAACCTCTGGGTTAACAGTAAGACATTCTAACCATCACGCCACAGGTACCTTATAATTTTGTATCTGTACCAATAGAAAGAATTTTATTCTTACAGCTCTATGAATGAAAAGCAGTTAAGTGGGAGAGATGTGTTTGCTCCGAGATAACGATGCTCGAAACACCGGAAAACGGAAGAAGAAGAAGAAGTTCTTTGTTGGCCTTAAGGGCATGTGGTGCCCATAAGATACATCCCGATTAACCGCAAAAAAATATGGAGCTTAAATTGTCACCAGGGTTATGATCAACTTCGTTGATTTAAATTGTAAATAAACAAATCACCACTTATTTAAATCCCTTATAGGTTTAAAGTTATTTGAATTCTTTTCAACAAAAAAGCACAATTGAAGTTGCACACATCAAACCTTCGGGTAAACGCCCAAAAACATAAAATTTATTTCAATTTCGCTTTACAAACCACTATTGTTCTTGGCTCTAGCCAAACTTTTTGAAGTATATCCACCATGATGTGATGCTGGAGGAGATTCAGCTGGTGCAGCTACCGCTGGTACAGCAACAAGCACAGGAAGATACGATGACGCTGCAAACGATACAAGAAACACCACTGCCAGAACCAGAGATGTGAAAAACGAGCTCTGAAATCGAAACAAAATTGTTGTGTTTTATATCTCAAGCCTTGTAAAATTAATAATTGTAATTTTATTCATACCTTGAATTGCATTGCAAATATTTTTGGTAAGCGATTGTCTTCCAACTGAGACACCTGGCTGAATACTAAGTTTTAAATGAGTTGATAAAGCCAACAGGACCGGTCTTTTTATACAACACCTGGATTTCGACTAAGAAAGTTGAACACCGGGTTTGTATGGAAACTTTACGTTCTTAAATACATTTACGCCTTCTTGTTTATTTTTAAATTATAAATACATGTAGTTGAACTACATATATATACGTACAACCGATGAGCCATATATCAATTTAATATCGTTATGACAAAAGGGCAACATTTTAACATGACCTGCACATTTTCAGCATGCATCAATGAGGATGATTATGAGAAAAGTGAAGTGATTCATACATCAAGGGTTACTTCACCAAGGAATCGAATCGAAAAGGATAAATATATACTTGGGATCTTTGCTCTGGACAAGTCATGTGACATTTCAAGTGAATTGGACAGCGAAAAAAGCTAGGTCCTCGAATAAGGGGTTAGTTTTTGTCCTATTTGAGGAGATGGAGAACAAATTTTTTTTCATGGCAATCGAAATTTTTGAGCCATGTTCTTTAGAAACTGTTTTGTCGAAAAACTTATTTTTTAAATAGATTATTGGTGTTGAAAGTTTTTTAGATAAGAAATTGATTTAATTTTTATTTCATTAATTTAATTTTTTTTAAATAATCTTTTCTTATTCCACCCGAATATTTCAAACTAAAGTTTTTGTGATCTCGATCACTTTTTTCTTTTTCTCTGTCTATAAGTTGAAACCTTGAAGCTTGGTGTAATAGAGAAAGAGTACAATACATACGTTTTAATCGCACGTAGTTTCAACAAACCGACCAATGTGAGCTTCGCCGACTTCGCCCATGAGTACCTACAAAGCCACAAAAAGTCATAAGATTAATTTTTGTATTATCGTCTTTTGTCTTGGAATAGTTGGTCTAACTGTTAATATGTCTTCCCAGCCAAAATATATACTAATTATAGAAGAAGTGATAAAATATTATAGATGGTGCTTATGTAAAAATGAACAAAATCCAAATGCAGTAGTATGAATAAAAATACCAGTGCGCGTTCACGACTGCGAAATGTTCATAGATGCATATTTTATTTCAGTTTAACTAATCAGAAGAGTTCACTACGTAGTGGTTAGATCCGTTCGTTGAACTTTCCCCAGGGTTGACCCAGGTTTTCTTGACAACCCTATGAGTTGTCAAAAAATCTGGGTTTTCCAGTCCTCAAAAAACGCTAAGCCACAAATCACCACACATCCCTGCCATTAAAAAAAAATACATGTCATTTGACAGCCCTCAACTAGCCACATCCAAAAACCAAGGTCAACGTTAGGGCTCAAAAACAGTCAGTTTTACATTCAGGGCGACTTTAGGTTTCTCAAAAAACTCTCAAACTTGGCAACTTTCAAGATACAGAATTGTCTCCAACAGGTAGCAGTGAATTCCCTTATTTTATTTAGTATTTTTACCGGAGCTTTAATTGGTTCTCTTCAACATGTTATAGCGTACAATACAACCACGAACATATTATTCTGATCAGAATCCTCTAGCAGGGTGGCTCCGATAAGATCTAGCAATATTGCGATGAAATTACAATCTCGTTGACTTGACCTCCAAGGTACACGAGATAGACTTAATGAAAGCTGGTGATTGTATCTTTATTTTAACAAACATATGGATGTGGTTCTGGCCAGAGCTAGAGGATTTTTTTTTATCTCCTTTCTTTAGGATTGGGCATACGATACTCAGGTTCCATTCATCGGGCATGCTTTCTTCCGAACATATTATGCAGATCAGCTGGTGCATGCTCCTTTCCAACTGGTCTCCAGCTGCCTTGAAAAGTTCGGCATCAAGGCCATCTGCACCTGCAGTCTTATTTGATTTATGTTTGCATATGGCAAGCTTAACCTCTTCTAGGTCGGGAGGACGGCATTCTTGATCATCGTCCTGGCTGAATGGGGCAATCTGCCTGACAGCGGAATTTGTGTCCTCATCGCGGTTAAGCAGTCTGCAGAAGTGATCTTTCCAGATCCTCAGTAGCGACTGCGACTCTACAACTGTGTTTCCCTGCTGGTCCTTACAGGTTTGGGTTCGGGGTTTGCCACCCTGGCAAGATTTTTTTACCTTTTGGTAAAACTTCCGAATCTCGTTCCTGTCATGGCACCTCTCAATTTCCTCAAACGAGCGCTTCTCATGCTGCTTCTTTTTCTTTTTGAGAAGTCGGTGTTCTTCCCTTCTTTTCTCCTTGTAGATCTCGTTATACTGATCGTAAGCGGCCCTTGTTCGTTTTTGCATCAGCATTTGTTGTGCTTTTTGTTTGGCTGCATTTGCCTGCCTGCATTCTTCATCGAACCATGGGTTTAGTTTTGGTGGCCGAGTGAAACCTAGAACCTCAGAGGCAGCGGTTCTGATGGCTTCTTGACAATGCTGCCACTGGTCTACCTAGGTCAACCATAGGGCTCAAAAAACATTAAGTTTGACATTCAGGTCAACATTGTGGCGGCCCCAGGGTTTCAATGAACAAATCTGATTAATTAAATCAGAAGAGTTCACTAAGTAGTCAGTAAAAAAGTGAATGTCCCAATGGAATATGAAAAATATGTTACTTCTGAAGTCAAACGTGGCAATTCAACTTTAAGCATTTTCACCTGAGATTTTATTGGTTCTCTTCACGATGTCATAGCGTACACCCACGATCATATACAGGTCAGAACCCTCTTGCAGCGTGACTTCGATAAGATTTAGATATTTTGCGATGAAAGTAGAATCTCGTTGACTTGACCCTCAAGTGATACAAGAAAGATCTAGCAAAAGCTGGTGATCGTAAATCTTTATGGCCACCCACTTCTAAGCAAAGTAAAAGGTAGTCAAAACCTCAGCCTCTGACAAGATCAGTCTCTTTACTTTAACAAACATATGGATGTGGTTCTGGCCAGGGCTAGAGAAGCTTTTGATCATACAAGGCGTCTGTTTTACAGCAGACAACTTGATGAAAAGATTCGGGTAGTTGAGCGGCATAGGCATACATGATAGAAGGAACTGTAGTGAAGACTTATGTCTGAAAACCTAATTGAACAGGTGTCAAAGCACAGAGTTGACAAGCTTACCTTCATGATTTGTATTGTTTGTTAGATTTACTTAGACAAAAGCGAATAGATAGATACTGCCAATTACCCAACACTTTATACGTGTGTACAGTAGGAAGTAAACAAACCATGATCCGGGTATGAATTGATTTTTTGTGGAATGGTTTCTGTTACGTTTTTGGTAACCAGTTCTGCTAATCAAAATCTCGAATCAAAAGAATACTCGTATTTAATCTATATGGTGATAAATTATTATTCTGTTCGAATGACAAACATGACGAGAAGAAGAAAGAGTAATAGTGAATCAAATCAGTTGACGGCTGATGACAAAGATATGAGTGTTGATTGGGGCAGTGATATTAAAGAAAAAATTGATTTAGTCACACAGAACCAAAAATAGGAAGACAACAACAGTAAGGAAAGAGAATAAGAACCAAAGGCTTTGTCACCTTGGGGTTCATTGCACTGCATCGGATGGAACTTAGGTCGCACTGCTTTTGAGTTTACCCACCCCGCATTCTACTGATTTTTTATGATTCTGTCGGGGTTTCGATAAATCAGCTTCCAACAGCAACCAGCTCAGTTCTGTTCACAACTCCGTTACATCTGCAGCACTACTCAGTCCAGCTTAAGTGAACTAACAGCTCAGCTGAACTAGCAACTAAGTTAAACTAGCAACTCAATTAAGTTAACAACTCAGCTGAACTAACAGCTCAGCTGAACTAACAGCTCAGCTGAACTAACAGCTCAGCTGAACTAACAGCTCAGCTGAACTAACAGCTCAGTTAAACTAACAGCTCAGCTGAACTAACAGCTCAGCTGAACTAACAGCTCAGCTGAACTAACAGCTCAGCTGAACTAACAGCTCTCCTGAACTAACAGCTCATCTCTTAGTTTAGCAGACGATAGTCATCTTAAACGCTACAAAGTTCATACCGTGGAGTCTATTGAACACTTAGTAACTGTTGCGCCTATTTATTGAATGTATAACATTTTAGAAATACGACCAAATTTTAGACGCGTTTGAGAAGCGAACATTCAAGAAGTTCTACACAGTTCTAATGCAAATTGAGGCTTGCTTGATTCCACACCAATTTTATCATTTTCAGTTGATCTCGGATTTAGACTGTCTTGACCCCAGGCCAGTTCTTGGTGAGCTGTCGTATCAATACCGTTACTAAACAGCTCTAGCAAATGCAACATGATTTTTGAAAAAGATGGAGTTCCTATATAAAAAGCAAGTGACAAAAATCCAAAACCAACCAAAATTCTGGTGACTTAGTCGTCGTAAGAGATGAATGTTCTAAATCGACTTGATGGCTTTTAGACGATCTAGTATAAGTTGTAAATCAATCGATACACAATCACCAATAGTCAGTTATTTCAAAGTTGGTTGTACATATTTCCAATTGACAACGACTCGGCGAAAAATCATGATAGAAAAAGAGATGTTGCGCGACAATAACTTTACGAGATGAGCGGAATGTTGAGAAGGATTCAACCAAAAAATCAATCGTTTTATTTATGTATGTGCATGAAAGGCAGATGTCATTATTTACTAAAGCGGTCAAAAATTCTCGAAAGAACTGGCATTTCTAGTAGAAAAAAGTTTAAGGCAAGCTCTTCTTTCTTTAATTAAAAGTATATTTGGCTCGAAACTGCTTCGCAACATTTCACTTCTTATTATCTTTTGAACGCTTTTGCTCAACTCAGATATAGAGCGTGAATTTCTCTAACGGGAAGTGCATCCAGGATATTACGCTCCCAATATCGAAAAATTTGATTTTTCTGTTTCTGAGCATGAACGCATATGCAGAAATAAACCATTACATTGGTTGGTTGGATAGCTTTTTAGTATTTCAAAAACCAAAATCTGCCGTTAGAATAGATTTGCGATATTAGATTATTGAGATAGCATTACAAAGGCTTTCCTTCCAAAATATATGTACGAAAATGTATCTTCTTCTACTACTCCAAAGGGATCATAGCTTTCCCACTCATCACCTTCACACTATGATGATCTGCCTATGGGGAACGCCTCCTTCGCCACACATAACAATGAAAGCTTGTAAAAGAAATTGATGTTTTGAGCCAAAGTACAAGCGTTTTAATTCAATGGGATAATCTTTATTCGGTTCTCAAGCACAGATTCGATTTACTTCTTCAACAAAGTATTGGCCACAAGTGGGCTGGAGTAAACGGTTGGAGCAGCATAAGCAGATCTTACTAATGGACTAGCAAAACCATAACCAGCAGCACTGTACACAGATGGAGCGGCCAAACCAGCGCTGTAAACTGATGGATATCCAGAGTATGCCGAGTATGCCAAAGGAGCACTGTACACAGATGAAACAGGAGCAACTCCAGCTGAGTAAGTGGTGTAGGGAGCAGAGTATGTCAAAGCACTAGGTACTCCAATGACTCCAGCTTGAGCAGCAGCGAAGCAGAGAACGAGGCACACAAGGAACTGCAATAAAGGATAAATCAGTTTAAATACCAATCGGTACAAAATTTATATGTAGTATTTATTACTTTCATGATTTATTTGTTTTGATTGTTGGCTTTGACACGACAAAGTTTATACTGATGCTCTTGTACCAATTTTCAAAGGTTTTATACGCCCAAATAAAAGGAAGTAGCCGAATTCGTGACGGATTACAATTATAATTGTTTTCTTTGTGGTCTACTCTATTTGTTACGCTTTTGGTAACAACCAGTTTTGCTATTTGAGACACAAAACAACAAGAATTCCCCAATCTGTTGACAACAACCTATAAGTCCGTGTAAATATACGACAAGTGAGTCCATGAAAAATTATTGTGTAGGTGGCTAAATATAAACATCAATTAGATTGAGCTATTTAAGTCCGCTATCGGTTACTGTCTTGTATGATATTTTTTTCATTCAAAAATATCAATTTGATTTTTGTCAGGGAATTGTGAGAATTTTTGTTTGGAGCTCGCTGAGGAATTTACCAAGAATCTTAACATTGATTTTGATTGGATATATATACAGTACGGACTCGGTTTGCGCAACCCTCGATTCGTGCAACTCCTCGATTTTCGCAACACTAAAATCTTAACACGCCTTGACTCTATAAGTGCAACTTTTCAAAAAAGCTACCTCATTAAGTGCAACTTCTTGTGTTTGTTTATCCCCTTTTTATATTCACGTTCTTCTTTTGATTCTTTGTTCCTGTCGTTATTTTACAGCTAGATTATCTGAGCGATATTTCTTGCAAGAACATGAACAAACACTTAAAATGCATCTGTGTTTATTTGAGTGGGTTGCGATCTCGTTAGTGTCTACTAAAAATTCATACATCCTGTGTAACAAAAATTTTAAAATTGTCAATTAAAAATAGAAGTGATATTTTATCAGAACTAGAAAAGGGTTCTTAGTTAAGACAATTTGTAAGAAATATAATGTTTACAATTCAACAATATGCCGCATTAAAAAAAGAAAATTGCTCTCAGACAATTTGTGGCTAGAGCAGAGTCCGGACCAGGGAAACGAGTTAAGATGAAGGCTTCTGAGTATCCACAGATGGAAAAGGCTTTATATGAATGGTTTCAAAAGCAAAGAACAGCACATTCAACTTTCTAATGAAATATGACATTTCAAACATAAATTGTGTCTATGAAAATATGATCCAGTAAGTGCAACAACCTCGGTTGCTGCAACCGTCCGAATTTCTATTAGTTGCGTTAATCGAGTCCGTACGTATGTATGTACGGAATAGGATTATGCCCCTATCAAGTAAAACTACAATAGCTTCAATCGTTCTGCAAAAATATGTTCAACGAGTTTTACTTTCCCAGCTAAAGTTGGTCTATTTTAGCTGCAATAGCACTTAAGACAATGAAGGCTTTGATTCTGGAAGTGTGTGTATACTGTATACTGTATACACCTGCCCTGCCAGAGAAATTTGATTGATTTATTTACGTATATGATAGTCTATGGAATTCGAATTCTCAAAAAGAACAAGAAGCAGATTGAGAAGCGCTCGTTTGAGAAAATTGAGAGGTGCTATGACAGAAACGAGATTCGGAAGTTTTACCAAAAGGTAAAAAGATCAAACCAGGGTGGTAAACCCCGAACTTAAGCCTGTAAAGACCAGCAGAGAAACATTGTTGTAGAGCCAAAGTCGCTACTGAGGGTCTGGAACGATCACTTCTGCAGACTGCTTAACGGAGATGAGGACACAAATTTCGGTGTCAGGCAGATTGCACCATTTAGCTTGGACGATGATCAAGAATGCCTAGAAGAAGTTAAGCTTGCCATATATGCAAACTTAAATCAAATACGATTGAAGGTGCAGATGGCCTTGATGCCGAACTTTTTAAGGCAGCTGGAAAGAACCATGCACCAGCTGATCTGCATGATATGGTCGGAAGAAAGCATGCCCGATGAATGGAACCTCAGTATCGTATGCCCGATCCTCAAGAAGGGAGACTCTCACAATTGCGCCAATAATAGAGGGATAAGCCTCCTTAACGTCCGTCGCTTATAAGTTCTCATCTGCTGTAATATGTGAACGTCTGAAGCCCCACGTCAACAACTTGATATAGGTCCTTATCAATTTGGTTTCAGACCAGAGAAGTCCACAATAGACCAAATTTTCACGTTACGGCAGATCTTGGAAAAAACCCGAGAACGTAATATCGATATTCACCATATCTTCATCGATTACAAGGCCACGTATGACAGTATTTACAGAGATGAGCTGTACAGAGCCATGTCTAGTTTCGGCATCCCTGCAAAACTCGTACGACTATGCAGGATGACTTTGGAGAATTCACGCTGCTCCATCAAGGTAAAGAACTCACCGAGACCTTTGATGTCGGAAAACGCTTTAGGCAAAGCGACAAACTGTCATGCGATTTCTTCAACATCATACTTGAAAAGACTGTAAGAAACTCAAACGTCAACACCAGAGGAACAATCTTTCAAAAGTCTGTACAATTACTCGCCTACGCAGACGATACTGACGTAATGGGAAGAAAAAAGCGTGATGTCATACGTGCTTTTGCGAGTATTGAAACAGAAGCGGCAAAAATTGGTTTGATGGTTAATGAGAGTAAAACGAAGTATATGCTGTCATCAAACAAGGACACAGAATATCGACGAATTGGACAAAACGTCACTTCGTCTACCAAGAATCCGCTATAGACACGGAAAACAACATCAGTGCGGAGATCAGAGGGAGAAAAACTCTTTGGGTTAAGAAGGCAATTGAGAAACAAAACCCTCTCCAGAAAAACCAAGGTAATCTTGTATAAGACCCTAATCATCCCAGTCCTGCTTTACGGCGCGAAAGCATGGACCTTATCGAAAGTGGACGAGGAAACCCTTGATCGTTCCGAAAGAAAAATTCTCCGAATGATCTTTGGTCCCGTATGTGAAGACAATGTGTGGAGGAGAAGATTCAACAACGAGCTGTATGAGCTGTACCGCGACATGGGCATAGCCAGAAGAGTACGCAAAGCGAGGCTACGATGGTTGGGCCATGTAGAGCGGATGGACCCAAGCGCTCCGGCTCGTCGGGTTTTCGAAAGCACATTGCAGGGAAATCGCGGAAGGGGAAGACCTCGTCTTAGGTGGCGCAATCAAGTGGAAGAAAACCTCAACCCACTTAGAGTGCGAAAATGGAGAGAGCTCGCCCGAAATCGAATTCGTTACAGAAGGATGGAGTTGAGGCCTAGGTTCACCCCGAACTCTAATGCCCACCTAAGTAAAGTAAGTAAGATATTCTATGAGCTTGGTTTAAAGACTTTTAAAAAAAAAGAAGAAGAAAAACCTCAACTAGCCTTGATGATTAAACTCCAAGCGTATAATAAGAATAAAAAATGCTGTCTGGTGAGGCATCTGGTGTCAAAACTCTCTGCAAACAAAAGCGGTTTTATGCAAACAGATTATCTATTAGCAATAAGAAAAAAATTATTTAAATTTTAAATCGATTAAACAAACAAGTAACTGGAATTCCTTAAAGTTCTTCACAATTTAGCCAACCCGTGGTTCTCCTTCTCTCTTTTTAGTGTCTCATCGGTGTAAGATATTGCCTTTTCAGGGGGCTCTATGATCTCTCCTTTGAACATGACAAAACTCACTGAGCCGGTCGTGCTCTATTTTGTCCAACATGGTACTTTTTATGTGAAGTAACAACTTTTAATACAATCAAGCTTTGTTACTCTTGGTGTCATACGGAGCATCTTCATCTCAGTTGCTTTCAATTTTATCTGATACTTTTAGTACATTGTCCAACATTGTGAGCCATATGTGAATGCTTCGGGAGCATTTTCCTCTTAAAGAAGACGACAGAATTTTTTCGCCACTTCACCCAGCCTACGCTTACTCTATGCTTGATGTAGCGATCACAACTTACTTCACTTTTGATAAATTTATTAATCCCAAAAACTCGTATCTGCTTTTTAGACTTGGGAATTACATTTCCATTCATATAAATGTCTGGATCATATAAAGGGCAAAACAAGCACTCTTTTTTGAATTGCCAACTTCCATCAAAAACTTTAACTCATACGTCATACGCCAGTTGTTCTTAACAGGGATCCTCGCTTGTGATTGCATTGTCAGCGCAGTTCATGTAATTTGGCGTTCTATTCTTTATCTTTCGGCAGATAAGGACTGTAATTGAGAGCAGTGGACTTAAGACGCTACCTTGGTGTGCATCTACTGTGAGGTTAGAACCCTAAAAGCAATAACTGTTTTCCTATCAAAGGTATCGTCTTTATTAAGGAATTGGCAAGTCCTACAAGAGTAAATGGTCTGACAAAAAATTCCGATTCTGCACAGTAAAATCCGGCAGAAATTGTATGTCTCTTAAAAGCGTTAGGTCTAGAGGATCCCCAATTTTTGTTGCATCTAAATTATAACTGAAGAAAATAATCATACTTTCTTCGTGGCACTTTCGATAAGGTCCATGCTTCCTCGTTTTATAAAACAGGACTTTGATTACCAAGGTATTATAAACGGTTAGTTTGGTTTTTCTAAAGAGGGTTTTGTTTCTCAATGACGTTTGATCTCTGCACTGATTTTTGGAATCTAGCGTATCGTTAGTAGACGAAGGGCTCTGCTAACTTAAAGTTGTTGTGACGTTTTGTCCAATTCGTTGATTTTCTACATTAAAGGTCTTGGTGAGTTCCTTACCGAACTTTATTCTGACAATATCATGCAGATCAGCTGGTGCACGCTCCTTCCAGCTGATCTCCAGCTGCCTTGAAAAGCTCAGCTTTAAGAACTTCCGCATATGTACATTGTACAAACAAAGATTGGCACAACAGAGCGGGGAGCACCAAGGCCTAGCTTATTTCTCTCAACCATATGTTGTGAGTGAATATAGAGGCCCTACAACTTTTTGCCCATTCCGTACGGCTAAGTGGGACAGCGCTTTTCATGGCATGAAATTGTCATAGGAGAAATTGTCAACCCCTTGCGAAAGGCGATACCCGTGGAAAATTTTTTCCATAATGTGTCTGACACTTCTAGCTATGCCAAAGTCAGGCATTTCAGACGAAACAGGCAATCACGCTAACCATTACGCCACGGCCATCTACACCTGCAGTCTTATTTGATTTAAACTGGCAAGCTTAAGAAAGTTCTCATACTAATAACAACTATAAAGGTTCTGCTAAACCAAATTGATTTTAAGGCTGCGGCAGCGTAGAAATGCTATTGAAAGGATTTCTTCAGTCGCGACAACTGTATGAAAACGCGTTGTCGGTCGTTTTTTTCGCCTTAGTGCAGACTGCAGACACTCTCACGCTATGCTTGACTATGATAAAAAGCACTCGCTCAGCAGTTCGATGACGTTAAATATGTCAATTACGAGCTGAGACTAAAAGTTAGGCTGCTAAGAAAGATTTTCGACAGTCTGCTCTACCAACCCCTCCCCGTTCATCGTCACTAATTTGGATTTGGATGCAACGTGAATTTAAAGAAATTCAAGGACTTATCCAAACACTAAACCAAGCAAGGCCCAAGGAGGTGATCATATTTCATTTAATTATTGAAACTCCTCAACGACTTTATAAAAGCGCTACTGATTGAATTCATTGGGCACTTTCAAACTGCTGAAGTCAGTTCGGCGAGTAGTCCCAGTGAGCCCACTATATTATTACTCCTTTTCTGAAAGGGATTATCTTTCTTCTTTATGGCTTTACAGTCAAATGGAACATGCAAAAGTACACGAGTAACTAAATACCTTTTTCTTCTTTATGTTTTTATGTTTTAATTATGTAATTTAAAAAAGTAATAACAAAAATGTATATAAATTTGAATTTTAGAACATGATAAGCGCCATTAAGCATTTGGTAACTGAATAGGCTTAGCCGTTATAGAATATGTTACCCCTTCAATCTGCGGTGCTCCATTTACGTTCGTCAATACACCAATGGATTTACTCTTAATTGCAGGAATAACAATTGCAGACATTACTAATGGAGTAACAAAGACGGTTACTATCATCGATAGCACAATAATGAAAAGCTAGAAGTATAAAAGAAATTATATAACAAACAAGTTCCTGATTTTATCTTTAAAAGAATTACGAACCCTGAAGTTCATTTCGAATAAAATTGATGCACTCAAAATTTAATTCTGGTCGAAGCACGTTTCTTCAGAGATGATGATTGAATGAAGTGCAGTCACAGCGATTTTCAATTTATAACGTTTAAAATGACTTTCAGTTCCTTCCGAGAACGATTACTCAATTGGGGTCATTGCTTCAACACCGATGCACCGAAAATTATGTTAAGTGCAGCGAAACTGAAAGTTCTAAAAATAACCAAATGGAGATGCAAAATATTCCATCAGTGGATAACACGTGTCTTAAACTTGTTTAATTTTAGCTTTTATGTCGATACGCTCTGCAGTTTATTCGGGATTGATTGTGTAGTGTAGTGCACGTGCATATTTACTATTGATGGATTATTAATTGAAACAACAGTATTTCAAGTAAGCCAGGATGTGCATATGCGTAATTTCTCAAAAAAATTCAGATCATAGTGAAGAAGGTTACTTTTTTTAATCAGTTTGCACTACAGCGAGATCCTAACTTGGAAGTTTTATCTCTTACAGTAAGGAATAGAACTCCTTTGATTTATAGGTGTGGACCGATAAAATGTTTTCTCTCTAATTAGTTGGCGATTTTTATTTCGTCCAAATATTTTTATAGAGAGTCTGTTATCGCACATCTACATTCAACTAGAATGGCCAGCGATTGCGAAACAGATGAAAAATCATGACTAATTTTTGCGAAAAGCTGAAATATCACAAAATTTGGGAGATCGAAATTGAAATAAAAGCAAAACGAAAGAAACATCGCGGCTGTAGAGGAGAATAATAGTTTTTCTTTCATAAAACGTTTACATTTGGCTATGGTTTCAGTGAAAGTGAGTTTTACTCGCACAAATTCGCCAAGTTCACATCTCACAAATTTAACGAATGAAGTGAATTCGTGCGACTAAAATTTTACGAAATCAGGAAAGGGAAGAAAGTGAACTTTAACGTTTTTTTTCCTATTGTTTCAAAGTATGTACTTTACTTTTCAACTGCTTTGTTCTGTGTGCAACAAGCAAACTTAATTAGTTCCAAAAATCGTGCAATGAAAATTGTACACAAGTTCATTCACTTGGCTTAAGCATATTCACCGAAAGTATAATTCTCAATATTTTAATCATAGTTTTGATTTTTCAAGCCTGGGAAGAGCGAGGTGTAATTAAGCCTTTGGCTCATCTGAGTCGTTTTGTTCTTTGTAAATTCAAATATTGTTAGTGAATATTTCTTTTGCCTTAGTTAAAATAAATTTGTGCTCTGTTTTCAATTACATTTCAAATTCAATTAGGATCTGACTGCTGTATATATTAGGGTGGGTCAAAAAAGTCAATTTTTTTTTTTTTGATCCGACACACGAAAACTTGTTCTTAGGTACCTCTAGAAAGTACTTACAAGATTTGAGCTCTTAATATCAGCGGGAAGATGATGCGCATCGTAGTTTTGCATTTTCAATTTTTTATCATATAAAAATGGCCATATCCTTTTAAAACAGATCGTTCAACCGGTCGCAAAGTCAATATTTATAGGAAATTGAACGCGCTACAAAATGGTTTTTACTTTTCGAAAGATTGATTGGTTTCAAGCACAAAGATTGAAGTATTTTAACGAAAATAGCTTTTTTATTTTGAATCTTGCAACTCACTAAAAAATTGTTATTATCAAATAGTTTCAATTATTTCAATAGAAAATTAAACGCTCTCTTGTGGTTAACCGATTACTCTAACCATTTAAAAGATATTCGCAGTAGAATTCCAATTCCTACAGGTTTTAATAATTTCTTAATAAATATTTCCAATATTTAATGTATTATTTTATGAATTTTGACAATATTCATGTGAACTTGAGTTTATTCCCAAAAAAATTACAGTTTGCAATATGTAGTATCTTTTGTTTGAGAATATATTTCTTTGGAATCAATTTTTTTACGATATTTTCTGAAGTAGATCATAAATTTTCTTAAAATTCATAAATTTTATAGATAAATTGAAAATATTAATTAAAAAAAAAAATTGGAAATATTAATTAAAAATCTATTAAAATTGGTAAGAACTGGAATGGTACTGCGAATGTCTTAGGAATTTTTTTAAATAGATATATTGGAAATATTTATTAAGAAACTAGCTCAACCGCCCGGCGTAGCTCAGGCCCTATTTTTATCAAATTGAAAGTTAAGTAAAGCAGTCTCCAAGCTTTCAATCTAGTGGCAGAATGGGGTGAAATACAGTCTGTGCTACTCGAGGGCAATAATTCACTCTAACGATGACAGAGTTTTTGGAATAGGTCCAGGCCACCCGGCGTTGTTCGGGCCTATAATTTTTAAGGATGAAATATACGCTTATAGGGCACCTATGCTACGCAAATACGTGTGTACAAACGTGTGTTTGTGCAAACATAGTTTCGCCTCTCACTACACAAACTTGTTTGAGTGATATTAGTTGCTTTAGGTTCTTCATAGTAATCAGACCTATGAGCAATGAGCGATTTCGCATGTGCTGCTTTATTTATTGCAATAAACTTTGATTTTAACACACAACACTGGTAAACTTTTATATAATTCGACAAATTCCGTCGTGGCATCCCGAAAAAAATTTTGAAATCTGTACAGTAGTTTCTAGGCTTCCATTTCCAACTCCTTTCCTCTCTTCTTCTTCCGTTCACGTGCAAATATGTGAATGAAATATAAGTTTATGTCACTGAAGGATAAGTTCAATGAATTTGAATTGATACAGACGAAATTAATTCATCAACAATCAGCAACTAAAATTTTTCTCATTGAACTCTTAAATATAAAATGTATTGAAAGTAGTTACAATTTATTATCAGAATAAAACTTAAAAAAAAAAAACAGTACGTATACGCCAGAGTCAATAGTATACACTTAAGAAAAAGTTTCAAAAATGTATTTTTTGTGCCTTATACTTTTGTATAAATTCAATTCAAAATAAAACGAATCCGTATTTAAAAAAAAAATATTTTTTTTATGAAGATTGAAATATTATTGATATTTTCGGCACATCATGTTGCTTACTTACAAAACAGTGTTTTCCTGAAAAACTGGCTATTTATAAGGTTTAATTTAGATATTGACAGACACACACTGTTATTATACAGTCTGTTAGTCAATTTAAAGCTTTCTCATAAACTATATTTTTTGTTTTGTTTTGTGGTGCGTAAATAAACAAAGAAGACGGTTTTCCGTGGTGCGAACATGTGACGTATAATTAATTGTCCATGCGCGGAAAAGAAAAACTTCAAGTTGATTCCGCAAACTTCTAACGAACGTCCTTGTGATTTATTTGTGGTCATCGCAAAGGCCAGACGTACTGGAAATTGTAACCGTTTAAAATCGAATGGTAAATGCGTTGGAATCATCGGTATCCGCGGAATCAAGACATCTTCTCTTTATATTGTCCTTTCATGATTTTTGCTTCAATGACGTTATTCATCAGCTTCTTCACAGCCAGTCTTGTTCCATTGCATAGTCGAGGTTGATTAATCTTAGGCAGCATGATGACAACTGATATTACTTTTAACTGTAAATTGTGAGGCAATTCCTGTGAATTGAAAAAATTTCCGTCGGACAGTTGACTACGTCATCCTGGTTCAACTGCCGGATCATAGTCGAATGAAGCTCGTTCAAGAATCACAGGAGCACAGAGTCTGCGGATTCGTTCAATTTAATTATGTCGTGCTTGCTGTTGTTGTGTTCGATGTGCCATCGTAAATTGCTAAATTAGTAGTAAATTGTCACTATCACAGAATATCAAAAAAATAAAAATTATTGGAAAAGCACATTACCTGGAGTGTAACTACCACAAAGAGTCACAAAAGTACAGAAAGTTCTCGCGCACGTAGCGGTAATCTTCACTCACAAAGATTGGTTTTCAAATCTTAAATATTATGGTTGCTTTCAGAAATCTACACAGTTTGATAAATTAACTATTTGACGTTCCCATTTCTGTTCCTGTGGGAATTTGAGGATGAAATATAATTGTATTTACTGCCCATGTAATCATGGGCAATAAAATAAAATTTTACCAGTCAAAAAGCTAAAATTATTTTCAAAAACAAACAATTAAATAATTTTATTATTTTAATTTTTTGTTGTCAAAAACGGTTAAGAAAAAACAAAAGCATTGTTTGAATTCAATTTTTTATTCATTACAGTTAAGAATAAAGAAATTGTTACTTTTACTATAATACTATATCCCAATTCTTATTATTCATATTTACTTACTTTTTAAACCTTTTCTAGACCTCCACGAACATTTCAAGATAAGATAAATCCGTTCAGTCGTTCTCTAGTTTAAGCCAGAAACGAACAGCAATTCCTTTTTATATTTGTAGATAGATAGATTAATAAATTTAGTAGGAATTGGAATTCTACTGCGAATATCTTATAAATGGTTAGAGTAATCGACTAACCACAAGAGACCTTTTTGTAGAATGTTCAATTTCCTATAGGAATAATTGAAACTCATTTGATAGTAACTATTTTTTAGTGAGTTACAAAATTCAAAACAAAAAAGTTAGTTTCTTTAAAATACTTCAAATCAATTCAATTTCCATTTCATGACGTATCTTTAACATCATCAGAATTCTTATATCTCAAACATTATTTGGAATACATGTAAAAAATCGAAAATTAATTCGAAAAATATTTATTAGTTATCTTATTTGGTAATTTTATACCATTCGCTTCTATGTTCTGTGGGAAATTTTTTATGAGATATTTATTAATGTTCCAGGAAAAAAAGTAAAACAAAAAGGTAGTCAAATTTCAAAATTCAAAAAGTTAAAACCTGTTAAAATGGAGGATCTCAAAAATTGGCATTCGACCATGCCCACGATTCCCCGTCTTTTTAGCTAATTAAGTAATAAAATTTTTTTTCAATGTAATGCGACTGCAGCTACAAAAAAAAACGAACTTTTTTCTCAATTTTCTTGAAAATAAAATTTATGAAAAAGTCTGCAGAATAAAATGGTTTTTTGTTTTTTCTTTAGGGAAGAGGGTTATGTTTAAATATCTTTCCTCAGATTAGCGAGTCACGTCATTGGGACAAGTACTTTAATTGAAACTAACCATGATTCAAGTGGAATGTACTCGTATACCTAACTAATCTGTTTGTGTGACTGATCTTACGTCTACATTTATGTATATATTCTTTGATACGGATCTATTTTTTTATTTTTTGGTAAAATTAAATACACAATAATTCCACAGCAGGGTATGACTGAGATTTCAAACTGGTTACCTTATGGTAGCCAAAAGCAACTGAAGTTAATCTCCGCCATCAGACAACGATCTATTGTTCCAACAATGTACTTCGAGGTGTCTACGACTTCCACCTTGTCACTTAAACGTATAAAATGGTAAGCAATTGACATCAATGAATCAGTGACAAATTCTATCGTCTCAAACAACCAACTCAAAATTCATCATGAAAGTAAGCTCCTGCCATTTTATCAACCTCATAGTATATGAAAAGTTTAACATTTTTGATATTTTAGTTCCTTGTGTGCCTTGCCCTCTTCTTCGCTGCTGCTCAAGCTGGAGTCATTGGAGTACCTAGTGCTTTGACATACTCTGCTCCCTACACAACATACTCAGCCGGAGTTGCTCCAGTTTCATCTGTGTACAGTGCTCCTTTGGCATACTCGGCATACTCTGGATATCCATCAGTTTACAGCGCTGGTTTGGCTGCTCCATCTGTGTACAGTGCTGCTGGCTATGGTTTTGCTAGTCCATTAGTAAGATCTGCTTATGCTGCTCCAACTGTTTACTCCAGCCCAATTGTGGCTAACACTCTGTTGAAAAAGTAATTGACTGTGACGAAACGATTGTAATTTGAATAAAAATTTGACCCGTAACCAAATCTTTGTCATACAGATTTTGTGTGAAGCGTATAAATTGAGATAGTAGGTTTGTTCGTTGAACTGTACCCATGGTTGACCCGGGTTTCATTGACAACCCTATGAATTATCTTTGTTCTGAAAAAAAGCCAAGAAATCATCACATATCCCTGTCATCATGTGAAGAAAAATACATGCCATTATCTAAGCTTTAGCTAGAAAAATCGTACCTTGGATCGATTTGAAGGCAAACTCAGGCCTCAAAGTACACTGAGATTGACATTCAGGTTTTTCTAAAAACATTTTGTTGCGACCAGAGGGCAAACCCAGGACTTCAACGAACAGACCTAGTGCCAGTACATGAATGGCAATTTCCACTTGTTCTTTAAACAGTGCAACGAGCATGGTGATTAGGAAAAGATCGCAGTTCTCACTTATCTAGCTTCACACTAGTGATCCGCCTGTACACAGTATTGACTTCAAAAAAAGTTTACATATTTTTATTAAGTTTGTGTTTTTTAAAAAATATCCACATAAAAGCTTTGACAATTAAGTAATACAAAGAATAAACAAACAACAATTTTTCGAATCGTACCTGTTTGAAGGTTGTTTCCGAAGAGTGTAGGACGATGTTGTCCTTTTTTTGTTATTTTTTTAAATAAATCAGATTTCCCTTAAATGTTAGTTAGTTTTCTTAAAACTTACATACATACATGATTTAGCAAAAAAATGTTTTAGATTACTACCTGCATTGGGTGATGATATTTTTTTTTTTTAAATGTATGGGATCTTAGAAGTATTTGGACTTGTTTGAAGACAATTATATAACCGAATTTTAAAAAGGAAAAAATTATAAATAAAAGCAGAGAGAACGTTTTCAGCATCAGAACGAGCTCAAGCACGAAAAATAATTTAAAAAGTGATTTCTCGAGATACAAAATTAAAACAGAATTGCTTATAAACCACTTAAATTTATTTTGGAAGAGACACGAGGCAGAGGAGTGTAATGCTTCACCAGAAGCCGCCCGATGAGAATCCACCAGGTGGAATCCTTCGTTTTGGTTGTTGATTGTCGTTACAAGACGACGATACATCCGTTGTTTGTGACTTCTTCGCCTCTGGGGCGGCCATTTCCACTGCCGCCGACTTCAATGTGATTTTTTCCATAACTTTTTCAACAATCTTATTGGGATCCTCGGAGTTCATGCACGCGTTCATGTTCGACGAGTTCTGTTGATTGTGCTTGGGACGTGCATTCGGGACTTGTGGGTCAAAATCTCCAAAAATGTTAGTATGGCCACCACCTGGTGGCTTCAAAACGCGAATTGATGGACAGCCACTATTGGTGAGGCCGATTTTGAGCTCAGTTGAAGTCATGGTTGTTAGTTTTTACTTTTATATAATGTGAATAGTGAAGAAGTTTTCTCTGATTGTTTCGATTTGAATTTGTCTAGGCACACACGATGAAAAAATCAGTTCACCCCACAGTACTATTTTAAACACTACTTGCTTCTCTTCTAAAAGAAATAAAATCCTTCATTTCAGACTTCAATTCCTCGACAAATTTTATAACTGATTTCTTAACTGATATTTAAGTTAAGAGTCTGGTTGAGAACGACACCTAAATATTTGATCTATTCATAAACATGAAGAGCTTTTCCGTCATAGTTTCATCGAATTCCATTTCGTGATCTAGAATATCTCCCAAATATCAAGATTTTTGAGTTATCTGTGCTTATTGTAAGATTCCATCTCTTACAGTAATTTGCTAGAAGGTTTATCATCAGTTCCAACCTGTTTGACGACGTCATCTACGAATAGATTGTAAGGTTTGCGACTGTTATTCCAATCTTAAGATCTTCAACTATGTCGTTCATGAAAAGTCGCAAAAGATGATGTACAATGCTTAGTTTACTTGCACATTAAAACAAACCTTTCCCAGGACATCAAAAGTTAAGAGCTGTTTCCTTTTTCAATGTCTTTCGTGATGACGAACAACCTCATAGCGGAAACCCAAATAGAAGCGTCCTAAGCTGACCATAACAAATACGAATCTTCCTTCGTTTCATCCTCCTCTTAAAACTACTAGACTACATCTCTATTAAACTAACATTCTATTCCCGGTGAACCAACAGACTCGTACAAATTAGTTGTAGCTGCTATCGACAAAGTGCTTGACATCTCAGAAGCACAAGACGAGGTAACTATTTTCGGTGACTTCAATCTTCCCCATCTTCAATGGAACACTTCATAAGATCAAATTGCTTTCACTCCCTCGCCCGTTTCCCACTACGAATGTGTCTTCGTGGACGGTATATTGATTCAAGCCTTTCCCAAACGAGTGGTATTAAAAACTATATGGGCCAGCAGCTTATCCTCACTTCCGACCCCATTAACTCATCCGTCTTAGAATCCTCATTCCCTTTATCTACTATTTACAACTTTCACCCGCCTCTCACACTGTCTTTTTTTATAACCTTACCTTTATTTCTACCTAGCCCAAGTAAGTATTCGTTCAACTTTCGTAAAGCTAACTTTAAGAAAATCAATGAAATCCTCTCTAATGCCTCATTCGACTTTAAAAATCTTTCAATGAATGATGCAACTAGTCTGTTTTACGAGAACTTATTGTTGCACTGCATAAATCTTTATGTTCCCCTTTCGCGTGATAAGCCCTCAACATCCTCTCCCTGGTACAATCATAAACTACGTGAGCTGCAAAACAAGAGAAATAAGCTGTGGAATAAATTTCTACGCTCCCGTTCAGTTTTCGATTACACTGATTACCTTGGAGTGTTTTATAAATTTTCCAACCTCAATGAAGCTCTTTACAATGACTTTACATCCACCACCCAAGCTAATCTAATCTCGGAGCCAAAATCGTTTTATAAGTTTATCAAATATAGTGAGAAAAATGATGGTTTCGCTCCTTCTCATCACTACGAAAGCCAATCTTCCAACGAACCAACAACAATCACAAATTTTTTTGCAAGATACTTTAAACTGTCTTTTGCTCAAAAAACCCCAGATCTAGACAAGACTTACTTTTCCTATCTTCATCATTTCTCTACAGGGTCTTCTTATCTAAGCTTTAATCAGTCAACTGTTCTTAATGGTCTCCTCCAGGTCCAGATGGCATTCCTGCTATTTTGCTTAAAAAATGTTGTTCCAGTTTAGCCCTTTCCATTACTAACCTTTTCAAACTATCCCTTTCTAGTATCATAACTTCACATATCCAAAGACCTAGTTTCTAACTATAGACCCATAGCCAAAGTCTCTCATATACCTAAGCTTTTCGAAAGCATTCTGTATGAAATACTTTCTTTTCAGTGCAAATCAATCATATACTCCCAGCAGCATGGTTTCTGTAAGAAAAGGTTTACAACCACTAATCTAGTTGAGTTTGTTTCCTTCTCTCTTTCTGCGATGGAAAAAGGAAACGAAGTAGACGTCATTACCACAGATTTCAGCAAAGCTTACGACAAATCTCTCACACTTTAATTCTCTATAAACTTTCCTTCCTCGGATTCAGCCTTATCCTACTCAAATGGATATTTTCATATTTGCATAACCGCCAATATAGAGTTCGTTTCTGTTCTACTCTTTCAGTTCCTTTTGTGGCCCTCCGGTGTGCCCCAAGGCAGCCATCTTGGACCCCTCTTTTTCATCCTTGCCATTAATGATGTCGAAAAGATCATCCAATATTCTTCTATCTCACTTTACGCGGATGACGTTAAAATTTTCAAAGTCATCACCTCCGATCGAGATTCTCTCCTGCTTCAAAATGACCTCGATTCATTCGTCTTTTGGTGTTCTAAAAACTTCCTTGAGTTAAACATTGCCAAATGCGAAGCAATAACTTTTTCTCGTGAAAGTAATAATTAATAAACCTTCCTCAGATCCTATCATCTTCAGAACATTTCTATAAAGCGTGTGCAGTTTATCCGAGATTTAGGAGTTCTCTGCGACAGCGAATTAAAATTTCGTTCTCATATTGACGAGAGCTAATTACGCCCTTGGTTTTATCAAGAGATGGTCCAAAGAGTTCCACAACCCTCTTGTAACGAAATCCCTCTATATTGCTTATGTTTGCCTTCTCCTAGAATATGCATCGCAAGTGTGGGTTCCATATCAAGCGGTTCATATCTCGAGGATCAAAAGTGTTCAATGTCGTTTTCTGCTGTTTGCCCTTCGGGATCTCTACGATTTTAGAAACTTTCTCACGAAACGTCTCGCAATCATTAATCTCCACTCCCTAGAAAACAGAAGCAATGTCTTTGACATCATATTCATTCACCGACTTCTTACTGGTAACACTGACTGTTCCCTCCCCCCTTTTAGACCTTATCTCCTTCAACACTAATCCCCGAAACGTAAGATCATCCCGTCTTTTTTTCCTTTCTGCTCGTACATCCTATGGTCTCAAACGAACCCTTAACCCCATATGAGAAAGATTAATTCTGTTCCTTTTCTTTTCGACCTCAATCTTCCAAGTCCTTGTCTGAAAGTTCTCATTTTAAACCATTTCTTATCCTTGTAGTTTAATTTAGTTTTAATTAGTTTTAATTAGTTTAAGTTTGGTATGTTTAAGTTATTTTAAGCTTGTATTAAGCTAATAAATGGGGCGGTAGCCCCACCAAAATTAAAATTAGGTGTCTTAAAACGATATGGGAAATTTTTCGCCCGGACCGGACGTACAGTCAAATATAGAGATTCATATTTTAGTCGCACAACTCGTATGCAGATGTGGAATGCTCTACCTGACTCGGTTTTTTCAATACGTTACGATTTGCAAAATCATATAAAATATACAATCCTCTCCTATTTCCCAAAAAGCTTGCACTGTGTTTTGTAACATTATAAGTTTCAATTTTTCCAATCTTTCGACCATAATACCACAGAAAAGTTCAGCCATAATATATTCGTGATAGAAATTCCTCTATAATTTTCAACAATATTCTAGGAGTCTTCTCTTATGAATAGGAAAGATTACCGATTTCTTGAAAGCGAGAAGAATCATACTCGTTGAAAAATTTTTGTTCAAAAGGATTTTAGTGTTGTTGAGAAACATAGGTGTTGAGTTTCTTCGTGTCACCGTCGCGTCGGTCGCATGCTTTTTGGATGTCGAAAAAGCATTTGACAGCGTTTGGATTCAAGCACTCATCCGTCATCCCATCCATAAACTAAATTTTCTAAACCTTTCAACTCCATTAATAAAAATTGTACTGCTGGTAACTGCAGAGCCACATCCATTACTTTACCTGACGGAACCAGACTGGCTGCCCCAAGAAACGCGAAGTATCTATTCATCAATTTTAAGGGTGCCACCGAATGTACCCTTTGCTGAGGAGAAGGACAGGACTAAGTCAGCCAACAAAACTACAGATGTACAAGCAGCTGCTGAGACCCATCATCAACTACAAAAGCCCAGTTTGGTTCACCATCTCGAAGACCGCGATGAAGGAGCTCTTAATTTTCGAAAGGAAGTTTCTGAGACTCTGCACCGGCTTCTCTTTCAACCACCAGCGCCAAAGACATTACAGTAAACAGCATCTCTACGAGACAGCCAAAATGACTCCCTTGGACCAATACGTCTTATCGACAGTATTGAAAACGGCTGCAAGCTGCAACCACCCTAATCCCCTGGTGAGAAGGATGACCACTGAGGAAATAATTGATATGGAATACCATCTTCTCTTGGTGCTCTTTCATTTTTAGCTTTTGCAAGGACATTTTGTAATTTCTTCAACTGTGATATCGGTGTCCAAGGTATGATCGATATTTCATGGGCTTGCATAAAATAATGAAACGTGCGTGCATTCCAGCATTCCTTTTCAAACCAATTTTGTTTGAAAGATGTACGAGAATAAGTAATGCTGTTTGGAGCAGATCTACAAATATACTCAGTAAGTTGACTTGTAAAAACTTCTATGTTCTCCATTTGGAAACCATTGTACATGCAACTATCTGAATTACGACGAAAATAGAATTAATTTTCTTTTTCCCATGAAGGTGCGTGGTGCGGTAGCAAACAACAGCTTGTATTTATAACACCTCCGACAAACATGTTTGAAGAAAATCGGCAAAGCCTTTTGGTAGTAAGTAGGCGTCAATGCAGACCGACGGCAACGGTCTTTCAGAACCCACACCATTTCGTCTTGCTTATCATCGAATCGTCAATGTCAATTTTTTTTTTCAAATGCGCAACTCGCATATCAGATAAAAATTAATGTCATAATCTTGTTTCGAGTTACTGTATGTTTATTGAAATGGGTTTATTTTTTCAGCAGAGTATTGGCCAGAATTGGACTGGAGTAAACGGTTGGAGCAGCATAAGCAGATCTTACTAATGGACTAGCAAAACCATACCCAGCAGCACTATACACAGATGGAGCAGCCAAACCAGCGCTATAAGCTGATGGATATCCAGAGTATGCCGAGTATGCCAAAGGAGCACTGTACAAAGATGGAACAGGAGCAACTCCGGCTGAGTATGTGGTGTAAGGAGCAGAGTAAGTCACAGCACTAGGTACTCCAATAACTCCAGCTTGAGCAGCAGCAAAGAAGAGGGCAAGGCAAACTAGGAACTGAAAACAAATAATAATTTCGGTTAAGCTGCTTCATATTTATAATCAAAATTCATTGAATCTTGTTGTGAACTTACTTTCATGATGAACTTTTTGATTTGTTACTTGAGACAGCCAAGATATCACTGATGAATTGAGTCCATTTTCGAAGGTTTTATATGTTTATTCACATCGCTAGTTTTTAGTATGAAGCCGAAATGTGTTTGTACCTCCCACAGAACAATAGTTATTTTTCAGTAATTTTTTTTTTTTTTTATTTAGTTTGTTTGCCATATGCCAACCGGTTTGTAATTTTTTCCGCTCAAAACTATTCAATTGATACCATATTAATTAAGCCGGAGACAAATCCGTGTAAATTGCAAGGAATGAGTAATTTTGGTGAACTGACTTTAAACATATCAGATCACTTAAATTTTTGGTGACACATTAATTGTTTATCCCTCGCTTTGCTAAATATTTTGCCATTGAACTCTTTGTGGTCTATTTCATGTGTTTGGTATTTTTCGTAAGTAAATTGTAATGTAGAGCAATCATTAAGCACTTATTACTTTATTTAGAAGAAATGTGTGTTCTTCTTTTGAGGCACAGAAAAACACAATTGCCGGGAACTACACCAGGCCTTGAGACCACAATAATGATTTTTAGGAGGAAGTTTTTATTCAAATGGAGTTTTAACACTAAACGTCTAAAATGCTCAAATAAAAATTGATCTAGTCAATGCAAACAGCAATTCCATACCAGTTTTCAAAGCTCTTTTTTGAGAAGGTCGTTTAAAAAAGAGTTAAACAAATATAGGTTTTAGCACAACAGAGCTCGGGGAGCACCGGCCGTGGCCAAGCGTTTTTTTTTCAACCACATACTATAAGGAATGGAGGAGACCTAACAATTTTTTCCGATTCCGAAAACGATTAAGAAATGATTTTTCATGGCAATGTTATTACTTTCGGCGACTTATCGGCCTCACACTTGTGAACGGCCCACTAGTGTGAAGCCGGATAGGTGGTAGAGTTGTGATATCTTCGAGATCATGACGCTCGTAGCCATAAACGGGAACAGAATAAGGAGAAACAGTTGTTAGTCTGGGAGAGCTTGTCAGCTCCTTGAGAACGTCAATGCCCATAGAAGAACAACTTTTTTGCGTTTCTTACATCTTAATGTTCAAATGCTAAAGGAAATACGTAGCACTTTATCAGATGATCAAATATCCAAAATATTGTTCATGGATGTTCGTATGAAGTTAAAGAGATGTACTTTTTAAGCAAAACCTTTCAGGGTCAGGTAGTGGAATGATTGCTAATGATCCATAGCAGAGGGCTGAAGATACTTCTTTGGTGTACAGTGTACACATAGTGCAACTTCATACATATTCTGAAAATAACAAATAAATACGCAGAATATCACAACAAAGCCCGGAGACCTTCAGATGCCGATCCCGAACGGTTTGGTAAGAAAGCATTTTCATGGCAGTTTTAATTTCTCTGCTTATTAATACCTCGCGAAAGGCGATATCAGTGAAAACAATTTTTTCTGATGTTTCTCGGCCTCGAACGTTGAACGGGCACAATTGTTATTGACTTACCCACGAAAAACCCACTTTGATCGTTTGGCCGTAAACAGTCGAGGCAAAAATATTTCCCAGATCCCGATACATGCCCTCCGAGCTTTAAGTTTGAAGTTGAGCGAACTTCTCTTTTTCCCTATTCTTATAGTTTCTTATTTTCTTTCGACGAGAACCATTTCATCTTTATTATTTTAGGGATACCCCCCTTTCAATCAATCACTGCGCGGGAAACGTTTTTTAATTATCTTTCTTATGATATTAAAATTTTTTGAAAAAAGTTTAAAAACGGTACCCGCCCATAACACCCCATTCTCAGAACCGACTTTCTAGTTCATGGCTTTAATGGATTTGACGAATTTCTATATTTAAGATATCCAAGGCTGTTTAAATTGCATATTTGACTCTTAAGAAACTTGTCTGTTGTCTGTTCCTGTTCCAACTGCCGTGAGAACATGGGACTGAAATATGTCCCCTAGATTCAAAGCCAACGCTGTTTTGAGATATTCAAACAAAATTCAACAAGGTCTATGTTACTTTCAAAAATGTAGCATTTTAACACTTTACCGTGTATGTTTCCGTTCCCGTTCCATTAAGAATATGGGAATAAATAGCATTCTAGCAGCGATAAAATTTTGAAACCAGTCAACCAGTTTCACAGTTCCCGTCCATGTTGTATGGGAATGATATCGTGTATCGTGTATGTCATTCAGGGGCAATGAAGCACTCTATGTTTCACTGCGTAGTTTTATAGATATAAGCGAACAGACAGGGAAAGCGACTTTCTTTTATACTATGTATTGATAATGATGTGTAGTTGGCAACCCTGCATTACTAAATAACGGGTGATTTTTTAAGAGGTTTAGAACTTAAAAAAAAAAAAAACACAAAAAATTCGAAAAAATGAATGAAATATTTATTTGAATCAATAGTTTGAACCTTGCAATTTAATGTTTAAAGATAATTTCATGCAAATGTTGACCGCGGCTGCGTCTCAGGTAGCCCATCCGCTGAGTCTAATTTTGGCATACTCTTTCACACATATCGGCCGGTATCTCACGAATAAATGCATGGATGTTGGCTTCCAGTGCGTCAATCGAAGCGTCCCTATAGACATTAGCCTTGACATACCCCCACAAAAAATAGTCTAATGGTGTCAAATCGCACGATCTAGGCGGCCAATTGACCGGCCCGAAACGTGAAATTAACTGTTCATCAAACTCGCCTCGCAATTGCGCCATTGTTTCGCGTGCTGTGTGGCATGTGGCACCGTCTTGTTGAAACCACATATCATGCAAGTCAAGAACTTCCATTTCGAGCAAAAAAAAGTTTGTTATCATCGCTCGGTAGCGTTCACCATTGACAGTAACGCTGCGATTCGCATCATCTTTGAAGAAATATGGCCCAATAATGCCGCCGGCCCATAAACCGCACCAAACAGTGACTTTTTCGGGATGCATTGGTAGCTGTTGCAATGCTTCTGGCTGATCTTCACTCCAAATGCGTCAATTTCGCTTATTTACGTACCCATTCAACCAAAAATGAGCCTCATCGCTGAACACAATTTTTCGATAAAAAAGCGGATCCTCGGCCAGCTTTCCAAGAGCCCATTCACCAAAAATTCGGTGTTGTGGTAGGTCGGCTGGCTTTAGTTCTTGCACCAGCTGTATCTTAAAAGGCTTTACGCCCAAATCCTTCCGCAAAATTTTCCACGACTGCTGGGAACGAATCGACATTTCGCGGTCTTCTGTCACACTAGCTGATACGGCCGCAATATTTTCCTCACTACGCACAGTATGTAAACGTGTTGGTGGTTTAATGTCCAACAAAGTAAATTTGGTGCGAAATTTAGTCACAATCTTCCGAATAGACTGCTCAGAAGGTCGAGAATGCCGACCATAAAATTGAAGCAGCGTGCGATGAACATTTCGAACCGAGCACGAATTTTGATAGTAAAATTCAATAATTTGCAAGCGTTGTTCATTTGTAAGACGATCCATGGTTAAATTGCAAACCAAACTGAAGCTGTTTGACAGTGACACAAGGTACTAAACACACGTCAGCTGTCAAAACCAGTGTTGCCAAAACCAAACCAGCTAAAAAATCACCCGTTATATTAAGAAGGGCGACTACTAAAACCTTGTCCTCATTCTTACGATTTCGATATTGTTCCTAGCCTCACACAATCACAGGTTCGTGCGACCCATTCGTGTCCGTTTTTTAGTTTTGGACTGTGTGAATGGTGTCTTTCAGATAACTTTGCATATTCAAAATGAATTGCTCGCGCTTTTACCTTATGTAAGATTATACTGCGTGATTCTTCCAGTATCCTTTATTTCTTGATTTTCTTCATCTCCTAAGTAACAAATTTTGTCATCAGAAAGCGGTGCCGCAACGAGTATCACTTTGCAATCTTTCCTCGAATACTTTATTAATATGGCTACCGAATAGGAGTCCATCATTTATTTGCATACAATTTGAATGCCTAATCAAAACTACTAATAAATTCGTACTTTCTCTAAAACCCACAGCTTTCAGTGGGCTGTTGTTGAAAGGGGTGTACGTGGCGTGATGGTAAGCATGTCTGCATTTTACGCAGAGGGTTTGAGGTTCGAAACACAATATAAACCAAATGTGTTTCTTTACGGGTATCACCTTCGAGAGGAATAAGCTAGCCCTCCGTTAATAAATTCATAAAAGCACTTTCTCGATTGGCTGTTCGGAATCGGCAGAAAATTTCGGGTCCCCTTCATTCCCTCACAATCACAAGGCAAATAAATGAATAATAATAATTAGCCTTAGTGGTGCCCGTGGCGTAATGATTACCATGCCTGCTTTTTTGAATCCCAATAGAAACCAAAAATGTTTTTCCTTTCGCGTGGATTGACTAGTCTTACGATATTAAATTCGTTGCCGTAAAGAGCGTTTCTCGATTAGACGTTCGGAACCGGCAGAAGATTGTAAATGCCCTCCATTCCCTCACAAGAAATGGTTGTGAGAAATGTGCTGTTGGGATTCGTACCTCGAACCTCCATAACAGGCAGACATGCTAACCATCACGCCACGGTTACCACGCTAAGTAGTATAGTAACGAAAAAACGAGTTTTCTCACAAAATTGTTTATCGTCTTCATAAATATGTTTATTTTACGACAGGAGGACCTCACGAGAAGTAATCATAATAATAATCAAAGAATACCATAGTTCTTATTTTATCAACAAAATGGCTGAAATTAGCTCGGAGATTTTGCCAATCAGCCGCCAAATTTCCCACCATTTAAATCATCAAACGAGGACAACGTGCTTATACACTTACTAATATGTTGCTTACTACCTAACTGAGAACAGATCATGTTCAAATATTTTGTGTAACTAATTCTATGTACCTTCGTAAACGGATCTATTTTTTTTTTTTTTTTTTTTAAGATTAGGTACACCCAAAAAAATTTAACATCAAAATACATCTACAAGATGCCAAACTGGTTATCTAATGGTAACCAAAAACAACTGAAATTTATCTCCGCCATCAAACATCGATCTATTGTTCCACCAATGTACTTCACGGTCAATTGTCTACGACTTCCACATTGTCACTTAAACGTATAAAATGGTAAGCAATTGACATAAATGAATCAGTGACAAATTCTATCGTCTCAAGCAACCAACTCAAAATTCATCATGAAAGTAAGCTCCTGCGATTTTATAAACCTCACATTATATGAAAACTAACATTTTTGTTATTTTAGTTCCTAGTGTGCTTTGCCCTGTTTATTGCTGCTGCTCAAGCTGGAGTCATTGGAGTACCTAGTGCTTTGACATACTCTGCTCCCTACACCACATACTCAGCCGGAGTTGCTCCAGTTTCATCTGTGTACAGTTCTCCTTTGGCATACTCAGCATACTCTGGATATCCATCAGTTTACAGCGCTGGTTTGGCTGCTCCATCTGTGTACAGTGCTGCTGGCTATGGTTTTGCAAGTCCATTAGTAAGATCTGCTTATGCTGCTCCAACAGTTTACTCCAGCCCACTTGTGGCCAATACTCTTTTCAAGAAGTAAATCAAACTCAAGGATTGTCTCTTAAACTCAAATCATAACTATTGTCCTGCATTAAAAAAAAGGTTTTATCTGTTCCAAAAGAAATATTTTATTTATTCAATTTCGGTTTCGGGTCCTCCTTAACTTTGATAGGTCACCGGTCACTTAATGTTTGTATTAAATGGCACTCTCCTATTTTATCAGGCCACGTAATCTAAACCATTCAAGGATAGGACACCCGTATAGTTACCTTAAGGGTGCTTATTATAAGCTAGTATAAGGTAGCCTTGTTTGAACTGTTAGCTCACCGGAATGTAACATTAAACGATTGGATCCCAGCAATAGATTCTATCGTTAGCAAGGTTGCCCCGGCTTCGCATTCAAATAAGAACATCGCTCAGAGGGTCATAGTCACACATGTCTACAAGATATCAGAAAAAGACAGAAAAGCATAAAAAAGCTGATCTTTTCCACCTGGAACGGTTTGGAACTACAGCCTCTCTTATAATTAACAATGTTCCACTGGTTCTAGGCGCTGCTTCTATAGCGATACCTGTTGTGATTTTATTGTTAAGGTTGGCTGCAGTACCTTCAACAACGCAAAAACGTTCACTTCTTGACAGAAATAGAAGGTGGCTTTTTATTGTATTAGCTCGAAAACAAAATTATTAAAATATAAAACATCTAAGACTAAAATCCATATCAAAAAACAATCATTTGTCATGCTTTTCATCAGCCTCTTCACTTTCCAATTACGATTCCACCATTGAGTGATGATATGAGTGGACCGTTTAGTCCCAATCCCAAGGGAGATCCCAATCTCAAACCACCCAACCCAAGATTCAATGGCAATCCGCTAATGATTTTAGATGATCCCAATCCAAGTCCCAAAGGAGACGAAATAAGTTGTGGTGAGCCATTGATGACAAGTGGTTGGGGTGCAATACCTAGTCCCAATGGGGAAATGCCAGCCAGTCCTAATGGCAACGGAGCACCAATTGGGCTAATAATGCCGGAAGCTGCTGCAGCGGCGATGAAAAGTGCAAAACAGATGAAGATCTACAAAAGGAGTAAATTTAGATAGGATTTCGTTTACATTCTGCTACTTACCTTCATTTTTATTATTTGATTTTGTCTTGGTCCTTATTTGACTTGTTGACTGAAGCAAAGTTTAGAAAGCTTATGATAAGTTCCTGAGCCGGCAAGGCATATTTATACGAAGTCAAAACTGCAATTCTTTTGTCAAATTGCATCAGATTATGCAGCCTAAACAGTTTTCAGATGATTGGTGTGTTACCTCTTTGAAACTACTCATTCTCAATGGATAATCAAATGGAGTCAGAAAGCAACGTCATTATTCGACTGTGGTGCTAATTTGCCTACATCCCACCATCGGCTCTTATAGTTGAATCATGTACCAGATACCTACTCTGGTATTAATTGGATTGTGTGAACTTTGGACAGTTTATTTTGCAAGGCTGAATGTTTAAACTTGATTTGAATCAACTCCCCCTATCAAGGCAAAACAAACATTGTATGCTTTGGTGGCCAGACAAACATCGAACATATACAGCACTTGCTTATAGGAATACTGGCTCTTGTTACCATTTGTTACTTTTGCGGAAATTCAGTTTGAACGCGGGGTAAATAGGTCAGCGAGTTCTTTGTGGCTTAGTACGTCTGATAGACCGCATTATTGTTAAACGAACACGATTGCATCAGCAATCATCAGTAGTGCGAATGCAATTCTTTAATCGATTTTTGTTTATAAAATCTGAGCTACGAGTTCCAAATATTCTGCCGAGGACGCTTAGGCAACTTTGACGAGAAATATGAAATCTGTTTCGGCATATAATTTCAAGGGTTAACTCTACAAAAATTCATGAAAAACTGCCTCAACATTGATGCAATTTATTGTTTTTTGTCTTTTTTGCCCGCTTAGATATCAACTTTTTAAAAATCAAGAAGCGATTCAGTGGTTTTCAACACTCTAAATATTTGACAATAAGTCAACTAAGTAGAACTTTTAAGACGATTTCGCTCTTCTTCTTTTATTCTTAAATGTGGCTCAGTAGACTTCGCCTAAAAATAAATTTTGTAAAATTTTGTATGGCTAATAAATTTTTGGCTTCATAGTTAGGTTCAGTTAGGTTCGGATGGCTGTCAAAAAAACAACTGATACACTTAGACTAATATTAGGTCCATAGTGATACCATAAGAACTATGCGAGGGAGTACCTCAATTAACAAAACCATTTTGAACTTTTGATAGAGCGATAGAGATGAAGGATATCTGTGTTCGCCAGATCGCTTAGATCATCAAGGAAATATCTTCCTAGATGCAGTTGACTTTTGAGGGAGAGTGCACGACATGAGCAGAGGAGGTGTAGAACTGTCTCTTCCTCTCCTCATCAAAACAGAAGTCGTTGGAGGAAACGCCGAGTCCTATGGCGTGTCGACCTATCAGACAACGTCTGGTGATGACATTGATTACGGAGCTAACGTGCAATCTGGTTATGGATAGCAAATGTCATGTGCGTTTTTAGATCAAGCTCTGACCATATCTGTTTTATTGCCACATACGTAGTGATATTGTACCACCTATTATTTGTGCTGTCTATTGCCTCTTGCTTTAGCATAAGCTTACATGTAGCGATTGGTATACCAATATTCAACTAGCTGGTTGAGAACGGTAGAACGGTCCCTTTTTTGGCTGCTTGACTTCATAGTTATGACAACAACATTGAACTAGAAAAAAATCTCAACGAGAATGCCAACATTAATATGAAAAAAACGTTTTTAAATAGTACGTATACGCCTAGGTGCACAACTAAGATTTAATTTTTGGTGTTTTCACATCTCCAATGTTTAGAACCATTCAAAATCTGTTTTGGATTTTTTTTTTTTTTAGCTATATTTGGATCATTAGGTGAGCCAATTGCTCTACCCACATCCTTGAAAGGTTCTCCAAACAGAAATTGTATTTAAAAAAAGTGCAAATTTTTTCAACAGCCTGTTGACTCCAACTCTAAAAAGCTATTAAAGCCAAAAGTGTAGTAAAGTGTAACACGTTTGAGGGTTGGATAAGAACTGATTTATTCAAAGAGCTTTACAATCATTTCATGTATAACGAAGAGAGGAGATAAGGAATGCAATAATTATCATTAATATTCTACATCTCCCCACCTACTTTTTTTTTTTTTTTTTAACAATTGGTAACTCAATCAAGTAATTCATAAAAAGGTTAAGTAAAACAAAGCTTAAGTTAAAAACGAGCTTTTGCGTTAAATTCAGAAAAAAAAAAGTTTTGTTTACATTAAAAATGTTTTAAATTAAAAATCGGTGCTGTCGCTGCGTGTTCTCAAATATCTCGAATTTCTCCTCAGTGTGCTTCCATTTTCGAGTGCTATGTTAAATGATCTGGGTGTTCTTGCTTTTGCTACTATTTTCGCCTTAATCCATTTTTTATTGTTAAAGTACCATACGTTCTGTCCTACACACAGTTCATCTGCCTCTTTTGCGTTTCTATCATAATACGTTTTATTGACACTATTATTTTTCCTCTGGATTGGTTCTAACTATTTTGAATAGGAGTTTCGCAAAAATCCTTCCTTTTCCGGAATTAAAGTCCTCAAACGTCTTCCAAAAAGTAACTCAGCTGGCGTTAAGATGGAACCTTTAATTGGCGTATTCCCACAAATCGCTCCGCTAATCCATTTGCCTGAGGATAGTTTGGACTAGTCGTCGTTAATTTGATTTCGTTATCGGAACAAAATTTCTTAAAATCGTAGGACCCGAAAGGCATGTTATCTGCGATGATTTCTTTTGGAATGCCATGAGTTGCGAACAAATTTTTCAATTTGCTAATAATTTCGTTTGCCGTTTTATTATTGAGCTTCAAAATGTCGAAATATTTCGAAAAATAATCAACTATGACTACATATGGTTTTCCTTTCAATTCTAAAACGTCCATACCAATTTTTTGGTATGGGAAACTGGGAATGGTATGTGAAAGCAGTGGCTCTTTCACTTTGGAATCACGCAACTCCTGGCAAATACTACAAGAACTTATTATTTTTTCAATTTCGTCATTCATACCAGGCCAGTATAGTGAAGATCTAGCTCTGGCTTTGGTTTTGTCAACACCAAAATGGGCTTCATGTAATCTTTTCAGCATGTATGCTCTTTGAGAGCAGGGTATGAAAATTCTTGAATTAAAAAATACTAATCCTTGGTCAAAAAATAGCTCTCCTCTATGCTTCCAAAAATATTTTACATTTTCTGGTACTTGGCCCTTATTTACCGGCCATCCATGTTTAATTAAATCAATTAGGTTTTTAAGCACTATATCCTCTTGTGTTGCCTGAACAAGTATCTCTTTTCTCTCATCACTAGCACTGATGGTATGCACTACTTCATTTATGTCTTCTATTTCTGGATTGATAACCTCCTTACAAAAATCACGAGAAAGGAAGTCTGCAATAAACATATCTTTACCTGGCATATAGTGAAAATCCAAATTATACCTTAGGAGTCGTATCCTCATGCGTTGTAGCCTTGGCGATGGGATTTCTCCAATTTCTTTTTTCATAATACCAAGCAAAAGCTTATGATCGGTTATTACACGCACCTTATGCCCATATATATATTGATTATACTTTGTGCACGCAAACACAATTGTTTTTCAATCTGGGCATAATTGATTTCAGCTGCGCTTAAGGCTCTGGATGCAAAACTAACTACCCTATTATCCTGCATTAAACAACAACCCAAACCAGACTTTGAAGCATCAGCTTGAATAACTGAATCCTTGCTGTATTGAAAAGGTTGAAGGGCTATTGCTTTAGCTATAATTTTTTTAATTTTTTTCAAGCAATCTTCATGTGCCGAAAGCCAGCAGAAAGTTTTGTTTTTCTTAAGGATTTCTGTTAACGGCTGCAAATGCTCCGATAAGTTGGGTATAAATGAACGGACATAGTTTACCATTCCCAGTAGACGTTGAAGCTCTAATTTATTAGTAGGGGTGTGTATTTCTTTAATAGCCTTCACTCTATCCGGGTCAATTTCAATGCCATTCGAACTGATTATATGCCCCAAATAAGTAACTCTATCACTCCTAAACTGTATTTTCTCAGAGTTAAATCTTATGTTTTCCCTGCGTGCCCTGTCTACTACTTTCTTCAAAATATTGTCATGCTCTTCTAATGTCTTCGCAAAAATTATAATATCATCAATGTATATGGCCGTTCCCTCTATATCTTTGAAATTCTTTTCATTCAGTTGTTGAAAAGCTTCTGCGGCTGGTTTAATTCCGAATGGGAGGCGCAGGAACCTATAGCATCCAAACGGGGTTGAAAATGTGCAAAGTTTACTCGACTCTGCATCAATGGGTACCTGTTAAAACCTTTTTTTAAGGTCTAAGATTGTAAAATATTTCATGTTTGCTAATTTAGAAGATATTTCCTCAAAAGAAGGTATAAGATGAGCTTCTTCTACTATTGCTTCGTTAAGATATTTAGGATCTAGACATAAACGCATGCTTCCGTCTTTTTCCTCCACTATAACTAAATTTGAAACCCATTCGCTGGTTTCTTTAGTGCTTTCAATAATTCCTAACTTGACCAATGCTCTGAGTTCTTCCTCTTATTTCTTCATTAACGAAAATGGGACACGTCTTGACGCCCTTACAACAGATTTAGCGTTACTTTTCATTTCTTTGAATTCTCCTAGTCCCTCAAAAATATCTGAGTTCTCTTTTATAAAATCTTCCTTATTCTTATATGAGGCTATGCTATCTATTCTTGCTATCAAATCCAAATTAATACATGATTTAAAACCTAAAATGGGAACTGAGTTCTATTCAACTACAACAAAATCTAGTTTATATGTTCTTCCATCAATTTCGCATTCTAAATCAGTTTCTCCCTTGGTATTTAGCTTATAACCTCCATATGCACATAATCTCTTATCTACTTTCCTAATTTTTGCTTTTTTTATCTTGCTAAAAACACTGAATGGTAGTACATTTACCTCGGCACCAGTGTCCAGTTTGAAAATCATTTCCGTATTGTTGTGAGTTTTTTGAACCATGCGGTCTTACCACCATGTGTACTTGATGAAACTGTGTCTATGAAGAACTCGTTGCTACTGTTATCTTGAATAATTTCTTCAACACCTTTTTGGAAGCACACTGAAGCAAAATGATTTTTTTTACCGCACTTGGCGCACATTTTCCCATATGCCGTACACCGACCTGTCATATGTTGGTAACCACAAAAATTACAAGCTCGTTCTTTTACATTTCTGAAATTTTAATTAAATTTAGGTTGCGAAAAATTCTTCTTTGATTGAAACTTCCCTGTTTCCCCTTCCCTGATGCTGCTGCTACTAATGCTTCCATCTTCTACTCGCCGATTCCCGCTTCCCACTGGCCCGACACCATCGCTGCTCGATTTGCTTTTTGTAAAAATTGCATGAGCTTCAAACGTGTTCCCCGTAGACTGTGGATTTTGTATTGCCGCCGTTTGCTGTGTAGAGACCTCTGCCGCCCTCGCCATCTCTATTGCTCTCTGAGAATCCAACCTCTCTGTCTCTAATAATTTCTTTTGTAGCTTTTTATCGCTTACTCCAAGCACAATTCTATCTCGTAGCATCCTATCTGCATTTTCGAACTCACATGGTTTAATCAGTTTTTTTAGATCCATTAAAAAATTATCGAATGGTTCCGATGTGGCCTGATTACGTGAATGAAATACAAAGCTAGAGAACACTTGATTCTTTTTTGGGCTGCAAAATTCATCGAAAGCTTTGATTACTTTTGAATAATTTTCTTTATCCGGTTCACTCAAAGCCAATGTGTTAAATAGTTCAACAGCTTCAGGTCCAACAGAGTTGATAAATATTGCTGCTTGCACTCTTTCTGTTTTCTTGTCCAGCTCAGCCGCAATATAAAAGAAATCAAAATTTTGCTTAAACACTCGCCAATTTTCGACCACATTTCCATCAAGGTTAAGCGCACGTGGTTTTGTAAGGTAATCCATATTTCTCGTGATATTTTCGTATACTATTGGTCGATATTTAGGTGGTCTCCCACGAGGTCTCTTAACGTCAGATTTTCCTTTGGGTTTCGTGATTCCCATTAATTATTATTAAAAAGAAATATGTTGTTCCTTAAAACATATTACTTTATTTTGCAAATAATAATTTTTTTTTTTTATATCCTCGTCGCCATGTAGTAAAGTGTAACACGTTTGAGGGTTGGATAAGAACTGATTTATTCAAAGAGCTTTACAATCATCTCATGTATAACGAAGAGAGGAGATAAGAAATGCAATAATTATCATTAATATTCTACACCCCCAAAACAAAAATTTTAAACACATATTTAAGAATACCTACATTTTCTTAAGCGAAATATAAAAAATATAAGTTCTTTTTTTTTGAACGAAGATCTTAAACGAATATCAGAATGGTCAATGAATAATGGTTTGTCACTCAATCCTAGCAAATGTAAATGTTTAGTCATTTCGAAAAAAAAAAGCTAGAGCTTTCTTATTTTCCAACAATAAAACTTGGAGATTTTCCAATTGAATTTGTTGAAACTTCCAGAAATTTAGGTCTGTTATTTAACAGAACGTTAAGTTGGGATAGTCACATCAATCAAACTGTTGGCAAAACATATTCAGTTTTACGAAACCTATGGACTGCTCAAAAACTCACACCTTTACCCACGAGAATCTTCCTAAAACTCTAGTTATTCCAGTGCTCTTATATGGCTGCGTCTTAAACGGTTAGTCTGTGTATTAGTGGTGCACTGAGGACAACCCCATCGGACGCCCTCAATGTACTACTAGATCTCACACCCCTAGATATCTTCAGCAAACAAGTCGCAGCTAGCTCAGCTACTCGACTCAGAGCTACATCACAGTGGACAAATAATCAAATCGGCCACACTACCATTCTAGATAACTTTAGATTCTTACCGAATCGATCCGACTACACCACCCCCAAGTTGGTGTTTGACAATAAATTCCAAGTAACCATACCTTCAAGAGAAGCTTGGAAAAATGGCGCTCTTTTGGAAAATGAAGCAATACACTTCTACACCGATGGTTCAAAAACCAGCGAAGGTGTGGGAAGTGGAATCTACTCAGAAAAGCTGAATCTCAGTCTTTTCTTCCGCCTACCCGATCATTGTAGTGTGTTCCAAGCGGAAATTCTGGCGATTAAGGAGGTGCTGTCTTGGCTCAAAGAAAACGTCATATCCTCCACGGATATTCGGATCTTCTCAGACAGCCAAGCTGCCCTTAAATCTCTTGCCTCTGTCTCTACAAAATCCATCACGGTCCAAAATTGTCAGATGTCTCTGAGGGAGATGTCAAATCAGTTTAACATTCACCTTTCATGGGTGCCAGGGCACAGGGACATACCAGGCAACTGTATGGCAGACGAACTAGCCAAAAAGGGCACGACCACTTCCCTACGCTCAGAATGGATCAACATAGGTGTACCAATCGCTGCATGTAAAGCTACTTAGACAAGACGCTTCAAGGATAACAAACACTAGATGGACTGAAAGTAACAACTGCCTTGCAACCAAAAAAGTTTGGCCGTGTGTGGACTCAAAACGATCAAAGAGTTTGTTGTCCCTGAACCGTCTGTGTCTAGGTTCTACCATAGGTGTTCTTACAGGACACTGTCTAATAGGGAGACACGCCAAAAGACTTGGTGTGTTTTCCAATGATTTCTGCAGAAGCTGCATGGACGAGGAGGAGGAAGAGACCGTTCAACACCTTCTTTGCTCATGCCCTGCACTGCTTCATAGGAGGAAGGCTCATCTCGGTGAATTCTTCTTCGATGATACTAGCGACCTAGCGTACATAGACCCTAAAAGTCTTTCAAAATACATTAAAAGTTCCACGTGGCTCGACTAGCAGGTGATTAACCGGCTAGTACCGTAATGGAAGATTAATAAGTGATTAACTCGTTAATCTTACATCGGGTTTCTGAGATCAGTAGGTGATTAACTTGCTGATCTCTGTGGTATCACAATGGGCCCTTGCGGCCTAAGTGTGTTAGGCAATGTAATCATTGACTGACAGCCACTTCCACCTAACCTAACCTAACCTATATGGCTGCGAAATATATAATAATTGTGATAGTGTAAGTAAAAGAAAGCTCCAAGTAGCATTTAACAGTACCCTCCGTTATATTTATAACCTTAGGAGATTTGATTACATATCTTATTTGGAAACCAAATTGTTAGATGTATCTTTCTCGAATTATATAAAGTTTCGTTCTTTGTTTCTTTTATTTAGGATAGTAAAGACAAGGCAACCAACATATCTCTATGACAAGATCAGGTTTTCGACATCAAAGAGGTCAGTTCGTTTGATTCTACCACAGTTTACCTGCCAAACATCTGGAAGATAGTTTTTCATGTCTGCTATCCGCATATGGAATGCACTACTGCACAATATAAGAGAACTAAATGACCTAAAAAAAAGTTAAGAAAGAATTATTGTTATTCTTCATTACACACTACAAAGCAATTAAATACATCTCAAATCTTTTCTATTTCTTCTTTCATCAAGCAAATTCAAAACCCTAATTTTGTTTTTCTTTTCCCATGTAAATATCTTATGTAAATATTTTTGAAACATAATTGATATATTGTAATATTTTCATACGTAACTTCTATTTTACAAATATGTATACTTTTTTTTGCATTATAAAATATTCTTTTGAACTTTCACAAACTTATAAGCTTGTTCTTACAGTGAATTGTTATACTGTTAAACTAATAAACTAAACTAAACTAAACTAATATGAATTCCTCTTTGACAATAACGTCGAATTTTGAGCTTTTCTCACAAGTAAAAAAGAAGAATTTGCAGTTCCGATAAGTAGCAGTCCACATCCTCTTTAAAAAAAACCGATCTAGTACTATAATAGATTTGACTAATTCTATGGTGGCATTTACTCTAGAAGCAGGTATTTTAAAGATTTTTAAGAAAGGTTCAAAAATGGTAAGATTTTATCTGTTAAATTATTATCTTTTATGTGCAAAATAAAAGTTTGAAGAACCATTTTGATTGAACTCTTTTCAAAAAAGGGTTTCTAGATCAAATACAAAAGAAGTTTCAGGAATTCCATCAATTCTCTTTGGTAACCGACGCGTTCTATTATGTTTCAAGAAATCGTTTTCGGGACTTAGCTTTAGTTTTTCAGCAAATGAAGTCATCATCGTTCATTTCTCGAAATAAATTATTCAATGTGCTTCTAATCAGCAATAAAGCATTAAAAGCGTTTAACTCTTCCGCCTCTATGACATTTGTCCAAAAACATAACGAACTAATAAAATCAAAATATAAGACTTTTTTCAAAAGTCCAAAAGCAGAGGAACGACTGTTGTTATCAAAAGAACTGGCATCGCTTTTTATTCCTAATTCTAGAGCAATTACAATGCCTTCAAAAGATATCCACACAGCCTTTACTGTTTCAGCTCTAGCAGTCCATCGAGTTTTTGACAAATTTTTCAATTGCAAGGAGTTTTCAATGTTTTTGAACCTGTTGCACCCACCCACACCCCCCTCGCTACGCCCCTTAATGAAACATTATATTCATAAGAAGTGTCAGAAGAAGCTTTTTAAAAAATAAAATTTTTGAAAATCCCCCAAAAAGAGGAAAAAACAAAAATAATTTTTTTTATTTCTGTTCCAAATAATACTTTGGGAACCCCTTAGCCGGAGAAGGTTTCGTTTTTTACTTAAATTGGCTAGACCTCGATACCACGTTCATCGAGAGAATTAGAAAAGTCGTAGTCAAGACTTGGAGGCCGATAAAGAATTACTTAAGCTCAATCAATGCAACAATGGAAACAGTTATATGTACTACGCGTTCATTTCGAGCATTCGCAAAGCAGACAACCGAGACAAATAATTCGATATGAACGATTGGCGTTCAAATATGATCCAACAACTCGTTACGAATCCCAGAAATATCAAAGAAAAAAGTTTCGAAAGGTATCGCTTCTAGCGAGGATTTACTTAGGGATGATACACTTTGCCTTTGCAAAACGACTTATTTGCGATTGTAGGTACTTTAAAGCAAGTTCTGCAATCGTACAGAAACATTTATTTGAGATTGCAATTGATCATGCCAATAAGATGATAACGAATACGAAAAAAGTTAGCCCCGGAAAAAGCGTACTACGTGCAACAAGCTGGGAGTGAATTCTGTACAGTGTCCTTCTACCAACGTAAGGTAGGTTTATTGAAGCCCTGTTGTCACCACAAAGCATTTTTTGAAAATCCAAAACTCGCCCTGAATTTCAAACTGAGTGTTTTTTGAGACCTGGGTTTCCAGGTAATGAATTGCCCTGTTCGAATTCCAATGACAGGGGTGTGTGGTTTTTTTTGACAACTCATAAAGTTGTCAAGGAAACGTGGGTCAACCCAAGGTAAATTTCAACGAACCAACCCAAAGAAAGCCAAATCATTTTCATTCGAATCGGGTGTTGTTTCCAGCACACACTCCTGGTCGAACAGATCATACACTGGATCTTCCTGAGTAAATCATATAAATGTTTTCATGTATACTTTATAGAGAAAAGCGGCCAATAGAGTTTGAAATTTCTGGGGCTAATGGGGAGCGCATAATATATGCAATCAATAATAACTAATGTAAGTTATCACGGTCGAACATTGACCACAACCAGGGAAGGTGCTATCTCAGCACAAGCGTTTCCGTTCTGTTTAACTGGAAACCTGATACCGGTCAATGTGTGGCTGCGTGGGAATCTGCTTCCGTCGCACTACTGGAAACCTGATGCAGCTCAATGCATAGACTGCATGGGAATCTAGATCAGCATATTAGGGATCTTTTATGAACTTAACTATATTGTAAGAAAGCTCAAGTCACTTGTGAATTTACTATTGAACAGAACGGTCGAACCGGGAAATAAAGCTACTAGAATTATAACGTTTAAATTATTGTTTCATTCGAGCCAGTGGTCGGCTCTCAACTTGTATTTTTTTATTGACAATAAGGACGAAGTACTTTTCTTGTATTGCACACATTCTTGTCAAACAAAAATAGAGGAATTCAATGCAATTTACATCTGCTGTCACAAGGAGTTACACCATTTGGTGACGCCGCTATAGAATGAATTCTTTAGGGACGGTGCAATATGCATGTCGAATCCCAGACTTCGAATCCCAGAAACATATAAAATTGATTTTACTTGGACATTAGCAGGTCCTCTAAAAATAACAAAGATTCTATAAAAATCACTTCTTTTCGTTTTCGGCAAACCACTTCCATTCTTCCTAAATAACAGTTGAGAGGATTTCTATAGACTCTACCCGAGCGCTGTTGTGCCACCCCATTATATATTCTCTGATTTTTACTTTGACTTGTCTCTTTCTCCTTCTGAAGAAAAAGAATTTAGTGATTGCTTTCATTGAGTCACGCATTTGTGTATATTTTCCTTTGCACCTCCTCATAAAAATTCAAGAAAGTTGCTACTTTCTCAGACTGTTTTAAGAAATTTTATTAAAAATTCAATACGAAAAGACTTAAATCTTAGGATCATCAATAATTTCTAAGTTGTCTTCGCCTTTGTTGATCCCAAAATGTAACTCTTGACCTCTTTGATAAGCCCACGCCATTCGCTTTGAAGTGAAATATATTCCAATCTCTCTTTGAGCATTGATTGAAATCACTCCAGCTGTTTCATTGTATTGTTTCGTCATTGCTCTAAGGGTAGTTTCTGTGGCCTCTTGTGCAGACATTCCTTTCAACTTAATAAGATGTAATATACGCGACGCTAAGTTGTATTGCATTATAGATTCTCCATGGCCCGTTGCAGACACAGCTCCTATTAAATTATCGGCATACGTTCCAGCACCTAAAATAGGCGAATCACCAATGCGGCCAGCCATCTTTCCGGTCACTCCTCCTGTCGACGTAGCAGCTGCTAAATTTCCATCCGCATCAATGGCAACAGCACCAACTGTCCCTGGCTCACCAAAATATCCAGAGTTGTGGAGACCAAGTGAGTTATTTTTGAAATTTTCCAGTGCTTTTTTGGCAGCTGCGGTAACCAATGACCCATCTGGGAGGATCAGAAAACTTTGGTCATAAGCAAAGCGCATAACACCTTCTCCAGCGAGATAACTATGTCGAGAAGAGTTCATAACCCGGCGAGCAACTGATATTGGATGAAGTATATTTTTGACAATTGACGCACAACCACCTTTTAAATCAGCGCCATTCATAATCGATGCATCTGCTTCTACTTCTCCATCCCAAGTGAGAACTGCACCATATCCAGCATTGAAATTTTCATCGACTTCCATCGAGCGAACAGCTTGTTCGACTGCATCAAGGACACTACCGCCATCTAACAAAGTTTTGTATCCAACTTTGGCTGCAAGCTTTACTCCTTTGATTTTAGCCGGAACGAGATCGTCGGATAAATCACCAGCTCCTCCATGGACAAGAACTATTGGAAAAGTATCAGGTTGCTATAAATAAAATATCAATTGAATTCAATATTGAGTAGGTACTCTATTTCGAATACTTACCGCTATTGCCAAGCCATAGAAGTTTGTCGTAATAAATCCAAAAATGAGAAACTGAAAAGGCAACGTCATAGCATTTTGTACAGGTAAAAATTATTTTTCGTAATATTAAAAAAAATTTATAAAATTAAATCTCTTGATTACTTTACTCACATATCTGCCAATTACTTAACTAAATATTCAACCGGTTTTCTGTATGTTAGTGCTCCGCTTTACGTGGAGTTTTCAGTGCCCTGAGCATTTTTTATTGAAAGGAAGATTAACGAAAGCTTATCTTGTATTGTATTAAAAAATGTGCGGTAGCACAAACAAAATCAATGCCAATCACTTGACTTTTCATAAAAATTCTTTAACAACTTAGTGCTATGAGTCCGGTTGTCGAAGGTCACAATGATGTGCATTTAATGATATTAAACAACAGACCTTAACTAAGTCCAACTAATGGAATTCAAAACACAATTTGATAGCAATGCCCGTAATTTCAAAAAACGAAAACACAATTTTGGCGAGTATATAGCGGCTACAGATCTTTTTGGTTTTGTTTAAAAGTCTTAAACCATGGTTTGATGCATCTTCTTTATAAAAAAGGCCTTTTATTTGTTTTCGTTTAGGATATCAGTTTCTTACTTACGATTTTTATGAACATCTTCTCGAAGCAGCAAGCACAAGAAATTTTGTTGCGTCTTAATCGTCTGAAAACGAGTCAAACACTATAAAATAATGTTTTATCATTTGTCGATCACAACCCTACACCTTGCCAATAAAATTATAATCTTTGTTCCCATAAATTATTGAAATGAGAAAGTATTTTGTTTTTTGTTATTTTTTATGAAGCTTTGTGACAAAACAATTAAAAAGAATTGTGATGGGGGGAGTTTCTGTAGTCGTGATATTTTTTTGTTTGAATTGCTGTTTCAAATTTTTTTGTTTGCTTTTTTTTTAACCAAAATGTGTTCTGAATGACTCCAACTGCTGATGTGATGTTTGTTTTTATAGTTTTTTGAACCGGTAGCGTACCCTTATTGTTGCAGCACTGAGTCAGTTACTTGTGAATTGTGATAGCTTTTCATCCCCATGTCAATGATGATTTCAATTTAATTTTGATGGGGCAACACCCCCATTTATTCGATTCATTTCAAGCTATATATTATGTAGGTGACTAAATCTAACTTACACACTGCGTAACTTATTAGCAGTTAGACTAAATCTAGCTAAAGCTTTGGAGAAGAGCTTTTGAAGTGAAATAAAGTGAAATCGAAATAAGATTCATATAAGTTAACATTCCGGAGCATACAGGTAGCGGGTTCATTGGATCCATAAGTAGTATGGTGGAATGGAAAATAAAATAGGGAGGTATTTCTTGAGTTGTGAGGGTTTGTGTCAAAAAAGATACAGTTGTAAAGATTTGGGCAGTTAATAGAGCCAGAAAAGAGGCGTTGAACAAACAATATATCAGATATCTTCTTACTTTCTTCTAGGCTTTTGAATTTTTTTAGTTGAAGGTGGTTTTGATATGAAAGGAGGATCAGAGGATCATACCAAGCTCGACCAAGGAGAGATCAGACAAAGGTTATGTAGAGTGACGGTTATGTAACATCAACAGTCGGGAAGGATTGACTATGGAAAAAATATTGACTGGGTGAAGCTCTAACACACTTTCGTGAAAAAGTTGTTGACTGACGTTTGCTAATATTTACATCTTAAGAGATCTGTTAACAGCAGATTGAGAAATAATTAAGGTCCAGCTGAATAATTTGGTGTCGTCTACGTAAAGTGAGATATAAGAGTTTTGTATGACCATTTCCATATCATTTTTGGGAAAAATAAGAATGATGGGACCTAAGTGCCTACATTGAGGGACGCCAGAAAAAGCATGAAACGGCTAGGAAAGAGTTCACCTGAAGCGAACATGCGGTAGCTAACCGAAGAAGAAATCCACTTCAAAAAAACCTATCTAAGACCTTACTTAAAGCTGTGGAAGACACAAATTCCACAGGATTAGTAATTTAGGACACAAATTTCTGGAAACCATTTTGCAATGACTTGCAATGAAAACTCAAAATCTCATAAAAGATGCTTTCAAATATGTTTGGGGGATGTCTGTTTCTATTGCCACAATGAGTTTTTTGATAATAACCTAAAATCGCCCTGAATGTCAAACTGAGCTTTTTTTGGGCCCTAGGGTTGACCTGGGTTTTCCCTCAACTCACCCTAGGTTTTCGCTGTGGCGATTTGAGGGCTGTCAAATGGAATGTGTTTTTCTTTAATGACAGGGATGTGTGGTGATTTGTGGTTAAGCCTTTTTTGAGGACTGGAAAACCCATGTTTTTTTGACAACTCATAGGGTTGTCAAGAAAACCTATGTCAACCCTGGGGAAAGTTCAACGCAAGAACCTAATACCACTTTTATAAATACCCTTCTATTTTCTTGGCACGTCTATCTACTATTTTGCTAGGGCTTTCGTTTATGATATTTAAAGTGATGTCCTGTAATACAGAATGCTTTCGTAAAAGACCAGTTCTGTCCTGTTTAAAGGCAGAAGTTCGTGTTCGTTTCATTTCGCTGGTCTCTTACGGTTTGTTCCGTGGTCTCTGATGTTGAACTTCCCCCTTTCAGAACTTCACCTTCAGATTCAACGAAAGTGTCTTCCATATTTGAAACAATATATTCTTAAAATTTACAGTTGCCAATAAATTAGGAAGGAAATTGGGTTGCGATGTACTAATGGCATTACCGCTTGGGCTCATCACTCATGCCATAGCTTCTTCTAGGGTATATAAAATTTAAAGTCTTTTATGGACCAGACAAAGGATGGTTATGAGAAATGCGCTATGGTCCCCGCTTTGTTATACCACTCAATTTATTTATATAACAGAGCCCGGGGAGCATTGGATCATAGCACATTCCTCTCAACCATATCTTAGTAGTAGTAGAGTAGACCTAAACGATTTTGCCGATAGCGAATGGTGGAGGGAAAAAAGCTCTTCATGGCAGTTGGCAAATCCAAATTTAAATCATTACTATAAGGATGTTGTCTTCAGACACAGGATGCAATCGTTAATAAGTATCAGTAAACCCGTTTCTTGAGCACATTTCGTTATTTGAGAGGCTATATTTTGTTATTTAAGTAGTTTTATTGTATTTTTGGTTTGCATCAGCAGTCCAGGCAAAGAGTCTTCCAGCTCCAACAGTGCTTTGAAAGCTGCTCTCTGCTTTGTTATCACTAATTGAAATTCATTGTTTTGTTGGTAGCATCCTTCTTGTAATGATGTGGGTCTCTTTAATCAAGTTAAGTTAGTTTCTCCTGTGTTTCCAGCATTTCGAACTGCGAAGATGGTGCTACACAAGTAATTTTGCATGAAATGAATAGCTCGCTTTCTTCTTGTCAGAATTGTACCACTTGATTCTCCAAGTAGCAATTGTTTGTTTGATTTTCTCCAACATATCATCAACCAATTTAGTCAGCAGAAGACGGTGCTACTTGACGACAGCTTCACCCAGTATGACCTTGCAGTTTTTCACCAAACGTTTAATAAATTTTGCAACCAAATTAAATGTTAAGGTTTTTTTCCAGTTTGTACACGTTTAAACCTATAACATTGTGATTTGAACATTTGTTTTCATAAAAATAGAAAGAGGAGACCAATAACAAATTGGGTCACTGAGAACAATTACCGATCCATTGTACTATACCAGGTCAACAATCTTTTTTTTTTGGCGCTCATTATAATTTATACCCTTCTAACCTAAAGGGCGGATGCCGCCCCGCAGCGTCCACATGAAACTGGGAGTTTGAAATAAAAGTAGATGCAGTAGATATTGAACCTATTCCAGTATAGGTATTACAAATACATAGTTAACTCGTACCTCCTTCGCCTGAAACAAATTCAATTTATTTCTGTCGTCAAAACCAAGTTTGCGTGTTATTTGAATTCTCGGCTGCTTAGCAATTCCACAAAGATGATTTGCTGAATTCAACACCACCTCGGAGATTGCTGTATTAGCTAAAAATACTTACCTAACGAAGGCATTCACTTCTTTATCGTAATAATCCCATGCTAAAAAACAACTGACAACTATTGAGAGGAAACCGATATAGAATTTATTTTAAAATTTGTGTATATTCAGCTATCCGAAGTGAAATTTCAAGAACAGCTGACTTACAACATGCATTGTTTCTGTCCTTTCGTGAACTCGACCGCAATACCATCTAAAGATTCGTTACCAACTGCGTAAGTTCTGCTAATTATCCTATTCTTCTAGGCTCTATGTTTTTCCAACTTGTCCCTGGAAAAAGTGTTCTCCCAAATGTGTTTAACGTCTTTGAGAGAGGACAGGGTATGTACAAAGAAAAGGTGGAACGGTTTACTCTTCCTCCTCGTCCATGCAGCTTCTACAGAAGTCGTTTGGTGGAACATTGAGCTTTGCGGCATGTCCAATTACGGAACATGCTGAAATGCAATCTGCACAAGGATAAAAACTTTGCTTGAGATCAAACGTAGGCAATAACTTTTTATCAGCCATGCAGGTGGTGATGTTTGTCCTTCTACTATTCGTTGTCTTTATAACAACTTGTCCGTAAAAAGTGCGAATCCTCTACTCCTTACAATTGTTGTCCATATTTTCTCAGACAGTGAGGCAGATCTTAAATCACTCCACGCTGTTTTTACGAACTCAGAAACCACCCTTAAACATCGACTACCTCTTATGGAGATGACGGAAGGGTTAAACATTTACCTTTTTGGGTGCCGGGGGCACAGAGATATTCCAAGAAACTGCAAAAATTATCGAAATAGAAAAGCGATACTGATCTCAACCAACACGTTGAACATTGACATAACAATCGCTTCAAGCACTCAATTTAAAGCAGGGTGTCATGGTAAAATAAACAGCTAGTGGAACAAATCTGACCAAAATTGGATCAAAAACGTACAAGACATTCGTTATTAAAAAACAGATTGCATATTAGTTTTGCAATCTGTGTCATAACCAGGGATAGGATTTTACTAACTTTGCCTTATTTTGTTGGTTAAACGGAATTTGAAATAAACTTTCGACAAACATGTTTCAAGCCCTGGTGATTGCAAATATATGTATTTTATTTTGCCTTTTTTTTGTCTTTTTATACCATAATTGCCTTTTTTTGCCTTTCTTCGCAATTGTTGCTTTTTTCTGCCATTTTTGCTTTTTTATTAAAGTTTGTTAAGAAATATCTATAATAGTTGGTTTAGCATTAAAAAAAATGCTAAAATTTTCGTTTGCCGTTGAGCACCTTTCGTTAAAAAATCTTATACAGTTTCAAGCATACACAAAAACTATAGAAAATGTTCGAATTAATGCATGTATTAATGTTTATCTGCGCGAACATGCTTGGTACTTCTTCCTCGCAGCGTAAAATGCAAACCTGCATCAACATTTAGAACGTTCTAGACTGTTCGGAGAAGTGAATGACCTGACCATGACCACATCCGGTTTGCACTTGTGGCCGCTGTATAACTGTGTGTATAACTATTATTTTCTAACTCGCTGGGGTACTTGCTTAGAGGCAGCAGCATATTTGCGAAAAAATTGATTGAAGATGAAGAACTGTAAGCGCAGCTGGCGTACATTAAAGTTTTTTAGTCGATCCGAAAAAACATATTTTCAAAGACCTACAAAAAACAGGAACATCCATTGGCGAAGTGCTGCCTGTTTCGAAATACGTTGAAGAAAATTAAAATAAAGCAAAAGGGCCTATTGCAGAGGAAGTCTTGAAGAAGTTTACTGCCGTTTTCAATGGAAACAAAGGCCTAAAAACAATTGAGCAGATAAATTTTGTAATAAACGGCGACGTGGACTCCAAACTTCCAGGAAACATTGAAGTGAATAATGTTGAAAGTTATAAATGGGCTCCTCTCGTTTCAGATGAAGTTGAGAGATCAATTCGCTCCTTCAAAGCCCTTCTAAGGGACAACCGAAGAAGATTTCTACCTGAGAACTTTAAAAAACTCTTGGTAGTCCAATGCTACTATAGTTAAATGTATTTTTGTGTATGTCCCTTGTATTATTTAATAAATGCATTTCTTTGCCTTTTTAAGTGTTTTGATTCGCCTTTTTTTAATTTTTTAGGTCAACAAAATCCTAACCCTGGTCATAACCAAACATTTTCTCATAGGCCACGTGCCACAAGACAGACGCACGCCTGCTTTGTTCATATCCTGTTCTCTCACGCGGACGTAACCTGCATCTAGAAGATTCCTTTTACGAAGTTCCGAGCGATTTGATGAACGCAGAAACTCAATACTTTCACCAAATTATCAAAAGCTCTAAATGGTTCAGTAAATGAGGCACTCCGTCGCATATTTGACGTGGTATCACAAAGTGCCTATTATTGGTCTAAGTATGTCAGTTGTTTTCCTGACAGCCATGTGAGCCTAACCAAACCTATGCGATCGCTGCTCATTTCAGCACATCCCTTATTCCGCCGCGACGGATCTCTGACTGTTTTTATTGAAAGAGAGCTTTACAATGCTCACTTTCATGAAATTAACCAGCGCGCATATTCTTACAACCATGTAAAGTTTTAATCCCCTGTTCATAACATACACGAAAATGAAAATATCAGACACAGCTTATCCGACAGGTTCCCGAACGCAAGCAATGAACTGTGCCGTTGATTAAGTTTCATAGATAAAATCAAATTTTTAATTTGAGTACTATATTAGGTATCTTCTTCAATTATGTATTAATATGTGTGTGTGAGTGTAAGTTCTTTTAACGATTAGAATGAAATTTAGTTTAAATATTAATTTGGTATAAAAAACTATTCTGCATTTATACAATATTTAAATATAAATATATTTATTTACATTTTATTCATTCATCATATGTATATATAAATAATCTCTTATTCACGATCAATTGTAATTAATTAATTATAATTTTTTTATTTAATCTATATTAAGAGTTAAACTTCAGTTTTGTTGTGTTTTGTATTTCTTTTTTTTTTCATTTTAGTTTTATTTAAATAGAAAAACATTAAAAACTAAAAATATTAAATAATATAAAACAATTTAAGGTTTCATTTTTGTTTTTGTTTGACTTAGCCTGTTTGGGGATGGAGTTTGTTGTTGTTATATAATGTAATGTAAGAAGATAATGGTTTAATGGATAGATGTACTTTTTACACAGTGTTATTCATTTAAATTAATATTATTACTTGTTTTATTTTTTATCCTAAAATGTATTTAACCACATCGTTATACCATTCAATCGATATATTTATATAAATGACTATATATATATAATATACTATTAATTAATTTACTTCTTTCATTGCATTTAAATCCACATTTACAAGTAATTTTCTTCATTTTTTAATTAATGTAAAAAAATAATTTACAAATCTTTTGTTTTTTATTTTGTTTTAAGGGATAGGGATTATTATTTTATCTCAATAATTTGTTTAAAAAGTTATTTGTTTCTTCTGGGCTTGGGGGAATGAGTTAGGTTAACATGTTGTTTTTTTATTTAGTCGAAGTAGAAATGTTGTGGTTTGTTTTTAGTTTAAAATCTTAAAAAGAAAATTTAAAAGCTTTATCTATGGGAATTTAGAGGGAATCCTGCCTTTGTTGGTCCACAGCATAAAATTTTATCGGAAATTTCAATTTATTGATGAAATCTTTTAAAATCACTTGAATCTAAAATTACACGACCCAAACCTTGGAGGTAAAAACATTGATGAAAACAGCCATTTTTGAGACTGCCAAGTCTCTAAAGAACTTTGAAAAAGTCGAAAATAAAACATCAACATACTTCTTGTTCTTTGAGAGTTTGGTACTCGGGGAATAAGTTGAAAAAAAAAATTCTAACGGAAGCTTCCTCCTTCCTTCCCAAACTTGACCTAAGGATTAAGTTTTTTGAATGACAATGAGTATGTATTTGGGAAAGCAATTGAGTCTGCAGCCATGAATTTGGTCTAACACTTAAATTTCTTAGCCGTGAAAGCTAGCATTGTTTTCTCAAAAGAAAGTTGATAATATCTTGGGCTTTGAAGCCGGACCAGGGACAGGATTGGGAGTGTTTTTCTTAATGGGTTATACAGATATCTCATAGTTCATATCGTAAACACTGGCGCGATCTGGTGTTGGTGTAGTTGCCCTTTGTTGGTTGGCCGTTGAAGATGAGGGTCCCAAGCTATTTGATGACAAGTTGTTCCCTGAATTCACAACACTGCCATTATTTCGTGATTGCTGCTGTTGATCCATAGATTGCATTTCCATGGAATCGGTCATTTCAAGAGCTCGCACAAACGACATCGGCCTTGTTGGTGTTTGTTTGCGTTTTATTTGCGGCGAGGGTTGTGTATGAAGATTTGGATTTGGAGGGAAGACAGGTACACCACCTCTCAGGGCTGGTTGGTAGCCCCCGCCGCCGCCGCCACCACCACCACTGCCCGCACTTCCAACCATAGTATTGGTAGACGAAGACTGAGCCATTACAGTGCTCGTTGACGGGTTATTAATACCGCCACCACCACCACCATAACGCATCATCCCGTAAGGTTGTGATGTTTGAACTGGATTTGGAGTGAGATGCTGTGAAGTGGCCACTACAATTGTCGGACTTGTCGGATTCGATCGATGGTGATGAATGTCGTATTGCATTTGGTGTTGTTGTTGTTGCTGTTGTTGATGGTATTCGTTCAATGGTAGGCGAACTTGATTAAGTACATGACTCAACGGATGTTGCGCCATGTTCATATACTGCGCGGGATGATGATTGGGCATAGTGCCTGCACTATTTCCACCATTGCCACCATTCGACCCATTATTAAATCCAGGCGATGTATCCTTCCACATGTAAACACCGCGTTGTGGGCTACCAGCCAGTTCTCGTATATTGTCGACTGTGTTGTTCGTTCGAGCGTAAGACAATTCACCAGCGGAGGGACCACTGCTTCCTCCACCTTGTCGAACTAGTTCTCCTTCGGATAGAAATCGTCGTTGCGGCGATCCATATTGGCTATTATTTGCTAGCATCATTCCCCCAATGGCACTGCCAACTCCCATACTACGTTGTTGTTGTTGCTGTTGAGCTAAACCATTATGGTGCATCATCATTTGTTGTTGTTGCTGCTGCTGCTGTTGCTGTTGTGTCGGCAGGCCTGGTGCATATTCATAGTAAATTTGTGACTGTTGCTGCTGTTGCTGTTGATTGTTATTTGGTTGAAGCGATTGTTGTTGGTTTAAGCCAACGGCTATGAAGTCTGGCCGACGTGGTTGAGTTGGAGTGCCAGGATTAGACCTAATGGTAAAAAAAAGAAATAAATTTGTATAAATAAAGTTTGCATTACGAGACATGTTTTGATTGAATGAAGAAAATTCAAATCTAGTGCCAACATAGAGTGCAGGCAAAAATGATTTCATTGATTTGAACAAACATAAAAAAGAAATACACAATGTTATGCTTGACCAAAATGCAAGTTTACTATTGAATGAGAAGAAGTTTCTGGTTCAGCAATATGTCAATGACTTGATGTTTTGTGATTTTCTGTTAGATTGACTATTATTAATTAATTTGCGAATGTAGCAAAAAGATTTGATTCGATGTTTATGTAGAAAAAAGACGTCACAACGCATCGGCCGACGTGTATATGCATTTTCGTTTTGTACTTCATGTCTTTTCTGATCGTCTGTGTAGTATGTAATGCGTTACCATGTTGTCTGTTTGAAACGATGAACTGATATGAGGCAGTCTTAAGTTTTCAATTCATTAAAGCTTGAGTTACTAAGGTTCGATCTGTCAGATTCAAGTGGTTAAAATTTTCTACACTAGACAAAACATACATAGGCATTTGGTTTAATATATTTTCAATATATGATAACTTTTTAATTAAATGGATTTTACAATTTAACAATCTTTTGCTTTGTCGGCAACTACTGACGGTGGGATATTCCTAGGTTTCACTCGCGAAGCACTCATTTTAAAAACCAATAGAACACCTAAAATTACTGTTGTTCAATTTTGACGATTTATTTTTGTGTAAGTAAAAATTTTCCTTTCGACATTTGTGTTACATGTATTAGTGGTTTTTTGAGTTGGTTCTCACTTCAAATTGAGAAGTGGTTGTCACTTCTCAGAATCGTGAGAAGCAATCTTTTTGCACTAATGGAACGGTTTGAGCAATGGAATGGAAAGCGACATTGGAAGGAAGAACATTTCAATTCAATCTTTCGTGCGCGTTTGAATAAATTATATGAAAATTTTTCGAACTTTCCCAAGACTACTTTGTCTGTCTACCTCTTCCCTCCGTTGAGCCACCCTATTTATTTATTTTTTAACCCCTCGAAAATCTTGAGAACAGGCAACGACACGTCATGGTGTTCAGTAGATAAAATAAAAAAGATATCACATATCACATTCTACGCGAAAGCCTTGAAAGAACCAAGAATGTTTTGCAAATTTTGGGACAGCAAAAAAAATATTTCGTTTAATCAAGAGTTCCATTTACGTTTTGGAAAATTAAACTAAAGACTATAACATTTGCTTTGTAGCTTCTAGAGCGGTTCCCGAGTCCCGGCGGACCTTTAAAGCCACACCAGAGAAAGGTAAAATAAGCTTTATTTAGGGTAGAGACGGCACCCTTCGACAGTCGCTATTATCTCTGTGTGTAGACCTTTCAAAATTCTGTAAAAAATTGTGGATATGCCTTTAATCATGCCAAACATGTGGCAAAAATTTCAGCAGTCTGGCTTCAAATCCCCCAAGTTAGGATGCAAAGCATTTATTTGGACCACGTGCTATAATTTTCAGTGTAAGTTCTTAAAATTTTCGTAATCGTGTTCTTAATTTTTTCTAGCAGTGAAGTTGTTTTTTATATACAGTACTATGTATAAACATTTATATTTTTAAAGCTAATTTGATTAATCTTACTTAGGGAAATAATAAAAAAAAGTAAAATAACATCAAGTGGGGAACCTTCGACCAATCTATTTATTATTTTTTGTTAAATATATTTTTTTAAATAAAAATAATAATTTAAAAATGAACTGAATTCTTATAGGAAACTATATCGTGACTTTTATTTAAAAATAAACTAACATTACAATGCATTAATTTTAAATGTGCATTGCTGTCGAAGGGGTGCCCACTCGTTGTCGAATGTGCCCCACCCTGGGGCACATTCGAAAATTGTCTACTTTTTTTTAAATAAAAAAAAAAAATAGTAAACATTTTTTTTTTTAAATCTAAGGTTCCGCCAATATGTTGATAAAATCATAAATTTAATAAAAAAAAATTGTTTTTGAAAAAAAAAGAAAAAAAAAACTATGATTTTGTGTATTTTCTGTTAAGGTGTCGAAGGGTGCCGACTCTACCCTAATAAAGTTTGTCATTAAGAACAACACGGATATGAGAAACAGAAGCCTATTTAAAAAATGTTGTTTCAGAAAATGGCAGTTCACACTGTTCAACTAGTTGGACTAACTTGGTCTGATAAATGTTGGTTCATATGATTTTGCTAGGGTTCACATTGTGAGTTTTGTCGTCAGCATTCAGTTTTCAATAAATCTTCAAAGACGATGGACAGAAAAATAGGAGGAAATTAAGTTACTTTACTGTATATATTGAGTTTTCTTTTCATGAAAATTTTCTCAAGTCTGACAGACTTCTGCTAGTACAAAAGTGCAGAAAAGTAAAGCGGGACGGATATTGACAGTATAGCACAGTAGTCAAAAAGAGAAATTCAAAATCCCTTTTCGAAGTTGCTATAATCAGTTATAATTTGTTTGCAGCTTTGGAATCGAAAATTAAATACTTTTGGGCCAAAGCAATTTTGTTTACTTTATTTTAACCACTTACTATTGATCTTATTTTGATAATTTCAACAGGTTTATATATACTGGTGAACACGTGAACAAATAAAATTAATGCTGCAGATGAAGGTCTGAACAAACGTTGGATAATGTAAGCCCTCAAACGACTGTTTGTTTAAATGGGGATGAAAATTTTGAAGTTAGACAACTAGTTGGACAGTTTGAGCTGCGCTTTTGGCTGTCCTACTTCAAAATTATAAAAAGTATTTGTTTGTACTGTGTACTCCTTTGAGAGTTCACTAATACACCCATCAGATAAGAGCGTGGTTGTTCATATTTAAGAACATTTATGTGGAGACTTGTTCATGTTTATTATAAACGTGTGTTCATTAGAAGTGTCATTTACAGAAGTAATTTTATAAAACTTTATAAATCAGTCTACGGTTATTAATTTAAGATAGTAGTCTAGTATAATGGTTTAAAAAAATCGATTTATTTTTATTTTTTTATTTTTATCGAAAGAACCACATTTTTAAAATATGTCGTTAAATTTTCAGAACGAAATTTAGAATATTTCCAAAGTAATACAGCAAAAAAAGAGAGCGGAGAAAACTATAAAAGCCAACTGTAAAGAGGCCAGAACCTTATACGCAGGGCTTTTAAAGCTGCTACAAATGACAATTTCAAGGAGGGATTGCGCTATGCACCGACCATAGCTGATTAAATAATAAAAGTATTATTTTGTCAACAAACCTTAAACGCGTTTTCCTCGAAACCATATTTTTGAAATTTCGGGAAACCACTGACTCAAAACTATTCAACCGATTTGGCTAAAAATTTAACCAGTTATTCAAAATGTACATTCATGGATAGCGAGATACAATTTGTATATTATTGGTTCATTCACTTGAATAAGGTCCACAACGATCTCTTTGATCGATGACTACGTAAAATTTAACCTAAAAAAATTTAATTCAGAAACAACTGCGACATTTTTTAAAGACGACACGTTTCAAGTTCTTTAAAAAGTTTTTTCAATGTTTCTTTTAGTCTGGACCTGGCTGTAAGGTACACAGCCTATTCCCTCTTGACAAAAACGCAGTTTACGCAATTATTCCCAAAACCTGACAATAAAAATTTCTTTAACCATGTTTTCATAAACGAGATGTTTTCAAGACTTTGATGATAAAACCCATAGCAACACGATTGGTGTTTGTACATGAAGAGAATAGAAGCTATTTTCTGTACAGAATTCGTACACCTAAGACAGCGGCCATCCATAACAAATGTTTTCCTTTCACTTCAAGCACATGGGTTTTAAGTATTTAAGGGTATAAATGAATTTGTGTTCAACTCAATATCCTTATATTGCAATAAACAATTGAATTTTTCCCCAAAAAAAAAGATAGTAAAAGTGGTTGAGACGTCAAACAAAAACTAGTCTTAGAAGGGCACGGCAACATCTAACTGATGAGCCTATTGCGGTACATGGGTGACACGCAGAAAAGAGTTTGAGGTGATCTACCCGATATTTCAACATTTCTATTAAGACATTATTTTCTTTTTAGATTTTAGATTTTTAATCATTTATTGGGAACGGTTAGATGATAACGAATTAAGTTTTTATCTCGGGTGTGAAGAGCCCTAAACACAGAATCCATTACTTTTACCTTAATTTACTTTTACCTTTAGTTGGTTTCCTGTAGGTTTTGAATATTGGCAAGAGTTGTAATATTTTTAAAATCTAATATGGGGCTGCCAAATTGATAGGAACATTGAAAATTCAAATAATTTTCTTGTTGTGGTGGCCCTTTCTAGTTTTCTTTTTCAAGAAAGAAAAATATTTTTCATTCAAAAAAATTATGTGAAATTTTTTGAACTTTATTTTTTTTTTAAATAACTATCTTAAAGTCGCCTATTAGTTGTTTTGGTCATTTTTTGAATCATAGAGGATCAAAGAAAGTGGAGTGTAGAAAAAACTAAAATAAAGACGTTACTAAGTCACTCCGGTAGCTCCCACAAACAATATTTTCAATCTAAAATTCACCAAACGCAACGTTTTTCATTCATTTCATTAAAATATATAAACGTCTCTAAAATTTCATTTCTGTCAATATTAATTTGGCAACCCACTGTATTTACTTAAGAATTCGAAAGAACTAAATGTTTTCGTGGATTAATTTTAAACTAAACCTATTTTTGCCGTTTGCTTGATGATAAATAACAAACCCCGATAAATGTTGTCAATTTTGATTTTCAACCACTTATTCATGAGAACTATATGTTTTTCAATGAACATAACTAACGTTTTAGTAAAAGTACACATAAAAGCATAAACCAAAACACAAATCTAAAGCATAAATAACACTGACAATAAACCTTGTAACAAAACTTAGCATTACAAGATAAGTAATTCTTTATTCTTAGTATCACAAAAGAAAGAACACAATTATTAAAAATAAACAAATATTTAAAAAAAAAATAATAGAAAATAACAAAATTAGAACAACGACATAAGCCCAACCACAGCTCCAAAACAAATTAATTTCTCAAATTTTCAAAAAACTGTATACATATGTGGTGAATGGTAACCATTGGCAAAGACGGTGCGATGTTAACAAAAAAATATATGTATATGTATATTTGGACAAAATATTTGACTTCTAAAGCACTATTAGAGCCCATCACAATCTCATCGCTCACCTGTATTTTTGTTTTGTTTTTCTAATTCGCCAAATGAAAACGTAGACGAAGACGACGCGGAGGATTATTAACAAATTGAGTTTGATTCTGTTGTTTGGAGACTAAGTGGAAAAATGGATTGCGATTAATATTTTTGCTTTCGTTTTTTATTTTTCTTCATTTTATAAAAGAAATGTTTTAATTAGTTAAAACCATGATTTCTTTATGGGTTCGTTATTTTGAATTTTAAAAATAAAAAGTATGATGATTTGAAAAACAAACGTGTTTCGAGCCACTACCCTAACCAACGCATCTATAGCTACGTAGCCAAATTCTAAAAAATTTGAATAAGAAAAATGAGATTGTTGATTTTGTGTTGATTTTGCCCATTTTTTAAGGCAGTTTTCAGAATAAACTTTAAAGTCTTTGTTTGTATTAGGCCCGTGATCGTTGAAACTTCGGCGCAGAAGGAGCCGATTATACCAGGTAAACTTTTGTAGATCATAAAAGATGATGGTGGGAACTTAGTTATCCTTCAGGGACAAACGACGCGACGTACCAATTTTCCCGGTGACCAGGGCCCTATTCCAACTTATCAACTTTTCACTTAGCACTTATCAAATTTTTGCAAAGCTAAGGAACTATAAAATTTGTAGAGTAAGTTGTAGATGATAAGTGTAATTTATTTGCAAGGTCTTTATATTCTCTTTGCAATTGCTGTTCCACAAACGTTCTCTTCTGAAAAGTGCAAAGAAAAATTTGAAAAGAATTTTGCAAAACAAAAACGCTTTTCACTTTGCAAAACAATGTCATTTGATAAATGCAAAGTGAAAAGTTGATAAGTTTTCTTTTTTTTAGGAATAGGACACAGGCTCATTGCAACTTGAGCGAAACCTTCTGAGTGGGTTTAAAAGTATTGTGAACTCAATACAACACGTCTTGTCCTTAAAGCAAAACATATCATGCATATTATCCACAGCACTCCATCGCTTTTTCATTTGAAAATTATGTCGCATAGAATGTCTTATGATAACTTTCAACGACTTTACTTAGCCAAGTTATCACAAAAAAAAAAAAAAATCAATGGCAGACATGTGAATACGAAAGAAACAAACTTTTTCCAAAACGGAAATATGCTGTGTGAGTGCGATACCCCTTATGGTAAAGTTGATTAAGGAACCCCTATTCAATGAAGATAATGTAGTTAGGTAAGTAGTTAGTATGGAAGTACATGCAACTTCGCTTAACTTTGTTTTTTTAAATAGCGATTGGCATACAGATTATGGAATAGTAAGGTTCAAAAATTTTAACTTCTGCAAAAAAAAAAAGCAGCCGTGAGTTTGACAACTATTTCATTAGTACATATATCCACTTCTTTCATTCATCGACGAAAACGGCTCCTACACATACATTAAACAGAGGCATTTAGTCTTATGCTGGAAACTCATTTGCCTGTAAACGAGGTATCAATCAACAACAACAATCTATTTCCCTATCCAGGTAAATCCGATAGATCCACTCGACATAGCTGCTGCACGTCATCGTTAGTTGTTGTTCGGGCACTGACGGTGTTCATCGAGGCATATTACAGAACCTCCTTTGAAAAATAATTTCACTGCCAATTTAGCCTTAGAGTATACTCCAACTCAGTGGCAACGTTTTAGAGTCGCATACCAAAAATTGATAAGGAAGACTATTCACTCGCCAAGAGCTTTAGGCCCATCAGTCTAACATCCTTCCTGCTCAAAACGCTGAAAAGAATAGTTGAGACTTTCATTTGTAAAACCAAACAAAAAACATATCCTGTCTCAGATGCAATATTCTTACCAATTCGGAGAATTTTCTTGAGACCGCACTTCAAAATCTTTTTAGAAGGATTGAATAAACGATTGACAGTAAAGATTTTGCGGTGGGCATTTTCATCGACATAGAAGGAGCTTTTGGCAATTCTTTGCTTTCATGTACAATGCTGCCAGAGAATATGGTGTGGACGAATCATTTAGATTAAACCAATGCTGATGAATAAAACTGTGACAGTTGAAGCGGAGTGTGGACAATATGTTGCAACAGGAGTGAATAAGGGCTGTTCACAAGGTAGCTTTCTATCTCCTCTTCTGTAGTGCTGATCGACTCCCAACTTGTATTGCTCAATGGAACTAACGTACAAGCGCAAGCTTATGTTGACGACGCGACGTTCCTTGGTTGGATTTAGCCTACAAGCTGTCTGTTTCAGAGCACAGGCTGCACTTAATATTAGAAACGGTCTCTCCTTCAATCCTCCTAAAGCTGAGAAGTCAGGCAGAAAGTCAACTGGTCTGGCCCAGCTTACACTTAAAGGCGTCAACATTGCCTTTTCAAATGAATTCAAACATCTTGGAGTAGTCCTAGATAACAAGCTTCTTGGGTCTAAACATGTTGAGTAGAAAACCACTGAGGCACTGTCAGTCTTCGGAGAATGTAAGGGAGAGTTTTGCCAAACATGCGGTCTGTCACCGAAAAAGGCCATTTGGATCAACACGACTATGAAAAGACTAATCATTTCCAATACGTCAGTTGTTTGGTGGAATAAGCTCTCACGTACATACGTTATTGTCTCTTTCACCAAATTTCAAAGAAAAATATGTTTTGGCTGTACTGTGGCCATCCCCAGCACTACATAGACTATTTCTCGTTTAAAGAGATGATGTCTCTGGCACAATTCGCTCTGGAACTGTGAGGAACTCACAGGCTCCATATCTTTTGACTAACGTCTAACGGCTGTGTCATCCGATACAATGTTCCCAAGGCTCAAACTGCATCAAAAACACATAGTCAACTTTCCATCGGTTCAGGCCTGTTCCACTCTAGAATCTGAGCCAGGAAGGGATTGTTATCGAATCTTCACAGATGGTTCTGAAAACGATGATGGCTCTGGCGCTGAAGCCTTTGTGGAGAGCGATAATACACGACTGCAAGCATTTTAAGGCACACACGCATCCGTTCTACAAACGGAGGCGTATGCTATCCCAACGGCTATATGCTATGTTGCCATGCTCAATGGCTATAACCTTTAAGCTATGCGAACCCATTGTTCTCGATGGGAAGAAGTATCTTTATTTGCAACGATAGCCAAGCTGTGCTCAATCCTCTACCTACTTGAAAAGTGATCCACGAATGCAAGACCTCTCTGAATGTGGTCGGTTCCAAGCCATTGCAGCATAACTGGAACTGAGATCGCCGATGAACTTGCGAGGAAGGAACTCAGACAGCTTTCTCAGGAAACCGGCATTTGGTGATCCTCGGTGACGGTTTCGATCAACGATTGGGCTTGTCAAGAGCACAACTGGCATACCTTCCTGTTGCAGACAGAACAAAAGTATGCTCCCCAACATAAATAATAAGAAAACTGCAACATTTTTGCTATCCAGTAGCAGAAAAGAATGTGTAAAGCTTATTGGCCTTGCCACGGGGCACTTCTATTTTGCCAAGCATTTAAACATGCTAGCCATAGGTGAGAGGTGGAGGCAGCATCTTTTGGCTTTTCTACGAACATCAAAAAGAAGATCTATCTGGCAGTAAAATGGATCGATATCTAGGTCTGCATGCTCCAGCTTGTATTTTAAGAACTTCTGACAGAAAAAAACAATGCATCAAGTAAATAGAACCGAGACTACCGGCACAAATGATCTTCAAGAGATCATAAAAAACATCTAGGGGCTAGATTATAGTAAACCCATAATTTTCCCTATTATCATAGCCGATCCTAACAAAGTTTTGCTTCGAAATGTAAATACCCATCCATCAGTTCCAGGCTCGCTATCAGTTTCAATCAAAAGTACCATAATCAACTGAGTGCTTGACTGAAAGCTCAAATGAAACAAGCTCGGAAACGATCGTCTAAAAGGAACTTAAGATACTTGTATTTTGGTAACCACTCCACCTGATGAATCGTTTGCCCTAAGCGTAAAAGTTAGCCTGCCTGCCTGTTATGTGCGAGTTCCGGGTTCGAATTTTAGAAGTATAAACCTATTTTTCCATGGGTGTCGTTTTTCGCGCTGAGTTTATCGAAAATTTGCGGTGCCATGAAAAGCACTTTCTTAATTGACCGCTCGGAATCGGCATACAATTGTAGGTCGGTCCTTGAGATGCGTTAGGCTCCGAGGTTACCCGAGCTTTGTTGCGCTACTCTAGTTATTTATTTACTCAAAATAGTTGAAGCAAAACTGAATGAAACATTCACGTGGACCTGAAATTCTGATCGAATAGAAGAATAGGGCGGCGCGGCGGTATGACTTGAAAGTCGTTTTTTCTATTTAAAAAGATAACGATGCAAAATACAATTCTGTGTAATCACGAGGTTTGGTGATGAATTTATTTCCATTGACTCTGAAGAAAAAGGCCGAGTTGAGCATATCCATTCTCAAATATATTTCTGTAGACACAGAATACAGCAGCATCACATAAACCTAAAAATTCCAAAGGTAACTTAGTTTAGGGTGGCTGGGGTGCAGACAAGTGTCAATACCTCACTTAAATCTCAAGGATCCATTGTGCTCCCCGGATAACAGAGGATGAGGGGTGGAGGGGGAGTAGGATGCAGAGGACTGGGTGGGTAACTGAATTTTGGGGGCGCACTAAACCATTTGGAGCATGAGTTTCAAAATCATGTTCAGTTTCCAAAGATCACAACAACTACATGGTGTTTAAATGTAACTCAAGTAACAAAGTTTAACTCGGTAAACATTGTTAATAAAAAAAACATAACCACTCAGAAGTAATCAACCATTCGAAGATATTCTGTCTATCCGAGAGCTGTTCGCAATGTGCACTGACAAAAACAATTCCCCACCGGCAAAGTTCTTTTCAATTCACTCTCATAATCACTCAAAACAAAAAAAGCAATCTAATATTATATAATCAAAAAACTAAGCGCTGTGTATGGGCTGCGAACGCAGATAGAAATTATAACAAACGCAACAAGAATGAGTTTACAAAACTTAGAGGAATAAAAAAACTCGTTCATTCCATGATAACTTAAATGACATCAAATTAAAACTCAGAAGAAATTAAAATTAATAACAAAAATACGCTAAGCATTTACGCGTTCCGAACATCGAATCAACCTAAAACAATTGCTAAATGGTACAATACGATCGTAATTACCGGCTAAGGTAAATATCAATCGAAGTTACTCCCAGCTATGTCCACCTGTTTGAATTATCAAGTTTAAATTTCGTGACATTTATAGTGCCAAGAAAAAAATAAAACATTAAAGCATTTTTTGATTTCAATTGGCAAAGGGTGTCGCATACATTTTGTTTAGATATAAAAAAAAATATGTAAAAAAACAAAAACTTTTTGTAAAATAAAATTTAGAAACAATGTTAAGTTATTTTCACATAAACAGTTAAGTTGAACAAATGTTTTAACTGCTCGAAATAAAAGATAGAAGAGTAGACACAAGTAATTAAAATTAAAAGCAGAAGTAAAAGCAAAGAAAAGAATGCTCCCATACATACCTTCGGACTGGACTAGACATGGCTAAGGGGGTCGCTACGCCCAGCGCTTTGATTCGTTGCTGCATCGTGGGTGTGGCTGAGGTAACGGCTCGATTTTGTGCTGCCACTATTGCTGAGTTGCCGGGATGAGTTGGATGATCAGGTGAAAGTGCATCAGGGTTGTAAACGCGCTGTGGTTCAAGCCCTCTGTGAAAATATTGATTCAAAATCAGGTGAGAAACTTATAACTTATAAAATATGTGCTTATGTAAGTCATTTAAAGATTAATTGCAACTATCCGAAATGATAGTTATTGTGGTAAGAAGTTACCACACTACAATTCCACCCACTGCCACAGTTGTGAACTTTTTCAATGTGTTGTACGACGGCGCATATGTACCTGCTAATTCCGCAAAAGCTATTATACTCCCAATCTTCAAAAAAAAGTGACATCATTTGTCAACTCACTGTGAAAGATTTTTGTTACGATTTTGTATGAAAGGTTCTCTTACTGGATACTATTTCGTTCTGGATACTCTTCCGCTGACCATATCATTGCTATTACCAACAAAATTAAGCTTCCTGTTAAGCTCTGAGTCGTAAGTACATAAAATCTTACAGCAGAGGAGCATAAGAGGAACCAATAATGATTAAGCCAATATATTAGATATGTTGCTAAAGGAGTTATATGAAAAGTATTCAAAGCATTCGAAGTCCATCATAAATTCTTCCAAGCAATGAGCGTATGTGGCTATTCCAACTGAGTGTTTTATTGAACGTCAGCCCAAGGTTTTTAGCAGGCTCAACGAACTCAACAACTGTGTTATTTAAATATATTTGCAGAAAATAGCAAGTATCAGTAAAGGTTTGGGATATGACAAAGCATTTGGATTCAAGCAAAGATCATTTAGGCGAGACCAGATGACGATTTGTTCCAAATCCTCATTGATTTCACTTAAACCATTTTCAAGCATTCCTAGAGCAAAGCTGTGGTATAATTGAAGATTGAACCTGATCTGCCTACATATGCACTGAAATGTTCTGCGGATATGATGGAAGATCATTAAAGTAAAGCGAAAATAGTAAAGGTCCTAAAATCGACTCCTGACTAACACCTCGCTGTAGAGGAAGAGAAGAAGACAAAGAATTGTTTACCAGCTTGAGACCTTAAGTTAAGTCCAAAGAGAAGTTGAACTGACTTTTGAGTTAAATACACAGTATTTCATGATTTACAGACTCAAGCGCTTTTGAAAAGTCCAAGAGCGTTAAAATAGTTATTTTGTCAATATCTAATGCCTTTCTGATTTTTTCCAACACGTCAATCTGAGCTGGTAGCACAGTTGTGCTTTAGGCCTTAGGCCAGATTGATTGATACATACACTGCCAACCACTAGGATGAGGCCACGCTTTTTATATCTGGTGGAAGTTTTGTGCCCGGAAAAGTTTATTACCAGTTAATAGATACGTATTTTCTCACAACAAATTCATAAAATTAAAGATTTAATTCGAAACGACCGGTGGAATTTCCCAAAATCAATTAATGAACTTCTTAAAATAGGTAGAAAAAGGTGCTCCACTAGAATGAGGCCATTGCGAATATTTCCGTGCAGGAGTGCGCATGTGCGAATTCTTGTATAAAATATCTAAGAGAATGCTAAAAATAACCGTTTTAGTTAATTTGAAGCGCACATGAGTTCCGGAAAGAATTTTACAGCGACAGAAAGAGCAAGAATAGATGCTTTCACGGAAAAAGGACTCTCAGGCCGTGAAATAGCAAGGAAACTTAACAGGAGCAAGACAGTTGTAAACAATTATCTTGCTGATCCACAGAACTTTAGCAAAAATTAAAAAGGACGCACGGGAAAAGACACAACATCAAGAGAAAATCGGTTGATTCTACGACTTGCCTCAAATTCCACTCTACCAGCGACTATGATAAGGGCCAAAAGTGGAGTTTCAGCCAGCGGATCGAAGAATAATTCAAAAAAGTGACACTATTCAAAAGAGGAAACTAAAACAGAAACCAGTTTTGAAGCCAGTACACAAAGAGCATCGTATGGACTTTGCAAGACAGCATGTTGATTTGAGCAGTGAATGGAAACGCGTTGTCTTTTATTTCCATGATATTAGAAAGGATGAGCTTATTTTGACAAGACATCATAGCCGTACGTCAGGTGTAATGGTGTGGGGAGCTATTATCTACTGTGGCACGAATAGTAGAATTGGAGTTGGAGTTTTTGTCCACAACAATGAACGAAAATAGCTACAAATGCTTGCTTCATTTCCAAAAATGAAAAACATTTTTGGACATCTGACTTAGTTTCTTCAACAAGATAATGGATTCAATCAGAAGACGTGGAACTTTTGTCATAGCCGCCATATTCATTAAACTTAAACATTATTGTGAACGTTTGGTCATGGCTATCTCGTAAAGTTTATGAAGGGGGCAGACAATTTGAAGACACCTTAATTGATGCTTTTCGTATTGCCCGGGCCCAAATTTCAAATGATTATTTAAAAAAAACTGTATGATTCTATTCTAAACCGTCTAACATAGGTTATATCCAAAAATGGCGGACATACTCACTTTTCATGTAAAAAACGTTATTAATAAATATTATTAAACCATAAAATGTAAACGTTTCGCTCATTTTTTGTTTTTTTCTAAGTTTTTGCATGTGGCCTCATCCTAGTGGAGCACCTTTTTATACCTATTTTCAGTAGTTTATTAATTGATTTTGGGAAATTCCAACGGTCGTTTCGAATAAACCCTTTAATTTTATGAATTTGTTATGGAAAAATACGTACCTATGAATTGCTAATAAACTTTTCCGAGTACGAAACTCCCACCAGTTATAAAATGCAAAAATTGATTGCAAAATTTGTGGCCTCATCCTAGTGGTTGGCAGCGCATTAAATTATTGTTATTTAAAAAGCTCCTGATATGAAGATTAATTATTCTCTCCAGAACGAAGAAAGGAACGGTAAAATGGCTATAGGACGAAAATCATCAGTACCAATACTTTGTGGAACTGGTATTACTTTGGTTCTTTTCCAATAAGAAGGGAAATAAATTTCATAATAATGCTGTTCAAAATATGGGTTATAAACTTAAGAACATAGAGCAGAATTACTTTAAGAAACAATATTTCCAGTTAAATTCTGTTTTAATGTGAACTTTGACAGATATTTTAATAACAATTTCAATATCAATAACATTTAAGTATGAATTATGAAGATTTGCATTGGTTACATTAAAACAATGCGCAAACCAGCGTGGGCTGGGAATGCGATTCCATCGCTGTCAAAATGAAATACTTGTAACCTTATGGAGTGGCACAAACTTAAGCGGCCTGCGATATATTCAAAAACGAATACGTTCCACAGGTCGCAATCGCAAGCCAAGCTGGTTTGCACATGACTATCATTCTGCAATATAAGTGAGACTACTAGAATTTAGGGTAAATGGAAAGCACTTATTTGCAACTTTGTTGAAATATGGAAACTTGCGGAATAGAGATAACAGAGACTACGAAAAAGTTATTACTTTACTTACCTCTGCCTTGAATGAGGACTATGCCGCGGATGATACATTCTCATGTGGCGCGGAGATTCCGGCCCACCTCCTCCACCCACACCACTGGGTCCATTTGCACCCACTACAATAGTCGTATTCTCAATTGGTGGCAAGTAAAAATTACTCGAATTATGCCTCTGCAACGGTGGGGTGGGCTCACAATCCTGACTCTGTGACGCCTGTGGTGGATCCATATCAGTGTCCGAGCAATCACGGCCCGGTGATAGCTGCATAAATGGGGTGAAATCATACTTTCAAAATGTTATTTATATTATTTCTTGCACAAATTCAAAAGATTCTTAATCTTAAAAAAATACTTATAATTCTTCTAAAAACATATACATGTACAAATGTACATATATATTCATACTAAATGGTATTCATTTAAATAATCAATGTTAAGAAATTTAATATTTTTCAATAATAGAATTGGAATAACGTTATTTAAAATTCTAGAATTTGAAAAAAAATTATGATAAATAAATGCTCATAAAACGAATGCTTTTTTTTAAAAGAAGAACTTTAACTTTTCATTTTCAAATTATTTAATAAATATTTATATGCAATAAGTGTTATTGGTTGACTATTTCTTGTATTATATTCTCTTTTTGGATTTAAATTTTGAATATTCACATTGATATCTGAATATGGCACAAGGTTGGGAATAAATTAAATTGAAAGACAGAATATTATTGAACAAATAAGATTTATGTTAAAACACAATGAACATTTATATGAAGTAAAAACAAAAACAAGGAAAAAAAGTAAAAACAAGATTATGTTTTTATGTAGGAACATAAAAATAAATATTATTAATTCATAATCTTAAATTCTATTGGAAAAAATATAAGTAAATGAATATTAATAATTAATTATAAGATTAGATTATGTTGTTGTAAATAAAACAAATATTTCTTTTTGGTTTACCTTCGGTTCGGTGCGTTCTTTTAGTGTGGACAAGATTATGACCAATTTATTTACAAAAGAAGATCAGTAAGCAAAACTTAAAGTAAAAATTTTATAGCATGCACTCAGCCAAGTGTTACGTTTTGGTTTTTTTGTATGTTAAATAAGCAGTTAGCATTAGGGGGAACTTTTTTATTGACATATTTCAATTGAATGGGTTACGTTACGAGTGTTGCAAAGAAAATGAAAGATGTGTACGCGTTGTTAGGTTTCTACTCTAAAATATGTTTGTTCTTCTTTTGTGACTTACAAATCAGCTGCGACTGTTTCTAAAGATATGCTAAATACAGACTATAAACACTAAGAACAAATAATATCAAATTGTATACTGAAACAGACCGCGGTGTAGCCCCCGGGTGGAAGCATACGAATGTAACACTCCTAAAAAGCCTAGTCCCTCTGCGCCTATAGAATGCAAAACCCTTACAACTTAACGGTTCAAAACCGCTCATATATTGAAAACTAAGCCACGACTCTAGTTTTCGTATCTCTTTTCGGTCTCATCAGGATGATGAAACATTATTGAAACGTCTTAAAGATACACAGGCTCAAAGATTCAGCTTCCATCATCATATTGAATTGGAAGCTCTTTTCATTTTCAACTTCAAGTTGAGTACAGCTTATTCAATTTTTGAGCGGGGAGGGAAATAATTAAAAAGGGCTGATGCTCGTCAAACATACTCTGTTGATCACGCTTATCTCCTCTGTGGGCTGGTCCACGAGCCGATCGCTGTTGGCGAAAGATTTCGATTTTCTATTGTTTTTTTACTTTCATGTCCGCCGTGTAGAGCCATGCTCGAGAGCAACATTCCTTTTGGCTGTTGTCTTTCCAGGTTCCAGTATTGGTTCTACACGAAGTGAATGCTTGTGACCAAAACCTTTTTTTGCTTTGAAACTACCAAGAGCACAAATACTTCCTTACTTAGGTGGGCATTACAGTTCGGGGTGAACCTGGGCCTCAACCAACATCCTTCGATAACGACTTCTATTTCGGGCGAGCTCTCTCCAGTTTCGCACTCCAAGTCGGTTGAGGTCATCCTCCACTTGATTGCGCCACCTAAGACGAGGTCTTCCCCTTCCGCGATTTCCCTGCAATGTGCTTTCGAACACCCGACGAGCCGGAGCGTTTGGGTCCATCCGCTCAACATGGCCCAACCATCGTAGCCTCGCGATGCGTACTCTTCTGGCTATGCCCATGTCGCGGTACAGCTCATACAGCTCGTTGTTGTATCTTCTTCTCCACACATTGCCTTCGCATACGGGACCAAAGATCATTCGGAGAATTTTTCTTTCGAAACGACCAAGGGTTTCCTCATCCGCTTTCGATAAGGTCCATGCTTCCGCGCCGTACAGCAGGACTGGGATGATTAAGGTCTTATATAAGGTTACCTTGGTTTTTCTGGAGAGGGTTTTGTTTCTCAATTGCCTTCTTAACCCAAAGAAGCAACGGTTGGCAAGAGTTATTCTCCGTTTGATCTCCGCACTGATGTTGTTTTCCGTGTCTACAGCGGATCCTAGGTAGACGAAGTCCTGTACTACCTCGAAGTTATGTCTGTCTATTGTGACGTTTTGTCCAATTCGTCGATGTTCTGTGTCCTTGTTTGATGACAGCATATACTTTGTTTTGCCCTCATTAACCATCAAACCCATTTTTGCCGCTTCTGTTTCAATACTCGCAAAAGCACCTATGACATCACGCTTTTTTCTTCCCATTACGTCAATATCGTCTGCATATGCGAGCAATTGCACAGACTTTTGAAAGATTGTTCCTCTGGTGTTGACGTTTGAGTTTCTTACAATCTGTTCAAGTATGATGTTGAAGAAATCGCATGACAGTTTATCGCCTTGCCTAAAACCTTTTTCGACATTAAAGGTCTCGGTGAGTTCTTTACCGACCTTGACGGAGCAGCGTGAATTCTCCAAAGTCATCCTGCATAGTCGTACGAGTTTTGCAGGGATGCCGAAACTAGACATGGCTCTGTACAGCTCGTCTCTGTAGATACTGTCATACGCGGCCTTGAAATCGATAAAAAGATGGTGAATATCGATATTGCGTTCTCGGGTTTTTTCCAAGATCTGCCGTAATGTGAAAATTTGGTCTATTGTGGACTTCTCCGGTCTAAAACCACATTGATAAGGACCTATCAAGTTGTTGACGTGGGGTTTCAGACGTTCACATATTACAGCAGACAAGATCTTATAAGCGACGTTAAGGAGGCTTATCCCTCTATAATTGGCGCAGTTGTGAGGGTCTCCTTTCTTTAGGATCGGGCATACGATACTGAGGTTCCATTCATCGGGCATGCTTTCTTTCGACCATATCATGCAGATCAGCTGGTGCATGCTCCTTTCCAACTGATCTCCAGCTGCCTTGAAAAGTTCGGCATCAAGGCCATCTGCACCTGCAGTCTTATTTGATTTAAGTTTGCATATAGCAAGCTTAACTTCTTCTAGGTCGGGAGGACGGCATTCTTGATCATCGTCCAGGCTGAATGGGGCAGTCTGCCTGACAGCGGAATTTGTGTCCTCTTCGCCGTTAAGCAGTCTGCAGAAATGATCTTTCCAGATCCTCAGTAGCGACTGTGACTCTATAACTATGTTTCCCTGCTGGTCTTTACAGGCTTGAGTTCGGGGTTTGCCACCCTGGCAGGATCTTTTTACCTTTTGGTAAAACTTCCGAGTCTCGTTCCTGTCATGGCACCTCTCTATTTCCTCAAACGAGCGCTTCTCATGTTGCTTCTTTTTCTTTTTGAGAAGTCGGTGTTCTTCCCTTCTTCTCTCCTTGTAAATCTCGTTATACCGATCGTGAGCAGCCCTCGTTCGTGTTTGCAAAAGCATTTGTCGTGCTCTTTGCTTGGCTGCATTTGCCTGCCTACATTCTTCATCGAACCATGGGTTTCGTGTTGGTGGCCGAGTGAAACCCAGAATCTCAGAGGCAGCGGTTCTGATAGCTTCTTGGCATTGCTGCCACTGGTCTTCAATGTTTAATGCTGGCGGCATGGGATTCAAGGATAATTGAAGGGACACTCGATTGGAAAAGGCATTGGCAATCTCTTGCGATTGTAGCTTTCCGACGTCATATCTCTTCACAGCGTTAGTTCGTGCTGGTCGGGAACAAGATATCCTCATTCGTACCTTGGCTACAACAAGGTAGTGGTCCGAGTCAAAGTTGGCCCCTCGGAAAGTTCGGACATCTAGCACACTGGAAGAGTGCCTTGCGTCGATCGCAACATGGTCAATTTGGTTGACGGTTAATTGATCTGGGGATCGCCATGTGCCTTTATGAATTTTGAGATGCGGGAAGCGTGTACTACTTACAACAAGATTTAGCCCCGCAGCAAAATCGATTAGCCTCAATCCGTTTTCGGAGGTTTTGTCGTGGAGGCTATGCTTACCGATTGTGTTTCCAAAGATGTCCTCCTTCCCTAGTTTTGCGTTGAAATCGCCAAGAACGATTTTCACGTCGTATCTAGGGCATTGCTCATATGTTTCTTCGAGGAGCTCGTAGAAACAGTCTTTGGAATCGTCGTCTTTCTCTTCTGTGGGGGCGTGGGCGCATATAAGGCTAATGTTGGCGAATTTAGCCCTGATGCGGATGGTCATTATACGCTCATTGACTGGATTTTGGCTAATCACCTTATCCCTGAGTCTTCCTCTAACGACAAATCCACACCCAAATAAACGCTGTTTCTGTTGTCTGTAGCAGTCGCCATAGTATATGTCACAGTTTTTCATCTTCTTTATGCCCGGTCCACTCCATCGCACTTCTTGGATGGCGGTTATGTCTGCTTTGCAGCAGTCCAGGGCGTCCGCTAATTCTCCAGCTGCACCTAGTCCGTAAAGAGATCTTACGTTCCAAGTGCAGATCCGGAGGTCGTTGTCCTTTTTTCGTTTGCATGGGTCGTCAACTTTGAAATCATTATCGTTATCCGAGGCTGTTCGTTGTTTCGGAACAAATTATTTTTTCCGTGGTAGGGTAGTTAACCCTACGCACAACCCCCAACCTGGAGGGCCAGGTCCTTTTGGATCCCTTCGGACACAAAGGGCTGGAATATCCAGTGTCAGTACCCTGCTGCAGGGGTGTGAGTGCTGCCGTTGGCTCACCAGGAGCTCATCCGCCACCATCTCTACTTCAATACCCTGTCCTAGTATTGAAAGACCCTGAAAGACCTTTAAACCAAATATGTTGGAGTAGCTCCTTCAGGGGTTTCTGCTTTTATGGCTGCTGAAGTCCACCGTTGATTCTGTCCTTCGAATTCATCCGCTGGGACATTTACACGAAAGCTCTCGTAGACCACTGAGATTCGTGCAGTCAGTCATTGTTCGCAGAGCAATTATAGTGTTGATCGATCACAATTCTTTGTTCCGGATTCCCTTATCTCAACACTCGCACTTACTAGTTTAGCAGGTCAGCTCTGGACGGAGCATCCCAGGTCCCAGTGGATACCGCTTGGAGGTATAGTAAGCACAGTTGACGTGTACTATAAGTTACAGCATCTGGGCGCCGCCAAGTTAGCACCAATCAGAGCCTACCCGAATAGTACAACGCCCATCCACCAATATACACAAATACTTCCGCTTCTTTATAAAAGCCCTTTTAGACGATGAGTTTTCAATTAAAGGACAGTGTAATTAAATGTCAGTCCGGTGCTCAGTTGAGCTTTCATTTTGTTTGTGAGCAGAAAAAAGTCAGTTTAACTCATAACTAAACTGAAAACTAATGAGAATTCAATCAGTTTCAGTTAAGTTTCAGTCAAACGCTTTTTTTGGCATTTAGACATAAGTTTCAAGTGAAACTGAAACTGGAGCGATCGCCTAAAAGGGCATTAATGCTTAAACTTTGAAAAATACACAGAAATGATTGCTCCCCAAATTTGTTCGCTGTCTAAAAGATAAGGTAAAGGATCATAATCGGCGATCATGTTCGGCGATTATGTTCGGTGAGCATGGTCGTCATTTGCGGCTAGAGTTACTCGTACATTACATTAGAACTACCTCTGGATGAAGATATTTTGGTCTAGTTCTGGAGAGGAAAATAAAGCTGTAATCCAAAACATACAAGCAAAAACCCACTTCGTAGAGAACTCGTCCTGCCAAAAGCTATAAGCAACGAATTCGATGTTCATTCTAGTCCTTTCACTGGTTTATCATTGGCACTATTATCTATATTCACATGAGGTGTTGCAGTAGAGCGGATAGCATGGACAAAGCAGTGTTACGAAAGACATACGCATAATAATAGCTCATTCTGCTAACGATTAAAACTGTCTGATAGCGCTTATAATCTCGTTTTGACCAAGAAAACAATACAAATTTTGCAATAAAAAAAGGCCTAATCAGGAAAGAAAAAGCAGAAAAGACAGAAATTAAATTTCGACGAATAATTCTGTAGTTGAAAAATGGAACCGCAAAGAAAGTCTGTTGATATCAAATACAACGCCAAATAAACTAATGGCGCTCCTTTTTAGGAAACGAAGCACAAAATGCTGTAAGTCATCATGTACTTGAAGAAGAAGAAGAGAAGAAAATAAGGTAAACTGAGGCTGAATCGGAAGGAAGATAATCAACCAATTTTGCCATTTTTTTCTGACGATCATATTCAACAATTATTTGATTAACCGGGTTCTCGTTAATAAATATGTTTGACAAATTGGTTTGATGGACTCGAATTTGTAAATGTGGACGATCCATTGCACGCTTTGACAAATATGCTTGATGAATATCAAATTTTGTTGATATCTCGATGGCTTGACAAACATGTTTGAGAATGTAATCACGTTCTTGTCAAGCGAGGAGAAAATTTCATTTAAAAGAAGTTTTCAATCAGACCAACAAAAATTAACAGAATGACTATCAATTAATTTAAAGAGAACTAATTTTTGACAACATTTTTGATAAATGAGAATGCAATTGCTTCAATCCATAAAGCAAGTTTGTCAAATATAGTTGACAGAAATAGAGAGAGAGAGCAAAACTTGATTTAACGGTGGGATCTAGGATTCCATTTCCACTATCTCCAGGATTCTAGAAAAGTAGTCACTTATTACCAGAAGCGGTTTAGCATAGCAAACTCAAATCTCGAACCCATGAGTAGCTGATGATCGGAGACCGTCTTGTACTACTGCGTGCTGTTGTCTTGTATTATTTGCTTGTATCTTGTGTTATACGATGTATCAGCCAAATGGTCTTTGTTGCCCGGGTGCAACTTCCCGTAGATTTACGTACCGAGTAGGTTTGATGTAAATGGAAATATACATAACAGCTGAGATGGCTGTTTTCCTTAGACAATACATCGAGATTAGTTGAGTGCCAAAGAACGGAAACGATCAAAGCGAGAATTTTTGAAGGATCCAGCCCTCTATCCCTTTTCTTAAAACCTTTTCGAGTCAGGTCAGAAATTCAAGGTATACAAGAATTTAATCAGGTTGGCACTTATATCTGCGCTTTTTGATTCATCATAAAAGCAACAACAGCCAAAAAATTTGAGATCTTTGAGACAAAAACTTGAAAATTCACACATGCACATGACTTCGATGTGAAGAGAATATTCGACAAATAGATACTTTATGTGGACTATAACCCACCCACATAAAGAATAATTAATTATCCCTTAAGTAAAAAAAATCACGAAACTTATCATAACAAATAGATACTGGTAGTGCCATGGTTTGAAACCGTTCAAATTCAGAAATGAAAACAAATGTTAGGAATACCTCGATGTCGATCACAAGCAAACGTAGGGGCGGGAGAGCTATGTAATTGAAGTAATAAACCAAAACATGAGCAGTAACTAATATCTTCAGCTCAAGATACACCCAACAAAAGTCTCTCAACCCTTCCATCAAATAACTATTTACATAATTTTACTTAACATGAATTGTAAGATTTTCATTTTTGTTCTCTGTGAACTTTTTAAAATCAATTGAAGTTGCCATAAGCTAATCCACGTATCATATTTTTGGGATATCACTGCTAAACTACATTAAAGTCACTGTTTCACCCATCCATTGCTTTTCGAAGAGAGACTACAACATTCAATTGGAGCACACAAGATCGTTAAAAAATACACATTTGTACTTCTAAACCAAAAAAATAATTTCAAAACAATAACCACTTATTAGTTACACTACATGTAGGGTTTACATATCAAATCAAAAAAAAAGTTAATCACAACTAAAATAAACAACTTAGCCTAGTAAAGAACACACAACAATACGTTTACTGATTTCGGAATGAGGTGGGAGTTTTGAAGGAACTTTTCAAGGACTCATTAAAGGTATGTTATTTAAATTATTTTTTTTTTTAACTTACATATGCGCACATCTATGTGACATAATAAGAGAGCACAGAAAACAATATATTTTTTTCGTAAAGATTAAGAATTTCAAAACAAATGTCTTAATAACTTAAATCTTATGTCTTCTTTTTCAATAGTAAGCCTAAAACTTAAATTTGTCGTTTTTTGAATTAAAGAACAAATCAAAACGTAAAAAAATTGAATTGAGTAAGGATCTGCAATAAAAACAAAATTTCAATGGTGTATTCAAATCTTTCTCGAAGAAATTATGTCAAGTTATTTGAAAAACAAATCATTGAGGCACTGGTAGAGTGGTATTTTGGTGTATCTGACGCTAAGAAGATCGCACAATTACGATTCGCCAAATTACGGCTATCAACTTCAATTTACGTATCCATACTTTAAAAGAGATAACTCAAATCTCTCCAGTTTTGGCGTGGAGTGGTGTGGGCTTACCTACCCAACAACGCAAACGTTCCATTGTTATTAAACAATCAACAAACTCGGATAACAATAATGATTTCACCCTCGACAACCGTAGCAAACAAAAAAAGGACAAAGACCTTCTGATTGAAAAAAAAAACAACGCCCAAGACATGGCGTCAATATCAATGACTGAAGTTAATAGATTTTGCTGCGGGCCTAGATCTTGTTCATAAATCATAGAGGTACATGGCAACGCCGAGATCAATCAACGAGCGATCGAAGATATCCTTCTAGAGTTATGCATGTGCGAAGTTTCAGAGGAGGCAACTTTTTCTCGGCCCACTAACCACTACCTCGTGGTAGCCAAGGTACGAATGATAATATGGTGTCCACGAGCCACACTAACTATCGCTGGTAAGCTTTATGACGTCAGAAAGATACAGTCGCAAGAGATAACCGGTGCCTATTCCAATCGAGGCTCTCTCCAACTATCGTTGAATCATATGCCGCCAGCATTAAGCATTGAAGACCAGTGACAGCAATGCCAACAGGCCATTAGAACAGCAACCTCTTAAGTTCTGGGTTTCACAAGACCTCAAAAAACAAACAAAAAAAACAATGAAGGAAGACAAAGGAAGATACAAAGAAGGACGACTGTTGTATATTACTAGTTTTGGCATGCCTCGAAAGCTCGTACGACTATGAAAGTTGCTTGCAATTTAAAAAAAATCACTACTACTTTGGGTAAAGAAGGCAAATCAGAAACAAAACCCTTTCCAGAAAAACATCTAGCTTCTTATAAGACCCTGATCAGCCCAATCCTGTCATACGGCACCGAAGCCTTGGCCTTATCTAAAGCGGATAAAGAAAACGTTGGTGATTTCGAAAGAAAAATCTTTGGTCGTGTTCGTGAAGACGATGTGAAAAGAACATGCAGAAACGTAACAACGGTATCTGACAATCTACGTACGGATTCCATTGCGTCGCATGCTCTTTATTTCATAATAAGACCACTCTCACGTCGGAGCTCTTGGTTGTAGCATAAACCATTCATAATGGATAATATTAAACACAATGTGCCAATGACTTTCGCACAAGTTAGACGATATAAGGAAATAGAAAAAAAGCAAAATGTTAGCAAGGACTTCGTCGTCATTGAAGCACAAGAGGTATTACTTCGTAGGTAAGAAGTGCCTTGATTTATTGGAAAATCCTTCCAAGGTATGTTTGCTCTGAAGATGTGTAAAAGAAAAAGTTAAACGATGAGCTGTCAGAATAGATAGAAATATTTTGGCTGTAATTGATGAATTCTAAGGAAACTGTAATTGAAGAACACTGTGGTATAGAATCGAAATCCATCATCAAATACCATCAATCAATTCTACCTCCAGGAATAAGTTTAACTAAATCATTACAACCATTACGCATTAGCATTAAGAAAGTGCTTCAAAAGCAAATAATTCATTGAATCAGTTTATTACAGCAGAATGAGTAATAACATTCAATTGAAAATTTCTTTGCTTTTGTCAAAATAAGATTATTTAAAGCAATCCGAGAAGAAATATGAAACCGAAGTAGTTTTGCACCGTGTTCAACAACTCAATTATAAGACAGAATTTTGACAACTTATCAACTTTTTACAATCAGTGTAGATACGGATAAGTGAAACTTCATTATATAGACCGATATACCCCAAGAATCACAAGCCCCAATGTCCAAGTCAAATTACAACTTTCCCTTCAATGCTCAAATTGTGATGTGATTCTCAGGAGGCAACAACGTTGTAACTTGTGATTTGGGGAGAATCAGGCTTATAAGAAGAAGGATTACCTTCACAATAGCGCCAACTGCAGCAGTATTAACACTCACGAATCACGATAATAACTTGAAACGACCAAATCGTTTTAAGAAAGAAGAAGCGACCCTTGTTCTACTTTTCTTATAGTGCTAAGTTTTGGTCTAGAAGATGACCGAAACTCATAGCGCCTCTTAAAAAATGTGTTTTTGACATGGCAGAATTCGCATTGTGCGGTAATTTCTTACTCACTCGTTAGTCTCTTCTCTTCTGCGAACAACCACAAAAACTTTCTATACTGGATTTGACAGATTTGATATGAGTTTCGTCACATTACTTCATAATTATCAAAAGAAAGCGAACTCAACTATTTACGAAGCGGAGCTGCATTCGACTTTGTTGGATGACAATGGAGAATGCACAAGATCTTTAAATAACTCACAAAACAGAAAATTGGAACATCAACATGAACAGATAGAAAGAAGCAGTCAGAGACTTTATTGACATGTCAAATGCAAGAAGGCAGTGGTCATAAATCACTAAAAGAACTATGCTTGTTATTTGCGATTTCTTCCCGCTAAGGAGTAAAGTAGAGCCTAGTAAAGCCTTCTCTCAAAGAATAAAGAAGACTCTAAACGAAATCCATATTTTCCGAGTCCTGCTCTTTGGGACAAAAGTATACAGGGTGCATATCAAATTCAGATTTCTTTGAGATAAAAATTCCTCGATTGACATTCGGTTCAGTTTATATCGTTGTAGTATAGATTCTACGACGAACTGTTCGGAATATTGAGGGATATTGACATATGTTATATGACCCGTTATGGCCAGTGAGGATGCCAATCAACGGAGAGAGCCGATGCTGGCTAATCTAGAGTAAATATTTCATTTTCTTCTTCCAAATGTCTGCCCATAGCTTTTGGGAAACCTGGAAAGTTTCTAAAGACGATCACCTATCATCATTTTCAGCTTTTAGACAAATCTGGTGAATTCTATTCTTTTCTTGCTTTAGGTGCTTGTGTACAGAGGTGTAAATCTCGCTGGATTCAAATGATAACCCGACTTTGGTCAGTTCATCCACCATTTCATTCCCAGAAGACTATCTATAAGGAGCAGTTTCCAGTTCTAAAGCACATGGACATTACATTATCTGAGGCGAATGAGAAAAACTTTCATCGAGAAAAACTATACAATATGAACCTAACTAGAAGAGTAAAAATTCTCTGAGGCTGGGATATGGAGAGTAAAGTGATAACAACAGTAATCTTCAGTCCCACAAATCCATTCGAGCAATAGAGTAGAGGTAGATCGACAAATAGGCATACCTAATCTCAGGCGTTGAAAGAGTCAAGTCGAAAGAGAAATAATCCAACAGCTCGCAAGGTATCGTCATGTTAATGATATTTATTTAATCTCCAAATTTATTACGATCCTTGGTATGTTATCCATAAACCACAACATGTGTCCTCAATGATTTATAACTTACTTGTCATTAATCTAACCACGAATTCATTTTTGTATTCTTATTCCCAGAAGAACTTTAAAGCTTAAACAAATTATGTGCTTTCGAAAGCGCATTCCATTAACAGCCCTCTCAATGAAATTCCAAATGGCATTTTAAGCATTCAAATTCAAATAGCTTTAACAAAAATTTACAGCATTTAAGTATCACTCAAAAATATCTGCAATATTTACATTCCGTTTTTTTTTTGTTTCAATATCTTTTCAACCGTTACTTTTAAACAACAAAAAAAAAAACCACAAAATTACTTTTAAATTCTACTCAGACTAAATAAATTATTTAAAATATTGCATTACACCCAAAACTATTTCCATCCAACAAGTTAACAAACTCATACTTAAAAACAAAATTAAATAAATTAAAATTTACAAATTAAATTTAAATTAATACTAAATTAAGAAGACAGTCAAAGATAGATTAATATAAACAGAAAGAGAGATAGATAGAGAAAGAGAGATAAAGAAATAGAAAGAAAATAAAAAGCTCCAAGAGACAACAAGTGTACCCACCTTACTATAAAGCGTTGTACTGCCCGACCGTTGATTATAACCATTGCCCTGGTCCGTATATGTCTTTACCTGAGTATGATGTCTGTCCCGGTCATAGTAATTTGATTGCATCCCCGTCGAATTTTGGCCACTTGTGTTATTGCGGCCCATACCACCGCCGCCGCTTCCACCACCTGTTGCATTATTGTCCCTTTCGCTTGCTATCGTACTTATGCCTTGGTTTTCTTTATGCGATCGACGAGCAGCATATTTTTCAGGTTTAAGTAAACTAAAAAGAGATTTGGAAGATAAATTAATGAACTATTAATTTTTTTCTGCTTTATACCTTGGATACTGTGGACCGAACTGAGTGTAGCAGCAATTGTGCCAACAACCACGTGAGAAAGGATTATATCCACCTTTGAATTTACCAGTAACCTGTTCATTTGTTGTACGACCACGAGACACCAGTACCATATGGAATCCGGTCAAACCAAATATTGGGATTGCCAAAACTGTCACAATGCCCATTAGGCAAATACTGTTTATACTTTGGGTTAAGGAAACTTTACTTCAAAAAGTTTTAACGAGAACGTATTTATAACAAAGAAAGTATTTTATTCATAAAGACTATACCTGTAATAACCTAAAGCGGGAAATACACGATACAATTATCGTACCGATAATCGCACATCGCATGGTAGATTGTATCGCGTGTGTGCATGAAGTGAACCGCTGTACCGATGTCGCAGTGTAGAATGCCTTGAACTCAAAACCAAACTCGATCGTATGCGATCCAAGTCGCATACGATAATTGTATCGTGTATTCCCCGCTTAACACCCGAATGTGTATGTGGACCCAACTCTGATTTTCCCCAACATTACGATTCACAAAAATTCAAAAGCAACGTGGATTGGTGTCTCTTTTCGAATCCTCTCCTATTTTCCTAAATTCCCGCACTGTGTTCTAAAACATTATAAGGGTTTTCATAGCTCCTTGATGTTCGCGTTAATTATAAAAAAAAAAATACTCATCAAACAAAAAAGAAGACACGAATTGGAATTGAACATCATGTGTAGAAGTACGTAGTTATTACTCATGGCTGCTAGGGATAGCAGAACCAAAAGGAAATCAGCATCAATGAAAACGATAGCAGAGAGTATCTATGTTTCCTAAATAAAAAAAGGCGCGTTGCTTTTTTGATAGTTGTTCAACTTTGTTTTTTTTTTTTTTTTTTGCATGACTATAAATAAGTTGAGGGAAGTATTCTCAGAATGAAGCAAAAACTCTATCATTGGGTTTGCCCTGTAGTCGCCGTAAGGCTTTTGAAGAAAAAACCTCAACTCTCCCTCATTGTCAAACTGAGTTTTATCAGCCCTGGGTTATGCCTCAACTCGCCCTAAAATAACGAACAGATTTTGCTGGGGCGAGTTCAGGTAGGTTATATGGTGGGTTGAGATAAGTTCTGGCCATTGCGATGTTTAACGGAAATCTATTGTGCCTAGTTCAATTAACGAACTGGATTGTAAAATGTAAAAGACAAGCATATGTGGTGGTTTCGATTTTGAGCGTGAGAATCGGCAAAGGTTTTTAGACAACTCATAGAGTTGTGAAGGGTTAATTGGTTAATTTTGGATATAATTCAATAAACGAAGCTATCCTAATACCAGTTGATTGCTACTTGGTAAGCGGTAAACTTATAGAAGATTTGATAATAAGCTTCTTAATTTTAATATGTGTGTGAGGTGTGTTGTGATGCCGTGTCGTCTGTCGTAGATCTTCGCTATCTATATTATCAACATTTTGTATTGTTTTCAAGGACAGTGTAGGACAATCTTATGGTTGTAAATTAAAATCGAAATTTCCAAAACAATTGTTGGAAGAGACAGATAATAAGTGATTGCACTTGAGAATGATATGTACCCCTACACCAAGGTCCCTAGTAACAATTTTGAACTACGAAATCCAATAATGAACGAATGTAAACATCATTGTTAATAGTTTAACAAACATTAACAAATTTCGCGGCAATAAATTCACTACGAGGGCGTTTATGATGCTTCCTTTTTGGCATTCGTTGTCCGAGATTGTTACGACGGGCCTTGTGATAGGGACATACCCGCTGATATTTCAGAAAAGTATTTAAAAAAAAATACAAACGCCATTACAATTTTTTTTTACAAATGACGCACTCGGTCATCGGGAAAATACTAAAATACGGCCAATTAGTTTTGCAGAGCCACATTAGATAAAGCAATCAACTGCACCAAACTAAGCAAACGTCAAACATTAGTTTATTGGTCACATTCTCCATTGCAGTAAGCCTTCCATTATATTCAATTGCCTTAGAGACTTTAAGACGACAAACAGCAACCAAATCAAATTTCATATTCCAGCTACGTGATAGTAGAAAGTTAAACAGAGGGAGTAGGAGTACCACTGAAACGTTTTCCAAGCAAAAGAACAAATAAATAAAAATAAATAGGGTGGTACCACAAAGCTCGGGAGTCTTGGATTCTTACGCGTTTCAGGGATTCGCAATTTTGTTTCCCAGTTCCGAACGAACTAAGTGAGAAAGCACGTGACAGTGTAATTACTTTACGACTTTCGAATTACTCGTGAAGATTCCCCTTATAGGAACTCCCATACAATAAGCAGACATGCTTATCATTACACCACGGGCACTAACAGAAGAAACTGTGAATGAAAAGGTCTTGTCTTTCCATTTGTAAAGCTTTTACATATTTAATCGCCAGCAACATGTGCAGACGAACAGTGGCAACACTTTAAATCAGAAGAACGGTCTTTGATATGTTTAATAGTGCGACTGGGTCACGCAACTAATAATGATTCTACAGGCAGAACAAAAGCAGGGATACTAAAAGTGCTGTCTGTGCTCTACAGACAAATGTAACTTACAGCCGCAAGCAAAACCGAAAAAAGTGCCCCGCAGGGATGATGCCAGATAGTTCAGCCAAATGGTAATAAGGGGGCGACGAACTTCTGTCGAGGTGAATATGAAAATTTTGTAGTAGTTAAACAGTTGCAGAGCGAGAAGCCGCGGGACCTAGCGCATTTCTCACAACCAATCCTTATGGGGGAATGGACGGACCTACAATATTCTACCGGATCCCGAGAAAGCTAATCGAGAAAGCGGTTTTCATGGCAATGATTTTACTATCGGAGGGCCATGATCATTCCTGTAAAAAATGTGTTGTTTTGTAACAAAGAGATACCTTAATTAAAGTTGCAGGAGTTTTATCTGTTCGCTTTTGAAATATGTACCTAAGTGCATACACTATTAATTATAAAAAATAAATATCTATGAATACAGTTCCATATTTTCAAAAAGGATACGCCACAATAGGTTCTGTTTGCCGTATATTCGGCATGTTTTTCAGAACATAAAACAAGCACAATGAGAATATACTCAGCATATGTATCGATAATGATACAAGGAAGAAAAAGAAGAACCGATAATTCCTTCGGCCTATACAATTGTTCACCCATGGACAATGATGGTCGAAAGTCTAAAAAAAAAAACAAATTAAATTAAAATTAATTCACTCGCCGATAAATAAAAGAACTTACTTCTATGCAGTGATTGCATACTGAACAATGTGAACATCGTGGCGGTCGATAAAATTTACATGTGACACACCATTTCATCCGCACAGTTATTCCATTTATTTCCGCGTTTTTATACAGTGGCGCTCGAAATTCCTCCTCGCGATCTTCATCAGGAGATGCTGAAAGAACATAAGTTAATGTTTATATTGGAAATTGTTTTTTATATAATGAATTTTGACGGATGGAATTTTTGATGATTTTCAATGGCTGCGCAATGGTTACTTAACGTTTGATATGGGCCCCTTAAAGATGTCGCCGATGAAAAGTTTTGATTTAATTTTACAGAAAAAAAATTATTCATACTTACTTCGAAAAACCAAACAAAGAAAATTATTATTTGACGGAAACCTGTAAATAGACATTCCTCTACGACTCATGAGGGCTCATGAGAGTTGTCTAACGGCATGTAGCACATTATATAACAGACAAGATTAGATTATATGGTGGCTTGAGCTGGGCACTGCGATGCGTTGTAGTTGAAACCTATTTAACCAACCCAAAGAAAGTTTCTGAGCAGTTCTATTGCTTTTGAATTGGATTAGAAATTAATGATCCCTCGTGAGTGGATTAGTTTAAGTTTATAAGGGGGATAGTCTTATAATAAAATATTCGCTTCCTAAAGCAGAGGCGCTGGCATAGTCTGCAGATTGGCTCATTTTGTGCAGATGTTTTTTTCTTCTAAAGAACAGTCTCTGGTTAACAACCGGGTCCAAGGTTTGAGTTTCTTCCACGTTTCATTCATTCATTGCGCTACAAAACCAAAAACTCTACAATATGAACTTTGTTTAGAACTGAAATTATTTGACTGGGCCCAGTTTATCACATTTCGTGAGAGAGAGGAACTAATTCTTGAACAGGAGGTAGTTACATCAGACAACATCCATTAGAAAATGGTTGTGATATATAAGAGCTATTTATAATAACTGTTGTCATCAATTTTCACGTAGCGACAATACAAATGTATGAAAACGCTGCGTTTTTTTCTTCTTGTCGCGTTGGTGTGGGTATTTTCACATGTCATTGTATAATTCAATTTTGGTAACAACTGAAATTGGAGCTTCCGCAACTGCAAAAACGCTTTGGCTTGGGCAGATCCTTAAAACAGAGCGATGAGCCCCGTAGACAAGCGCATTTGTCATAACCACTGCCTTTGTGAGTTAATGGAGGGGACCTACAATTTTCTAACGGCTAATCGAGAACGCACTTTTCATGGATATGAATTTACTAACGGAGGACTTGCCAATTTCTCGCGAAAGGCGATACCATTGGGAAAACATTTTTGCCTCTGTTGAAATTTGAACCAAGAACCTCTAGGTTAACATTGACATACTAACCATCACAAACGGGTACAATCCTTAAAACTGTGGTTCTTAATAGAGTAAGAGAAAATCGTAATTTTAAAATAGAAACACTGAATCAGAGAGTTATTGAAAGCACGGACACTAAGATCTTGACTTATGTAACTCTACTGAATCAACCTTGAATAAGAGAATACACTTCTGTCCCATTACTCTATGAAGACTTCGGGATACAACCATAAGTTCATTTGATAATGGAATCTTCATATTTTCAGTTTACCACACGAAGAGCTTGTGTTCTTGAAAAGGACACCTGTCTGCTACACAGCAATATACCTGTGAAGCAGGCCAAGCTGAAATCATCCAGCTCTTTTTCTAGCCTCGAGTATTTCCCTGAGCTTAAAGAGAATTTTTGGAGCACAGAATGAATCGAATTTGTTATTGGAGCCGTGTTCGATTATTTTTATCGGGAACTTCGGGTAGTGCGGCTAAATTAGGAATCTTTATAATTGACTAGACGTCCGAAGTTGGGCCCAAAATAAAATTGATAAGCATTTCTGACGTGGCGGGTGCTGAAACTAAATTGTTTCAGGGGAAAAACGCAACTAGCTATTTCACTGGAATACTAGCCGTGTTTTATTGGGAATCGGTATTCACTTCAGCAAAACGTCGCAAAACATCGCACATGGGAAAACAACAACGATAAGTGAACAACGATATCGTGAACAAAAATAAATCACTTGCAGAAGTGAACAACAGGGATGGCTGGTAAATGGTTTTTTGGAACATAGAGGTTGGCAGACTTTGGGATATGTTCGCCAATATTTCTGAGTTTCGACAACAGAGAAAACACTGTTTATAAAAAAAAGCGATAAAAGAGACGGATCAATCAATTATACAATTGTTATCTATAAGTCGTAACCACGTGTTTTGAACCCTATCGAAAAGGCGCAAGGATGATGGAGCAGCTGACCAAATATGGAAGTTGTACTCTAGTTCTGCACAGTCTTGAAATTCTTTTTCGAAACTTAAACTGGTCATTGCGTTTTGTTTGAAATAATATCGAAAGTACTTCTTAACGACATCGGCATGAAGAAATCTGTCACAACTAAAATATATGTATATAGGTTAGGTTAAGTTAAAATGGCTGTCGGGAAAACGATGCCATGTTCGCCACCGATTGTTTGCTGTTAATGTCAAAGTGTTAGAAGTGTAGGAGTATGTCTAATGCTGCCGACATATAAGCAGGCTGACTTTTGGACTTTGATTAGTCAGTCACGATAAGTCGTTTGTCCAAGGCTGCAGGAGAAAAGTGTCAAGGTGGGTTTTCTTATTCTTTCTTGTACAGCTAAGCTTTTTGTCTAAAATAAGACCCAAATACTTTGCTCTGTCTAAGAAAGTTAGTAGAATTATTTTTATAAATGGAGTCATGGAGTGCTTGTTTGTGGAACTTTGTATTTCCTTGTGAAGATGATAAGCTCAGTTTTGTGGAGATTTACACCTAGTCCAACTTTTTTCTACATTTAAACTAGCCTACAGTAAAAACCTAAGTTTTTCAAACTACACAGGGATATCTGTAAGGCTCAGATACATAAGGCCAAATTTTTGCAAGACCAACATATAGAGCAAAAAATACTTCTGTGCCCAAAAGGATTTAAAAATGTTTAGTCCTTCTAAAGAACATTAAGAAATCAATTACATCATTCGTCCCAAGGTTTTTCTTCTATTCATATGCCAGTTCCATCGACAGAGCTTATTTACTGTCAGCTCAGATTTCTGTTAACTTGACAATTCCTTGAAGTGTATTAGGGGTGGTTTTATAAAAATAAAAAATTTAATAAACCTCATTCATCTTATCACTACGCCCGTCGCCGTAGTAACAATTTCGAACTACATATAAAAAAGGGTAGCGCAATAGAGTGAGAAGGCTAAGGGCATTTGTCACAACAATGCCTTGTGAGAAAATGGAGGGGACCTACAATTTTCTGTCGATTTCAGAAGGCTAATCGAGAAAGTGTTTTTCATAGTAATGAAAGTAATGAAATTGCTATCAATAGGCTTGCCAATTTCTAGCGAGGTCGAGAATTTTTTTGTTTTTCTGTTGGAGTTCGAACCACCCACGTAACAGGCAGATACGCTAATCATTACGCAACCCGCACCAAAATTTCGGACTACGAATGTCAAAAAAGAAGTGTCACGCACTCGTAGTGAATATTTTTCCACGAAATTATTTACTAATGATCAAATTATCAACAAGTTTTAAATACCTTTCGCAATGAGTGTTACAACGAAGACGTTTTTAGTCCCTTCTTTTTGGCATTCGTGGTTCTAAGTTATAAGGACCTTTCCTTTTTTGTGCTCGCTTGGCTGCGGTACAAGATTTCAGTTTCCTACGGTCAAGTAAAATCACGTAAGGACTTCGTCCGGAAAAATATTCTGAAACACTTGTCGGTTGATTGAAACTTATCAGTAGATTAAATAAAACTTCAAAAATATGGAATACCCTACTAGATAACCTTGCTATCAATGTTCACAAAAACAAGCAAAGAATTTCTCTTACTTTCCTTTGGGATAGCACGAATGCATGAAATGTAAATCTATAATCCTTTTGATTAAGGTTTTAAATGACGTAAACTTTGTTAAAATATGACACTTAAAAGTTTAAAATCCTAATATAATTAGAAGGTGTTTTAAGAAAATGGAAGTTAGCTCATAACTAAAAAAATAAATAGGGTGGCGCAACAGAGCAAGGAGCCCCTGAGTCTAGTGCATTTCTCACAACCATGCCTTGTGAGGGAATGGAGGTGACCTACATTTTTCTGCCGGTTCCGAACGGCTAATTGAGAAAGCGCTTTTCATGGCAATGAATTTACTAACGGAGGACTTGCCAATTCCTCGCGAAAGGCGATATTCGTGGAAAAACATTTTTACCTCTGCTGGGATTCGAACCTCGAAACTCTGGATTAGCAGGTGGACATGCTAACCATCACGCCACGGGTACTACGTTAGCTCATAGCTACCAGTCAAAAAATCAGCTTGCTGTTCAATGTTTAGATAAAGGTGCCCATCTTAGGTTAGATTATGTTAAAGTGGCTGTTATCTCAGCTAGCACGCTTAGGCCTGTTGCGCCCATATCCTTATCCAACTAGAACCATTTTGAGCTTACAATGATGCGGGAGAGACGCAGAGCATCAATGTAAGAAAGAAACACGGACCTAGGTGCATTCTACGTTTGTGAGCTAAAGCTGGGCATGAACAGAGAAGGTGGGGTATAGTTTCCTCCTCCTCATCTATACAGCTTCTGTAAAAATCGTTTAAGGCCACTCCTACCCTTGCGGCATGTCTTCCAACAAAACAGTGTCCTGTGATGACACCTATCGTCGCCCTAATGTGTTTTCTTTTAAGAGAGATCAAGTTCGACCGTTTAAAATCTACTAGTTGGGGTCAGCTCTGTTTTGTTGCGTTACACGTTAAACTGTTTGACCATTTCGTCTAACACTAAGATACAGATTGAAACAATAAATTTTAAAGGAAGAATGTCGGAAATGTTGGAAAAAATGTCAACATTCATATAAAAATGTGAAAAAAAAACATCCATACAATGTTTTCAATTGTTTAAAAGACCTTTTTCTATTACGTTGTTTTAAACATTTTTATATAAACTTAAGAAAAAAAAACTGTTTTCGAAGTTTTTAAACTTCAAGAAATAAGAAATCGTAAGCAGCAAAGTCCCTGCATGTAAAAGTGGGCATGCGATTCTATTCTGTTAAATACTTGTGACCCTCCGACATCCATTCTGTTTTTGTTCTAGACCTAGACACTTGAAAAGTCTCCAGTTGTACCATCATTTAGCAATGAATCGGCCGGCAAATCATTCGAAAATCAAAAATCTATTCCGGAAAGGATTCTACTTATTCTTTTGTTATGCATGTGTGTAAGTGCAAAGTCTTGTTATGATGTATATAACATGCTTGCCAAGGAATACAGCACCACAACTATCCCCCTTAACCGTCTAAAGCCCCTTACTATTTGTATCCCAAAACTAAACAAAATGAATTAAAAAAAAGTAGCTTCTCATCGCATTAATCACTTCTGGCATTGAATTCCATTCATCATAACCGTTCCCTCTACCACCACGTCGCTTCATGGAAGTGTGCTACAAACAAAGTCGTCATCATTACCTTTCGGAATCACACCTGGGTCCATAAATGTCGCTAGTGTAAAATTGGCTAAAACGAAAAACGTGATGACACCTTGGTAAGCTGGAACCCATGGATGTCGGTAGACGTAGTATTGGCATCTGAAATAAAAAAAAAATAAAAAAACAAAATTAGTATAACCTCAATAATTAATTAGAAAAATTTAATTAATGAACCAATCTAGATGCAAATTCTCTACACAAAACCTCACGATACGACTCCTCTTCAAACAAAGTTCTCATAAGGAAGAGAAGAAGGAAATAGAAGCAGTTCCCTCCCCGGATGGGGAAAGTAAGATAAAAATTTGTTTGCAGCACCAATTGTTATACTTCTTTCCATACAATACCCAAGTCATGTTTAATGCATGTTCATTACATTCAATGGTGTTGCTGGCAGTATAAATTAAAGCATCAATAGCACAAAATATCACAAGACACCAGAATAATTGACCCGGAAATCCGTGTAGACAACGACAAATAATAGGGGAAAAAACAAAAGCTATATGGAGGCGACACTCTTAGTGCGTCGGTAGCTTCTGTTGGCTTTAATGTGCAAATGCTTTATGTGGAATATGTAAGAGATTTTATGCAAAACGAGCAGCGAGCAACACTTAAGTGTATTTAGCATCATTGCCCCTATGTATAGAAGTAGTACCAGGTATAGGAGACGATAAAGGAATAAACTATGGAAACACAGGAAAAACTAAGAGTATGCCTAGCCAAGGATGCCAGAAAAGAGTTAAGGCTTTGCCTTCATTATAAAACCTAATTGCTACACAAGACTCCCATTTTTAAATTTTTTTTTCTTTCTTTCTCATTCTTCTTCTACAGAAAGCTGGTAAAGGAGTTTTCCTTGTTTTTTTGTTTTTTTTCCTTTTTCAAAGGAGAAAGAAAAAAAAAAACAGAAAACAAAATTCAAATAAAAACTTTTCATTTTTCTTTGACTTAATGGGAGATGACTCTTATGCTAAGAAGGACTACGTATGCACAGCAATTTCCCATTGAGGAAAATGAACTTCAACAAAGCCTTATTGTTGACACATGTAAACAAGAAAGCGGATTCCACGAATATTCAAATATTATTTTTTAATGAAGAAGTGATTCTCTCCTCTCTTTTTTTTTTAACTCAAACGCAAACGTTTCGTTTTGGTTGGGAAAATATTAAGTCGGAGTTTCAACGAGGAACATTTTGTGGAGACGGTGAGTCTTTCAGCAAATATTTTCGGTTTAAAATGATTCTTCGTACTTTTTTTTCGTTATGATGGACGCCAAGAGCAATTGGTTTGGAAAAGCATTAGTTAGCACAGAAATACCATCTTTGGAATTTTAATTAGTTTTCATATTTGGTGGGTAGAAGGAGGCTTTTTAATGAGTTTTACTAAAAGCTTCTATGGTCGCATTACATGCAAAGTTTTTTTTATTTAATTGAAGTAAGCACGAACAAAGAGAGAACTTAACAATAATAATTTAATTAAATTTCTGCCAAACCCAATTGGATTTTCTGTATAGACGGCTGTTGACACAAAAAACCACGTGTGAACGAATAAAAGCATATGTGTGTTGTTTTAACAGATTCTCTTTCCACTCATACTTCCATTTTATGTTGTCTTTAATGCAATGACAGTTCTTGAGTTAAATTGAAAAATATTAAAAGAGCTTTAATATCTACATTTATATACTGCACGGATACTGATAATGGGTGTGTACTCCACTAGGAACTAGGATCCACCACCAGGAGGCGAGTGTTGACAAAGGGATGAAAAAAAATAGATCAACACTTGCTCTGTGAGTAATGACTGACTGCCCGAATCTCAGTGTTCTACCAGAGCTTTTCGAGAATATTACAGCAGATGAATTTGACTTACATCAGAACCAACTAACGGTGAACTTCAGCAGTCAAAAAACCAGAAACCCCTAACTGAGCTTCTCCAACATATTTCAGGGTCTTTCAATACTAGAAAAGAGTATTGAAATAGAGATGGTGGCGGATGAGATCCTAGCGAGCCAACAGCAGCTCTCACTCCCCTGCAGCAGGATGCTGACACCGGATAATCCGACCCCTTATGTCCAAGGGGATGCCAAAAGGACCTGGCTCTCCAGGTTGGGGGTTGCACGTGGAGTTAACTACCCAGCCACGTAAAAACAGGTTCCGAACATAGTAACCAACAGCCTCGTATAAAAATTGTGATTTCAACTTTGACGACCCAAGCAACCGAAAAATTGGAAAAACCTCCGGATGGGCACATGATACGTAAGATCCCTTAAGGGGCACGGCTAGTTTCTCGAGCTCAAATGGAGGTGATTTTTTTAAGGTGTAAAAAAAATATGGCTTCAAATATTCTGTAATCTTAGGAGTTTATTATTATATTCGAGTTAAAATATTGAAATCAAAGAGAGATATGGACCATGTCTTGAACTCCTAAAAATTAGAAGACGTTAATTTGCCGCATTTTTTTTTGAATTTTTCTGGTACCTGTAACAAATAAATAAAAAAAAATGGCGATAAAGTAGACCCTTTTTCCCATACAGCCATCTATAATTCGAGTGAAAAATTGGAAATTGACAAAATGGCCACAAAAAAGAGGTCCAAATCTCGTAAAAAAAAAAAATCGTTTTTCGATGGCTGCCAAATTTACAATTATCATCCGATCTTAAAAGTTGTAGATGGCTGTATGTAAAAACATATGGAGAGTACGCAGTTAAGATTTTAAGACGATTCGTTAATATTTGCGTGAGTTACAGCTGCGGCAAATTTGAAAAATGCAATTTTGAGAAAAACGCGTTTCAGAGCAGTTTTCGATATAACTAACATATATTCATGTAGTAGAAAGGATCTAGATGTCCTTGAGCATTCAGAAACTTAAGCCGCAAGCAATACAAAGGAATTGTAGGACATTAAGGACGAGGCACCTGTTGGGCGCACCGCCGCCGTGTTGGGATGCGTGGAGGTCGAGCACCCGAGATGCTTCTCTGCTATACTCTGTCATTTCAAAAATATCCAAGATATCATTATAATATTTTAGAACATCATTTTTGAGATGTTTACCTACCGAAAAATGAAAAAAAAATCGATTTTTTGAAAATGAGAAACTAGCCCTTAACGGATGACGTGCAGCAGGAGAATTAGAAAAAACATGTCCTAGACATGACGTAGAAATCGTTCTCGGCCATTTTAACACAAAGCTAGGGAAGGAACACATCTTTGGAAATACAATTGGTAAGCACAGCCTGTATGAGAAAAACACCAAAACCGGACAAAGGCTAATCGATTTTGATTGCCATTGCCTTTTTCAATCGAGTGTTCCTACAACTAATAAGAATTCACCCTGAATTAAATTCGTTATCAAAAGGTGTTGGTTGAGACGAGGCCCAGGTTCACCCCGAACTATAATGCCCACCTAGCTAAGTAATCAAGTAAGCGATTGATAAAGTAATTTTTCGACAGTTTTGTTAAGTAGTGTTCCAAAAACCATCTTAGCTTGAATCCTTTCAAGTGTCATAGTATGAAGTTATGACGTGAAGGAATTCCCTGCATTAGAAATTATTCAATATCTCAACAGTCTTTATGTCAACCTCAAGTTTCAAAATTCTGTAACCTTGACGTTATTTTTAGTATAAAACTGAAATGAACACACATTTTGTTGCAGTCAACATTTTTTTTTGATGTCAATGGTAAGCCTCTGCACAAAATCGCTTTGTTTACTCAGGTAATTTGTAGCCTGGGTCAACTTTCCTTTATGGCAGCACGTGTATTTCTTTGACCTTTCTTCAATCAATAAGTTAGTTAGTCGTGCGTTTATAGCTATCAAGTCAAAAGAAACTGGAAGTAGATATGGAAATTTTAATTCGTTTTTTCAACGCAACACAAACGAATTTAGACTTACCAATTCGGGAGTTCAAAGTTAACAGATTTGTTTTATTTTGGAGCGCAGATTTTCTCTGCTTGACTCTATAGCACGGGTCACACACGGCTGGTTGCCAGCGGCGAGTCGAGGAGCCGCTACTGCCAGCCGCTGATCAGCTTTGTGGGAACACGAAATTCACCACACTCGCTGCCAGCCGAAAAGTATTTAGCAGTGGCTGGCAAAGTTCAACAATGAACATGTTCAACTTTGGCTGCTAGCATCGGCTGCTAAAATAAAAAAATACTGCTGCACGTTCCATATCGTAAATTTTTCATTAAAAATTTGTGTCAAATATCATAAATAGGTTTCAAGATCTGTAGGTAAGGTATATATAAAAATGAATTGCTGTTCGTTAGTCTGGCTTATACTCGAAAACAGCTGAACATGTTAATTTTATCTTGGTCTTGAAATGTTCGTGGAGGTTTAGGGAAGGTTTAAAAGGTAAGTAAATATGAAAAAAAAGAATTGGAATATAGTAAAAGTAACAATTCCTTTATTCTTTAGTGTAATGATTAAAAAATTCAATTCAAACAATACTTTTTTTTCTTAATCGTTTTTGACAACAAAGAATTAAAATAATAAATAACAAATAATAAGATTATTTAATTGTTTGTTTTGAAAATTATTTTAACTTTTTGATTGGTAAGAATTTATTATTTATAACCCATGAGTACATTAGACTATGTTCCATCCTCTAATTCCCACAGGAACGGATATGGAAATATTTAAGATTTGACAACCAATCTTTGTAAGTGAAGATTGCCGCTACGTGCGCAAAAACTTTCTGTACTTTTGTGATTCTTTGTGATATTGACATTCCAGGTAATGTGCTTTTCCAATAATTTTTTTTTTCTGATATTCTTTGATAGTGACAATTTACTACTAATTTAGCAATTTACGATGACGAGGAGAAGGCGGCCTGACTTACTAGGTCGAGGATCTCAATGCGACCATTCATAATTTTCTTCCAGGACAGTTGGTTTCCTTCAAATCAGTCGACACCGTTATGAACCACGATGACGTATGTAGTCAACCACGGAAATTCTAAATTCACTGGAATTGCCTGGACTACCACCTCATAAGTTGCAGTTAAAAGGAGGATCAGTTGTCATCATGCTGTGTAACATTAATCAACCTCGACTATGGAATGGAATAAGTCTGGCTGCGAAAAGGCTGAGGAATAACGCCATTTAAGCAACAATCATAAAAGGACAATACAAAATACTTGATTCCGCGAATACCGATGATGACAACGGATTTACCATTCGATTTTAAACGGTTACAATTTCCAGTACGCCTGGCCTTTGCGATTACCATAAATAAATCACAAGGACAGTCGTTAGAAGTTTGCGGAATCAACTTGGAGTTATCCTGTTTCGCGCATGGACAATTATACGTCACATGTTCGCGCGTTGGAAAACCGTCTTCTTTGTTTATTTACGCACCACAAAACAAAACAAAAACTATAATTTATGAGAAAGCTTTAAAAACAGGCTGTATAATAACAGTGTGTGTCTGTCAATAACAAATTTAAACCTTATATATAGCCAGTATTTCAGGAAAACACCGTTTTGTACGTATAAGCAACGCGATGTGCCAAAAATAATAATAATATTTCAATGTTCATAAAAAAATTATTTTTTATTAAATAAGGATTCATTTTGTTTGTTTTGAAATTAATTTATACAAAAGTATAGGTCTTTTATTTATCGGAACACAAAAAAGAAATTTTTGATATATTCTCTTAAGTATATACGATTGACTCTGGCGTATACGTACTGTTTTTTTAAGTTTTATTCTGATAATAAACTGTGACTGCTTTCAATACATTTTATATTTAAGAGTTCAATGAGAAATGATTTCGTTCACATATTTGCACGTGAACGGAAGATTCTCTCTGGAAAGGAGTTGGAAATGGAAACCTAGAAACTACTGGACAAATTTCAAAAATTCTTTCGGCACTGGGATGCCACATAGTCCCTCAGTAACTTATATGGCCTTTACACTACACAAACCGTTTGTACAAACATATGTATTTGTTTTTGTAAAAGTCTTTGTGCAAACTGTTTGAGTAGTGTGTAGCGATGTTGATTGTTTGCGCAAACGGTTTGAAGAAATTCAAAAAATTTTGAATTTTTCGTGTTTGCGGGTCGGCTTGTTAGAAATAAATTTCAAAAGCCATATTTGTATGGTTTTCTGTAATAAGAGAAGTTTGATAAGAGAAGCTGGCGACTAGCAGCCGACGGTGTGAAGCGGCAGCCCTTTGTGACCCGCGCTTATTAATCGTAAACAGCATGAAGTATAATCAGCACAACAAACAGAGCCGAAAACAATTGAGAAAATAACCTTTATCTACTTTAACCCCTCATTGACTGATAATTTGTTTTGTCTCGTTGTTTTTGGGATGAAGAAAAAAATTAAAAGCATAAAATGGAAAAATGAAGGGGGCAAATCAAAGACATAACTCTGTATTTACTTCTTATGTTTACGGCAACAAAAAACATCTTGGGAACTCCTATCGTCTATATATGATAATGAAAATGTCAAAATCTAATTTCTTGCTTCAATCGCAGATACAAAATTTCATTACACAAAATCCAATTCCATTCACCCTTTCGATCAATGCACGAAGTCAAACAAGTGACAGCAAAGTTTCAACAAACTTTACAGAATCCGAATTACCTTTACGCCTTTACCTCTTAACTTTACACATTTCTTAATTGCACACTGCACAATCAAGAATTTACGAATACCCATTTACCACCCTGAGCTTTAACATTTTCCCACAAAACACCAAGGCCAATTCAAAGACAAAAGTAACTTGTGACACGAAAGTTGGGGAAAGACAGATATGTACCACCTGTTGGGAGTCTTTACGTATGTACATGTGCTTGTGCACGTCATTCCACTTCAATTCGATAATTTAAAGCGATTAAATTAAGAACACTCCTTCCGAGCTACCAACCGCACTCTCATCATCACTTTACAGTGTTTCAGAGCGTTTTCGAGTATTATCATGACATAAAATCATCACTCACATTGATCCCCGCTGCGTCGTCGACGTTGCCATCGTCGTAGTGTTGTAGTCGTTCACATCAAATCGGATGTCACGCTGTTCCACATCGTTGTCTAAACATTTGCTGTCTAGATGTGTCTCTACCTTTGTCGTATGGCCTTGAGAACCGCCTATCAAAAGAAACATAACATTTGTTTCCTCCTCCATTGCATAGTAGTTGAGAAAAATTAATTTAAAAAATAAAAATAAAAGAAATAAATCGTTTCAATAGCCACAACCCGGTGCACCTACTCGTACTGCATGTTGATGGCTGATAAGAAGTCACTCGAGTAGCAATGTCACTTGCGTCAGATTGAGGTTTGAACAGCGGATTATCTCATTTGGTGTGATTGATATAATGTAATGAAGACTGAAGCCCCACGTGCTGTTTCTGTTTCAACAAGAGTAAACTGTTGATTTGAATATGTTTTCCATGTGAAATTTTACTGACGTAGAGCAGGCGGCAGCCTGGCGGGGATGATGCTTTTGATTGGCATGCATGGGAAGCGCTGCGAACAGTGTGCAGAGCTGTAGAGGTGAAAATTGAAAGTCTCAAATCGGTCTCAGTCGTTTTCATTAGATTCGTTAGGCTGGTATTGATTTATTTTTGTGTCGTTTGGCTCGAATACGAGGATTGCGTTTAAACGGCTTACATAAATGGTTATGAATTGTTTTAATCACAGACTGCAACATTTTAAACTATCGACAATTCAAGGCTTGTGTGTTAATAGGTGGGTAGAAGATGGCAAGACTCACAGCTATACGAAGCGTTGGATTTGTGATTTAAGTTTTTTCGACCAAGTTCTGTCAGGTTATGAGGTAGTGTTGAAGTATTGCGGTTGAGGTTAGCGTACATAAGACAAAGAGGAGAAAGCTTATTTGACATTCAATACTCATATACTTAACGATAGTTTAATTGTGTTTTTGTTTGAATACGATGGTGAAACTTATAAAAAAACACTCACACAATGAACAATTTAATTCAATTGAAAGGTAAACAAAGTCTTTTGGTTTTCAAATTGGCTACACTTACACTAGCGATTTAGTCATTTACAATCGCCTTAAAATGAGCCTTAATGCCACACTAGTTCAGAATGACACTTGAATCAATTTATAATTGATTTTAACTTCACACTTTTTTGAGTCACTCTAAATTTAAAACTATGCAACTGCCTTTCAAATACTTAAAATCTTGCTCAAACTCATCGGACTTTTCTTACTTGTTTGACATTTCGTGTGATTTATTTCAGAGCTAATATTTATTTTGACTCAAGTATTTCAAGGCAAAAACTAAACTTTCATTTCAAATTTCAGTTTTCAATCAAAATTTATCCTATTTTAAGGGGTTAGGGATAGTCGATTTTTTTGCATTTTTTTAAAGTAAGATATCTTTCGAGTTATTCAGCTTTGTTTTCATCTTTCATTACTGTACATATCGACTGTAAAACTTTAAATGCGTTTTTCTCAAAACTACGTTTCTTGAACTGGTAACCATTGTAACTCAAAAACCGCTCAATAGATTTGAATGAAACTTATAGTACAGCTTTTAGAAAATGTAAAAAGCTAGTGCCTGATCGAAGGATTTTTTTTAAATTCGATTTTTTATAAACAATTAATTGTTGTTTTTTTTCCCGAAAATCAGAAGAAAAAATTTGAGGCCGCCATTTTGTTAGTTTTGAAAAAATCTTCGATCAGGCACTAGATTCTTATGTTTTCTAAAAACTATATAAGTTTCATTCAAATCTATAGAGCGGTTTTGGATTTACAGTGGTCACCGCAAGGACCCATTATTAAAACCTATTCAACTTAGACCGCCATTACTCGTAAAATAATTAATTTTTTTTTTTAAATTTTAGTGAAGTAATGTTAAAGTATGATGAAATGATACTATGATTTTACTTATGTGAAATAAACTTAATTACTAGTAAAAAAAAATTCTTAAAAAATGCCATTTTTTCACGTTCCTGACTAAACCTAACCCCTTAAGTCTATTACTTCACTTCATTTGGCGGAACTGGAAGAATTTTGATACTGTTGACATTTATTTGAACCAAGTCCATTTTAAAGTTGTCACTAGTTAGTGGGGTGTTTATAAATCGTTTGTATTTAATGATCTCATTTTAAAGTTAGAGTTATGTTCTCCAGAGCTCGCACTTTTTCTTAAAAACGCTCTGGCTATAAATTGCCGCCACTGTTTCTAAAGTTTGTCAATTTAACAACTAGCAGTACATTTGTGGTTAGTACGCTTTGTCGTTTGAATAGACTACTTAAGGAGAACGCATAAAGTACCATTGCCTATCAAGATCCAAAAATATGAAGATTTTTTCATACAAAACTCGTCTCCTAAGAACTTAGTACCTTTCCCTTGACTACCAACCCCCCTTTATTACCAGCTATTTTAAAGATTTATACTTGAATCTACCATCAACAATTTTTTTAAGGAGTTTGGCCACCCTAGAGGCTGAAAAAATAGGCTTTTTGTGGATTTTTTTTTTTCAGAAATTCTACAAAATAAATCGGGATAACAAAAACATGATTTTATTATTTATATCAATGACTGCTTGCAATAATTTTTTTGAAGCTATTTATTAGAAAATGGCGGCATGTAATTTTTCAAATAATAATGAGCAAATGGATTTTTTCGATTATATATACTAACAGCTATAGAAGTATGTAGGTTTTTTGCGATATATTGATTTTTGGCCAAATGGCGTCCTTGTAAAGTGAAAAGTGCAAAATTTGCGTAGAAAATTGTCAGAAAATTGTTAATAACAAGTGAACTACGCAATATAAAAAAAATCCTACGTACTTCTATAGAAAATGTATATTTCAAGACATGTTTTAAATTTCAAGTTAATCGGTTTAAAATTGCTTGAGTAACGCCAACTTGAAAAATACAGTATTGAGATAAACGCGTTTAAAGTTTTGAGTAGTAGAAAATCATGAATAATTTTACAATACCTTTAATCTTGATGCCGGAAAGCGACGTTAGACAAATCTAACTCTAGTCTAGACTAGTCAGGAAATAAATATTTTCAATAACAACTGCCGTATGCATGCTCTATTCACCGAACGTACCTTCCCCCCTTGCGCTCACAAAAGGAGCTCGCTGTGGAAAAGACGGCCTTGTAATAAAATTCGAAAACCAAGTACCTAAAGGTTTTTCTCGGCCATAATATTTTGGGACATCATTTTTGAGGTCCTAAGGGACCATTTAGAATTGAAAAAAAATCGATTTTTTGAAAATTTTAGGGTGGCCTAACCCCTTAAAGTACACATTTGAAAGTACCTGCAACAATAAGAAATACTTCGTTTGCTTTAGCGCTTCCTTGCGTTTCCTGTTAGTACGATGCTGAAACGAATAGAAAATCCCATACCAAAATTACAAAACAATTAGCCGTTCGGAACCGGCGAAAAATTGTAGGTCCCCTCCATTCCCTCACAAGGCATTGTTGTGAGAAATGCGCTAGGCCCAGGGGCTCCTCGCTCTGTTGCGTCACCCTATTTATTTATTTTTTTTTTTTTTAATTACAAGACGGAAGCGTAAACGGAAAATTTCGCTGTCATTCATATTGTGCAGCACGCTGCTGCTTTGCGAAATGGATGGATAGTTGTAGTAGATTTTTTATAACAATTTTTACAATTTTCTACACTTTGCCGTCCGTCATTAATTTCTTGGTACACTTAAAGCCTAGTACGCTGCAGATGCGAAACGGAATTCTTCGTTGGTCTCCACAAGCACGACGAAATCGTGAACACTCAGCGGAAAATATCTGTGTGGAGATTTATCAGGTGTTTAGAAAAAAAGACAATTAAAGTCAAGTAAATTTCCAACAACAGAAGAACTTAAGAAATTAATTTATTCGAACAAAATGAATTTTCAAAAACTTTTTTCCACAATAAATTTTGTTTTCTTTTTTCTTTTGGGTCTATTTTGATCATTTTTGCAAAAAATATACATTTTTCAAGTGTTGATTTTGTTGTGGCACAAAATATGTAAAAAAAAAAAAAATAGAACTGTCAAAACTTCGCAAGCATTTATTGTCCCAAGATATAAATGATGGGGGAAAAGTGTGGAGAATTTCGGAAATTGTAGTAAAACAATTATCCACCTATAAAACCCTTTATTTCATTTATATACATTAAAAAAATTCAGGACAGTCATGCCGTTTTTTAATAGAAAAGATTGTGAAAAGCGGGCTGTACAATTACTCGCTTACCCAGACCATATTGACGTAATGGGAAGAAGAAAGCAGCAAAAATTGGTTTGATGATTAATGAATGCAAAACAAAGTATATGCTGTCATTGACAAAGGAGATTGACAGAGAGCATATCGACAAATTGGTAAAAACGTCACAAGACAGATATAACTTCGAGGTACCAGAAGACACGGAAAACAAACGAAGCATAACTCTTGCCAACCGTTGCTTGTTTGTGTTAAGAATGCAATTGAGAAACAAAAGCCTCTCTAGAAAAATCAAGGTAACTTTTTACAAGACCCTGATAATCCCAGTCCTGCTATATGGCGCGGAAGCATGGACCTTATTGAAAGCAGATGAGGAGAATGATCTTTGGGCCCATATGCGAAGACAAAGTGTGGAGTAGAGGATACAACAATGAATTATATGAGCTGTAACGCGCCGGCTCGACGGATTTTCGAAAGTACATTGCAGGGAAATAACGGAAGGGGAAAACCTCGACTTTGGTGACGCAATCAAGTGGAAGGAGATCTCCACCGAACTCAGACTTAGACCAAAACTAAAAAGAGCTCACCCGAAATCGAAGATGTTGATTGAGACACTGCAATGTTCACCTAAGTTAAGTGAAAGAGAGTTTCTTCATGGGGTATGAGGTATTAGATGACTGCTGGAGAATAGGGGAAATAATTAAACAACGATGTTGTCTTCAGTTTGCATACAAAAGTCGAGAGCTTAATGCATGGAAAACAGGCGTCGAAAGCAAATTCAAATGGTCATAAACAAGATTGACGGTAGTAAAATTAAGGTGATATTTTGAATTAAGTTAATTTATTTGCTACAGGACAGATTCCAAAACATCTAATTTTTCTACAACTTTATGTCAATGCTTCCTTCCCTAATGGGCTACAGCGGCTCCGGTCGAAAATATCTGAGAGTTGTATAATAATTCAAGCTGTCAGCTTCTTATACAAATTATTGACCATAAAGCTAAACCGAATGAAAAAAAAAGTAAATGAAACGACATGCTCACACGGCTGTAAATAAGAAAAATAAACAACAACAACATCAGCTAAAGAAAACAAAGTTGAGATACTTTTTCGGAAAACTTTTGTTCGGAAAATTTATGATACAACTGCTATGCTTATAAGAAATTTGGCTAAAATCTATTCAAGTTCACACATTAATGGGTGTACTTTATTATTATCATAAAAGTCTATGGCGAAGGACTCTGAATCAAATTCTTTTATTGATTTTCAATTTTTGTTGATTTACGAGCAAAGCGTTTTTTCTCGTTCTCTTTCTCTCTCTCTTCTATTCTTTGTTGTCTACGAGCACGTTTTTACTCATAAAATTAATTATATACAGAAGAAATCGCAAATCAAATAACGTCAGAGTCACTTGAACATTTCTCGGCTGCGGGGTAGAAAATGGCAACAACCAATCGATGTGATGTGAGTTCGATGACGTAAAGGAAGAAAATTAGTACTGTGAGTGCTGACGGATTTTTCAAGTTTCAGGATTTAACACACATTAGCGTTGGCGGCAGTATTCCCTTGGATTCAGATAATGCAATAAATGCTAAGAAGTGGTTCCTTTATGATGGAAACTAATTCAATTACTATTCACTTTATTTACTTAAAAAGATTAAACACGTATTTGCCAAAGCACTTTTCTATCTCGTAAACACTCAAACTTACTTTACTTTGTAAACGCCCTGAATACAATTAAATTAAAAACACAAAATAGAACTCTGCTATGAGATAGAACAGGCAGTTGTAGTCATTCTGGCTTACATGTCCTTCGCCTAGTAATCGATTTTCTGTCAACAGTTTGAACTGAACCTGCAGATTTTTTGTATTTTTTTTTTTTTATCTCCGTCTGTAAACTTTGACAATTTTTAATGCCTTCATTTGAATGATGTAGTCGACGTTGGAGTGAAAGAAAACAATGGCTCTCTTGTGTGTGTGTGTATTTTGACTGTCATTCCTGGAAGTCCTTTGTTTTCTTTTCGGCTTTTAAATTGAATTTGAGTGAAAGCTAAGAGAACTCTATTTCCATTTGAAATAATAAATCAGAAGACTTTGCTCTTATGTTTCACTTAGTTTGCTGCCTTCCTATAATTAATTTAAAAACCATTTAAATTAATGCCCATCTGGACTGGAATTAGATGGGCATTATTTTAAATGTATTCAGATTGTTGCTTTGCTGCTTTGTTTCATGAAATTTAAAGAAAATGTTATGAGTATCCAGTTTGGTTTTTTTGTTTAGTTTTAGCTAAAAGCAAATGCAAAGTTTCGAGTGAATAAAACGTCACAATTTTTTTTATTGTTCTAAAATATTTGGATAGGCAGAGAATGATTGGTAAATGCTCAAGAGGAATTAAAGTATTGCCGCATCGAATTGTTATAAAAGCAGAAGATGAATTCCAACAGAATCTGGAGTGGCTGCACTAATGAAAAAGTTTTCATCTGTCCCCTAGACCTAGAAATTATCCAAACCGGAAACTTCACAGAATCAATCAAAAATGTTTGGTTCGTAGGGCTAAAATAAAATAAAATTTGATATGATTTTAAGAGCAATAATGGTTGAAAGTTCTAAAGTTTTGGGTAAACCTGGGCCTCAACCAAGACTTATTTTCAACAATTTCGACTTCTGGCGAGCGCTCTTCAGTTTTGCTCTCTAAACCCGTTAAGATTGTCTTCTTATTGATCGCGCCACTCAATAAAAAGCTTTCGTTTTCCACAACTTCTCTTCAATTTGCTTTCGAAAGCGTTGATGTCCGTCTACTTTACATGTCCCAAGTATCGCAGTCTCTCAGTTCAAAACAATGAACTACTCTAAAGACAGTGCAAATACTTCAGAAACCTTCTAACGACAGAAAAACGAAAGAAAAAGCGGGGATATTATAGGGGTATTCCATACCAAATCGACCACTTTTGACCCGACCCCTTTAGATTTTGCTGAAACTTTACCATTCTTTTCTACCCTTTGAAAAACATTTTTGAGAATTTTTTCAAATTTTTTTGTCCAATCTCAAAACAGTTATGAATTTTTCAAAAAATTGGCTTTCTTTTTTTCAAACAGCCATAACTCTTTTAAAAATTGACTTTTGGGAACATTTTTTTTTTTCAAATTGTTTGTTTTTGAATGAACTTTTCGAAAAAAACACGAAAAAATTTTAACACGATTAATTATGTAAAATAATCGGTTTTTTTGAGTAAAATTGTAATTTTTTTGAAGTTCGCCATATTTTATTTTCTTCGTTTTTTTATCAAAAAAAACTTCAATCAATTTGACAACTATTTTCACCAATTTCGGAGTGGGCCGACTTTTTTTTATATTTTTTTCATTTATTTAAAAAAAAATCAAAATTGAAAAAAAAAAATTTTATTCGTAAACTTTACTCGGCACTAGTGCGATAACTTTGGCGACAAAAAATTATAACGGTTTTTGTTGGAGGGGTTCAATACAATGAATTTTTACTACAGGAGGGGGGTCTATCTCCCCCCGCTTAGGCAGTAGGGGCAATTTTATAAAAATTTACTTCAAAAAATATTGTTACAGAACAGGAACATTTACAGATACAAGTTATACTTTTTATGAAAGCTAGTAATCTGCACTTCATAATAAATTTTAAATGAAGTGGTTTCAATTTATAGTTTTTGAAATAACTGACTTCAAAGTCAAAATTTACGAAAAAAAGTAAAAAAAAATCACTTTGAGTATTATGTTCCTCATGATTACAAATGAAAATAAAAAAATATAGATGTAGTAAGTTGCTTCAATAAATTTTTCATCAAACGCTGCAAACTACTTTTTTCTATGTCTTGTAGTTTTTGAGATAATTCAAAAGTAGTAAAAGTATATTTCTTCTTTAAAACTAAAGGAGTCTCTAATCTTAAAAGAAACTTTTATAATAATAGTTTTAGAAGAAATAGTTTTACTACTTTTGAATTATCTCAAAAACTACAAGACATAGAAAAAAGTAGTTTGCAGCGTTTGATGAAAAATTTATTGAAGCAACTTACTACATCTATATTTTTTTATTTTCATTTGTAATCATGAGGAACATAATACTCAAAGTGATTTTTTTACTTTTTTTTCGTAAATTTTGACTTTGAAGTCAGTTATTTCAAAAACTATAAATTGAAACCACTTCATTTAAAATTTATTATGAAGTGCAGATTACTAGCTTTCATAAAAAGTATAACTTGTATCTGTAAATGTTCCTGTTCTGTAACAATATTTTTTGAAGTAAATTTTTATAAAATTGCCCCTACTGCCTAAGCGGGGGGAGATAGACCCCCCTCCTGTAGTAAAAATTCATTGCATTGAACCCCTCCAACAAAAACCGTTATAATTTTTTGTCGCCAAAGTTATCGCACTAGTGCCGAGTAAAGTTTACGAATAAAATTTTTTTTTTTCAATTTTGATTTTTTTTTAAATAAATGAAAAAAATATAAAAAAAAGTCGGCCCACTCCGAAATTGGTGAAAATAGTTGTCAAATTGATTGAAGTTTTTTTTGATAAAAAAACGAAGAAAATAAAATATGGCGAACTTCAAAAAAATTACAATTTTACTCAAAAAAACCGATTATTTTACATAATTAATCGTGTTAAAATTTTTTCGTGTTTTTTTCGAAAAGTTCATTCAAAAACAAACAATTTGAAAAAAAAAATGTTCCCAAAAGTCAATTTTTAAAAGAGTTATGGCTGTTTGAAAAAAAGAAAGCCATTTTTTTGAAAAATTCATAACTGTTTTGAGATTGGACAAAAAAATTTGAAAAAATTCTCAAAAATGTTTTTCAAAGGGTAGAAAAGAATGGTAAAGTTTCAGCAAAATCTAAAGGGGTCGGGTCAAAAGTGGTCGATTTGGTATGGAATACCCCTATAGTAAATTTTTTTTCTCAAAGTACAAATAACAACGCAAAAACTTGGAAATGTATAAATGAAGTCACAATGGTAGTAAGCAACAAAACAACTGTGCTCTTCTTAAAAATTGTTCAGAAGGCGAGAAGAAGAAAAAGATCGAAGATATCAATAACCACCTGGCAAATGTAGGAACGCAACTCGCCCATCCATTTAATAACACAAACTTCGCACTGGAGATCTAAAACAGAGAAGTTTCAAGTTTCAAATTTCAAGAGGTATCTGAATGGCACATACAAAAAATTATAAGCACCATGAAATCCTCCAAGGCCACCGACATCTCCGGGCTTTCAACAGACATTGTAAAAATTCTATCTGTATATTTGCACACCCCCATAACTACAATAGCAAACAAATCCCTACGAGAAGGAATCGTTCCTGATGAAATAAAAATTGCCAAAGCTACCCCAATATTCAAATCAGGAGACACTAAAGACATAAACAACTATAGGCCGATATCAATTCTGCCTGTAATCAAAAATACTCGAAAAAGTTGTAAATCAACAATTGATAGGCCACATAAATAAATTCGAGCTTGGATTCAAACGACAATATGGTTTTAGGAAAAAGTCAAGCACAAATGCTGCATTAACTGACATGATATCGTTTATTCAGCAATAAAAAGATGCGGGGAATAATGTTGGTTTGGTTTTTATCGATCTTACTAAAACATTCGACACGGTTTATCACAATACACTTCTCAGAAAATTGGTATCGATCGGAGCTAGAGGCACATCGTTCAACTGGTTAAAATCTTATCTCAGTCAAAGAAAACAAGTAACTGAAGTAAATACAATCAAAAGCTCGTACTGTGAGGTAGAATTTGGAGTACCACAGGGTAGTGTACTTGGTCCGACACTCTACTGTTTATACGTCAACGATATAAAAGAACTCAGGTGAAATCTTTATGTTTGGGGATGACATATGTCTGGTGTATGGCGTAAAACATTCGAATCTTATGCAAGAAATGTTGAAAAATGATCTTGAAAAACTTCAAAATTGGGTGGAAACACAAAAAATGTTCATGAATCTGAAAAAAAAAGTACATGATAATCTCGATAAGATAAAAGTAAGCATTGATTTGAAATGTAAAAATGAAACCATAGAAAAAGTAAACGAGTTTAAATACTTGGGACTATGGATGGACTCGTCGTAGTTTCGATGCACACGTCGACAAGATAGCTAAAAAGCTTTCATCAATCAGCGGTGTAGAAGAATCGCCCATCATATTCCTGATAACATCAAAAGACAACTCTACTTTAGCTTGTTCCAAAGCCATATAGCATATGGTATAAATGTATGGAGTTGCTGTGGAACCCAAAGAATAAAAGAATTACAGACTATTCAGAATCAGAATAAGGCTCTAAAAAATCTGTTTGGCTACAGTTGGTAAACATGAACTAGAGAAATGCATAAAAAACTTCAGTTTCTACTCGTAAGCGATTTCATCGAACTCCATCTATTGTGCAACTTGCATAAAATAAGATGTATGGCATCACACTCAACCGTCGAACTAAGAACCAGAGCACAGAAACACAACCTTAATACTCGAAATCGGAACAAAATTCATCAACCTAAGCCAAGAACTTCAAAGCATGGAACCAAGTCATTCCTATACAAAGCTATACAACAATCTCGAAGACAACTTAAAAGAATTATCACCATCTAAATTCAAAGAAAACTTAATTAAAAGTATGCAAAATAATTATTAACTAAGATTTAAGATATTCTCAAGTTTTTTTGTCATGTTATTATTCATTGGTCTGCTGAATTATGTTTTTGTTATGATTTTGTCTCTTTTCATTTTTATTGCTGATGCTCTTTAAATGTAAAATGTAAAGTTTTACGTTCACCCTTTAAATTTTTAATATCGCTTTTTTCCTATTATTACATTAATTGTCATAAGTTACGTTTTTGTCTGGTTAATTTACTTATTCATTGCTATACCTATTAAAATTCAAAATTATTGTAAAAACTGAATCAGTACACACACAATGTACAGCCAAATATGAGAGAAATCTCCTCTGGCATCAAAATCGATGAAATAAGCCTTAAATCTTAAAATCAGTGCGTCCTCCCCCCCTTCTAGCTATGCCCACGTCGCGGCACATCCCATACAGCTCGTTGCTATATCTTCTTCTCCACACATTGTCTTCTCATACAAGATCAAAGATTTATTCGTAATATTTTTTTGTCGAAACAGCCAAGGCTTTCCCATTCGCATTCTATAAGGTCCTTGCTTCCGCCCCGTAAAGCAGGACTGGGATTATCAGGGTCTTGTAAAGGGTTAACTTAGTTTTTCTAGAGAGGGTTTTGTTTCTCAATTGCCTTCTTATCCCAAAGAAGCAACGGTTGGGATCCGAACCACCACATATCATGCAGACATGCTAACAACCATTACGTCACGGGCACCACATGCGCTTGCTTATTATAAAATGTCAGTTCTTTCCCTTTCAAGAATTATCATTACAAAAAAAGCTACCCCAATACTTCCAATCAGCAGCTTACTACCTTTAGTGAAAGCTGGATGAAAGAACGGAATTATATTGTCAAAGAATTCGAATTATTATTTCATTATTTGGTTTGCCTTCACTACATTCCATTGTCATTGCAACAATTAAAAACAATTTTTAATTACAAAAAAAGACGGAAAAACAAACGGAAATGAGCTTCAAGTCTTATTGCATTCATCTTTCATTTTTAATGCGACATTAATAATTGATTTAAAGAAACAGACGTGCAGCAGTGTCTGTCATACTTCCTCTCGAGTGCTGAGCCCTTATTGAAATTCATCGATTGATTCATTTTTAATTTACACAGAAATGTGCGATTTTTTTCTCTCTTTTCTTTCTGAAGTGTTTTATTATTATTTTCCAATGGCACATTGTACTTGCTGTTAGATTTTTTTAAAGGTTTTGTATTGGTTTTGTGAGGAGTAGCAAACATTTAACATAGTGGACCCCCGGGTAATCCTATGATAGTTTTGCAGGAAAGTGATAATTGATTACAGAGTACAGCCTAAGATTGACGAACTGATCTATTAGTTAAATCACTGCAAGATGAAATAAAAAAAAAAAATAATAATAATGTTTGTGTACCTACATTCAGCAGCAATAACCTTGTCGATTTACAAAGGACGTCGCGTCGCGCGTGCGTCGGTCGGTTTAGACAACATTCGGTTTTCTCAAAACCGCCTTTTTGCTTGTCAGCTAATTAATAATAAATCTCTACCACTTTAAGCCTAGCTCTGTAGTTAGACTTAACACCCTGTATATGAGACACATACGTTCCAGTTTACAACAAATCACATTTTGAGTGATTTCATAGAGTTTGACAAGTTGTTGGTATCGCAAAAAACTTTTCCATCTCGATGTGTGAGTTCAGACCCCAGAAACCCTATTATAAAACCTTTTTGAGGAAGACAGAAAAGTAACTAGTTAAGTTCCCAGATTCTTTCTGCCTTAGGATACCAACGTCAATATTTCATATTTTCCTCTGATTTGGAGCAGCTGCTTTTCTCAGGAGGGTTCAAGTGGAGAACAAAAGATGATAAAATGAAGATAAACCCCTACTAAGTGGTTTTTTACTGTCAAAAATGTCATCAAGTCATTTATTGATTCAATAAAAATAAGGAAGCCAAGATGCCAACCTTGAGGAAAAATATAAATGTAGAAAAAAAGCAAATGCAGCCAGAGTTTAATTATTAATTTAATTTAATTAAGGGCTACTAAGTTTTATTGATGTTTCTTATTCATTTAGGGCAGCATGACGAGAGAGAGAGTACTTTTTAATGTATCAAACAAGGAAAGTCCGGCCTTAGGACGGTCTTTTAAATTTTATTTCTTTAATTCTTTGTTGGTCGGTGGTTGGGTTAGGTTATAGGTCAGCTTAGGTTAGCTTGGGTAAGGTTATAGATGTGGCTGCCAGGATACGGAGGCCGATACACTAAGACCACTGAGGGTTCAGTGTGGTACCACTCATACCAGAAGTTTGTTCACCCTCTGGTCCCATCTAGCGAATTACAGAGTTGATAACCTTGTAATCGAACCTGGACTAGCAAGTTAATCGCCTTTTAGTCAAGCCATTCAGAACTTCGTATGAAAAGGGAGTGACCTTTGTCAGGGTCTTTGTCAGCTATATCGCTGGTGTCGTCAAAAAAGTAATCAACTAGTTGAGTTTCGTCTGTTGGCGAGCGCAGGGCATGAACAAAGGAGATGTTGAATGGTTTTATCCTCATCCTCGTCCATGCAGCTTCTACAAAAGTCGTCGGAGTAGACACCAAGTTTTTTTCGTGTCTACCTATTAGGCAGTGTGTTGTTAGGACACTTATGAAAGAGTTCATATGCAAACGATATACACTGCCAACCAGGATGAGGCCACAAATTTTGCGATCGATTTTCGCTTTTTATAACTGATGTGAGTTTTATACCCGGAAAAGTTTATTACCTGTTCATAGGCACGTATTTTCCCATAACAAATCCATAAAATTAAAGGGTTAATTCGAAACGATCGTTGGAATTTCCCAAGATCAATTAAAGAACTACTGAAAATAGGTATAAAAAGGTCCACTAGGATGAGGCCATTGCGAATATTTCCGTGCAGGAGTGCGCATGTGCAAATTCTCTTATAAAATATCTAAGAGGGTGTTTGAAGAACACATGGGTTCCGGAAAGACTTTGACAGCGACAGAAAGAGCAAAGATAGATGCTTTCAAGAAAATGGCAAAACTCAAAAAGGACGCACGGGAAAAGCCACAACACCAAGAGAAAATCGGTTGATTCTACGACTTGCCTCAAATTCCACTCTACCAGCGACTATGATAAGGGCCAAAAGCGGAGTTGCAGCCAGCATAAAAACGGTTCGAAGAATAATACAAAAAATGGGCACGACTGGGTCGCACGAACTTGCGATTGTGTTCTAAATACGATATCAAAATCTTAGGGCTGAGTAAAAGGTTTTGGTGTTCGCTCTTTATAATATATTTGGTGGTACAGGGTTGCCAACTATACATTAATTACGGAAATTTTATTAAATCACGAAAAATATTGAATAAAATTCAATTAAATATTCCAAAGGTCTCAAGCGAAAATCTAAAAACGCCATTCTTTTGCAATTTCTAATACATACAAACGCTAAAAATTTTATCAAAATCGTTGGACTAGTTTTAAAAATAACGGTTTTTTATTTTACATTTTTTAAAAAAAAAAGTTTTGTAAAATTCAAGTATGCAAAATTTAAGATCTTAGCAAAAGTTAATTTGACAAAAAATTAGAAAAATCTAAGTTATGGTTTTGAAGTTATTTCAAAAAATCTAAATTTTTTTAAGTTTTTTTTAAAAATTTCAAAAATTAAAATTTTTCAAATCTTGTTATGCAGTTTTCCTTAAACAACTTAAAACTTCTAAAATACAAAATTTCGTAAACATCGTGCAAGCCATTAACGAGAAAGTCGGTTTTGAAAAAAACGGTACTATGGGAGGTACCGTTTTTAAACTTTTCCAAATTTCTTTTTTTACATCATAAGAAATACAATCTAAAATTAATTCTACACACAAAATTTTATTTAAATCGTTGGAGCCGTTTTCGAGAAAAATAGGTATTATCATATCGGTTGTATGGCAGGTACCGTTATTTCAAGACCTAGAGACTCAATTCCAAAAACCCCTCTGTAGGCTACCCCACATACCCTAACTGCAAAATTTTAAGAAAATCGGTCCAGCGGTTCAGGCTGTAGAATCATATACATCCAGACAGACAGACACACAGACAGACAGACAGACAGACAGAATTGCAGGACCCACTTTTTTTGTATTCTCTATGATCGTAATGTCATGTTTAATTGTTATCTCAAAATTTTTTTCCGGCACGATTGCAAGACTTGCCTTATAGTACCTATAATCGCAAGTAAAAAGGGATACTATTCAAAGGACGAAACTAAAAAAGAAACCTGTTTTGAAGCCAGTACACAAGAAGCATCGCATGAAGGACAGCATGTTGCTTGGAGCAGTCAATGGAAACGCGTTGTCTTTTCGGATGAAAAAAAGTTTAACCTTGACGGTCCTGATGGTTAAAACTTTTATTTCCATGATATAAAAAAGGATGAGCTTATTTTGGGCAAGACATTATAGCCGTACATCAGATGTAATGGTGTGAGGAGCTATTATCTACTATGGTGCGAATAGTAGAATTGGAGTTGGAGTTTTTGTCCACAGCAACGAACGAAAATAGCTACAAATGTTTGCTGGAACGGTCATTTCCAAAAATGAAAAACATTTTTGGACCTCTGACTTGGATTTTTCAACAAGATAATGCCCCAATCCACACTGGCAGGGCTGTCACAAGCTGGATTCAATCAGAAGACGTGGAACTTTTGTCATGGCCGCCAAATTCATTAGACTTAAACATTATTGAAAATATCGGTCATGGCTATCTCGTTAGGTTTATGAAGGTGGCAGACAATTTGAAGACAAGGACACCTTGATTTATGATATTCGTAGTGCCCGGGCCCAAATTTCATATGATTATTAAAAAAACCGTATGATTCTATTCCCAACCGTTTTTGTTTTTTCTAAAAATTTTCATGTGGCCTCATCCTAGTGGAGCACATTTTTATACCTTTTTTCAATAGTTTATCAATTGATTTTGGGAAATTCCAACGGTCGCGTCGTTTCGAATTAACCCTTTAATTTGAATGTTGAACTGTTCCGACATCTCCTTTAGAGATGTGCGACCGTTTTGTACCGTAGTGGGTTTTGTTGAGGCAGAGGCAAGAGCTTTGATAGTTGCCTAACTGCTGAGAAAATACGAATATCCGTGGAAGATACAATGTTTTCCCTGAGCCAGAACAGGACTTATTTTTCAGAATTTCCGTGTGAGGCTTCATTATTCAAAAGAGTACCGTTCTCCCAAGATTCTCGTGAGAGTATGGTTGCCTACAAATTGTTATTGAACACCAACTTGGGAATGGTGTAATCTTATAGATCCGGGATGAATTTTAAGTTGTTTTTTTAAATGATGGTTTCACCAATTTGATTGTTGGTTCACTGCTTCTAGTCGAGTAGCTGAATTCACTGCTATCTATTTGCCGAAAATATCTAAGGGTGTAAGGTTTAGTAGTACTTGTACGACATCCGAAGGACTTGTCCTTAGCGCGCCTCTGATCCACATACCTCCCGTCAGCTGAACTTGTCAAGTGCGGTCCACCATATTATTACCCCGTAGGATAGTATAGGTCTTATGACCGATATGTATAGCCAAAGAGCAATTTTGGGGCGAGAAACCCCATTCGCCGCCAATAGCCTTCTTACATGAGAAAAGTGCAACGTTTGTTTTATTTAATAACTCCTCTACGTTAGTTTTCCAGATTAGTTTTTTTAAGAAAAATTATACCTAGATATTAAGCCTGATTCACTAAGGTGAGAGTTACACCTTTAATGGAAAGAGGTTTGAAATACAGTGGCCGGTGGTTACAGTGTTGAAATGTTTTTTCGAAAAATATTTACTGGGCGCCTTGTAAAAAAGCTGCTATAAAAATAAAAAATATAAAGGGTCGTTTTTTATACGTGTAGATTTGAATCCGGCAATACTTTTTTTCTTTTTGACAGCTGTCTCTTCATTTATGCTCAATTTGGTTTGCCATTCCATTGTGGATGAATTGAAGTCGCACGATCAATGAATTACGTATGTTTGTAAATTGTCCCGAGACCTCACTGTTTTTTCACGGTTAGAGTTTTAAACATTCGAGTTAACTCCAAGATCGGGTAATTTAACGCCACTGGACTTTTTTGTGGGGTTATGTGAAGTCGCTTGGCTACACAGATAAACCCAAGACGATTGACGCCTTGGAAGAGATTTTTCGGCACGTTATTGCTGACATACTGCCCCAAAATGCTGCAGAAAGTCGTCGAAAATTGGACATCTCGGCTGAAATTTATTCGTACCAGCCGCCGCGGCCAATCGCTCTCATCATTTTTAAAACATAATTGCAAGCCCTTATCTTTATAATAAAGCTAAATTCTTGGCCACAATATTAAATTATATGCGTTTTATTTCTTTGAAAACCACACGTCTAAAGAAAACACCCTTCACAAAACTTTCCGGGCAACAAAAGGTTTAAACGAACTTCAAAGTATTGGACTGAGTTGTTCTTTTTTTAAATATCCGATCCGCCCTTAAACATTAGCTTAAATGACAAATTGATATCTAAGTAGTGCAGCCTATTCCCAATAGGCATAACGTGTCTTTAGACACACCCTCTAATCTAATGTGTATTAAATAATTATAAGCAGCTTCGAACGACTTGGTTGTCAACTTTATTTGCTTTCAACACTTCCCTCTTTGCTTTCCCTCTGTCATAAGACACGACACGATGACGCATTTTAAATCAACAGAGCAAAGCGAGCGCCTGGCACATGGCAAGAATGGGTTTTAAATTGATTTCTATTCTATTTTTAATCGAATCAGCATTAGTCATAATACACTTGTTAGCAAGAACGCGCGCCACAAAAATAGAGGAAAAATGTCAAAAATAGGACTGTGTGTCCCTGTGTGAAGAGACACGCATCGACATTTTGAACCATGAGCGTGACGCGCGCCTCAGAGTAGGTAATTTTGTCGTGCAGTAAGTTTGATACAGCACACGTTCAGTGATGAAATAAATTAAATCTTGCGAGAACGAGTTGAAGGACCTGTAGGAGGAGGAGCAGGAGGAGGAGGACTACAAGGAGGAGGAGAAGTAATTTTTTTTCTTTGTATCAGATGATTCTTCTTTCAGCTCTTTGGTATTTTAATCAATTAGTGAGGCATATATGATGTGATTTTCTTTTTTTGAGGCCATCCATTTCTCTGTTTGAAGCCATGCATCATGTATGAAGCGCATCAAGTGGAGGTTTTCCACTACACTTACTTAGCATCGTAGGCGTCTGTCGGCGTCGGTCGTTCACTGCACTTACTGGTGTAATTTGATTGACCTATTTGGTGTCAATGGTTCAGATACTTGAATATAATTTTTTCACCAATTACTTGCTTAAATTGATCTTAATAACAAAAAATAAATAAAAGCCAGGCCTGGTGATTTATTGCCTTTGTCATTGACATCACAAAGATTTTTTTTTTTGTTTGGCTGGCAGTATTGCTTTTGAGATATTTTCAAGTTTTCAAGAGGATATGTGGGCCTTATTCCAATGAGGCCGGAAGATATGTTAACAAGAGCAAAACGATTGAAATGAGTTTACTGTTTGTGAACTTTTTGGCACGCTGCCAGCTTTTTTGGATAACGAAGCAATTGAGTTTGTTTTACATCTACAAACGACTTGTGTGTGTTGTGCTCGCAAGTAGTTTGCATCAAATTGATTGCAGATTTTTCAAGGAAACTTTTAAAACGAAACATATACACACATAGAGGTATTGTTTTTTGTAACAGTGAATATGAACGTAAAACGATATGAAAACCATTTCCCACGAGATATGCGTTTCTTCATAAACCTTTTAAGATTTTATCTCCTCTTTGCATTGAACAAATTTTTTAAAAGCATTTATTGCTTGGTCAAATGCTTGCTTGTGATTGTGACACAAAAAAGAAACATTTGAATGACTTTGCAGAAGAAATATAAAGCATGACAGATTGAACTTATTGCCTGAAGGAAAAAGTTATCAATTCGTGTGGCTCTCAATTCGGAAAGTGTATGCAAAAACCTGTGTTAGCCATACCAAAAAGGGCAGAGGGCAGTAATCACAAATCTTCACAGCTCAGCTTTACAAAATCGGGGCCAGACCTACATGAGATCATATGATATGATGCAGTCACCTGTTTTCCTTTTCCACTTCTCAGTCGCATCCTTATATAATAAAGTCAGAGCGAAAGTCTGACTTATAATTTTTGTTTATAAAATCCGACAACAATAGCTTTTTATGTAGTGCAGAGTTTACAAAAATTCACACATTTCTTAACTGCAGAAGATTTTTAGCTAATTTGTATAAAAACCCTTTACAAGTTTGAATTCTGGACAATTTCTTCTGCACAAGATAGAATTGGATTAAAGTGGCATAGGTAGAAGAGAACTGTGGGTAGACGAAAAAAAACCTGTGGTGGTTTGATTATGTTCTATATGGTTTTTAAGAATAAATAAGAGAGGTCCAAGATGTCTACCTTTGAGTACTCTAGCCTTATTCCATATGTTTGCATATGAAATCGACGAAGAATAGCTAAACAGTTTCTATTGCAGATAAATATGAGTGCGGAGAAGTTTTTAACCCTTTTAGAACGCATGGCACACATGTATACAAGCAAAAGTTCTTACATTCCAAGTATTTAATATGATTGTGATATATTCTTCCTTCCTCCCGACCTAAGAGAAGTTAAGCTAGCCATATGCAAACTTAAATCAAACAAGACTGCAGGTGCAGATGGCCTTTATGCCGAAGTTTTCAAGGCATCAGGAGATCTGTAAACAGGAAACCCTATGTCAACAATTTGATAGGTCCTTGTCAATGTGATTTTAGACCAGAGAAGTCCACAATAGACCAAATTTTCACATTACGGCAGACCTTGGAAAAAACCCGAGAATATAATATCGATATTCACAATCTATTTATCGATTTCAAGGCCGCGTATGACAGTATTTATAGAGACGACCTGTACAGAACCATGTCTAGTTTCGGCATCCCTGCAACCCTGTACGACTACGCAATATGGCTTTGGAGAACTCACGTTGCTCCGTCAAGGTCGGTAAAGAACTCACCAAGACCTTTGATGTCGAAAAAGGCTTTAGGCAAGGCGACAAACTGTCATGCGATTTCTTCAACATGTTACTTGAAAAGAGTGTAAGAAACTCAAACGTCAACACCAGAGGAACAATCTTTCAAAAGTCTGTACAATTACTCCCTATGCAGACGACTTTGACGTAATGGGAAGAAATAAGCGTGATGTCATAGGTGCTTTTGTGAGTAATGAGACAGAAGCGGCAAAAATGGGTTTGATGTTAAATGAGGGCAAAACGAAGTATATGCTGTCATCAAACAAGGACACAGAACATCGACGAAGTGGACAAAACGTCACAATCACAATAGACAGACATAACTTCGAAGTAGTACAGGACTTCGTCTACCTAGGATCCGCAGTAGACACGGACAACAACATCAGTGCGGAGATCAAACGGAGAATAACTCTTGCCAACCGTTGCTTCTTTGAATTAAGAAGGCAATTGAGAAACAAAACCCACTCCAGAAAAACCTTGTATAAAACCTTGATCATCCCAGTCCTGGAAGAGTACACATCGCGAGGCTACGATGGTTGGGCCATGTAGAGCGGATGGACCCAAACGTCTAGGCTCGTCGGGTTTTCGAAAACACATTCCAGGGAAATCGCGGAAGGGGAAGACCTCGTCTTATAGGTGGCACAATCAAGTGGATGAAGACCTCAACCGACTTAGAGTGCAAAACTGGAGAGAGCTCGCCCGAAATTGAAGTCGTTACAGAAGGATGTTGGTTGAGGCCCAGGTTCACCCCCAACTGTAATGCCCAGCTACGTAAGTAAGTACGTAAGTAAGTGATAATACGCACCAGTTCATCTGTGCGTGGTGTTATATTGTTTTGTCTTTTACAGGACGAATATTATGGCACCACAAAACAACAAGAATCCCCACCTGACACTCCTATCAATAATTTCAAAATATTTTTATTGATACCTATTTTTTATACCCCTCATTATTCCAACATGCAAAACTTCTGCAACCTTACCACCTGAATTACGCCAAGAAACCGTTAAGTGAGAAACAAGGATTCGCTGCCATGATAATAATCCTTAGTTAACATCTTTCACTAAATCAGCGCCAAAAGTCTCCAGCTTGATTCAATCGCAGGATCAATTATTTACTGTGTCGACATTTCCTTCATATGATTGACAGAGATTGTACCAATGAAACCAACCACGGTTAAACGGTTCACAAAGAAAAAATATCCGTGACAACCTAAACAAATCTTCTAAAATCACTTCTGGTATGGGATATCTGGAAAGTTGTAGATTTGTTGTTATTAGTTCGAGCCAATGAGTTTTCTCTGGAGAGAGTTGACCAAGAGCCCATTTCTATAAACAAATCATAGAACAGCCATTAAACTTTGTATTTCCTTCGCTGATTTTCGTTTGTGTCGACGAAAAGCTTGCAAGGAAGAAACAGCAATATCCATGTTACAGAGCTTTAGCAGCATTTCTGTAATCGTCTAATTTTATCATTAAACGTTTCAGTCTACATCAACATCTGAACTTGTCTTGAGTGGCTTATAAAAAGACTTCTAACTTTAATACTTATAGGGCATCGCCTTTCGCAAGGTATTGGCAAGTCCTCCGATACTAAAGTCATTGCCATGAAATGCGATTTCAAGATGATCGCAATCGGAAGCAAATCTCCTACATAGCATTGCTGTGGAACATGCCCTAGGCCCTGGGCATCCCCGTTCTGTTGCGCCACCCTATTTATTTTAACTTCCCTGTTAAGCTTCTGTAGGTCTACGAAATCAGCCCTATGTTTTTTCTATTTAAATATGCTATCTATCTAAAAAACTAGTTAAAAAATTTTGCTTATGGAACAATTTAGATCAAGAACTGCATCCTGAACTTGAAGTTTGGTTGAGAGCTTTACTTTGGATTTGTTGACTCCTCGAACTCATAATTAAAAAGTATCCAACCAGAGTACAAACAATTTTTGAAATTTATAGTGGTATTCGATTTAATATTAAGCACGTTTGGGGTATATTAGACCAGGTAGCAAATAATGCGTAGAAGCCCTGAGAGAGCCCAGATGGCTTCTAGATAGATATGAGTTGTAGGCTAGTATTCGTCAACTCGACTCGGAAGCACCTGCTTAGTTATGTGGGCATTACAGCCTCAACCAACATCTTTTGATAACGACTTCGATTTCGGGGAGCTCGCTCCAGTTTTACACTCAAAGTCGGTTGAGTTCTTCTTCTTCTACCAAAGAAGAGGTCTTCATGGTGTTCATGGTGTTACTATTAGTGCAGTCAATGAAGCATTTTAGGTCCGAATTTTTTTACTGTGAACCGATTTGCATGAAATTTTGGAATTAGGCTCATCTTACCCTTAACTTCAAAAGTGAAAATGATTTGAACACCGCCACCACCCTGGGGGTGGTTGCCACGCCTTCTCGGGGGTGAATACTATATTAATTTAACTAAATTTAATTTTGGTGGAAATGGCACTTATGAAACCCATTGATTGAAAAGAAAAAAAACATAAGATGCTCTCCTTATTTGAACTATAGCTCACTTATTTTATGTGCAAAAGACTTTTAATAGTGCTCATTTTAAAGCTTATTTCAAGCACTACAAAACATCTTCTTGTATTAGAATGCATAAAATGCATCTGCTCGCCGCTAAATGGCATTGACCACGACAATTAAATTTCAGACAAAACAAAAAATGGCTTTGATCTTTTATATCTAGCTTAATATTGTTCTTAGAATACTTTATAAAAAACCAAATTGTTCATTGTTTTACCTGCTACAATTTTGTTCTTTATAAAATTTTCGATAAAACGTATAGTTTTGGAGATATTTGCAATAAATAGATGAAAAACGTGAAAAAATTGCGAATTTTCAATTGCCAATAACTCGAAAAGTATTGGACCTAATGAAAAACTTTATATTTGATTTTTTGCTTAAAATTAGGATTTCTATCGATATCCGAGGTAATAATAATAATTCACCCCCGAGAAGGCGTGGCAACCACCCCCAGGGTGGTGGCGGTGTTCAAATCATTTTCACTTTTGAAGTTAAGGGTAAGATGAGCCTAATTCCAAAATTTCATGCAAATCGGTTCACAGTAAAAAAAATCGGAGGTAAGGCCCTATTTTTCGCTTCATTGACTGCACTATATACGTTTTATATACAATGCACCGATTCCTGTTGTCTCTCTGTGCCGATTGAGAAATTCTTCAACTTACTTGACACTCTACTTGTAAGAGCATGAAAAAATCAACTAGAGATGGCATTTAGTCAGAGAACCGGGATGTATCAATTGCGATAGCTCTGCCCCCTCCGAGCCGGCTTCAAAGCGCTTGCAAGTCTTATATGAAGAAGACACTTCACTATAGCAGCCCATATTACGATATGGGCTGCTATAGTGAAGTGTCTTCGTATAGTATGTCAATGGATCAAGGTACAATAAAAGGTCTAATAACAGGTTACTTTGGTTTTTCGGGAGATGGTTTTATTTCTCAAGCAATTTGAAAGAATTTTTCTTTTGATTTCCGTACTGATGTTATTTTCCGTGTAGCAGCTCCTCGTCAAACGAAGTCCTGGACGTTATGTCTGTTTATTGCGACACTTTGTCCAATTCGTCTATGTTCTGAAAAAAAGATCCTACAAAATTCGTGAGCCGACACCGTCATTCCGTACAGAAGAAGACGATACAGTATCAAAAATGCCACTTTCCAGAATTGTACCGGAAAAGATCATGAGAAAATGATCAACCTGAAAATGTCGAAGAAAAATATAGGAGAGATTATTTAAGGCACAGAAACACTCAACCACGGCCCTCATCATGTAGGCAGACGATAATGTGACGATATCGTTTAGTAAAGATTCACGCAATACAAAAAGCTCAGATCTTCTAACACGATTTTGTTTAAGGACGAGGCTTATATTAAACCAGGGCTTGGATTTCCTAACTCTTGACGATAAAATCGACAATAAACGATTAAATAATGATTGTGTATCATTTGGTTCATGTAACTTTTCGTTTTCTGCTCTTTTTTGAGCACCTACAATTTGGTGAAAGACGTTTTAAGAGTTACGAAATCCTGAAGCAATCAGAACAATTGCCGATCTATTAAAGTACCAGATCAACAACCTTTCCTTTTAGTGGTGCAGTGGATGGAAATAAAATGAAAGAAAATGGAACTGGGTGCTGAAACAAAAGTAGATACCCGGTTTGGGAGTCTAAACGACACGACGCACCGGTCTATCCCTTAAACAGTCTGTACCAATGCCGCCACTTTCTGAGACTATACTGCAAAGCAGTTACCGCAGTTTGAGACATCTTTTATTTACATTGGGCTCTGACTCATATTGCAAGTTTTGGTAGCAGAGCAATTGCATTTTAATCCCAAATTGATTTGATGAAACCCCAACAAAGGTTCAAGAAAGAGTAGCACTTGATGGAATAGAAATTGAAATGAGTCAAACAAGAATGTTTAACAACAGAATTGATGTAGTCCCAAACAATTACACTGTTAAAGCTTTTCGTTATCTTCACTGATATTCTCTTGTTCTTCTACCATGTAAAAAAAACAATATTTCAGGTAAAGTGTCAAGTAAGGCGTTACTCTTCGATAACAGCATATTCACCTAACCTACACAGTCCAATAAGTAAAACAAAAATTCAATATATAAAACCATGTGCATGTTTCTAAGAAAGGTTGATAGCGTTTTATCAGAATCCACTCGACAGTCAACAGCATGGCCTATATATAAAATTGGCAAAAAAAAAAACACACACACGTTTCTACCATGAAGAATTGTGTAGTGCTACTGTCATGTGTCTCCCATGTTGGCCCGCTCTGACTTTTTAATTTTCTTTAAAAGTGCATTCTCTGATAATATAAAAAGTGTGTTTTTAGTGCAGGTCCAAAGAAGCGCATGCACTTTCTGCACTGTTCCACATTTGCCATTGTTGTGTGTTGCTGATGATGGGTGGATCTGGATATTGTTGTAGGCTTTTTTCAAACTATAAATGACTACCACAAGTTGTTTTATAGATGTGGATAGATAGTTTTCTATTAAACTCTCGCTGTGGATTAATGGTAGATAAACAATTTCTACAGTGTGGGAGTGAAGTGGAGTTATCCTATTTTTTTCTCACTTGTGTTGTAGCTAGGTATCCTTTTTGTTTTATTTGCGTCATTGGAGCAGATTTAATTTGATGTTCGTTTTGTGTGCGTTTTGTTCGTCAGAATACTGAAGGCTTTGCAAAGAATACCAAGAATCAATTATCTTCAAGCTGAATAGACATTGTGTTGAGGAATTATTGTTTTGCTGTTAGGATTATCGTTGGGACGATTTATTTTCTTTTTTATCTTTATTACCAACACGTGATATAAAATCAGTTTAGTTCGACAGTATTTATTAAGCTTGGAGAAGTGCTAAACACATATTTGTGTTATCAGTATACATGTACGTTGATAAGCTAAAACAAGCGAATTCATTCAAGGGGTTTGAACAAAGTGAGTAACTCTGGTTTGTTTAAGTGTGTAAAGCTGATTTATGAGAAGTAATACGAACGAGTAATACAAATCATGTCACGTATGAACAGCGTCGTGCGGATTTTGAGTGGTGCACAACGTTCGATTGATTTATAAAACAATAATGCAGCGATGTGAAGAGAGGAGCTTATTAGTTCAAAAAAAATTCCTAAGCAGAAAAAAACACACCAGGAATCAATTAAAATGCAACTTTACAAACTAACGAGTAGTGTAAGAAACAATTTGACAAAACAAAGAAACCATTTGCGGTGAGGTATTTTTCGGAATTTTCCACAATTCAAGATACTTTGTTCCAATGTTCTGTAACCGCAGAACTATTGATAGCCTTGTTTGAACTTCTGGCACCTCGTCTGTGCTGATGGAAATCATCTTTTCTTGTATTAAGACATTGGACTCTTACATGGCTGTGCTATTGCACGGATTTATTATTTATCATTACCTTTTTTGGATCGAAAGTTTTTCAATACTAACTGGATACAATAAACTCATAGTTCATACTATCAAATAGTTACCTACTTTCCGTTTTCTAGATTTTCGTAGAAAGCAAAACGCTGCGATGATAGGCTACTGGATATTATCTACAATCACATCCACGCCGAGAGTCTGTTTGTAACCTGATTCGAGAAAATGCACGACATTCGCAGAAGAAGTGCTCCGCGTTGTCATCATTTCTCCACAGGATTCACTGAATGTGGTATCACTAAAGCCTGGAACGTTTAACAACACCAATAAGTTTTCTTCAGTTGCAGCTTTCTTATTAAAGTTGGGGAGCGGTTTTAGCCAAAAACTATCTTATTTTGCTTGCTTAATTTTGAACCCAGCTTAAATATTAAATTGCATGAATTCATAGGGGGTATTTTGAATGCCTGTATAACTTTTCATTGATTTCCCCCATTTTGGCCTTCCTGTGTATCTCCTTTTTACTTCTTTATCATCGTGGTAAGATTGCTTTCTCCTAATAAATCATTTGTACTAAAAGTTCTCGTTTTATTTAATCCTAATTTTCGTTTGCACACACCAGGATCAGTACTGCATCCCAACAGGAGTATTGGGTTAGCTTGTTTGCACATAACTTAGACATGCCATATACGATTTTGCTCTAGACAGATGCAATCGTTGATGAAATAACTCAATGATGACCTCAACCGATCAAGCGCTGGTTCAGGTAATGAGAAAGCTGTCTGAAATTGTTGCATTGCAAGTTCTAAGGCGATTTCGTTTGCAGTTATGCCTTGATGGCCTGGAATCAAAAAGAGACTAAAAGAGTTTAATCCTTCAGTAGCAGTTATAGAGCTCTTGCATTCCTAGATCACTTTCAAAGTAGTAAGAGGGTTGAATGGAGCCTTTAGCACAGCTTGGCTATCGATGCAGACACCAATCCTTAGAACACATAAGTGCTCTACAACACTTGAAAATGGTAATGAACAGGTTTGCATCTACATCCATATTTTTAAGCTTACGATCAATTTTCACTATATTTTTAGATTTGAGGTTGAGATTTTGATCAATCTCAAGGTTCTGGGCCTCCCATTTATTTGCTTGTTATTTTCTTAGCTAACAAATTGAACGTAACGAACTGGGTTTCATGATCCTTTTTCTTACTATTTCAATGCTGGTGTGCCTCAGGGAAGTCATCTAGGACCCCTTTTATTCAATATTGCAATCAATGGTGCTGCTTCTTGTATTAACTTCAATATTATCTTCAAACCAGAATTGGTTTACAGTTTGGTGTCCTTAGAAAAACCTTAACTTCAACCCCAACAAATGCCATAGCTTGGCTTTCCCTAAAAGATAGAGACTAAAAGTCTTTGTTACTTTATTTCCAACAATGTTCGTCGTTGAAATAAATGCTCTGAAAACCCTGGTGTTTATTTTAGCTCAAAAGGTAACTTTACTGAACATTTCAAACGGAGCGTCAATAAGGCAAACTATATGTTTGGTTACAGGAAAAGATGGTCAAAGGAGTTTAAGGAACCTCATTTTAACCTCCGTTGTTGAGTACGAAGTCATGTGGGTATTTTGGTGTGTTCCGTTTATTGTAAAAAAATTAATAAATAAAAATTGTCCACAACTCACGAATTACGATTAATTCAGTTATACGGCAAAATTAATAGGGTTCGCTTCTAAGACACTTTTCTGGCCAAACGCTGTAGATTTGCCAGAGATTTACAGCCGCAACTCATTAATATTGAACCAGACTTAGTTAATGTCAGAAAACCAGGTTCATCCATAACACTGATTTTGTTTTTAATATTTGGTCTTTAGTGTGCCTTGGCTGGGTTCGCAGTACCGCATGTACTGTCACTCCAATTTTCCAGGACCTTCTTGTTTCCGAGTTGTAGCTAACGGATTAAAATAAATAAAACAACGGATAGCTGGCATAACTTGGGTTCACTAAGCTTCACAAACAGAAGTCCAAATGAGTCAAACGGCAACTTCCAGGCAACCAATTGCCAAAGCTTCTTTTCAAAAAAGGCACTGTTTGGGCTACACAAGCACACAGCATTTACTTTTGAAATAAGTTTGCAAGGGTAAACCGACTCACTCTATTCAGCAGCGGTATGAAACCAACTTTTTATCAAGATTTCAAGCGGGAAACAACTATCAGTGTGTCAAAATAACCTTTGACTTAAAAATAAACCACTAGATGGCCCACCTGCAGCTGAGACCCAGGTGGTTTTCGACAGATAAATATCCTTATCGAAAAGGCAAATAAAAAATCTTGACGAAGAACAAATATCTGTCAGAGACTTCCTCAATTCGAAATATTCGACAGATGGAATTTTAAACATTCTCCATCTCCATATTTATCGAAAAGGCTACTAAAGAACTTGTAGTGGAAAAATATCAGTCAATTTGAAATATTTGACTTTATTTCCATTTTCAAAATGAAACCAGAAAACTGATTGAAAAGAATTTGCTTTTGATTCTAATTCCTTTTCGTCGTTTATTTCATTCAGTCCTACGAAAACCAAATTTGGGTAATTTCGCTTATCAAAATGAAATAAAGCCAAATTTGAAACTTGGTGCTAATTCGTTTGGTGATATTTCACGTCACCGCACTGAACTTTCACAAGTCGTTCGCTGATGAATCTGCGTTTTCTTTTTTGTTCATTGCAAATGGTTGATGAGGTCCTCAAGGATGCCAAGGATTGATTGATGATTAGGATTACGCAAAGACGTTTTCAAAAGAGTTTCGCCTCACTTACTAAATGAAACAGCGATTGGTATGAGAATTCTCTTGTTTTCATCGCGTTAGTGTCACAGTTGATTGATAGGGTAGCCCATGTTTGTGTAGTCCGTCAGTGCTTTATCTCTCATTGAATATTGACAGCAGCATGTACTACATCATTATTGCTCTCTTTTTCGATGCCACACAACGATGTCCAAATCGTCTGTCTTTTAACAAATTTCTTCTCTTTGATTTGGTGACGATTTCGAAAACAAATACGTGTCTTTAAAGTTGATTCAGTTTAAAGACACGAAAGCGAAAGCAAAACTACCAAGCTCATTTTTTAAGTAAATTAATTTACTTAAACTCTTTTCCTTTCCATCATGTGCATGTTGCCAAGTTTATATGTATTTGAGTTATTTGTGCTTTCCAAAAATTGCTCAATTTCCTAAAAACCTCTGGCAAACGAAGTGCCAAGAGAAGAGTGAATGTATTAATTTTCTTTGAAAATAGAAACAAGTATTTGTATTTGAAATTTGTCTATCGGAGGATTTTCTTTCTAGATACTTGCCGCGATAGATAAGTAATCGAAGCCAATGTCAAGAGCCCTATAAATATGTTTACATTTACGGGTGGTGTGGGATGATGATATGCACGTTGTTATACGAGTATATGTGTTCGTTTTTATTATATGTGGCAGCGCAGAGTGTAAGTTTTTGCTTTTAGTAAGAATTAGTGGTGTCATTAGTCATGGGCTAGGAATGGGTGGTGTAGAAATACAAGGTGATTGGGGCTATCAGTCGTTCTTGTGTGTGGGGAAAATTGATTTATATTCATTAGATTGGATTTCACAGTAATTATTAGGAAATTGACGATGGATTTATTTTGTTGTGCTTTTGTGTTTGTGATTAAACGACTAAATTAATAACTGATGAAGGGTTGTGTGGGAGAGGAACTATAATCCACACAAAGAAGTTGGGACATGCCAACATTTAAAATGTGTTTGCTTGTGGATTAATAAATGAGATTGGGAACAATGTCCTTTTGAATAATATTTTGAGTTCAGAATATTTGTTACGAGTATCTCTGCAATTAATAAATAAATATTGTCCTCCCGCCTAAAATTTTTGAAGTAGTATTACTTTTGTGTGGAATTTAAAAATCAACACCAATATTTTGTAATACAATGAAGGCAACGTTTCATTGATTTTATTATCTTTTAGAACCCATTATTATCCTAAAAATGTATTTCGCTCTTCAGGTTGCACAATTGCTTTTATTCTCTAAACAATCTTCAGCGTCGCAAGCAGCTCGAAGTATTTTCTTTCAATAAAAATGCATACAGGAGCTGACAGAATATCAACAGAGCACTTCAGAATTTCATCCTACCAGGGTGGCAGGCCCCGAACTCAAGCCTGTAAAGGCCAGCAGGGAAACATAGTTGTAAAGTCACAGTCGCTACTGAAGATCTGGAAAGATCACTTCTGCAGACTGCTTAACGGCGATTAGGACACAAATTCCGCTGTCAGGCAGATTGCCCCATTCAGCTTGGACGATGATCAAGAATGCCGTCCTCCTGACCAAGAAGAAGTTAAGCTTGCCATATGCAAACTTAAATCAAATAAGACTGCAGGTGCAGATGGCCTTGATGCCGAACTTTCCAAAGCAGCTGGAGATCAGTTGGAAAGGAGCATGCACCAGCTGATCTGCATGATATGGTCGGAAGAAAGCATTCCCGATGAATGGAACCTCAGTATTGTATGCCCGATGCTAAAGAAAGGAGACCCTCACAATTGCGCCAGTTATAGAGGGATAAGCCTCCTTAACATCGCTTATAAGATCTTGTCTGCTGTAATATGTGAACGTCTGAGACCCCACGTCAACAACTTGATAGGTCCTTATCAATGTGGTTTTAGACCAGAGAAGTCCACAATAGACCAAATTTTCACATTACGGCAGATCTTGGAAAAAACCCGAGAACATAATATCGATATTCACCATCTCTTTATCGATTTCAAGGCCGCGTATGACAGTATCTACAGAGACGAGCTGTACAGAGCCATGTCTAGTTTCGGCATCCCTGCAAAACTCGTACGACTATGCAGGATGACTTTGGAGAATTCACGCTGCTCCGTCAAGGTCGGTAAAGAACTCACCGAGAACTTTGATGTCGAAAAAAGTTTTAGGCAAGGCGACAAACTGTCATGCGATTTCTTCAACATGTTACTTGAAAAGATTGTAAGAAACTCAAACGTCAACACTAGAGGAAGAATCTTTCAAAAGTCTGTACAATTACTCGCCTACGCAGACGATACTGACGTAATGGGAAGTAAAAAACGTGATTTCATAGGTGCTTTTGCGAGTATTTAAACGGAAGCGGCAAAAATGGGTTTGATGGTTAATGAGGGCAAAACGAACACAGAACATCGACCAATTGGACAAAACGTCACAATAGACAGACATAACTTCGAGGTAGTACAGGACTTCGTCTACCTAGCATCCGCTGTAGACACGGAAAACAACATCAGTGCGGGGATCAAACGGAGAATAACTCTTGCCAACCGTTGCTTCTTTGGGTTAAGAAGGAAATTGGGAAACAAAAGGCTCTCCAGAAAAACCTTGTATAAAACCATGACCATCCCAGTCCTGCTTTATGGCGCGGAAGCATGGACCTTATCGAAAGTGGATGAGGAAACCCTTGGTCGTTTCGAAAGAAAAATTATCCGAATGATCTTTGGCTTCGTCCTAGGCTGGTCGGAAACCTAAGCGAATGCAGAAAATGGAAACACGGTGAAATGAACTACTACGTAATACAGCTTTTCACCGGACACGGGTATTTCAACGCTTTCCAGCACAAGATTGGAACAAAAACAGGCCTTCATGTCAATACGAAGACTCGCTGACAGACGACGCTTATCATACACTGTTCGAGTGTAATAGATGGGAATCTCCCCGTCAGCAAATAAACAGAGTTATCGAAGAGCTCAGCCCAAATAATATCATCCAGGAGATGCTGAGAAACGAAGAGAGTTGGAGGCGAATTACAGCATGTATCTGACGCAGATAATGAAAACAAAGATACAAGAAGACGTAGTTGAGAAACTAGAGAAATGCGCAAGTGGGGGGGGGGGGAGAGATTAGCGAGAAACTTTTGTAGTTTTAGCCGGTAAGCTTAGTACACTTTGGAGAGTCCGAAATACGGGGAAGTATGGATACTTCCTTACGGTGCGTAAAGTGTTTCTCCAAAAAAAGGGTGACCAGAGGTCCTCTTTGAAGAAGACGAGTCCTCTCTTTGGTATACAAATTCAATGTTCGGTATCTTTTTTATAAATTAGCCCTTTTATTTAAGATTTTTTCAATCAAGCCTTAAATGGAAGTTGATGCGTACATAGCTTAAAAGAAATCAGTTCTTGATTCGCATCAAAGATTTTTAGAATGGTCTTCTTTGTTCTTTTGTGCAAACATCTCAAAAAAAGGCTTACTAATGTTTCTTTGCTTATGTTGAGATTCCTGTTGATGTCCTCTTTTCATTGAGAAATGATCTGGTCACCATAAGCAAGAGAGGACTATTTACGTATGTTTCGTTTTGCAATAAAGGTAAAACAGAGAAACAATTAAGGTCAGCTTGATGACTCTCAAAGCAGTTTTAGACCTGTAAAATCCACAATCGACGAAATTTACACATAATATAGATTTTCGGAAAAAAAGGCCGGAACTACGGCATCAAACTTACCATCTTTTTATCGATTTCAAAGCCCCAAATGATGGTATCGCTACGAAAGACGTCCTATTTCCTTTTCTTTTTCCCTGCAAAGCTCGTTCGAATTTTATATTTATGGGACTTTCGATAAGGGGCACGGCAGTCTTTCTAATACATTTTCAACCAATTGCTCACGCACGCAATATTGACATAATGGGAAGAAGCCCACCAACCAGAGGGTAGAAACAGTAGCGACAAGGATCCAATACTTAACGTTAACAATGATAAAATTAAATGCAAACAGTCATGCGAGGAGCAATGTTACATTGGTTGATTGTTTATTCGATACGCCTACCGCGTGGGTTCGAATTCTATGCCGAGTATTTTTTGCTTCTTCTTTCAACTTCATAGTTTCATCCCACACGCGAGGTTAAAATTGAAAATGGACACTCAATTGGTAGATATGAGTGATTGAACTCAGTATTAGCCTTATTTAATTTAGTAATTTGTTAGCAATAAGTACTAAGCCAATCATGAGAAGACAACATCGAAGAACTGGACACAACTTCTCAATCACAATGAACAACTTTACTAAATATTTCGGCCAATTCTGTTGAGCTGGAAGCTTTTATAACATGTATGCCTTATAAGTGGGAGTGCGAGTTCTATGAATATTCAATTGTTTTCCCACACGGATATCGCAATTTGCAAAAAATTTGATAATCCTCGTTTACGTTACGTTTTCTGACGTAGTCGCTCGGAATCGCTAGGTCGTTCCATTCCTCAGAAATGCATTCGGCACTAGCCTTCAAAGACGCTTGCCTATAGCGGCTTGCTAGCGGAGAGCAAAGTGCATGAACACAAAAACTTTGTAAAAAAAACTAATAGCAGGCATCTACGAGGACTACTTTTTAACAGGAACTAAACCACAGATGCTATTTCTAGGGACAAAATAAAAAAGTGCGGTAAAAAGCCGGTCAAAATCAAAAGGAGAGGAATACTTTTTTAACAAGCCTGTAAGAATTAAATCGCGGATCATGCTGGGAATTTTTTCTAACAGAAAGATAGCCCATGCTATAAAAAAAACTACTTGGGAACTTTTAAGTAGTACAAACTTTGGTCCTATTCCGGTAGGTACCCGCTACAAATCATCCCAAACTGAATTTTAAAATGAACTCTTGAACAGGGCCATAGCCAACCATTACTATTATTATTATTATTTTTTTTTTTTTTTTGTGAAAAATACAAACTGACAACTAAGAGCAGCATATTAAATCATTTTGCAGAGCCGACGCGACGTGTCGAGTCGAGTTCAATTGACTGCCAAATATCAAATCAAGGAGAATTGACGTATATCTAAAAAGCAGAGACCCAATACAGAACCGTGTGGAACACCAAAAACTATACTGCATAGTTTAGCTATGTAAATTGCCGTAACTTTATATAAGAAAAATAAGTACAAATGAAAATAGAAAAGTAAGATATTAAGAATGTTGAACTCAGCAAACACTCGTTTTCATATGGCTTTGTAAGGAAAGAAGAAGAAAAACCGCTCCTTTTCCTTCAAAGGTGCTATGCGAAGCGAGTTTTTCATAAAAATGTTGACGAAACGTATTTAAATTTCTCTACTAACATAACGTAGAAAGTAGTTAAGAAATTCTTTTATTTCATGTAAATCTAATGGCACCAAAACCCAGACCTACCACAAAATTTGTTGTTAAAAATGAAGAGTTGACAATAGAAATTTATTTTTCATTAGACCAAACTTAGTATTTTTTTTTTCATTATGAAAATGATTGCTTCGAAAAAACATATTCCTAAGGTCTACAGTCATCAACTCCAGATCGATACGATAATTCGCTCACAAAACATACATTTTTCTACTCCTGGAAGTATGTACACAATTAGTCAAAGGTTCATGGCCATAGGTTTCTTTTTTTTATCCAATATACACTTTTTTTCGAAGGAGAACTGATTAGCAAAGGTTATGAGCTATGAGTCAGCGATTTCGGTTCCGCCCGATCAACATTGGTTACTCATACTCATAAGGCGAATTCTTCCTTGGTGAGTGGCCAAATAACATAACAAAGAAAGTGAATTGAGATTAACAATTCTAGAGAAATCAGTTGAGAGCTCTGTGGTCCTAGACATTCACTCTTATAATAAATAATAAGCTTTTTAGTAGTAAAATGACATAACTCTAGGTGCTTCAATTGGCGTTTAAGTAAAATTTCATTAAAATACTAACTGTCGAGTTTGGAACTCTGTCAGATTTCAGATATTTAAACAACATAAATCTTAAAGCAAACAATACTTAATGAGGAGATTGATTGAAAAGATAGAGTTTTAGGCAGAGAGCACTGAGGTTGAAGACGAAACAATTAAAGCTCGGATTAACATTACTCAATATTTGAGCCGCTTTATGACAATCGATGGGAAAAAGGTAAAAGAGGCCAGGTTAACGTTAATTGCGAGGATAAATGGTTAAAGCAGGTAAAGTTGTAAGGTATTGTGCAGTCAACGGTTCCAGAAAAAACTCGGTGAACGGAGAAAATATCGAACATTTCAACGTATTCATGCTGAGAAGTTTGATGCGATCTTGGTAGGGAGATCGGAGGTACAAACAAGGAATTACTCCAAGAAAGGTTTGGTTAAGTTGGACAAGAGCTGCAGCCAGAAGCAGCAACAACTCACTCAGATCCCAATGATCCATTTTCCTACCCAGATAAAAGAGGGTGAGAAGAGGATTTTGGTTGTTTTTTTTTTTTTTTTTATATATATAATTAGCGCGCACATCAAGGGGTTATGAATACCCTTATAATGTTATAGAACACAGTGCATTTAGCATTTAGGAAAATAGGAGAAGATTTGAAAGGAGACACCGATGCACGTTGCTTTTGAATCTTTGTGAATCGTAATGCAGGGGAAATACAAAGCCAGGTAAAGCATTCCACATTCGGGTGGTGTGACTGAAATACGAATCTCTATACTTGACTGTACGCCCGAAGTTGGGCTCAAGGTAAAACTGATGAGCATTCCTAGCGAGGCGAATGTTACGGCTAAATTGTTTCAGGGGAGGAATGCAACTGGCTATTTCAGTAGAGCACTGTTTGTAAGAAAAAGCGATAAAAGAGAGAGACACAGGTGACGTTTCGACGATGTTCAAGAGAATCAATCGATTCTACGATTTAACTATCACCTATCAGTTTTAACGCTCTATTTTGTACCCTATCAAGTAGGCGCAAAGATGTTTGAGGAGCACCTGACCAGATATGGGAGTTATACTCCAGTTTTGGGCGTATGAATGCCTTATAAATTGTAGCCAGATCAGAAGGGGTGAAGAACTTCCTGCATCGTCTCAAGAAGCCTAAGCATTTAGCAGCGTTTTTGGCGACTTCAAATATGTGGTCATTCTAACGAAGATCATCGTTTACACACATACCAAGTACTGACAGCTTTTCGGTTTTTTGGATGCAGGTACCATTCATGGATAATGGCAATGGGGGAATGTTAAGCTTCAACGACAAGAGATAGCATTGAGTTTTCGAAGCATTGAATTCTACTCGGTTCATAAGACCCCATGAAACAATGCTGTCAAGGTCAGAATTCAATGAGCTTATCATACGCAATCGTTCCAGTTCCACATCCGAAGAGCAGGGACGTGAATTTGGAAACGAATATGAAAAGCTGAGGGTCGAGTCGTCAGCAAAACAGTTAAGTGGATTAGAAGTTTCAGACAAGAGATCATTAATGAAAATGAGAGTCGGAAACAAAACGAAACCCTGGGGCACACCAGCATTTATGAGGTGGGTATCAGACTTGAAGCCATCCAACACAACTTGTATTGAACGGTCCGAAAGGTAACTTCTAATCCAACGAAGAAGAGACTCATCGATACCAAAAGCATGCATTTTCGATAAAAGAGCCTGATGCCAAACTCTATCAAATGCTTTAGAAATATCAAGCGCAATAATCTTACTTTCTCCAAAACAATGTAAAGATTGGTTCTACTTTTCGGTGAGATATGCCATCAAATCACCAGTGGACCGTTTGCTACGGAAGCCGTACTGTCGGTCATTAAGAAGCTTTCGTTCTTCAAGATATTTCATTAGTTGACGGTTTATCAACGTTTCCATGGCCTTGGAAAGAAGGGACGTTAGTGCAATTGGACTGTAATTGGAAGAAGAGGAAGATTCGCCTTTTTTAGGGACCGCCTGGCTGGACAAAAGCAGTTTTCCATCTGCTCGGAAAAATCGCAGCAGAATAAGAAAGATGGAAAAGTTTACGCAGTGGTTTGGCCAGCGTAGAAGAACACCTCTTCAGAATTACGACGAGCAAGTTCGAAAAAATATCTGCTTCATCACAGAATTTGCAGACTCAAGCTCAGGTGGAGCCATTATGCTATCAGGAAGTGTCGAGTTAGCAGCAAATTGAGCTGCTAGCAAATTAGCTTTATCGATGGAGCTGACATACGGAGAGTCATTGAAAACGAGCGTTGGGACCGATGACGTGGTCGAGTTCCTTATGTTTTTCATAAAAGACCAAAAATTTTTTCTTCCTTTTGGACACAACAGTATTTTTTGCCTTACTTTTTGGTCATGCAAAAACTTAGCTCTTTGTATTTGAGCATTACAAATATTTCTGGCCCGTTTGAACAAATTTCGGTTTTCTACAGTGGAGTTGTCTTTAAATTTAAGAAAACTACTTTCTCTTCTTCTCTCTACTTCTCATGCCGCTGAGAGTTTCGTTAGTTATCATATCAGCTGATGCATCAACATTTCCGTCGAGAAAGCACAATGACCAATTAAAATTTCGAAACAAATTATTCAGGCCGTCCCAATTGACTTTCTCATATTGCCACACAGTTCTTTTAGAGACTTTATGTTTTTTACCGTGACGGAAAGCAAAAAATCTACCCATATGACACAATGGTCCGATTTGCCTAGAGGAGATGATACTACAACCTTGTATTTTTCGGGATGGGAATCAAGAAAATTAATTTTTACTTTTTTTATTAATTAACTAACGTAAAACCAAAAATCAGAAAATTGTTTTGCTTGCTGTTTTTGAAGCACTGTTTATATTTTTATAAGAAATAAAAAGCAAAACAGTAAAAAACATCGAATTTTGCATTTCTGTAACGAGTTTTTTTGGATTTAAACGATTGTTTAGATATTCCAAAAAAGAGGAAATACATCTCAATGACACATGGGTTCGAAGCCGAGAGTGGATATAATAAAGTCTATAAGAAATGTCACGAAGGCAGACAAATCGGCGTGGGCTTTATTAATTTTTTTGTATTTGTAATATTGTTTGTCAATCATTTACCGTATAAGCATCATAGGTATTTAAACCCAACCACAAATAAGCACTAAATATTTCCGGTTGATCGCTAAGATTGCAACAAATTACATGATCTTCCTTTCGAAGTTATGAAAAAAAAAGTTAATACATCCTTTCGCCCTCATATTTTCCATGAACATCATAAATACCACTTTAGATGTTTTCTTTGAAATCTATTCAAATAACATCAAATCATCAACTCTCAATCTCAAAGCATGTTTCATAAAATGTACGTTCATATTTAACTCGAAATGTTGGTCTACGTCGCTTACGTTGATATTATCGAAATTTAAATCATATCGATAATGCTCCTGTGTGTACAAGCGGAATAATTGGAAACAAACAACTTTTAAGCCCAAGTAAACAAATTGAATTATATCAGCAACACCAGAAACCTTTTACTCATCATATTCCTCTGCTTACATATGAAATTCGGCAGCATTTTATAACAACAAAATCTAGCGTACATCCGTGCGGGAAACGTTTCATATTAGATGTGCACCACCATGATTTTGTAAGGTTAGGTAATGGAAAGCACGGATGAATAACAGTAGGTTTATGGTATCTTTGAGTGGCAGATAAATTTGAAAGGATATGCGCGAAATATTAGTAAAGAACCAAAGCCTTGACGATATTGATTTTGTGCTTAACTAGGTATCAAAATTTTGTCACATTCTTCGCTTTGAACTCTCTCAGCTTTTTCACATTTATATTCCTGTCACGAAGTGATTTAAAGACATGCAGAAATGATATTTTAAGTTTATTTGACTTGCCAAAAAACGATATAGTTGAAAGCTTTCCATTTATTAAATCACATCCCATTGAAATTGATGGAATCTTTCAATCTATCCTATTTTTTTTTTTTTTTTTTTTTTTTTTCTAACACAATGAATACGAACTATACGGAAGGAATTTTTTGAAGTGAATGGAAGAAGAAGAAGGGTAAAGGCATTCTTATCTAAAAGGGATACTACTCATTCTCAAGTATACAAAATGATTTTGCTGAAGCAAATAGGTCAAAACAGAAAATAAAAACATTTTATCATGTTTGCCATTTGGTTTCACCGAAAACAGAATTGCATGACTGCTTGTTGATAGGGCAGTCGTAGAAGATTGCGATTAGATAACATTTCTGGCACTTGCCGGTTATCCAAAGTCTTGCGATACTGAAAGTCACCCTGATCTTTGCAATAAACTGCTGATGTTACACACACATTTTTAGATTATGCTGCAAATAAACTGCAATATTAGGTGTGTTTTTTCTGAAGACGTTGCGGCTTGGAAAAATTAGCGTGCTAAATACAACAAAAATTTAGTTGTCTGAGGTTCCCTTAGCTTCATAATATAATCGGACTTATTTCCTTAGCCCGATAACAGAAAATGTGCTACCAAACTTTTTTTTGGAAATGTTATCGAAAATGGCAAATGCTGTCGTTGGGTCTGTTTGGTCTTTGCTGTAGCTACAAACTGGAATATATGCTAACAATTGTGAACAAATTCATGTTTCTTGACAAAAATTTAGTTCACAAAAATATGCAATTTGTAAACTCACCCAATGTACATGACATAACTCATTCAAATTCCTCGCGAAATGAGTAAGACTTGGAAATAACAGTTAAAAAATTCTGATAATTATTTGTTGTATCGGAGTTAGTTCTTCAATTTCTGCAACAACAAAAATAATGGCCGTTACAATTTTTACTTTTTATATATGTATTCATTTTGAAGCTTGCACCCAGAAGTCATAGGTCAAATACATAGTGCTACCAAATTGCTAAATCGTGTTTTTTCTCTATTTGATTAAGCCTCTATAAGCTTGAGAGAAAAAAACGGCGTAGGTCATGCACCTTTTTTCCAGTCAGTTAAATTTTTCATACACGTTAAGCAAAAGACAAAACGGACCCGTGATTTATCTTGATGGGTGACAGAAAAACCAAAACCTTGGTGAAAACACAATTATCTTCATCGAAAATTACTGAGTCGTTTTGAACGAACCAGCAGGAGTTACACGAATTGTTTTTTTCCCTCAAGTTACTCAAAAAAGTCATGTTAAACGAACCAACAAGAACTACACGACAATTTTTAAACCCTCCAGTCCTTGTGAAAGCCACATCTCAAGAAAAGACTTTCTTTGCTCAAATTGAAAGTTGAGTTGTGATGTCCTCTTTCATTGATTAATAATTAGGTCATACTACTCTCGTAGCAAAATCTCCACTGGTGATGTAACTGATTATCTCATCCAAAAGTGAAACCAATCCTTACATCGTTTTGGAGAAAGCAACATTAGTTCTCTTTATTTTTATATATTTGAGTTTGAGTTGAGCTTCAGACTCGATCGTTAACAAGTAGAGTTGGATGGTTTCAACTTTGATACTCACTTCATTGACGTTGGGGTGCCCGTAACATTCCAACTCTTATTCTCATTTTCATTAATTATCGTTCATCGCCAGGGTTGGCCGAATAAACTACACTACATTTACTACATCATTAACTACGTGTAGTTAATTCAATAAACTACACGCTTTATTTACTACAATTTGTTACATTTGCTACATACACGTAGTTGACGTAGTTAATATAGAAAAAAAGAGAATAGTTCAAACTACGTCTGCTACATTATCTACATTTAACTACATTTAACTACATTTAACTACATTTATCTACATTTAACTACATTTAACTACATTTAACTACATTTAACTACATTTAACTACATTTAACTACATAAACTACGTAGCAGACGTAACAAATGTAGTTTTTTCTAAAAAGTGATATTTCGGCCAACTCTGTTCATCGCTCTCGTATTCTTTTCCAACCTCACGTTCCTGCTCTTCGCATGCAAACTTCCATTAGCTCATTGAATTCTGGCCTTGACAGCTTTGTTGGGTGATTAAGACTCAATAGAATTCAATGGGCTTAATGAAACGAGAAGCTGTCAGTACCTGTTCTATGTGTAAACGATGATCTCTCGTTGTATACTGGTCACATATTTTAAGTCGCTAAAAACGTTGCAAGATACTTAGGTTTTTGAAAACCTTAAACTGCGTCCACATTATGCCCAATGGCATCAATCGGCACATGCCGATCGGCAATACCGAATTGGTGTGGACGTCGCGAGCGACCCTCCTCCTTACCAAAAGCCGACCCGAATTCGAACCGAATCATATGGATCCAATTACCAGTCGGCATGGTGTGGACGCACCTTTAGGTTTCTGTTTACCACTTCTTATCCGGCTATAACTTAAAAGTCTACACCCACCCAAAGCTAAAGTACAACACCCCAAATTTATTCACGTGCTTAAGGAACATCGTTGCTACGTTAACAATTTAGCTGCAACACTCGCCTTATAGGAATGCCCATCAATCATCAACTTGACCACATTAGAAGTAACAAGATCCGTGGAATCCTTCACGCCACAAAATAACAGTTTGTAATAAATAGAGAAGAATTGATTGAACACAAGATTCGTAAAATTTCGTCGTTGTTTTTTGTTCTCCGCAATAATAAAAAAAGAGTAAAGATCATTATTACACTTCCTAGATATGTTCACAGGGTTAATAAATCACCAAAAAATGTTCAAATTCAACGACAAATATTTTCAAAACGATTTACGTGTAAGCGTAAATTTTGTAAATTTACTGCCGTATTACTAGTTATGAGTATTACCGTATCACAACAAATATGAAGCTAACATATGACAACTGTGATTTAATAATGAGGGTAGATTGATGAAACAAAATTAGCTATCTAAGATCAAGTGGTAAAACCAGTGTTGACGAGTGAATATTTCAATTATGATATCGTTTTCGTTAAATATTTAAGTAGTTTATTATACACAACTTTTTATAACACTTTTTCATAGACTGGAATGGAATTAATAGGCCTGAATTCACATTTTATAGTCTTTATAATCTTTTTAAATTTTTCAATGCGTGTCACAATTTAGTTTATCCAGGCGTTTGGAAATTGTCCACTTTGCCGCAACAGATTTATTACAATCAATAATGAGTTACCAACAAAGTCAAATGCATCGAGTAACACTTTTGGACCAAGAAAATCGCTGTCACGTTTTTGTTAAAAAACTCTTTTACAGTATTATGTAACTCATTTAGTGTAATAATGTTAAGGTAAGGTGGAAGTGGCTGTCAGCCAATGAGTACATTGCCTGACACACTTAGGCCACAAGGGGCCATTGTGATACCACAGAGATCAGCAAGTTAATCACCTACTGATCTCAGAAGCCCGATGTAAGATTAACGAGTTGATCACCCATTTGTCTTCCATTACGGGACTAATCACTTGCCAGTCGCTGAACTTTCAATGTATTTCGAAAGACTTTTAGGGTCTATGTAAGCTAAGCCGCTAGTATCATCGAAGAAAAATTCACCGAGATGAGTTTTCCTCCTATGAAGTAGTGCGTGCATGAGCAAAGAAAGTGTTGAATGGTTTCTTCCTCTTCCTCGTCCATGCAGCTTCTGCAGAAGTCATTGGAAAGCACACCAAGTCTTTTGGCGTGTCTCCCTATAAGACAGTGTCCCGTAAGAACACCTATGGTAGAACCTAGATACAGGCGGTTGAGTCTACACAAGGCCAAACTTTAACGAAAAAAAAACTTAAAAAAAAAAAATTTACAAAAGTCGTTTTTGTAATTTTTGGTTTTCTCAAAAACTACAGGTTATTTTGACATCCGGTTTTTTGTGTTTGATCAAAAATAAATAAGAGCATTGAAAATAAGCCAGAAAAATACTACTTAATAACGTAAAATTTGGAAAAAAAAAAGTGGTTTAAAAAAAAAAATTATGTTTTTTTTTCAAAATTTTGACTTTGAAAATTAATATTTCAAAAACTATTTATTTGAACAACTTATTTTTAAATTTAAATTAATGTATAAGTTTTTGGCTTTTCAAAATGCTATAGCACGACTCTATAGGTATTACCGTTATTTTTAAATAATTTTTTTACCATTTTTAGTGGTTTTTTTTCTTAAATTGCCCCTCCCGCCTAAACGGGGGAAAATGGACCCCCCCCTCCCATACGATTTTTTGCTTGTCTAGGTCCAACCTACACACCCTATCTTTTTGTCACACCTTATGCGAATCACCCTGTATAGTCTATTTATTCATATACGTCAAACCTGGATAAGCGAGAGTTCAAGGGAGCACAATCTCATTCTCGCTTATAGAGGTTTCTCACTAATCCGAGTTTCTCGCTAATTAAGGTACATGGGTAGCGTTTCTCACTTATAGAGGTACGCAGCAATAACAAGTGACAGCAAGAACGAATGTAAAAAGTTAATATTTAATAATGATAAAATTACATAAACACAGGGACACCATTCGAAAAGAATGCGATAAAATAATAAAAAAATTTTAGTTCCACGAAATAGAATGGGTACAATATTGACGAGAAAACAATACAAAAACAATGGTAGAAAGTTCCACGAAAGTTAAGAACGAGTCGTAAAATAGCAGATGTTAAATTTGTTTGGTCGACTGTCGCTTAGAGAGGTATAGTTAAGTAGCAGTCTCACTTACGGAGGTCAATGAGGGAAAAACGACTCTCTCTTACAGAGGTTTCTGTTTCTCGCTAATAGAGGTTCTGGGAGCTTAAAATATCGGGTCCTGGCTATTACTCTCACTTATAGAGTTTTCTCACTTATCCAGTTCTCACTTATCCAGGTTTGACGTATAGTCTGTTTATTCAACGGAGGGAAACTTGTCTTCTACCAATGCAAAAAGGGAAGTTTGGAAAGCCCCTTTTCGATCAAGCTGATGAGCCACACTTTGAAGATCATAATAAAGACATCTGATAACCAATGCGATTTTTAGCGGGTAAGTCAACAGATGTATTACAAGTATAAGGACCCTTATGGAAAAAAACATTACCTTACCTTAGAAAACAAAAAGTTCAAGAGGCTTATATTCGGATAATCAAAAATATGTATAAAGGAGCAGTGACGAAGGTCAAAGGCCGAATAACCGCACACATTATCGAGTGATACGTGACTGAATCAAGTGATCTTGGAATTATAATACACTTTATTGAGCAATCTAATAATATGATTTGACATTATGTAATCAGTAAACGAACGATACTGATACAATAGATGAACAGCCGACTGTGTAACTTAGAACGAATTTTAAAAGAAAAATGCCACTCGCTCACTCGATCACTGATGGAGTAATTTGGACCTAAACATCCAGCTTCAGTCACCGAAGCACTTCGTGTCTCTCAGTTAGTGTACATCAAGGAGGCGTCTTGAGTCTTTTGCTCTTTATTGCAGTCCTTGACTGCATTTTATTGTAATAGAAAAAACTGTTTTAGGCTTCCCAACAAATAATTAAATAAAATATCTTTAAACCGATCGATTTATGGCTTCAAATTTTTTGGGCTTTTTGGTGACTCTGCCCATTTCCACCTATCAATCACTGACTAACGAACGAACCAAAAAGTATGCGGAAGCATAGTCCCTCAAAACGTTTAAAGGAATATCAAAATATTTCATTCAGACTCATTCCAACTTCGGATGGATAGTTCAAAATGTAAAAAGAGATTTCCTTATGGTTTAAACAGGAAAACAAAACAAAAACAACTTTAATTAGTAGCTTACAAATCGATTAACAAAACATCAAAAGCCACGCAGCGCCCTTAAATAATTCTAAACCCACCCAAGCCTACACACAACGCGACCTAATCTCTACCTAATCGCCAACATCCGAATCCAATTTAATTTCAATTGTACGTGCGCTGGTTGGAGTTTTTCTTTTTCTATTTTTTGCTGTTGACTGCTTTCCCTCACACCATTTTAAAATGAATATATATATCGTTGTTGACAGTCAATAGAAAAAACAACAACAACAACGCCACCAGAATATAAAGTTATTTATGTACTAACTGAAAGTAGCTGACCAAATGACTTGGTTCTTGGAAACAGGAAAACAGAAAAATGAAATCGAATACTAATTGAAGTGGAGGACACATTACCACTAAGCCGGAGGTCAATATATCCACATTAGGATAACAAAAACAAAGCCCGCACTAACCATGAACACAACACCTCCGTCCATCTTCGTCCATGACACGTGCACAAGGACACTTCTATTTGCTATTTTCACTTTCAAGGAAGTCAATTAGACACACAAAGACAAAAAGAAAACCGATCCGGATCCGGAAATATATAAAAATGAAAATTGATCCGACCCTGTCTTTGCCCTATAGGTAGGTATTTAGGTAGGTAGCAACAAAATAACAAAAAAAAAAACACACGCACACTCATTTGTGGCATGACTTAACACGGCATATCTGTCTCGATGTAAACTAATGTGCTGTTGGAGTGAAATAGTGGGCAATAAAGCATAAAAATACAATAACCCTGACAGCGACACAGCGGCTTTGGCCTTAAGTGGAACCTTTTAACGAAGCAAAATAGTAGATACCCAATAGATTCCGTTTTGGGTATACGGTATACCTAAGGGAGGGTCATTTATCGATCGTCCTTCATTTGGGTTGCAGAATAAATAAATTTTGAAGTGCAAAATCCAAGGATGGAATTGATTCTCGCACTCAGCGACCGCGACGAACCACGTCGTCGTTCGACGACCACAACGAAGACGACGTGATGGTGATGGTTACGCAAACCTAATTATAAGTGAAATTAAACTTTCAACGTTCGCTTTCGCGTTTGCCTTTGTTCTAATATTCTCTCTAACAACTGCCTTGCCTCAGACCCCGAGCGACCCGACCCCAAGAGTGTTGTCTACTTTGGAGACCGTCCTTGATCCAACAACCACGACAGTATATGTATACGACGAACGCCCCCTTTTTGCTTTATTGTGTTACTTCTCCATTTTATCTGCCTTTGTTTTGTTCTAAACAATTACACTTCTACCTTCTTCGTTCTACCTTTTCTTCTTCGTTTCTTCTCCCCCAATCAACGTGCGGTGCCGTGTGGTTTCAAAGTTTGTTGCTTGCAAACGAGATAAGGCGACTGAAAACCACTCTCCCTGATAAACTTATTATAAAATGATGATCTAATTTGGGTGCTTTTGTTTGTTGTTTTTGATTTCACATACAGGACGAACAAATATGTAGGTTCCCAACATAACAACAAAGTTTCTTCCAAACACACGTACTAAGCAAATAAACTCAACCAACAAAACCTCTGCCAATACTCCCATTTAGGTATTTTCAAGTTTCAACGCTAATTAAGTTAAGTAAACATAGACATTTTTATTCTAGTATTCAACGCATGGAATTTTAAAATAAAGCGTTTCTATCTATAAGCTATATACAAGTACGAGTACACACGTATGGCTACATGTTGCTTAAGAGTTAAGACAATTCAACAAATGGTCATGCTCCGGCCTCTCTGTACTCGCATCGACGACGTATACGTGAAGTTCTATTTATAAAAACACATAAAAATTTGAAATTTGCATGTGTATGGGTGTGTTTAAAAAGTTCCGCAATGATAATATAGTGAAGCGATGCTATCTCGGGAGCTGTCGCGGAATTAATTTCTGGAAAACATAATTTGTTTAGCTGAGAACGTCTGTTTGTGCAGCATTTTTAATGTAAAATGCCATTTGCGTGATTGTTTTTTAAGTTCATTCAATTGCAATTTATGTAATTCGTGCGAATTAAAAGACATCGTTGTGGTTTTTCGAGAAAATTGAAAATTTCTCGGAACAAACATTTACAGTCGATTGAGTTGAGACGATGCAATTGGTTGGAGGGCTTCAAATAGCATGTCACATAATCGTATACAGTTTTTGACATGGGGTGTGGTGGAAATGAATGATTCAAAGTCGATACTCAAGAGTTTACCTTTAATGAAGATAACGCAGATGGAAAGATTGGAGAAAAGCTATGTCACTCTTTATGGCGATGAAGTTAGGCTTTACTTTTTTATCAGGTCATTTAGCTAGGGAATACTTCATAGCTTCCATCATGTCAGCAAAATGAAGCTTGAAACAAAACTAGGTAAGGACAAGTGAAACAGTAATGGGATGGTGCAACCCTCGGAAATGAATGTTTGGTAGATTTATACGGACAAAAAGAGCGTTATGGATGTATTACAATACTGAGTCAGGAAATGACACAAAAAGGTATTATTTTTTAATACAAATCGAGCCTTATCTAAACAATGGAACGGAGTGCATCAAGTTTGTTGCATTCAGTTTTTTGTAAAGCTGCATTCCCTGCTCGAAACTAAAAATTAAAACCGTTTTATGAAACTTCGACGAGCGATGATGAAAAGTCGAATTTCAAAGCCATAAACCTACTTCCGAAGAATGTTAACAAAAGGCGTCGAACATGGAAAATAATGAAACAAAGGCTTTCCGTACCGACAATTCCTTGATAAAACAAGAGCCAAGTAGATTTTAAACTTTGATCATCATTTTTAAGTCCGTAAAATTATATGTTTAAAGTGTAGACCGCAGAGATCAAAATGAGTATGTTCAAATCAGTTCAACCACATCCAAAATGTCTCAAAGATCGCTCAGACTTGATCATTTTCCACCCCTATTCACAAGCAAATAGCTCGCAAGCATATTTACTCACAAGCAAAAATGCTTCTGAACAAACTAAATCAGTAAGGATGCTCACAAGTCATTTTTTCTGTATTGCACTCACAAGCAAATGACTTGCAAGCAGATTGACTTGTTGAACTTACTTGAATATATTCAAATACTCATGAGCATGCAAAATATTCACAAGCAGGCAGTGTGTTCACAAGCAGGTAGCGTGCTTACAAGCAGGCAGTGTGTTTATAAGCAGGCACCAGGCAGTGTATTCATCGGAAAGCAATGCTTTGAACATTTATAAAAATAATAAATAAATAGGGTGGCGGAACAGAGCGAGGAGCCCCTGGGCTGGAATGGAGGGGACCTACAATTTTGGGCCGGTTCCGAACGGCTAATCGAGAAAGCGCATGGCAATGAATACTAACGGAGGACTTGCCAATTCCTCGCGAAAGGCGATACCCGTAGAAAAAACATTTTTGCCTCTGTTGGGACTCGAACCACGAACCTCTGGATTAACAGGCGGACATGCTATCCATCACACCACGGGTACCACATTGAACATTTATACCTAAACAAAAAAAGGCATACAAAGAAAGGCATATAAAGGCATACACTACCATTTTTGGTATGATCACATTGCTTGCTTATGAATACACTGCTTATTCACAAACACACTGCTTGTTTACGATCAAATGGCTTGTGACCACTTTAACTCACAAGCACTTTGCTCACAAGCAGTTTAACTCAATGTTATTCAAACTCATTTTGACTTGCAAGCAAGTCTACTTGTTTGGTTCGTTTGAAAATAGGGGTTGTTCAGAGTTGCTTGGTTCACATCACAAATAAAATTGTTCAAATTTACTTGCTTGTGGGTTGACTCAGTTTGTTCAAACTCGTTTTATTCAAGTAAATACTCATTGTTTACAAGCAGACTTAGTTCATTTTAATCTCTGGTGTAGACTCTAAAAATAGATAAATAAATAGAGCGAGGGCCTAGCACATTTCTCGCAACCATGCCTAGTGAGGGAATGGAGGGGACCTAAAAATTTTTTCCGGTTCCAAACGGCAAATCCAGAAAGAGCTTTTCATGATATTGAATTTACTAACGTATGACTTGCTAATTTCTCGCGAAAGGCGATACCCGTGGAAAAACTTTGCCTCTGTTGGGATTCGAACCACGAACCTCTGGGTTACCAGGCACACAAGCACCGTGGATACCAAAGTGTAGACTCAGCAAAAAAGAAATACGCTATTTAGAGGGTCAAAAGTTAGTAGATTCCTCGTAGAATATTATGGTGGTAATGCAATTTAAATATTGAAAATCTTTCATATGTTCCGAGGTCGAATGTAATTGTTTTTTAATGTTACGTGAAGGAATATTGTTTTTTTTTTTTTTAAGAAAACGATTGAGCATAATAATAATTACGGTATTTTTATTTCAAACGCGTGTTAAAATTAAAAATTTGATTTCTACTAATTTTTTTGATATTCACTTAATGATAAAAAATTTAAAAATCTGAAAAAATTGTATATTTGTTAAGAAAAAAATGCGACCTGAGGACTGACTGCACGCCAATAAAGTGATTCGGCCTTAAAGCCCTCTCGTTAAATTAGCTCGCTTATCAAAGGCAATGGAAAAAAGTCTATATCATCCTCAAAATATGAATAAAAAAATGTGAAAACTCCACTTTTATGTACTAATTTGTTTTCCTATTGAAAAATAAAATCCAAAAAGGCTAAATATTTTTTCTAAATGAGGTGCCCCCCTAGCCCCTAGGGTCTATGTTCTCATCTTTTTAGCATACTAAAAACAACAGAATATACTCTTTTGAAAAAATGTAAAATAAATTGACTAAAGAGCTTTAACTTTTTGAAACTTCTAAAAGTGCTCTGTATAGTCCAAATAGAGTAAGTAGGCACTTGTATGCAATAGCAGGGACTGTTCCTAAGCAGAATCTGCCCTCTGAAAAAAGGTAGCATGTGTGGGTGACCAAATTTGACAAGGGAACTCCAAGCAGCTTTGAAACAAATATGTCGTTAAGTTCTTTCGACCAACCCACAACGGCCCGAATTTTTTGGTTCCAAAAATCATATCTCTTAAACGAATAAAAATACCGACCGAATTTTTTTTATCTTAATGGAAATTTCTAAGGCTATAGTAAATTCAAAGAAAAAATATTTACAGTGTTTCAGAATCTGCTGCTGAAATAAAAAGTTTAAGTTAAGCTGGTTAACACAATTGGTATTTAATGTTAAAAAGGTAAAAAGTCAATTTATGAAGGTTTTTGAGTATAATTTGAGTAAAACAGAGGGAAAAAACGAAAACATACCAATTTTTTTTTATTATTGATTTTTATATTTCATTTTTTTTATAAAAGACTACTTATAAGTATTTATAAAGTATTTTATTGGTATATTATTATTAAAGACCCATTCTAGCAAAACAAAAAAATAACATTTTCCATGATTTTTTTTGTGCTTAAAAAAAAATTCAGAAAAAATGACTGACTTTTTCAATTCAAATCTCTCTAGCTCAGTCTTACGCAACTTAATGCAGCTTAATTTTTGGTTTCTTGGGTTGAAAACCTTTAAAAACTTTTTTTTCTCAATGTAATGTTGAAAAAGTGCGACAAAAGTGGTGCTTCAAAAACCATTTAATTTAGTAGTTCAAAATATTAAAAAAAGTTTTTTTTATTTCTAATCATAACAATTAACACAAATTTGAAGTAAAAACTAACAAAGTTTAACATAGTCGCTACTAAATTCGAATCTTTTACGGGTAGATATTTAGGAAATTGACAAGGTAGCACTTTTTTTATGAATATGTGTGTGTCCAACTGACTGATAAAGAAAAACAAGCACCAAAGAACAAAACAATTACATTCATATTGTTAAGCACACAATGTTTATATATTTTTTCACCAAATGTTTTCCAAATTCACAACTAAATACAAATCAGTCATGTTCCTTTAATTTTTTTCATATGCTGATGTTTTTGTTTTCCGTTTTCGATCTGACAAAATTGATGTGTGCATCTCCGTCTAAAAAAAAGAGATCGAATGCAATTGATTATTTTTCCTCCTAAATGAATTCCTTTGAATTTAAGAAATTCGACATTACACTCTTTTCTAGTTCTCTTAAAAATAAGAAATAAAAAAATTTTTTTTTCGCCTCAAATATTTATCAACTTTGACAGGCCCAACCATTAATACAAATGAAATAGCATTTTCGATTACTATTAATTCATAAACAGCCGTATTTATAATCGCACAATAAACTCCGCACAACTTTAAAACACGCTTATTCGTTGAATAAAACAAAAATCGTATTTATAATCATTTTTCGTCAGTGAATAAGGGCTGAATAGCTTAAACGCCGATATGCGTGTTTTAAGAGTGTTATCATTCAGTAGTTTATTTACAACTTTGAGAATTTAAAAATAAATAAATTGGAAATGTACTCAAATCACATTAACCTTATACATAATTTGGATGTAGTAAATGCGTTTTCAATTGAAAGAAATATGCATTGTTTTCCTTTTTTGTAAATTGGTTTCTTACAAGTTTTCCAGTTGGGAAACGTTTTTGAATTTCCCTTTTTGGACAAAACAACAAGAAATTAAAGCCAAAGAACAATATATTATATATCTTCTTTATATATATAATTCTTCTGTACGTGTATATGTAATTGAACTCCTCCTAAAGGGCTTGACCGATTTAAATGAATTTTTCGGTATGCGTTTGAGTGACGCCCTGGATGGTTTAGATTCACAAATCAGCCAGGCAAATGGCGCTGCAGTCGGTATCTAAGTAACAATTCCTTTATTGTTAAATTAAAATTAAATTCAAACAATGCTTTTGTTTTTTTTAATCATTTTTGACAACAAAAATTTAAAATAATTAATAACAAATAATAAGATTTGAATTGTTTGTTTTTAAAAATTCTCATTTTTTTGTGATAGTGACATTCCAGGTAATGTGCATTTTTTAATAATTTTTTTTTTATCAAGTACATAATAGTCTTCGCATTTCAGTAAAAAAAAAATCAACATTGGGATGGAACAATACCATTGCATGGAGACACACAATGCATCAAATTGCCAGATAATTTCTGCAACATGGTAAATACGAAAGATGCATTGATTGAAAGCATATTTCCAGATTTACAAGCTAATTATATTAATCATGTGTGGCTTCGTGAACGAGCTATTTTAGCTGCAAAAAATATCGATGTTGACACTATTAACTTCAGAACACAACAGTCATTGCCCGGCAATGAGATATTGTTCAAATCGATCGACACTTTTACCGATCCTGACGAAGCAGCCAACTATCCTGTTGAATTTTTGAATTCGCTGGATTTACCAGGAATGCCACCACATAACTTGGGATTGAAAATTGGTTCACCTATCATTTTGCTTCGGAATTTAAATGCACCTAAGGTTGGTCATAAAAAAAATTATGGGCAATGTTCTTGAAGCTACAATATTGAACGGCAAATTTGAAGGTGAAGTTGTTCTCCTGCCACGAATCCCAATGATCCCTTCAGACTCACCAATTCAATTCAGACGTCTGCAATTTCCAATTCGCTTGGCATTTGCCATGACTATTAATAAGTCACAAGGTCAAACAATGTCTATTTGTGCGTGGATTGGATCTAGAAAATCCAATCTTTTCACATGGCCAATTATATGTGGCCTGTTCTCGCGTTGGAAAACCGTCCAGTTTATTCATTAAGATAAAATAAAAAAAGACATTATTGATTATAACGAATTGTTATCAAAATTAAGCTTTAGAGTAAAGAGCACTCCGAGATCATTGGATTTTTCACATTGATATAGTAAGTGCTCTTTCGAAAAAAAAAAATACTTTAGGATCAAAATATTTTCAGTTATAATTTCGCAGTCCATTTGAGAAGATCATCAAAATCGTTTATTAAACAAAAATATTTTTTAGGATCTGAATACAATATAATAAAAATGTTGAGGCGAATCATCAGCTTTATTAAATTCGAAACAATGGATCTTCCAACGAAAAAAACCTGTTTTTGTGGTGAAATATATGTTTTTGAATTGAAAAACATTAAGTTTACAGTGAATGATTCAAATAGTTTCAGAATTGAGGTCACTTTTGAGATGCCTTTTAGTGAGAAGCAATTGAGATCCAGTTTTGTAAAGGGGTAAAATGAATGAGTTCCAAAAAATCGGGATAAACTAAATCAGACATGGACTTGTGGAAAGGATAGCACAAGACTCCACACCCAGAAGTATGAATCCAGGAATATCATCACGGCCAGGTAAAAGAGAATCTTTGACTTTTCGGCAAACTACTTCCACATCACTTTTAATAAAAAATGAAAGCTGTATGTTCTGATTGTTGTCAAGGAAATACCATTCTCCTTTCTAAACTGATTTAAAGTATTCCGCAAATGTGTTTTCAGAGTACTACGTGGGTATTATGTTTTCATGAGAGAGGGAAGAAGGACTTAATGTATGTTTCCTTTTCTTTTAAAACAGAATTCCAGAACAATGAGAAATTCGTTTTAAAATTAGACAGTGGAATTCATTCCCGTTAAACAGTCTGCAGAAGTGGTCTTTTCAAATCCTCAGTATCGACTGTATCTTTTATTTACACATCAGCAGTCGTATTTATTAACTTATTCTTAAATACGTCTAACTTGAGACAGCTCTTAGAGCAGTATTCAATTCCAAATCGTATTTATATGTACATACTTCTATCACTGTCTAAAGGAGTGTTTGATGCCACAAACAACATTTTGGTTGAATACATTGTAAATCACAAATTCAATAATATGTTAAAATTGAAAAAATCAGGTAGTTTAAGGTGGAAAAATACTATTTTCAATAAATTCATTCATAAATTACCCAAATTGGATCATTTTATGAAACTTGGGAAAGTTATAACCATAAAGTTGTAACCATAAAGTATTTTGATTTGGTCTAGTTCAAGTCCTATGCCACATTGCTTCGAAGGATTTTTGTTATTGTACTCATATATCAAAACACAAATAATGGTACTGTACGGATACATCGAGAACGCCACCATTCTATTTTTCATTCAATGTTAACAGAATCCGGGTACTTCTGTGATTATTTCAAGGTTTATTCAGACAACTGTAGAAATACGTTTATAAATACGGAGTTGGCTAAGGCTTGTCCAACTCCTTAGACACCCTGTAGTTGAACCAAATTATCTTTGAAGTTGTGGGGGCGGCAGAAACGCTGTTGTCATCATGCGTTGTGACATTAGAAATGTACCTATAAAAATGATGCCCTTTTTTCATTCGTCGGTGTCGGTATTATAAGAGATTTACAAACATAAACTTTAAGAAATAGTAACACTCAAAATTCACTTATTTATTAGGGATTTAAATTATACAATACATTGGACAAAAAATCAAACAAACTTCAATATTTTTAAAAGAAATGTGATAGATTTTGTTAAATCCAAGTTTCAAATACAAAAATTAATTATATATGTACCTATGTTAAAACATAACTTATAATAAATGTAAGTAGTTTAATCAAACTAAATAAATCCGTCACATTGCTTAATTTTAACTGAGAAAACGCTTGGCTTTAGGAGGTCTTTTACTTTCGGCAGATCGCACAGTGGGACGACCCATAGCAATAAATAAAAAAAACCTATCGTAGCGGTATTCTTGAGTGATTTACAAGTTATCCTAAATATATACATGTTCTAACTGCATTAAATTTTTTTGGTATTGTGTACTCGTGCAAAAATAGCAGACCCATAAAAAGTGACTAAGTGGAAAATTTTTCGCAAGCAGTGATTGCAAGTGTTTCTATAAAAATTAAATTTGTGGTTAAGTGAATTTTGCTTATAAATATGTATTATGTATATCATGGAAAGTAATAGTGTTCAAGGTAAAGAAAATCATATTTTGCAAAAAAAAAAAAAAGTGGTGTTTATTTCGTGTTATTTTATTAGTGACGTCTGAAGTGCCAGTCTTAATGTGAATTCTATGTTTAACTTAGGTTTTCTAAAACACCCCAAAAAGCCCCTTTGAGATCTTTCTTGTTTTATTACACATATAGTGTATTGACGAAATCACAAAAGAAACTCTGCAAAAATTTGCTCCTTTTTTAAATATTGACATTTTTGTGGACTTAACTCCATCAATCAAAAATGGCGACCTGTTTTAAACATGGATTGAAAGTGGGAAAATAGTGAAAGCGATTAATGTTAGCGCAAAAATTAATGAATTACTGGGTTTGGAAGAGCCGAGCGAACATGTTGAACTTCAAATTCAAAAAGCTTCGAAATATTTGTGTCTTAAGTCTCAGCACAAGTGGAAAAATTCCCAATAACAAAAAGATAGGTTCATGCAAATGAATGAAAGATTGCTTGACCTTTATTTGCCGTTACCAACAATTGTATTAATTTTTGTTATACAAATAATTCAATTGGGTAATTTCTTCAAATCATTTCGATGGTGTCTCTTTGCGCGTAAGAGACACCATCGAAATGATTTGAAGAAAGCAGCGAGCGTACAAAAAAAAATTCGGGCTCATGAACTAGTTTCGCAACAAAGTTCAGAGGAGCTTTGCTATGCTGCTGAAATGTTTAGTCGCTATTTATGACATTAAGTATACGACAAAGTTTGGCATTGTACTTAGACTTCCTTTGTTAAAAAGGAAGTACACACTTCTACGTTCTGTTATCAATGGTCTTCATAGAGACTGATTTCCCAGTTGCTACAGATTAAAAATATTTAAAGATGAACTATTGCTTGAAATTGCTGATGTGTTGGGAACTGTTGCTGTTGCCTAATGCTGCTCTCTCGGAAGAAGCTTTGAAGCTAGGCTTAAGGAAATACCAAAGATCAGGCTAGATCATAGTCGAAAGTGTTTTAGAATCGGTTCAATGACTGATTTAATGAATCATTTATTAGTTGATTCGGATCCACTTATTTCAAATATACGCTCCACAAGCTCGCATTTGCCTAAAATCGACCAAAATATTGAACAGTACATACACAGAAATAATACTGAAGTCCTGAAACTACTAGTTAATATAGACTTGGACGATATAGATGGGACACATCGGCTAGCTAATAATTAATTTATCATTACTAATTAAGTATTATTAATTACATCAAATTATTGAAGTTTATTAAGCTTAAAAGTTTTTTTTTTACTGAAAACAAAATTTAGCACTGTAAAATATGTCCAAAATATGAAAAATAAAATTTGAGTTCCAAAATAAAGTTCGCAGCTCACTTCTTGAATATCTAATGAAGCTGGAAATGTCATTTTTTGCAGGTTTATACATGTGTTATTAGTTTATCACACATATATAATAAAGATATTAAATGTATTAAGGGATCACATACTAAATAACTTGGTTTCAGTCAGCAAAACAAGAGATATTAATTTTGCCGTTTTTCCCATACAATCATCCCACTGTGAATCGCGAGGAAATTGCAAGTCCTCATTTGGTAATTTCATTGTTATGAAAGGCGCTTCTCCATCAGCCGTTCGAAACCGCCAGAAAATTGTTAGTACCTCCATTCCCTCACGAGGTATGGTTGTGAGAAATGTTAGACTCTAGGGCTCCTCACTCTATTGCGTTACCCTATTTATTTTATTTATTTAGATAAGCAAGGCCGATAGAGACGTTCACACTAACACCCCGATGACATCAGAGGATAAGTTTTTCGTTTTGAGTTTTTTTTTTTTTATTTCAATTGCATTTATCCATTCTCTGCTGAATCCGTTCGTGCCTCGAATGCGGATCACTATTGTGAAGCAGAAAACTGAGCAAGTTGTAATCCCTTCAAGATCATATAGGGTCATACAACCAGGGATTTCGAGCTTCTTTGACTTCTTCGACAGCTGATAACGGCCACCTTGTGGAAGTTACATCTCCCAAATCTGTTGTCATTTCTTCAGTCTATTCTGCCAAAGAAGTATGGTCGGCTAAGGGATACAACAACATGGTCAACTAATAAAATTGTTTTATCAAAATGATTGCTCTGTTTGGAAAACGTTCCGCTTTCATTTTCATTTTCATTTTCATTTCATTTATTTATTCGGTTCATTTAGCCTTAAGATTGGAGTCTTATTTTGGCTTAAAATTAACAATATATAATTATAATAAATTGTGCATTCTTATATACAGGGTGTTCCGTACTTCGTGTATTATCCTTTGGGGTGTGATTCTAGGTCATATTCTAAGAAAAAAAATGTTCTACAGTAAAGGTCAATTCTCAACTTTGACATCACTTTTTGACAATTTAAGAAAAGGCTAACTTTGGTGTACTATGATCTATGACCTATGTTAAATTCGATATCTCTGTCAATACTAATGGTAGAGACCTAATCATAGTCTTAATTTTTTGTAGAAATAACAACCTTTAAGACTGTATTTAAGTTTAGCTTTCACATGTTAAGGGTTGCCAGATTTTCAATTTTAAGTGCTGTTAAAATTTTCTTCCCGAAACAAAGTTTTGACTTTGAGGTCATTTTTTTTGCAGAAAATGCCTGGTAAACATAGAATTTCTTTGATTTTAACAGATGAACTAAACAAAAAATAAAAAAAAAACTTATTAATAAGTGCATTCAAAAACCCATAGATTTTATGATATTTGAAAAAATACAGATGGGTAAAATTAAAAAAAAAAAAAAGAATTTTAAATTTGAGGTTTGTTTGAATAAAACAATAATATGGGCACTTTTAGTAGTTTTTTATGTATTTAATACAAATAAAATTAAAACAAGTGCTCAAAGTGCCTAAACTATCAAAAAAATCTAGTGGAGAAGTTAGGCAATGTCTGGGTTTCGTAAATGGGGGGTGGTAGTGGCATCTTACGATCATCTTCCGAGAGGACTATTCAGAATGTGATGGATAAATTTGAGTCCGCTGGTTCAGTAAACAATCGATCAACACTCTTATGTCGAATAAACGCAAGATATGTCGAAAACATTGCCGCTTTTTGTGGAATTGTGCAAGAGAATCGAAGACAGTCGAATTCGCGTTGTTCACAACAACTCGCCTTTTCGCAGACCACAAATTTGAGTCTGGACTTGGGCCTGCATCTTTACAAAATTCAAATGACCCAGGAACCGAAAGCAAACGACCATAGGCAACAATGGAGCGCGTTCGCTGAATGCGCTCTGGAGCAGTTGGCAACTAGTCGCCAGTGGGAATTGAGTCGGTGCACGGCGTTCAGTTTCTGGGTCACTTGAATTTTCTGATGTGATATCATAAAAACTGTTTGGCGAATAGACTTTCAACTATAAAAATGTTGAAGAAAATGTCAATAAATATTATTTTGAAGAGCTGAAAAGATTAGATTGCTCAGCGCTCAGCGACGCGACGCAAGGGACAAATGTCAAAAATGAAAATGAAGTATGGGCATCGCTCATAGAAAAATGAATGCGTCGTTCGTCTCTCTCTCAAGACTTGAATTTTTCCAACTTCGTCGAGCAATGGAAACCTGGGACAGAACATAGTCCGACAAATTCAATAAGTCATTCACCTAAAAATCACATTTAAACTTTTACGGACGCATATGACACACCAAATCATTGACCTGACAATTGCCAAATGCTGTGAGCCCCTGGAGTCTTTGAAATTCGAATCAAAAGACACCAACTTAATCCCTCAAGTAAATAAACCTGAGCTTGATTTAGAAACAAGTGATTTTCCTTAAATACTGAGTGCGAATATTATCCGCTTGGCCTGATTAATAGATTCTCATATCTAAATTCTCTTTATACCTACTTATTTGGCATGGGCTGGTTTGGCCATATTCGGAAAACTACTCATCGAGAGCTCTCATTCCATTACCAACCATCCATGCCATGCATTTCAGTTTAGTCGATACTTGTTGTAATTTACGAGGTTTTCTTGGAAAAGCATTTATAAAATAGGTACACAGCTATAGCGACGATGTCGAAGTCGAAGTCGACGACGATTTGGATTGGAATAAGAAGACACAACTCATTTTATCACAACGTAGCACAGGCATACCACACAGAACACAGAGCACACACTTTCTTTCTAACATTTCGATATATACACACAGAAAATAAATGTCTATCTCATCTCTCAAGGATATAGGTACTCACGGATAGAAGAAAAACAGGAAGGTGGTCGACAGGAGCAGGATCCAGGCAAATGTCGCAGGAATATATCGAGTTTTGACATCGCATTTCGGCATCTCCTCTGCTTTTATCTCTCAACTATCCTTTGGATCTGTTATTCAGTTATGTGTTTTCAAAATTGAATTTCTAAAAAATAGAATTGATGACTTCAACGATGAGCACGACGAAGGGGACACTTTTGCTTTCACTTTACTCTTTCCCTTTTTTTTCATGCAGGGGTTTTTCTGTCCTTCGAGGTTAGACAATTTTTCACTCATCCATAGATGGACCTTTTCTTCCTCTTTTTTTTCTCTTGTTTTGTTGGACACTCGCTTGTATCACCAACTTCTTTTCTTTTATTCGCGAATCACGAGAGAGAAGACAGACAGGTGTAATAATTATAATTATATACACACCACACTAGCACTTTTTTTTCTGCACACACACACTTTATCCACTACTGCGCCCGACTCTATCAAATTAATATATTTTGCTAAAGAAATTCTTTATTTTCCTTTCGTGGAAAAGGGTTCCTCCTACTTTTTTATAACGATTTTTTTAAGGAATAAAAAAAATTATAATAAAAATGAAATACGAAAACGAAGAAGAATTTCAGTAAACGAAGAAGGCACACGGAACACGCACTTTTCGCGGAGGATTTTGTTAATTTTTCTTCGATTTTATGTGGTTGTTCGTTTTTAATCGGCGGAAAATGGAAGCGATCGAAAATTTGGAATATCCACTGGTAGGGATGGAATTTTATTTTAAGTTGGTTGGTTGTGTGGAAGAGGAATTGATCTTTCTCTTAATTTTTTCCTTTTTTTGACTTCTGGTTATTGGAGGAAGATAGGCTGGGTTGTATTTTGGCTATCTTTTGTGTTAATTTTGTAATTGGAAAATAAGAATTTCTATGAAATTTTCTCACGCACTTCCATGTTCCCGAGACACTTTTTCACCTGTGCTCTGACTTTTCATATTTCGTCGTTGAGTTTCTTGTCATCGCTCTTTTAATGGAACTTTTTTTAACGAAATGTAGTAGTTTTTCCAATATGGCTGACAGAGAATTGGACGAAATGGATGTTCGATTTCCATTAAAGCAGGGATGTTGCTTTTGCTGCATTTATTAGGATGAGCCTGCACTGCGAATGCCGAGATTTTTTTTTCAATTTTAAAGGCAGAAGGCCATGCGCAAACAAGCGCGATAAGTGCGATTGCGATTGCGTTAAGTGCAATAAGGTTACATGTATTTCATTTTCGACGTTATCGCGATGGTTTGCGCAAGACTAGCAGCGGGTGTGGCGAATTTCATGGTTACACAAAGCTAATTAGCGGCTGACAGTGCAGACCGGACACTCGATTCACTGCTGCCAAGCAGCTGTGTCCTGTGTATAACCACGGGGTTATACGATCAATATATGAATAGCCATTTACAATACATTCGAACTTTCTTACATACACACCCAAACTTTTCGAAATTGAAACCCAACTGGTATGGAATATTGAAAGCCACCCGAGAAGCAGATTCAGTAGCCATGAAATTGACAGCTTCGTCAAATACCCTCAAAAAGAGAAAAGAATGCCTGGAAAAAAACTTTGAATTTAAAATTTCTTGTGGGTACCATTTTGAATATATATAATTACATGTTGATTGAAAAAGTGGTACCCGTGGTGCGATGGATAGCATGTTCGCCTGTTAATCCAGAGGTTCAAGTTCGAATCCCAACAGAGGCAAAAATGTTTTTCCACGGGTATCGCCTTTCGCGAGGAATTGGCAAGTCCTCTGTTAGTATTCATTGAAATGAAAAGCGCTTTCTCGATTAGCCGTTCGGAACCGGCAGAAAATTGTAGGTCCCTTCCATTCCCTCACAAGGCCTGGTTGTGAGAAATGCACTAGGCCCAGGGGCTCCTCGCTCTGTTGCGCCACCCTATTTATTTATTTATTTATGTTGATTGAAAGCCAGTTGCCTGGCAAAATGTAAGTCGCCTAGGTCACAACCGAAACACGGACAGGAATTTGAAAAATTATATGTGTGAGCCGTTGGCTTGCCGTTTGTTGATCTTGTAGCCGCAGGGTAAATCAAATATTCACTCAATAAAAAAAAAATTACTGAATTTGACAGCCCAATTTTCCCCATCTTTATTCATTTTTTACACACAATTATGAACGTTCCAGTTATGTCCCAACTTTCCACTTAACCCTCAGGTCATACAATAACGCGGCCATTTTTTTAAGATCGATTGCGATCACGTCTTATATCGATGTGAACGCTATTGCAGTGAAGGCAGACTCTCTGGCCCATGCAATCAGCTTGTAATCGTCAAAAAAAAGAGCAGTACACACCATCGTTCAGTTATCACCCATATTCCCTATCTCAGCCGTTCCGCCTGTGTCAATCAACGCAAAGTTACCATTCGCCATATTTGTTAAAAATTTCATGTTTACATTTTTCTTCACACATTCGAGGCAAGGTGGTGCATTCAAAGAAAAAATTCTCATTTTCCACAGCCATCTAAATTCTGAAGTGTAGCACAACATTAAATTTCAAATAGAAGTGCTTGTGTAAATAAATTGACCTTAAATATATTTAAAAATTGCTACCGCCACAATGTCCCGTAGTGTACGCGCTGAGACACGAAGTCGTGCCAAAGACGACATTAAGCGTGTAATGCAAGCCGTCGACAAAGTTCGACATTGGTAAATAAAAAATTAAAGAAGAGAAAAACAACATTAGTTGAAAAAATTTAAAATAACTCTTCACAGGGAAAAGAAATGGGTCACCATCGGTGATACAACAATGAAAATTTACAAATGGGTGCCGATATCGAACAGCGAAAAGAAAAAAGTCCACCATTCCCACCACTCCAGTTCCAAAGATAAGGAAAACACATCCCAAAAGAGCACACCTCCCCAAATAACACCAAGCTATACCGGAGGCCTCACAGCTGAGGATTCAAACACTTGTGAGTCCCGGACATAGAACAGACCCAAAAGTCAAATCCACTAAAAATTTTGCTTAAATATACAATTTTAACAAAATACTCTATTTACCTAACCAATTTTAATTATTTTGCAGGTTTTTCAATGGTGAGCGATTCACAAGGTGCCACTGAATTCGTCTCCAGTATGCCATTCTCTGAAGACTCCAACTCTCAAGGCAGTGATGGTCCTGTGAAACGCTTAAAGACGAGCGATTAAGTTCGTCGGACATTTTCAACTCTTCCACCACCACCATCCTCTTGTCGTCCTCGTCTGTAAATTTAAGTTAAATAAGTTTAATTGGTAATGCTAAATGCTACTGCCATGCGATGCTTTCATAATCCTTTCTCTTTGTCTCTCCTTATAAGATTATCAGTAAGGTTTGGTTGTATAAAATATTTTAGACATTTATTTCATCTTAAAAGAAAGTGTTGACTTAGCAAAAGATAAAAACAAAACAAGAGTTTAGTAGTTAAAAACTTAAAGTACATAAATAAATATTTATTAAACCAATTTCTCATTAATAAAGAAAAGAAAAAACAATACGTTAGTAATAAATATATAAAATGCTTGATGCGTAATTCTTAGATGTTTACCAACTTAGCAAACTTTTGATTGATTAAAAATACTCTCGTATTTTTTTTTTTTAGATTTTGGCAAGGAAAGTTGGGGTAGCCATTGTTTTTTCTTGTTTAGTTCAAACATACTTTTATTCGTATTGACGCAGCTCTGTATTACTTCTTTGCGTAAGGCATATAGTGTTACATAATTAAGAATTGTACAGTTAAATTTTTCTTATTTGTAGTGCGTTTTCCTATTTATAAATAATTAAAATGAATTTAATCGAAAATACATTACTTTATGAATTTGATCAACATTAAACTCGATTGTTATTTTTGCTTCTCTTGAAAATTGAACAAGGAAATGATGCATTGTTTTGTTTGTAAACAGCCAAACGCCATTAGATCAGTTACATAAATATGCACAAGGCTCACAAGGACAGCCGTAGCAATTTCGAACTAAGAATGCCAAAAATAAAATACTAAAACACCTTCGTAGGGAATGTTTTGACACAGATATTTAAATATTGTTAATAATTTTATCAACAAAAACAAATTTCGGGGCGAAAAATTTAATACGAGGGCGTCTTTGACACTTTTTTGCATTCGTAGTCCGCAATTGTAACGACGGGCCTTCTAACAGGGGCGCCTTTCTCTAATAAAATTGGTAAAAATTGAAAAGCATCTGCCAAAGCTACTGGACGCTTCTGCTTCGTGATCATGAGTTTGTCGCCTAAAGGAAGACTACATCTAAGCCAGGAAAGTTTTAGTTTTTATTAATATGGAGAGTATAAATTTATATGTTATATGAATCTACTTTCGTTGTCGTAAACTGGAGTTTCGAGAGTAGTTTTTTTACATAAATATTATGAAGGCAGGCGCTTGTCCATTTGAGAGCAAAAACGCTGAGTTCAGCTCTTAGGTCTCTATCGAGAGCGAGCAAGGTATCCAGTGGACACAAACCCAACCTTGAGATTGAGTAGCTAATAGCGAGTTGGCTTTTTACTATCGTATATCGTATTACACACTTTTCTATCACATCGCAGAATTTTAACTTAGTTTCTATTTTTGTTAAAAGATTGTTTGAATGGAGGTCCTAAGAAACAAAAATTAAAACTTATCTAGTTTGAAGAACTTAGTTGTACAGCAATTTTATTGAGAGAAAAAAAAGATTACTTGATTGTTTTTTTAACAAGTAGTTATTTGCAAGTAGTCTCGTTTAATAAATATTTCAAACAATTTTGCGAGTAGCTTTCGGAGAGTTAAGCCTTGCGCAAACCAATGCGGTGAGATCGTACGATGTACGATATACATTAAATCAAACGTTTATGGACTATGTTTGCCTGTTCTTAGCAAGCTTGAATTCGAGGCTTGCCAACCTGGCATGATCTTTACACTATTCGGTTAAACTTCTGAATCTCATTCTCATCATAGCATTTTCTCAAACGAGCTCTTCTCATCCTGCTTATTTTTCTTTTTGAGATATCGGTGTTCTTTCTTTATTTTCTCCTTGTAAATCTCGCTATACAGCACACAGGCCGAAAGTTTTTTTTCTCTATTAAACCGATAAATCATAGCCAGTAAAAGCAAAGAAGACTAACAAGATGAGTCTTCTTTCAATTAAGGGGGGTTGTGTTTTTTTAGTGTTCAAAACTTTAAAGCATTTTTCCCACAACTCACTTTTTGAAAGTCGGTGCCCCTCATAACTTCACAACTACTTCACCGATCCTTTTGAAATTTTGAACACTATTTCTGTATATACGAGGTAGTGACGAAGAGTTTTTTCAAATTTGTTGATTATTGTGATTTTACAGTAACAAATTAGCGTTTTTCACTTCAAAGAGTTCTAAAAAAGTGAAAAATTAAAATTTCGAAAAACCCCCTCGACATTACCTGGTAAAAACTATTATCTAACGAATGAACTTTGATTTTTAGATTTCCGATGATCCAGCCTCAAGTTATGAGGGGCACCGCAACTCGCTTTTTTTCGAAGAACGTTCGAATAATTGCTGCCATTGCCGTATTTTCAAATATTTCTTTGTGAACATTTTACACAACATTCTTGAAATGTCACTTTTTATTGTGTAATTCGTTTCAATAAAGAAAACTGAACTGGTTCCTCACAAAAAATTCGCAAAAACTTGCCTTTTTTAACTAAACGTTAGCCCCCCCCCCCCCCCCTAAAACCAATAAATTTAGTGAAAGATTTTCAGCCTTATTTGCGAAGTTCAACTTTCAATTTAAAATTATCAATCAGTTTTACTAAATGGTATTAGTCGTGTTTCATTGGTAATTTTATAGTCATCTTCAATAATACGCTCAACAAAACGCAGTACTACTAATAGTTCCATAAACTTCATTTACCAGCCATCCCTGTTGTTCATTTCTGAAGACTTTTGTTTACTAACGTTAGCCGAGTTTTAGGGAATTTTTATATTCACTTCGCTTTAAGAGCTCAATGAAACGCTGTACTCACTTATACAACTTTATTCCATAAACTCCATTTACCAGCCACATTTTTGTCAATTTTGGTCCTGAAGAACTAAATGTGCACTTAAAATTTTCAGTTGAAAAACAATAGGTCTGTTCGATGTGCGCACTGGGGCGCCCTAGTGCGCACTGAAATCGCACTGATGCGTTCGATGTGACATTTTTTCTGCACCAGTGCATTTGCACTGTGTTCGATGTTCGTCCGGTGCAAGCACTCAGTGCGCACTGCCATGCCCCAGGTTTTTTCTGGGGTTGAGGTTTTCAGTGCTGTCAATTGGAAATCAGCTGTTTACGCCAAAAAGATTAATTGCAAAGCAAAGTATATTTTGTTGGCAATTGGGTTATAACTCAATATTTGGGTTTCATTTTGATATTTCATATCTTTTCATACATCTATGAAAGAAATAAAACCATATTTATTGCCAAATGGAGGAAAGTAATTTATTAAAGTCGAGTGCTACGTGAGTTTTAGCTCTTATGTGTTCGATGTGAAATCAAATCCGGAGCTGGTAATCAGTGCATTGACAGATAATTTCAGTGCGTTGACATTCCCCAGTGCGCACTGGAGCACTGCACATCGAACAGACCTAATTAATAAAATGACAAGAAGGTTGAAAACAATTGTTTTCATAGTACCGATTTTTTCTATTTGGAGAGTCCCAAAAATTTTCTGTCGGCTTCGAACTCCTAATCGAGAAAGCGCTTTTCATTGCAATGAATTTGCTAGCTGAGGACTTGCAAATTCCTCCCGGAAAGCGAAACCAACATTTTTGGCTCTGTTGGGACTCAGTCAGTCAGATGAAAAATTATAGGTGCTGATGAACATGTTCATCTGCACCTATAATTTTCCATCTGCATCTTATAACTAAGGGAGTGCAGACGGTGCCTTCACTTTCACTCTCTATTAGAGAAGTATGAAAGTGGATTTACATGCATCTGCAACTGCAGAAGTGCAGAAAAGTAAAGCAGGATGATAAAGCACAAAAGTTAAAAAGAGAGACGAATAGGATTATGGCTGCAAAAGAGGTTTTTTTCATCTGCAGCCATAACTAAGGAAGTGCAGATGGTGCGTTCCCTCTCTATCAGACAAGTATGAATTTTATTACTGGATTTACATGCATCTACAACTGCGGAAGTGCAGAAAAGTAAAGCGAGACGGATGAAGATTATAAAACACAAAAGTTGAAAAGAGAGCCGAATAGGATTATGGTTGCAGATGAAAAATTATGGTTGCAGATGAACATGTTCATCTGCACCCATAATTTTTCATCTGCAACCATAACTAGGTGGTACCCGTGGCGCAATGGTTAGCATGTCCACCTGCTAACCCAGAGGTTCGAGGTTCGAATCCCAGCAGAGGCAAAAATGCAAAAATGTTTTTTCACGGGTATCGCCTTTCGCGAGGAATTGGCAAGTCCTCCGTTAGTAAATTCATTGCCATGAAAAGCGCATTCTCAATTAGCCGTTCGGAACCGGCGAAAAATTGTAGGTCCCCTCCATTCCCTCACAAGGCATGGTTGTGAGAAATGCGCTAGGCCCAGGGGCTCCTAGCTCTGTTGCGCCACCCTATTTATTTATTTATTTTATTTTATTTAACCATAACTAGGAAGTTCGTTCCCTCTCTATCAGACAAGTATGAATTTTACATCTTGTGTCTTTTTCCGATTTTCATCCGCACTTGCAGATGCATGTAAATCCACCATATATCTTGTGCCTTTTTCCGTTTTTCATCTGCACTTGCAGATGCATGTAAAGTCCACCATTAGCTTTGTAGAATCGAAAGGTGAATCCAGTACCCTTTTAAGAACCATTTGAGCTTTCGAAATTGCTATGAACCCGGCTAATACCAACAATATGGTTGACGACTTTTCATCTCGAAAAACATTTTCGAGTAGTAGCTTTTTATAGATCAAATATAACTTGAACAGTGCTTCTACGCCCTTAGGTGATTTGGAAAAGTCTTCATACAAAAAGGAAGAAGAATTGGCAGCACTTTATATAATTAATTGATTCCTTGGCCGCTACCATTATGGTGTTAGTCACTGGGTGAACAACTGAACGCGCTCTTGTGTATCAGTCGGACTGCATTCTTCCTTTCACAAAAAAAAAGAAAACACAAATTAATTTTTCTTATTATTGTTTAAAGTCTTAATTTTGCATCCATTAAACGCAACAATTGGATAATTATTAAAATATGAATACAAAAATGAAATTACCGAACTAAATTGCATCCAATTTTCATTGCAAACTGGTGTTATCAAGCTATACTATGTGGATTATGTGCGGGTGTGTTGACCAAAGTGACTAAAGGCATTGGCTCGTGCTGCTAATTACAATTACATCTTAATGGCGAATTCGATTTTCTAATTATCGGTGCCCCTAAAGTTTGCTTTTGTTCAAGTACTCTCAATTTCATGATCTTTCTGTTGCCCTTTCGCACTTTAGCTATCGACTTCCAGGCTCATTTCATTCCTCTGCCGTTTCCGTCGTCTCCGAATCCCCGTCAAAGTACGAGGGTGTAGTACAATATCTCGCATTGAACACAACACATACAAAAGAAAGAAAAAAAAAATCCCACAAAGAACTACCACTCCACACATTCAGTCGTCGCTTCGCCACTACTCCATTCGCCCAACAACAACTGTTTTAAAATAAAATAAAAGAAAAGATTAAAAAAAAAAACAAGCAATAATGCGCGAGTTCAAAGTTGTCGTCTTGGGGTCTGGGGGTGTTGGCAAATCTGCCCTCACGGTGCAGTTTGTGTCGGGCTGCTTTATCGAGAAGTATGACCCGACCATCGAAGATTTTTATCGCAAGGAAATTGAAGTGGACAACTCGCCATGCGTGCTCGAGATTCTAGACACCGCTGGCACAGAGCAGTTTGCTTCAATGCGAGACCTCTACATAAAGAACGGCCACGGATTCATTGTCATGTACTCGCTGACCAATCACCAGACCTTCCAGGATATATCCAGCATGAAGAATGTCATCAATCGCGTCAAGGGCAGTCAGCCCGCCCCCATTCTACTAGTCGCCAACAAATTTGATCTAGACTGCCAAAGAGAAGTCTCCACAGCTGAAGGCAACGCTTTGGCCCAGCAATGGGAATGCCCCTTCATCGAGGCATCCGCTAAAGATCGAATCAATGTCAATGAAGTGTTTGCAACAATTGTACGAGAAATGAATATGACTTCAGAAAAAAGACAGAAAAAAAGTGACTGGTGTTGCACGCTCTTATAGCGAATAGTATTCAAGCATTAATCAAAAAAAGCAAAAAAAAAATTAATAAATAATCATTTACGTGCAAGTGAACTAAAAAAAAAACATAAAAAATACAAAAAAAAATTTAAAAAACTTAATCCAACATAAAGGACAAATAACAAATAAAAAAAAAAGAAAAAAAGAACTTTTATATTAATGTATAATTTTTTATATATTGAACTTAAAATTCTATACATATACATGTTTAGCTGATAATTCGAGAAAGATAATGGGAAGCATTAAGCATTTTTTAATGTTCATTGAAACGAAGAAATATTAAAGAGCATTTCTCCCTTTCTGCCCCTCCTCGTCCTCTGGGTCCTTTGTCCTTCTTAAATGAGAATGAAAAACGTATCCCCTGTCCCCTCTTTGTCCCCATCTAACTTTCTCTTCCATTCCCACCCCTCCTCATCCCCTAGATGTATAAACACACGATATGGATATATATTATTATGAACAAAACAAACAAAAAATTAAAAAAGCATGTGGTAAATAAAAAAGAACAATTAAAATAAATATATGAAAAAAGAACAAAAAAAAAAATATCTGAGTGGCAAAACTAATGTACGTTTGTGTGCTGGTCTACAGGAAAATTAAGAAAAATAATGATTAACACTTCTTATTTGTTTTTATCTACATTTCTGCTTTTGGAGAATAAATACTCCGCGAGCGAAGAACTTTGTCAAATTACGAGAATTAAAAAAAAGAACAACCTTACATACATATATTATATAATTTTACTCTTGCTTAGTTTTTTTTCCTTTTTTAATTTTAATTTTTAAATTCAAAAAGCAAAATTTGTTTAATTTAAGAAAACTGTATAGCGCAAAAAAAATACCGTTAGTCAATAAATTTTCTTTATGAAAAAAAAAGTAATAAAATAAATCAATGTTTAACTTTTGAAAAGGTTTTTTTTCGGCTAAAGACTGAGGACAAAGCGTAAGCTTTAGATATTTTCCTTGGTGGTTTGAGATTTTTTTGTTTTAAGTTGGGGATGCATCGAACTTTTTGCTAGATAATTTGTTGTCTGATGGTAGAGGAGTCAATGAAGACATAAAACAGGCAATCTTCGGAAGTCCTCAAGAACAGCTCCGATTTTGATGATTTTTGTTTTTTATATTCTTTAAAATCAGAAACCTTTCAGAGCGGGGACGGAACTATTTATCTTGTTTGAGGGGGGAAGCTGGTCTAAAATTTTAAAAAAAATCAAATTTTTTTTGTGTCTTAAAAGCTACTTTAGGGTCTTAAAAATAACATACCAAAGGATGGATGCCGGCAAAAATGTCTAAATGCCCAAACTTTCCATTCTGCGGCAGTGCCTCTCAGATATGCCATACGATTTCATAGTACTTAAAATTTTAAACGCGTTTTTCTCGAAATCTTTTTTTTGAACTGGCCGAAGACATAACTCGAGCAAATCTTCACCGATCTTTACGAAATTTTGACAGTACATTTAAAATATCTTTCTTCGGAGACGTACATTAGATTTTTTTTTTTTTTATATTGCATAGTTTCTTTTTACTATCAATTTTGACGTTTCTTATAGTGAAAATTTCAATGTTTTGTTCAAAAGTGCACCATTTCGCGAAAAAAACAAAATATCAAAAAAATCCTTCGTACGTCTCTTGCTGTTGTTATATAGAAACTAAAAATTTTCGGGATTTCGTTTCAAGACTAATATTAAGGAGGTTACATCTTCGGCCATGGACCCGTCTAAAAAATGAGGTGCCTCCGAAGAAATGCTGGACAGCCGCCATTTTGAATTTAATTGACACGAAAAAATTTTGTACTTGTATATTCAAACCTAAATTATAAAACCTCATTCACAGATTTTTGATTGACTTTTATGTTGAGTCACAAAAAATTCATAAATTATACCCATTTTTTCACTTTTACTGACATCATTAAAATTTTTTAATGGATTCATCAGTAAATTACAGTAATTTTTTAAATAAATTTTTATTGAGGTTCAGTAATGCACTCGGTTCTGATGTCCTTAATTAATACTCACTGATGTTAAGTTACTATTTACTAATTCAATTTCAGAGAGTCGTTCAAGTATAACGTAAGCACCCCCCTTGTCAGCAAAAGTAAGCAAAGCACATACCCCCTCCCCCCATGCTTACGTAAACATTTTTCAATTAATGTTTTTTTTTTTTTTTAATATTATATTTTACACAAATGTTTACTTGCTTTGCTATGCTTACAAAACGTCTACTCGCTATACCTAGTATATAAACAAGACAGTGTACTTTAACTGGAAGAGCAAATTTAGACAAGTGAATAGATCGCGGGAATTCCCCTACTCGGCTCTTAAGCGAGCACTCAGAATAGAAAATAAATAGGGGGCAAACTTGTGCATACGTCACCATTTCACCATTGCCACAAAATCCCACTACTACCACCTTGAGTTTAATTTCCACCACTGACTTTATACAAAATTCACCGATTTACAGTTTTAAATAAAAAAACTCCCGATGACGTAATCATCATCTAGACCCCCCTACCCCCCATGTCATCCAAAATAAGCAAAATAAAGATCCCACAGCCCCCTTGTAGTGCTTACGTAATACTTGAACGGTCCCTAAATTACTAATTATATTTATATGTATTATTAGCTTCTAAACAAATACCTCTATACACTATTCACTCCGATAAAAATTATTTTTACTATAAATAGTTCACACTGATTATAATGCACTGTAAAAAAAATTACTACATACTTAAAACTTGAGGAAGCGTGCAGTTACTCCAAAAAGTAAATGAATACTGAGTGAAGTAAGCAGTAAAAATGTAAACAACTATTTGTTACAATAAGATAATTATATGGAGACTTTTTTTTACAACAAATAGACACCAAACTGAGTTTTTTATATAAATGTCGTTGATATTTAAGAAATATAAATATTTCCGTCCCTGCTCTAAGATTTTAAAAAATATAAAATAACAAAATTAAAAAAATAAAATTCATCAAAATCGGAGCTGTTCTTGAGGGTATATGTACATTAAAAACTACTAAAAGTGCACATATTATTGTCTTATTCAAACAAACTTCAAAGCTAAAAATCTTTTCTTTTTTTTATATTTTACCCATTTTGTATTTTTTCAAGTATCATCAAATGTATGGGTTTTTGAGTGCCCTTATTATTGAGTTTTTTTTTTATTATTGATTTGTTCATCTGCTAAAAATAAAGAAACCTTATGTTTACCGGGCGTTTTCTGAAAAAAAAGACCTCAAAGTCAAAAGTTTGCTTGGGGATGAAAACTGGCACACCATTTAAAATTAAAAATCTGGCAATCCTTAGCCTATACGAGCTCAACTTAAATACAGTTTTAAATATTATTATTTCAACAAAAAAATGAGTCTAAAATTAGGTCTCTACCATCAGTATTGACAGAGAAATCGAATTTAACACAGGTCAGGGTACACCAAATATCACATATATTGTTTAAACAATACAAATAGTTCCGTCCCCGCTCCAAAAAGGTTTCTGACTTTAAATAATATAAAAAAACAAAATTTTTAAAACAAAAATAATCAAAATCGGAGCTGTTCTTGAGGACTTCCGAAGCAAAAGCTTTATTGACTCCACTATGGATACCTTTGAAAGAAACTCAGTAATAATTGGTGTGGGGTTGTTGTTCACTAAAACTATAGGTAAATCAGGGGCAATCTATGAAAGGCCATTGATTTTTTTTTTTCTTAATTTATATTTAACACTAGCTGAGCCGCACGGCGTTGCTCGGGTCTGTAACTGTAGTCTTAAGGTTCCCGTTCTCGTTCCTGTTTCTGTTCTTATTGGGTTATAGGGATGAAATCTTTGCTTAGTTACTGAGGAATTATGTGGCATCGCAGTGCTGTAAGAATTTTTGAAAGTCTAGTAGTCTCTAAGTTTCCGTTCCCAACCCCGTATCTGTTGGAATTTTCCGTTCACATGGAAATGTGATAATAAATTATAAGTCTATGTCACTGAGAAATAATGTTACATCCTAGAGTTGAAAGAATTTTTGAAATCGTTCAAGTAACGTTAAAATTCCCGTTCTCGTTCTTGTTTCTGTTCCCGTGGGGCTATAGGGATGAAGTCTATGCTAAGTTACTGAGGGATTATGTGGCATCCCAGATCTGAAAGAATTTTAGAAATCTGTCTAGTAGCTCCTAAGTTTCCGTTCCCAACCCTGTTCCTGTGGGATCTGCCGTTCCCATGGAAATATGTGAATGAAATGTAAATCTATGTCACTGAGAGATATAGTAACATCTTAGAGTTGAAAGAATTTTTGAAATCGGTCTAATAACTTTAAGGTTCTTTTGAATTTTAGATGAAACATTTCGGAGGGAACATGTACTATGTAACATGTACTGTATTTTATCCGCATATTCCCACGGGAACAGAAGGATGGGAACTTTAAAAATACAGACCTCAACAACGCCGTGAATATCGAGGGATAAGGGGTATATGAGTATGTTTTAAGCAGCCCAGGGTGTTGAGCGAAGATCTCCGCTGACTCATTAACTTGCTGATATTTGGACTATGCATGCTTAGTCTGACACGATAAGTCAGCTTTTTTTTTATAGAACAGTGTGTTGTTTATAACGAAAGCTAATGCATTGCATTGATGTCGTCTCTGTTGCACGCTGCTCTGTTTTTATTTGAGTCTATGAAACGATAGTCAATGCCCCCAATGTCGGTTTTGTCTGTGGCGTGATAAAAATGTTTTAGACGGGGTCGTCTCCTTGTCCTTCGAAATTGGTAAAATAGTTATATAAGGTTGCTTTCCCAATCACGTTCGCGTATGATCCTTAATTCGAAAGAATTTTTTAAATCGGTCGAAAAGTTTTGAGATTTTTGTTTTCGTTCCCGTAGAAATATAGGGATGAAATATAATCTTAGTTACTGAAGGATAATGTATCATCCCAATTCTGAAAGATTTTGTGAAATCTTTCCAGTAGTATCTAGCTTTCCGATTCCAATCCTGTTCCCGGATAAAAAAATATATAGCTGAGCCTTCTGGCGTTGCCCGGGTCCCGTGGGAATATGAGGATGAAATAATTTATGTAAATGTGGGATATTGATAAAGTACCATCTTAAAGTTGAAAACATTTTTGAAATCGGTCATGCGGTTTTAAGGTTCCCGTTCTAGTTCCCGTTTCTGTATATATGCAGCCGTATTTATTAGATTTCCCTTAATAGCTCTGAAAAAACGAATAGTTATGTAGTGAATAGCACTCTATTCTACGTTGCATAAATTCTTATTTATAAACCATTATAGCTATGATGTGCATATCTTACCTATCTATCATCCATAATATAAGGTTTGTTCGTTGAAGCCCTGGGGTTGCCCTATGGTCGCCACAAAGCGTTTTTTGAGAAACCTAAATTCACCCTGAATGTCAAATTGAGTGTTTTTTGAGCCATAGGTTTGCCATAGATTTTCCCCAAACTCGCCCTATCTTTTTGCTGTGGCGATTTGAGGGCTGTCAAATGGCATGTATTTTTTTTTTTAATGACAGGGATGTGTGGTGATTTGTGGTTTAACGTTTTTTGAGGACTGGAAAACCCAGGTTTTTTTGACAACTCATAGGGTTGTCAAGAAAACCTGGGTCAACCCTGGGGAAAGTTCAACGAACAGACCTATAATTTATAGCATTGAGCGGCAATACACAGGTGTACTTCACTATCGAAAACAAATCAGTCTCTGAAAGCCATCTATGTATCCGCTAATATTTCCCTGTCATTTCGCAATAGCGATGACAAAAACCTATTCAATCCCTATACTACCTAAATCGGCGTTCAGCATATTCTACCTCTATGTTACGTTCAAAAAGTTTTATAAATAGGTTTTTCTGTTCAGAGATATTATAAGAGGAACATAGCGCTATTCACTCCCTATTATGGGTTTATAAATAAGGCTGATAGTATATAGATATATAGGTTAAGTATTCATTACAAATATCGAGTTTTCATTGTTTTTAAGATGTATTTTGCTATTCGGGGTGGAGACAAATTCAACGAATCAATAACCATGAATATTGGTTTAGCAGACCTCGAGTTATAAGTGTTGTAACAAACCCGTCTTTGTTTTATACAGGGTGATTCGCATAAGGTGTGACAAAAAGATAGGGTGTGTAGGTTGGACCTAGACAAGCAAAAAATCGTATGGGAGGGGGGGGTCCATTTTCCCCCGTTTAGGCGGGAGGGGCAATTTAAGAAAAAAGTCACTAAAAATTGGAAAAAAATAATTTAAAAATAACGGTAGTACCTACAGAGTCGTACTATAACATTTTGAAAAGCCAAAAACTTAAACATTAATTTAAATTTAAAATTAAGTTGTTCAAGTAAATAGTTTTTGAAATATTAATTTTCAAATTCAAAATTTTGAAAAAAAAACATAATTTTTTTTCTTAAAACCACTTTTTTTTCCAAATTTTACGTTATTAAGTAGTATTTTTCTAGCTGATTTTCAATGCTCTTATTTATTTTTGATCAAAAACAAAAAACCGGATGTCAAAATAACCTGTAGTTTTTGAGAAAACCAAAAACTACAAAAACGACTTTCGTAAATTTTTTTTTTTTTTTAATTTTTTTTTTCGTTATTGGACTTTTAAGTGAATTCTCAATAAAAAAAGTAAAGAGAAAATTCATCCTTTATTTCGTAAGTTCACTTAAGAATCCAATAACGAAAAAAAAAACTTAAAAAAAAAAAATGTTGACAAAAGTCGTTTTTGTAATTTTTGGTTTTCTCAAAAACTACAAGTTATTTTGGCATCCGGTTTCCTGTATTTGATCAAAAATGAATAAGAGCATTGAAAATAAGCCAAAAAAATACTACTTAATTACGTAAAATTTGGAAGAAAAGTGGTTTTAAGAAAAAAAATTATGTTTTTTTTTCAAAATTTTGACTTTGAAAATTAATATTTCAAAAACTATTTACTTGAACAACTTAATTTTAAATTTAAATTAATGTTTAAGTTTTTGGCTTTTCAAAATGTTATAGTACGACTCTGTAGGTACTACCGTTATTTTTAAATAATTTTTTTCCAATTTTTAGTGACTTTTTTCTTAAATTGCCCCTCCCGCCTAAACGGGGGAAAATGGACCCCCCCCTCCCATACGATTTTTTGCTTGTCTAGGTCCAACCTACACACCCTATCTTTTTGTCACACCTTATGCGAATCACCCTGTATATTAAGATTAAAATAAATAATAAATAATTAGGATGACGCAACAGAGCGTGGTGATGCAGGTCTTAGCGCATTTTTCTCAACCATGTGAGGGAATGGAAGGGCCTACAATTTTCTGCCGATATCGAACGATTGATCGAAAAGCCCATTCCATGGCATGAAATTACTATCGAAGAAATTGCAAATTCCTAGTTCACGTTAGGGGAAGTTTATAGTTATAATTTTTTCACATATGTCTTAGACTAGGGACTTTCAACCTTTTCCAAAATCAACTGATACCCTAGACCTTAATAAAAATAAATAGGGTGGCGTAACAGAGCGAGGAGCCCCGGGGCCTAGCGCATTTCTCACAACCATTTCTTTGTGAGGGACTGGAGGGGACCTACAATTTTCTACCGGTTCTAAACGGTTAATCGAGAAAGCGCTTTTCATGGCAAATGAATTTACTAACGGAGGACTTGCCAATTCCTCGCGAAAGGCGATATCCATGGAAAAACATTTTTGCCGCTGCTGGGATTCGAACCATGAATCTCTGGGTTAACAGGCAGACATGCTAACCATCTCGCCACGGGTACCATGTACCTAGACATATGGGGCCAAATTACTTTAAAAATCATGTCTCTAGTTTTTAACTTGCTTTTATATGCATATGTATTATATTATTTAAAAGGCAAGTTTTGCAGTCCTGCAGTAAGAAAATTTTAAGATAACAATAAGTGCATGACATGATGATAAAGAATACGAAAAAGGGGATCCAATTTTATTTGTGTGTCTATCTGTCTATCCGTATATGGATTCACAGCCTGATCCATTTGACGGTTTTTCTTTGAAATTTACAGTTGTTTTTAGAATTGGGTTTTTAGATTTTGAAAAACTGTACCTGCTAACCAATATAATAATTCTTTAATATTGAAAATTTGTAGTTGGTTAAGGTTGACCTCATTTTCTCCTCAAATAAACAAAATAAGCAGGTATGAAATTCAGTAAACATGAAGTGTAATTTATAATGCATTGATATAAGTTATTTAAATTTGAAAAATTTATACGATGGATAAAATTTGCTGACTTTCTACCAATCTTATATTAATATTATTTTGAAGTTGCAGCAAATCTCCGCGTTCGTTGACTTTCAAAAGGTTTTTTTTTTCGTCAAAATTTTTACAACTACGCTAAAGCATTTTTGACCAAACATGATGATGGAAAAGCGATGAAGTATTTTTGAGCAATGTTCCACAATGTTGTATAATTTAGTTTTAATGCTGCGCTGCAACCAGAACTTCTGATAGCCTTCGTTGAACTTCTGCTTAAACTCTTCGTCAGCTTTGATGGTGATCAACTCTTGTTTCATTATCACATTGGCTTCCTCCATGGCTTTCATACTGTACGGATTTATTATCAACCCTGGCATTTGTAAATTCAAAAGATCCTCAAACCTGTTGGTGAAATCTTTATATAGCGCGTCCAAGTGAGTGATATGTGATAAAATAATATCAGGATTTATGATGATTGTGACAAATGCGGAAACTTTAAGTATTTTTTTCTGCTTAAATTTTGTTCATAAGGAATTAGTTTTCCCACAAATGCCGATATAACTGATTTTGTTATGATGAAGTATAGATCGTTACCCTACATAGCTGTGACTTCTGTTGGGAAAATAGAGCTGATTTTCATAAAAACACTATTTTTTTCAAAAAAAAAAAAAAAAAAACACAATGTGACCATCAGTATAGTGTTCTTGTTCTGGGTAGCACTGGAATTAGAAAACAGGTGTAGGTTAATTGTTAGCTCTTCAGATGTTGATAGCAGATTTTGTTCCAGAGTTTCTAAATAGCTGAATATTATCAAGAAACTTCATAAGCTCCTTTTTGGGTATCAGTTTCAAGCCAGGTATAAAGAGTAAGGTCTTCTTTACTTTGAATTTTCTTCTGGTTGACGATTCTCATGTTGTAAATTCAAACTCCATTCCCTGACAAGGCATGGTTGTGAGAAATGTGGTAGGCCCAGGAGCTCCTCGCTCTGTTGCGCCACCCTATTTATTTTTTATTTATTTATTAATTCAAACTTGTCTTGAATAAAAGACTTCTCCAAAAGAAAGCTTCAGAAGAGGTTGATTTTGCTGCAGATCAAAAACAATGGAATGGTTTGTTCTTTAAGCCAGTATTGAACTTAGAATAAAAAATCCTTTTATATTTGGACAGATTGCATTCAAAAATTAGCTCAAATAGAGCAAATCTCCTTTGTACTACATACCAACAGTTATTTGCAGATAAAAAGGGTGAGAGATGGAAAACCGAATGTGCCTCAATAAAAATGTTATTACATCAGTACCTATTCGTCAAAACAGTACTTAGGCACGAAAAGCAATTGGTGGTGTTTAAAAGTACTTATCATTCTTGTTATAAAATGGCAAAAGTTACGCAATAATATCTTCTTTTATGTGTTAAGTGGCAATTGCAGAACTTGTCGACCCCCAAAATCAGATTTCATTATTGTCGACCCCTGGGAATCAATGTTTTAGACCTTCAGCTCAATAGGCTCGGTTCTTCTTCATCTCCGAACATAATCCCGTAAATTGAAGACGGTCTCCATTTCGGAGTTCATATGAGTTTGCAGTTGCTGTTTGATGGATACTAACCAATTATTTAACCACTTGTGTGACTATTTCAATTTGAAGGGCACGATCGCTGTTTCTCAAATACTGAGACTATTATTTTACGAAGGACTTTGTAACAAAAAGGTTTTTAACTTTCGTCATTTCTACAACAGTTATTGATATTTCAACAAGAAAAAAATGATCAAAAAATCTATTAGGATACTTTTGCTCTATCCAAAAACTGTTTTGATATTGGCACTTTTGAAGTGAGAAAATTCTTGCTGAAGCTTAAACCACAAACGCCATATGCGCCTGCCTGACAGTCGCACTCATTTCTACCAAAAAGCTATCTAAAGATAATTGAGAATTTTTGGTGTATCTTTCTATTTGAGTGATTAACTGATAGGAAATTAATTTTTGTTTCTTTTCATGATGGTTTTTTCATTTTGGTGTGCGTTTATTTCAGAATTATAGCCACTTAAGTTGCATGGGGATTCCGAAAAAAACTAATTCCAATTGTTTTACAACGATTTGACTGTTTTTCTCTTTTTAAAAGTTGAATTTTTATATTTCACAGCTGTTGTCGGCAGCAATCTGGAAACAAATCTTAGTAGTTCAAGAAAGTATCTAAGATACAGGTATCTGGGATAGCTTATCCGATAGGCTCTCAAAAAAGCCCAATAAGACCCATTCTGTGTTGACAAAAACATTGCTGGTACCATCGTAGTTTTGTATCATAAGGTTTAGGGCTTCATCTCATGTCGCGTTTGATCTACAAAACAACTCTCGCACTTTTCTACTTAGAATCAGTGATGAATCATAGAGGCTCATGGTGTTCAGGAAGCATCGTGTTTTTGGATAGTTCCATATGCCTGTGGTCGACGGATTGTGCTGGTGCCGCCGCGTCGCTCAAAACATACTAAAATATACTAATTGTGATAAGACTATACAAATTTAAATTACTAACCAGTTTGGATTGAGTCACTTCCAAAGTAATTGAATGTGTCATCACGGGTCTACTGGCAACTCATAAAATGTAATAACTAATAAGTAACCAGTTCCAGATGACTCTGATGTTCGAGTTACTTTTGAGTTTAGTTTCCGGTTTGTAAAAATACGATGCCAAATGAGTACAATCGTTTCGTTTTCGTGCTTTTACTGAAAAGAAATAACTGATTATGGTTTCCTTTCGGTAGCTTTTTACACGGAACCACGATAGTAATAGCTTAATTTTCTTTTGAGTACAGTGACGTGGGTATTGAGTCAGAGGGGCTGATGCTATTTGTGTGATATTTTCAAATCATTAATTTTTTATTGCCCAGTTGGTTCTGCATGACCCCGAGTTTTTTATAAGGCAGCTGAAGGTCAGTTGGAAAGGAGCATGCACCAATGGATCTGCATGCTATGGTCGGAAGAAAGCATGCTAGGTGACTGGAGTCTCAGCATCCTATGCCCAATCCTAAAAAAGGAAGACCCGCACAATTGCGGCATAAGGAGGAAAAAGCCTCTTTAACGTTGCGTATGAAATCTTGTCTGTTTGTAATAAATATGTGAACGTTTGAAATCCCACCTCAAAAATTTCATAGGTCCTTATCAATGTGGTCTTAGACCAGAAAAGTCCACAATAGACCAAATTTTCACATTACTTCAGATCTCAAAAAAAAACACGGGAATATAATGTCGATATATGTACCATCTTTTTATCGATTTTAAGGCCGCGCAAGTACTTTCTAAAACGAGCTGTGCTATGCTTAGTTTCGGCATTCGTGCGAAACTTGCACGACTATGCTGGATTACTTTGGACAGTTGACGCTACTCCGTCAAGGCTGACCTAGACCTTTGATATCTAAAAAGGCTTTCGAAAAGGCGACAAACCTCTTCTTAGTTGGTGCAATCAAGTGGAAGAAGACACCTTAACCGATATAGAATGCCAAACTGGAGAAAGCTCTTTCAAAATCGAAGTCTTTGTCGAAAGATGTTGGGTGAGGCGCAGAGGTTCACCTAGAACTGCAATGCCCACCTAAGTAAATAATTGGTTCTTCAGTAGGTCCTGTAATTTACCACAGAGAAATGATACTTGAAATACGTTGGCATGGAAAAAAATTTATGTGAATAAATCATATTTCTCCTCGTTTAGACAGGAGAAGTTATTTTCTAAAACATTGAATCAAACTAAAAAAAGGATACTGAAAAAGAACTCACCTGCGTGGCATACCTTGGGTTCTATGGTGATTTGGTGTATACCATCCACACACTGCGCCATTTATTAGATTCTGGGGTTGTGTGATTTAGAGGCAGACTCGAGTACTACATAATACTTTGTGGTACTCGAAATTGGCAGCTTTTTGGCCGCGATCTTTCTGCGCTTCTGCAATACAAAAATAAAAACTATCCAATCTCTTAAGTTGGAACAAAACAAATAAGGTTCGTTCGTTGAACTTCACCCGATAAATAGGGCGGCACAAAAGAGCGAGGAGCCCCAGAGCCTATCGCATTTCTCACTACCATGCATTGTGAGCAAATGAAGGGGACCTACAATTTTCTACCGGTTCCGGTTCGAGATAGCGCTTTATATGGTAATGAAGTTACTAACGAAGAACTTGCCAATTGCTCGCGGAAGGCAATACCCCTGGAAAAAGATTTGCCTCTGTTGGGACTCGAACCACGAATCTCTGGGTTAACAAACAGACATCATAACCATCACACAACGGGTACCACTATGAGGTTCCCGTGGTGTGATATATGAGTTGTAAAAAAAAAACCTGGGTTTTCCGGTCCTAAAAAAACGCTAAACCACAAATGCACCACACATCCCTATCATTTGAATAATAATACTTGTCGTTTGACAGCCCCCAACTCGTCGCAGCAAAAACCTTGGGCGAGCTGAGGGCAGTCCTAGATTCGGTAACTTTTCAGACGATTATCGTTTAATAGTCTATCGTAGATTGCGTCATCAAAAGATTGATTTATATAATCTTGTTTTCAGTGTTTGGTGGAAAACTATTTTACTATCGTCTTACAAATTTTGGCATCTTTTTCAGGGTTACGTTTTTTACTGATTAAAATTTAGACGGTAGCCTAACGGTCAACGAAAGGGCTCAAAAACACTCAGTTTGACATTCAGGGCGAGTTTAGGTTTTTCAAAAAACGCTTTGTGGTGACCACAGGGTGACTCCAGGGCTTCAACGAAAGAACCTATATTTATGTAGGTATCACCATTGGAAGTTATCCTTTGACATACTTGCAGAACAATTAGAGCTCAAGATATCATCCTGTTTGTCCGTCTACGCGGATTTATTCTAATGTTGAAAGAATTTTTAAACCATTGGAGTGGGCGGGGAATACGGACATGAAATGGGGCTTTGGCAGTAGAAGTGGCGTAACCCTAAGTTTTTCAATTTCGGGTTTATTGCACTAACATCAAGAAAAGTATGTTATATGTTACCTGAATAAAAAGTAAAACCGTTATTTCTTATTTTACATTTAGAAGAAAAAAACATTCTCTCTGCGCGGAACTTTATCTAAAACAGAGATGGCATAATATACTTTTTGCTCAAATGACAGAGATCAGTGGTGATTTCGTAATTTAAAGAAACCAAGGAAATAATTCTTTATTTAATGCTTTTGTGCTATATTAAAACGTGTCACTATTTTTGACGTGTGCAAGGTTTTTTTCTCTTTAGGCTGTTAAAGAAACCAAAACGAATAATCCCAAGTACAGACCCTTCTTAACTAAGCTTTAATCAGTCAGCGGTTCTTAATGGGCTCCCCCAAACTCAAAGACGAGTGTAATCCAGGTCCAGATGGCATTCCTGCCGTTTTGCTTCAAAAATGTTGCTCCAGTTTGAGCCTCTTCATCACTATCCCTTTCAAGTGAAGTTTTTCCGGACTTAAGGAAACTATCCGTTGTTTCACCTATCCATAAGAAAGGTCCCAAAAACCAAATCTCTAACTATAGACCCATAGCTTAACTCTCGAAACGAAACTTTCCTATGTGCAAATCAAAGACATCTCAAATCAACATGGATTTCGTAGGGGAAAGTCTACCACCTCTAATCTAGTTGAGTTTTTTTCCTTCTCACTATTGGCCATGCAAAAAAAAAAAAACGAAGTAGACGTCATTACCACATATTTCAGCAAGGCTTTTGACAAAATCTCTGACGCTTTATTCCTGTTTAAATTTTCCTTCCTCGTATTCAGTCCTATCCTACTCAAATGGATCTCTTTATATCTAGATAACCGCCAATATAGAGTTCGTTCCCGTTCTACTCTTTCAGTTCCTTTTGTGACAACCTCCGGTGTACCCCAAGGTAGCCATCTTATATCAATCTTTTTCATCCTTGCCATCAATGATGTCGAAAAGATAATACAATATTCTTCTATCTCACTTTACGCGCATGAAGAAAAATTTTTGAAGTCATTTCCTCCGCTCAAGATTCTCTCCAGCTTCAAAATGACCTCGATTCATTCGTCACTTGGTGTTCCAAAACTTCCTTGAATTAAACATTGCCAAATGCGAGGAAATATCTTTTTCTCGGAAAAGTAATAAACCTCCCCCATATCCTATCCGAAATTTGAGTGTTCTCTGCGACGGCGAATTAAATTTTCGTTCTCATATTGACGAGGTAATATCAAGAGCTAATTCAGCCCTTGGTTTTATCAAGATATGGTCCAAAAAGTTCCACAACCTAAATAAATCAATCTATATTACCTACATTCGCCCTCTCGCGGTTCACATCCCAAGGACCGAAAGTGTTCAACGTCATTTTCTAATCTTTGCCCTTCGAGATCCTTACGATGTTAGAAACTTTCCTACCCTGCCTCCTTACAGCGAACGTCTCTCAATCATCAATCTCCACTCCTTAGAATTCCAAAGCAATGTCTTTGACATCATATTCCTTCACCGACTTCTTAATGGTAACACTGACTGCTCCCTCCCCCCTTTTAGACCTTATTTCCTTCAACACTAATCCCCGAAATGTAAGATCATCCCGTCTTTTTTGTCTTTTTTTCCTTCCCGCTCATCGTACATCCTATGGTCTCAACGAACCCTTAACCCGCATGATGAGTAAGATTAATTCTGTTCCTTTTCTTTTCGACCTTTATCTTCCAGGTCCCTGTCTTAAAGTCCTCCTTTTAAACAGTTTCTCATCCTTGTAGCTTAATTTAGTTTTAAATTAGTCTTATTTAGCTTTAGTTTAGTATTGTTTAAGTTCTTTTAAGCTAATAAATGAGACGGTAGCCTCACCAAAATTAAAAAAAATTAAAATTAAAATTATGAGTATTTTGCCGCATGAATTTCTTTTTTAATTCCAAGAAACTAAAATCACGAGAACCTTCACTGTTCCTCACATTTCATGTGTCTTTCATCGGACACCATAGCCAAAAGCTGTCACTAAGTTATGACCGCTTATCCCAGGCGTAATATAGCTTCACTGAATTACTTCGAGGTCCAGATGAGAGAAGTAACCTCAATTAGTTATTAATCCAAGAAGAGGAATATTGAATCCTAATAGCCAGCTTTTTGTATTGACATATAATCAGGTAACTCATTTTATGTGTATACAACTCTTTAGTCACTGTGGCGTATGAGTACTATTTAAAAATGTTAACATTTTGTAATTGTTTCCTTTTTAACACGTTTTTTATTTATATTTTTCTAGGAACGAAGCATGAAATTCTCTTAATTGGTTTAACATTGTAATAAACTTGTCCATCTTTGGTAAAATGGTCATTCGGAAGTGATGCGTGCCAGGCTTTTGATGAAAAGTACTTCCAGGTGTAATGCAAATGCCTGAAAAATATTAACAACCAATTATTTTTGGTTTATTGAAATTAAAGATAGTCTTCTTTTTAACAGTTGATAAACAAGTTTCTTACTAAAACAAGACGAATTATAAATTAAATTTACGCACCTGTTGCCTCTAACAACTCCATGGCATAGAACCCATCAGGAGTAGTATTCATTGCTTTCGCTGCTTCAATCGCATTCTTCGGAATCTTGATCTGTGGAAAGGCATACAGGGCTCCTTGGACAGCATTACAGCTCATTCCTTCAATGTTATTCAAAGTCTTGTTAACAAGCATAGCCTTCTTTGAAAGCTCTCCAATAATAACACTGCGCTCTTTGATGAACAAATCATACATCGATTCATTCTCTCTCGGTGGAGTTACCTGTTGATACAAAAACTTTAAATTGTGATCAATACATATATTGATGTGCTCATACCATTGCGCTGACCGCTATCTGACCAGCAGTTGGTGGTACTTGTGAAGCACTTAGTGCTTTAACGAGCGTAGCTTTTGCCTGTGGGTCAAAATTTACCAGTTCCATGTACCCACCTCGTAGGCCGCATTCACCAATGAAGCCTTTCGAAATCGACATGAAACTGGCCAACTCTATTTCGCTGTACGGAGCACCCATTTCCATAATGACCTTCTTAAACGAATGGAACTTAGAGTTCTCGTCATAAATATTTTGTTGATAAACCTCATCGGCAAGCACAACCAACTCTTCCTTGAAGGCAAACCTAATAATGCTTTCAATGTTCTCACGGGTTAGAACTTGGCCGGTGGGATTGCCAGGATTTATTACAACTAAGGCTCGTGGTGCACTCGTTTTACGTGCTTCATCGACTTTACTCTGCAGCTCTTCGATATCCAAACCCCAGTTGGTTTCCTCATCAAGGTAATAAGGGATTTGTGTCATACCGAGCTTAGCCAAGGTAGCAGAGTACAAGGGGTACTGGGGGATCGGTATCATAACTCCTGGGCTCTTGCCATTAATTTTGCAACTAGAATTGAAATTTGAATGTTATTTTTGCATGGATAATGTTTTAAGTTCATGTTTTACTTTAACAACGAGAGAATATTATCGACTGCACCTGAAGCTCCAGTTGAAAGGAACACATTTTCCCATTTGCAGTTGAATCCATCACGTTGAGTGATGAAGTCTGCAACTTGACGTCGAACAAGCTCAATGCCAAGTGAATCTGTGTAGGCACTTGGAGCTCCCCCAGGGCAGTTTTGTAGCAAAGTTCTGGCACGTTCTTTAACTTCTTTTGGAATTGAAGTATTATTGAAGAGGGAACTATCAAAACATAGTGCCAACATCTGAAGAAATTGGAACATTAACAGATTCGAAAGATTGAATTAAAAAAAACCAACCTGTCTGATGTAAGTGATTGGCTTTTGTCCCATAGCATGTGCATCTCCGAGGTTTGAGCGAAGTACTTCAGTAAATGGTTTTTTCTTTCCCTAATATAAAAGAGGAGATAAAATGGATGACTAAAGCACTTTTCATGACAGTAATGCTTTCGAGGGAATGAGCATAATCTCGCGGGTTGAGTAGGGTTAAACACTTGTAGATACTTCTTTCCATTTAGAACCGAAGGAAAGTTGGTCGTGTATTACTGCTTCGGATGGCATATGTGTTAGAAGTGAGTCAAAAGATATGCTGCTTGCAAGATCTTCAAAGCTCCAGTGAGAATTGTGTCAGAAAACAATACTTTTTAAGTACGAAATGGTATAAAAAGTACATGCCATGCTGTAGATATCAAGGGGAGGAAGATTTAGCAGTGCATAAAGAGCATCACATTTGTGGCTTTTGCTGCGGAAGGCTACTGCACAGCCAAGTCATATTGTGTTCTCTGAAATTTGGCGAACGAGGCAATAAAGTATGTATATGAGAGCATAGGATATGATTGATCTTATCCATTTCATTTACAGTTCCTTAAGCAGTTTTCGACTCGAGCAAAGAAGCTTCTTATTCAAGATGTTTGACCTCATTTGAGTCACAGGATTTGTTTGCAAGAGACTTTGTTTTGTCTTCGAAACCGTTTTGATCACCTTGTACTGACCGTTTTGATCAGTACACTCTCATGTTGGCCTCTTACTTGGTCGTGACTAGTAAGTGACATATTCAGAAGACTTCTGATTTCACATCAAAGTTTCTTTGGTTCAGCGTGTAAGGACACAATCCCACAAAGCGAACAAGAGCTGCTTACGATCAGTAGAACGAGATTTACAAAGAGAAAAGAAGGGAAGAGAACCGAATTCTGAAAAAAAGAAGCAGCATGAGAAGCGAAAATTGATACGTGCCATGACAGGAACGAGATTCGGAAGCTTTACCAAAAGATAAAAAGATCCTGACGGGTTACAAGCCCCCGAAGTCAAGCCTGTAAAGACCAGCAGGGAAACATAGTTATAGAGTCACAGTCGCTACTAAGTATCTGGAAAGATCATTTCTGCAGACTGCTTAACGGCGATGAGGACACAAATTCCGCTGTCAGGCAGATTGCCCCATTCAGCTTGGACGATGATCAAGAAGTTAAGCTTGCTATATGCAAACTTCAATCAAATAAGACTGCAGGTGCAGATGGCCTTGATGCCGAACTTTTCAAGGCAGCTGGAGATCAGTTGGAAAGGACAAAGGAGCATGCACCAGCTGATCTGCATGATATGGACGGAAGAAAGCATGCCCGATGAATGGAACCTCAGTATCGTATGCCCGATCCTAAAAAAGGGAGACCCTCACAATTGCGCCAATTATAGAGGGATAAGCCTCCTTAACGTCGCGTCGCTTATAAGATCTTGTCTGCTGTAATATGTGAACGTCTGAAGCCCTACTTCAACATTTTGATAGGTCTTTATCAATGTCGTTTTAGACCAGAAAAGTCCACAATAGACCAAATTTTCACATTAGGTCAGGTCTTGGAAAAACCCTGGAATAGATATACAACATCTTTTTATCAATTTCAAAGACGCATATGACAGCATTTACAGAGATGAGCTGTACATCAGAGCCATGTCTAGTTTCGGCATCCTTGCAAATCTCGTACGACTATGCAGGATAACTTTGGAAAATTCACGCTGCTCCGTCAAGGTCGGTAAAGAACTCACCGAGATCTTTGATGTATAAAAAGGCTTTCGTCAAGGCGACAAACTGTCATGCGATTTCTTCAACATCATACTTGAAAAGATTGTACAAAACTTAAACGTTTACACCAGAGGAACAATCTTTCAAAAGTCTGTACAGTTACTCACTTCTGCGTAAGATATTGACGTAATGAAAATAAAAAAGCGTGATGAGCGGTAAAAATCGGTTTGATGATTAATGAGGGCAAAACGAAGTATATGTTGTTATCAAACAAGGACACCGAACATCGACAAATTGGACAAAACGTCACAATAGACAGACATAACTTTGAGGTAGTACAGGACTTGGTCTACCTAGAATCCGCTAAATAAAAAATAACCGAAAATAACTTTTGCCAACCGTTTGTTCTTTGGATTAAGAAAGCAATTGAGAAACAAAACCCTTTCCAGAAAAACCAAGGTAACCCTGTGTAAGACCTTGATCATCCGAGTCCTGCTTTACGGGGCGGGAAAATGGACTTTATCGAAAGCGGATGAGGAACGCCTTGGTCGTTTCGAAAGAAAAATTCTCCGAATGATCTTTGGTCCCGTATGCGAAGACAATGTGTGGAGAAGAAGATACATTAACGAGCTGTATGAGCTTTACCGCGACATGGGCATAGCCAGAAGAGTACTCATCGCGAGACTACGATGGTTGGGACAAGTAGATCGGATGGACCCAAACACTCCGGCTCGTTCGGTTTTCAAAAGCACATTGCAGGGAAGTCGCGGAAAGGAAAGACCTCGTCTTAGGTGGCGCTATCAAGTGGAAGAAAACCTTAATCGACTTAGAGTGCACAACTGGAGAGAGCTCTCCTGAAATCAAAGTCGTTATAGAAAGATGCTGGTTGACGCCTAGTTTCACCCCGAACTGTAGTGTATGTAAGTGACAGCAGCAACAATCGTTAAGATCTCCAAATTCTAAAAAAAAAGTGCTGGTATCTTAATTCATATTAATTGATTCATGCTCAAGTCGTTGGCGTTGTCTAAGTCGTTCAGTAAAGGAACTGGAACGAAAATGAGGTTGCAAATACGACTCTTTATTTGTCTTAATAGATATAATATATTTTAGATCAGATCACTTGGTACTTTTAAAGTTCGAGTCACACTTCATATTCGAACAAATTGGGCTCACTAAGTCCACATTTCCTGCAAATACGGTGTTTACATGTTTATCTTTCACTCATTCAGTGCAATGTCAAGAAAGAGAGTGGTCACTTTACAACTGAGGACTTTATGAGGCATAAAAACACAAAAAGAATAGAATGTTATTTTGCCACAAAAAAATTAACTAAGTAAAGATTTCCGTGTAACTTTTCTAGAGCAACTTAAGCAACTTCAAAATACTGGTATAAGATTATTTATCTATAGATAGTCTAAAAAAATCCAACAAATAAAACGAGGCAGCGAAAAAACGTGATTTAAACTTCAGTAATCAACGTCATAAGTCATAACAATATTCGACTGCTGTACATTTATTCACTGGTATTCTTTTTGCGGGTATTGAGATATGGAAAAATAAATACACAACTACACTTCGCACAAAAATTAAGGGAGCAGAAAAAAAAAAAATCCAAATTTTTGGTAGATTTTCAACAGGCTGTAACTTATAGTTAGTTAGTTTTAGTGACTCCTTTTATTTCACAAATAATTATAATTTGATAAAATATAAACAGGTTATAGATTATGGTATTATTTTTATTAAATTATATAGGGTGAAGGTGAAAATTACCTTTACAAGCACGTCAACCTGAAAGATCTTTTGTGTTGTTCCCTTAGGTTTAAAAACACGTAGTGTTTAGGTTTGATCATTCGAAGCTGAGGTCATGTAAGAACCTAAGAATCTTCGAGGAAGAGGTGTTTCTGATATCAAGGGGACAGGGGAACCCTTTATTGAATATCTTAAGCCTGGATCTAGCTAAGGCAGGGCATTCACATAAAATGTGTTCAGCTGTTTCTATGTCTACAAGACAGAGACGACAGGTGTCATCTTGGCTGATGCCCATGTTTTTAAGATGATCCTTGAAAGAGCAGTGTCCAGTGAAGAAGTCCGTAAGTAACTTTGCGTCACGTTTGCTCATGTCAAGAATTTCTTTCATACGTTTGTGGGATAAGTCAATGAATAGTTTTGACTGACGATGTCCATTTGAGTTGTTCCAGGTGCTGGTCATGTTCTGTCGTTCCCAGGTAGTTAATTCGTTTTTAAGGCTACTGATTGGGAGACCACATTAGGGTTCAGTGCCTTTGAATTGGAACTGAGAGCCAAGTCTAGCAAGGCGGTCAGCCTCTTCGTTACCCGGTACGCCTTCATGACCAGGCACCCATGAAAGAGTTATTTTATTGTGAGTAGCTAATTGAACTATACATGTCAGGCAGTTCCAAACTAGTTTGGATTCGATTTTTGTTATTATGGTATAAAAAGTATTCTTAAGTCTTAATGGCATGGCCTTTGGCCGTCTACCAGACTGACATTACTTAGAATTTTTAATTAAAAACTCGCAAATAATTTTACATGTACCCATATAAAAAAAGAAAAAAAACGTTAAGTTCGTTTTGAATTCGATTATTATTTTAAAAAATCTCTTCAATTTTAAGTTTTCTGTACCGTAGAGCAGCAACCACATAGTTGTTAAGTTCATCCCAGCCTTCCTCTCTATTCAGTTTTTTGAGCACTTCAGTTTCATTCAGAATGGGTTCACCGAAATATCTGATTCGAAACTCTTTCAAGATCGGGCATTTTGCAACAAATTACAGAGGCTGCATAGAAGAGGCAAATCCGTTCGGTGTGGCATGAAGTTAAGGTTCAATAGTTCTCCTCTCGTTTTAAGAATCGTAACTTATACAAAAATGGTCGTACAGCAAAAAAAGGAAGCAAATTGTAGCTCTAAGTGTCTAGTTTTCGAATCCAAGTTTGAAAATTTTTGAAAAAATTAAAGGAGCAAAAATTTCGAAATAAAAAAAAGTCGAAAAATTTTTTGATTTTGGGCCAATTGAAAAAAAAAAAAATTAAAAAAATTTTTTTTTTCAAAAGTTTTGGAATCTTTTTTTTAAAAATTTTCGATTTTTTTTTCTTAAATTTGAAATTCTTGCTCCTTTAATTTTTTCAAAAATTCGATGAAGCCCCCAAAAAAGGTTGGCTGGATTAAATTGAAACTTCGTAGGGTTTTTGTGGGTATATTAAACAGTAAAAGGCACACTTAACATTAGTGGTTTCCGCAATATTTTTGATTAGGCTCTTGATTTTCCAAAAAACCACAAATAGCTCTTTTATTGTTGCTTTTTAAAATTCATGTAATGATTGAAAATTTTTTTTTTTTTTTAAATTTCGATTGCCAATCCTTGTAGAGAATTTATTCAAGTTTTTGAAACCAACCTAAAAATTTCTGTGCGATCATTGGAGAGATTTTTAAAAAACCAAATTATAGCTGAATAAACAAGCTATCCGGTCCATATGGAGATTAAGTCGAAAAAATCCACGTCCGTAGATTAAAAAAAAAACAAAAAAATTTCGAAATTTTTATTTTTGGTGGTTTTCTTATGATTGCTCCAAAAACATTTTAAAAAAAAAAATTTCAAACTCAGATTCGAAAACTAGACACTTAGAGCTAAAAATTGCTTTTTTTTTTGCTGTACAACCATTTTTGTATAAATTACAGCCTGTTGAAAATCCCCCAAAAATTTGGATTTTTTTTCGGCTCCCTTAATTTTTGTGCGAAGTGTACTTCTGAATAAATTTTCTATCATCAGGTTTGTTTATTAAAGTGATGCGATAAGTTTATTTGTTTTCTTTTTTGTCTATTTTTGGATTTCGAACAAGTTACGTTCAAAGCCTATCCGATATCTATTGTGTTTGGCAATGTCAAAATTTTTTTTTGATCAAATATTTTTTCTAGTTTTGGTATTTTTTTGCAAATTGAATAGTTAGTATATCCCTTTAGTATTTGACACTCTTAAATGACACTTCACTTATCCGATGAATTTAATATGTGTTATATTACGACTAGGACTGGGTTGTGATCAATGAAATTGTAGAAATAATTTTCAAATTAAATACTTTTTTTGGCTTTTCAATTAGAAGTAGTGTTGGATTATATTTTTGGAATTTGTTATTATTCAGACAGTGACTGCCTGTTTAGGCTTACCTCTGCAAGCTCCTTTTGAATTTCATTGGTACGAATGTAAAGCGGTCCGAAAAATTGGAACTCGATTTTTTTAAAATTTGGATTGATATTATCAATATTGAGTATTCTGGAGCAACTCGATGACATTTTGGTGTGTACGCCGTTAAACCAAATGAACAATTAACTCACAATCTTGGCGAACTGCTTTTTGTATTCGATACCATGATAAGAATAATTTGAGATGGATTATCAAAAATAAGCAAACCAGATTATTTCTGTATGAGTCGTTGGATAACATAACTCAATATACTTGTAATTGACTTAGCTATAGGTTAGGTTAGGTGGAAGTGGCTGTCAGACAATGAGTACATTGCCTGACACAGTTAGGCCGCAAGGGCCCATTGTGATACCACAGAGATCAGCAAGTTAATCACCTACTGATCTCAGAAACCCGATGTAAGATTAACGAGTTGATCACTTATTAATCTTCCATTACGGGACTAGCCGGTTAATCACCTGCTAGTCGAACCACGCGGAACTTTTAATGTATTTCGAAAGACTTTTAGGGTCTATGTAAACTAAGTCGCTAGTTTCATCGAAGAAGAATTCACCGAGATGAGTTTTCCTCCTATGAAGTAGTGCAGGGCATGAGCAAAGAAGGTGTTGAACGGTTTCTTCCTCCTCCTCGTAAACGCAGCTTCTGCAGAAATCATTGGAAAACACACCAAGTCTTTTGGCGTGTCTCCCTATTAGACAGTGTCCCGTATGGCAGAACCTAGATACAGGCGGTTCAGGGCTAACAAACTCTTCGAGCGATTTGAGTCTACACAAGGCCAAACTTTTTTGGTTGCAGGGCAGTTGTTACTCTAGGTCCATCTAGTGTTTGTTATCCTTGAAGCGTCTTGTCTAAGTAGGAGTTTACATGTAGCGACTTAGCTATAACAATATGAGGTTTTAATTTGTTTAAATGTACAAGTACAAGCCTCCAATTTACTGAATATGTTAGCGGTGTATTTAAAAAACCTATTTTTAGATTTTAAAAGCTAAAAGTTATATTGTTTTGTAATATATATTCGAATTCTACTTGTTTGTTCAAAATTGAATTTAAACAAACAGGATAACAAATATATATCTGCATATTAGTTTAATTCAATAACAAGTGTCTGAATAAAGCTGTCTCAAACTGTGTGATGCCGTGAAGTCTTCTAATGACGATGGGTAATTTGTTCCACTGCCTTATGACGTAGACAAGAAACTGACGCTCAGAGTGTCTGCACGAAATTCTTGGTTGCAGCAACATAAAGGGCCGGGTTGAACTAGTAAAATGTTTTTTTTTTTCCAAATAGATGGTTATGATGGTTTTATTTTATTAAGTGTTTTAAGGGAAAAATATTCCAAATTGTGTAAAGATCACAGCCAAATATATCACTTGTATAGTTGATCATCCCAAGTAAGAGTAGTGTCGAAAAGAATGCCTAAGTTCATAGCCTTATCGACATACTCAATTAGTTCTTTTCCCATGAACAATGCGGTAAAGTAGCTATGATCAAGTTTAATTTTGTACTTGTAATTTTGTATTATAGGTTATTTATTTCAGACCAATCAATGATTTTTTTTAAGTCAGAGTTCAATTTATCAACCCCGTCCTCAATCATGCCTAATTTACAGCTAAAGGAACTTGGGCATTATCCGCATAGAAGTCTAAGCAAGAATTTCTAACTTGAAGTGGAAGAACATTGATAAATATTCTGAAAAAAGTGGAACAAGATGGTGTCTTGCATTTTGGGATGTTTATTCACCGATGCCAATATTAGTTTGCTTCCATTTAAGCTTTGCATCACTGAGTAGGTAATACAGAGGGTCAATTTTGCTTCCTTTCCTTGAGATAACCTAATTTTGTTTCTGTGGCGAAATCAAAGCTTGCGTCTTATTAGAACCAACAGCTACATCCGGCTGTAATTAAGTTTCATTATTACTCTTTTTACTTTGGTGGTAAATAATTTTTTCACAAGTTATAACAATGTTTTCTACATTCTCCACTGTGATAAACACAAAAATCTCAAAAAGAAGTTAACTTTATTTTTTCATCTCAGAGACTTAAGCGGCACTGAACTTAGAGCAAGCTCATTTGTACAAACTTATTCACCCTCTTCATCGTTAATGTTAGTGGGTTAGTAAATAACGCCAACACAAGCACAAAGAGAACGTATACGAGAACAAATAAAAGCCATTACGAAACAACATCTATAAATAAAAAATGAAATTAGATTACAGTATAATAGAATATTTACTAAACATGCATCATGCAGATGGTATACTGGTTGTTAGTTTTAATTTTAAACAATTTTTGCTGATGTTCAGAAATAAAAGGGTTGGAGTTGAAAAACCTACTCTTGCGAGCTAATGGCTAATTCATGCCTCAGTTAGTTCTGTGGAGCGATGTATAAATTATAAATTACGTAGTTGGTGAGTTCCTCCGCGATAGCTGAACCCTTTGTTAAAGAGCAAGTCGGGAGCATCGATTGTACCTTTTATTAATTGATGGAAAAATACTTAATCATTGTTTGATTCTTCTCTATTGAGTACACTTCAAACAAACTGACAATAAAATGGCGACCGAGGGGTCTCTATTTAATCTAACTTCTGGACTTAATGTTACAACCTTGTAACATTTGTCTCTCTGTTTCTGCTCTGTGCTTTGCATCCAACGTCATTTCAAGGTATTCGGGAGAATTGGCGTAAGGTACTACTGACTTGTTTTTAAAAATGAAAAAATTGTTCCTGTTTTTCTTCGTAATGTTTATAAGCGTCGATATAGTTTCGTTTAAATTAACAATCCATTTTTGCGTCCAATCACTAACTTTATCGACTGCGATTTGCAGCTTTTGTTCAGCGTTCGTATCACACTTATCTGCACTAATATTGCCTTATCATCAGCAAAGATGGCCATGATAGCGTTGTAGTTCACTGGAATATCCCTTGTATACAACAGATACAGGTTTAGCTCTAGAATACTTCCTTGTGGTATACTGGTTTCAATTATTTTTAAGTTTGGGTTATCTTCATTTGTACGGAAGTCTAAAAAGTCGACTCATAAAGTAGGATTTCAGTATTTCATAGTACTGCCTTGGCAAGTCCCTATACAAGTTTGTCGTCAAACCCCAAGTACCAAACCTTATCAAGGGCTTGAGCAACTCCCAAGAATATAGCCGAGCATACTTGTTTTGCTTCAAGTGGCTTTTCCACCACATCAGTAATTCGATGAACTTGATCTATGGGGAATGTTTATTTCTGAAACCAAACTGATTTCTTGGAATTCGTCTTATTTCCCCTTTTACTTTGCTTAGTCGTTCGAAAACTTTTCCCATAATTGGTATGAGCGACAATCGCCTGAGACTTCTGTTAGTGTCTTTCTCTGTTTAGGTATAATAATGAGTTCTGCAATTTTGCAATGATGTGGCTCATATCTTAGTTTAAGGCAAGCGTTTATTATGAACTATCTGAACCCCTGGCGTAGCTCAGTAAAGTAGCTTCAAAGTTTCCATTTTTTTTTGTTGATTTACCTGTATTTTATATAAACAAAAGTGACATTCAGGAAAAGTGCCATAACTCGGGAACGGGTCGACAGATCTCAGTTTTTTTGAAGTGAAACTTCTTATGCGACTTGCAAACATGAAAGCGTTATACTTCCGCGTTACACTTAAGCGTTACACTTCCGCGTTACACTTAAGCGTTACACTTCCGTGTTCGATTGCATACTTTTTGAAGTGAAACTTCTTATGCGACTTGCAAACATGAAAGCGTTACACCTCCGCGTTACACTTAAGCGTTACACTTCCGCGTTACACTTAAACACTTTGGCACTGCTAATAAGTTGCTGTCATCATTCCGCGCTATTCATCCCAACGATTTCATTGTAGTAAATTGTGTTTATCGGTGGGAATTTTTTGAAGAAAATCATGTCTGTGCGTCCGAAAATTATTTCAATTGCTCAGTGAATAATCGATCAGTGTTGTGTTTTCTTTTCTTCTCCAATGAAATTATAGAAAATATTTACTGCAGTTTCTTTTAATTTGTTTGATATATGTATGTATGTATGATGTACGTAGATAAGTGCTTACTAAATATGTAAAAATCGATTAAGTTAAATTATTCTAACAAAAAATAATTTGTGAAGCTTCTCCTCGAATGTGTTGACTGCGTAATCTTATTTGGAAGACAATACACAAATCAGAGCTTTTAGTGATAAGATGTAAGATGTTATTCGAATTTTAAGATATTAGTGAGTATATATGTACATAGTAGTTAGTGGAGGCATAATCATGTATATATAAGCAATTTCCATTTAAGCCCGTCTCAAAAATGTATGTCTAAACATGTTATCATGTCTAAAAATGTTTGATCATGTCTAAACATGTTTGTTATGTCTAAACATGTTTGGTCATGTCTAAACATGTTTGGTCATGTCTAAACGTGTTTGATCATGTATAAACGTATTGATCATGTCTAAACATGTTTGTTATGTCTAAACATGTTTGATCATGTCTAAACATGTATGTAAGTGTTCTCCGTCTTCGGCTTAGGTGTTAAGACTGCGGTCTTCATTAGTCTGTCAGTCAGCTTCCACTTACACAAGCCAATCAACGGTTTCAGAAAGGTTCCTGGTACTGTACTCCATACATAAGTATGGATACAATACCATACATTCTACCATACATGATACATACATCTTCAAAGTCCTTCTAATCTCCACCAAAAAATAAAAAAATTGTTCTATGAAATGGTGTTAAGTGCCTATCCCGTGAAAGTTAACTCCGATCAATTTCTTTTCTTTTTCTTTTAAAGAAACAATATGAGTTCACCAATTTCTACCTCTTCCTATTTTCATTTTTGGGAAGTTTCACTTCTACCGCGCGGAGGGACTCCACGCACTATTTTTTTATAAAAACCATCTACCAATATCCCCTAAGCTACCACGAAAACCACGATTTCATTCGGTGTAACCGTTCTCAAGTAATGCGATCACAATTAACCGTACACTTCTTTTTATATTTATATTAAAAATTGAACATTTGTGAAGGCTATTGAAGTGATTTCTTTTAAAACTTGAACATTTATGAAATCGTACCCTGGTGATTTTTGTTCAATAACTTTTGTTGACAAATGCTTCATACTTCTTTAAGCGTAACAAAAAGATTTTTAAAATTAATCATTTCAATCAACAGTTAATGATATTTCAACAAGACAAAAATTATCAAAAAGTTTAAAAGTCTATACTTTCCTTTACAGTCGACTGAGATTCATTATTAGGATACTTTTGCTCTGTCCAAAAGCTGTTTTGATATCAGTAATTTTGAAGTGAGAAAAGCGTTGCTGAATCTTAAACCACAAACACCATAGGCGTCTGCCTGACGAGTCGCACCCATTTCTAACAAAAAGTTATATCTTAAGATAAGCGAGAATTTTTGGTGTATCTTTCTATTTAAGTGTTTAGCTGATAGGAAATTTATTTTTGTTTCTTTTCATGTTGGTTCTTAATTTTGGTGTGTGTTTATATCAGAATTAAAGTCACTTAAATTAGCATGGGGATTCCGAAAAACTAGTTCCAATCGTTTCGCAACGCCCAATAAGACCCATTCTATCCATCGTATCCTGAGGTTTAGAGCTTCATCTCATGTCGCGTTAGATTTACAAAAAACGAACTTTTCTACTTAAAATCAGTGATGAATCATAGAGGCTCGTGGTGTTCAGGAAGCACCGGGTTTTCGGATAGTTCCATATGCCTATGGGTTGACGGATTGTGCTGGTGCTGTCGCGTTGAACAAAACATACTAAAATATACTAATTGTGATAAGTCTATACGAATTTAAATTACTAACCAGTTTGGATTGAGTCACTTCCAAAGTAATTGAATGTGTCATCACGGGTCTACTGGTAACTCATAAAATGTAATAACTAATAAGCAGGGATAGGATTTTACTAACTTTGCCTTTTTTTGTTGGTTAAACGGAATTTGAAATAGACTTTCGACAAACATGTTTCAAGCCCTGGTGATTGCAAATATATGTATTTTATTTTGCCTTTTTTTGCCTTTTTATACCATAATTGCCTTTTTTTGCCTTTCTTCGCCATTGTTGCCTTTTTCTGCCATTTTTGCTTTTTTATTAAAGTTTGTTAAGAAATATCTATAATAGTTGGTTTAGCATAAAAAAAAATGCGAACATTTTCGTTTGCCGTTGAGCACCTTTCGTTAAAAATTTTATACAGTTTCAAGCATACACAAAAACTATAGAAAATGTTCGAATTAATGCATGTATTAATGTTTATCTGCGCGAACATGCTTGGTACTTCTTCCTCGCAGCGTAAAATGCAAACCTGCATCAACATTTAGAACGTTCTAGACTGTTCGGAGAAGTGAATGACCTGACCATGACCACATCCGGTTTGCACTTGTGGCCGCTGCATAACTATTATTTTCTAACTCGCTGGGGTACTTGGTTAGAGGCAGCAGCATATTTGCAAAAAAATTGATTGAAGATGAAGAACTGCAAGCGCAGCTGTATACGCCAGTCAATTTTGGGTTTTTAGTCGATCCGAAAAAACATATTTTCAAAGACCTACAAAAAACAGGAACATCCATTGGCGAAGTGCTGCCTGTTTTGAAATACGTTGAAGAAAATTTAAAAAAAGCAAAAGAGCCCATTGCAGAGGAAGTCTTGAAGAAGTTTACTGCCGTTTTCAATGGAAACACAGGCCTAAAAACAATGGAGCAGATAAAATCTGTAATGAACGGCGACGTGGACTCTAAACTTCCAGGAAACATTGAAGTGAATAATGTTGAAAGTTTTAAATGGGCTCCTCTCGTTTCAGATGAAGTTGAGAGATCAATTAGCTCCTTCAAAGCCATTCTAAGGGACAACCGAAGAAGATTGCTACCTGAGAACTTTAAAAAACTTTTGGTAGTCCAATGCTGCTATAGTTAAATGTATTTTTGTTTATGTCCCTTGTATTATTTAATAAATGCCTTTTCTTTGCCTTTTTAAGAGTTTTGATTTGCCTTTTTTTAATTTTTTAGGTCAACAAAATCCTAACCCTGCTAATAAGTAACCAGTTCCAGATGACTCTGATTTTCGAGTTACTTTTGAGTTTAGTTTCCGGTTTGTAAAAATACGATGACAAATGAGTACAATGATGGTTTCGTTTTCGTGCTTTTGCTGAAAAGAAATAACTGATTATGGTTTGCTTTGGGTAGCTTTGTACACGGAACCATGATAGTAAAAGCTTAATTTTCTTTTGAGTACAGTGACGTGGGTATTGAATCAGAGGGAATAGCAAATATGTATGTGTTTTGGAAGTTATTTGTGTGATAAATCATTAATTTTTTACTGCCCAGTTGGTTCTGCTTGTTTCCGGGCTTTTCATAATGCCAGCTGAAGATCAGTTGGAAAGGAGCATACACCAACTGATCTGCATGATATGGGCGGAAGAAAACATGCTAGGTGATTAGAATCTCAGTATTCTATGCCCTTAACGTTGCGTATGAAATCTTACCTGTTGTAATATGTAAACGTCTGAAACCCCATGTCAACAAATTGATAGGTCCTTATCAATGTGGTCTTAGACCAGAAAAGTCCCCAATAGACCAAATTTTCACATTACTTCATCTCAGAAAAAATACGTTAATGTAATATCGATATACCATCGTTTTATCGATTTTAAGGCCGCGCAAGTTCTTTCTGAAACGAGCTGTACAAAGCCATGTTTAGTTTCGGCTTTCGTGCGAAACTTGTACGACTATGTTGGATGACCCTGGAGAGTTTACGCTACTTCGTTAAGGCCGTCAAGGTATATCTAAAAAGGCTTTCGACAAGGCGGCAAACCTTGTCTAAGTTGGCGCAATTAAGTGGAAGAAGCACCTCAACCGAAATAGAATTCAAAACTGGAGTGAGCCCATCCGAAATCGAAGTCTTTATCGAAAGATATTGGGTGAAGCGCAGAGGTTCACCTAGAACTGTAATGCAAACCAAAGTAAGTATTTGGTTCTTCAGTATGTCCCGTAATTTACCACAGGGAAACGATACTTGATATAATGGCTTGGAAAAAAATAACGGAGGACTTGCGAATTGCTCGCGCAAGGCAATACCCCTAGAAAAACGATTGCCTCTGTTGGGACTCGAACCACGAATCTCTGGGTTAACAAGTAGACATGCAAACCATCACACTACGGGTACCACTATGATGTACCCGTGGTGTGATGTATGAGTTGTCAAAAAACCCTGGGCTTCCCAGTCCTCAAAAAACGCTAAACCACAAAATTACCACACATTCCTGTCTTTTGAATAAAAATACTTGTCATTTGACAGCCCTCAACTCGCCACAGCAAAAACCTTGGGCGAGTTGAGGGCAATCCCAGATTCCGTAACATTTCAGACGATTATCTATCTATCATAGATTGTGTCATCAAAAGATTGATCTGGTTTTTAGTGTTTGGTGGAAGGCTATTTTACTATCGTCTAACAAATTTTGGCATCTTTTTCAGGGTCACTTTTTTTAACTGATTAAAATTCAGACGATAGTCTTCAAAAATGTTACAGAAACCAGCCAGGGGTCAACGACAGGGCTCCAAAACACTCAGTTTGACATTCAGGTCAAGTTTAGGTTTTTCAAAAAATGCTTTGTGGCGACCACAGGATGACCCCAGGGCTTCAACGAAAGAGCCTATTTTAATTTTTTTTTGTGTATTTATGTATGGCCATTAGAAGTTATCTTTCTACATCTACATACTTGCAGAACAATTAAAGCTCAAGATATTATCATCCTGTATGTCCGTCTACGCGGATTTATTCTAATGTTGAAAGAATTTTTAAACCGGTGGAGTGGGAGGGAAATACGGAGCCAAAATCATTTCAAAGGTTCATCAACTATAAAGAGAAAAACGATGGTTTCACTCTTTCTCTTCACTACAAAAGCCAATCTTACAAAAAACCATCAAAAAACGCTAATATTCTCGCTAGTTTCTGTTAGATTAATATTGATCGGAATTGACCTAAACTATCAGCAATAAAGTGAAACACGTCTTATACTTTTGATTGTACCAAAGAGAAGAAGGTTTATTATGCAAAAGTCAATTTGACATAAGTCATTTGCTTTATATGGCTCGTTCAGTGAACTATCTAATATACTTTAAAGGGCGCGTTCAATTAACTATCCAATACTCTCCCTTAATTGAATGCATTATATAATTCAAATATAATAATATAATTCAAAAATTCAATATCTATCATTAATTGATTTACATGTATTTAAATAGGTAAAGTAAATTTCATAATCGCTTTCGAACCAGTTTTAACTTACAGGTATATTAATTTTGAATAAAGCCAAAAATACTTGAGAAATTCTCTAATTTTCGACCAGAAATTGGTTTCGTTAAGATATCAGCTGGCATCTCACTAGTTGGCAGATGAGTTAGTTTAACTAGACCACTTTTAACATTTTGGTGTACGAACTTTTCTTTGACATCCACGTGCTTAGTTCGTGCTGAGTATGCATTGTTGATCGCCAGCTTAATCGCACTAATGTTGTCGCAAAACAATTCAATCGACCCAGGTGAGTTTGTGAAGAGTTCCCTTTCAAGCATTTTTAGCCAAACGCATTCTTGTATCGCTGCTGTCATAGACATAAACTCTGCCTCTGTCGTTGAAATTGCGATGGTTTTCTGTTGTTTGGTGCACCATGATATCGCACCACCTTGCATGGTGAACACATAACCGGTAGTTGATCGTCTCTCGTCCTCATCACTAGCCCAATCGGCATCGCAATAACCTTTGAGTTGTGTTTGAGAATTGTTATATGTTATCTTCTTGAAAAGCGTTCCTTTAAGGTAACGTAAAATGCGCTTCGCAGCACCCCAGTGTGCTCTGCCAGGATTATTATTATAACGACTTAGTACGTTAACCGGAAAACAGATATCAGGTCTTGAGACTTGCACGCAAAATTGCAAAGCTCCAACCAATTGTCGATAGGGGACATCTTTCATATGGTTTTTCTCTTCATCGGTACTAGGACACATTTTGGCAGATATTTTTTGGTTAATATCCATTGGTGCAACTGCTGGATTACAGTCGCTCATGTTGAAACGAGATAAAATATCTTTTATGTACTGTGCGCAGTGGAAGCGTGCTGGGCCCATAACCTGTTAGATTAATATTGATCGGAATTGACCTAAACTATCAGCAATAAAGTGAAACACGTCTTATACTTTTGATTGTACCAAAGAGAAGAAGGTTTATTATGCAAAAGTCAATTTGACATAAGTCATTTGCTTTATATGGCTCGTTCAGTGAACTATCTAATATACTTTAAAGGGCGCGTTCAATTAACTATCCAATAGTTTCTTTAAACTGTCATTTTCTCAAAAACCTCTGTTCTAGACCTGCCATACTTTTCCTATCTTCCGCATTGCTCTACAGGTCCTTCTAATCTAAGCTTTAATCAATCAACGGCTCTAAATGGGCTCCCACAAACTCAAAGACGAAAATAATCCGGGTCCAGATGGCATTCCTGCCATTTTGATAAGAAGAAAATGTTGCTCCAGTTTAGCCCTTTCCACCATTAACCTGTTCAAACTATCCCTTTCAAGCGGAGTTTTTCCGGAGTTATGGAAAACATCCGTTGTTTCACCTATCCATAAGAAAGGTCTCAAAAACCCAATCTCTAATTATAGACCCATAGCTAAACTCTCTCATATCCCTAAGCTTTTCGAAAGAATTCTATATGAAATACTTTCTTTACAGTGCAAATCAAAAATACCCTCCAAGCAACATGGATTCTGTAAAGGGAAAAGTTTACCACACTAATCTAGTTGAGTTTGTTTCCTTCTCTATTGTTTCCTATTCTATTGGCCATTCAAAAAAACGAAGTAAACGTCATTACCACAGAATTCAGCAAGGCTTTTGACAAAATTTCTTACTTTTTAATCCTGTTTAAACTGTCTTTCCTGGGATTCAGTCCTAACCTACTCAAATGGATCTCTTTATATTTAGATAACCGCCAAAATAGAGTTCGCTCCCGTTCTACTTTTTCAGTTCCTTTTGTGGCAACCTCCGGTGTACCACAAGGTAGCCATCTTGGATCCCTCTTTTTCATCCTATGCTATCAATGATGTCGAAAGGATCATCCAATATCCTTCTATCTCACTTTACACGGATGAAGAAATTTTTTTAAAGTTATCTCCTCCGCTCAAGATTCTCTCCAGCTTCAAAATGACCTCGATTCATTCGTCACTTGGTGTTCCAAAATCTTCCTTGAATTAAACATTGCCAAATGTGAGGCAATATCTTTTTCTCGTAAAAGTAACAAACCTCCCCCCATATCCTATCCGAAATTTGAGTGTTCTCTGCGACGGCGAATTAAATTTTCGTTTTTATACTGACGAGGTAATATCAAGAGCTTATTCTGCCCTTGGTTTTATCAAGAGATGGTCCAAAGAGTTCCACAACCCCCTTGAAAATAAATCCCTCTATATTGCCAACGTTCGCCCTCTCCTTGATTATGCATTGTAAGTGTGGGTTCCATATCAAGCGGCTCACATCTCAAGGACCGAAAGTGTTCAACGTCGTTCTCTTTGCCCTTTGGGATCCTTACGATGTTAGAAACTTTCTTACCCTGCCTCCTTACAGCGAACATCACTCAACCATCAATCTCCACTCCTTAGAAGTCCGAAGGAGTGTCTTTGACATCATATTCAGTCACTGACTTCTTACTGGTAACACTGACTGCTCCCTACCCCCATTTAGACCTTATCTCCTTCAACACTTATCCCCGAAATGTAAGATCATCCCGTCTTTTTTCCTTCCTGCTCATCGTACATCCTATGGTCTCAACGAACCCTTAACCCGCATGATGAGTAAGATTAATTCTGTTCCTTTTCTTTTAAACCTTTATCTTTCAGGCCCCTGTCTTAAAGTCCTCCTTTTAAACAGTTTCTCATCCTTGTAGCTTAATTTAATTTTAAATTAGTCTTAATTAGCTTTAGTTTAGTATTGTTTAAGTTCTTTTAAGCTAAAAAATGAGACGGTAGCCCCACGAAAATTAAAAAATTTAAGTTAAAATTATGAGTATTTTGCCGCATTAGTTTCTTCTTTAATTGCAAGAATCTAGAATCACAACAGCCTTCACTATTATCACCGAAAAGTTTCCTCACATTTCATGTGTCTTTCAACGAACACCATAGCCAAAAGCTGTCACTAAATTATGACCGCTTATCCGAGGCGTAGTGTTAATAGCTTCACCTGAATTACTTCGAGGTCCAGATGAGATAAGTAACCTCAATTAGTTATTAAACCAAGAAGAGGAATATTGAATCCTAATAGCCAGATTTTAGTATTGATATATAATCAGGGAACTCCCTTTATGTGTATACAACTCTTAAGTCACTGTGGCGTATGAGTACCATTAAAAAATTTTAACATTTTGTAATTGTTTTCTTTTTTAACACGTTTCTTATTTATATTTTTCTAAGAACGAAGCATGAAATTCTCTTAATTGGTTTAACATTGTATTAAACCTGTCCATCTTCGGTAAAATGGTCATTCGGAAGTGATGCGTGCCGGGCTTTTGATGAAAAGTACTTCCAGGTGTAATGCAAATGCCTGAAAAACATGAACAACCAATTATTTTTGGTTTATTGAAATTAAAGATAGTCTTATTTTTAACAGTTGATAAACAAGTTTCTTACTAAAACAAGACAAATTAAAAAATTAAATCTACGCACCTGTTGCCTCTAACAACTCCATTGCATAGAACCCATCAGGAGTAGTATTCATTGCTTTCGCTGCTTCAATCGCATTCTTCGGAATCTTGATCTGTGGAAAGGCATACAGGGCTCCTTGGACAGCATTACAGCTCATTCCTTCAATGTTATTCAAAGTCTTGTTAACTAGCATAGCCTTCTTTGAAAGCTCTCCAATAATATCACAGAGCTCTTTGATGAACAAATCATACATCGATTCATTCTCTCTCGGTGGAGTTACCTGTTAATACAAAAACGTTAAAATTTGATCGATGTATTGCTTTGCTCATACCATTGCGCTAACTGCTATCTGACCAGGAGTTGGTGGCATTAACCCAAGACCTGCTGCTTTCACGAGCAAAGCTTTTGCCTGTGAGTCAAAATTTACCAGTTCCATGTACCCACCTCGTAAGCCGCATTCACCAATGAAGCCTTTCGAAATCGACATGAAACTGGCCAACTCTATTTCATTGTACGGAGCACCCATTTCCATCATGACCTTCTTAAACGAATGGAACTTAGAGTTCTCGTCATAAATATTTTGTTGATAAACCTCATCGGCAAGCACAACCAACTTCTCCTTGAAGGCGAACCTAATAATGCTTTCAATGTTCTCACGGGTTAGAACTTGGCCGGTGGGATTGCCAGGATTTATTACAACTAAGGCCCGTGGTGCACTCGTTTTACGTGCTTCATCGACTTTACTCTGCAGCTCTTCGATATCCAAGCCCCAATTGGTTTCCTCATCAAGGTAATAAGGGATTTGTGTCATACCGAATTTATCCAAGGTAGCAGAGTACAACGGGTACTGTGGGATCGGTATCATAACTCCTGGGTTCTTGTCATTCATTTTACAACTGGAATTAAAATTTGAATGTTATTTTTGCATAAATAATATTTTGAGTGCATGTTTTACTTTAACAACGAAAGAATACTATCGACAGCCCCTGAAGCTCCAATTGAAAGGAACACATCTTCCCATTTGCAGTTGAATCCATCACGTTGAGTGATGAAGTCTGCAACTTGACGTCGAACAAGCTCAATGCCAAGTGGATCTGTGTAGCTACTTGGAACTCCTCCAGGGCAGTTTTGTATGAAAATTCTGACACGTTCTTTAACTTCTTTTGGAATTGAAGTATCATTGAAGAGGGAACTATCAAAGCAAAGTGCCAACATCTGAAGAAATTGAAACATTAACAAGTTCGAAAGATTGAATAAAAAAAACCAACCTGTCTGATGTAAGTGATTGGCTTTTGTCCCATAGCATGTCCATCTCCGAGGTTTGAGCGAAGTACTTCAGTAAATGGTTTTTTCTTTCCCTAATATAAAAGATAGATAAAATGGATGGCTTAAGCACTTTTCATGGCAGCAATGCTTTCGGGGGAATGAGCAATCTTCGCGGATTGAGTAGGCTTAAACACTTCTAACTTCTTCTTCCCATTTACGCGTTTTTAACGTAGCTTATAGCCATTGGATAGATTTTGTCTCCGATTGGAAGACGAGCGGGTATGTGCCTAAGCGGGCGTTCGGGTGTATGTCACCGGCCTCCACCTAGTGCCGGATCCATCATCTGTAAGAATCCGATAACAATCCTTTTCTGGTTCAGGTTCTGAACCGAACAACCAATCTGGAACCGAAGGAAAGTTGGTCTTGTATTACTGCATCGGATGGAATATATGTTAGAAGTGAAGATATGCTGGTTGTAAGATCTCCAAAACTCCAGTGAGAATTTTGTCAGAAACCACTTTTTTTTAAACACGAAATGGTCTCAAAAGTACATGCCATTATGTAGATATCAAGGGGAGGAAGATTTAGAGAGCATCACATTTGTGGCTTTTGCTGCGGAAGGCTACAGCACAGCCAAGGCAAATTGTGTTCTCTGAAATTTGGGGAACATGACAATAACGTATGTACATGAGAGCTTGTTCCACCAAACAACTGACGCATAGGAGATGATTGATCTTATCCATTCTATTGGCAGTTCTTTTAGCATTTTTGCGACTCGGTCAAAGAAGCTTCTTATTCAAGATGTTTGACCTCATTTGAGTCAAATGATTTGTTTGAGGCTTTCTTTGGACTTCAAAAAATAACCACTTTGATCACCCTGTACTGACCGTTTTGATCAGTACACGCTCATGTTGGTCTCTAACTTGGTCGTACCTCGCGAGTGACATATTCAGAAGACTTCTGATTTTACATCAAAGTTTCTTTAGTTCAGCATATAAGCGGGGCACAATCCCACAAAGCGAGCAAGAGCTGCTTACGATCAGTATAACGAGATTTACAAGGAGAAAAGAAGGGAAGAACACCGAATTCTCAAAAAAGAAGAAGAAGGAGCATGAGAAGCGGAAATGGAGAGGTGCCATCCCCATGATAGGAACGAGATTCGGAAGTTTTACCAAAAGGTAAAAAGATCCTGCCAGGTTGGCAAACCCCGAACTCAAGTCTGTAAAGACCAGCAGGGAAACATAGTTGTAGAGTCACAGTCACTACTGAGGATCTGGAAAGATCAATGAAATATCACTTTTATAGACTGTTTAACGGTGATGAAGACACAAATTCCGCTTTCAGGCAAAATGCACCATTCAACTTGAACGATGATCAAGAATGCCGTCCTCCCGACCTAGAAGAACTTAAGCTTACCATATGTAAACTTAAATTAAATAAGACTGCTGGTGCAAGTGACCTTGATGCCAAACTTTTCAAGGTAGCAGGACATCTGTAATATGTAAACGTCTGAAGCCCTACGTCAACAATTTGATAGGTCCTTATCAATGTGGTTTCAGACCAAAAAAGTCCACAATAGACCAAATGTTCACATTACGGCAGATCTTGGAAAAACCCGAGAATATAATATCGATATACACCACCTTTTTATCGATTTCATGGCCGCGTATATCAGTATTTACTGAGACGAGCTGTACAGAGCCATGTCTAGTTTCGGAATCCTTGCAAAACTCGTAGAACTATGCAGGCTGACTTTGAAGAATTCACGCTAATGCGATAAGGTTGGTAAAGAACTCACCGCGATCTTTGATGTCGAAAAAGGCTTTAGGCAAGGCGACAAACTGTCATGAGATTTCTTCAACATCATACTTGAACAGATTGTAAGAAACTCTAACGTCAACACCAGAGGAACAATCTTTCAAAAATCTTAAAAAGTCTGTACAATTACTCGCCTACGCAGACGATACTGACGCAATGGGAAGAAAAAAGCGTGATGTCATAGGTGCTTTTGCGAGTATTGAAACAGAAGCGGCAAGAATGGGTTTGATGGTTAATGAGGGCAAAACGAAGTATATGCTGTCATCAAACAAGGACACAGAACATCGACGAATTGGACAAAACGCCACAATAGACAGACATAACTTCGAGGTAGTACAGGACTTCGTCTACCTAGGATCCGCTGTAGACACGGACAACAACATCAGTGCGGAGATCAAACAGAGAATAACTCTTGCCAACCGTTTCTTCTTTGGATTAAGAAAGCAATTGAGAGACAAAACCCTATCCAGAAAAACCAAGGTAACCTTGTATGAGACGACCTTAATCATCCCATTCCTGCTTTACGGCGCGGAAGCATGGACCTTATCGAAAGCGGATGAGGAAACCCTTGATCGTTTCGAAAGACAAATTCTCAGAATTGTCTGCCGTCCGTATGCGAAGACAATGTGTGGAGAAGAAGATACAACAACGAGCAGTATAAGCTGTACCGCGACATGGGCATAGCCAGAAGAGTACGCATCGCGAGGCTACGATGGTTGGGCCATGTAGAGCGGATGGTCCCAAACGCTCCGGCTTGACGAGTTTTTGAAAGCACATTGCAGGTAAATCGCGGAAGGGGAAGATCGCGAGACTACGATGGTTGGGACAAGTACAGCCTAAAGGACCTATACAAACTGACTCGTCCGGTTTTCGAAAGCACATTGCAGAGAAGTCGAGGAATTAAAAGACCTCGTCTTAGGTGACGCTTTTAAATGGACTTAGAGTGCAAAACTGAAGAGAGTTCTCCCAAAATTAAAGTCGTTATAGAAAGATGTTGGTTGAACCCTAGGTTCACCCCAAATTGTAGTGACCTAAGTAAGTGACAGCAGCAACAGTAGTTAAGTTATCCAAATTCTTAAAAAAGTGCTGGTATCTGAATTCATATTAATCGATTCATGCTCAACTCATTGGCGTTGTTAAAGTCATTCAGTAAAGGAACTGCAACGATGTAAGGTTGCAAAATACGACTTTATGTCTTAATAGATATAAGATATTTTGAATCGGAACATTTGGTACTATTAAAGTTCGATTAACATCTCATATTGGAACAAATTGGGCTCACATAGTCCAAATTTCCTCCAATTACGACGTTTACATGCTTATATTTCACTCATTCATTGCAATTTGCAACGCCAAAAAAGAGAGTCGTCACTTTACAACTGAGCACTCATAAGCATAAAAACACAAAAAGAATAAATAATAACGATTTCGGCACAAAAGAGTTAACTAAGTAAAGACTTTCGTGCACCTTTTCAAGATCAATTTAAGCAACTTAAAAATACTGATATAAGACTATTTATGTGTCAATATAAAGTCTAGGAATATCCCACAAATTAAACGAGGCAGCGAATAAAAACGTGATTCAAATTCCAGCTATCTACGTCATAAAACATCTCATAACAATTGTTGACTGCTGTACATTTATTCACAGGTATTCTTTTTGTGGGTGATATGAAAAAGTAAATACACAATAACTTCGATCACTGCTGAATAAATTTTCTATCATCAGGTTTGTTTATTAAAGTGATTTGATAACTTTTTTTGTTTTTTGTCTATTTTTGGATTTCGAACGAGTTACGCTCATAGTCTATCCGATATTTATTGTGTTTGGCTATGCCAAATTTTTTTTCTAGTTTTGGTAAGTTTTTGTAAATTGAAATGTAGTTAGTATATCACTTTTGTAATAGACACTCTTAATTACACTTATAACACGATTAGCACTGGGTTATGATCAATGAAATTGTAGAAATTATAATTTTCAAATTGAATACTTTGTTAGACGTTTCAATTAGAAGCAGTTTTTGTAATTTGTTATTAGTCAGACATTTACTGCCGGTTTAGGCTTACCTCTGCAAGCTCTTTCTGGATTTGATTGGTACGAATATAAAGCGGTCCGAAAAATTGGAATTCCATTTTTCTTAAATTTGGATTGATATTTTCAATATTCAGTATTCTAGAGGAACTCGATGACATGTTGATGTGTAGGCCGTTAAAGCAAATGTACAATTAACTCACAATCTTTGCGGACTGGTTTTTGTATTCGATACAATCAATGATAAGAATAATTTCATGCATTATCAAAAATAAGCAAACCAGATTATTTGTGTATGATTCGTTGGATAATATTACTTGTATATTCAGCTTGTATATTCAGCCTTCAAATTACTGAATATGTTAGAGGTTTAATTAAACTGTTTTTGCTATCCCCCAGTCCCCCACACACCTCGTCCAGGATCTACTTACAACCATTGATTACGGGCTGCAACAAGGACACATACACATCGAAGAGTAAGCACAGGATGCCTATATATAGACATAAAATGCTGGCATCTCCGAGACTTAAGTGGTACTGAGCTTGTAGTAGGGGAGCTCAGAATGCTAAATTTGCAGTTACTAAAGCGTCATGGGGACTTATTGAACTGTAAAGTTTGCGTTCTAAAGAAAAAAAAGTTTATGCCAAGTTTTCCATTTTCGAGGAGAGCGTGTAAGAATTTTTAAAAATGTAAAATACAGTAACATTATAATACTCGACCGCGTCAGATATTCATAGAGTATACGCTCTTTGTCTTTCTGATAACCGATAAATATTAATCTGTCGATTAACTGGGAGGTGGGCGTATAGAGAGGTGAAGAAAAAAGATATTCGAGCGTGTCAGATTTTTAAGGTTATTGAAAAGTGAACTGACGGATTAAACGTGACCAAATATCATGGCTGATTTTTAAAAATGTAAAATAAAACTTGACCTCAAAATACTCGAGCGCGTCAGGTTTTTATCCAGATTGATTGACTTGATGTGTTCGTCCTCCAAGATGATAATCTGACAATTATATGGAGGGGTACTCTTCGTCTGACAATTTTAATGTAACAATTATTTGTCGTTTCTATTTTTACTTGCGATTATAGGTACTATAAGGCAAGTCTTGCAATCGTGCCGGAAAAAAAATTTTGAGATAACAATTAAACATGACATTACGATCTTAGAGAATACAAAAAAAGTGGGTCCTGCAATTCTGTCTGTCTGTCTGTCTGTCTGTCTGTGTGTCTGTGTGTCTGTCTGTCTGGATGTATATGATTCTACAGCCTGAACCGCTGGACCGATTTTCTTAAAATTTTGCAGTTAGGGTATGTGGGGTAGCCTACAGAGGATTTTTTGGAATTGAGTCTCTAGGTCTTGAAATAACGGTACCTGCCATACAACCGATATGATAATACCTATTTTTTTCGAAAACGGCTCCAACGATTTCAATAAAATTTTGTGTGTAGAATTAATTTTTGATTGTATTTCTCATGATGTAAAAAAAAAATTTTGGAAAAGTTTAAAAACGGTACCTCCCATAGTACCGTTTTTTTCAAAACCGACTTTCTCGTTAATGGCTTGCACGATGTTTACGAAATTTTGTATTTTAGAAGTTTTAAGTTGTTTAGGGAAAACTGCATAACAAGATTTGAAAAATTTTAATTTTTGAAATTTTTTAAAAAAATTTAAAAAAATGTAGATTTTTTGAAATAACTTCAAAACCATAACTTAGATTTTTCTCAAATTTTTTGTCAAATTAACTTTTGCTAAGATCTTAAATTTTGCATACTTGAATTTTATTTAAAAAAAAATGTAAAATAAAAAACCGTTATTTTCAAAACTGGTCCAACGATTTTGATAAAATTTTTAGCGTTTATATGTATTAGAAATTGCAAAAGAATGGCGTTTTTAGATTTTCGCTTGAGACCTTTGGAATATTTAATTGAATTTTTTTCAATATTTTTCGTGATTTAATAAAATTTTCCTAATTAATGTATAGTTGGCAACCCTGTACCACCAAATATATTATAAGGAGCGAACACCAAAACCTTTTACTCAGCCCCAAGATTTTGATATCGTATTTAGAACACAATCGCAAGTTCGTGCGACCCAGTCGTGCCCATTTTTTAATACCCATGGCTGGGTCGCACGAACTTGCGATTGTGAACTAAGTACATACAATAAGAAAATATTGAAGCTGAGTAAAAGTTTTAGTATTCGCTATTCAGGGTTGCCATTAATCATGAAAATTGAATGAAATCACGCGAAATATTGAAAAAACTTAAATTAAACATTCCACAGGCTTCAAGCGAAAATCTAAGATCGTAATTTTTCTTGCAGTTACTAACACTTATAAACATTGGAAATTTAATCAAAATCTTTAGAGCAGTTTTTTCATTTTTCTTTCAAAAAAAAAAGTTTTTCAAAAGTTAGGTATGCAAGTTTTAAGATATTGGCAGAAGATGTTTGGACAAAAAGTTTGAAATAAATCAGCAATACCACTTTGAAAACATTTAAAAAAAACCTTTTTTTTTTAAATTAATTAAAATTTCAAGATTTGAAATTTTTCAAATGCAGTATATGCAATCTTTCTTTAACCACTTACGACTTCTTAAATATAAACTTTCGTCAAAATCGTGTCAGCCGTTAACAAGAGAATCGGTTTGAAAAAAAAAAAAAAAACGGTACTATGGAAGGTACCTGTTCAAGATCAACAAATCATCACCATATAATTATAATAAATAAGTTTCTGTTTGCCATACTATTATTAATTTAGTTCATTAAACTTGCTAACCATACTGTACAATGCTCTATAATTTCATTAAATCAGCATTAATTTGTGAATTCAACTTGTAATACGATAACTTTGAACTCTATCAATAATTTTCATAATTTTCTTTTGTGCAGTCAGCATAAACATAAACACGCACTTGTAAATAATTAGGAACAAGCATTTTTTGTGTATAAATAATGTGTGACAAATAAAGGCTTTTGAGATAGCTACGAAACAGAGACCAAGACTTTTAATTCGTTTCTTCCAGTGAGTCTGCTGGAGCTGTTTTCAATTCTATTACAAGTGAACGAGGTGTTATAGTGTTTTACTGTAGCCACCTTACTCAGCCACAATACAAGAACTGTGGTCTGGCCGTCAATTCACTTGTAGAGAAAAAGGTTATCTAACTAGAACTCATTACGATAGAAGCATCGCAACAGTACCGTTTTTAGACTTTTTCCAAAAAAAATTTTTTACATCATAAGAAAGAAAAGGAGGTGGTGCATATTTCTATGGAGCCTGGGCCCAGGGCGTACACCTATGAGACTAGTACCAAATGAAAGCTTACGTTTAGCCCAATCAGTCTGCCAAATATTTTTGAATTCGGTCTTGGTGATTTTGAGATAATTAGACTTGAAGTTGAGCACCGGAAATGGGAAAAATCTGACATTTCTGCAAATAATTACGTATATCTCGAAAAGCATAGCAGGTCCAGGTAGGACAATGATTTTGGTATCATATGAAAGATCATAAAAATATCTTTCATTTCATTCAAAATACAGTTTTCAAATGCCTTATATTTCGAAAAAACAGACCTGAAAGTTGTTTGAAAAGAAACATTTTCGTTGACGTTTGCCAGCCAATATCTCGAAAAAATCAGTGATGACCTATAATTTTTTTTGCACCACTTTAATCCTTAATTGGTAATCTTTAATTTGATATATAATTACGCTATCATACATAAAGCATATCACGTACATTATACACAATTCCTAAAAAAAATTAAACAGAAAATATGTTCCACAGCAAATGCATTTTTTCATTAAATTTTTCGCAGTTCCTACTTTGTTTTGCTGCAAATGAGAAAAAAATGACTAATCTTCGTTTAGATCTATCAAAATACCATCCAAAAACAAAGCTGGTGCTATATTCTTTGTTTCCTGGTGTCTTGCGTAACCCAAATACCATAAAATACTCATGACATGAGCGCAACAACCAACAGTCCTCATTCCAACGAGACAGTTACAATAGCAAGCTTTTATTGCGTTCGAACTATGTGCTACGTTTGCATCGCTATTCACCAAGATGTAAGTGAGATACACTTTTCTACTTACATGTCTGGATTTGATTCGCCCTCGCAATAAAAAGTTATTGTTGCCTATAAGACTATTATGAGCAGTAGAGGCTATTCGCATCCGATCTTCGCAGACTTCGATTGTATAGGTTCCCTGGTCTTTTAAATGTTCACCACAGTAGGATCGAGCCTGGTTTATTTGGTAATTTCCCAATGATATCATACGAAGTTCTTGAATAGTGAGTTGTGGGAAATTACTTAAATTCGGGATATTACCATCGATGCGGCTGAACATGGCTCTGGTTCTGTTAAGATTATTTTCTCTTACAAAGGCACCTAAATAATTAGGAGTATTAAAACGATTTAAAGCCAGTTCTAGCAGAACGTTCGCATCAGCACTATCTTCAATGGTTGGATGAAACTTATTAAGAATTGCAGCTGCAACTTTGAAGTCGTCCATCAAATGACCAGCAGCTAGATTTCAAAAATCTTGCCGAAATAGTTTAAAATCCCTTTTAAATCGTCCGTTTTCACTACTTCAACGACCCATCTGACCATAGTTACACGCCTGGATCTATTAGCCTGCTCTGTGGTAAGTTGAAAGTTACCTTCAGCAACGGATTCAGGCATGTAAGTCTTATATCCTTGAGATTCAAGATATGGGATTGCGTCTCTGTATCCTCTGTCCAAAATAAAAGCATCGTTTTGTCTAAAGTATTGCCTGAACGTTCCATAATCGTCTCTGAACAGATGTTTCATTATGTTAGCATCAGATACAGTTGCAGCATAAGGTCCTATAACCAGGGTTGGCAATGTTTAAAACATTTGTTTTAAACAATTGTTTAAAACACTGATTTAAACACTACAAAAAAACATATCACGTTTAAAACTTAATTAAAAACAATTTGTTTTAAACATGTTTAAAACACATAAAAAAACACATTCATAAAACGCGGGGATTCTCCACCCGCTTGCTTTTGTTCAGGTAAATACAAATGAAAGCCGAACGAAATCGCTCTTCATGTTGTACTTGTGTAATTTCCACACGTACTTTTTTTATTTCAATAAGTGTTTTTTAATTTTGTTCAAAGTAATCAATGTTAACATGGCGGAAGAAGGACCCACTTTGGGGTAACTTTATAAAAAGAAATTCCAGCCTCTAGTTCTACTGTTGGACGGAAAAACAGGGCTTTGAATAAACACAGTTCGCTTGAGAAATGAAAGTTGAGGGTTGAATTGAAAACAAACTGTTGTTGAAAACTGTTGTTTTAAATAAATATAATATAATAAATATGTATACAAAAAATAAATATTTTTTGACTTCTAATTATTAATTTCATACGTGTGTAACATGTACACAAAGCATGGACCTTATCGAAAGCGGATGAGGAAACTCTTGGTCGTTTCGAAAGAAAAATTTTCCGAATGATCTTTGGTCCCGTATGCGAAGGCAATGTGTGGAGAAGAAGATACAACAACGAGCTGTATGAGCTGTACCGCGACATGGGCATAGCCAGAAGAGTACGCATCGCGAGGCTACGATGGTTGGGCCATGTTGAGCGGATGGACCCAAACGCTCCGGCTCGTCGGGTGTTCGAAAGCACATTGCAGGGAAATCGCAGAAGGGGAAGACCTCGTCTTAGGTGGCGCAATCAAGTGGATGAAGACCTCAACCGACTTGGAGTGCGAAACTGGAGAGAGCTCGCCCGAAATCGAAGTCGTTATAGAAGGATGTTGGTTGAGGCCCAGGGTCACCCCGAACTGTAATGCCCACCTAAGTTAGTAAGTAAGTAAGTAACATGTACACATGATTAAAACATGTTTAAGACATGTTTAAAACAGGGCATTTAAAACAACAATGAAACATTAATAAAAAAACATGTTTTTTTTGTTTTTCAAAAAAAAAAAAACATAATGTTTTGTTCTTTTTAAAAAAAAACATGTTTTTTTCCAACCCTGCCTATAACGTCCAGGATATACCCATCACAGCATGTGATCACAAAAGGCTTAACCAGATTTTGATACTTATGTAGGCTGTATGATTGTTTCTGGAAGCCGTAGTTTGTTGAAATGATCCTTTCAATAATTCGATAACAATTCAAGCATACCAAATCTGACTCAGATATCTTTAATTCAAATAAGATATTGAAAAAACAAAAAAAAAAAAAAAATAAACACTGCAATTCACTTCATCTGGTGTTATCCAGGAGGCTAAACTAACCGCATTTCATGGCTTTGAATACTTCGATATTGAATCAAGTTATTCAAGCGAAATCTATAATTTGCACAGTTATTAGCATTACTCATTTTCACACTTTTTAATTCAAAACACTTTTTTCTTAAATTTGGAGCGCTGCTGCAATTTTTCTCAATTTTTCTCTCGTTAATGGAGTACAACACCTGAAGACCGCGAAAATGTGAATTACTTGTTTTTGTGTCACTACATAATTTACTCACAAGCCAACAATCAGTTATCAATGAATTAGGCCTAACGGTCGCGGACTTGTATGTTTAAGCTTGGTACCTATACCTAGCAACTAGTTTTTTTAGATTTGTTTTTGGATGGTATTTTGATAGATCTAAACGAAGATTAGTCTTTTTTTCTAATTTGCAGCATTAAAATGTATTTTGTTTTTATGTTTAGTAAAAAACAAAGTAGGAACTGCAAAAAATTTAATGAAAAAATGCATTTGCTGTGGAACATATTTTCTGTTAAATTTTTTTTAGGAATTGTGTATAATGTACGTGATATGCTTTATGTATGATAGCGTAACTATATATCAAATTAAAGCTTACCAATTAAGGATTAAAGTGGTGCAAAAAAAAATTATAGGTCATCACTGATTTTTTCGAGATATTGGCTGGCAAACGTCAACGAAAATGTTTCTTTTCAAACAACTTTTAGGTCTGTTTTTTCGAAATATAAGGCATTTGAAAACTGTATTTTGAATGAAATAAAAGATATTTTTATGATCTTTCATATGATACCAAAATCATTTTCCTACGTGCTATGCTTTTTGAGATATACGTAATTATTTGCAGAAATGTTAAATTTTTCCCATTTCCGGTGCTCAACTAATTACAACAAGTCTAACTATCTCAAAATTACCAAGACCGAATTCAAAAATATTTGGCAGGCTAATTGGGCTGAACGTAAGCTTTCATTTGGTACTAGTCTCATAGGTGTACGCCCTGGGCCCAAGTATGCACCACCTCATTTAAAAATAATCCTTGACATAAAATTTTATCGAAATCGTTAGAGGCGTTTCTGAGAAAAATAAGTATTACCATATAGGTTGTACGGCAGGTACCGTTATTTCAAGATCTAAAGACCCAATTCCGAAAACCCCTTTGTAGGCTGCCCCACTGACCCAAACTGCAAATTTTGAAGAAAATCTGCCAAACGATTCAAGCTGTATACGGACAGTGAAGGGATCGTACTAGTGATAATATAAACGATTTTATATTTGACTGAGACTCTTACACATAGTACATTTGCAGTTAATTCAAATGGAAAGGTTATAAGAGAGAATATATACTTACTACGAACAGCAGTAAGTACGCCACCTCCAACTTCCGAGGGTTTATTATCTTTTCTATATACTAAGTACTCATGGTCAAATAATTCAGTATCTAAAAAAGCGGAGTTAAGGGGACCCGGTGGTCTAGAAATTTCAAAAAATCGATTCTTCGTTTTTTCAATATTTCGAAAATATAGTTTGAAATTTTCATGCGGAAATTCCCAATATTATAGCTTCTACAGCCCATTAACCAGGTAGAGAGCGGTCCGCGCGCTCCTATACCTCAAACTTTAAACTCATTTATCTCGAAACGACTTTTTTCGGCACGCCGGGGGTGAAAATAAAAAAAACTATTCAACCGAATAACTTGAAATTTGGATATGTTGTTCACAACATGTATGGCTATCGTCGGAACTAGAATCATAATTTTATTCAATTTCATATTCTTTACACTAAAAAACTAGTGAAAAAACCCCGATTTTACGAACTTTTTTTTTCAACGTCCGCCATTTTGACAATTTTCAATTTTTTCGATTTGTTCTAGTTGCGACTATAACTGTACTCTTTCTGATTAAGAATGTCTTTGGATTTTTTGTTTCAGATGAGTAGAAGTCTCGAAATGATCTACGGGGTCCGGATCCGATTTTTCGAGAGGGTCATCTTTAGCGGCATTTTTATCATAATACATATTGTTTTTAAAATGAAAACAAAATTTTTTTTTTATATGGTTAATAAAAGTAGTAATGAGCTCGAAAAGTTAGAACATGGTTTTTTTATTTTTAATAGCAAAAAAAAAAATCGTGAAAATAGGTGTTATTTTCGTGCGCTAGACCACCGGGTCCCCTTAAGGCAAGTTTCCGTCAGAGCAAAAATGTCATGAGAGAATGCTTGGTAGATGTTACTGCGAAGCCCTCTTACATTTTGGTAGAAGAGGGAGATACTTTTAAGTTTTTTGATCCCTTATTGACGTTACTTTTAGTATGACGAGCTGAAAATTCTTTAATAAGAGTATCAGCCGGCCAAATCTGAGGGTTGCAAATAGGGTCAAAAATCGTTGGAGAAACAATAATTCTAAAAGAAGCCACACAGTTGTTAGGCTTACTTATTTTATTACACCTAATAAACGAATCATTTGTGATGCATTTATTAGTTTTAATGTGGAAAATTATGTTTTCAGGAGTAGTATCTGATTTGAGACGAGATATAAATGTAGTCTTTGGTTTAGGCACTGATTCTACAAACCGTGGGGGTCTATCATGATCAGATATTATACTAGCATCATTGTTCGAAACCATAGGGGCGACAGATTCGATTGGATTAGGTGAGTTTGGAGAGCTTAAAGTGACTATTTAAGTCGTGTTTGAATTATAAGTCTCAATTGGATTAGGCTGAACAGAAGGGCTTATAAGTTGAGTAGATGATAGATAGTTGAGTATTTGAGTCACATTTGAGTTAAAAGGTGTAGCTACATTACTTCGCAAACCACTTCGTTTCGAACACTAACAGAGGACACGCTGTCCTGTTTCCGTTTCAAGACCTTACTCGATTTTAAAGATTTGTAAGAAGTGGAAGGAATAGGAGGAAATTGAAAGTTTAAGTCATCAGTAGAGGTAGAAATATCTACCGAGTACTGGGCGCTAGAGAATGAGTTGACATTAGCAACATCTTTATTAAAACAACTCGAAATTTCATCAATACCCTTTGATATTTTTGTTATATCATTTTTAAATGATTCTAACTTAAAGAATGTGGTACCCGTGGAGTGATGGTTAGCATGTCCACCTGCTAACCCAGAGGTTCAAGGTTCGAATCCCAGCAGAGGCAAAAATGTTCCTCCACGGGTATCGCCATCGCCTTTCGCAAGGCAAGGCAAGTCCTCCGCTAGTAAATGCATTGCCATGAAAAGCCTCTTTCTCAATTAGCCGTTCGGAACCGGCAGAAAATTGTAGGTCCCTTCCATTCCCTCACAAGGCATGGTTGTGAGAAATGCGCTGGGCCCAGGTGCTCCTCGCTCTGTTGCGCCACCCTATTTATTTATTTATTTTAACTTAAAGGATCATTTCTTATCTCGTAATTTGATAATTGAAAACTTCCAACATACCTCATAAGTACATACATAAATATACTTTACACTTCTAAAGAGCGAATGACCGAATGCAAACGCCAAACAACAAACGATAACATTAAAGGTTCATGCTACCAACAAAAGTATTTTGAATACCTACTGCGTGGTCTTCGTTTGTTAATAGCAATGCACTCGAACGTTGAGGCAATAATGCTGATATGGCGATAGATATGCTGGCGTGAGGTGTGAAGTGATTGGGGTTCAATTATCAAAACGGCGTGATAGCCAACGTTTTGAGTGCGATAGCAATAATGGCTACAAATAGGGACTAACATAAACGATCGTTGAACCAGATCTATGCGGGACAGACAGACAGACAGAATTGTAGGACCCACCGTATATGGGTGTACAGCCTGAACCGCTTGACCGATTTTCTTCAAAACTAGCAGTTATGGGTTCTGAGGTAGCCTACAGAGGGGTTTTCGAAATTCTTGAAATACCGGTACCTGTCATACAACTTATATGATAAAACCTATTTTTCTCGAGAACCCTTTCAATGATTTTGATAAAACTTAACGTAAGAGATTATTTCTGAATAACTATTGTTACGTCTTTTTTTTTTTAGTGTATTTATTAGTTTCAAAGAGACTCTTAGTAATAAATTACATATAATTTATATAAAATTATTTTAAAATACAAAAAATAAGACGTGATTATATAACATTTAAATTTATCAGAATCTATTACTTAATTTTACATTTAATTTATATCACATTGTTTTTTAATAAGTTATTTAGACGGAATTTTATTACATTTAAATTTGCAAAATTTTTTATTTCGTTAGGTAGTGTGATGAATAACTGAAGCCCTTTGTAGAACAGATTATTTTGCATGCTTGCTCTTCTATACAGTGGAAGTCGAAAATCTCCAACATTCCTAAGAGGGTACCTATCGTTTGTTATGTACTGAACATTATTCTGTAAATAGGCAGGATATAGATCAAGTTTAATTTTAAAAATCATAACCAGAGAATTATATTTAAGACGTTGTCGAACATTTAGCCACCCCAGGGATTGCAACATAACAACTATTGGGGTTAATCTATCACACCTTAAAATAACCCTCATTGCACGGTTTTGGAGGGCTTGTAACTTAGTTTGGTTCTGGATAGAGCACATGTATAAGATGGACGACCAATAGTTGAGGATTATAATTGTGTTATATATGCACAGGTGGTCGTTATATTTGTTCTTATCCTTGAGAGGAAACCAATCTTTTGTGATATTTTAGAACACAAATTTGCAATATGAACGTCAAATTTCAGGTTATTGCCAATGATTACACCCAGATATTTTATTTCATTCACACATTCCAGTTCTTTACTATACATTTTGATGCTTGCATTTAAATTTTGGCCACTCATACACATACACTTAGTCTTTCGAATATTTACCATAAGTTTGTTCATACACAGCCAATTTGCATTGCATCCAGATCTTGCTGAAGTACAGACTCACACTCATTGAAGTTGTTTCTACTTATATAAACTAATGTATCATCCGCAAATAAGCACATTTTAGAGTTAGTCAAAGAATTTCCAATGTAATTTGTATATAATAAAAAAAGCAAAACACCCAGTGCAGAACCTTGTGGCACACCAATAGAAATCTGCTCTGTATTCGAATAAGTATCCCTCACCCTTACTCTTTGCATTCTGTCAGACAAGTAGCTCTTAAGCCAACAAAGTTCATAACCGCGCACACCATATTTGTAAAGTTTCTTTATCAAAATTTCTCTATCTATTGTTTTAAACGCTCGCTTGAGATCTAGAAAGACAGCCAAGATAGTGTTTGCGCTCTCTATTTATTTTTTCCATTAATTAATTACGAAACAAATGGAGGATTCGCAAGAGTGTGCCTGCCGAAAGCCAGATTGCTCTGCACAGATGATGTGTACATAATATTTTTTTTGGGAAAAGTCTAAAAACTGCACCCCCATAGTACAATTTTTTCAAATCCGACTTTCTCGTTAATGACAAGCACGATTTTGACGACATTCCATATTTAAGAAGCCCTCGATTGTTTAAGAAAGTTTGCATAGGTATCAACATTTGAAAATTTAGCATTTTCGAATTTTCCTTAATTTAAAAAAAAAAATTTTGTTTATTCGAATATTTTCAAAACGGTATATGTATTTGATTTATTTTTCAATACATCTCTCAATAAGATCTTAAAACTGGTGTGCTTGAATTTTTGATGCCTCATTAAAAAAAAAAATTTAAAGTAAAAAGACCGGTTTTCTCAAAAGCAGCTGCAACGATTTTGATAAAATTTTTAGGGCTTATATGTATTAGCAACTGCAAGAAAACGACGTTTTTAGACTTTTTTTCCAAGCCCTCGGAATATTTAATAAAATTTTTTTTCAAGATTTTGCGTGATTTAAATCAATATTCATAATTGATGTGTAGTTGGTAGCCCTGTACCACAAAATACATTAAGAGCAAAAACTTAAACCTTTTACTCTGCCTTAAGATTTTGGTACTGTACTTAGCACATAATCGCAAGTTCGTGCGACCCAGTCGTGCAAATTTTTTTTTTGCACGATCGCAAAAGTTCGCAAAATGACAAAAAGGAAAATCAACATATTTCATGTTAAAATATGGCTGCCGTTTCCAGTATGCAAAAATTGGCGACCTGTCAAATATTGGCTGTATCAAGGCAGAAGAACTTAATTTCCATTTTAGGTTTTATTGCAAAAGTCACCTTTGAACCCTAAGGGAATTTTAATCGAACCGTTCACAGCCACTCAATTACAATTGTGCCACTTCCACCTATAACAGAGACACATTTTGTTATTCAATGCTGGTCTTTATTTCAATCACATTTGTTTATTTGTATTTCTTTAAGAACGAAGCATGAAATTCTTTTAATTGGTCTAACATTTTGATAAACTTGTCCATCTTTGGAAGAATGGTTATCCCGAAGTGATGCGTGCCAGGCTTTTGATAAAATGCACTTCCAGGGGCAATGCAAATGCCTAAAAACATAAATAATAATTTTCTTTTATTTAAATGAAAGATTAAACAGATTAATATTCGATCTTGAATTCGCTGGACTAGTGCCAGATAATCTTGTTCCTTACTATTGGAAAAAGATCTATTTTTTTAAAATAAAGTTTACGCACCTGTTTCCTCTAGAAGCTCCATGGCATACAGCTCGTCAGCTGTAGTATTTTTGGTTTTCGCTGCTTCAATCGCTTTCTTCGGAATCTTGATCTGTGGAAAGGCATACAGGGCTCCTTGGACAGCATTACAGCTCATTCCTTCAATGTCATTCAAAGTCTTGTTAACAAGCATAGCCTTCTTTGTAAGCTCTCCAATAATAACACTGCGCTCTTTGATGAACAAATCATACATCGATTCATTCTCTCTCGGCGGAGTCACCTGTTGATACAAAAACATTAAATTTTGATCGATGTATTGCTTTGTTCATACCATTGCGCTAACTACTAACTGAGCAGCATTTGAGGGATTTCCTTCAGGAGTTATTCCTTTCTCTAACAAATGTTTTATCTGTGGGTGAAAATTTACCAGTTCCATGTACCCACCTCGTAAGCCACATTCACCAATGAAGCCTTTCGAAATCGACATAAAACTGGCCAACTCTATTTCACTGTACGGAGTACCCATTTCCATCATGACTTTCTTAAACGAATGGAACTTTGAGTTCTCGTCATAAATATTTTGTTGATAAACCTCATCGGCAAGCACAACCAACTTTTCCTTGAAGGCGAACCTAATAACGCTTTCAATGTTCTCACGGGTTAGAACTTGGCCGGTGGGATTGCCAGGATTTATTACAACTAAGGCCCGTGGTGCACTCGTCTTACGTGCTTCATCGACTTTACACTGCAGCTCCTCGATATCCAAACCCCAATTGGTTTCCTCATCAAGGAAATAGGAAATTTGTGTCATACCGAGGTTAGCCAAGGTATCAGAGTACAAGGGACACTGGGGGATCGGTGTCATAACTCCTGGGTTCTTGCCATTAATTTTACAACTGGAATTGAAATTTGAATGCTACTTTTGCATTGATAATGTTTTGAGTGCATGTTTTACTTTAACAACGAGAGGATATTTTGAGCTGAGTTCGTGCCGCCAGATGAAAGGAACACATCTTCCCAATCGCAGTTGAATCCATCACGTTGAGTGATGAAGTCTGCAACTTGACGTCGTACGACCTCAATACCAATTTCGTCAGTGTAGGCACTTGGAGCTCCTCCTGGGCAGTTTCCTAGGAAAACTCTGACACGTTCTTTGACTTCTTTTGGAATTGAAGTATCATTGAAGAGGGAAATATCATAGCAAACTGCTAGCATCTGAAGAGTGTAAAAATAATAGTACTTAATAGTAATAGCGAAATGTAAAAACAAACTCACCTGTCTGATGTAAGTGATTGGCTTTTGTCCCATAGCATGTCCATCTCCGAGGTTTGAGCGAAGTACTTCTGTAAACGGCTTTTTCTTTCCCTGGCAAAAAACAAATAAATATATAAATAAATAAATAGAGTGGCACAACAGAGCGAGGAGCCCCGGGGTCTAGCGCATTCCTCACAACCACTGCCTTGGTGAGGGAATAGAGGACACCTACAAATTTCTGCTGGTTCCAAAAGAAGATTTGAATCAGAAAAGATGTCGAAGAATTTAAGAGACAGCATTTGAGTTCAGCTCATAAAAAGCATGCAGAACGTTGCATCTTTTATTAAAATGCCACTTTTAAATTGAGCAACATATCAATTGCATATAATACACTCAATTGTTTTTGTTTTTAACTAACCATTTAACTATTTTAGACATCAGCAGTTTTTCTGTATTCTATCGCCTTAATATCTACTTCCTCAATTTTAATCAGAATTTCAGCTTATGAAACCAAAAAATTAGATTTTATAAACTACTGGGCTTCTCTTTTCAATGATATTCGACAAGATTCTTTGCAGGTATTCATATGGAGCCCTTAATACCATCAAAATCGGAGCTGTTCCCAAGGACTTCCGAGAATAGGCCCAACGTTGTTTTCTTATCATCTGCAATCTACCACTTTACTACTATTTGGCAAAGGCTTACCTCCTTAAGCTCCTTTTGGATTTCATTGCATCGAATATGAAGCGGACCGAATAGTTTAAAATCAATTTTGTTTAAATTCGGATTAATATTTTCAATATTCAGTATTTTGCTGCAACACGATGACATTTTCAAAAGTACGCCGGTTCAGAGAGTAAACTAATAACAAATAATACTCCAAACTGCCTTATATATTTGATTCACTTATAACACTAACTTTGAAAGTTTAATCAAGAGCACAACAACCAAGTCAAAAAGGCTCTCAGTGGCTAACGTGTATGGATTCGTGCACGTTTCATTGAATATTAGTTCATCATGCAAACAATTACTTGACAGGGTTGGCGGATTTAACATCAGATATTTCACAACATTTTGTTTTATTATATAATTATATTTATATTATATACAATTATACATACTCGTATATATCTTTTTTGTGCTATCAACGAAAATATAATAATTTATTTGCTGATTTCGAAACTCGCAAGGTTTGGTGTTTCCGCCACGAACCCCATATTCCCAAATGGTCCATGACTGCAAAACCACTTTAAGGGATTTTCATGGGTCTCACGACTTTAAAAAATCAATTTACTTTTTATTTTGTTATTAAATTCTTCAATATCTCTAAAAAAAAGGAGAATTTGCGCACTACAACGCCTGAATCTGGACACTTAGTATTAACAACATAGCGTTAACAGTTTAACCCGCCTAGACAGGTTTTTTCCTTCACTTTGGATGATTTTGTAAAAAGTTCTGCCGTCCACTTGAATGCACTTTTTCCGAAGGGTTGCCGGAAATGACGTTTCAAAGGTGGATATTTGAACATTCTTAGAAAAATTTTCAGAAACTGTTTATTGTCTGTGTATCTTCAAGAAGGTAAGAAATTTGAATATAATATTTAGTTTTAATATAAAAAAAAAAAATGGTGTTTTCAACCCTTGGAAACCATTGAGTTATATTTTAAGGATACGATACGAGAGCAGGGATCCCCGATGCCTAGTGCATTATTCTCTGAACCATACCTTGTAATTTTGAGGGAATGACAGTGACCTTTTGAATTTTGTGGCGATTACGAATGGTGTATCAAGAAAGCACCTTTTTAAATTTTCAATTCAATTCAATTTGTTGAGTATAGCATAATATATGTAATTTGTTACATTTTCTTAATTAACAGCTAGTTAAAGATTTAGGACAATTTGTTTACCTTTACAGCTACGCCCGGCACAACTCAGGATCTAGTTTCCATTCTAGTGGCAGAGTGGAGATGAAATATAATCTATGTTATTCAGGGGCATTTGAACACTCTAATGTTGACGGAACTTTTGGAATCGGCCCAGTATTTTCCAAGTTCTCTAATTTGTTCCAGTTCCCACTCCGTTCTCGTATGGGGATGAAATATAGTCTATGTAACCTGAGAATAAACCGTATTTTATAGCGAAAACAGTATTGAAAGCAGAACAGTGGTTTTTGAATTCTGGTTCCCGTTCCCGTTCCTGTGAGAAAATTGTGATGAAATATAGTCTATACTAGCTGTGCCCGCGACTTCGTTCGCGTGGAATTGTGACTTTCAGCAGCATTTTTAGCTTTTGAGGCTATTTATTTTGAAAATAAAACACATTCATGCATTAAAGTAACCTATTGTTATTTTATTTTATTTAAGTACATTTTTGCACACGACGTTCTTATTTTTTCCATGTTTCGCAAAATAAAAAGGTTCTGCAGGTTTGATGCATGTGAGCGTGTCACATAGAGTTGCCAAAAGAGATTTTTTTAAATGAACACCTGAAAATTTAAGCGTCTGAGCTTTACTTATAATGAAAAATCAGTGGGAATTAAAGAGCAACGGGAATTCAAAATGTTTTCTCCTTTTGCGGTTCCAGTCATTATCAAAATTTTTGTAGTGCCGCATCCCAGATGTGTAATTTGTAGCTGTGTACAATTCTGGATTACTAATGATTGGCACTGGAACATCAACTTTCTGCCTATCCTAAGAAACCTAAGAAATTGAGAAGCCCCAATACGTCAAACATAATTAATTAGTTTATATGGTTGACTATCTTATGAGTCGGTGCCAAAATCGACCTTTCACAAAGCCATTCCTGATTGCGAATTTTTATTTGAAGACCAAGATAGACATTTATTCTCAGGTCTACTGTATTTTCGAAAGTTTGACAGAAATCACCCCACGGTGAAAGAACTTTTATCGATTCAGCAGTTTCAACGCTCCTGTTTTCGGTGCCGATCCCGTAGAAATATAGGGATTACATATTTAGGCAATGTCCTTCCGCAGGCTCTAGGCTATCTCTGAATAAAATTCCATTTGAATCGGATCAGTGATTTGGGCGCGAGATGGTAACGAAGAAACACGAACAGACAGAGTTAATTTCGGATCTGAAATATTAGTAAGTATGTCCATCTTTAGGTTCTAGTCTATCTTTGTACCAAAATTCATATAAATCGGTTCAATAGTTTGGGCGGTAAATATAAACAAAGATAAACAGACAGACAGAGTTAATTTCGAATCAATAATGTAACTAAAGTCTTCCATTCCAGTGGGAATATATGAGGAACGTTTTCAGAGAATGACTTAAATTTTATATTACTGGGGAATAGTGTAGTACTCTAACGGTGGACATTTTTTGAAATGGGTGCTGTATTTTCCAAGTTCCCGTTCCCATGGGAATACAGAGATAAAACATATAGTATATGTCCATCCTCAGATTATAGACCGTCTTTGTACCAAAATTCACATAAATAGGTTCAATACTTTTGGCGGCTAATGATTTAATTTCGGACTTCGGGCGGCTGATGGTAACATAGAAAGATGAAGAGAGAAAGCTACTTTCGCATTTAAAATATTAGTGAGGACCGGTTCCCGTTTGAATATTCAAATGGGATATAGCCTATGTCCTTCTTTGGGATCTAGATCATCTCTGTATTAAATTTCATTTTAATCGGTTCTGTAGTTTGGGCGAAAGGTGGTAACATAGAAAGACGGACAGACAGAGCTACTTTTGCATTTATTATATTGGTATTAACTCCCGTTTCTGAAGGAATATGGGAATGAATTAAAGTTTATGTTGCTCGGTGATAGTGTAGCATTCTAATGGTGGAAGAATTCTTGAAATCGGCGCTGTAGTTTCTAGGTTCCCGTAAACGTTCCCGTTCCCGTGAAAATATAGGGATAAAATATATAGCCTATGTCCTTCCTCAAGCTCTCGAATATCTCTGTACCAAATTTCATTTGAATCGGTTCAGAAGTTTGGGCGGGAGACGGTAACATAGAAAGCCGGACAGACAGAGTTACTTTCACATTTATAATACTAGCTGTACCCGCGACTTCGTCCGCGTGGAATAGTGACTTTCGTCAGCATTCTTAATTTTTTAGGCTACTTATTATTTTGCAAATAAGACACATTCATGCGTTTTAGTAAACCATTGTTATATTATTTTATGTATTTAAGTATATGTTTGCACACGACGCTCTTATTTTTTTCCATTTTTTGCGAAATAAAAAGGTTTTGTGGGATTGATACACGTGATTCTGCCACATAAATTTGTTATGGAATTATTTTCTAAGCGAAAACCTGCAAATTAAAGCGCCTGAGACTTATTTATAATGACCAATCAGTGGGAACTAAAGGAAAACGGGGAATCAAAACTTTTTGGATTTGTAATATTAGTAAGGATGTCCATCTTCGGGTTCTAGACTATCTCTGTACCAAAATTCATATAAATCGGTTCAATAGTTTGGGCGGTATATATAAACAAAGAAAAAGAGACAGACATAGTTAATTTCGGATTTATAATGTTACTAAAGTCTTCCATTCCCGTAGGAACATGAGGGCCGTTTCCGGAGGATGACTTATAGTTTATATTACTCGGGAATAGTGTAGTATTCTAACGGTGGACATTTTTTGAAAATTCCAAGTTCCCTTTCCCATGGGAATACACGAATAAAACATATTGCTTAACATATATGTCCATCCTCAGGTTCTATACTGTCTATGTACCAAAATTCATATAAATAGGTTCAATAGTTTGGGAGGCTAATGGTAACAAAGAGAAATAGATAGACAGATTTAACTTCGTACTTATAGTTTTAGTAAGGACTACCGTTCCCGTGGAAACATGGTGACCGTTCCCGTAAGGAATATGGGGATAAGTAAAAGTTAATGTTGCTCGGAAATTATGGAACGTTCCAACGGTGGAAGAGTTTTTTGTATCGGTGCTGTAGTGTCAAAGTATAGGAAGGAAATAGTATAAAGTATAGAATACTAGATGACCCACCCGGCGTTGCTCGGGTCTAACTTATTTAAAGCGTTTTTAACACCAAATTGTCTAGAAACGAAAACTAAGAAGACTAAGTTTAAGAATGACCGAAAATTTCTAGTTTCCCTGTTTCTGTAGGAATTTAGTCATGAATTATAGACTATTTAGGCGACAATGTAAGTTTTAGAGTCCCCGTTCCCGTTACGGTTCCCTTTCCTTTTCCCGACCCATTGAAATTATGTGGAAGTTAGAGCTCTTATAAGTGAACTCAAAATTAAATTGTCCAAATCCAATAAAAATGTAGCTTACACCGAACTTTTTTATCACCCCAACAATTTTTTCTATCAAATGAAGAAGAATCTAATATATAAAATTTCCATGTCAAAATGTTATAAAATAAATTAGTAATAAATTCACTTTAGAATATAGTTTATATGACATTTGCACTGAGACTGTAAAATCTAACATATAAAATTCTCGTGTTACAGTGTAAATTAAAGAAACAATGTTAATGGTAGATGGCCCTTATCACGTAGGGGTTTGGAAAATTATTAGTAGCCGATTCTCAGACCTACTGAATACGCATATAAAATTTGGTAAAAATCGGTAAAGCCGTTTCGGAGGAGTACGGTAACTAACATTGTGACATGGAAATTTTATATATATAAGGATAGGAAATGTCCTTCCTCAGGTTCTGAACAATCTTTGTAAAAAATTTAATTTAAATCGGTTTATTAATTTGGGCGGGAAGTGGTTACATAGAACGACGGACAGACAGAGCTACTTTCACACTTATTATATTAGTAAGGACTCCCGTTCCCGTGGCAATATGTGGATGAATTAAAGTTTCTGTTACTCAGGGATAGTGTAGCATTCTAACGGTGGAAAATTTTTTGAAATCGGTGTTGTAGTTTCTAAGTTCCCGTATAAGTTCCCGTTTCCGTGGGAATATAGGGATGAAATATAAAGCTTATGTCCTTCCTCAGGTTCTGAACAATCTTTGTAGAAAAATTAATTTTAATCTGTTCATTAGTTTGAGCGGGAGATGGTAACATAGAAAGGTGAACAAACAGAGCTACTTTTGCACTTATAATAATAGTGAGGACCGGTTCCCGTGGGAATATTCGAATGAAATGCCGTCCTTAAGTTCAGAACAATCTTTGTACAAAATTTCATTTAAATCGGTTTGTTAGTTTGCGCGGGAGATGGTAACATAGAACGACGGACAGACAGAGCTTCTTTCACACTTATTGTATTTGTAAGGACTCCCGTTCCCGTTGGAATATGTGGATGAATTAAAGTTTATGTTGCTCAGGGATAGTGAAGCATTCTATAGGTGGAAAAATTTTTGAAATCGGTGTGGTAGTTTCTAAGTTCCCGTATACGTTCCTGTTCCTGTGGGAATATAGGGATAAAATGTACAGCCTATGTCCTTCTATTGGTTCTAGACTATCTGTGTACAAAATTTCATTTAAATCAGTTCTGTAGTTTGGGCAGGAAACGGTTACATAGAAATCTGGACAGACAGAGTGACTTTCACATTTATAATATTAGTTAGGATTAGTTAGGACTAGTTAGGACTACTCTGGGACGATGAAGCATTCTGACAGTAAAAGAATTTTTGTAATCGGCTCAGAACTCTCCCAGTTCGCGCATGTTTTTTTCGAGTTTCCGGTTATGTTTCCCTTCCCGAGAAAATATGAAAAGGAAATCTAGCCTAAGATGTTTCTTCTCAGGTTCTAAGCCATTTTTGTGTTCCAAATTTCATTTAAATTGGATTAATAGTTTAATTGGTTCTTCAATGCAAACATCTAACTGTCGGTACGTTTCCATTCCCGTTCCCGAGTACATTTGAATTTATGTAAATCGCACAATGAATAGGAAAAAAAAAATTGCAATGCTGCTAGTTACAGAATCACAGAAGCACTACGCTCAACTTCATTTTGTCGTGTTCGCAGTTGTTGTGTCTGATGGGCACGAACTCGTTGCATTCGAGGAATGTATGAAAAATTCAAAAATCCTTTGATCAGGCACTAGCTCTGTATGTTTTCTTAAAACTGTATAAGTTTTATTCAAAATATAACGGTTTTTGAGTTACAGTTGGCACCGCAATGACCCATCCATTGCACCTATCCATTGCACTGCGAGAAAGCAGTCCTCTTTTGCTTTGGTTTACCAAATTTTCGTAAAAAAGCCAAAATTCACTGCCATAATAAGTATCTTCAATTACCAAATCTCCCTATTTCTGAGCCGAGTATCTGTAACCTGTATCAATGTTACTGTTGCCTCGATTTAGTCCGGTGATAAACAATGCAAACTGAATAGAGTTTAATAGGATTTTGTTCCGGTTTCCAGCATTTCTCGAACGACGTTATCGGTGCGATTCTCACAAAACAGAGGACTTTGCTCCAAATTGCCTGACATTTCTCATGATCTTTGTTCTGCGTTAAAGAGCTCCGATCTGGGGTGACATTCTGTAAGTGAAAAGCGAACAAACGTTTTCGGGTGTGCGAACGATTTGCAATGTCTTTCCTATTAAAAAAGGTTTGATCGCTTTTTATAGAATCTGGCCCCTGCCCATTTTCTTATTGAAAACAGTCAACCATAGCTAAGCTACCAACCCTGGATATTGTTTGGAGTTCCTGATTTTTTTTTTACTAAAAAAATAACTGTGTAATTATTAAAATATATAAAAATTAAGAGACATTTTGCAACCCTGCAACCAATTTTTTTTTTTATTGCATGTTGAGGCAATATACCCCAAGCATTAATATTGATCAGGTTAGACGAACACGTTCAATGTCATAATTTCTCCTTGGCACTTGGCGATAAGAGATATGCGTGATATAAGAGAATTTCGTATAGCTGAAAATTGAGCTTGAAAATGTTGTGATATTGAGAAGATTTTAGAAAATGTTACATGGTAAGCGTTATAATATTGAATTCCGGGTTTAGAGAAGCCATTTAAAAATTATATTAATTAACTATTAACGTATACTGTGCAAAAGCTTGAAGTTGACTATGACAATTTTGTCAGTGTAATTTTGGCTTTCGATGTTTGAACGATAGCATTCTGATGTTAGGAATCATCAATTTCAGTGAAGCAAAGTGTAATTTAAAAAAAACGTACGGAAATAATCGGTTTGGAGTGGCTGTAATTTAAAATAAACGATAAATGACACGAAAATGGTAAGGTTCCTTGATGAAAATCGCTGATAGTAATATTCTTGTTGACCATGTTGACTTAACATGTTACGTAACAAAAGCTATTAACCCGTGAGCCAAATGGAAAAAACCCAACGAAAAACCACACTTCGACAATGATATTTCAAAAATAATTCTTGAGTCTACATGCTACAACTGTTTTTGCATTTTTTTTAAATATAAATATATACATATGTAGCTCTAATAATGAAGTTGTTGAACCAAACAACCTTTTTTTATTTATGGCGTGGTTCTTACCACGTACATCGGTTTCGAATCGTACATCAAAAAATCAGAATTCAATTCATATATGTAAGCCTAAATATCAAATGGCAGGAGTGTGAAAAATTGATTTTATAGCGTGTCCCGCAGGTTAATCGCAAATGTGAAGCAGATAAGTGGGATTCCTCTGATTCCTTCAATTCAATGAACTTTAATAAACCGTCAAGTCATGAAAAATCTTGAAGAACGAAAGCTTCTTAACAGTACGGTTTTCGTAGCAAATGGTCCAATGGTGATTTGATGGTTTATCGCAAGGAAAATTCGAACCATTCTTTACATGGTTTTGGAGAAAGTAAGATTATTGCGATTGATATTTCTAAAGCATTTTGTATGCGAGCATTTAAAATGCGAGCACTTGGTATCAACGACCAACGAGTCTTCTTCATTCGACTAGTAGCTACCTTTAAATAAGAGTTGCATTGAAAGGTTTTAAGTTTGATACTCACCACGTAAATGCTGGTGTACTCGTCCGTTTTGTCTTCAACACTTTTTTTTTCTTTAATGACATCTTGTCTAAAACCTCTAATAAACTAAATTGGCTTACCGAGAAAGCACTTTTTATGGAAATGAATTTACTAACGGAGGACTTTTCAATTCCTCGCGAAAAGCGTTACCTGTGAAAAAACATTTTTGCCTGTTGGGATTCGAACCACGAACCAATCTCTCCTACTGTTTTATTGATATTTTTACAAATAGTGGATCTAGTTAACTAGCCAGTTGCATTCCTCCCCTCAAACAATTTGCCCGCAACACCCACCTAGCAAGGAATGTGCATTTGTTCTTGCTTCAACCCGAATTTCGGTCACAGAGAGATGCATATCTTAACCGATCAACACGGATGTGGAATGCTTTGCCTAACTCAATTCTCCCAAACGCAATACAACGCCAAGAAATTTAAAAATAATGTGCATAGGCACCGCCATTCTAAGCCCTTTTCATTTTTCCTAACGCTCGCACCGTGTTTTTTAACATTATAGGGATAGTCAGTGTGGTACCCGTGGCGTAATGGTTAGCATGTCCACCTGCTAACCCAGAGGTTCGAGGTTCGAATCCCAGCAGAGGCAAAATGCAAAAATGTTTTTCCACGGGTATCGCCTTTCGCGAGGAATTGGCAAGTCCTCCGTTAGTAAATTCATTGCCATGAAAAGCGCATTCTCAATTAGCCGTTCGGAACCGGCGAAAAATTGTAGGTCCTCTGTTGCGCCACCCTATTTATTTATTTATTTTTTTTAGGGATAGTCAAATTACGGCCCCTTGAAGTGCGTGTGAATAATAAAAAATCATATCCTCGAAAAGGAAATCTAGAAAAAGCACAATTTCTTCAGCCACCACTTTCAGATGGACCTGCGTGAGAGTTCTCTTGATTTTTTTTTAATCTAAGATACCCTGCACAGGGGTACTTACGTCGCGTCGGTACAAAGTAATCCTAAATGTTAACTGATTTAAAAGCTCATTTCTTCTAAATCCAAGAGCAGAAACTTCCGAGTCGTGTCTCATGTTCTATTAATTTAGAGAACGTTAAAGCAAAAGTCACTTTTGTATCAATGGTAAATTCATAACTTTATTTGTTAGTTGTTTCCAAATTCATATTTTATACACTTTTATCCAAACAGTTTGGTGTTATTGTCTAACATAACATTTTCCAAAATTACTTATAAAATATTTAACTAGGTTTGTGTATTTTGTTCAAAAAATACTCTCTCCTTTTTAGCAGCCTTTTATTAAAAACACAACAGAACTGTACACAGGTAAAACCAAAACGAAATATAGAGTACAATTTTTGACTTTTTTTACTTAAATTAAATTAGGTTATACACATTTTACATAATTCCATCCATTACTTTCACATTAATACATTTACAATGATTTGTATAGTGTTTTTTTTTTTACATAATATTACGTGAAGTTATTTTTCTTTCAATTTTCTAAAGATTGGTTGATATATGCATTGAGAAAATTCTAAAAAGGTTTAATCAAAACGACATGAGTCCATTTTTTTCGGCAACTGAGTTGAATACATAACATTCAAGTAAATTAAATTATTTGATGCAGTACATCGAAACTTGAGTGTTTCAAAGCACATGCCTCACACACATAACATTAACTAATGTCGGGCTAATGTCGCTATGATCAAAAGTTCCATAGAACTTCCACATGCTATCACAAAACAAATTTATTTCAAACAAAAAGTTAAAGTAAACATTGATAACGAGTGACTTTATAAATGATCAGATTTTATGGCTTACAATATAAGTACGCAGATATAATTTTTCATGCAGGTGATCTTTTTTCTTTCATATTACGTAAATTATCAAAATAGAAGGTAATATCGACTTTTTACTTGTACCTTTCCATAAAAGAAGCATGGAACTTCTGGAACTTCTGTAGCATTTCCTTTAGTTTCTCAGTTTGGGGGAGAATTGTTGTGCGGAAATGATATGTGCCAGGTTGTTGTTTAAATCCACTGCCTGGTACAACGCAAATACCTGGAAATAGAAGAACATCAAAAATTAATTGTTTGCAATTTCAATTGACATTATAATTTTCATTATTTGAGGGAAGGTCAATGCATTTGCGTACTTTTTGTGGTCTACTAGTACTATCACGAAGTGGTTGTCGTTGAATGTATAATATTTTAAGTTTTGAAAAGATACAGCATTGTTGCTGCCACTGTCTTGCAAAGCATCTTCATCTCAGTTGCTGTCAACTTTGTACTTTTGGTACATTTTATAACTTTTAAGGTTTTCGCGGTTGCTTATTGATATATTCAAATTTTTATGATTTCGGATTAGCCGCGTTAATATAAAATATAAAATGAGTGCACTACTGTACTCACCCCGAACGTTTCGCTACAAGTTACATTGAGCGTGGTCACCGGGAAACGGCTTTTGAAATGTTATTCTCTTCTTTGACTACGCAAGTTGTAGCGGTGCGTAGACGGTTCTATTTGAAGCTGTTGTTGTTGCTGAGTAAAAGATTGGGAGCAAACAGTGCTCACTATATCGATATCATTTTATATTTTTAATATTAACGCAGCTAATCCGAAATCATCAAAATTTTGGTACATTGTGTAACATTGTGAACTCTAAGTGAAACTGGAAGCACAACAGTGGTGTAGAAAATTTCCCTCAGCTAAATGGGCATTATTAAGCCAATTGGCTGAATTTTCTCGCCAATTTATTTACCCTACACTTACTCGATGATTGATGTCATCATCGCATCACTATTTTACTATTGATCATAGATCCCAGATATTTAAAGTTTGCACACTTTGGAGGTACTTTTTCATTAAGAAACAACACAAGTACTTTTTAGACTTATACGGTACCCACTATGTAAGAGTAAATCTCTCGAGTTTCAACGGATGGAAATAAGGGCGGGGCTCAAATGAGACTGGGGGATGCTGAAAGAAAAGTAGATATCCTGTACGGGATAAGATGCCAAGGGGAGGCATTTCTCGCAACCATGCCTTGAGCAAATGGACCTGCAATTTTCTTCCGAACGGCTAGTCGAGCTTTTCTTGGCAATGTATTTTTACTATCGAAGGACTTCAATTCCCAGATTTCTTTGACAACCTTATGCGTCTACAATTGAAGAAAAATACATGACATTTGACAGCCCTGTTCACTACCTGAACTATCCTCAGCAAACCCGGGTTCAAAAAATACTCAGTTTGACATACAGAGTGATTTCAGGTTTGTAACCACAGGGCAACCACAGTGCTTTAACGAACGAATCTACAGAGTGATTTGAGGTTTAAAAAAAAAGCTTTGTGGTAACCAAACAAATAACAAATGTCGATTTCCTTTGGAAAAGCAAAAGCACTCTTAAAAAAGTACTTTTTTTCTTGCTCAATGGAACGTTGAAAGACAAAAGTGCCTTTTTGTCACTGTATGTGCGCGATTTGACGTCCAGTTTTTATCTGTTCTCTAACAAAACAAAAAATATTCCGAAAAACAAAATAATATTTGCGTAGAAGGACCTAATTACAAATGCTCTTGCTCAAAACAACAAATATCCTTTCAATTAGTGAAAGTGCGTGTGACTCTTGCTTCCGAATCGAGATTCATAAAAGTGCTTTTTCGGGGTAAAAAAAATGATCTAGTGACTACATTGGACGCTTTTCGAGAAAAAAGTGCTTTTGTGTACCAAAGGACATCGACATAACTTTTGCTAGGTCAAAACATCAAAAGTAAAAAGTAAAAAAAATAAAAATCTAACAAACCTGCTTCTTCCAATAGTTCAAATGCATAGAAGGTATCTGCTGGCATGTTTTTCTTTTTCGCTGCCTCAATAGCTTTTGGTGGGATCTTGAACTGTGGGAAAGCATACATTGCTCCTTGGACAACATTGCAGCTAAAACCTTCAAAGCTGTTGAATGCTTTGTATACAAGTTCTGCTCTTTCTTTCAAGGCATTCAATACACCATCACGTTCCTTGACGAACAGTTCGTATGATGCATCGCCTTTTTTGGGTGGGTTTACCTGTAAAGAAAAATAAATCAGATCTGTTTTCTGTTATAACCTTAAGTGTATTTACCAATGCGCTGACAGCTACTTGACCAGCAGTAGTTGAGCACAAAGAAGCAGTGATTGACTTAACCAAAGCTGCTTTTACTTGTGGGCAGAAATTAATTAATTCCATGTAACCCCCACGAATACCACACTCGCCAAGGTATCCTTTCGAAGTGGACATAAAGCTTGCAAGCTCTAAGCTGTTGTAAGGAGCTCCCATTTCAGTTAAAACCTTCTTAAATGCATGGAATTTCGAGTTTTTATCATAAATATTGTGTTGGTACACCTCATCGGCCATAATAACCAGCTTCTCTTTATGGGCGAATTTAATAATAGCTTCGATGTTCTCTTTGGTCAATACTTGTCCGGTGGGATTGCCCGGGTTGATGATTACAATACCACGTACAGCTGTTGTCTTTCGTGCTTCTGCAACAGCTCTTTCAAGTTCTTTGATCTCCAAACCCCAGTTTGTACTTTCATCCAAATAGTATCCAGCCTGTTCAATGCCATATTCAGCTAAGGTTGCTGAGTACAATGGATATTGAGGAATTGGAATCAATACTGATGGTGGTTTGCCATCAACTACACAGCTGCAATTAAAAAATAGAGGGAGAATTTAAGTGTGAAATACTACTTCTACTTTAAACAGAAAAAGAGAAAAGCCACTTACTTCAACATTGAAAGAACGCTCTTGATTGCCGGACTGGCACCACCAGAGAGGAATACATTTTCCCAATGGCATTCAATACCATCGCGAGCAGTAATGTAGTCAGCAACTTGTCGACGAATAACTTCGATACCGGCCGAATCGGTGTAGGATCCACAAGACCTTCCTTGGCAACCGTCTAGGAAAATGTTTGCACGGTCTTTCACATCTTGGGGGATGTCTGGATTGCTAAACAGAGAAGGATCGTAACAAAGAGCCATCATCTAGAAAGATATGAAAATGAAGTGGGTTAGTTTTGATATTGCAATTGTATTGTTCAACGGCAGAAGATTGCCAAGCAAAATAAGACAGGTATGTAAAGCGTGTCTGCTACATGAGTATCGTACGGACAACCGTAGTTTCTGTTACTGAGTTTTTTAAACTAATCACAACACACGGCTGGAATTATGACTTTTCAAGGTTGCCAAACCTAAGTGCTGTTAGTCTTCATCGATATTATTATTTCGAAACTATCTTTCCCTCAGCCACTACTGAGGAAAGGATTGCACGTGTTCAATCCTAAGTAGACTGTAGGTGGCTAATAGAAAGAGTCTGCGTAACATTAAAAAGATATGATGGCACAAATCAGATATCTTAAGCTATGGAGTAAGGCAGGGTAGAAAAAACTGCATGCAATGTCTTTGGATGACAACAGAGCGGAATATCTTGGATAATAAACGTTTTGGAAGCGCAAAAACAAAATAAAGTTCAGCTATTGTTGAAGAGATTAGTTGAGGATATTTACAGTAAATTGAGTCAGATCAGGATCGTAAACATATAGGATCTGATGCTGTCCTTTGGTCATAAGGAGCTAAGTGCTTAGAATAAATTAAAATGAGTTTTCTAGAATATCTCTATGTTTTGGCATCTGTTATGAGAGTTAAAGGAATTAAATTTCAAGACAGTCTTAAGGTAAAGGGTGGTTTCTTCAGACGTGTGGTTTTTAAGAAGAAATAAAGCATGTGATTCAATGTAAGAATAAGAATAAAAATTAATTATAAAGATAGGGTTTCCCATTATGCTTTAATAAATTCTAGCTGAGAGGCTTAATTTTCGACCACTTTTAGCAGCGTTTGCCGCCAGATTTCAGCAACAACGCGCCGAATATTCTCGTCCACGGCGTCAATCGTCTCGGGATTATCTACGTAGACAAGCGACTTTACATAACACCGCAGAAGAGTACGGGGCGTATATCCAGTGAAAGGTGTCAAATAACCATCTTTTAAAAAAAGTGTTGCCTTTATACAAAAACACCCTTTAGATAAAAATCCATCATGTTTCAGCTTAGCTTTTTACCATCATCCCCATCAAAGACTAATGCCGCTTGCCATTGGGTTCACTCTGGCAAGCGTTCATTTTAAAAACCAATGGAACACCATAAATAATGTTGAGGAAATTGCGACGGCAAAAGGATCACAACTCTGTCACTTGTACGAAGGTCATTCAACAATTACTTAGCCGCACCACCCGACGGCAGTGTTATCACAAAAGAGTTTTACCGCATCGTGCAGTACAGTTTTTCAGTAACATGCTGTTACAGTTTCATTCATTAGTTTTGTTTTAAAAGTCTTTGGAAGGGAGCGAGTTGGTCGGTTGTAGGTGCTGTTCCACCACGACAACGCATCGCCTCACACCTCCGCTGTTGCCATGACCAAATTGGTCGAATTACGCTGTGAATAGCTGTCCCAACAACCCTACTCAACAGATTTGGTCTTCTGTAATTTATTTTTGTTTCCAAACCTGAAAAAGTTCCTAGCGATCGTGTTAGGAGAAAACGAAATTTTTGAATGGGTTGAAAAAGTTGTAGCATCGCTGGGCCAACTTGAAGGAGATTATGTGCAAAAATTAACAAATTCGATTGATCTTTGGTCTCTTTAATGCAAACTTTAAGTGGAGAAGAAAATTCAACAACGAAATGTATGAGCTGTACCGCGAAATAAGTACAGCTAGAAACGCAGCGCCAAATTACGATATTTAGGACATATGGACACTAATGCTCTGGTTCGATGAATTTTCAAAAGCATACTGCAGGGAACTAGTTTTACCCTATGAAGTAGTCTTACCCTATCAAGTAAAGTAGGACCTCAACTCACTTAGAATGCAAAAATGGAGAGAGTTTGCATGAAATCGAAATTGTAGGCGAAAGATGTTTTTTAGGGTCAGGTTCATGCCGAACTGTAATGCCCACCTAAGTGAGAAGTAAGAAGGTAGATAAGTATGCCAGGAGTGTTTTTGAATAGCTTTCTACTTTCCTTATCGCGATCGTACCCGTATTACCATTATCCATGCTCCATGTATGGTACCTGAATCAACGACAGCGAAAAGCTTGTAGTACTTGGTATGTGGGTTAGGTTTTTTAAACGAAGCAGGTAACTGCTTACGTGTTCTGTTTTGGCTACAATTTAAAACATCAAAATCAACCCCTAGCGATAGTATAATTCCCATGTTTACACAGGTGCTAGTTAAACTTCTTTTGATCGAAAAGACTGCGAAACAGACCGTAGAAACTGATACCTGATAGGCTTCAGTTGATTTGTAAGATCATATGATTTTCTTGAACATTGTTGCAATGTCACTTGTCTAATTCTTTCATCAATCTTTTATCGTAATTTTCAACATGTGATATAGTTGATATAGTTGAATAGACAAATGAATTTGCCAACTCGCAGGCTGAAGGAGAGTGTGGTGAATTTTGTGTGTATAAACTACGCTGATCAACGGCTGAAAGTAGCTACTCCACTCAGGGCTGGCCATAAGCCCGGTCTGACCCGTACTTAAGTAAGAGCTCTACCGGTGGAATGAGTCGTCGCATGACATCAAATTTATAGAGAAATAATAAAATCATTCGAATCTAAATTTATCTACGTTCATATTTTCTTATATTCAATTTTAGGGAGTGTTTTAATTGTTACCTGTCTAAGATGAGTGATAGGCTTCTGTCCCATGGCATGACAATCACCGATGTTTGCACGAATGACTTCTGTAAATGGCTTCTTTACTCCCTGCAAAAGAAAATAAAACAATTTATTAATAAAAAAATGGCAATACTTAAATACTCATATAAAGGGTTTTTAAAATAAACGACCGGGAGTTTATATCAATGTAAAGAGAAAACAATGGAAAAAAAAATTAGTCAAATGTACAGGAACATTTTTCATCACCAAATTGCAAAGTGGCTGCTGTATGCGCACAATAGCTTCAAGAGTGTCATCTTTGAGGTCATGAATCAACGCTGGGTTGTTGGTGGAGACTTTTTCTTTCATGATGTTTCAAAGGAAAAGAATTCGAAAGGTGTTAAATTCCAAGATCTCGGTGGCCAATTGTGATCACCTCTTCAAGAGATAACATGCTAATTGCAGCGGTGGGAACATTCGTTGCAAATTGGTTCCCTGACCTTGACTTTCTAATTGTTCCAATTATAAAATACGTTACGAACAATGGCTAGGGAGAAGTATCTGTGTTTGCAGCGACAGCCAAGCTGTGCTTAAGGCCCTTCTCAACTCTCAATCCTTCGAAAGTGATCCAAAAATGCAGAAGCTCTATAAATGCTGTCGGAAGACTAAGTTATTTGAGTCTCGTTTGGGTACCAGGCCATAACACCATAATTAGAAATGAAATCGCCGATGAACTTGCTAGCCAATCTCAGACAGCTTTCTAGGAATTTGTACCGTCGCTAGGTCTGCCAGAGTACTCAGTGAGGGCTTCAATCAACGATTGGATCTGTCAAGAGCACAACCGTAAATGGCATGCCTACAATAAATGCAAACAGACCAAACGTATGCTCCCCAAAGTTGACAAAAAGACTGCAACATTTTTGCTATCCCGTATCAGAAAAGAACGTAAAAAGCTTATTGGCGTTGACACGGTGCATTTCTCTTTTGCTAAGCATTTAAACGAGTTAGGTTTGAGTGATACTACTCTGTGAATTTAGGTCTGAGTGCTCCAGCCGGTATTTTAAAAACCTCCAACAGAGAAATAACCCTCTACTTGTCAAATTTCAAAAAACTACAGCTACCGAAATAGCGGGCTATTCAAAAGAACACCTCTTATTGGAAAACCTTTTATTTATAGGTCGATTGACTAGTCATAATTTTTGTAGTAAAAGCGAAAGTAGAGATTGACTTAGATTTAAAAAGGCTTATTGTGGCACCACATGTATGGAATTCGTCATAAAATTCCTCGAAACATTGACAGCACAAAAGAGACGTAAGGCTTCCATACAGCTAAGATCACTGGGAGAGATAAGAAGTTGAATAAACAGGTTCGTTCTGTGAACATTAACCCAAGTTTCCTTGTCAAAAAAACTCGATTCATATCTTGAAAACCGTTAAGCCACGAAATCACCATAAATCCCTGTCGTTTAAAAAAAAACTACATTTCATTTGACAGCCTTGCTTTATACCAAGTGCTTCTTAAGAAAGAGCTCAGAGCAAAACCAGGGGTCGAATTACGGCACACGCTATCGAATAAGTCGTATCGGAATTATGGGAATTTGGCATTACCGCTCACGATATCGAGTCATCTAGTACCACAATTCGGCATTGTCTCATCAGTTATCGATCGGAATTTCATTCGATGCATGAAGTGCTCTCTAATTCATACATGAAAGACTATCGAAACCATCTATTATCAATATTTCATTTAATAACACCATCCGAGTGTATTTTATGTTTAAATTTTCCGAAATTCTTACTAAATATTGTCTTTTTTTTTATAAAGGCATGAATTTTATCTACCAAACAATAATGAAATAAGTATAAAGAGACACCAGTGACATCTATGAATTAATAGAAACTCGAAATTTACTAAATTTACTAGTGAATATTCAATGATACTAGTACAATTTTCAAGAGCAATACGATACGAGAGGTCACGTATGCTGTAATTCCAAAATGGTTATTCACTCACTCGATCTCTAATGCCACTCACTCACTCGATATCGTGAGCTGTAATTCGGCCCCAGGTCTCAAAAATACTGCTTCACATTCAAAGCGAATTGAGGTTCTTCAAAAAACATTTTGTGGTGGCCACAGGGCAAACTCAGAGCTCCACCAAGCAAACCTAAAGTGTCCTTTCCCTCCGGCAATTGTAGAAGTCTTCTGGAACTATTCCAACCCTTCAGGTTAATTGGACCCAACTGCCTGGAGAATATGAAAAAGGTAGAACCAAAAATGGTTAAGGATGGGTTGATAGAAAATTCGAGAGGTTGTAAAAAAGACTCTTAAAAAGCCGATCTATAAAAAAAGTGTCAGATATTTTGCTGCCCCCTTGGAGCTTCTTAAAATCAAAGGAAGTTTTGATGGGAGGGTAATGTCAAAGAACAATTATAATCTACAGCTGCTTTTGGAATGAACCATTGACATAAAAAAATAGTTATTTCGGCTTTGTTATATTTCATCTTCTATTATGATGAACTACCTACAACTAATTAGTATTATAAGCAATACAAAGAGTATTAATCAAGATTATGTCATTACACTCTCCAGAATTGCTCACCAAACCGCAACGTTTAATATAATTATCAGTTAAACAGAGTGAAAAAGTATCTAGTATGGCAATAGAATTCTGTTCCAGTAGCTCATCTATTTTTTTTTCTATTTTATTATCGGTGTGAAAACAAGCAGTCAGTGCAAAGCAAAATAAAAAAAATATTCTCGAATTACCACCTGATGCGAGCTGATTTCTGTTATCGTAATCCGTTGCGAAATCAATTGACAATTGAGAAAGAGAACTACACCTCCTCGATTGCTTATGTCCCATACATGCAATCATAAGTCGATATGTATACAATTTTAGAATCAATGCGATAGTAACTCACGTCTGTTTGTTTATTTGCTTAGCAATTGATAAAATTAAATACGATAACGTCGACATAACGACTCGTTGCACGCGTTAGGTTGAAATACTTTAAAGCGTTGATAGTACAAGCTTATGGATGAATCATGTAACAATTTTAAGTTTGGAAATTCCAATAATATTGTATCTAGTTGATAGTAAGCGGAGAGCGGATGTTGCAATTGAGTAAATGTGTTACTTTCGATGTAACTGCAAGTCAAATCTGTGTTTTCTCGAGATAGAGTGTTTACTGTTTGAATGCCATAAAATTTAAATTGATTTAAAAGTTAAAAAGCTTGCGCGACGTTCACTGCCCCAGGATAGAATGTAGCACATCGGTGCATTCCAATCAATTGATAGCTGCCTGAAGTTTGATTCGACATCGAACACTTTAGATCTTAAAGTAACGCCACACTTGACCTTCACAAATCAGTTTTCTCCCTTTGGCTATAAATGAGGTGGCACACGGGAAATAACTTTAGAATTATTCAATCGTACATAAGAGTTACATAGTTTGGCCCCCAGTAATGCGTTCTTTTATGATTTCAATGTTACGCTGTGTTCAAGTGCCAAAATCATCGTTGAAAATCCTGGTTTGTTACACAATGTTATTAAAAATAAGCCTACAAAACGAAACCACTTTCTCTTTGAATAAACCAGTTCAGAAATGAATAGATATTGAAAATCAATACATGATTGCTAGCAGAGAATTTTGAAAGAATTAAAAGAATATGTTAAATTAATTTGAGCAACAACATTCCAAACTCAAGTCCCAAATTTGAATTGGGAAAAGTAACAGTTCTGACAGTTCAACATTGCATTTTAGAAAGACATCACCACTTAACGATGTTACACATCGCAATTTCATTTGCATTTATTAACGATGAACGTCAACAGATATTAGCATCTGTAAAAATCTTCGATAAAATGAACGCGGTACAGAGCAAAAGGGAAATTGAAGTCATGACCTAACCTTGGCTCATATATCTACCATTTTATTCACTCCTTAAATTTGAACACAATAAAATGAACCTAGCTTTCCAATTTTAAAACCAGGTGTAAAAAACGCAGTTGTCAAAATGAGAAACGTCAAATTGTTTACACTCAAAGGTTGGAACGTCAAAATGTGGTGTGTATTTATTTATTTTGGTGCCCCCCACCTAATGTTACTTAAATGCAGTTCGGTGTAGATTTTTGGCCCCCAATATAAAATACATTCGGATGTAAGCACTTAAACCGGCGTATTGGTAATATTATTCATGTGTTAAGCTAAGTGTACACGATTGCCCGATCTGCAAATATTGCCAGATCTGTCAGTGAAAAATTTGTCTCGAATGGCTGACAATCGTGTACACACCAAATTAATTTGCAGAAAAAATTTAAAAAAATTAATTTGCAGATGTGGCAATTGTGTGTACACAAATTTTGTTCATTTTCTGACGGTTCTGCAAATGTGTGGCAATAAATAAATTTGCAGACTCATTTTGAAGAACATTTGCAAATGGTAGACAAATTTCTCAAGGATAACAAGGAAAAAAAAACACGTGGATTGTCTCTGCAATTGGATTGTCCACTACAAAACTCATCGAAAATTTAAAGGTGATTTTTGTTTTTTATAAAAAATGTGTTAATTACGCGAACATTTTCTACTGTTTTTTGATTATTCACTTTTAACTTAAAAGCTTTTTTGACAGATGCGATGTGACAATGAACTGAAAATGAATTTACAGATCCACAAACGAATTTGTGTGTACACGGTTTGCAGAAATCTACAAATATCTGCAAATTTATTGCCAGCTATTTGCCCAAATTAGTTTGTCGACATTGTCAGCTCATTTGCACACATTGTCAGACGTTTGCAGATCTAACAATAATTGTCAGACCTACCAATCGTGTACACTTAGTTTTAAACCCGGGTTTTTCCTAAGAATAAAATGACGATGCCCGTGGCAAAGTGGTTAGCGTGTCTGCTTGTTACGGGAGAGGTTCAACTGCAATAGGTTTTCGAGCAGCTTAAAGAAATAGCTTTTGGAATTATCTTCCTCCTAATATCACCCTGATGCGTATTGTCTATAAACCCCAGCTGAATCTGATCAATCACCATAATAGACATCACTGTTTTTTTATCTTCTTTATAACCATTCATGTCTGTTTCGTAGCAGCATATACAGCTCCGCTTTTTCTCCGGCTGTACGTCATCCGTTAAGGGATCATACGTTCCTCGTGCAAATCCGGAGGTCTTTGTTCTTTTTTCGTTTTCGTCGTCAAAGTGGAAATCATAATTGTTTCGGAACCATAGTTTTAAGATACTTTACCCCACGCACAACCCCCAACCTGGAGAACCAGGTCCTTTTGGGGCCACCATGGAAGTAAAGGACCGGATGATGTAATATTGGTACCCTGCTACAGGAGTACGAGAGCTGCCTTCGGCTCGGCAGGAGCTCATTAGCTACCATCTCTACTTCAAAACCCTGTTCCTCAAAGACTCTGAAAGACCTTTGAACCAAATATGTCGAAATAGGAAGCTCAAGGTTTTCTGCTATTTTTACTGCTGAAGTCCACCGTTGGAACGGCTATTCAAATTCTCCCGCTGTGACAGTCTCCATTAGCTATGGTAGACACCATTATTCCTGGTTGACACCAATTACAGCCTCCCCGAATATTTAGCGCCCTAAAAGAATCAGAATCGTAAGGTTTCGTGAATTTGGGGAAAAAATGGACGATAATCGTCAGAAGTGCATGAGCATGACACACAAACTAACAGGTCAGCCTTGATCAGAATTCAAAATGTTTGGGATAAGATGATTCATATAAGTCGACAACAACTTTTGCTGTTGTATGAGAAGCTTCAGATTGCTTCAGATAATGGCACGCCATTTTCTTCTTTTAGGTTCAAAAATTTTTGTTATTACACCGATAAAGAACATATCCGAACGGCAACATTTTACTCTCAGATCAATGATCAGCACTTCAAATCTTTCTTCAAAGCCATTGCACAACACCAAATGCTCAACCTCCCAACAACATCACATCATTGGAAGAAAAACGAAAACACAAACCCATTTACTTAACCCATCGCCTCTGAAATGTGTTGAAAGAAATCACAAGATAGAAAAGCAGTTTAACTTAAAACATTTATTAAAATAAAAGCAATTCTCAATTAAGGAATTTAATTTTTCTCAAAAAATCTACAGCAGAAACCAAGATCAGTGGTTACAAGGGTTATAAAGGGACGCTACAAAAATAGAGCAACAGGGACAGCAAACGACTCCATATTTCTTGCCGCTCTTTTATCATTTCTCTTCAGTGAGGTTTGCCATTTCATGATGGAAAAATATACGAGCCAACAACGAATCGAAATTATTAAAATTTTCTACCGAAATTCGGAGTCAGTGGCCTCAACGTTAAGAGCGTTACGTTCAATGAGCGATGAGGCTCATTTCTGGCTGAATGGCTTCGTCAATAAACAAAATATGCGGTATTGGTCAAGCAGCAATCCACACTTATTCCATAAGTCATCATTGCATCCCGAAAAAATTACAGATGTGTTTGGTTTATAGGCCGGCGCGGCGCGGCGGCGTCATTAGACCGTACTTCTTCCGTGATGATCAAGACCGGCACGTTTCTGTGAATGGGGATCGCTACCGTTCAAAAATAACCAAATATTTTAGATCCCAATTGAATGATATAGACTTGGGGGACATGTGGATCCAACAGGACGGCGCGGCGCGGCGTCACAAGCCACACAGCGAATGTCATAATCAATTAGAAACCAAGTTTTTTTTGTTATCTCACGAAATGGTCCAGTCGCTTGGCCGGCTCGGTCGTGCGATTTAACGACGTTAGACAATTTCTATGGTGTATCTCTAAGCCAACAAGCCAGCGACGATTAATGAACTTCGTACGAATACCGAACGTGAAATTGCAGCAGTATCGGCCCATTTATGCTTGAAAACAGTCGAAAATTGGGTTCAGCGTCAGGACTTTTGCAAGCGTGTCCGTGGTGGCCATGCAAAAGAAATCGAGTTCCATATACATAATGGCATCAAACGTACTTTCACAGGAATAAAGAATTTCATTGACATCCAAAACCGTTTTTGTTTTATTTAAAAAACTTTTGTAGCGTTCTTATTGAAAAGCCCGACAGTGCTGCCATATTTGAGCGAATGACTTATCATACAATTGGTTTGAAATTATCATACCAGAGGGCGAATTATCATACGCGTTTTAAATATAATTTCAAAAATGATTTTTGATGTTTTTTGCTGCATATTAGTACCGTAAAGATAAAAAGACATTATTTTTTTAACATTGATAGACTAGGTTTAAATTTATTGCAAACGCCACTAGACTCCATGTGATCCTTGGCGTGGCGTGCTTAAAGTATTCCTTAATTTTGTTTTGATTAAGCCTAGGTTTCTTAATATTCTTTCGCAGTCGGCATTAGCATGAGGTAAGGAAAGTATATTAAAAACAAATTTTGAAAGAACTTCAAAAGGCTTTTCTTGGCTTTCGTTTTCAAATTCTAAAACCCTACCCCAAAAACTATCTACCTCTTTTTCTTTTAAAATAATATCTGGTAATTTGGAAAACCCCAAAATTCGCCATTCGTCGTCTGATATTTGTATGTCCATCCCGTTTTCCAAACACTTTGTTTGGTAAAAGTCTTGTAATGGGTAGTAAAGACGGAAAATTTGTTCTTGTGGAACGATCTATTGCATTTTGTGGCCTGAAAATATACAAACTTTCCATTATTTTGTCTGAAAAGTTGTATCGAAGGCGAAGTTGATAACAAACAACTTGTAAAAATTTTCGTGACCGATCTTTAAATTCTGAAATCATTATTAGGTCCCTTTTTCTCTGTTCTGATTGAGGAATATTTTTATTCAAAATCGATTGAATCTCCTCTAAAACAGAAGAACCTAAATAAATTTGATTGTTAGACAATTGATACGAAGATGAATAAGAATCAATATCATTCAAATTGCAACTGTTTATGTACCGAGTTTCCCAAAAAGCTGACAGAAGTTGTTTGTATACACTGAACACATATTTTAATGCACAGTAGTAATACATTTTTCGGATTGAAAAAAAAGCATTTAGGGAAATAAATTTCGGTGAAAACCAATCCCAAAATAGGAAAAATAGTTTTACTTGATGGTTTTACAAATACTGCAAGACTCTGTCTGTATTTAAAACGTTTTCTTTATTAATCTCTAAAAAAAAAAGCAAAAGCGCTTCCCACTGTTCCAATATTCTGTTGACTACTTGGTGTAAAGATAGCCACCGGGTTTGTGATGGTCTCAATATTGGATGTGGTTTTAATTCAATAAGTTTCAGAAATTTAAGAAAAATTGCTTTTCTTTTAGCACTATTCTCATAGAAGCTATATATGTCTCTAGGAAGGTCTTCACATCTACGTGGTCACATTTTCGACGACTCACTTGCACAAATTGCGCAAAAGTGACAAACGCATTTAGAGACACAAATGCCTTTACACTATTCCTCAAATCTCGTTTTAACTAAATTATTATCACCCATCATTGTATTGTAACCATCCGATCCAAACCCATATACATTATCCCTAGGTATCTGACATTTTTGTATCGCTTCTTGAACTGCTTCGTAGATGACTTTTGCCGTGGCTTTGTCGTTATCTCCCTGGTATAAATTCACCAAGTCGAAAAACGAGCTGACAATTTTGAGTTGGGCTGGATCATAGAATCTAACCACAATACAGGTGGCTTTGTTTGAAGTCACGTCAGTTGCTTCGTCAATCATGACACTGAACTTGGTGTTTTTAATTTGTTAACTAACTCCTCCTTGTGTGATATTCCTATCACATTTCTTGTTATTGCAGCAGCCTTTGTTCTCTTGCAAAAAACTTTTTCTAAAATCTACAATAGTATCTGCCAAGTTTGAAGATCTACTTATTCTTTTCAAAATTAAAAATAGTATGCAATTTCAGCAGAGCTTGAATTCTAATATTGTATTATATATAATACAAACTGAACTCACTAATAAAAATCGTCGCGTAAAAACAACAAAAATATTTTTTTAAATCAAACAGCCGTATTTATTAGATTTTGCTATATCACGCTTAAAACGCACAATAGTTTTGCAGTGAATAAGAACTTATTAAAACTTTATTCAGTGAATAAAAAATCCTTACTTATAATCCTTTTTATCACCCATTAGTTATTCACACCTTATGTCAAAATCATAAAGAAACTCTCTAATTTGGTTTCTCTTTGGTTAATTAAAACAGACAGCAGAAATTTGTTTTTGTTTATATTTTCTTAGCAATGGAAGATGAAAAATGGTTGTCATATAATATACGTTATTCTATTTATGTATTCTGTATTATTCTTTGGCTTAAATTTCTTGTTGTTTTGTCCAAAAAGGGAAAATCAAAAACGTTTCCGAACTGGAAAATTTGTAAGAAACCAATTTACAAAAAAGGAAAACAATGCATATTTCTTTCAATTGAAAGCACATTTACTACATCCAAATTATGTATAAGGCTAAAGTAATTTGAGTACATTTCCATTTTAGTTATTTTGAAAATTCTCAAAATTGTGAATAAACCACTGAATGACAATTCAATTATCAATATCAAAAGACATTTATGCGCTAAAACACGCTTAAAACACGCATATTTGCGTTTAAGCTATTCAGCCCTTATTCACTGACGAAAAATGATTATAAATACGATTTTTGTTTTATTCAATGAATAAGCGTTTTTTAAAGTTGTGCGGAGTTTATTATGCGATCGTAAATACGGCTGAAAATGTAAACAGATACACAAATTGTCTATACTTTCTCAATAAACCCAGCTGTTGAAGTGAGAAACTTCCAGCTGCTGTAACTTTCCAAACTGTCAACAATCAAAGATCATAGATCAATAAAATTAGTAATTGAAATTAGTATAATAATGGCTTTCAGGGACTGGTTTGTTTTCGAGAGTAATATAGATTAGATACATATGCAACGCAAAAACTAAAAGCGCGTAAGGGACCAGTGATGATAAGTCATGATTTTTATTAAAGAGTACCCGTTTCTAATTATTTTATGCTGACCTCAGACGACGCGTCTTCCATTGTATTTCTTATCCGTCCATCATCAATCCTTACAAAAGTCGTGATAAAGATAAATACCCTTCAAGACTTATTTTGAAGTAAGCTCTACTAATTTGGAGATTGTAGTACGCACATACACAACAATAGCTTTTTACTTGATAGGAAATCCTCTGGATTTGCAGGATAAGAGAAGAAATAGGAACATAATGCCAACATATTCCTTAAAAAATCAATACCCAACACCTACAAACTACCCTACACCCTCCATTGGCGTTGAATATGACGAATAAACCCTGCTTCACGTGCAATGCCTTTGACGTCAAACCACTTGAGAAAGGCGATTTTATGTGTTTTTTTTTTTGTATACATTTACATAGGTATAAGCATAAGCCATTAACATCTTAAGCATGCAATAGTCATACGCTCATACGCTTCAAGGACAAATTAATCAGGATATTTGATAGTCAATCAATATTTTTTGTAATGTAAACAGTATTTAACGAGATGTGAGTGCAACCTTTCAAGTTTGATATGATTTGTGACCTATAGCCCACATAAAGAATAATTAATTACACCTTATAATTTGTAAGCTCAAAAGAAAGAGAAATTATTAAATAAATAAAATGCCTTGTTCTTGACAACTCCTAGGATGTTTTTTTTTTTATTGTCCGTGTCCATAAAGCCTATTGTATTCCTACCGCATGTTTAGGTTCAAACATCAAGTAGGTAAACTGTTACTCATAGCTTAACTAATTACTTTGCTTTAATAACCGTGCAGCACACATTCTCCTATTCAATTGCTTTTGAAAATATCCATTAGCAGCATATACATGAACATAAATTCAAATGGCTCCTAGCATAGAATTCGAATGCGAACAATTTACGTCACAATTCGTCTAGTCTACTTTATAGATGCCGATGCGGCAAGGCGTGTTATGCAATAAAATTCAGTGTTACTTATTGTGTCTTCAATAGAGTTATTATAAAAGTTGCTATATTTTTCAGACGTTCACTGATGGATAAATTATATTCACATTGGCTTACTTCATTATGAAGACAAAAACAATTTGTTAGCAGAAATTAAGTGGAATAATGAGTCGATGTAATTTGATGCAAATTTAATGAGACATGAATTACTCAATTCATTTGAAGTTGACTTGTTCTTTGGGTATAGTTCGATGGGTTCTAAACGTTTTTATTTAAGTCAATATACTGTATGCACTGAGATAGTTTAATTTTGCTAAAAAATAATTTCATTCTCAGACTTCCGAGACTAAGAGAATTAACATTTTGCATTTTTTTTTATAATTAAAGCACATTAAGGAGAGAACTTAAACGGAGATACCGAAATATATGGATTTTAAATTCATTAATCTTTCAATTTATTACGCGGGAGAACATAAGAGTCGGGTAAAGCATTCCACATTTTGGTTGAACATCTACAATTTAACACTCCATACTTGACTGTACATTCAAAGGTGATTTCAAGGTAAGACTGATGGGTATTCATGGCGAGGCGGATTAAATTACTTAAAAGTAAACAGGGTAGCCCAACAAAGCTTGGGAAGTCTCTGCCCAAAACATTTCAAGGACCTGTCATTTTAAGCCTGTTCCAAACGGCTAAGTTGGAAAGCTCCACGGGCACCACAGGCGAGGCGGGTGGTAATATTGGTTCAGTGGAGGAACACAATGATAATGCAAAGTATTCTTTTAACGATTACGTACGATTAAGTATGCAGATATGGCAATGCAGCCAAACAAAATGAACGATAAATGTTGATGCAAAAGACAATCTGGTTTGCCTGTGACAAGCGTAAGGCAAAGAAAGTGGTTGCTAGTTCCTTAAACCAGATTTTTGTAATGAAAACTTTTACTTAAAAAAAACGAAATAAGCATGGGAAGTGCGCGTTTGAGGAAACTGAGAAAGGCTATGATAGGAATGAGATTTTAAAGTTTTACCAATAGGCAAGAGGATCCTGCTATGGTGGCAAACATCGAACTCAAGCATGCAAGAACTAGCAGGTGACAAAGGAAAGACCACTCCAGCAAACTAATTAACAGCGATGCGGAAACAAATTTCGATATCAAGCAGAAACATATGTACGTAATAGAACGATGAGCCCCGGTGCCTGTAGGGCATTTCTCACAACCATGCCTTGTGAGGGAATGTAGGGGACGTATAAGTTTCTGCCGGTTAGGAATGGCTAATCGAGAAAGCGCTTTTCATGGTAATGAAATTACCATCGGAGGACTTGCCTCGCGAAAGGTGATACCCGTGGAAAAACATTTTTAAGTTTCTGTGATCTCTGGTATTTGAACCTCATATCTCCCATGTTAAAGCAGAGATGTTAACCATTGCACCGCGGGCACCACTGGTCAGAGCCCCATTCAAATTCGACGATGATAAAGAATTGATATAAAAGTACTAAGCTTGTCATTTGTAAGCTTAAATCAAATAAAACCGCAGGTAAAGACCAGTGGGAAAAAAACATGCGCCAACTGATAAATCAAGCTTGCTAACTATGTCAACAATGTCTAGTTTTTGATGATTGGCTTTTAAAACCATAAAAATGATCTGGAATTTCATCGAAAAATCGTCTTGAATGAAGAATCCAACTTTTATCTCAAAATCTTTGTTAATAAGCAGAGATGTTGCATGCGAAAATGAAGCTGGAGCAACTGTTACGGTAATTAAGAAATGATCAAAAATTTTTAAAAACCGGAATAAAGAGATATTGATATTGACAAAATTTTTGCAAGTGACTTACAACCGATTCATAATCTCAAATATGGAATTCGTAAAGTAATCGAGGATATACATACTGCCGTAAATGAGCGAATTGGTGATGGAAATTAACATGAAAACAAAAGGGTTCGGTAATCAGAACCTTGATATTTACTGTCTTCCTTTATTTATGGTATCTCCTCCTCTTTACAAAAACATGATGTTTGTCTTTTTTTTGTGTTCGAAATTAGATCCCTTATTAGAAAACACTGTTTATTAGCATTAGTGAAAAAGCTTTTTGTTTTCTGTTGGGTAAGCCCCGAAACTCCCGTGGCAGCACGGGTTGGGGTCAAAATTCTGCGGGGTCAAAATTCTTTCTTCAAAGTTCTGCTCTAAAATTCTGCTTTTCAAAATTCTGCTAATCAATATTCTGCCAATTATGTATAAAGAATATAATTGATAGATGATTGACAATAATTGCAAACTCCTACTTTCTAAAGAAGTTGAAAGTAGAGCAGTAGTTCTTTGGTTTTCTCATTGTCGCTCTCCTACTCAAAAGAATTACATAATTCAGTTATGGCGCTTTCCATTGGTTTCACTCGGGGAAGCACTCATTTTAAAAACCAATGGAACACCCAAAATTGTTTCTAATCAGTTTAACGTGATTTCCTTTGTGTGAGTGAAACAACTATGGCTCTTAAAAAATATTCCTTGAAGAAACTTTTCATTTTGACATTTGAGTAACATTCTCAAATTCTCACTACAAATCGAGAAGCGGCTGTCACTCCTCAGAATCATGAGAAGCGATCTTTTTGCACCAATGGAACGGTTTGAGAATGCTTCTGGACGCTCCTGGACGGTTCTTTTCGTCCAATGGAAAGTGCCATTAGTTTATGATAAAACTGTGATAAGACTAGAGATGCATTCCCAAGAACGCAAAACAATCTAGAGGCTTGGCATCGTCGGCTGAAAGTTATATTTTGCCGTAGCCACGCAATTGTCTATAAATTAATTGGAGGCCAACGAAAGGAAGAAAAAAAAATTGTTCTTTTTGGTCTTATTTAGCTTCATATTATGTTGTTTTTTCATGCTTAAGTTTTTTTTTGATTGTTTTTTACTTTGTTTTTGTTCTTTTGTAAACAAAAAATATAAAAAAAATCTGCAGAGTTTTTACTTTTTTAATAGCCAGAATTTTGAAAAGCAATTTTTTTTGTTTTAAAAGCAGAATTTTGAAAAGCAGTATTTTGAAGCCAGAATTTTGACCCGCTCCCATGTAGCACTTGTCATTATGCTGAAAGACTTTGATATTTTTAATTTCTAATAAAATTTCAATAACAACAAAAATTGTTTAAAAAAATTTATAAAATTATCATTTGAAAATCATTGGTTTATCTTCTGGGTTAGACTTATGCATCTGTATTTGTGCAACCAAATGTATTACATGTCCTTCATACCAATTGCCAATATCTTTGGAGAGAATTAAACAAAAACAGTTTCTATATTCTTTTTATTCATTCATAACACAAAAATTTGTTTGTCTCACTGCTTCAAGGCTGTTCCTTGTACGTTGCTCTTGCTCTACGAATATAAATACACATACACAAGAGACTGACAAACGTTCAAGGTCAATAGCAAGAGCAACACACATGAAAGTAAAAGTGACATAACGTAAAGATGTTTGCTTCTTCAGCAAACATACAATAGCCGATGGTTCAGTAAGCATACAAAAGTCGTATACCTATATGAATGTTTAGTTAAATGAAATATGTGCGTACATATACGCAACCGACGCAGATGATTTTTCTTTACAAGATGATTTACGTTCAATTAAGAACTGGGGACCCAAAACAAACCGAAGCGGTCGGTAATTAGCTGAAAAATCATCCTTCAAGAACAATTTTGTGTTTGGCTGCTGCTGTGGTTGTCTTAAATTGTATGTTTCAAAAAAATAATTAAAAAAGTGAAAAAATAAAAATCATCTTATTTCAAACAAAAGTTCCGGCCGGCACTTCTCGCGCAACTCTTCTGCCAGCTGTCATGTGATTTTTGGGGATGAAGTCTGTACAATCGAACTGGGTGTGCAGTTAGTCAGCGAATTTTTCAAAAACAAAACAACAGTAAAAAATAAAAAAAATTTACTTTTTTGTTTATTTTTATTTATATCATTGTCTATTTCAGTAAAGGAAATAAAACAGAGATCTCAGCCAAGATTTTTTTTTTTCAAATTTTATCATCTGACATAATATTAATGATGTTTTCAAAAAAGTCTACTCTGTGTTGTTTTGGTTGAATGTTTTGGGTATTTCGCAAGTAAGTGCAATCGAAGATAAGACAACAATAAAGCAAGAAATGAGGTATAAAAATTGATGGCTGTTATAAAGAAATATGTTTCATTAACTGCATGGTTGTGCTTTAATGTAATGGCAAGGGTATAACATTAAGCTGCGTCCACACTATGCCGAATGGCATCAATCGGCACATGCCGATCGGCAATACCGAATTGGTGTGGACGTCCCGATCGGCCTTCCTTCTTACTAAAAGCCGACCCGAATTCGAACCGAATGAAATGGATAAGTATTCGGGTCGGCATAGTGGGGACGCACCTTTAGGTTCAATAAGTAGGTCTATAATTTCAGTCTTTAATAAAAGAAATTCAGTTTTTGGAAAACATGTTTGGTTTCTATTCTACCAGTGATCTCTATTCTGAGGTTTTACACTTGTCTTCGTCTGAAACAATATCTTTACAGCTTGTAGGTATATGAAATTTTACTTATTGTCTTGCTGCTATAATTCTCATTCCGTTAGACGTTAGAGCTTTTGTTTTTAGTTTTAAAACATTTTTTATTTTAAGTGTTATGAGAGACCGTATTTTTAAAAAGACAAATTAAATGTTATTCTACCGCTAAGAATTTTGGTTTACACAATCCTGGTGATTCTTTTTAATTGATTTTGTAGATAATTGACATTCACTAACAAAAATAACAAAACATTTGCACTATTGAAGGCACAATATTGAATGATTCGCCCGTCATCCAGAAACCACAATCTTCAAGTTTTGTTTCTAAGAAAATAGAACTAATTTTTCGGACAAAATAAACAACTGAGGTTAGGTTAGGGTTTCAGGTAGCTTTCAGAAAAACGACTAACGCGCTTTGACCAATGATAGGTTCACTATAAGGACACATAAAAAAGGGAGGAACTACATAACTATTGAAACCACTTTGAGCTTTCTATAAAACGACGATAGTGAATGTCTTCGTTTAAAAGACCACTGGGATCATTGAAGAAGAGCACTCTTAAATTTAGATTGTCTGTTTGAGAGAGGTCGGAACAGGCACAAAGAAAGTGCGGAACCATTTCCTTTTCTTGACATTGAGCCTGGCCCCATATTTACTTATAAGGCATTTCCCGTGCCCGGTTATTTACCCTTATTACAGAACTAACTTACAGTCTGTCTAGGTTTTAAAATAAGAAAGCCATTTTTTGTATAAAAATGAGTAAAAAGCAAAATGTCTAAAAAGAAGCGAAATTAGCGAAAATTACCCATTGCAAGTGTTATCGCTAGAATTAAAAAAAAAAAGTAAATAGGGTGGCGCAACAAACCTATTGAAGACTTGGAGCCTTACGCATTTGCAGGACCAATTTTCTGCACTAATTTTATGTGTTTTTCATGGTAGTGTGAAATTACTCTCGTAGGACTTGCCAATTCCCTCGCAAAAGGTGATACCCGTGAAAATCATTTTTGTTTCTGGGGGTTGAACTTTCCACGTAACATGCAGACATGCTAAAGATTACGTTACGGGTACGGAATTTCGTATGAAAGTAGTCATAAAAAGGCGGTCCTCTTTTTGTTGCAATTCATGAAATTGACATGGTAGTTTCATTTCAGGCGAGTTCATCGGTTTTGAGTTACCCGGATTGTATCTGTGCCTTGGAACCCAGAAAAGATGAAAGTTAAACTGTTCTGTTATCTCCATACTGACTGACTGATATAAGATTGATCCAAATGAATTAACAAGTTAAGTATGGCCAATCAAGTTAATGTACCATTTAGGGATGGCTCTAAAATTATTTTTTTTGGGATCGTTATTACGTTGTACTGGAGACGACGCTACACCTAGGACGTAACCCTGTTAAACTGACTGGCTCGAAGACTAATACTATGCTAGAGCATCAGTACATTAAGTCATGTGGCACCTTTGGCTTTATGGTTGCCAATTCTGTCTTTTATGTGTGATTTCGAGGCTCGAATATCAACAAATATCCTATAGTTTTACTATGAGTATTGTCTTTCACGAGGAACTGGTAAGCCCTTAAAAGATAGTTGTCTTGACATAAAAATCGCTATCTTGCTTAGGGCACGGCCACGTACTGAGTGGCATAGCTGCAAAATTAGAACAAAATTAAAATCTTAGCGGTAGAGCGATGTTGTTCATCACAAAATTTTTTTTCTAGTTGTGCCGCTTTGTCATACAGTACGTGGCCGTACCCAAGGTATGTATGGTTAAGATAGGTGCGCTAGCCCCGGGCTTCAAGAGCTCTGTTGTGCCACCTTGTTTATAAAAGATTTTTAGTAAAACCTTGCAAATTTAAGGGGGAAGCTGATCCAGAGCGTGAAAAAATGGCATAGTTTATGAATTTTTTGCGACTCAATAAAAAGATTAATCGACAATCTGTGAAAAAGGTTTTGTAATTTAGGTTTTGATACACAAATACAATTTTTTTTTTCGTGACAATTAAATTCAAAATGGCAGTTGTCCAGGATTTCTTCAAGCATCAGAGGCACCTTATTTTTTAGACGGGTCCATGGCCAAAGATGTAACAACAGCAAGAGACGTACGTAGGATTTTTTCGATATTTTGTTTTTTTTTTGCGAAATGCTGCACGTTTGAACAGAACATGCATTTTCACTATAAAAAAACGACAAAATTGTTGAAAAAACTATATAGTATAAAAATATTCTACGTAAGTCTCTGGAGAAAGGTATTTCGAATGTACTGCCAAAATTTCGTATAGATCGATGAAGATTTGCTCGAGTTATGTCTTCGGCCATTTCAAAAAAAAGTGATTCCGAGAAAAACGAGTTTAAAGTTTTAAGTACTATAAAATCATATTAAATACGTATATACCTTTAAGATGTGTTCAATGGCTTTTTTTTTAGATCAGAACAACACAGCACAGCACAGAAGCAGTGAAAAACGTCAGGCAAATTAGAACAAGCAAACTTAACAACCACCAATTTTCCTTTTCCTGATATCAATTTAATTTAGCGTATTTTCGTCACGAATAAGTAATTTTATTTTCAGCAAAAGGCTAGGTGTTATTTTCCTGATTTTTTAAATTTTTTCTGAATTTTTCACAACAAATTAAAATTACAATTCGCTTAAAAAACTACGAGCAAAAAGCTGCTTTTGACAGTTTTCACCAAACTTGCACTTGCTCATAAGGAGGTGCAGAAAATGTTGTGCTAAACTGTTCTAGAACAGCTCATTGAACACAAAAAAGATCAGAAAAGAACAGAAAATTTCTCATTGAACACCAAAAGTCTGATCTTTTCTGTCTGAAACTGTTCTAGAACAGGTCATTGAACACTCTTTTAATCTGCGATGCCTGCGACGCGCCGTACAATTGCCGGCATCCATCCTTTGGTTTGTTATTTTTAAGACCCTAAAGTACCTTTTAAGACAAAAAAATTTTGGTTTCTTCAAAATTCTAGATCAGCGTTCCCCCTTAATAAATTTTCGAGTAAATATTCCAAAATCTAAAGTGTTGTATCAGAGTTTTCCTTTTCCATCAATAATAAGCGTTTTCTTTTACCCTAATTAACGTTAATCAAGCAAATTAGTGTGTGGATACGAGAACGTTACATCACTTTATTCACTCAATGCATAAAGTGCAATGTATAAAGAGTCAAAACAAAATCATTAGTTGTAATATTTTGATAGAAAATTCGATATAATTTTTGTTACGAGACTAATAACTACGCTACGGAGTAATTACAAATTAAATTTGTAAATTTATCATTCGCTTAGTAAAGTTGACTTTTGTCAAATTAAAAAACGTCCTTTTCAAAACTTAGAACTAGCGTGAGCTTTTTTATATTTTTGCAGGCACTTTATTTCATAATGAACCAAGCAACTAACTGCTTTATCTCCCGGAAACATTGAAGACTACTTAAAATGTAGATAAAATGTCAATGACTTTGCAGATAAACCATAAACCACTCAGATGAGTTTATAGCGTTTATAGTTTAACACTGACAAAAGTATGGATAGCAAATTCTTTTAAAAACTTTATGTGACAAAGTTCATAAAGTTCAATAAATAGCTGCGTGTTGTTAAAATGTTCTTATAGAAAAAACCAAACATTAAAATTTTTGATCTAACATTAAATTAATGATCTAAACTGCTATCAATCAACTCGCGCCTATGTGCTTTAGACCGTAAGCCTCCGGTCAACCCCATTCACTATATCAATTTCTCATATTGCTGGTTTCATCGCTCACGTCCAGAAAGGTGGAGATATTTATTTCAGTATTCAACCTTAGAGTAATAAATAAAACTTTTCAAAATCCTCTCAAAGTCTGTCAGCTGTATTTGTTTGTATTCGCCTTGGATAAACAATAATATTATAAACATGACGAAATACAAAGAGTTCATGAAAGCTTTTTAGAAGAGTTGCATAACGGCGATCGACAGTTACAAGTTACAACCAAACCAATGACTCACTAACTCTGCTTTCAAAACATTTAATGGGATCAAAGTTCACCACTAAATGTAAACTTTACCAAGAAACGTACCCAAAATAATGTTCCAGGTACCAATCCCTTACGTAAAAATATTATATTATTCTTCTCATTCACTTTACAGACTCACTGTACATACAAATACAACTTTTGTATATACCGAACGTACAATTAATTATATTCGCAGCTTTTTGGCGCATGTGCCACTAATGGAAGAATAAAACGTCACTGGAGTAATACGTTCATTTGTTTAACGAATTTGAATAAAATACTTTTTAAAAATCTTCACTTTTACCGGAAATGCGAGATTATCAATTTAAAAGAAAAATACGAGCATATTACGTACACAGACAGCCGCCTGGCTTGGATTTAGATTATGTGCGTTTCTCAATGTGTGAAGGTTGTTTGAAACAAACCTCTCCATCTCCATTGTACCGATTAAAGTGAATACAAAAGCAATTGATTGTTTTTTTTCTTTCTTTTTCAGTTTTATCCACTTACCGCTTTAAGTTCCTTTTCGATTTCTCCAGCACGGATGACCAAGGGGCCACGGACCGCATACTCCATGGTGATGAAGTTGGGATTAATGTTGTTGATAGCAAGGCACTTGGTAGACATTTTGCGTTTCGATTCAAGTCCAACGACAGGATTTAATGAAAGTTGAGTGACTGCTAATGAATGCTTGGCTCTAGAACTTAAAAAGGGACTCAATGACGTTGTAGATGATGACGTTAAAAGGCGCGATTTTAAAGACAACGATGAACTCGAACTCGCGGATGACACACCACACACATTAGAAGTTCCTCCTTGACTGGCAATGGCGACGGCAAATGTTTGCTGCTGCTGTTGCTGCTTTAGATGATGAAGTGAGCTTTTCCAGCGGCGTACAGCATTGTTCGCCACCGTTGCTGTGGGGCCAGAGTTTTTTAGGAACATGGTGCTCTAATTTAGTTGTGTTTTTATCTGTATTTCTCTTAACTAAACCAAAGAGAGTTCGTTGGCGAAAATGTAAAGAGAGCGTGGGAAACTAATTGCTTTTTTATTTTACTTTATTTGTGTGCAGCGGTGTTGTCAATCAAGAATCCTGTTTGATTGTTTTGTTTTACAAATGGAATTTAGTTGATACAACTGCTGAAACGAAAAAAAAAACACAGAATTAGTATTTTTGTATTAGGTATTGATATGATATCGAGTGGATAACAAATGGAAAATCATGCCAAAGATAAGATACGCCGAAAGCTCTTCTCTGTTTTGTTTGTATGGAAGATTACGCAACAAGCGTTTGACAACAAGAATAGCAGACATTTTCTAAAAAAAAGTATATTAATAGTATGCATGATTTGCGGTGTAGATGCTTTTTCAACAGGGTGTACTACAATTTTAAGAGTGAACGTTTTGTTTGTTTTGAGAAGCTTTGAATTTTAGAGTCAATCATAACTTTAAAGGCTTTGGCGGTTTTTTACTTGGAGCAAACAGTTCTCGCTATATCATTACTATTGCAAACGTGCCAGTACAAGAAGTGATTATTGTCATTCGTAAACTTATGTACATGTCAACTGCCGGAATCAATGCAAACTATATGCCACTTTTGGAGTTTTGTCTGTCTTCAGGGTATTTTTGTTAAAACAAACAATTTTATGTACAAATAGATGGTGGTGGCCATGGGCTTACCTTTAGCTCCTTTGGTTGCAGATTTGTGGATGGAGGATTTTGAAACAAAGGCTTTGCGTAGTGCTGCCGGAAAACCCAAAATCTGGTTGAGATATCTGGATGACACATTTTGCATCCTTAAAAGTTCCATAGTAGTGAGCTTCTGGAACATCTTAACTAGCAACATCCAAAAATAAAGTTTACGACGAAAAAACAACAACAGTTCCATTGCATTTCTGGATGTAAAGATAACAAGGAACAAGAATAGCACATTAGGACATACAGTTCTTAGAAAGCGCACACATACGAATAGATACCTGCATGCTACTTCCCATCACTACCCGGCAAACTTAAGATTTGTTGTGTTTACGTTAGTTCAGCAAGCACATATGTAGATAATTACCATCTCGCCGCTGAACTTACGTTCGTGGACAACATCCTTAAAACGAATGGGTATTCCAAAAGACAAAGAACATGGAAGCCAGGTTTGCCACGAAAAAGGGGTGAAATAGAGAAGAAAATTTTTCTTTCTTACGTAAAAGGCGTAACGGACAGAGTTGGGAAAGCCTTGAAGAAGTACGGTGTATGGTCTATCTTTTTACCACCAAAGAATCACCAAAGGATCACTTTCCTTGGCCAATTCCGGCCGTTTATGCAGTCCCTTGTAGCTGCGGGACTTCTTATGTGGGACAAGCCCAACGAAATGATGCCACCCGTTGAAAAGAACACATAAGTTCTATCAGCAAAAAACAGCGGGAAAAGTCGGCAATAGTCGAGCGATTGAAGTTAAACGTCATCAAAATTTCAATCGCGATGACAGCATAAAATTGTCACGTACATGGGACCATAAAATGGGCCATAAAAATATCCAGCGTTTTTCTCAAGTTACTTATTATTAGTCTTTCATATAAAAAATAGACTTATTTTTGGGTTTCGGAAAAACAAATGAATAGAAATAAACAAATAGGCTGCCGCGACCGAGCGGGAAGCCTGGGAGCCTAGCGAATTTCTGTCAGCCATACCTTGTAGGGGAAAGGCAAGGACGTACAATTTTTTGCCGATTCCAAAAGGCTTTTCATAACATGAAATTACAATCGGAGTAGTTGCCAATTCCTCGCAAAAGAAAATACCCCTGGAAAAACATGTTTTTCTTGATGTTTCCGAGATTTGAACACGTAACGGGCTGACATGCTAATTTGAGTTAATTAGAGTGAGGAAATTACCTGTCAAAAACAAGTTTATCTAATACTTGAAGGTCGAAAATGTGTTCATTAATAGCATGTTTCAACTTAATTAGGAAAATAACAAAAATTAAAAAAATATAGTGATCTACAAATTAAGTGATCTTTACTGGTAGGATGTACCTAGTTAAGTATATTATAAGTGGATTTGAATCCATGTTTTTCTACTTCAGATACCATATTTTTTAAATCTCAATATATACCAATATACAAACCTATTTTTATAATCTATGTCATTTACTACTACTTCCTGCTAGAGTAAGAAAAATGGAGTATAATTATTAGTAGCTATATTTTTAGACCATGCACTGGCATTTCAGCGAGAGCAACTGATAGTTCGATTGGAGCAATTGGGTATCATTCTACACTATAAAGCAAAAAGGTTCGAGTACCGAAATCACGTTTCTTCGCCACGTGACTGTTAAGACAATTATCGATCAATCGTTTGTCGTCGACAATGCCGACAAAACATTGCTTCGCGAAACTTAAATACCGTCTCGTTTATCGCTTACAGTCTAAGAGGAAATTTAAGTATTCAGAGCGTACTGACATTTAAAAAGATCTTCAAACTAGTGCAAGTCATCCAACGTATTTTGACCTTCCTCTACACCCTCCTGCTCATACTCAAAGTAATGTAAAAACGACTTTTTTTTTAAAGTCAAGTATGCAAAGTTTAAATTAAAAATTTGATAGGAATCTTTCGAGCCGTTTTTGAGGAAAATAAGTAAAATATCATATCGGTTGTATGGCAGGTGAGCTAAAAAATCTATGGAAAGAAGTTTCAAATGAAATAAATTCCTTTTTTTTATATTTTTTTTTTTTTTTTTTATAATTAACGCGCTGGCTATTTAACTAGAGCACTGTTTGATATAAAAACGATAAAAGAGAGAGAGAGACAGGTGACATTTCCACGATGTCCAAGAGAATCAATCGATTCTAGGACTGAACTATCACCTATCAATCTTAACGCTCTAAATTATAGGATGTCTGTCTTATCGTTAGAGAACGACAGCAGTGTATGCAGAGGAACGTCCGAGATTGTCGTCCGAACAGCTCCGATGCGATATCAGCCAATAATTCGGATTCAGTGTGAGCCGTTAGATTAAAGGTTTTAGTATTCCCTCTTTATAATATTTTGGTAGTATAGGGCTGCCTTATATTTCCAAGAAAAAACAGAATTTCTACTCCAGCTTAGCAGACCTTGGCTCTCTCTATTGATTGGCATTCACACGGGCTGCAATTCGTTGGCTACCAACATGATGAGAATGGGCATTAGCACATTCGACTTATGAAGAGAATGCCAAGACGAAAAGGTGGAGGAAGAATCATTCCACTTCCTCTGTGAGTGTCTTAACAAAACAAACACTAGGAAAAAAAGCCTTCGGAGAATACTTTTCGACGAACTGGGTGACATCTCTAACCTCCCATTGAACAGCTCCAAATGGTTCAGTGGGGGTTCCCTACTCCAATAACCCAGCCACCAGCCCAACCCTCTACCTCTCCAATCCTACAATGGATCCTTGAAATCCGAGTAAAGTGCTGTCACTTGTGGCTGCGCCCCCTATCTCACCTAACCTAACATAACCTAGGGCTGCCAACTACACATTAATTATGAAAATTGAATTAAATCGTATATGATATTGAAAAAAATCAAAAAGATATTTTGTAAAAAACTCAAAGATATCTCTTTGAAAATATTAAATTTTTTTTTTTAATTTCGCCAACGAGGGTTATTTTTTTCCGTCATTAATCAGTGCTCTTGCTGCTTCTTAGTAGAGAAAATAATTCTTAATTTTTGAGAAATTAAAAAAAACCAACAGAACTTTTTCCAGAAAACCCTTTCTTGCTCAAAGAAAAATATCAGCGAAAACCTCATAAAATTCGATGTTCTAGAGAGGAGTAACTTAGGTCATCTCAGTTCAACATTCACCTTTCATGTGTGACGGAACACAGGGACATACCAGGCAACTGTATGGCAGACGAACTAGCCAAAAAGGGCACGAGCAGTTCCCTACGCTCAGAATGGAACAACATAGGTGTACCTATCGCTGCATGTAAGCTCCTACTTAGGCAAGACGCTTCAAGGATAACAAAAACTAGAAGGACTGAGAGTAACAACTGCTTTGAAACCAAAAAAGTTTGACCGTATGCAGACTCAAAACGCTCGAAGAGTTTGTTAGCCCTAACCGCCTGTATCTATGTTCTACCATAGGTGTTCTTACGGGACACTGTCTTATAGGACGACACGCCGAAAGACTTGGTCTGTTTTGCAATGATTTCTGCAGAAGCTGCATGAACGAAGAAGAGGAAGAAACCGTTCAACACCTCCTTTGCTCATATGCCCAACACTACTTCATAGGAGGAAAACTCATCTCGGTGAATTCTTCTTCGATGATATTAGCGACTTAGCTTACATAGACCCTAAAAATCTTTCGAAATACTGTAATGTGCACCCAACATTTCATGCTAATTTCCTAATTGAAAACGTTAAACCGAAAACACAAGTGCTGGCAACGCTATAATGGAGTGCTATATTGGAAGACGTTGCTTGTGAGTGAGTGTGTGTGTGTGCAGAAAAATACCGGGAGGGGAACTTGTCTAGACATCATAGGTCTGTTTCTTTACTTTGTGCACAGAAATTCACAATCTGTCAAATTTTAAAGAGTGGGGGTAAAATTCTCTCAGAAATGGTCAGAAACTCTCTGAAAGAGCGTAATTGTCTCAAAAGTAAAGAAACGGTCTTTAACAAACATTCGCAGAAGCGCTTGGATAAACGTCTGTTTGACAGTTGTTGTATTTGTTTTGGCTGTGCACGATTTCTGCCCACAGAAATTTAGGTGGCAGAAATTCGCAGGGTGGGGAAATTTTTTACTCTCTCGTGAGCACTCTCTTTTGTGCACTGCTACAAAAAATCGCTGTGCTGGAACGACATTTGACTGACTTTCACCGACTTTCGGTGCATTTCGTGTGAATTTTCAGTAAAGAAACACACCTCATGGTTCATAGAAAAACTACCAGAAATCTCTCGATGTTTCACACTTCTTTATAAAGAGGGAGCTAACGCAACCAGAGGTCAGTTTTGATTATAGAGTGATAAAGTGAAGAGTAAATTGTTTACAAGTGATAGTCCAAAAGTCGAGTTGAGATCGAATAAAGTTTAGATACTGAATAAAAGTGGTTGAAATAAATTGAAAAGTGAAGTTTTATTTTTCGAACTAAGCGCACGTTACAATACATTGAAAGTTCCGCGGCCTAAGTGTGTCAGGCAATGTACTAATTCTCTGACAGCCACTTCCACCTAACCTAACTTAGGTCATTTTTAAACTTCTCAAAAACTAAGAAAGATTTTTTCGTTTGGTTTACTGTGATTGACTCAAAACTAAGAAGAGCATTTATTTTAAATAATGTAATTACTTTTTATGATTACAAATAAAATCTAATCTAATCTAATCTAAAATCTAATAAGAGCATTGATTATTGAAAGGAAGAAAATTTGTAAAAATTCTTTTTAAAGAGTTTTTTTCAAGAATTTTGCTTTAAGACTTAATTTTCCAAAAACTATGCACTTAATTAGCTTGAACTTAAATGTTAACCAAAGAACAAAGTATTAGCTTTCAAAAACATTTAAGTGAGCGGAAGTAAGTGGCATATTTGATTTTTAATATTCTTTTCATTCTTTTGACTTCAAACAAAAATAATAATAAAAACAAATTAACTGGGAATTTTTGATTAAAGTTAAGTACTAACATGAAGTCAAAACATTCAAAAGATAAGTCTTTCATCATTTGACTGCAATACAAAAACGAATGCATTCTTTTACAGTTCTGTTCACTGTAACCTCTCCGGAAATTATATGAAATGAAAAACAATTAAATTTTAGCCAAATTACTATCAAATCTTCCCTAAACGTTCTTTGATAATTTTTTTTTTTTCATTTAAAAACTCTTGAAGCCATCTAAAGTGTGGTAGACAGCACTCTTCATGTAAAAAAAAAATTAACTAAACATTAGGGAGAGGTATTTCATATGCATGTAAAAAATGAATACAAGGTTTGAAGTAAATAGATTAAGGGGGGACGCTGGTCTAGAATTTTGAAGAAACCGAATTTTTTTTTTGTCTGAAAAGATACTTTAGGGTCTTAAAATTAACATACCAAAGGATGAATGCCGGCAAAAATGTCTAAATGCCCAAACTTTCCATTCTGCGGCAGCGCCCCTCTGGTATGCCGTATGATTTTATAGTATTTAAAACTTTAAACGCGTTTTTCTCAAAATCACTTTTTTTTGACTGGCCGAAAACATAACTTGAGCAAATCTTCACCGATCTTACGAAATTTTGACAGTACATTCAAAATACCTTCCTCCAGAGCCGTACGTAGGATATTTTTTCTATGTTGCATAGTTTTTTTTTGAATCAACAATTTTGTCGCATTTTTTTAGTGAAAATTTGAATTTTTTGTTCAAACGTACACCATTTCGCGAAAAAACAAAATATCGAAAAAATCCTACGTACGGCTCCAGCTGTTGTTATAAGGAAACTAAAAAATTTCGGGATTTTGTTCCAGAATAAAAATTAAGGAGGTTACACTTTCGGCCATGGACCCATCTAAAAAATGAAGTGCCTCCGAAGAAATGCTGAACAGCCGCCATTTTGAATTTAATTGACACGAAAAAATTTGTATTTGTTTATTAAGACCTAAATTATAAAACCTCTTTCACAGATTTTCGATTGATCTTTTTGTTGAGTCACAAAAAATTCATAAATTATGCCCGTTTTTTCACGCTCTAGACCAGCGTCCCCCCTTAAGTAGTTTTTAAATGGTAGTGAAGACGGATTTTGAAAAGTAATTCTAGCTTTAAAGCTCGACTTGACTCTTCGGTCAAGTAGTATGTCAAATCTTCAATCTTCAATGCAACATTCTTTAGACATTATACAAGTACATTTGTTTGAAAAAGTGGTACCCGTGGTTAACATGTCTGCCTGTTGACCGAGAGATTTGTGGCTCGAATCCCAACAGGGGCAATCATGTTTTTTCACGGGTATCGCCTTTCGCGAGGAATTCGCAAGCCCTCCGTTAGCAAATTCATTGCCATGAAAAGCGCTATGTCGATTAGCCGTTCGGAACCGGTAGAAAATTGTAGATACCCTCCATTCCCCCCACAAGGTATGGTTGTGAGATATTTTTTGTATAGTCGCTTCTCTACGAAGAGAATATTAAGCACGTTATTTGCTGACATACGGCCCCCGCAAAAAGTGGTTGAAAATTGGGCGGCTGAAATTTATTGAAGCCAGCCGCATTTGCCCGAAATCATTTTTAAAATAACAAACTTATTATTTAAAAAAAATGTGATTTGTTGGCCATAGCATTATGCGTTTTATTTCTTCTTGAAAACCGTACGACTAAAAAAACACTCTTTAGTACAAAAATCTCAAAAACTACAGCTCTCGAAGAAAATCTGATTTCAACAGCGAATCATTCAAAATCAGCGACCATGCAAACAAAGAGTCTAATTTTGTTAATGTAGTAACAAGGGTTGTAGAAGAGTTATCATGTCCAGAACATGAAGAGGCTGATACTAAAACTATTTATCATGCGTGCAGTATTCCAAATCGAGTGAACATTGTGATCAGAAGTGTTGACACTGACATTGCAGCTATCATGCTAGGTCATATGGACCATCTACAAGATGATTCACTTCTTTGGATGCTGATAGGCACTGGGAACAACTTAAGATACGTAGATCTCACGAAGATATATAAAAACTTAGGAAAATCTTTTTGCAAGAGCTTGCCAGGTTTCCATGCGATCACAGGTTGTGATTATAATCCGGCATTTTTCCGAAAGGGAAAATTGAGGCCTTTTCAAATTTTAAAAAGAACGGAAGAGTATCAATGAGCTTTCATTAAATTCGGTAAAAACGAATTATTTGAAAATGCTTATGAACAGCAAAACACTTTTGATATTATTCAACAGTTTATATGCGAGGTATATAATGTCGGTACAATAAATGATGTTGATGCAGCACGGCTTCAACTATTCATTAATACGTATCAGGTCTCAGATATTAATGAAGCGTTTAGCCGCAAAAAACTACGGAATTTTGATGCAGCAGTCTGCCACCATGTAAATCTGAGATGCTACAACAATTTGGCCAACTATGTGTCTAGCATTTGGAACAATGCAAACCAGCAAATTCCAACAATTTATCAACCCGAGAATAATGGCTGGGTTCTCAAAAATAATCAGTACCATTTTAAATGGTTCGAAGGTGATCAGTTGCCAAATTTCGTCAAAGATTCACTAAAAACTGTCTCAGGTATGAATACTACTTCAAACCATTATACCTACTATATTTTTTCAATACTTTCAATCCTCATTTTTACAGAAACTGACGAAGAAGAAGACCACAATATCGAATTAAGATATAGTGATGAAGAAAGTGATGATGATAATGAATAAAATAATGTAGTTTCTTATATAGTGTATAAAAGTAACTAATGACGACATCAATCATCGAGTAAGCGTAGGGTGGATGAAGTGGCGAGAAAACTCCGCTATCTTCTGTGATCGAAAAATGCCCCCTAAGCTGAAGGGAAGACTCTACACAGCAGTTGTCCGTCCAGCTCTGACATACGGTTCACAATGTTGGACAATGTAAGAAAAGTATGAGAGCAAATTGACGGCAGCCGAAATGAAGATGCTTCGGATGACAGCAGGAGTAACAAAGCTTGATCGAATTAGAAGTACTAAGATCCGTGGAAGCCTTCATGTCAAAAGTACCATCTTGGACAAAATTCAGCACGACCGGCTCAGTTGGTATTGTCATGTTCAAAGGAGAGATCCGCAGAACCCCGTCAAAAAGGCAATATCGTACAACGTTTCAACAAATTCGCGACGAAAAAGAAAAGGCAGGCCAAAACACTCCTGGTGCAAGCAAATGCAAAAACAGCAGCATTTGGTTGGCCTCAGACATGGAACAATCCAAAACCGGGAGGCTTGCCGACGATTTCTGAGGTCAACGCGGCGTACCCCACAGGCGGATCACTAGTGTGAAGCAGCAAAGTGGGAGAGTTGTGATCGCTTCAAGATCACTGCTCGTAACGCCGAAAATGAAGAAGAAGAAGAAGAATATCATCAATTTATTTTTTAAATTATGTTATTTGCTTTTTTTTTGGCAGAATAAATTGTAATTTTTAGTACTTCAAGGTAGTTGTAGCATCGAATGTCTTTTCTTAAGATTTTTTTAAATTTTAAACAGATTACTAGTTAAATGAATGGGAGCCTAAAAGTTTATTTGCATAAGTCATTCTAATCACTAGTCTCTTTTAAAGATCTATACATATAGTAAAAACGTAACAGTTTGTTTGTTTGTGCACGCTAATCTCAGAAACGACTTAATCTATCTAGATGGGGTTTCCAGTAATATATTGTGGCAAGCTTCACTTAACATTTAGTTTTTATTTCATGTCAATCTTTTGATAAATAAAAAAGTTATGCCAATTCTTGCGGACGAAGTCGCTGGCACACCTAGTATACAATATGCTTGTCTGGCAAGGGGTTGGAACTATCAAAAATGTCTGGCTGATGAGAAAACATCATTAGCCTATTACCCAAGTATTATATATAAAAATCAGCTTTTATACTATAACGTAAGTAGAATTTTAATTTGACAAACATTAAGGGTGTCTGGTAAGGGGTTGCCACTATGTTAAGTGTCTGGCAATGAATGACATGATTTTTAATAATATTCTGAAGGTAATACCAAAAAATCACATTTTATAATTTGACGTAAGTAGAACGGTATTTTACACACCTTTAGAGCCGTTTACCTGCCAAAGCCACTATAACCCAACCCAAACTTCATAATGGCCCAGTGTCTTTACCTATCCTGGGAACATGCGCTGACAAGCTTTCAGCTTTTATAAAATAACGATGGTCTGGGGTTCACGGGCCCTTGCTCTAATACACTTATCGATGGTTAAATAATAAATAACTGAAAGAACTTTATTGCCAGTAGAATTGTTAAATTAAATTAAAAATTTATTTCTTTACTCAAATTTCAGATAGAATTTATCTTCTCGTGCCAGCTGAATGTAATTTTTGACAAAACAGAACAAAAATGTCCAAGTGTTTTGGTTTTATTTTCTCTTAGTATGAATGAAACACACATCAATTTTTGTTTCTGTTGCATCGTATAAGGAAAACACAGGTAGTTGATATTTCAATTTTTTTCTGATTGCTATAATCCTAAACCGGGAAAAACAAAATTCGGATTTCAAATGATTTGTTTTCCTATAGATGTGCCCTCCAACTTCTAAAGTCCTAATTCCACTTTGATAATAGTATTTCAGTATTTCAATGGCATCACTAAACGTTTGAACAACCTACACGAAAATGAATGCTTATCAGCGCAAAAAATAATTTCTAGTTCTACACGGCAAAACTAAAGTCTAGCAAAGCGTCATGGAAAGATAATGATTTATTATACAAGGTGTCTCAAAAGAAAGTTCACATTTAAATCTTTTTTTAAAAGAAAAGTCTTAGCTTTATTGAAAAAATGTTTATTTTATATTGAAGTACACTGTTTGGGAATTTATTTTTTAAAAATAACATCGTCCAAATGTAAACCGTTGCGCTCTCGGCATTCATTTAGTCGGGCACTAAAATTGCTAAATTAATCTAAATTGATCATCTCGAATAGACTGAGTAACACTGTCCACGTTTTCGGCTGTTCTTGATGTTCTTGGTCGCCCAGATTTTGGTTTCTCCAGAATTGACCCAGTCTCTTCAAACTTCTTAACCCATTTTGCAATGAGACGAGTGCTAGGCGCATCATTTAAGTGACGAATATGTCGAATACTGCAGAATTTTCTACGCGCTACAGTCGCCGAATTACCGTTTTTGTAAAACTCACATACGCACAACGCACGGTCCGCACCAGAGAAACGCTCCATAGCGACTAAATTCCCAAGAGCCAGACTACCGACGGACATACCCCCCGCGCCCCTCAGAATAGTTGCTTTCGCGTAATAAGATAAGCAAATGTGAACTTACTTTTGAGACACCTTGTACAATCGTTTTTTTTTTTTCAGTTAGAAAGATTGCATACCAAAATGACAGGGATACTAAATCTTCGTTTGAACGTTTGTTCAAATAAACTAATTGAATGCAAAAACAGGAAAATGAGCTAGTAGACCGAGAACCCCAAGCAAACGTAAGAGTGATAACAAAAATCCGTAATTTTAGATAGGCTTTGTGTAGTAAGATATCGAAATTTTGGACGCTTTTGTTAAGGCAAATAGAAGTTCAACTGCTCTGCAAATAAAATGTAGATTCTTGAATATTTGTTATGAAAAAAGAGGTTTAAAATGACAAAACATCCTTACCTGTTGCTAAAAGCCCATGCGAACTTACATGAACTAACTTTTTGCACTCATCGAAGAGAAACCTTTCATGCTAAGATAAATTTGTTGGTCATTAAGATCAACGCACTACCACCTATGACATAACGCTTTTTCTTCCCATTATGTCAATATCGTTTGCGTAGGCAAGTAATTCTACAAACTTTTGATAGAAAAGATTGTTCCTCTGGTTTTTGAATCGCATGACATTTTGTCACCTTGTCGAAAGGCATTATCAACATCAAAGATGTCGGTGAGTTCTTTACCGACCTTAACGGAGCAGCGTGAATTCTCTTAAGTCATTCTGCATAGTCGTAAGAGTTTTGCAGGTATGCCGAAACTAGAAATGGCTCTGTACAGCCCGTCTCTGGAAATACTGTTATACGCGGTCATGAAATCGATAAAAAGATGGTGTATATTGATATTATATTCTTGGGTTTATCCAAGATCTGCGTAATGAGAAAATTTGGTATATTGTGGACTTTTCTGGTCTAAAACGACATTGATAAGGACCTATCAAGTTGTTGACGTGTGGTTTCAGACGTTCACATATTACAGCAGATAAGATCTTACAAGCGACGTTAAAGAGGCTTATTCCTCTATAATTGGTGCAATTGTAGGAGTCTAATTTTTTTCTAGAATCGGGCATACGATACTGAGGTTTTATTCATCGGGCATACTTTCTTTCGACCATATCATGGTGATCAGCTGGTGCATGCTCCTTTCCAACTGATCTCCTGCTGCCTGCATTCTTGATCATCGTCCAAGCTGAATGGGGCAATCTTCCTGAGAGCGGAATTTGTGTCCTCATCGCCGTTAAGCAGTCTGCAGAAATGATCTTTCCAGATCCTCAGTAGCGACTGTGACTCTATAACTATGTTTCCCTGCTGGTCTTTACAGGCTTGATACTCTTATACGCGGTCATGCTGGTGAGTTCGGGGTTTGCCACCCTGGCAGGATCTTTTTACCTTTTGGTAAAACTTCCGAATCTCATTCCTGTCATGGCACCTCTCTATTTCCTCAAACGAGCTCTTCTCATGCTCTTTCTTTTTCTTTTTGAAAATTCGGTGTTCTTCTCTTCTTTTATCCTTGTAAATCTCGTTATACTGATCTTAAGCAGCTATTGTTCGCTTTTGCATCAACATTTGTCGTGCTATTTGTTTAGCTGCATTTGCCTGCCTGCATTCTTCATCGAACCATGGGTTTCGTTTTCAGGCCCAAGTGCAACCCAGAACTTCAGAGGCAGCGGTTCTGATGGCTTCTTAGCATTGCTGCCACTGGTCTTCAATGCTTAAGCTGGCAACATAGTATTCAAGAACAGTTGGACGGATACTTGATTGGAAAAGGCACTGGCAATCTCTTGCGATTGTAGCATACCGACGTGATATCTCTTCACAGCATTCATTCGTGATTCGTGAACAGGCTATCCTCATTCGTACCTCGGCTATAACAAGGTAGTGGTTCGAGTCAAAGTTGGCTCTCGGGAAGTTCGGTCATCTATTACACTGGAAGAGTGCCTTGCGTCGATCGCAGCGTGATCAATTTGGTTGACGGTAGATTGATCTGGGGATCGCCATGTACCTTTATGAATTTTGAGACGCGGTAGGAGTGTACTACTAACAACAAGATTTACTCCCACAGCAAAATTAATAAGCTTGAGTCCGTTTTCGAATTACGATTACGAATTTCGAAAATCGGTTACGAATTTGAGGCATTGGGCAAGTTTTTCCATCTTTTGTTTGAAGCTGTTTCCTTAATTACCGCTTCCTTTTCTCATTCTTTTTCTATACATTCCTTTGCTTTGCTTTCTTAACTCCATGCTTTGATGAAATCACTAGCCGGTAGTTATGGACATTGTGGAAGAAAAATCTGTACGAAACTCAATTATTTGAACGATAGTCACTTTAGACAAGATATATGATTAAAGATTTTGGATTTTATTCTGTTTATTTTGAAAACATCTAAGCCTTCTACCCTTCTAAGTATTGATAACTAGTATTTGAAAAGCAAATTTAATCGTTAACAATGAGCTAGAGGAAAAAAAAGCAAAAGTCACTTTCAAGGAGATGACCTTATAAATTGATTAGCTAGAGCTACTCGACTTCAGCACCCTTTCTGAAAGGAGATTGCCCAGATAACGAAGGTGGCAGCTTACTGAACTTCGCACACAAATGTCTATCCCGCTAAAGTCGAAGATACAAGGTGACCAATGCCACAGTAGATGATCATCGCTGATGAAGAAAAGATTAAAAATGATGGATAGGCTCGCTACTTAAAGCATCAATTATCACAACTTTCGAAATCGCCAAGTGTATAGAGATCTAATCATGTTACTCCTCCAGATCCACTTATCATTTTGTTCAGTTATCAGTGCAAACTAATCACCAATTATACACAAGTTGTTTTCAAAAATCTTTTAGTACGTCACATGCGTTGTTCGTATTTAGCGTCATAAGATTAGAGGCAAACAAATTTGTTTGTCGTCAATTTTATAAACCAACAATAAGTAGATCGTTTCATGATTCCCCTTTGACTTGGCACAAGTTGAAGAACGAAAGAGATACTGGTTGTCGCCCTGACATTTGAGATTTCTACACACTGGTTTAAGGTCTAGGTTGTTTCCGTCTCTTCAGTCAATTCGAGTTGCATTACTTTGCTTGCACTTGCCCTACTTTTGTGTTGTCAATTGTGTTGACCACACTATTTTGTTTCGATTTTTTGATTATTTTGGCTTCGGGCCAATCGGCCAATAAATTGCAAGATTTCTTTCGAAAACATACAAATTTTTATGGTTTATTTTGTTGTGGTGGCACTTTAAAGGTGTGCGATGAAAGCATTGGGACAAAAAGGGGTCTAATCAAAAAAATGTTTGTTCCCAAAAGTTCTACACCTGTCAAACGATGCGCAGATGAAGAAGACAAGAGATGTGTTCAATGGCTTTTTTTTAGATCAGAACAGCACAGCACAGCACAGAAGCAGTGAAAAACGTCAGGCAAGTTAGAACAAGCAAACTTGTCAAAATAAGCAACAACAAAAACGAAAAAAAAACAACCACCAATTTTCCTTGTTCTGATATCAATTTAATTTAGCGTATTTTCGTCACGAATAAGTAATTTTATTTTCAGCACAAGGCTAGGTGTTATTTTCCTGATTTTTTAAATTTTTTCTGAATTTTTCACAACAAATTAAAATTACAATTCGCTTAAAAAACTACGAGCAAAAAGTCAACAGCTGCTTTTGACAGTTTTCACCAAACTTGCACTTGCTCAAAAGGAGGTGCAGAAAATGCTGTGCTAAACTGTTCTAGAACAGCTCATTGAACACAAAAAAGATCAGAAAAGAACAGAAAATTTCTCATTGAACACCAAAAGTCTGATCTTTTCTGTCTGAAACTGTTCTAGAACAGGTCATTGAACACTCTTAAGGTGAAAGATGAATAGGAATCTGCCGAATATCAACCCGTTTGGTGCATTAGACATTTTGTTGCCTTGGTTATGTCATCATCATCAGTACCTTTCACACAATTTTTTATTAACATAATCAAGAAAGAAATGTGGCGCTTTCGCATAACACTTAATCCAATTAGTGGTTCAAGATTTAGAAAAATAATTCTTATCGCACTGTTCCAAGACTAAAGTTCCAAAATTTGAAACAGGCTTATTGCTACTCACCTTTTAAATTTCCCTAGATGGAATCTCTGATTAGGCGATAGAATTCCAAATGATATTTCTGTGATTGATTTTATGTTTTTCTATAAAGAACCGAACCGAACTCTTGATTAAATTCACCGATACTAATCGAAATTCGAAAATGAAAATGCTCTGCACATAACACTCGACGACGAATGGGAATGGAAATGGCGCTAAAGAGAGAATGAGAATCTTGTTGCTTCTTTCAGCTTCTTGGTATTTTCTCTGTGCCCTGCGCTGTCCAAATGATGATTTGTTTGTTCCACTGCGCTATGATGTGGAATTTCAAGATTTTATAATTCTTTTTGTGCTCAGCTTCGATGTTTATTTATAAATTTTTTATTTCTTGTGAAACGTCACTGGGACAGACTTGGATTTTGACAGGTGGTTGTTGACATGAAAAGTTTACTGCCAAAGCTTTTAGTTGACACAGGGATGTTAAAATATCAGTTAAGCAAAAGCTTTAGTAATAATCTATTACAATTGAGAAATGCTTCTTGTGTGATTTGAATTCAAATTGAAACTTGTCGTAACCGTAACCGTAACCGTTGTCGTCTTAACAATGTTAAAGGAGAAATCTATCTGAATATCTAAATGGTTTACTTCGAGCTGTGATAATTTTAATCTTCTAAAGTACTATCCGAGAGGAACGGAGCACAGTGGATGACTAAACGTTTGTCGATTTATTAAAATATATCGAGCGAAGCAAAAATGTTCAAATTTAACCACAATTTTCTTTGGTATTAACCTTTACATTCTAAAAAATCCAATTCCAACTTTATCACTTTTGTTTTATAGTAAAAATGTTCAAAAATGTTTCTCTGCCCCATCTTTGGGTCACATATGATATCAAGATGGGCCATTACCATAAAGGAATAAAGAACAAGAGGAAAAACCATTACTTCTCTTGACCCACAATTTCCATTATTTGTTAACATTGTTGCTTTTGTAACACGAAATCTATCTGTGATACACGTATTCAGCTGAGTATAAAGTTGTGCCAGTGAAATTTATTTTTTCAAAACCAGTGTGAAAGTTTGTGAAGTCAGTTTGAGGACAGATGCCATGGTCTCGTGGTGTGTGTGGTTTGGCCTCTTGTTGTACCTCCTCTGTGGCTTTTAGCTTGTCTGCCTGTTAAGCCTAGTACGCTGCTGAAACGAAAAGAAAAATCCCATACAAAAATGACAGGACGGAATCGTAAACGAAAAATTTCGCTCACCTTTTCGTCGTGCAGTACGCTGCTGCTCTGCGAAAAGGGTTCCTTAGGTGGATAGTTGTAATAGATTTCTTACTACAATTTTTTATAATTCTACACACTTTTCCGTCCATCGTTTATCTCCCGGGACAATAAATGCTTGCGAAATTTTGACAGTTCTATTTTTTTTTGTCGGTTTGTTTATTTATTGTGCCATTTCAATAGAATTGTATTAAGTGGAAAATAAAAGAATTTTATTCAAACAAAGTTTGAAATAAACAGATAAAGTAGTTTTGAAGTGGATGTGAATAGTGAACATGGACTTTGAAAAAGTAATTTTGAATGTTTAGCTACACGTCGGAGTCGAATCAATACGAGCAACCCAATTGCTATTCTAACCAAGTTAAGCTCTGAATCTGGCCTTGCCGAATTGATTGGATTACGTTTCAAAATGTTTCGCCCCGACGAGTAGCTTCTATTAGCACAGAATTTATTTATGACCGGTGGATGCGTTCAATTGCCAGGTACACTTAGAAGTCAACTTCCAAATTACAATTTTAAAGAAAATCATTTTCCAGGACGCAAAGAGCGGATCACTAAGGAATTACTAGAGATGAGGCTTTTCCAATCACCGCACAAAAATTTTATGGCTGATTCAGCAAGTTTGAATGCCTGGTTTGGAGCAAGAGAAAACGAAAACCGACTATGAAGAACAAGGTGGCGAACATTTCAAAGAACACCCAACCAGCAACTACTTTTTCAGCACACCAACACTTTATTGTAGTCGAAGCATTGGCCGAATCAATGAAAACAGAATAAAAAGGTTTATTTACTTTTGGATTTCTTATCTTTTATTTAAAAAACAGTTGAAAACTTGGAAATTTACTTCGTGCTGTTCAAGTTTTTCCGTCGTATTTTTGTTGGAACCACCTGGATACCGAAACTGAGGTTTCCTGTGGATGAAGAGCCCGACCCATAGAAAGCGTTGCGTCCGTTCGCTGCCGGATTCAACTCAATTGTTCCGATATCTGAATGTTGACAAAAAATGTTTATTCGTTGAGTATTCAACTAATGCACTTTATAGTCCTTACCTTAGTGGCACGAGTCAACCTATCACCGGATTCACCCACACAAATATTCAAGCACAGTATTCGAAAGTGTAGTTCCTGGATATGGTTCGTAGCTAGTTTTGTTAACACATTTTATGTTAAAAATATTAATTTGTTTTATTGCTTCTGGTGACACTTTTGAATTGACTTTGATTGTCACTTTTTCAAAACAGCTGATTATACTCTACAAAAATATTTTCCGCTGAGTGTTCGTTCACGATTCCGTCGTGCTCGTGGAGATCAACGAAAAATTTCGTTTCGCATCAGCAGCGTACTAGGCTTTATTACGCGGGAGGTTCATGGTTCGAGTCCCAACTGAAGTAAGCGAAATCATTCTTTGAACGGTTGTCCAATGCCATGTTAATTACCGTAATAGTTGGCTGAGTGGTTGTCTAGAATAAGGGAAGTTTTACATTTGGATTTGAAAAAATCCAATTTTTGATCCAAAAATTTTGAGTCAAAAATGGTTGCACATTGTGATAACACGCGTTCAATTACACGTGTAAGACGTAAAAATATGAATTGTTATTTGATATACCTTACCAAATTTATTTTTGTACCCCAGCTCTGATTTTAAATTTTCATAAGCTTTAATTGTCTTTTTTGGCTTTTTTGTCATTAATTACTAAGTTACTGGTTTGATTTTCTTATTGCTAACTTAGGAACGAAACATTTTTTGTCTAAGTTCATTACCTATTTACCTTGAAAGAGATAAGTCTTGCGTGCGTAGAATGTTACAATAATTTAATAACCCTTGCTGTTAACTTTTCAGGAAATTTTATTTATTTTGAAACAACCCGCTGAAGAGAAAGCACCCCACATCATCACTGAGCCAATACCACCACCAATTTACCATTTGAAATATTGCGATGCCGGGGTGAACCTGAGTCTCAACCAACATCCTTCTGTAACGACTTCGATTTCGGGAGAACTCTCTCCAGTTTTGCACTCTATGTCGGTTGAGGTTTTCTTCCACTTGATTGCGCCACCTAAGACAAGGTCTTCCCTTTCCGCGATTTCCCTGCGCTTTCGAAAACCCGTCGAGCCGGAGCGTTTGGGTCCATCCGCTCTATATATCCCAGCCTCGTGGTCTCACGATGCGTTCTCTACTCTCTATGCCCATGTCGTTGTACAGATCATTCAGCTCGTTGTTATATCTTCTTCTCCACACATTGTCTTCGCATACGGGAAACGGGACCAATGACCATTCGGAGAATTTTTCTTTGGGAACGAACAAAGGTTTCCTCAGGACTGGGATGATCAAGATCTTGTACAAGGTTACCTTGGTTTTTCTGGACAGGGTTTTGTTTCTCAATTGCTTTCTTTACACAAAGAAGCAACGGTTGGCAAGAGTTATTCTCAGTTTATTCTCCGCACTGATGTTTTTATCCGTTCTTATAGCGAATCCTAGGTAGACGAAGTCCTGTACTACCCCGAAGTTATGTCTGTTAATTTGTCTTGTCTTGTCTTGTCCAATTCGTCGATGTTCAGTGTCCCTGTTTGATGACAGCATATATACTTCGTTTTGCTCTCATTAACCATCAGACCGATTTTTGCCGCTCCTCTTTCATTGCTCGCAAAATCTCCTATGACATCACGCTTTTTTCTTCTCATTACGTCAATATCGTCTGTGTAGGCAAACAGTTTGAGTTTCTTACAATCTTTTCAAGTATGATGTTGAAGAAAACACATGACAGCTTGTCGCCTTGCCTAAAGCCTTTTTCGACACCAAAGATCATTACCAACCTTATCGCATTAGCGTGAATTCCCCAGCGTCATTCTGCATAGTCGTACGAGTTTTGCAGGGATGCCGAAACTAGACATGGCTCTGTACAGCTCGTCTCTGTAAATACTGTCATACGCGGCCTTGAAATCGATAAAGAGATGTTGAATATCGATATTAAATTCTCGGGTTTTTCCAAGATCTGCCCTAATGTGAAAATTTGGTCTATTGTGGACTTCTCTGGTCTAAAACCACATTGATAAGGACCTATCAAGTTGTTGACGTGGGGTTTCAGACATATTACAGCAGACAAGATCTTATAAGCGACGTTAAGGATGCTTACCCCTCTGTAATTGGCGCAATTGTGAGGGTCTCCCTAAAAAGGATCGGTTATACGATACTGAGGTTCCATTCATCGGGAATGGACCTTTCGATCATATCATGCAGGTGCATGCTCCTTTCCAAATGGTCTCCAGCTACCTTGAAAAGTTCGGCATCAAGGTCACTTGCACCTGCAGTCTTATTTGATTTAAGTTTGCATATAGCAAGCTTAACTTCTTCTAGGTCGGGAGGACGGCATTCTTAATCATCGTCCATGCTGAATGGGGCAATCTGCCTGACAGCGGATTTTGTGTCCTCATCGCCGTTAAGCAGTCTGCAGAAATGATCTGTCCAGATCCTCAGTAGCGACCGTGACTCTATAACTATGTTTCCCTGCTGGTCTTAACAGGCTTGAGTTCGGGGCTTGCAACCCTGGCAGGATCTTTTTACCTTTTCGTAAGACTTCCGAATCTCGTTCCAGTGTCATGGCACCAATTTCAATTTCCTCAAACGAGCGCTTCTCACGCTGCTTCTTTTTCGTTTTGAGAATTCGGTGCTCTTCCCTTCTTTTCTCCTAGTAAATCTCGTTATATGATCGTAAGCAGCCCTTGTTCGTTGTTGCATCAGCATTTGACGTGATTTTTGTTTGGCTGCATTTGCCTGTCTGCATTCTTCATCGGCCGAGTGAAACCCAGAACCTCAGAGGCAGCGGTTCTGATGGCTTCTTGGCATTGCTGCCACTGGTCTTCAATGCTTAATGCTGGCGGCATGACATGGGATTCAAGGATAATTGAAGGGACACTCGATTGGAAAAGGCATTGGCAATCTCTTGCGATTGTAGCTTCCCGACGTCATATCTCTTCAAATTGTTAGCTCGTGCAGGTCGTTAACAAGATATCCTCATTTGTACCTTGGCTACAACAAGGTAGTGATCCATGTCAAAGTTGGCTCCTTGGAAAGTTCGGACATCTAACACACTGGAAGAGAGCTTTGCGTCGATCGCAAAATGATCAATTTGGTTGAAGGTTGATTGATCTGGAGATCGCCATGTGCTTTTATGAATTTTGAGATGCGAAAAGCGTGTACTACTTACAACAAGATCTAGCCCCGCAGCAAAATCGATCAGCCTCAGTCCGTTTTCGGAGGTTTTGTCGTGGAGGCTATGCATACCGATTGTATTTAAAGGCCAGGTCCTTTTGAATCCCTTCGGACATACAGGGCTGGAATATCCAGTGTCAGTGCCCTGCTGCAGGGGTGTGAGTGAATGTGAATGAGTGTGAATGAGCCATCTTCTTTCATTGAAATTTATGGTAAGAATTTAACAGTAGGTTATAAAAATAAAACGCACTGTATGAGCTAAAGAGCACGACCTTTGAGAATGATTCCCCATTTTTTGATTATAAAAATGAATTTGATCGACCTAAACCCTTAATCCAAATTCAAGCTTTTAAATTCAGACGGGAATCTTGCTCATCATTGTGGATAAGACTCAAAGCTTTTTTTAACAAACCATTCGATTGAAAAAAGAGCAAAACAAACAAACACATTTTTTTTAAATAATTTCATTTTAATGTATAACTTCCTAACAACCATTTATTTTCTTCATTTTCATTATTATTTCATGTACTCGTGTTTACATACACAAAACTACAAAGTGGTAATGTTCGACAAATAAAAATTCGACAAAAAAAATTTACAAAGACGAAACAAACAAAAAATGCTCTCTCATGTGGTGTTGCCTCTTAGGATTCAATAAAAGAAAAAGGAAAGGAGAGAAAAAAGCACTTAAAAAGTAGCATTGTTGTTGGTTAACATAGCAAAGAGTATAGAAAGAGCAAGAACAATAATAATAATAATATTTTTTTTGTTTTATAAAATACAACTAAACATTAAACTACACTTCCATACACATAACATATAAATTTTTTTGTTGTTTTGAGTTTACCATACAAATTGATATATACTATATGTTTGTTTTTGCTTCATTTAGATTTTTTTTTTACAATTTTTACATAAATATTTTATATATATAATCGCTTTTTAATTATTTTTAAAAATAGTACTTAGTGTCAGTAATTATTATTTTTCTTTCAAAAATGGCGCATTCTCAGTTTCGTTATAGTAATTCTTTTTTTTTGTTTTCTTTTTATTTTTCTCTATTTTTAATATCGATATCGTTCATATAAAAATATATATAAAATTTTCTTTTTAGTTTTACTCTCTAACTTTTTACATGTTCTGTTTTCTTTTGTCTAAAATATAAATATATGTTCTTTGTTCTTTACTTAATTTTCTTTTTTTTATATTTAATTGTTTTCTTGTTTCATGTTTTCACAAGTGTGTATTTCTTTTTTTGTTTTAATAAATGTGTGTACCTTCTATGTATATTTTCCTCTAATTTAATTTTCTAATCGCTTTTTGTTCTAACTTTAACCACAGAAAACTTAATTCAAAAACTATAATAAAATAAAAGAAAACATATATATGAGGAAGTTCATAACGATTTTTTTGTTCAACAAATATAATTGAAATCTATAATACGCTTAACAATGTATAACAAATTGCATGATTTATTTTGTTTTTTTTTTTTTAAATTACTCATCCATCTTCTTTAAAGTAAACAGAAAAAAAGCTAAGCTTTTTAGCGGGTTGTTTAAACTTCTTCATCGTCCCGTGTGTTTATCATACAAAATTTAACATTAAAGGATTTTTGTTACTTTTAAATATAAATAAAATATCTTAAAAAATATTGCTTTGATTTGAATATTACATATTGTGTATATTTTTTTTTAAACTTTACATAAAAGTAAACATTTACTTTTTTTGTTTTAATAAGAAAATAAACAAAAACGCTTAACGGACGAAACATGTTTTTGAGGTCATTGCAAGTTCCAGAGCAGCAGCAGTGTGGCTTCAGTGGCGGGGAGGAATGTACGTTTTCTTTTGGAATGTTTATAAAAATACTTATATCGTGTGTAAAATAACATTTTCTTTCATCATATGTATCAATATTGTCATCAAAATAGGTTGTTATCTTCTTTTTCTTTTTCTATACAAAATGGCAGCCGGATAATGCGTTTTTCTTTTTTGATATTCTAAGTGGACAGGTCAAATTTTAATTTTTTTAAGTTTTTAGTTTAATTTGTGTGGTCTTAAGGTTATAGCGGAAAGGCGGTTAAAATGTGTGAATGTCTGTGTATGTGATGTCAAGGAGGGGGGAGGCAATATTGCAAGTTTTTAATTTAATATCAGCATTCAGACTTATCCTCTTCAACAAGGTATTGTGTATCCTTTCCGGTATCGGCTGATGGATCTAATTCTCTGGTGCGCAATTGGAGTTGCGGTGATGACTTGTGCGTTATACTGCTGGGGGCTAATATTGCTGATACTGGCTCGGTAAATGGTCCGACTGGTTTCAATTTCGAATTAATATCGTGAGGAACTTCATAGATTCCTGCAAATGAGAGCAGAAAATCCTAATTTATTACACAAAATTCCTAAAAAACTCGTGTATAAGAGAATATAACTGGGATAAAAAAGTTCAAAGCTTCATAGGCCAAAAATCCCACATGCAAACAATTGAACATAAGTTGATCATGTGCAACAGATTTGCAACTATTTCGAGCTCGAGAGAAAAACAAATAAAATACCCTGTCGAAGTAAAGAAGCCGATCATTGAAAAAAAAGCGAAGAGCTTTGAAGAAAACGGCTACGAGGTTTTCAGGTGTCACAATAGACAAACACAGCTTCGAGGTAGTGCAGGGCTTCGTCTACCCAGAATCTGCAACAGACATTAATAACATTGTCAGTGCAGATATCAAATATCAAACAGATATCAAATATCAAACAGAAGAAGACAATAGAGAATTAAAACCCTATCTAAAAAAGCCAAGGTAAACCTTTATAAGACCTTGATCATTTAAAAAAAAAAAAATACTCCCAATGATGTTTTATCCCGTATGCGAATTGTGTGGAAAAGAAGATAGAACAATAAGCTGTATGAGCTGTATCGCGACATGAGCACAATTAGAAAAGTTTGAATCGGCGAGAGTACGATGGCTGCGACATGTAGTGCGGATGGACATCAACGCTCCGGCTCGACGGGTTTTCGCAATTTGTCATGAAATTGCGGAAGGGGGAGACCTCATCTAAGGTGGCACAATCAAGTGGAAGAAAACCTGAACGAACCTACATAGAGCGCAAAACTCACCACGAGTCAAGTCCTTATCGAAAGATATGGATTGAGACCCAGGTTTAAACATGGACTGTAATGCCCACCTAAGTCAATATATTTTAGTAGGCATCAACGCTATTATCACCACCTTTGCTGATGATGCTGCAACATTGGTGATAGATAAACATGATACTAAAGCTTTATTAAAATTGCAAAATGCAGCCGATAAAGTTAGAGTTCGGAGCAAAAATAGAGTATGGAAAAAACAAAAATTTTGAACTCAACGCATGTAATTTAAATAAATTGAAACATAAACAATATGACAATTTTTGTAAACAATGCGCGGTAGTGCTTTACTCCTATACTGCCAACTGCGCTTGAATGATTGTGGATGCAAAGCTTAAATGCTGAGCCCGTCTAAAAGTTTTAAGCCAAAGCCATTCGTGGAGTAATAAATGAGTTTTGGTATTAACGAAATAGCGATCTATAAATCGTGACCTTTAAATTGAAATGGTTACAGATGTAGTCAGAAACACGCTGTACCACACAATCAGAGCCTGTAAAATCATACCAATCCCGAAATGTAAGAGACAATGTTCGGAAATTAATAAGAACTAAGCCTATATGAGCTGATGGGCTAAAAGCAATGGAAAAGTGTGTACCACCGGTAGGTACGATTGCTGAAGCTTTGACAAAAATTTAAATAACAGAACCGTTAGTTCCAGAACCATTAATTCCATAACCGTTAGTTAAATCTTTACTCATTATTTACTTGGGTTTTATTGAACAGCCCTATGAATTAAAAAAAGCTTTTAGGTTTTTTGTCAAAAACTTTCAACCACAAAATCACCGCATTTGAAGAAACATACATGCTTTGCTTATTGTTACCTGTTTGTTACCTGAATTAATTCCAACGAAAACATGATGCTGCTTCAGGGTGAGTTGAAGACAAAACCAAGACTCACAACACTCAGTTCAACGTTATGAAGGAAGTTAAGGTTTGTTAAAAAGCGCTTTGTGGTCGCCAACAGGACAACCGCAGTCCTTGATCGAACGAACCCATTAAGTGCTTAGCCAAGACGTGCAATAGTTTCGTTGGCGCTGTGTTTTTCCCTGGGATCGCCCCAAAGCGTTTTTATAGAAAAACCTCAACTTGTCCTCAATGTCAAACTGTGTTTTTTACGCCCTTTGTTTTTCATGAACAAAGGGCATGTATTTTTCTTCAAGAGACAGGAACGTGTGGTGGTCTTGTGGTTTAACGTTTTTTGAGACTTGAAAACCCAACGAACGAACCTACATAGATACCTTCTAGCTAATATTTTATGAAAAAAAACTTATTTTTCAACAATTTTGAAAAAAAAACTGCCTTCGGTGTTTATATCGAGATTCTTTGACATCATACAAGAAAGATAGAATACTGAAAATGGTATTGAAACTAATGCTAGCAACTTACACCTATTGCGTCGACCAATGGCAACAAAGATCTCCAAGAAAATACATGCACTGTAGACTCTTATAGTATCGAAAAGATAAAAACCATCTTTATTGTTGGATGTGAATTGTTGAATCTAAACTACGTGCCACAACGACCTGATCATCTTATTTTATGTGACATCTGCAACCTCGACGAGAGTGAAGACGTGTAGTATGTTATTGCATAATGTTACATTTTAAAGGAAATTCGAGGGATGTGCTTTGGAGTTGGAACACTAAGCAAAAAAGACCTGATGGCGATTTTGAATGGTGACCTTGGTGGGAATATACAATAATACAGATACTGCAAGTGCTATTGAATGCAGGAACCTCCTACGAGAATGCAACTTTCGAGAACAAACTTTATAGATTGTTATTCAGGGTGTCCCGTACTTCGTGTATTATCACTTGGAGAGTCATATTCTAAGAAAAAAATTGTCCTACAGAATTTAAAAAAAGGCTAACTTTGGTGTACCCTGACCTGTGTTAAATTCGATTTCTTTGTCAATACTGGTGGTAGAGACCAAATTTTTGACTTAATTTTTTGTATAAATAATAATCTTTAAAACTGTATTTAAATTGGGCTTCTATGGGCTTAGGGTTGCCAAATTTTCAGTTTTAAATTATGTTCATTTTTCTTCCCCTAGCAAACTTGACTTTGAGGTAAATTTTTTCAGAAAATAGAGTTTCTTTATTTTTTACAGATGAACAAAACAATAATAAAAAAAAAATTAATAAGTTCATTCAAAAATCCATATATTTTACAAAAGTGTCATCTTAAAATCATTCGGAAGTAGTTCCTGCAGAGGTTTATGGTGATATGGACGAGGCATATTTTCGCCATGTAGTATTCTGGAGACTCTTTGTTTGAAAACATTAAAATGTATAGTCAAGCGCCTTATGCTAATGGAAGGATCGATTTCAACAGCTGCCAGTATTCTTTCGACCGAAACTCTTTTTATGGTTGCAGCTACTGCGTTAGGTCTTGCAACTAATACTCGAAAGGTATTTCCAAAAACATTGTTAGAACTTAGACGGAATCTGTTAGGATAAAGTTCCTGGTATCTTCGTTGTGCTTTTCTAGAACTTCCATTGCAAAACCCATTTACGAATAAAATGTCTGCGTATTCTTCTTTCGTAAATGAAGGCATTTCAAAAAGTTCTCAGATCAGAACTGCAATCGTGACTTATTTTGATAAGCTGATGAACAAGTTTGTTTCCTTATTCTTTTCTACGACCGTTGAACATTCATACTTCAAACTTAAATCTCCATGAGAAGAAGTAAATTAATTCGGATTTTTGTAGCAGGTGAAATACACTTTTTACCCTTTTCATCAGTGCACGCACACTCATAAAAATTACCTTAAAACTTGGAAAACTGTTGCAGCAAAAGTCCATAAAAAATTATTATTCTTTTGTTCATTTGTAAAAAATAAAGAAACTCAACGTCAAAATTTTGCTGGAAGAAGTTATTTTGAACACCGTTTAATATTGAAAATCTAGCAGCACTAAGCCTATAGGACATCAATTTCAATACAGTTTTATGATGGATTTACATGCATCTGCTACTGCAGAGGTGCAGAAAAGTAGAGCGGTACGGATAAAGATTAAAAGGCACAAAAGTTAAAAAGAGAGACGAATAGAATTATGGCTCCAGACGAAAAATTATGGCTGCAGATGAAAACATGTTCATCTGCACCTATAATTTTTCACCCGCATCCTATAACTAAGGAAGTGCAGATGGTGCCTTCCCTCTCTATCAGACAAGTATGAATCTTAAATCTTGTGTCTTTTTCCTTTTTTTATCTACACTTGCAAATGCATGTAAATCCACCATAAAGATTACCAAAAATCACATCCCAAAGTATGTAACACGAATTACGGAACACCCTGTATACTTCTATATTAATTCTTTTCTCCTTTCACTTTATTTTCTTGCAATTAAATTAATTTTTAAATCGGTGTAATCAATAAAAACATGTCAATCTGGTAGACGGCCTTGTGCCAAACCTTAAGACTATTGCTAATAAATACTTGAATATTGTATTGTTAATAAATTAAAAAATTTTAAGAAAAAGCCAATAAAACTATAACTAAAAATTACAGGAGAGATTTGGACCCAAAGCAAGTAATCCCCAGTGACTTCAAAAAGTGTATCTGTATTTACCTGATCCGTTTCCTACAGATGGATCTGTTGTGGTCCCCGATTGCACAGCATCGTACATTGGATTCGAGAAATCACGCGTTTTGTTGCTATTGACTGTTTGCAAATTGTAGCTATCCATTGGTGGGACTTCACTTGGCGGTGGCATATTTTGGAATCCAGGTGCATTGAATTCCACATTTGTGCCATGGCGGAACGTGACACTTTGTGATGATGACAATGTAGGAAGTCTCGCCAATTTTCCACTAAGAAAAGAAAAAATTGGTTGTAAATACCTAAACAAATATATTTTCCTTAAGGCATTTTCTACTTACAATGGCTTCTTCCTGATGACGTACCAAACTCCACCGGCAGCCAGCATCACCAATAATATAACCATAATGGGAACAACAACAGCAGCTACATTTCCTCCTCCAGGTCCAAATGCTCCTCCCACAGCTCGATCGCAATGATCGCCGAGGTATTCGGGCAGACACTCACAGACAAGGTCTCCGTGTTCATTCTCACTACAGAGTCCGCCATTCTGGCACGGGCAGATTCTAGGCGATGCTCGTGGTCTTTCAGCTGGAGCATCACATATAACCTCGGCTGTAGAGCGATGAGATGGAAGTATGCCTGAATTATCTGGACAAGCACAACGACGCCCACCAGGCACAAGAAGACATAAATGAGAGCAGCTGCTTTCGTAGCACGGATTGCGTAGAGAAGTGTTGTAGCGTTTCTCGTGATAAACCTTCAAACCGGATGGGTTAACCAGGTTCCTTTGAACGATCACTTGCACACCACGTCCAAATTTATCTTGTTTCATTAACTCGCCACTGTCACGGGTTACCCAGTACATGTTCGACTCAAAGACGTCCAAGGAAATCGGATGACGCAATTGCTCACCCTTGGTGATGGTTTTTCTTTGTGATCCATCAGGGCGACTCGACTCAATGGTGTTCAGCTTTGAATCAACCCAATAGATAACATGATCCTGTGAGTAATCGATTGTTAGCCCAGCTGGATGACGTATAGCTTCTGTGATCAGTGGTCTTCTCTTAGATCCATCCATCCAAGAAACCTCGATCTTTGGAGCCGAACCAGCGTCAGCCCAGAACATTCTACCCAGTTGAGGATCCACAGCAATAGCCGTGGGAACTTCCAATCCAGAACCAACCACTGCTCGTCTGTATCGTCCATCAGTCTTAGCGACCATTACTCTACCTCGCGGTTTTGAGCCTGTCCTGTCTACTTCTGTCCAGTAAAGATTGTCTGCCAGCCAATCAACGGCAACAGCTGTTGGTTTCGATCCACCCTTCATATTCAAGTCTTGGGCAAAACCGATCTTCGCCTGTCCATCCAATGCATTGACCATGTAAGAGCGCTTGATAGTCTTGTCATAGCTGTCTGCCCAGAAGATGATTTGGGCTCCTGCATTGTAATCTAAAGCTTCAATACGCTTCTCAGCCGCAACAACGTCAAACTCTTCGTGTTTCTGCAAATCAATGCCTCGGATCTCCGGTCCATTCGCGAATACCAAAACCACATCCTGTTTCTCAGCCTTGCATACACCAGACATGCCATCGACGAGACGGAATCCTTCACGACAAGAGCAGGAGTAGGTTCCGTTTAGGTTATGACATTGGTGACTGCAGGTGTGTGTTCTTGTTGCACACTCATCGATGTCATCGCATCTCTTCTTTTGGTCCTTCGATATGATGTAGCCAGGATAGCAGGCGCAAATGTATCCACCATCGGTCAGATTGTGGCAATGATGTTCACATCCTCCACGAGTCAACTCCAAGCACGAACTACTATCGTGGCATCCCAATTCATCAGAAGCATCGCCACAGTCATCAGAGAAGTCACAAACTTGTGATCTTTCCACGCAGTTCTTGTTGGCACACTGATATTGAGTGTAAAGATCGCACGGCCTCTGCTTAGTGGCACACAGAGTCATGTTGTTCTCATCAGATCCATCGCCGCAATTGTCAACTCCATCGCAAATCTGGTATCTAGCCACGCACCGATGATTAGCACACTGGAAGCGACGCAAGGTATCACAGTTGAAGTTCGAACAGACCTTTGGATCTTCGTCTGTTCCATCTCCACAATCATCGGTTCCGTCGCACAGATCTGATGGTGACACACACAAGTTGTTTGCACATTGGAATCGAGATTCAGGGCAGTATCTGCCTCCAGGGAAGCGTGGTGGGCAACCGATCTCATCTGACATATCTCGACAATCTCGATCACCATCACAACGGAAGTACGAAGCAATACAATGACCCGAAGAGCATTGGAACGTTCCATTCTTGCACTGATAACCCTCACAGTTCAGCTCATCGGTGTTGTCTCCACAATCGTCCTCATGATCGCAACGCCAGCGCGAAGATATACATTTGCCGTTTCCACAGTGGAATTCAGACTCTGAACACTCGCGATAGTTGCCTTTGCAAAGTGCCTCTGTTTCGTCGCTTCCATCACCACAATCGTCTGCAAAGTCACACATCCATTGTCTGTAAGGAAGAAAGAGAAGATTAATTAGGATGATCTTTTAGTAAACTTTAAGTAAACTTACTTTGGAATGCACCGGTTGTTTCCGCACTTGAAGTCAGTCGACGTTGAGCACTTGGGACAGTTCTCTGGTAGCTCGTCACTGTTGTCGCGGCAATCATCTTTGCCATCACAGAAAAGCCATTTCGGAATGCATCTATAGTTCGATTGTCCTGGGCACCTTTGCCATCCGGTTGTACAGTTTCTCTGGCGGCACATGTAAGCGGGCTCATCAGAGTCATCACCGCAATCGTTGTCAAAGTCGCACATCCACAGTTTGGGAATACATCTGCCGTTCTTGCAGCTGAACTCTGTGTCAGGATCACAGGTCCGTTTATCTGAAAAAAAAAAAGGATTCTTTTGAGCTCTTGCTATGTCAATAAGTTGGGTTAGACAAACTTACGGCATACAGCAGGATCCTCATCGCTACCATCCTTGCAGTCAGCATCACCATCACACCTCCAACTGTCCAAAATGCAACGTCCACTAGACTTGCACTTGAAGTCCGAATCAGGACATGGTAGTTCGCAGTTTTGTTCATCGCTGCCATCTCCACAATCGTCAGACCCATCACAGATTGTCGCTGAGGGTGTGCAGTTAGTGTTCTTGCATTGGAAGGTTCCAGCGCGACAGTGTCTAGCTGGACATGTGGCTGGTTCATCGGATTCGTCTTTGCAATCCTTCTCTCCATCGCACTTCCAGAACCATGGTATACATTTCTCGTCATTTCCTCCACAACGATGCTGGCCTGTGGTGCAATTTGCAATACAGGTCTTGCTGTCTCTTGCCAAATAGAACTGATTGGGACAGGCACACTTGTAACTTGGAGCTCCTTCCTCAATGTACCCCTCAATGTTCAAATAAGTTGACTCGGCTGGTGGTGAAATCAGGCAAAGATGTGAGCACCCACCGTTGGTCTTGCCACAAGGGTTCGGATAAGGAACCTGCCTCAGTCTATGGTTGATATGTACGTCGTAAGGTCGGTGGGTTGTGTTGCGCAAGGTGGTCAATTCCTTGCCTGTAAACTTGTTTGCTCTCAAAATCGCCTTCAAATTCCAATCGGTCCAGTACAGGTAGTCATCGAACAAGGATATCGCAAAGACATGCGGCACCTGAGGTCCTGACAGCACAATGTGTCTGTGACGTCCTTCCAAATCAGCGTAGGCAATGTAATCTAAATGAGCATCAGCCCAGTATATCCGGTCAGTAAAATAGTCAATAGCCAAAGCATTTGGCCAAGCGATGTCATCTTCCCATGTAAGGATCCTTGTGAAGTTCGACCCGTCCATACCCATTTTAGCGATGTAAGCCTGCAGATGCCAAGAAGTGAAGTATAAGTAACCAATTCCTGGATGAACGACGATGGCTCGCGGATCAACCACGCCACTGCGCAAAGTCTTCCTCTTGGTTCCATCCAACTCGGCTACATCCAGATTCTTTGAGTGTCTGTCCAGCCAATAGAGCTTCCTGCCTACCCAGTCGATAGCAATTCCTTCTAGACCATGTGAATCATGACGAACGACAGCTTCACGCGCTGGTTTCTCACTCATATCAGTGTATTTCGATCGGAAAATAGTTTTGGCTGTCACATCACAGAAGTACATATAGTCCTCCTGGAAGTCGAAGTCCAGAGCGACCACATTCATCAGATCCTGGTGCATGAGGTTGTATTGCTTGCCATCCAGTGACATGTTTCTGACGTAGTACTTGTTGGTAAAGATCAACCAAGCGGTGTCGTTGTCCTTGCGCTTGCATGTGTGCTCGTCGATTTGGCGTTCGTAGTAGCGTTCGTCGCATTTGCAGTAGTAGCCACCTGGTGTGTTAGAACAGTGTTGTGAACAGGCGCCTGGAAGTTCCAGGCATTCGTCAATATCTGCACAAGCCTTTCCATCAGCTAGAAGTCTGAAATTATACAAAACCCGAGGGTTATGAAAAAAACGTTCATTTAGGAAATGAAAAGAACTACTCACTTGTAACCTTGATTACAATCGCAGTAGTAGCTCGTTAGGGTGTCCACACACTTATGGCCACACTGGTGTATCTCGACCTTAGCGCACTCATCCACATTGCAGTGAGATGGTTCATCCGACTCGTCTGTGCAATCAGCCACCTTATTACAAACCAGATGATAGTCAATGCATTGACCGTTTGTACAAGTGAATTGTCCAGCTGGACAAGTGACGTTCTCCTTCTTACAATCAACTTCGTCAGAATGATCGCCACAGTCGTCTTCGCCATCGCATCTGTACTGGTTGCGGATGCACTTGAAGTTCTGACAAGTAAATTCTTGAGGAGAGCACGTCTTGTACTTGGAATTACAGAATTTGCCTTCGTCAGTTCCATCGCCACAGTCATTGTCGTGATCACAAACCCAGCCCTGAAAAAAGGTCAGCATTATTGGAGAATCTCTTAAGCCCATTCGATTTCTTTACCTTATTGATACAGCGGTTGTTGCCACAAGTAAACATATCCTCAGCACACGGTTGCTGTGTCGAGCAGCTGTGAAGTGTTGTATTCTCATCAGCGCCATCGACACAATCTGGATCACCATCACAGATCCATTTCTTTGGAATACATTGAGCACGTCCCCAAGCCTTGTTTTCGACACAAGTGAATTCTGTCTCCTCATCGCACTTACGATCATCTAAAAAAAAAAAAATAATACTCAGCATCAACCCACAAGAGATTAATCCAAAAACTTACTGCACTGATGTCTGTTGTCTTCATCACTGTTATCCAAGCAATCGTTGTCACCATCGCAGATGTATATCCTTGGAATACAGTTTCCATTGTCACAAGTGAACAAATCACCGAAACACGTCCTTCCCTCTGATTTGCAATACTCTGGTGGTTCATCGGCACCATCACCACAATCGTCATCACCATCACAGTACCAAGTCGCTGGAATACAACGATGGTTTGGACAACGGAAGCTGTTTTGAGGGCATGTCCGCTGACTGCAGTGTAGAGGATCTTCATCTGAGTTATCACCGCAATCATTGTCACCATCACACAGCCAATAGGGTTCCACACAGATGTTGGTCTTTTCGCACTTGAGATGATTCGGAGGACATGTTGTGTTGGTTGGGCAACGTTCGTGAGTCTCATCAGATGTAGCGTTATCTTTGCAATCATTGACTCCATTGCAAACTTGAGCTTGTGGGATGCACCGTCCGTTGTTACAGGTAAACTCGCCATCCACACATGGTGGGTAGGTGCAGCCAACTTCGTCAGAGCCGTCCTTGCAGTCGTTCTCATGATCGCACTTCCAAGACTTGAAGATGCATCGACCATTGTTGCAACGGAATTCGTTAGGTGAACACGAATGGAATGCACAGTAGTTGGGATCCTCGTCAGAGTTGTCGCCACAGTCATCGTCACCATCGCATGACCACATGCGCGAGATGCACTTGCCGTTTTGACAGTAGAACTTGCTTGACTCACAGGTGTTGTTTCGTGGAGCACACATCCGACCTTCATTGACGAGCTTTGAATTGTCATCACATTTGCACTCGGCTTTGCCATTCGGTGCCGGATGGCAACTTTGTGCACATCCACCATTGTTTATCTGACATGGATTCACTTGACACTTCTGACGTTCTGAACTGTACACCCTAATGTCACGGGGTGAGTCTTCCAAGCGTTTCACTATCTCGACCATATTAGCTCCAGTGTGTTTCTCAGCGCGATAGACTCCACGAAGTTGCAGATCCGTCCAGTAGATGTAGTTTCTGAAAACACTGATGGCGAAGGGGTAAATTGTTGCTCCCACAAGAAGCTCCCTATCACTTCCATCCAAATTGGCTCTTTCGATCTTCTCACGTACTGCATCAGTCCAGTAGAGCTTGCGGTCATCATAATCGATCGCCAGACCACTTGGTTGGGACAACTCTTTGTCAACTATTGCCCGCTTCAATGAACCAGCCATTGTTGTCCTGAATATCTTTCCTGAAGTTCCAAAACGACCCCAATCGGTGAAGAATAGTGTTCCATTGCAAGGATCTAAGACGATCGCTCGTGGCCTCTCTACTCTGGCGATCATGACGAGTTCAGTTCCATCGAGGTTCATTGCATAAATGGAGTTATTGGAGCTGTCTGTCCAGTAGATCTTGTTTTGTGTCCAATCATAGGCGATTCCTTCAGGATTGATACCCTTGTTCAGCACCACAGTTACATCTTCCAAAGAAGGACTGTTAGCTTTTGTGTAGGCAATCTTGGCCCATGGACGAATTTGAGTGTACAGCAGTCGGTTGTCTTTGTAGTCAAAGTCAAGGCCAACTACATTTGTGAGATTCGTCATTGGTGCGAAGGGCACTTGAGTGGATCTGGGATCCAAATTAACGGCTCTTATTTCTGTTCTCGTAGCAAACACCAAGTATTCGTTTACAGTCTCACATTTCCTACCATCAGCATTGAGTTTTCCTGTTGCACAGTCGCACTTGAAGTTCAGTCTTGATGGACTTGATGCATCTGGTGGGAAACTGAAGCATAGCTGGTCACATCCACCGTTGCCAAGTCGGGCGCAGGGGTTGCTCTCATCTGGTGGTTGATTGTTAATGTTGTAGATGGCAATGTCGCGCAGTTTCTGTAGATTTGTCCGGACCCTCTCTGGCATCGAGTTGTTTCCGGGAAGCTTGGAGGCCTTAAACACTGTCATGAGATTACGATCGACCCAATAGACGTCCCCAAGGTAAATAGCGATTCCCATTGGATTAGGCAGATTTCTACGGATGATCTGTCTGTTTCCACCGGAATATGAAATTTTTTGAATGGTGTCAAGTTTCGAGTCGACCCAGTAAACGTCATGAGTGAGCATGTCCACTGTCAAGTCACGCGGGTTCGAAATGCCCGATGTAACTACCGGTGTCCAGTTTGATCCATCCAAATAGGCCTTGCCAATCCTTGGATATTGTCCATAGTCAATCCAGTAGAGAAGCCTCTTGATTGGATTCACAGCCAGTTCTCTAGGAGCATCATTCGTGGTCTTCACAAGTATCTTACGGTTCGATCCGTCCAACCAACTCACTTCGACGTAGTTCTCATGTGGAAACACGTTGGTGAAGTATAAGTTTCCAGCCACCCAATCGACGGTGATCCCTCTGATGCCATTACTGCCAATGCCATCCTTGATGATGTGTTGAAGTTCAGTTCCATTTGGACGAATACGGAAGATTCCGTTCCAGTAGCCACGGTTGTACTCAGCCCAGTAGATCCATTGCTCTCGGAACACGACATCAACATGAAGAATATGATGTCCCGATCCGCTTATTGGCACCATAGCCTCAGAGCTATCAGTCAAGCTGTATCCACGAGTCATGTCGAGTTGTGAGACCACAGCAAACGTCTTGTAGGCCACACAGTTGATATCATTCTCCTTCCTGTAACCAATTCCACAGGCACAAGTTCTCGACGAACCTTCATCAGGAATACACAAGTGTTCACAACCTCCATTGTTTGTCTGACAAGGATGCTGCATCATCGATCGTTTCTTGTAGATCATCATGTTCTTTAAGTCTGGCTCGTTGTCTATGATCACTTTGGGGTTATCGCCTCTTGGTAAATCAACTCGTACGATCTTCTCATACACTGGATCCAAATAATATAGCCTCGAATCGAGAATTCCCAGGCTCTTTGGCCTAGCGATCGCATTTGCCTCGGACAAGATCACTCTGAGGTTTTCTCCGTTGTAGTCCATGGCGCACACTGCCGATGGGAACTGCGTGCTGTAGTAGATTTGTTTCTTTTCAATATCCAGCGCAATACTTTCAGGACGGTCAATGTCTTCCTTGAGAACCAACGAATTCGTTCCAGCCATGTTCACTCTGCCGATCTTCACTGGTACACCAAAGCCTCCTTCATCGATCCAGAAGAGTTTTCCTTCACTGGGATCTAATGTCAAGGCCTTGGGTTTCGATACCGATGTTCGATTGCCATCATTAGCCAAGATAATTGTTCGGTACTTGATCTTACTGTCAACTCTCACAGCTTCGATGTTACTGGCTATTCTGTTTCCCATGTAAATGTTCCTTCCCAACCAATCAAAAGCTATTGTGTAAGGAGCTCCAACAATGCCAGTGTCCATTCCGAGGAATTGAGTCTTATTACCACCTCCATAGGGAGTTGTGTATATGGTGCAGTTTTCGTCATCGTCTTCACGTCCTTGAACCCAGAATAGTGTTTCACCCTTGCGATCAAAGTCTAGACCAGTGCTACTATCGATTCCAATGACTGGCGCCAAGGAACCAGCTCTGGCGTCACCTCCATTCAATGGTATGTCAACAATCTGTGTTCCCTTCACCACCATAATGAAGGGATTCTCCTCTTCAACGCAACGTCCTTCCGAAAGCAGTCTAAAGCCTGGCTTGCACTTGCAAGAGTACCCTTCCTTCGCACTTGGACTCAGCAAGCACAAGTGTTGACAGTTGGACTTTGTGCACGGGTTTTCATACATTGGCTGCAGAGACGGATGATGAACATGGATAGACAGTGGCTGGCTGATAAGATGAGACACCACTGTTTGGTTCTTTCCACGGAACTTGTTGGCTGATAAGACTCTGTTTAGTTGACGATCGGTCCAGTAGAGGGTGTCTTCAAAGAGAGACAACGAGTGTGGATGTAGGAGATAATGACTTCCCGCCAAGACCTGCTGACGGCCAGTTCCGTTGTAGTAGCAAAAATCGATAAAGTCCAGCTTTGAGTCGGCAAAGTACACTCTTTTGGTGGCGATGTCTAGAGTGAGTCCATTTGGCCAGTAGATCTTTGTATTGATGATCGTCTCCCGCATAGTTCCATCCATTCCAATTCGTTCAATGCGTGGGTTCTCACCCCAATCAGTCCAGAAAATAAATCTGGCGCCCTCACTAGGATCTAGGCACATACCTCGGGGTTGAGTGATGTTTTCACGCACCAAAACCAGTCTATTAGAGCCATTCTCTGAAGATACTTCAATTGTGTTAAGTTTGCTATCCAACCAGTAGAGATTTTGTCCAACCCAATCATAGGCCAGACCCTCCACTAAGTCCAGTCCGGTTGTGATGATTTCTTGAGGTTCCATTCCTCGGTCTAAACGAGATATCTTCTTTAACTTCATGTCACTCCAAAAGATCGTTCCAGTGTGCATATTCGAAGCTGTTGCAACAACGTTCTCCACAATAATCGGCACCCTTTCGAGTCCCTGTTCCTTCAAATCAGCTACCAAAATCGAGTGACGATTTGAGATTATGAGGAAAGCTGCAGAGTGGTTAACGGCCTTGCAGCTGTGTTTGTTCGGTTCTAGAATATAGCCATCAGTACAGGAGCAAAAGTAGGAGCCCTTTGTGTTTGTACAAGCTTGCGAGCACAAGCCAGGTGGATCACACTCGTTGGTGTCTTCACAAGTGTATCCGTCAGTTCCAAGCTCCGAGCCGGGTGGACAAATGCACATTGCTCCCAAAGGAGTTTTTTGACATCCGCTGGTACAAAGTCCAGTTTGATGTTGACACTCTGCTAAGTCACAACCCTCTCCCTCATCTGATCCATTTGGACAATCCATTGAGCCATCACAAACGGATGTAATATTCACACACCTCTCAGTTACTCCAGGACACTGCCATTGACCATGTGGACACTTGAATGGAGGCGCCACACAAGCATGCATGGAACTCTCATCCGAGCCGTCTCCACAATCGTCCTTGCCATCACAGATGTAAGCTTTGAACACGCAGTTAGAATTATTGCACTTGAAGAAGTTAGGCGCACACGATATTTGTCCACAATCTTCCTCATCAGAATGATCACTACAGTCATTGGAACCATCACAATGCCATGAAATTGGTATACAGAACCCAGAACCCTTACAGCGGAAGTGTTTCTCCATGTTGCATTGATTTGGACCGGTTGAGGGGCATCCCAGCTCATCACTGCCATCGTTACAATCGGGAATTCCATCACACTTATATGACTCCTCAACACACTGCCTCAGATCGGCGCACTTGAATTGATTCGCCAGACATGTGATCGGGGGACAGTCTTTCTCATCTTGTTTGTCAAAACAATCATCATCACCATCACAAACCCAACTTTGTGGTATACAGTGTCCTGTTCTGGGACATGTGAACTGGAAGTATGCGCAAGTCTTCTCCGCACAAAAGTCTCCTTCATCAGAGCCATCGCCACAGTCGTTTTCACTATCGCATTTCCACATATTCGGAATGCAGCGTCCGTTGGCGCAAGCAAATTGGGCAGAACCACAAGTTACGTTGCCGCACTCAAGTTCGTCTGAATTGTCACCACAATCGTTCTCCTGGTCACAACGGAAGTTCAGTGGAATGCAACGCCCAGACTTGCATTGGAATTCGTTTGATCCGCATGTTGGTTCTGCAATAAATGGGGACAGATATTAGGAATCAAATACTTAAAGTCACTCTTTCTTTAGTTTCACTTGAGTGGGATGTGGTGAAATGAAATAAGATGGGTAAGTTAACTGGGATGAGTGAAATATGATTAGTAAAAGATGTTTTAGGAAAGGTGCATTCAAAGGGAAGCGAATTCAAAAAGGATCATTGAGCAGAGTCCATTCAAATCAATTTCAAGAAATAAGTTTGGCTGATCCCATTGGGATCAGCTGAACGAGATTAGTTTGATCGCAGAATTTATAGTCGAGGTAAGTTGATGGGATCGGATTAGTAGTTGAGGTTAGTTAATATGTTCAGTTGTATGGGATTAGCCATGGGATCAGCCATGAGATCAGGCATGAGATCAGGCATGAGATCAGCCATTGGATCAGCCATAGGATCAGGTATGGAATCAGGCATGGGATCAGTCATGGGATCAGCCATCTGATCAGCCATGAGATCAGGCATGGGATCAGCGATGGGATCAGTCATATGATCAGCCATTGGATCAGCCATTGGATCAGCCATTGGACCAGCCATTGGATCAGTCATTGGATCAGACATTGGATCAACCATTGGATCGGGCATGGGATCAGGCATAGGATCAGCCATGAGATCAGGCATGGGATCAGTGATGGGATCAGTCATATGATCAGCCATTGGATCAGCCATTGGATCAGCCATTGGACCAGCCATTGGATCAGCCATTGGATCAGCCATTGGATCAACCATTGGATCAGGCATGGGATCAGGGATAGGATCAGCCATGGGATCAGGCATAGGATCAGCGATGGAATCAGTCATATGATCAGCCATTGGATCAGCCATTGGACCAGCAATGGGAGCAGGCATGAGATCAGTCCAAAGAAATGATTATGAAATAATGTGGGATGTGTTCCAAAAGTAGTATGATCCAAACATGATCAGTGAAATGAATACAGTAATCAAAATCAGTCAAAAAAGTAATAGAGTGAGACTGAGTGAGGATGGTATGAATAGGTTGAATTAAATTCATTGAATTGAGTGGGATAAGATGGTGGGATTCTTAAAATGGGGTAAATTTTAAAAGGTTATACTTCAGTCTCGACTTACTTGTGCAGTTCTGCTCTTCGTCACTGTTGTCAAGACAATCATCATCGCCATCGCATACCCATGACTTAGGAATACACCTCTGGTTGTTACACGTAAAGTCCCATGAGTTCGGACAGGGTTGCACTGGTGGCTCTGCAGTTGGATCAGCAACGCACGAACGTTCGTCATCGGCCAATCGCTCTCCATATGGACACGAACACCTTGGCAGAAGTTCGCCTGTTGAATCGTTCTTCGGCACTGCAAAGCAGATCTTTTCACATCCTCCATTGTTGTTGTGGCACGGTTGCTTTTCTTCAATTTTCTGTACATCTCTACTATAAACCTTCACTCCGTATAATCGATTCGTTTGTGGTTCTCGAACCATCATCTCCTCTTGCTCTCCCGTGAGTTTGTGTAAACGAATGATAGCATCCAATCTCCAATCTGTGATATACATCCACTCGTTGTGTATGACAATCGAGAAGGGATGGCGCACAAGCCGTGAGTTTACTGTCCTTATATCTGTACCATCAAGATTTGAATGTTGAACATGATCAAGCAGCGCATCGCACCAATACACACGATCGGCTTTGAAATCAATCGACAAACCATTTGGCCAACCAAGGGTCACATTTTTGAATACCAATAAGTTTGATCCGTCAGAGTTGGCTCGGGTGATGTTAGCTGGACGGTCCCATTCGGAGAAGAAAATGAATCCTCTGTTTGGGTGAACAACAATGGCACGTGGTCTTTTTAAATTTTTCAGCAAAGTCCTACGATGAGTGACATTTCTTGTCGATAGGACATTCAACGTTCCCTTTCGACTGTCAATGTAGTACAAGTTCTTTGAAGCCCAGTCAACGGCAAGGCCTTCAACTCCTTCATTTTGCGAGGCCAATACAATCTCTCGTCCAGTTCCGTTACGATGCACTCGATATATGACATCTTGTAGAACATCCGAATAGTAAATAAACTCATCACGAGAATCAAAGTCAAGGCCAACAAAGCGAGCCCGTCTCGATACAACTGGCAGAATAGCATCACTGAAGCCTTCAATTACTGGCTCCAAGACCTTTCCTTTGATGAATCGTTGCTGAGAGTACATCAGGAACTCCCGCACTATTTTGCAGTTCTTCAGATCCTTTTGCAGTTGATAGCCAGTGTTACATGCACATCGATAGCCAAGGCCTGTAGGGGCTCCTTTGACAGCTGTCACAATGCACATGTGATTGCATCCACCATTGTTGGAGCCACATGGATTGGTCACTCTCGGTTGGCTCAGTGCATGAACAGCAATTATCGCCTTTGGCTCACGAATGTCCTTTGCCTTGTAAGTAACCTGAATTGATGATGGTCCCTCAAACTTGTCCACTGACATAATTCCCTGTTTTGTTGCATCAGTCCAGAAGATTTTGTTCTCAAACAACGCCAAACGCGACGGACTTGGAACTTGTTGCCCACGAAGAACCATCACACGATTGTTTCCCTCATAGTCCACAGATTCGATGTAGTCCAACAGCGAGTCACACCAAAACACTCTCTTTGAAATTATATCAACTGTTACACCTGACGCCTTGTAAGCAGCTTCAGATACAACGGATGTAGCATGTGTTCCGTCCATATGCGCTCGAAGCACTTGTCCTCCATCAGCAACGAACATCAATCCAGATGTAGGATCCAGAGCCAAATCGGCAGGGCTGGTTAGGTTTGATCCAAGAACTACAGCATGCCAGTTGCCACTCAACTCAAACACATCGATCTTCTGTCCAACCAAATCCGCCACATAGATCTTGTCACCAACCCAATCCACGGCCAAAGCAACTGGTGCCCAGGTTCCTGGAAGAGTCAGGTCGAGGGGATTGATTGCACCTCGGTATTCGTCCAATTGCAATGATTGCACCTTTCGCGTTTTGGTATCCGACCAATACAAGGTATTGCGTCCATAATGGAAAGCTAAACCACTAGCTGCTGTAGCATTGGCCACACCTCGGGGATCATTGCCATGTGACATTCGAACAATCGCTCGGTCATGTGCAAAAAACAACTCGAGGTTATTAGCGTCTCCCGCTATGCACTTGGAATTGTTAATCAGGGAATAGCCACTAGCGCAACTGCAAATGTAGGAACCTTCAGTATTTGTGCACAGCTGGTCACAATGTCCCCATTCGGCACATTCATCCAAATCCACACAAGTTCGGTTATCAGAGGATAGCGATTGTCCCGGTCGACAGTAACACACACCTCCAGTTAATGATGGGCCACATTTGTGTTCGCAACTCAATGCAGGACATGATGCAATTGCTGAAACAAAAACAAGATTACAACAACCTTTGGGGGGAAAAAAGGCTCAGATATAACTTACAACAAGCAGTTTCTTCATCACTTCCGTCCTCGCAGTCGCGTTTCCCATCACAAAGTTGAGATTTGAGGATACATTTGGGTGCACCAGCTGGACCACCTCGTGGACAAAGGAACTTATTATCTGGACATGCAATTGCAGTACAATTCGCTTCATCACTTTCGTCAGCACAATCGTGATACCCATCACAGTAAAAGTTGGCAGGAATGCACAAAGCATTTGTGCACCGGAATTGACCATTGTGACACGGAGGAAAATCTATGTATACAACAAGGGGTGGTTTATTTTGTAATTTATTCGATCCCATTGCTATACTTACTGCATCCTTGTTCGTCGGACTTGTCACCACAGTCGTCACGATGATTGCATTTTAAAGTGGCATCGATGCACTTTTGTCCGTTGGCACATCGAAACTGATCCAGGCGACACGATTCACCCGTGCAGCCCTCTTCGTCACGACCATTACGACAGTCCAAATATCCATCGCAACGCTTCTCTTTTGGCACACATGGCCCAGATAAGCGACCTCCTTCGGGAGCAGCACCACCGACAGCATTACAAAAGACGTCTGTCGTCTGGCATTTTCTATAAGCTACAAGCGAAACACGAAAAAAAGGACATTTTTCAAATTAAAAAGTTCAAGCACTGCACAGGCACACACACATTATAAAGAGTTCAAGGAGATGCACTTGTAATCTTACAAGTGGGTCATAGGGCTTCTACAGTCCCTTAGAGCTTCGAGCATTGCCTTAAGGGACTGCATCTTGATTTTTTTTTTGTGGGGAAGTCTTTTGGCATGTTAACTTTTTCAGAGATTTTTCTCGTTTCTAGAAATTACACGGTGAATAGCTTTTCTAGTGCCCTTGCGAAAGAACTTCCCTTCCTATGCCAAAGATGAGAAGTATTGGGAGCATTTCCCTGTACTTTTCTAGAATTATTCTTTTTTTTTTAGGAAGTGATTACGACTATGAAGGATGTAAACTAACACAAACACACACACTAACACAGGTGCACACAGGTCTCTTCATTTACTGATTGAACTCCATTTTTCTCAATCTACGGTTGGGGAGCAGTTTAAATGATGGCGTTCCAAGAACTTCTTTTTATTTTACTTTAAAGATTAAAATTGAGATGAGACTTTTTTCCCACGATGGCAAAGGTTTACTGATTTTCTTCCTTCTCCTTGTGAAAATGAAGTCAATTTCGTGATTTAAAAAAAGTGTAATGAATTAGTTGAGCACGGTTATGTCCTTGGAGAGATAAAATTCTCTTCGGTCGAGTGGAAAATCTTCTGGAATCTCTTAAAAGAAAAACTACTTAGAAAGGATGGTGCACTCAGCGTGCAGGTGTTTGAATCGCATTGAAGTTGCCAATTGTGTTAGGATGTGAGGAATACTAATTAATTGAGAGTTACTTGGAAGAGTTAGAGGTGGGTTTTAATCTTGTAACTTATTTTTTTTGTGACCAAACTTAAGACGGCATAAATTTTCAAGGATGAAGAAACTTGCGTTTGCTTTTGGCGAACGAAGATGGGATTGGGTTTGAAATGCCTTGGGAGTAAATGGACTCAAATTGAGAAAATATAAAAAGAAAACTTTAATATACTTTGGATAGGAGGTAATTGCCGCTTTCAGTGCAAGGCCATTTTTTAAAAAAAGAAAGGTGCAGGAAAGTTTTACAATTCACAAAGTAGTTGTTCCAACTAATTGCAAATGTGGCGGAAGTTTGTTTTGACTTTCAAGCAAAACTATAATTCTTCTTGTTCGTTGAAGAAGGATTTTTTTTCCTGGTGTGGCATATTTCTGGGCAGCGACAAATGAAGTGAGTGGTATGCACATGTTCGTCTTCGTCATTGCATCCTCTACATAAGTCATTGGTGCAAAGCCCCATTTTCTTTTTGTGGTACAATATTACAGGTTGTTTCCTGTTATAATACTGATTATTCATCGTAAAGAGGGTCTATTCAGCTATAGCAGCCTTCCGATCTGTCCCTATCGTATTTTGGACATCGTTTCCTGGAGGCAACACTTCGCGAAAGCAAAAAACAACCTTTAATTTTATAAGAGTGGCAGGAATCGCTGTTATTGGTGCCGGACGCGTGGGTTCGAACCCCGCTCTGGACATCTACTTTTCTTTCAACCTCCCAATTTCTTTTGGACGCCGTCCTTGAGGTTAAATACGAAATTACAACAACCTTATTTCAATCTACTGCACCACAGAAAAAAAAAAGGAAGGCTGCTACCCTAGTAGTACAATGGGCCGGCAATTAGGCCTGAGTGCTCCTGATTAGCGTAAGCCTCCTCTTTTTACTAAAAAAAAGTGTTTGTGTTTGAAGGAGCTGGCAAGGTTGAGGCTGTTTTAAAAAGGGGCCTAATAACTTGTAGATCTTTGGAGCCTTATAACAGCGTTCGTTCACCTGTTGTTTCATGTTCTCAATGCTAGCAAAAACTTAAGATGTTTATCAGATATTCCCAGCCTTTTACTCACGGGCCACCAGGTGCCTTATAACATGTCGATTTCGCGCTCTAGTCTTGCCTCAGTTGGCCATATTAAATATCCGCCATAACAACTAAGTTGACACTCTTAATGTATTCACAGATTTACCAGAAGAACAGTGGTCTTCCTTTGTAAAGAGGCCGTAAAGACACCACATTGAGGCTCGAGGATAATCATCTGCTAAATTAGTTAATAATTGAGCTGTAATTGAAAGTCACAGGTAAGCTCTCAAAAAAGAGTTTCTGACCCTTCCTATATGTTTTAATGTTTTCATTTAGATACCTTGGCCATGCCCGCCCGCTGCCATGCGTTGAAAAACTAAAAACACGTCACAATTTGAAGAATAAGCTAAATGTTTTTTTTTTTTGTTGAAGAGTTAATTAAAATTTAGATGATCTAAAGGAAACATCAGACAGTGGATATTTATGGCTGTCAGCTCGGCTAACACCCTGTCTGTTGGGCCCATTGTGGTACCACGGTGGATCTCATCCTTATGGAACCATTTTGAGCTTACAATGAAGGGGTCGATATGTGGAAAGATTGGAGAGAATCAATTTTTTGGGTCCAAAAAGGTAGCAGCATTTTTGATCATATTTGTGTGAGTTCCTTGGTGTTACTAGGTTTGTTCGTTGATGGCCTGGGGTTGCCCTGTGGTCGCCACAAAATGTGTCGCACTGAATGTCGAACTTAGTGTTTTTTTTAGCTCTGGGTCTATCCCCAAGTCTCCCAAAACAGGGCTGTCTTATGATATGCATTTTTCTTCAAATGACAGGGATGTGTTGTGATTTTGTAATTCAACGTTTTTTGAGAACTGAAAACCCAGGTATTTTTTGACAACTCAAAGGGTTGTTATGGAAACCTGGGTCGACTTTATTTTTTGCATCTTCGAGTCTTAAGTGGCACTGAACTTAGAGCTACTTTAGTTAATGTTCAACGAACGAGCCTATTGTCATTTTCATACTTTTTTTTATTAGATTTTTTGGCTTCTGACGTCACAGTTTTCAAGACCTCACTGTATCATGTATCATCTTCTTACATTTTGTCATGAAAGTGAGAGTCCCAACTATCCTCAGTAAAACTAAGGATTCCTTCTTGACGAAGGAAGCTGTAGTGAATCGTAACGAAATTTCGTTTCCTAAACCACTGAAGTTTTTGTTATACTTTGTTAGATGAAATAAATTGAACTAAACTAAAATAAAAAAAACTTAAAATATCAAACAAATGTCAACAACTAATTCAAAAATGAGATCCTTTCCCATTTTTAATTTTCCTTTTCTGCGCAAGGTAAACCTACCAAATCTGATTTGGTATTAGGGTAGTGTAACTCGGGCAGAAAAGCAGTAAAACATCAAACTCCACATAATTCTCACTTCTAGTGACCATATCAGTCATCAACTGCAAAAGACCGAATTAAGAGAGGCTTCCAAAAAAGGCTGAAGAAACTCTAGCAGTACAAAATGGGAACTATCCGATTGATGACATTGACGACTCGCTAGAGCTAGCTTTTCCAAAGCATTAAATAGCCAAAAGCACTCTATTGCACTGATTGATAAGTACCAAGCTTCAGGTTTCTATTACGAAGCATCTAGCAAGGATCCATTGCCAAAAGCACAGTGCGTTTAAAAACAACTATATCAGACCATGTGGAGCAAATTGTAATGTTGTGTCAACATAATTGCCAACTTTAAAAGCGGCTACAGTCAGTTAAACGTGGACTTGCACTTTTTACATTCAGGAACATCAACCGACTTATTATGGTGAGAAATCAACAGCGTGTCGGAAGGCTCGTGTGTTCAAGCCAGGTTGCAATGTGATAGCCACAAAGAGTTTTTTGAAAAAATTTATTTAATACGACCCGAATGTCAGACTCAGTGTCTTCAGCCCTGAACTTGACCTCAACTCGCCCTTAATTAAAACCACGTTTTCGCTGAGGCGATTTGAGGTAGCAAACGGGGTTGTCAAATGGCATGTGTTTTTCCTTAAGTGACAAGCCTCTGTGGTGGTTTTTTGGTTTAGCGTTTCTTGAAAATTGACAAGCTGATGCTTTTTTTTCTGAAATTTCATGGGCTTGCTTAGAAAACCTGCGACAAGTTCAACGAACGAACCTTTTGTCATAAAAAAAAAAACGCTTGACAGGGTTGAAGCGTTTGCTGCGCTTTTCATTTTCATTTTTCTTTCACGCTAGTCCGAATTACCTTTCAATTTTGTTGTGTCAAAGGACAAACCGATGATAATGAAACGAAAAAGGAATGAACCCTTTTTCCGAATAGCTTTGTAAGGCAAGGAAAGTTGAAGATATATTTAAAATAATTTCTAGTCACTAAAGCTTATCCTCTTCCAAAATGTAACACTTTTGAAGGGAGGTCAGGCCAACTATTCCAAAGAACAGCAAATTTATGCTAAATTTTAAAGCTTTCCTTGCCATTTCAGAACTGCTCATGTTTATTGCCTAGAAACAAAGAACGGTAGCTGGATATTTGATTTGGTATTTTGAATGTATCCGCACCCATGATCTTTGTAGCTGCCATGGAAGTATTTAGAAGATATCAAAAAAATCGTATTTTGTACCAATTCCGCAAAAGCTTGAAAGTCTGCGAACATTGTGTGAAGTAGACGCCCCTCCCTAACAAAATTCCATCTTGGGCTAAATATGTCCAAAGATTCAAATAAAATCTATGGCAACAAATTGAAAGCGTCCTATGCATTTTGTAACTGGCTTTGCTGTGGAGCTATATCTCATATGTATACTTCATTTAAAGAGAAGTTGTAACCGTAGTAAATTAAAGCTTAAGGACCTTTAAGCGTCATCACCTTGACAAGAAGGAGTCATAAATAAACTTTCCATACTTAAGCCAACCTACTTAAAGTTGACAACCGTGCGTTCACGCTCGTTCATTTGAAGTCATTTTAACCAAGTTGACGAGCAAGAATGCTAACATCGCAGTGACGTCCTCCACCTAGAGACCATACTACTCCAGCTCCGTTCAGTAAATCAGTTGCAATATATACTCGTACTCCATCTTTATAAAATTTATTCAAGCGAATGTTTTGCAAAAAGTGCCGCGCAACATTCTTGAGAATGAAAAATGCAATTAAAACGACTCATAAACATCCCCTAGCTACGGCTGCGACGAGTAAAGTTGCGTGTGTGCTCAAACGATGAGGATTAAAATTAAAAAAAAAAACTTAAGAAAAAAAAAAAACCAACACTTTGAAGACATTCCAGGAAGTTTATTACACTTTTGATAACAAACGAGACGCGCAAAATTAAACAAACACCTTAGAGGCACCTTTTTGAAGAAGAAAGTTTTGCACTCCTACTTCCTGTCGCCAGTTTGCCCTGAGTAAATTTAAACGAAAAAGGAAAAAAAAAAAATTGAAGGTACCTAGGTATGTAAGAAAAAATGCTGACGACGCAAAATTTACGTGACAATGACGCACGAGACTAAACAAGTTTTCTTAATGAGGGTTAAATATTTTCTTTTAAAAAATTGTGCCACTGAATCTTCGTTAAACGTTAAACAACTTAAAGGCATTTCTTTCGTAATTGAGGGGTAAATTGGTTTGCATAGTCTGTACTTAGTGAGTGAGTGTCGGTGGAGGAACTGGTAATAGTACGTTTATAGGTGGCATCTGCATTCAATGTTGAATTTTAAGAAGAAGGTAAAAAAAAAACACTCCGTATCATCAAATGTGTCTTCGCTAAGCAGGACCTAACAGAAAGTCTAAAGGGGAAGCGATAAATTTTTTAATGAGTAAGGGAACGGCCTTTGCCTTGTAAAACAAATATAAACATTAACGCCTCCAAAGAAGTTCAAAGATGTGGCCAAGAGAAAGAATATGAGATAATTTTGGATATAATTTAGGTTCACAGCTGCCTTTGACTTGTTTTGTTAGCAACCACATGATATATGACCATTAGCGTCAGTAAAAAAAAAAAAAAACTAAAATACACCACATCGATACTACCTAATCGAAACACCAAACTATGCGAAGATCACTCCTATATTTTAAACAATCTTCAAGTAAGGGAAGACTTGGTCGTCCGAGGGTTTACCGAGGGGCACACATTGAAATCCATTGTGTCAACCCATAGAAAATTCCAGAGCAGTTCTTTTGCTCCTGAAATCCATCAGAATACTGTGATCCCCTGTGGGTGATAGACGAGCTCAGGTTTATGGAGGGAGATAATCTCGTTACCAAGTATTCGCCTTCTAAGATCGAGAAGTGTTGGAACTCTATTATATTGTGCAGTAATATTTTTTCATTTTCGGGTCAAACGCCTTCTTTAGGCTTTGAGGATTAGCCTGCTAGGTTTTAGCTTAGAAATTTTTATATATTTTTTTTATATAATTCTGACATAGGTAAAAGTTTTGAAAAATTGAAAAGTCGCAGAGTAACATGGATAGCTGAGAGGAAGGAGGTCAATTTGTTTTTTGTGTTTGACAAAAAAAAATTATTTCCATGAGAATAACAGGAATTGCTTACAATTCAAGCGAATGAGACTTTCAATTCAAACCATTGCAAAAAGCTCACTTTAAATTGTCCCATTTTATCAGAGATTTATGACTGATTGATTTCGTTTTACACGAACCAACACAAGTCACACGACGTGTTTCTAAAACCTCTTATGGCTCGATTGGAGATCGTGTTATACAACATAAAATGGGCTTCTTCGTGTGTGTACATGCATAATCACATCCTCTATTTTCATTGTCAATCAAGGATGGAACTTAAACTAATTTATCTCAACCAAAGTACCGAAGGCTACTTTGTGGTAACAACTCATTGGTTTCATATTTTTGGTTTAAGACCCGCTACGTCTGGTTTACTTTTGTTCGGATCGCAATAAATTTAATTGAGTTAATATATTTCTGTTTTCAATTTTCATCACCTGAACATCTCCAACACCTGAACACCTGGAGCCATCCATGCGACATGTTTTATCCATATTTGGATAAATGTTCTATAAATTCCATTCTTGCAGGAACAAAAAAAAAAAAAGACGTTTCAATGATCCACAATCTGGTCTTATCAAAAAGCTTTGAGAAGAAATGTGGTATTGAAGGTATTCCTGAACTAAATCATTTTCTAAATCTTAAGGATACATTTTTTCAACGAAATGGCTTTTTCCGCCCAGGAAACGAAACTCATTTTTGGTAAGAAACGAAAACTTCTCAGTGAATTCGGTGTAGGCTTTCCCGATTTTTCTAAAAGTGCAAACTCTTTACCCTGAAAGTTGTACTGGCAGCCATTAAAATAACTTCTCTAGAATGTCTATTTTGTTTTTTTCCAATCTTTGTGGTATATTGCTTCGATAAGCTTAATTCCATGGAATTTTCTTCGAAAAACTTTAAGTTTTCCTCGAGGTTCCAATCCCAGCAGAGATAAAAACATTTTTTCACGGCTATCGCCTTTCGCGAGGAATTGGCAAGTCCATACATTTTTTCAACGAAATGGCTTTTCCGCCCAGGAAACGAAACTCATTTTTGGTAAGAAACGAAAACTTCTCAGTGAATTCGGTGTAGGCTTTCCCGATTTTTCTAAAAGTGCAAACTCTTTACCCTGAAAGTTGTACTGGCAGCCATTAAAATAACTTCTCTAGAATGTCTATTTTGTTTTTTTCCAATCTTTGTGGTATATTGCTTCGATAAGCTTAATTCCATGGAATTTTCTTCGAAAAACTTTAAGTTTTCCTCGAGGTTCCAATCCCAGCAGAGATAAAAACATTTTTTCACGGCTATCGCCTTTCGCGAGGAATTGGCAAGTCCTCCGTTAGTAATTTCATTGCCATGAAAAGCGATTTCTCAATTAGCCGTTTGGAACCGGCAGAAAATTGTAGGTCCCCTCCTTTCCCACACAAGGCACAAGGGCCTAGCGCATTTCTCACAACCATGCCTTGTGAGGGAATGGAGGGGACCTACAATTTTTCGCCGGTTCCGAACGGCTAATTGAGAAAGCGCTATTCATGGCAATGAATTTACTAACGGAGGACTTGCCAATTCCTCGCGAAAGGCGATACCCGTGGAAAAACATTTTTGCATTTTGCCTCTGCTGGGATTCGAACCTCGAACCTCTGGGTTAGCAGGTGGACATGCTAACCATTACGCCACGGGTACCAGCCGTAATTAGTACAGGAAATAAAAAAAATAATAAATAAAAATCGACAGCCTCTGTGCCCAATATTTTCATAACATTCACTTGTTTGCAGCAATCAAGACCTAAATTAGTTTAAAAAAGAAATCAAACTCACTGCATTGTGATTCATCGGACTTGTCCTCACAATCATCTGTCATATCACAACGAAAATGTGGCGGAATGCAGTATGTTTTATTGAAAACATATTGTCCACAGCTAATTTGTCCGGTTTCACATTCCGGTGGAGCTGTAAAAAAAAAGATATTCATGAGTTAAAAAAAAGCAATCAATCAAACACTAGACTGTGTAACTTACGGCATGATTGTTGTTCATCTTCTCCATCTTCACAGTCTTTTTGATAGTTGCACACCCATAACGATGTTATGCATTTGCCATTATTGCAACGAAACATTCCCGTAGGACATGGCACATTAAATGGTACGGAACTTTGACCAATTCGACCGCCATCTGATATTCCTCCTGAAAAAAAGAAAAAAAATGAACACAATTTATTTAAATTCGAGCAATTCGTGTGTTTTTCTTTGTGATAAAAAGGAGATGGAAGGATGTGTACCACATTTTCTTTTGTCAAATTCAGAAAAACAAATGAAATTTTTTTTTCAATCTGATCTCTCGTGCATTTATGGTAATTAAACCCTTTGTGCATTTCTTTTTTGCTTTAGCACAGAAAACAGAAATAGAAACAGACTTTGGTGTTTTCTTAACTTTTAAATAATAATAATTTTTTAATTCAAAAACATCCGCACTGTCGGACAGACATAGCCACACAGCAAATTAAATAAACCCTCTAGAGCATTATTTTATAATTACAATTACCACGTTCTTCTTTCAACTCGTTTGTAATTTCACCCATCAGACAATAACATACAGAGAAAAAGAATTAAGTCCATGAAGAGTAGATCTCCTTTGGTTTTTTGTTTTTGCTTCTCTTGTGGTTCCTTTCTGCTTTTGTTTGAAACAATTGAAGCTACGCTAAATCTGACAGGACACAGCCACAATTTTATATTGCAGTTCTTGTTTTCTGTGTGAATTCTTTAAATAACCGAATAGTTTGCGAGTCCTTCGGGATGGGAAAATTTCGTGTTGCAGAGAAATTCGTCACTCTCCTGGCTGTGTAGTGTATGTATATCGGAATGCACGGCTGATGCGATCCGGCAGACGAACTACGGCGGAAATATGGGGCAAGTCATGAGTCGTGACGTACGCGAACCAACGGAAAATAAATTTGTTTTTAAAATCCCAAAGGATGGGGCACGTTCTTTCGTTGTATTTCATGGTATGAGCTTTTATATTTTAATAATTGGCTCAAAGAATTTGTAGAAATGTGCGCTTTGAGCAGGACCACGAAAGCAAGATTTTCCATAGTGTGGGGGTAGGTACCACGATATACTCAAGCACTGAGGATAAACAAATCAAATGCCAGAATAGGTTAAGCTTCAGAAATTTACAAGGGCGCATGGTAACAGATTATTTGATTCTCAGATTTCAAATCAAAAACTATTCCTAACATCAATGTAGCAGTGCCAGCCAAATTGCAATTGACTGAGACTGAGATTGAGATTGAGATTGCGACTGAGACTGAGACTGAGACTGAGACTGAGACTGAGACTGAGACTGAGACTGAGACTGAGACTGAGACTGAGACTGAGACTGAGACTGAGACTGAGACTGAGACTGAGACGGAGATTGAAACAGATACAACGACAACGACAAAGACAACGACAACGACAACGACAACGACAACGACAACGACAACGACAACGACAACGACAACGACAACGACAACGACAACGACAACGACAACGACAACGACAACGACAACGACAACGACAACGACAACGACAACGACAACGACAACGACAACGACAACGACAACGACAACGACAACGACAACGACAACGACAACGACAACGACAACGACAACGACAACGACAACGACAACGACAACGACAACGACAACGACAACGACAACGACAACGACAACGACAACGACAACGACAACGACAACGACAACGACAACGACAACGACAACGACAACGACAACGACAACGACAACGACAACGACAACGACAACGACAACGACAACGACAACGACAACGACAACGACAACGACAACGACAACGACAACGACAACGACAACGACAACGACAACGACAACGACAACGACAACGACAACGACAACGACAACGACAACGACAACGACAACGACAACGACAACGACAACGACAACGACAACGACAACGACAACGACAACGACAACGACAACGACAACGACAACGACAACGACAACGACAACGACAACGACAACGACAACGACAACGACAACGACAACGACAACGACAACGACAACGACAACGACAACGACAACGACAACGACAACGACAACGACAACGACAACGACAACGACAACGACAACGACAACGACAACGACAACGACAACGACAACGACAACGACAACGACAACGACAACGACAACGACAACGACAACGACAACGACAACGACAACGACAACGACAACGACAACGACAACGACAACGACAACGACAACGACAACGACAACGACAACGACAACGACAACGACAACGACAACGACAACGACAACGACAACGACAACGACAACGACAACGACAACGACATTGTTTGCCGAATTTCAAAAAGGCAAATTCTGTGCAAAATCCACAAAAATCAGTAACTTGATTTTGGAAAATTGCTCTACATATTGGATCCACACTCAACTCTTTGAAGCAAAATGAGACACATGAAGAGAACCTTGAACGAGGTACAATTCTTTGTTGCAAGTACCAACAAATGCCTAAAATTTCAGGCTCTGTTGAAGGGCTTTATCAAACAAAACCAATATTCTTTTCATTTGTGTCATTGAGTTCACTCCACCAACAAAACTGTCCAATCCCCTGGCAACAGGAGAGTTAAGAGCTTTATATGAGATAATAAAGGCATAACAGCAGCACTTAGCTCTCGAAACGGAAACAATATTTAACCATACAGAAAGTTCTCAAACCACGAAATCCACTTCAAATCAGACAACTTGGCATTGACATTCAAGTTTCAATGTTGAATGACTCTAGCTGCACGTTGATTCTCAACCGAGACTGTACAGTGTACACCATTGCATTGCAATCAAATTTGAATACAATTTCCTTTTTCCCAATAAGGACTTTTATTTATTTCACCACTCTTACTCGCAAATTGCTTCACAAAAACGAATAAATGAATGCGAAAGTATATACGATACGATTTTAACGACCTCCATAAATCGCTGCTGTTCCATCACCGCGCTATTAGTAACCGAGAAGTGCAATTTTGTTGTTGCTGTTTCTTCTTCAAGTGGTCCCCAAGGATAAACAATCTCTCAATTCAGTCACACTTGTGTTTCATCAAATTTCACTTATTCAAAAAAAAAAAAAAAATCCCTGCATCTCTCCATCATGGGGCTGATTTAAGAGAACCAAAAATATCAGAAGTGTCCTTAGAGAGGCAGGCCAGGACTACGATCCACGACAGCAGACGACAGAGACATATTTTATTACCTTCGTTTATGGGTTCATTGCTTCATTAAAAATGAATGTAATGCTGTCCATTATCCTCAACTACACCAACACATACGACGCCTTATGGCCAACAAGTGTATGCGAAAAGAAATATTTCACATCTTTTGCGGACATTTGACAATGCCAGGCACGTCCGCAATGACCGTATGCAAACCAAACGATACGAACTTCTCATACCTTCGTTTTCTTCTGTGTCTACACCACTGTCCCTCCTTCTGTTGCTACACTGCGGATTTTCACGATGCATAAAGTCAACGTTTTTTGAATGTGACTGACGTCTAATCCGTTAAACAAACGTGACATTACTACAAAAATGACAAACTTCATTGGATTGTTGTGTGAAAAACAAAATTCGGTACATCGATCCAAAAAAAGGCAAAAAAGTAAAGCGAAAGCGCATCAGACAAATCTAATAACAAATAAAGTCATCTACAATTCGATATCGTTTCTGTTTTAAAATGTGAGGGAGGACAGTATCATTTTGACAGGCTTTCCATACCACCCATGACCCACCTATCATTCACTGAAGAAGATAAAGATGGCGCGCCTTGTGACAGAATACAGACAGGAATTGGTATGCACAGAAAACATTAGATTGTGTGTGATCCTTGGAATTTCTTTCATTGAGTGCTTTTGGGTGCAATGCACAGCAATATACCTCCAAAAACATCACATGAATAACTAATGGTGGGTGGTATTTCTCTCCTTTTTTTTGGTCCTGTTCAAGTGCTGCACACTGTGGTGGTGTGATGTTGGGGGTAATACACTGGGGCTGGTGCAGCAACAGCAGTTTGTTGATTTTTGAGTAGATGATGTTTTAATGATGGATGTTGGTATAGTGATGTGTTTGTGGTTTGAGGATTATGATGTTTTGTTTTGGGGCGTTTTATGACTTATCCCTGTTTGGGAAGGATCTGATAAGAATTTGGTATCCTTCGGCCGTTTAGCGTAATTGGTGTTGGGGGGCTTTAAACTTGAGGTTGTTATGGGAACGTGATGTGAGCTTAATGTTAAATGTGTTAAATTGAACCCCGACGCAGTTAAACATTTACGATCAGATTTTTGTCTGAAACAAGAAGGATTTGGGTGTAATTTTATGGTCTCTGGTTAGTGGAACATATCATTCTCCAAAGAGTGGATAGTTGAGAACAGTTTGATGTTCTTTGTCGTAAATTACATACGTCAACAGTCGCAGATGATGATTGACAAAGTTGAAGGGTTTATTACTACGTGAGGTTGCCATAAAGAAGAATACGCATATACCCGTCTTCGGAATCGCTACCTCGTGTATCTAATTTTGAAACGGCAATAGTGAAAAACACTTTAATGGAGTCTTTTGTTAAGGTTGAAGCTCTTCAAACTGATTGACAATGGCTTGATGTCAGCAGGGATAATGTCGGAAACGCAAAGTTCAGTTAAATCGATGATCAAAATCATATCCTGGTCGTTCCTCAGGATAGCACCACGTACCCAAGTTGGTCTCCGTCGAAGGAATTCCTTCTTCTAAGGATTTATCTTTCAAAATATCAACAGCCTCATTTAAGATAAAATTCCACAATTACAAAAACAGGTATGAATAAGATTATGGCAGCTTAAGGATGTGACTGTTCAAACTTGTTTAGGCTTTTTATTATTTTTGATCAGCTTGACATCAAATTATTCAAAGTTTTCTTAGTTTTGTATTTGCTGGCCTTCCGCTGAACCAATCGCTCAAACTTCAAAAACTCTGTCAAGGGAAAACCAACATTTCCTGAAAATATGAGCTAAGTCTATGAAGGAGTTTCGGATTTCGTAGTGCTCAAACAATTTAGTATGCTAGTATACTTAGAAAAATGGTTTTTCCTTAAACAAAATGCAAAATGTAGGTAAACTTAGTTGGATTCAACAACAAGGCACTGTAGTCATGTGACATGATTATGAATACGCGCTGCAAGAGCTAGAAATATCCGAGTTTTTTCAATTTTATTTCGCTTTACACGTTGATATGCAGCCCAACTAGATTGGAAATAAGCTTGGTTTTGAGATCCTTGACTCAAATTCCTTCCCCGAGGATGAATATGTCTTGAATTGAATACAAATGGAGGCATGTACAAAACAGAGCAATCGCAACCAAAGATAAATCGAAGAAATGGTTTTGTGGATTGAAAAACCAAGAAAAGAACAATACGTTGTCATTATTGATTCCCAATTTGAACGAGTTGTTTTTTTGAATGAAAAACAATTAAGTCGAAATGCAACTTCTGCGACTGCTGTAGAGTTTGACCTTAGTTTTTTTTGTTTTGTCTCATCTAGAGAGTACGATAATGGCTTCTATATAGGTCAAGAGAACGCTGGAACAGCAGTAATGATAATGTAAAGAATGGATAGAGACAAATTAGTAAACTTGTTGTATGGTTTTAAATTGAATTGCATAACGATTAGAAAATTGGGGTAGTTAAATTACAAACAAGAAATTAAAATTAAAATTTTGTCACGACAATCGCGATCTGAGACCGCCCAACTGTACTGAAGGAGCTCTTCAACGTCTCCACCTACTGCGGTGACGTTTCGGTTATAGAGGAGCTGCCGTTCTATGGACTAAAGGCAGACGTGGTAGATCAGCGGAAGCCTCAATCTATCCTGAGTCAAACCCTCCATACCAAAATAGAGTAAAGCCTTCGATGCGAAAAATCCAGTGAGGTGTGTTTTCTCCATTAAATCATATTAAGGTAATAAGCCCCAAACATCATTTCATTGATCGAGGTCATCGCTCTTGCAGTGTGACACGAGTCAGTTTTATAATGAAGTTGTCGATTCTATTTATTTGAGCCCCGTTTATATATATAATATTATTCTAATGGGGTCCTTCCATTAGGATAATATTTTTGTACTCCAACTCTGGTGTTCTGGTGTCATCCAAGACAGGTGCACAGACACTGTCTCTCAAACACCCGAATCTTTTCTATTTGAGACGCGGTAACGTTGAACCACTCAGGGCACCCATAGACAATCATTGGCCTCGTGAGGGCCATGTAGCAAAGTTGACTGCCATGAAACAGTCGCCACGGCAGATCAGAAGCTCCTCTAGTCCTGGACAGAGCCGTATCCATTTGGTTTTTGTTTGTTAAAATATAGATACTGATCTAGCCAAAGGCCGAAGAACTTCACTACTACCTTGCTTGGCAGTGGGTGGCCATGTGGATCAACGATCACCAGCTTTCGCTAGTTCTTTTTCGTATCCCATGAGACCCGAGCCTACAGGACTCTAAATACAATTTTTTCATATTTTAGGAAGTTGATTTTCAACTTCCAGTCATCGCAATATTACTGAATCTTATCGAATTCACGCTGCAAGACAATTCTTATCTTCGATTTTAAGACCTATGCTGTACGCATTGAGGTGGTCGGCGTACGCTAAAGCATTGTGAAGAAAACCAATTAGATCACTGCTCCGGTGAAAATGATAAAAAAAAAGAATAATTCAGCCCTCCTTTGTCAACTAGACATTCACCAGATACACTACTTTTTAACTTTGCTCCATTGACTAACTGATACAAGTTTATACGCGGCATGTGTAGGTATCACGACCCGCCTTAAAACCGAACTGATTTTTTGAAACAAAATTGTCCTCAGCTCATATGAACAGGTCTCTATTGATAACTTACGCGAATACCTTGCTCGAAAGAAGACTTATTGACCGAAGATTTGCTGGATTGGAACCATCCTTTTCTTTTTTAAAGAGAGGATTGATTACTGCCGTCTTCCAACGCACTGGATAATATGCATTATTATTTGCGAAAGATAACGTGCTTGGGTGATGCAGATTTATCCATTTACTACTGCTGCATGCGTGCCACATCATGCTGAAAAAAAAATCAAACCCATCTTTATGACTTCAAAAGAAATTTCTTTGACCAATCAACTCCGCAATTGGGAGCAGTTTAAACATGGGTCCAATGGTTTCATGCAATTTTTCCAATTTTTGTCGTCATAGGAACCTTTGTTGGACTTCAACGAATATTAAGGAAAAAAAAATAAAAAATTTGCGAATTGATCCAGTCGTTCACGAGTTTTGTGCTTGGTCACACTCTTTATTATTCATTTTGGTTATAAAAAGTAGGGTATTACTATGACTCTCAAACATAACTAACTCCCTACTTCTCGATATCGACAAAGCTTCCTCAGTGTTTGAATCCAAATCCTAACTATTATAACAAATTTGAAAGTAACTCTTCCTGTACGGCTTGCTATAGCTATGTTACCGTCTCCCGCCCGTACTACTGAACCGATTTAGATGAAATTTGGTACAGAGATAGTCTAGAACCTGAGAAAGGACATAAGGCTATATATTTTATCCCTATATTTTCACGGGAACGGGAACGTTTACGGGAACTTAGAAACTAAAGAACCGATTTCATAAATTCTTCCACCGGTAAAATGCTACTTTATCCTCGAGTAACATAAAACTTTATTTATCCCTATATTCCTACGAGAACGGGAGTCCTTGCTAATATAATAAGTGCAAAAGTAGCTCTGTCTGTCCATCTTTCTATGTTACCATCTGCCGCCTAAACGACTGATCCGAATTAATTAAAATTTTGTTCAGAGAAAGGCTAGAACCTGAAGAAACTTAAAAACTTAGAAACTACTGGGCCGTTCTTTCATCATGAGGTGATTTCTGTCAAATAGTCGATAACACAGTTGACCTCAGAAGAAATGTCTATCGTGGTCTTCAAATAAATATTGGCAATCGAGAATGGCTGTGTGAATAATGAGATAGTTAACCATATAAACTAAAACAATTATGTCAGACGTTCTTGTTTTCTTGTTTTCGTTCTTTTTTTAAGAAGTTCTTTATTAGAATAAGTGAATACCACCTTAAAGACAAAGCTGTGGGAGAACTTACAGCTCCAATAAAAAATGTATACCTACAAACCAAAATTAGACTTCGGGCCGTCCATAAAATACGCCTCACTAAAATTAGGTTTTTTTTGACCCCCCTTCGCCATTGTCACACTTTGTCACACTTTCTGTAACCCCCCTATGAATATTAGGTACGTCACAAAAGCTTAGCCCCCTTTGCATTTTAATTGATAGTGCATTTGTAAATTTAAGATTTTTACTTATTTTTGTAATAAATTAACTGCCGCGCCAAAGAGCTAGCGCTCATGTTTAAAAAAATTAACATTAGATAGTAAATATATTGAATTACAATTTATTTTTTATTTATTTGTTTTAAAAATGTTTTAAATGTGTGTGTATTTTCTAGTACGAAATGAACGGCTTTAATCATGACAAGGATTTTAAAAAAACTAGTCGAGAGAAATACTGTATTAAAATTTTTTGATGAACGGCGAACGTTGCGTCCTTGTCACTTCTTGTCACAATCAGCAAGACGCCTCCCTCCTCCCGGAATGCGAACGTATTTTGACGTATCCTTCCAGAATGTGTCAAAAACAAAATATTCGTCATTAAGAGCAAGAAGTTGACAAAAGTTTATTTTATGTGGAAAATATCACTTTCTCCGCCAATCAAGTTAATTGTACCCATGGTGTAGCAGTTAGCATGTCTGCCTTCCTAACTAACGAATATGGTTGAGAGAAATGCACGACACGGTGGCGCGGCGATGCTAAACGAACTCTGTACAACCTTATTTTTTTTCATAGTTAGTGTGCTCATCAATAGAAGAAGGCCACCAAGTTGTAAGCTCTCTGGCGAAGACTTTTAATAGTCATTACGTGAAACAACACCAATTAACTCTAAGTGTAAACATTGAGGAAGGCTTACGAATAAGCTTGTCCTGCCAAATGAAACAGACCTCACCCATATAGATTATCGACACTATGAAATGTTATTAGAAGTTGTAATTCACAGTATTGGCAGAACGCCAGTAAAGCAAAAAAAAAAGGAAAAGCTGATTCAATTTTCTAGAACAATCGCGGTATAAGAAAGTTACTAGTTCGGTGATTACTGGGGGCAGTTCCAAGAAATATCATAAAAATCAAAGCTTACAACTTTAATCTGCACAAAATTCCTCCAGGAATCAAAACACTCATTGCAAATTCAATGAATCAACAAGAAGGAAGCTCTTTGCTTCAATAAAACTTTTCAATCATCACAAAGAACCATAATATCTCCTCAAATACTTCGGCCTATACATGCTTCAGTTTACAACTTACAAAATAAAATAAAAGAAAATGAATTGCGATAAACACTTGAGGCGAAACACATTCCTACCAATTTATTCAAACACTTGATAGTCTCTTTGAAGTTCTAATAGAGAAATTGTTTTTATTCCCTCACATTAAACAAAGCCATGAAAACAAAACAAACATTTACTTAAAGTTTCTAACTTCTTCTTCCTAAATTGCTCTCGGACACCCAAAAGTGTCTTCTGACAATTACACAGTGATCTTCAAAAAGACTATTTTCCTTTCCCCGTTGGACTTTGAGATAGGAAGAGATAGAGAGTTGCTAGTAAAAAAAAAAAACTTGAACTCCATGATTTTGTCATAATTTCTGCAGTGTAAATCATAATCCAGGATAACCGACGGTAGATGCCAGCGAAACTCATTTGTCACTTTGTCTCTGTGCTGAGATTTCCATTTTATTATCTTAAGGGCTAAGTATTGGTGGTGCGGAAAGTTGCGATAGTCATCACTCACCAGTAACACCACGCTGTTTGCAAAAAAATCCTTTTGAATGGGAGTAATTCAAGACAGGGTTCTTCCTCTTCCCCAAAACAACAACACGATACACGATACAAATCAAAATAAAATATTGTCGGTGATTATGATTTACCAAGGCTTTCATTGCCAATCAAAAACCATTTGTCAAACGCGCTATTCCAAACGGCGACCCGGACGCCTTGCCGTTTCCTTTTTGAAACTCTATGCTGCAGTTTTGTTTGCTTGAAGTTAAAGTTTATTTCCCTTTGGAGGAATTTTAAACATTTCCTTTTCAACAGTGTCTTTGTGTTTTATCAAAAGACATTTTAAACTTTTACATCATTGTTGAGAGTTGTTGGATGGAATTGTGCTCTCGACTGGTGATGATGGTGGTGGTGCTTTTGTGTGAGAATAATTCCATTCTTTGGTGACACAATTGTGCGGGTGCAAATTGTATTCTTCATTATTATTATTATACTTTGTTTTATTATTGTGTTTTTACGGTACATAGTTGGTTGGTTGTTTTATTGTTTGATTTGTAAAACAGAAAGCATAGGGCCGAGGAGAGCTTAAATCTTTAATGGCCGATTGTGGGCAGGAGCTTTTAAAGAGGAATCTCTTGTTTTTTGAATATAAAATTTTGAGTAATGTTCAGAATAAAGTTGATGGCGGCATGTTTAGGATTGGGTCAGTGACTTACTTTTGGCCATAAGTTAAGACCACACAGAATTTGAAAAGGCTTTGAGTTGAGTCTTTATTTCGATCTGTCATAAAAGAGCCAAGTGATGAATTCGTCGACTGGTTTGGGACAAGTCTTCGGTAGTTCGAGTAATGAATAACTTTACACCCAGACAAAGTTTCAATAAGGACAAGCTTACTTAGTGAAGTGTCCATGTAAATCGATGATAAGTCTAACGACGATTTATTTGGAAAATAAGAGGAGTATTGCCACCGTGAAAGTGTGATGTTCTAGCCACTTTATGAAAAAGTGAATGTAAATCAACTCAAGTTATAAAAGGTGTTTTTTAGACGTGTGGTTTTCAAGAAGAAATAAAACGCATATAATTTAATGTTACAGCCAAGAATTTAGCTTTATTATAAGGATAAGGGTTTGCAAATATGTTTTTAAACGATTTCGAGCAAGTGGCCGTAGCCTAATAAACCGAGAGGTCCAATTATTCGACGACTTTTTGCAGCATTTGGGGCAGTATGTCAGCAATAATGAGCAAAGTAAAGGTAGTGTTTATACCAAAAGCTGCAAAATATTCCCAGATTAACCCTAAGTATCTCCGACCTATTAAACTATCTAGTATAAACTATATAAAAAAAAAAGTCTACTTTTGTGTCTAAAACACTAGAGAAGTTGATTGATATCCATTTACGATATACGCTTTACAACATGGCAAGAAACGGCTTTACACGCGCTAGTCCGTATACAAAAGAATACACGCTGCAACATGAGGAGTTCACTATAGTTGCTTTCCTAGACATCGAGGGCGCCCTTAACAACATCTGCAATCTCCCGAGCACTTACAAACTATAAAGGTGAGCCCTTCACTCGGTGATTTGACTAAAAGGCCCCTTGAAAGTCGAATTATAAACACAACTCTGGGAGAGGCTTCTACCAAAAGAGGTTTTAGTAGAGGCACTCCGCAAGGTGGAGTCCTCTTTCCTCTTCCTTTGAATTTGGCTTTGAGTATACTACTGATAAGCCTGCAGCGGGATGGCTGCAGGGTTATTGCTTATGCAGACGATGTTGCCACTGCAGTCACAGGAAAGCATTAAAGAAAAACTGCTTCAACATAATCTAAACAAATTTTAAAAATGGACCAGTTATTGTGAATATTTATTCCAAATTCACAATTACTGGTTCATTTTAAAAATTTGTTTAGATCCCACAAGACTCAAGAGTGCCACTCTTCTTCAAGAAATACAAAATTCCGCTCATACACCATCCTTTCATTAACAACACACAACTAACTTTCTATAATGAGGCTAAATTCTTGGGTCTTATTTAAGATATAAAGTTAAGTTGGAAGCCAAATATGCAATCAAGAGTGAAAAAAGCTACACTAGCTCTCTTTTCATGCAAAAAATAAAACCAATGGAAACAAGTGGGGTCTTCAAACCCGAATCACACATTGGCTTTACATCTCGGTCATCAGACCTATCCTCAATTACGGTGTTACAGTATGGTGTACGGGACTAGATAAAACAATTTATGGAGACAGTTTCAGCAAAGTCCAAGGTTCAGCATGCATATGTATGATTGGTGCCTTACGCAACACTACTTCATCGTCATTGGACATCCTGTTTCACCTAGTCCAACTTGCCAACTACAGTAAACAAGCAGCTGCGAGTTTGGCTATTGGATTAAAAGAAGTCAAACAATGAACCAAAAACAATATTGGTCATGCTGACAATTTGCACAAATTTGGAGTCCCCAAGTTAAATACAGACTACACCACAACTAAACTTGAATTCGGTACAAATTTCCGAGCAATCATTCCATCCAGAACAGATTGGGAAGACCAATAATTCTGGGAAAACGAACACGTCCATTTTTAATGCAAAAAAACCATAGGAAACAAGTGGACGTTTCAAAAACAAATAAAGGAGTACGTTGTGGTGTCTATTTGTTTTTGAACCGTCCGTATAAAAATGGACGTATTCGTTTTCCCAGAATGATTGGTCTTACCTGTTCTGGATGCAATGGTCACTCAAAAATTTGTACCGAATTCGAGTTTAGACGAAACAAAATTAAACATCTCGCTTAGTACTCCACTACACAGTCAAGCGGCCATCAAATCCTTAGCGTCCAATTCCTTCAACTCTATCCTAGCCCTTCTATAGGGTTCTTCAACATGGACAGCAAACGACGCCATATTTCTTGCCGCTTTTTAACATGCCATTGCCATTTCATGATAGAAAGATATACGAGCCAACAACGGATCGAAATCATTAAAATTTACTACCGAAATTCGGAGTCAGTGGCCTCAACGTTAAAAGCGCTACGTCCAATTTATGGTCGTCATAATCGTCCTAGCAGATCAACAATAGAGCGTCTAGTGGAAAAATTTTAATCCACAGGCACAGTACAAAATGTTCCCGTGCCAGTGAGACAAAGAAGTATCCGTAGTGTCGAGAATATTGCTGCCGCTGAGGCTTCAGTTGCAGAAAGCCTATATGTATCTTTCACACGTCGTTCTCAAGCATTGAGCATCTCTGTGACGTCGTTGTGGCGAATTTCGCAAGATTGCAAGATTAAATTGACGCAAGAACTGAAGCCGCTTGACCGCCAGAAGCGCCGTATGTTCGTGAATTGGGCTGAGCGACAATTTGAAAATGATTCGGATTTTCATAGAAAAATCATCTTCAGCGATGGGGCTCATTTCTGGCTGAATGGCTTTGTCAATAAACAAAATATGCGTTATTGGCTAGGTAGCATTCCGCACGTACTCCATGAGTCATCATTGCATCCCGAAAAAATTACGGTGTGGTGTGGCGTCATTGGCCGTACTTCTTCCGTGATGATCAAGACCGGCACGTTACTGTGAATGGCGATCGTTACCGTTCAATGATAACCGAATATTTTTGGCTCCATAATTGGATGATATAGATTTGGAGGACATGTGGATCCAACAGGACGGCGAAACAAGCCACACAGCGAATGTCACAATCAATTTATTGGAAACCAAGTTTGGAGAACATGTTATCTCACGAAATGGTCCAGTTGCTTGTTGATTTGACGCCTTTAGACTATTTCCTATGGGTCTATGGTCTATGCCAACAAGCCAGCGACGACTGATGAACTTTGTACGAATATCGAACGTGAAATTGCAGCAGTATCGGCCGATTTATGCTTGAAAACCGTCGAAAATTGGGTTCAGCGTCCGGACTTTGCAAGCGTGTCCGTGGTGGCCATGCAAAAGAAATCGAGTTCCATACATAATGGCATCGAACGTACTTTCACAGGAATAAAGAATTTTGTTTTGTTTGAAAAAAATTTTTTAGCGTTCTCATTACTGAAAAAACGGGTCTATGTGTGCCAGACGAGCTGACAGCCAATTTAACCTAACCTAGTAGTTTTAAATCTTATCTTAAAGCATTCAGTTTTTGACTTAAAATCATAGCAAGAACCGCAAACAACTAAGAGAAGAGTTTCTGGTTGTATTTCTTATGATATAGAAGTTATTTTTGCAAAACAACGGTATTTTGCATAGTACCATTTTCTCGACGACTTTCTCGTCGTTTACACGATTTTGACGAAATTTTGTGTTCTAGAAATTTTAATTCATTTTCGGAAAAATGTTTGATTTCTTAGGATTATTTCACAACAATGTCTCTGACTTTTTTGAAGTCTTTTGCTTAAATATTTTGTGATCTAAAAACTCGCAAAGTTGATTTTTAAAAAGCTTATATTTAAAAAAAAACCAAAAAGCAAAAAACGGGGTTATAGGAAAACTGCTGCTATGATTTTAACTTACTTTTTAGAGCCAAGAGCATTTGCAATCTCTTATTTTTTTTCAATATTTTATTTCACTTTATTCAATTTTCATAATCAATGTGTAGTTGGCAACCATGTACCAGCAGATACACGTATTATGAAGCTCGAATCGAGCCAAGAATTCTCTTTGGGGATGATGCTTTTTGGTCAGTGACTAACAAAATTTCTCATGCTACTCTCAGACTATTGAAGACCTTGTTTTGGTTTTCCTCGGAAAGATTACGATTCCTTAAATTGCGCCTTATTTTAACTAAACGGCCAGATAAAGAAACCTTTTCAAAGCACACCGATGACAAAATGAATCACTTTGATGGTTAAAACGAATATATATTTTGCCTAAGTAAAGGGCTTGTAAAACTTCATAGGACTCATGCTCTACTGAAAAGTAGGCTTGAAATAAATGAATAAATGATAAATGAAGTCTTAAGGGAGCTCAACTGAAAAAACCAACTGAATTGAAGCCAAACATTTGCTAGTCAACAAGTCATAACTTCACCTTAAATAAGTGAAATAAACCCTTACCGTTACACGGCGCATTGAGCTGTGCTTTTTTCGCTGGCGAAAAAGATCGCTCTCAAACAAACGACATTTGTTCCGACTTTCACTCGATTGTCAAATAATCACTCAACAGTAGCGCTTAAGGTTTCAGATTCTAGTCATTCTTTTTTCTTGTCTTGAATGCCAAGAAACCCGTTTCGAAAATGAATGTATCAAATGAATTCCTTTATTTGCAATATAAACACATCCACATTGTGTGTTAGAATTCGTAAGGACCTCCTTTTGTTACTCAGATGACAAAGGCACAGGTACCAGCGGCATTAATTAGAAACATTGTATTGTATTGTGCTGGGATTGGGATAAAATATGATATCGCATTCCATGAGACATTTATTGTGCGCCGTGTTTTGTGTGCCATGTTATTTCTTGCCTGGCTATTATTACATCCTATCATCCTTGAAATGAAAACACGAAAGGGGTAAGTATTGTACAAAATTTCAATTAACCTCTGCTGCTTTACTTAAACGAAAGGGAAATCTTATTAGAGCATTGTTTATGAAGATTTAAATGAAATCTTTGTCTGTTGTGTGACATTGAACTGTTTTAGAAGATGGCAGTTGTTTTGAGTTGAAATTAGTTCGTTCGTTCGACGGGGATTTGGGGTTGGGATGGAGTTTTTTGCTACAGATATTGACAAGAATATTGAACCGCGAAAGAGTTGTGGAAAGGCTTCTTACAGACGCCTTTACATGGACTAGTATGATCTACTCATGGGTCCTCTTAACTTTTGGACAGTTTCGTTGTTTCCTTGCTCTTAAATACCTTAAATATCGAAAACGCTATACCGATTACTGGGAACTAACTCTGGGAATGAACTAAGACACACTCTCAACACTAAAAGTTAATTTTAAACTCCCCACCGCCCCTCACAGGTTCAAAGGATTACGCAAATTCACACTTAAATACCAACAGGATTAAAAATGAATTTGTTTTCTTTCATTTCCGTCCAGCGGGACCGGTAAATCAGGAACCTAACGAAAATCAAATACCAAACAAATTCTAAGCCCTACGAATACTGCAATTACGAGTACATTTGTGATAATATGTCAAACCCCATGCCCCCGATGTGAAGAGTTAACTACGACAAGTCCACCATTGAATTTAGATTCAAAATATTATCCAGCACTAGTGGGCACTTAACCAATACTCCATGCATCGATTAATCACCTAAACTCCACACACACAAAATCGTTATCCTTTGGCTTTGTCAAACAAACGGATCCGTGAGGTACAATTCTCTTGCTGTTGCCTTCGAAAGGATAGTCCTTTCCTGCCGTTCTTATATAAATACCCTATAAATTAATAACATAAAACTGCAACAAATTTTCCAAAAACACTCCGCTATCCGGCCCAACTCCATATCCTGTATCTATGAGCTCCTATACATTTTCGTCCTATCGATAAGCGCTGCGCGGCTATAGGGAATCGGTTCTAGATTCATACATCTAAACGGATGTTGTGATGGGATATCCTTTATAACCATGTGTGTGTGTATGCCGTTCAGGCCCAAACAAGAGCTCTTAGTGTAAACTATACACGTTCAATGGCATAATATGCAGGCGTAAGGACGATGATCGAATTTTTGAAAAGGCTCCTAATCAAATTGTTCCCAATTTGAGTATAACGAACTATACAATTCAGGATGTGTTATGTATGTACGTTGTCACGATGTTGTTGAAATTCAGGATTGGCCAGGGGATCTGTTCGTCGACATTCTCAGAAACTTAGCCTACACCAACTACACATAGAGATTGCGTCGAATGTGTCTACGACAGACACATGCACTTGTCAATGGCCGGTTAGAACGACGGACGCTTTCATTTTTATTATTGTTTCTCTTTTGCCCTGTTCATTTAGTTCTGAAAAATTGATATTGGATTTTAAAAGTGTAGAGGCGGAGAGCTTCGCAAAAAATAAGACAGGACAAACGAACGCTTAAATTATTTTGCGTTGAGTGTATTTTAATTACTCGGAATGGCTTTTTTTCCTCCCTCTACTGAAAGAATGAATTTCCAGTTTTTAATTTGATCAGTCTTTAAGGGGATTTTGTTTTCGACTTTATAATTGAAAAATATTTAAATTTTTTTATGGTTTTCAGTGATAAAAACTGAAATTGCTTTTGTCAAAAGCTTTCAAGTGATTCAGAGTGAAATGTTTTTGATGTCGTTTATCATCGAATGTGGGTGAGTAGTTCTCTTCGGGGTACAAAGGCGCATTGTTGGTGGCTAGAGTTATATCTTCTTCATGAAAGATAACAGTGCCATGAATCGAGAGAAAAAATTAAATTACCCAATCTAGGGACATCATGGTGAGACTACGATGGAGGGACATGCAGAATGGATGGACACCAACGATTTTCGTTCCCTGCAGGTGCAGGGAAGTCACGAAAGGGAAAGACCTCGTTTCAACCTGCTTACTTTACGTACAAATGAAATTGTTGGCATTTGGATAATATATAATACATAATATTTCTTTATTAATTATAAAATGTTTAAAATATTTTGTATTGTTAAATAAGGATTATTAAGAAATAAACAAACATCTATCTATCTATCTATCTATAATTTAGCGATAGAGGTGAAGAATATCTGTGCTCACCATAGATCGCTTGGATCATCAAGAAAACATCTTCCTAGATGCAGTTTACTTTTGAGGGGGAGTGCAGGACATGAACAGAGATTGGTATACCAGAGCAGAGGAGGTGTGGGACTGTCTCGTCCTCCTCCTCATCCAGCAGCTTCTAAAGAAGTCATAAGAGGGAACGCCGAGTCTTATGGCGTGTCGACCTATCAGGTTATGGATAACAAATGTCTTGTGCATTTTAGATTTAGCTCAGGCCATATCTGTTTTATTGCCACACACGAAGTGGTTTTGCTCCACCTATTGTTTGTTCTATCCATTGCCTCTCGCCTTAGCAAGTAGCGATTGGTATACCAGTGTTCAACCTATTGGTTGAGATCGGTAGAACGGTTCCATTTCTTGCGAGTTCATCGACTTTGCAGTTACCTAGAATATCTCTGTGTCCCAACATCCAAATAAGGTGAATATGGAACTGTCCGTCCATCTCCCTAAGAGATAAAGCAAAATTGAGGTCGGTTACTGTATTATCAGAGACGAGCCGAAGATTCACTGAGGATATCACGTTTTCATTTAACCACGATAAGACCTCTTTGACCCTCAGAATTTCTAATTGGACCACGATACAGTGATTTGGAAGGCGGATTTAGAGGCTTACATTAAGTCTGTCTGAGTATACCCGGCAGCCGTTCTTCGTTTTTTTGGTGGGAGTGAGACTTGGAACTTCTTTTGAAAAATCAGTTGGGGGATGGCGTTGTCAGAGTCACAAGGGGTCGGTCATTGGGAGATAGCTCTGATACGAATGGCTGAACTGGTGGCCATTTATCTAAGTAGTATCTAATGGTGTGAAATTAAGGAGTATGTTAAGAGCAGCTGAGGGTGTTAATCACAGTGCTCCACTTTAAAACATACTGGCTGAACGTTGGACCTTGCTTAGACTATCGCAGTAGGTCTTATTAACTAGAGCGGTCCACCATATCACTACTCAGTATGTGAGCATTCGTCTGATGACCGCGGTGTAGAGCCAGTGGGTGATTTGGTGGAGAAACATAATTTATTATCAATGAACAGGTCCTCCGATAGTCCGTATGAGAGTAGAGAGGAAGTACTCGTTGCCACGGAAAGTGCTTTCTCGTTTCGCTGTTCGGAATTGTAAAAAGTAGGTAGGTTCCCTCCATTCCTTCACAAGACATGATCGTGATAAATGCGCTAGGCCCTGCGGCTTCTCGCTCTGTTGTGCCACCCTATTTATTTATTTATCTGATCTTTGGTCCTGTATATGGGAAAACAATGTGTGAAGAATAAGGTATAACCACGAGCTGTATGAGCTGAACCTGACATGGGCACAGCTAGAATAGTACGCCTTTCGAGGCAGCGATAGCTGAGCTATGTAGAGTGGATGGACCTAAACGCTCCGGCTCGATGGGTTTTCGAAAGCACATTGCAGGGAAATCGCGGAAGGGGCACATCTCGTCTTAGGTGGCGCAATTAAATGGAAGAAGACTTCAACCGACTAAGCAAAACTGGAGAGATCTCTTCCGATATCGAAATTTTTTGCGTAAGATGTTGGTTGAGGCTCAGGTTCACCCCGAACGAATGTCCACCTTAGTAAGTAAAAACATTTTAATAGCCTTAGCTCTTTTAAGTTGATGAAAAATTTGAATGATTAATAGACACTTGCTCGGGACTCTTACATCAAAGGCGAAAGTATAAAAACAGCATTCGACAGTATCGTCAATAAAGTGTTAGTATAAAGCTAAAAAATATGGTATTGCATTTGTGTACATATATGTATCTTTCTTGCATTTGATAAACCGATCGTTAAATATGGAAATTTGGTTCGGTGGCAACCTCCGACAGAGGTAATATCTTTTTACATCTTTTGAAATACGACGAAGTCGTGCAGCCAATGTACGGAAAAAATTTCCTATTGTGAAAATTGAAGCTTTACTTAAAGCCCTGTATATGAATCAACAGCAAATAATGCTGCTGACCTGAGTCAAACTTTTGCTGCGTTTCCACATGTCACTAAAATGACATAGTTTGACAGAGCTTGTCAATAATTGATACAATTGCCAGTTCATTTCTACTTATGTCATTTACTGTCAAAAAATTGGTTGTCATTTCATTGATAAAGAGATTTTGATAAAATGTTTTGTCAACTCAATGAACGCTATTTCCACTTGTGCCCACAGTTGTCACTTGCCACAAAAAGTATGTGTCCAAAAATGAAAACAAAAATGACCAAACGTAGCTTGAAATGACCAAAACTATGATTGATTCCGATGAAGAAAGAAAGAAAGAACTCCAAGTTCTCAAACGGGCAAAGCAGCATGAGAAGTGCTTGTTTAAGGAAGTACATATATAAATTTCTAGAAAGTATGAGCTTCAAAGTTTGCTCCAAAAGTTAAAAAATCATGCCAGGGTGGAAAACTAAGAACCAAGCCCGTAAAGACCACCAAGCAAAAATAGCCTGTAAAATCGCAGTCATCTTTGAGGATCTTGAAAAGTTATGAAAAGTATGCAGACTCAACTCAGACGATTATCAAGAATGCCATACTCTGGATCAGAAGAAGTTAGGGTTGCAAACTCGTATGTTAGCTTAAATCAAATATAACTGGATTTCCAGACGGTCTCGACGACGAAATTTTCAAGGAAGCTAGTGATTAGCTTGAAAGGAGAGTGCACCAGCTGCATGATTTAGTCGGGAGAAAGCATGTTCAACGAATGGAAGATCTTACAATGGCACCACATAAAGAGGAATACTCTTCCTTAACGTCAGATGTGATGTCTTGTCTTTGTGAAAGTCTGAAAAGCCCCTAAGTCAACAAATTCGTACAGCACACGGGAGATCTTGGAAAAAAAATTGCATATGGCAGTATTGACAAAAACAAGCTGTATAGCATCGTGTCTAGTTGCCAAAAAACCTTGGTTTTCAGTTCGTAAGACAGATTTAATTACGAAGTAACCACACATGCCGGTCATTTTACCGGTCACTTCAGGGCGAGCGCAGAACCAAAAAAAAAACCTAGCTTGCTATTGAGGTAAAACTGAGATTTTTTAAGAGAACTCATTGCGGCTACCTCAGCAATCGTTGATCTTGAACGAACGAACCTATTGAAGCACTTTTTACGTAATTCGATAAGAAAACTGCATTACGTATGTATAGTATACATTTCAATTCTAAGGACCTATAAACTGAATTGTTTCTCTTATTTCATTTCGTTGAAAAAATGACCAAATGAAATAAAAAATGAAAATGTGACTGTGACCAAGTGAAAAAATAATGACCAGATTTCGACATAAATGACCAAACTGGCAACCTTGCTTGTGCTGCCATTTCTTCCAGTGGATAGTCACTGAAAACTATTTACTATTTGTTTTGTGTTGCAAATTAAAATTAAATTAATGTCGAAGAGGAAGCAGAGCAAGAGAAGTGTTTTGGCATTAACTATTATTTATGGCCCGGACTTGCTTTTGGAGTTCCAAAGGTTTTCAAACACCTCCACATTGCTTATAAGTTTTATAGAGGATTCAACACTCCACTCCGTCGTTGATTTCCTCTGCCTTCGATTTCTCTCCTCTTGAATTTTTCCATATGTTCCTAATAATTAGTATTATTTATTTATGTGGCCTCGTATTATTACTTGTCATTTTATTGACAAAAGATTCAACACGATGCCAGTGAATGATGAAGTACCATTTCGTTACTCAATCAACCAATTTCCACTTGTCATTAGAATTTACTGCCAAAAAAATGATCGAAGCTGTTTGTCAGTTCAATGACAGTCAATTTTTTCCAGTTGTCATTTTTCTCAATGACAGAAAATTAGGTCACTTGTCATTTAAAAAATGGCAAGTGGAAACCTAGCATAAGAACTTGAAACCCAAAATCACAACCTAATACTCCTTACGTAAACTCTTCAGCAGTATTCTTGCACCAGTGCTTTCACAGCTACTAAAAGCCTAGATTAGACTTCCGAAATCTATTCTACACCAGTTTTGCTAGTTTTGAAGGCTGACAAAGAAAACAAAAACCAACCATGGAAGTGTCACTTAAATTCAACAAAAAAAGATTTCAAAACGGATAACAGATTTCGTACGTCGACCCTTATGATTATGGCATAGTCATCAAGACTGAAGTCCTTGCAGCAACTTCAGATCCCATGCTAGTTGCAATTCTAGAAATACAATACTCTGTTTTCAATCTTTTATATTGGCTGTGACCTTTATTTGAATTCCAGGCCTGTTGTCTCCTCCTCCTTCGAAGTGATAAGGGTTTCTTGGCATTTCGACGCTTTCTATGCCACTGCTCAACTTATCTAATCACTGAAATTCTAAGAAAGAAAGGTACTTTTCGAGGTTCATGAAGCAACCATCTTCTCTTACTACTTTGGTGTATTTTATAATTTGTTTTCCAACCTCAATGAAGCCCTGCACAAGGTACAATGACTTTACATCCACCACCTAAACAATTCTAATCACGGAGTATAAATTGTTTTAAAGGTTTAACAACTACAAAGAGAAAAATGGTGGCTTCACTCCTTCTCACTCTCGGTGATGGACTTAAGCAAGGCTTTTGACAAACACAAAGAGAAAAATGGTGGCTTTACTCCTTCTCGCTCTCGGTGATGAACTTAAGCAAAGCTTTTGACAAAACCTCTCACACTTTCTCACAATCTTTCTTAAGCTTCCCTTTCTCGGCTTCGGTCCCATCCCATTAAAATGGATCTGTTTATATCTTGACCACCGCCAATGTAGAATCCGTTTTCATTCCGCTCTTTCAGTTTATTTTATAGCAACCTCCGGTGTACCCCAAGGTAGCCACCTTGAACCGCTCTTTTTTATCCTTGCCATCAATAATGTCGAGAAGATCATCCAACATTATTCTGTCTCCCTTTATACTGACGACGCAAAATTTCATCTTTAATTTAGTTTTAACTAGTTTTTGTTATCTGTTTTGTGTTGTGTCTGCCTTGAACTAATATGTGTAGTTTAAAGTATAATACACAGGGCGCTGGGACTTACACGGGCTTTGGAGGAAAACCCATCTTTTATATCTGCCCGACAGCTCTTAGCTTAGACAAATCGCCTTTCTGATATTGAACTTTCAAGATTACTTCTTGATAAAATTTATCGATCGGTACGGAACTATTTCAGAAAACCTTGCAACATCGAAATCCAATTTCCACTGAAGGAAGTGAATGGATTGATACATGTCACACTTGTCCATAGATTCTGCTGTCCCCAACACAGTGCCTTAAAACATGTTTCTGGTTTCTGAGAGTTGATTCTCAATTTCACTTACAGCAGCTGCTACAATGTTGTGACAAAAACTACCACACCAGTTACTCAGACCAATAAAATGGAAACAATATCAGTACATCTGCATCTCTATCAACAATTGAAAAGGAGGAAAAGCAACAGCAACTCCACCTTCAGCATTTCCAGCTCAACACAGCTGAGCTCGTATATATACAAAAAAAAAAAAAAAGAACATGCAACACATTTTCGGTCAAAGTTAAACGAGCAAATCGAATTCAGCTTCAGTACTTGATTTATTGACAGTCCTTAGACAATCTTTTTTTTCCCTACCAATGGATAGAGAAATTCGAATGCCATTCAATTGCACCAGCATCAGCACTAGGGAACTTATCGCACGTTTCCTTCTCTGTTGTTCTAAGCTAAAAGCATGTCTCCTTCAAAATGTATGTACAAGAACCACCATCTTGCCATTCCACATCCAGAGAGGGAGAGAGCAAGTGCCGAGTATGGCTTTATTTCTTAAATATTTTATTTTCCCCTTCTTATTTTTATCCCATAAAAGCATGTTTCGATTTGAGTCTTAAATACGACACTATAGAAAGGTACAATTGAATTTGCGAGGAGTTACCTTCCATGCATGCATGGCTTCTACCAACACATAAGCACTCACAAATTCACGTCTATGTAAACGAAACGGGACAATTGAAAGCATTATCGCAAAAATTGAATTTGTTACAAGTCAATTTTTGTTAACTTAGCAGGAAAAACGTACCAAATATCCTTTCTTTTTTAACGCTCTGTGTGGTCTTTTTGGTATATCTGGATGTTCCCATCCGACATCCTTGGTAACAAATATTAGGCAAATGACAAAGTACCTACAACGTTGTACGATGCTGCAATTGTTATGCCAAAGCAAACATGAAACGAAAGCAAAAGAACAAATAAAAAGTTTTCGTAAAAAAGATGTCCTGGCTCTTGGGTAAGGATCTAGGTCTTTATACGTGTAGATTTTTTGGCAAAGATTTTCAAATAATTGAATTTCTCCCTTTGGCTGCTGCTGTCCTATAGGAGCAAGCAATGAATGCCCTCGTTTCATATTGTGTTGGTGATTGCTGCAAAATTTGCATAGCAAATCAGCATCTTTAAGCTGTTTTTGTATCTAACAATGGGGAGCGCGTGAATGTGCCAACAAGTTGATGAATTAATTTGCCCATGAAACGAATGGCATATAAGACAATTTAACGAAAGTAGGTCGAATCTATGCTCTAAGTTAAACCCAATTGACGGAAGGTACGAATATTGAATCGTGATAAGTTTTTTTTTTTCACCCTTAGCAACAATTGCTGCCTGAAGGGAACGGAAATAGATGGAATCATATATCTCTGTAGGAACGAAGGACTTTCAACGATTGTGTACGTACGTACATCGTATGTACATATATGTAAAGCTGGAAATTGCGTTGATCATGCCTTCAGTTGGATAATATGGAATAGGCAGACGGCTTACACGAGGCATAATACGCTCTGACACAATTGGTTTTACTAATGAAAAAAGGACTTTAACAACGAGGTTTCCCTTAGTGTATTCATAGGATATCGGGGTGAAAAAACGACACGACTCATTGAAAACACGCCTATCGCACACAAGAACCACATGACTTTCAAAGGGAAATGGAAATTGAATTGAGTGAGTACAAGGAAATAGTTTTCACAGAGTTGAATCGTTTTTTTTATGAGAATTGATCTGATTAGCAAAATATCCTTTTTCGACACACGAAGAATGGACCTTTGTTTGCCTTCGTCAAAGCAACTTTGTATTGATACCTAAACTGATGCTGATGCTGATGCTGATGCTGATGCTGATGCTGATGCTGATGCTGATGCTGATGCTGATGCTGATGCTGATGCTGATGCTGATGCTGATGCTGATGCTGATGCTGATGCTGATGCTGATGCTGATGCTGATGCTGATGCTGATGCTGATGCTGATGCTGATGCTGATGCTGATGCTGATGCTGATGCTGATGCTGATGCTGATGCTGATGCTGATGCTGATGCTGATGCTGATGCTGATGCTGATGCTGATGCTGATGCTGATGCTGATGCTGATGCTGATGCTGATGCTGATGCTGATGCTGATGCTGATGCTGATGCTGTTGCTGTTGCTGATGCTGATGCTGATACTGATGCTGATACTGATGCTGATGCTGGTGCTGATGCTGTTGCTGGACAAATGTTTTCAACGGAGTGAAAGAACGGACTATTAAGCAAAAGATTGCAAAAGCTTTGCTTTTTCTGCAAAAAACTGAGTTGTTGTAGTGAGTAGAACTCAATGGCAAATCATTGAACATTAAACTGTCCATTTACGTATATACGGACTTAAAGCACTATCCTGGGCGAAAACACATACACACAAAAACGTTTAAGCCCCCCGCTCACACTACAAGTTCCATTGGACCCCCATATCCCAATGGAAGTAAGTAACAAACAGTCCACCCATTCATTTTAAGGCCTTCAGCCGAGATTAACATTCACCATGTGTTAGTTTCAACAGCCTTTCAAATGCAAATACCATATTCTCTTTGCCCAAACCATCAAATCAAAAAGATATCCCAAAACTCTCCATTCTCTCTTCGCTTACATTTGGCTGTAAGACGAACACGGTAGTTTATGGTGAGGATGATGAACATCCCCCCTGTTGAACATCACAAATGCATTAGCTCGAGGATGTTCCATGATTGTGTTCTGCTTATATTCCCTCACTCATTATTTCCATACACACATAAGCCCCTCAGTCATACTACAGAAGGCAATTTGCACATTTTTGTGTAAAAATTCAGAACGTTTTGTATTCCATTCTTCTAGGCTATGAAAAAGAAAGAAGATTTTAAAGCATTGAAATTGGGTAGCCTAGTAAAGAGGAAAACGCTTCTACAAAAATAAAAACTATTAGCACTTCATTGTTGAATATTTTATTTCCATAAAGCCTGCATAATCGATAGACAAAAACAAAACCACATTACCACACATGTGGCCGCATATGGCCGCATGTGCGTGTTTTGTGTGTGAAATGAAGCGGCTCTTCTCATAACATGGTTTTGATTCCCCGACAATGGCAACAAATTTATCACTTATCGAATTAAATGCTTCCCATAGAGAGAAAGAGAGGCTTAATTTGCTCCATGCTGGGGCTGGGTGTCGGGTCGGTCTGTCTATGTTAATCAGACATCAAGGCAAGTTGGAAATTGGACTGATGTGAGTGTCGTCGACCGAACAATGCAGCTGAACATGATTTGGTTAGCATGAACCATGACAACGTACAAGTGTGACCAAATGAGAGTCCCTTATTGGATATTGAGTCGAAATGGAGCAACTCGATTTGGCATCAGTGACTAAAAAGTTAAATAGCCCTTGATGTGTATGAGGCCAACCGGAAATGGAGTATAACACAACATTATTTGGTAATTAATTGCTGTTGCACAAATGAACACACACCAACTATTGGCCCAGAAGGTAGGTAGGTATACCATGTCTTTGGAAAAGGGAACATTTTCAGGTGGCACTAATTAAGCTGGTCAACTTGACGTCCTAGTACACAGCACATGTGTGGGTTGTTGGTGGTTTTAGTTGGTATATCTTTTGCGTAACTTTTAGCCAAGTGCTTGTTTATGGGGAGACGGCAAATGTCGTTATCTGCAGTAAGAGTCGTACACACAAAGGAACAACATCTAAATAAGGGCATTTATAATTGTTGTTGTTGTGGAAATCCAAGTTGTGAAGGAGTTGCAATCTGAATGACGAACAAGTATGGTGGCAAATGGCAACATTTTAACGGAATTTTAAGGAAAAGGAAAGTTTTATTTTGAGAACTCACTGACCCTGGTCTTGCGTCTTAGTTTCTATAAAGTTGGACAGCCTTCGTGATTGTGAGTAGGACAAAATTTATTAATTTTGAACTCAAGAGGAAATTGATTTCACTAAAGATGAGCTGAATGATCCTTTTTATCGGAGAAAAAGCTTGTTATCTGCTCAGAAAAGCCATACGTAGTGTTAGACTTGATAAGTATATGGAGCCGAATTGCCGCATACGTTACGAGTAGGAAATACGTGATGGAATTATTTGAGTTAGGTATCCGACTTTCAATTACTCTCATTGCAAATTGAAGGGAATTTGTTTAGATAGATGGGGCACCGACACAATACAATACAAGGGCGAGTTTTGAAAACAATTACTCTCACCCTCTCGATGACTGATGCCGTAATACTCTGTTTTTCGATTATTGTGTTCGTAGTGTCGAGTAAATATCGGGTCCATTTTAACAACATTAGGGGGCTGCGATCGAATTTCTTGGCTGTGTACGCTTACAATGCAGAATTTAGACCAGCTGCTTTGGAACTGAGTGAAACGCTGGTGGGGGTGATTCACAGTTCAACCACCTGGGTATAGTTGAGTGACAATCATTCTTTCCTTCCCATGACATCACCGTGTTTGTTCTTAATGATATTGCTTATCAGCTTCTACTACAGTGCGGTTTTTGTTCTAATTCGAGCTTCAATTTTATGTGGTTACTGTCCATTAGCAAATCATCCACTACTGTTTTATCTACTTAAACTCCAATTTAGATAGCAATTCAACTTCTAACGAGTTTGATGTGCTATCTGACTCCATATTAAGGATTGGCTCCCAATACAATCAAGTTTGATTTTTGGGGTTACAATTCTAGTCGAGATCCTTGCCAGGCAATACCCAAAGGCTAGTATGTTGTGATCTTCGCTGAGTAAAATTATTTAACTCAACTTACACATTAGCCCACTTGGCCATGCGGCCAACACTCTTTACCTATTTTTTTCACCTCAACCCAAAATATTCAGAGCTTTACTATCATCTCTTCTAGGCAAACGGACCATTGTGTCACATGGGTAAATATTACGTATTCCGTCACGGTAGAAAAAGATAAAGTCCTTAAAAGAACCATGTGGTAATATGACAAAGCTAATTAAAACGGCCTAGATAATTTCTCTCGAAATTTAAATTGGTCTTTGTGCTTTCTCGATGGAACCGTAACGCATCAGCTCCTTTGATATATAACGTTATTCTCAACTGCACAGATCGAAGATATCATCCCGATTAGCGATTAAGGACAGAGAAGGAAGCTTTCAAGTATTCAAAACTAGCTTTGTTATAGGAAACCGAAATTTTTTCAAACGGGACAGAAATATCTGTAATGCTCACAAGGCAATGGGCCAAGTTTTTGGAAAAGGAAGCAAAAACTGTTGGTCTTTTGTTAAGACCTTTAAGGAATTGACCACGTCATCGGTCCCAACGCTCGTCTTCAATGACACTTCGTATGTTAACTCCAACGACAAAGCCAATTTGCTGGCAGCTCAATTTGTTGCTAGCTCGACACTTCCTTACAGCAAATTTCCTCCACCTGAGCTAGAAACTGAAGGTTCTGTGATGAAGCAAATATTTTTTTTTCTCTCAAAGTTCTCAAAGATATCAATGTACATAAATCCGGATGGTATCCCCGCCGTTATTCTGCAGAGGTGTTCTTCTACGCTGGAAAGATCCGGCATAAGCTATTCTATCTATCGAATTCTTCTGGGATCTTGCCGAGGAGATGGAAAACAGCATTTGTTGACCAGCTGTTGACTCATGAAATATCATGAACAACGAAAGCTACTAAATGACCGACAACACGGCTTTCGTAGCAAAAAGTCCACTGGTGATTTGATGGCATATCTCAAGTGGAACCAATCTTTACAGAGTGTTGGAGGAAGTAAGATTAATGCGCTTAATATTTCAAGACAATTGATAGAGTTTGGCATCAGGCTATTTTATCGAAAATGCTTGTTTTTGGTATCGATGAATCTCTTCTCCGTTGGATTAGAAACCACATATCCGACCTTTCAATGCAAATTGCGTTGGATGGTTTTAAGTCTGATACCCACTTTATAAATGCTGGTGTGCCACAGGGCTCCGTTTTGTCTCCGACTCTCTTCCTTATTTTCATAAACGATGCCTTGTCTGAAACTTCAAGCCCTCTCACGTCTCTGCTCTTTGGATGTGGAACTGAAACGGTTGCGTATGATAAGCTCTTTGAATTCTGGCGTTGAACATTGTTACATATTGTATTAAAACAAAAAAAAATTTATTGTTAAGCCTTAACGGCAAAACATATTTTGCCGTTAAGGCTTAACCTTTCACTTAATAAACAAACATGTCCGACTTCAGACAGTCCAAGAAATTTTGAAAATATTCGATATGCAATCAAAAAATGGTTTTTAAATAAACATACACTCCGTCAGAACAGACATAGCTGCAAAAATGAAATCTCTACTTCTCTTTGATTGTTGTATGGGTTCTATTCCTATTACGACTTGAAACTGCTCCGATCTCTGATTTCAGTATACCCGAACACCGAACTGCTTCCAGTTCATCAAATAAAGTAGAATTTTCTTACCTCAAAGCAGCTATAGCAAAAGTATCAATAGCACCTTTAACTTATTTACTTTTCAATGTTGTATTTACCTGAAAAAAAAAGAAAAGAAATTAAAATAAATCCTTCGAAAACATTGATGTGAATATAGAATAAAGTAAAAAACTAAAATAAGCTTAACTTTCGCCTTGCGAAATTGCATTTAAAACAAAATGGAATTGTTTCTAGTTGCCACGATAAGGCAGCAACAACCCAATATACATATGTTTTAAGCCAATGGTAGAGAATGACCGATACCTACAATTCAATGGTACGACACAACATCAACCGACGGCGACGTTGGAAATACTCTTACGAACTGTATCGATGAATTCTCCGGAAACCACTCATTTGTAAAGTTGTATCGTAATTGACGCAAACACAGCCTTCTACTTTTTTGATATCGTCCTCGAAATGTGAAACTACTTAGGTAGCGCCCAGTAATAAGACTGAAGCATATGACCAGCTTAAGTAAATATTCCTGCGAAGGCCAAGGGATTTTTCCAGCGCTTGAAACAAAGCTTTAATAAAGACATTCAACGATGTTGAACAAAGTTATCCTAAACAGACACAAAGGTTTACAGATCTACACGAAGCAGCTGCATTGATTCAAAGCGATCAGATGTTTAAAAACCATCCAATATCAACAAGATCTCCAGCAAACCTCTAAAAGGTTTCTCCTTGTTATATATAATGAGTTTTGGTACCTTTTTAAATCTTTGATATATATATACAGTATACCCACAAAAACACATAAAGGTTTCTTCTTGTATTGACGCTATTCATAGCGATTTTTTTCTACGCTTCCTCTGTCAAGAAGAGACGAAAGACAGTGGAGATCGTGCAAAGAAAAAAGTGATGGAAGTAGACTTGGTACCCATGGTGTGATGGTTAGCATGTCCACCTGCTAATCCAGAGGTTCGAGGTTCGATTCCCAGCAGAGGCAACAATGTTTTTCCACGGGTATCGCCTTTCGCGAGGAATTGGGAAGTCCTCCGTTAGTAAATTCACTGCCACGAAAGGCGCTTTCTCAGGTCCCCTCGATTCCTTCACAAGGTTTGGTTGTGAGAAATGCGCTAGGCCTAGGGGCTCCTCGCTCTGTTGCGCAACCCTATTTATTTTATTTTTAAGTAGACTTTCTAGATGCCACCCTATTTTTGCTATTAACAACACCAATGAAGTCTTTGCATTGCTTTTCCCGGGGACTCAAGACATTTTGCGACACCAATAACATCATTTCATATTTGTAGCTCTGGTCTCAAAAGATCTTTTCCACATTTCACCCGATTCGGTTGCCGTTCGATATTGACAGCATCTGGACTCATTTGCTAACTCTCTTTAATTTACAAGGTCCATAAATGAAACTAGTTCATTTTATTGCAGTCACTTTTTGTCCAGATACTCCAAATTATTCCAAAATTAAAAGGTGTACTAAGAAAATTAGTTTTCAGTTTTCTTAATTGCAGATTTTTGTCCAGATTTATAATTGACAACCAACAACTAGAAGCACCAGAACAGGAGTTCCACAAGGGTCGAAGCTAGGACCGCATACTTTTGCAGCATCTTCAAGTCAGATCAGGTCAGATCAGATTTTGCAGTACGCGAATTTCAAGAGCTTGTCTCAGCTTAAAAAGCTCTATGTAAAACCATTATAGTTTTTAAGTATAGAAAAATTAGACATACAGTTTCATAACAAATCATGACTTTGGTTCCTATTACCCCAAGAAAACGAAATAGTCTCGTGAAACTTGTAATAGTGACCTGTGATCTTCATAAGCTTCAAATACCTTCACAATCTTTACTTAAGTTTTCGCTGTAAATGTTTCAAAGAAATCCATCTATTGATATCTACAAATAAAAAAAAACCCCTCAAACGCTTCTGATAATTCCAGCTTCTATCAACTTGATTCTTCATCTTGCTCTTCCTATAAAAACATCAACACCCTATACAAAAAAAGTCACCCTTAAACAGGTCCCCAAAAATTCATAAGAACGTAAAACAGATGAGCCTTAAAGTTCTTCCTTACAAAATTCCTCAAGCAAAACGCAAACAAGAATCTGTGGACTAGGCCACAATAAATTTTTGATTTCAACATTCGGAACAGCTAGACTTAGGAATCAGATATTAAAACTCCATTCCCCTCATCATAAATTTTCATCTGACCACAATGCTGACTTTTGATTAAAACTTCATTCCGATGTCTTCCAAAAAAAATAATCCTCCACCATGACACTGAAAAACATTCCAATCCAATCACTTTAATTAAAATGATTCTGCCTCTATAGCGGGTATACTCGTAGTATGCTTTCCTATGCGCTCTGAAAATGTAGACCTCAGTCCGGCTTTACGTTTAGCCATAGAACTTCGTTAAGGAACCAATAAACTTTTTTACCCATCCATTTGTTGAACAGTTTTTATTTCATGCTTTTCGCATAATTTATTCGTAGCAAAGAGGAGAGAAAAAGCCAAGAATAAAATAAGTCACCCTCAAGTTATGCATTTTGCGTGTATAAATTCATATGAGATTAAAACATTCACAAATCGTAGAGGGCGAAATTTTTGCCTCGGATTTGTTTCATTCAGGAGGGGGGTAGCCTCCTTTCCCTTCATTCTTCTATGAGAAAAGAAGAAAAAGGCATTGAAAAGAAAAATGTATATATATATCTGTGTTCTAACTGAGTGGAGAGCATTTTCTACTTTCATACCAACCAACTTAAATGTTCACAAAATGCGGCTACGAATAAATTAAAAAGTAGCTGTCTGGGGTTTGTTGAAGTAAAACCTCACGCTGGTTGTTCACGAGCGGAGTAGCTAGGGACTTAGACGAAATGATTTAAAGCACAATTTGATTCCCTTAGAAATAAATTCAGTTCAACGTCCATAAAGGCTTAAATATAATGTGGTGCCTGAGTTTTATTGGTTAGCATGTCTGTCGGCTACGCGGTAGCTTGTCAGAAACATAAAATTGTTTGGGTATCACCTTAAGTGAGAAATTGGCGAGTCCTAGAAGAGTAATATCGTACCCCGAAAGGGGCCTTCTCACTTAGTTGTTCGGGAAATTGAATGTCCTTGAAATGTACTAAGCCGCGAGGTTAACTGAGTCACCCTATTTATTTAAAACAAACACGAGCGCGCTTAGTTGCGTATGAGCAACTCACTGACTAGTGACTAAATACAATCTCCATAACATTATGATAACCCAACTCTATAAACTTTCGTTCACTTCCGAAGCGTAGGTGTCACGTCGTGTCTAGCTAAAGGAATAATTCCTAAGTGTTGGAAAAAGCAGAGGTTGTACTTATCAACAAAAATAAGGAAAACCCGGGCTCTCCATCCGCATACAGGACTCTATGCATGCTGGAAACAGCAGACAAGCTCCTAGAAAAGCTATTGCATCCACGACTTATAGCTGCAATTCAAAGAATGGCAGACTTGTCTGAAAGACAAAATGGCTTCTGGAAGGGGCACTCTACAATAGGAGCAATTGAAGAAGAAGTAAAGGCTCAACAAGGGAGTCAAAACACCAAGAAAATCGTGGTGCTGGTAACACTTGATGTCCGAAACGCTTTTAATTCAGCCCGATGGTCAAATATGATAGATACACTTGAAAGAAGATTCGAAATTCCAGAGTATTTCTTACGGATGATAAAAATTTATTCTAAAGAACGAGAACTTATCTACGGAACCACTGAAGGAATGATATGATAAGATATCACAGCTGGAGCAGCACCATCTGCCTACGATGACATTTTCTGAATGGAAATGCCCGAAGGCTACTTCCTGATTGGATATGCTGATTGCATTTCTGCGGTGATAACTGCAAAGGAAACCGAAAGCGCATAGAGAAAGTTACACCAAGTGATGCGAAGGACAAAATCCTGGACGGAGGAACATGGTCTGTCCCTGGCTAGTGGCTACTAAGAAGACTGAAGTAGTCCTCATAACAAGAAAAACATCGAAACCGAGCTTATATATCTGGGAATAAAGCTCGACACGAAACTGACCTTTTGGGATCAGATTCGGATAGGTGTTGAACGCACATCCAAGGTTACAAGCCACCTATCTAGGTTGATGGCAAATGTAGGTGGACTATCCGCGGGCAAACGAAGATTTCTTCTGGCAACAGCACACTCATTTCGGCTGTACGGAAGTGAGAATTGGGCTGAAGCACCAAAACAAGAAACGTACCGGAAACAGCTATCATCGGTACAGAGGCGCGGTGCCTTGCGAGCGCGTACCGCACAGTGTCCGAACCAGCAGTTTTTGTAGTTGCAGGTGTCATACCAATTGACTTCCTCCCAACAAAAAGAAGATACATACATTAAAAGAAAACAGAAATCGGCGTGGAAACGGCGAACACGGAAGCAAAAGAGGTCACACAAAAGAAGTGGCAAGAACGCTGGGAGTCGAAAAGCAGAGGACGCTGGACTGCTAGGCTGATCGGAGACATAATCGAATGGAGTAACCGTCTACACGGTGAAGTGAACTACTACGTCACACAGTTCCTCACCTGACATGGGTATTTCAAAGCTTTCCTGCACAAGATTGGAAATAGGAAAAGCACTTAGTGCCAATACGGAGATTCGCAGACAGACGACCCTTATCATATAGTGTTCGAGTGCAGTAGATGAGAGCCTCTCCATTAGGAAATAAACAGAATTATCGGAGAGCTCAGCCCAAATAATATCATCCAGGAGATTCTGAGAGACGAGGAGAGTTGGAGCCGACTGACGAAGATTCTGAAATAAAGAAGCAAAAGAGATAGTTGAGGAACTTGAACCCGAGACCTAGACACGGATCCTCCCTCGAAGAAATGCGCAAGTGGTCCCAAGGGGGATATAAGCGAGAAAATTTGTGAGTCTTAGCCGGTATGCCAAGCTTAGTAAACCTTGGAGACTCCGGCACACGGAACTTCTCAAAAAGTTAAAAAAGGGGCATGGCGTAGAAGGTAGGGATAAGGGTGTAGGGCGTAGAGCGTACACGGTTTTTTTTTTTGTTCAGAGAGAGAGAAGGTCTGGAACTGGAACGGCTGTGTATGATAAGCTCATTGAATTCCTTCCTTGACAGCATTGTTACATGGGGTCATTGAAACCGAGTAGAATTCAATGCTTTGAAAACTCAACGCTGTATAGTTGAGTATAACTCCCATATCTGGTCAGGTGCTCCTCAAACATCTTTGCGCCTACTTGATAGGGTACAAAATAGAGCATTAAAATTGATAGGTGATAGTTCAATTGAAGGATCGATTCATTCTCTTCGACTTCATCGAAACGTCGAACGTGACTCTCTCTCTTTTATCGCTTTTTTCACAAACAGTGCTCTAGTGAAATAGCCAGTTGCAATCCTCCCCTGAAACAATTTAGCCGCAACACCCACTTCGCTAGGAATGCTTATCAGTTTTACTTTGATACCAACTTCGGCCGTACAGTCAAGTATAGAGATTCTTATTTTAGTCGCACCACCCGTATGTGGAATGCTTTACCTGGCTCTGCGTTTCCCCTGCATTACGATTCACAAAAATTCAAAAGCAACGTGCATCGGTGAAAGCAAGTATCTTCGTTCGATTTAGGCTTAGTTTAGGCCTAGTCAATTTTGTTGATAGACAAGTAGTAGTGTTTCTCGACCTGCTGTTTGTTTTATTCAAGGCATCTGGCTATAGCAGAGCTGGAATGCAGCGATTGGAATACTAATGCTTAGTTGAACCTAACCTGCTGGTTCAGATCGGTATACCGGTTCTATTTCTGATGAGTTCATGCTTTGTTGTTACCTAGAATATCTCTGTGGCCCCCGGCACCCAAAAAAGGTTAGCGATGAACTGATAGGGCATCTCCATGAGGTCAATTACGGACTTCGTGGAGACAGCACCGAAGGAATAGAGAGCTGATAGGCTTTCTGAAAAGATGCGGATATTCACTGAGGATATCACGTTTTCGTTGATCCGCTTAAGAACCCTTTTGTTCGCCAGAACTTCCGCTTGGAAAACGCTTGAAAAAGGTGAATTGAGTAACTTAGGCTCAGTCTGTCTCAGTACACCTTGCAACCAAACCCTTCTTCGCTCCTAAAACCATCTTTAAAGAAGGGAATTGAATCATCTCTTTAAAGTTCTAGCTTACTAAAGCATGCTCCACGATGAATATTAACAAAGACTGAGCGCAGCTAGGAAAAATCTGTTGAAATTTGTTTTTGCATTACAGAGAACTTTTTATGTTGCAAAAGTAAATATTTATGTGCACAAAATCCACTATGGCTATTCAGAGAAACACGAGGGAACATGAGATAAGACTATAAATACCAGTTACATTATAGCTTAGCGCCTTATCACCATCTCACTCAATCCGCTCCTGTTTTCTCATAGAAAAATGAAATGTTAGGTTATCTTCTAGAAAGTTTTCCTTGGCTTAGTCACACCTACCTACCACCTCTTCTTCTTAACAAGACTATACACGCTTACACTCTCGTGAAATGAAGAATTAAACTGCAGCTACAGCATTTTTATATTTTTCGCTCGCTTCCACATCGCATCCCAGAAATATTTTCGCTTCCTTTGGGCGATGTTCATTCTCGAGCACACAAAAAGAAAGACAATTTTCCAAATGGATTCTGAATTACATTTTAACTCATCCGAAGGATAACACTTTCTAATCTCCAATTCTTAAGAAATGTGAGATGACATTTTATTTCAAAAGATAAACGATAACACATCTGTACAGTCAGAGACAGAGAGACAGAGAGAGAAAGAAATAAAATAGCAAACACATCACAGATAAAGACTGTAATAAAAATAATGAACTTAAATAATCGTAGACACAGTCACATACCAAAACAGTAAAAGCAAGTCCTTGAACCAAACTTTCTCTCCCTGTAGGACATGTTACTTTGATGAATATTTTTTCTGGAACATTGAATCCCCTTCAGCAGGACGAACACTGTGTCTTTTGTTGAACATAAAACCAGGGTGAACAAAACCATTTTGAAAGACACAGTTAATCAGTTCGATTGGATTTTGAAACTGGCAAGGATGAACATAATATCCAGAGGAAGCACCTATCAAAAAGAGATAAGCAACATGGTATGTTCCGAGGAGTAGTGCCTTTTCAGTTCGTATGACAAGTGTAGCATTCGGTTTAGGTTTTGGTTTCTTTAAAGCCATCATTCATTTTGTTTGAAATCGATTCAGTGTTGGAGTTGAGGAGCACAGATGTTTCTGTAATACTTGTAGTATACACATAGTTCCTTCGACGAGGACATTGTTCCTGTGAGGCAGTGTGATAAAAAAGAGAGGAAACTTTCAAAAATGCATTTCCCTTACGTAAACGACACTCGAATATAAAAATATATGATAAAGTTGCTTTATGAATTGATCCATCTTCAGCTTATCGCTTTTCTGTTCACAATTTACGCAGGTGTCCTTTTCTCCTATGGGATGACCACGAAGACAATAAGTGCGTCTGCTTTTCTAAGTCGTTAGACACAATTTTGGGTTTGGAATAAGCATAATGTCGCTGTACAGAACATAAAAAACTCATTTTTGGATCGTTTTCGACGGACATTTGTGACGTTCATTTACGGAAATAGTAGGTTCGAAAGTAGGACTTGTCTCTGGAATGAATTAAGGAAGCTTTAATCCAATAAAACTTCTTTTTCTGTCGAAGCTTTTATGAAACACTGTCTGAAGCAACTAGCCTTAAATACCGGTCCATTGCACTACCAGATGGGAAACATCATTTTTAAAGCTTTTTTTGTTCGTAGAAAAGCCAGAAGATTGCCATTATGAGGAGCCTAGATTTTCATCATGTACTATAGAGGAAATGAAGGACATTTAAAGGGGAAGTGCTCCGGCGTCGCTATCTTCCATGAAACTCAGTAATTTGTCAGAGCTTATTGGGATTTCATAGCAGAATAATTCGACCGCAGTGGACTTCAGCAGTCAAGAAAGCAGAAACGCCCGAAAGAGTTACTCCGACATATTTGATTTAAAGGTCCTTCAGGGTCTTTCAATACTGGGACAGGGTATTAAAGAAGGGATGGTGAGCCAACGGCAGCTCTCACACCATTGCAGCAGGGTACTGACACTATATGTCAGATAGGATCCAAAAAGTCTTGGCTCTCCAGATTGGGGGTTGTGCGTGGGGTTAACTACCAAACAATGTAAAAAACATCTGGTTCCGAAACAACCAACAGCCTCGGATAACAATAATAACTTCAAAGTGGCAAACGAAAAAAGAACAAAGACCTCCGAATTCGCAAGTGGAACGTAATTTCTTTAACGAAATACGTGCAGCTGGAAAAAAAGCGGACGCCTTGGACTGCTACAATGTACATATAACAGCCATTCAAGAAGTAAAATGGAATGGGCCGGGCATAAAGAAGATGATAAACTGTGACATCTACTATGGTGACTGCTACAGACAACAGAAACAACTCTTATTTGGGTGCGGAGTTGTCGTAAGAGGAAGACTCAGGAATAAGGTTATTAGCCAAAATCCAGTTAATGAGCGTATAATGACCATCCGCATCAGGGCCAAATTCACCAAAATTAGCCTAATATGTGACCACGCTCCCACGGAAGGGAACTCCAAAGATTGTTTCTACGAGCTCCTCAAAAAAAAAAAAAAAAAACATATAAGCTATGCCTTAAGCAAAAATAAATAAAAATAAATAGGGTGGCGCAACAGAGTGAGGAGCTCCTGGGCCTAGTGCATTTCTCACAACCATGCCTTGTGAGAGAATGAAAAGGGACCTACAATTTTCTGCCGATTCCGAACGGCTAATTGAGAAAGCGCTTTTCATGGCAATGAATTTATTAACGGAGGACTTGGCAATTCCTTGCGAAAGGCGATACCCTCAGCTGGGATTTGAACCTCGAACCTCTTGGTTAGCAGGTGGACATGCTAACCATCACGCCACGGCAATGCCCTAAACACGGCGTGAAAATCGTTCTTGGCGACATCCTGTTCACGATACGCACGAACCAACGTTGTGACGTCAGAAGGCTGCAACCGCAAGAGATTGCTGATGCCTTCTTCAATCGATTGTCCCTCAAGCTAGCCTATGCCACGAACATTAAGCATTGAAAAAAGGTGTGGCAGCATTGCCAACAGAACCACAGCCTTTGAGGTCAAGTCCTTATAATCGATTTCATGATATTGGTGGTCTTAATTATTTTTCGGACCTTTTATTTTCATATGAAGCTTAAATGGACTTTCCTCTAACACTAAACAGCGAGTCACCGTTGCATGTTTTGTGGCTGTCAAGAAAGCATTTCATAGGTATGTCAGTTCCGAACTGCTAAGTTGGAAAATGTTTTTCATGGAAATGTGTAGTCTTTCTCTGAGGACATGCCACTTTCTCGCGAAAAGCGAATCCCATGGAAAACATTGTATTTTCTTTGATATTTCTGGGAATTGAAATTCGAACCTTACACGTAACAGGCAGACATGCTATATGCTATAGCCACTACGCCAAAGTACTGATCAATAAGATATCAGCCTTAAGTTCGAAAGTAGCATGTTCCTGTACAACCTAACTACGCGAAGTTCGACTAACCTAACCCGAGTAAACGCGATAACCTACTGCATCCTGGCGTTTCCCTATTTGCATATCGGTCACCAATGATAGCTGTCCGAAAAGTGCAAGATTATATCCGGAGACTTCGAAATTCAATACAAGTAGGCTACTCGGACGAACGAAGCCAAAACGGAGCAAGTCTGGATAAAAAAAACAGCTACTAACAAAAAAATCATTTTGTTGGCTGTCAAACATGAACAACATCAAGTACCTGGGTAATAAATTCCAGAATCTGTTGAATCGCATGTCGTCTCCATAAAGCCAAATTTACCTTAAATCGGCTTTCCCTACCGAGAAGAAGAACAGTATTTAACCAACCGACAAAGCTCTTGATTTATAAGCACCTGTCGAAACCATTCCTAAGACACAGCCTTTTACACTGGGATACAGGCCCGCTGCTAGGGGTTTGAACGCCCGTGTGCAATTCCCATTATGCCGCCCCCGTTTAACTATGTCTACCTTACACGATCTAGGTTAAAAAAAACTAGGTTAAGGATGTGAAAAAAATAAGAAATACATACTTTACAACGAAAAACTATTCATTTATTTAATTTACAGTAATTTTACCTTTCTTGCCTTTATGTTGGCGAAATCAGTTATCAATTTTTTTGTGTCTAAGCTTTCTAATATCTCATGTTCAATTGAAACTATGGCTAAATTACTTAGTCTTTGCTGGTGCATTGTCGATCTTAAATAGTTTTTTATAATTTTTAACTTTGAAAAGGACCTTTCACCAGATGCAACTGAAACCGGCAACGTAAGTAACATTCTTAGTGCTATTGCCGTATTCGGAAATGTTGACATTAAATCATTTGCAAAAATATATTGCAATAGGGTTTGTGGATCATTGGACTGGTGTTCAGTAAAATGCAACTTTAAAGCATTGATTTCATTAAACAAATCTATACCGTCAATATCTGTGTCACTAGTTGAACTGTCTTTTAGCTTCAAATTCAAATCCTTGCAATATTTCATTAAATCATCTTTAGAGTACCTAAATAAGTTATTATTGGTGAAAAAGCCAAATACGTCGGTAAAAGTTTCCAACTCCTCGAATCTATACTTTAAAGAAGTTAACGTTTGATCTAGGATTCTAAAAAAAACCTCTACTTTGTATTTGGTTTTGGGGTCAAGTAAAACTTCGTCACTCTGTTCATATTGAAATTGAGTTGGTTTTCTTCGTGGACGAACTGTGTTTATAGGCGGAAAATCTGTTTCTACATTAAGGTCCCGAGCCACATTGGTAGCTTCTTCTAACACCCTTTCGAAGTGCTCATCCGTGCGATATTCGGTGAATTTATCAATCAATTTTTTTAACAAATTTATGCAGATTTGAGTATTTATTGTTGGGTTTTGCATCATTTTGCTGAGAGCATTAATTTCATTTAAAATATCGAACCAAATTACAACCGAACAAATAAATCTATAATTTTGAATGTTTAAAGCAAGCGAATGAGCTTTGTGAGATGTTGTACAATCCCATTCCGACGAATTGTTATCTGATATTTCTAGCAAAGCGTCAAATATTTTTTCGAGGTGATACCGTAAAGGTTTGACTGCATCGATTCTGCTAGACCATCGCGTGGCACTTAATGCTTTTAATTTTAAATCTGGTAAATATTTGCAAATTATTGACCACCTTTTTGTAGATGACGAAAAGAAAACGTAAATTTCTTGAATTATATTGAAAAAATTGACGGTGTCGTGCGTAATATTTGCCGCATCGTTAACGACCAAATTGAGACTATGCGCAGAGCATGGAACGTAAAATGCGCGATTATTAATTTCCAATATTTTTTTTTGCAATCCGTTGTGTTTTCCACGCATATTAGAACCATTGTCATAACCTTGACCACGTAAGTTCTTAATATCCAGGTTTAATTGCGAAAATAAATCTAAAACAAAATTTAATAGTCCTACACCTGTGGAGCTGGTGATCGGACAGAAACCAATAAAACTTTCGCATGTCGTAACATTTTTAGTTTCATTGTTTAAAATGACATACCTGAGTATAACTGTAATTTGTTCTGTGTGACTTACATCTGGTGTGCAATCTAATATGATGGAGAAATATTTTGATTCTCTGACTTTGTTCAAGATATAATTTTTTATGGTCGTGCCGAGTAAATCAATGATTTCATTCTGAACTTGATCTCCTAAATAGTGAGTCATGCGAGTTGAATCCAATTTCGAGGCTTGAACTCTGCGAATATGTTCTCGCATAACTGAATCAAAGGTTGCTATCATTTCTATTGCTTTGAGAAAATTACCGTTATCATGCTCATAGAATGTTTTTGACGAGCCCCTAAACGCCAGACATTGACGGGATAAAAATTTTATAACAGCTATGATCCTTTCCAATACATCACACCATTGTTTTTTTTCAGATTCCAATAGTCTCAGTTGCATTTGATTTACAGTAGTTTTGTTTTTTAACATATTATTTAGTTGCACCCAACATTTTAAATTTTCACTGTGGGAAACGCTTGTTTCGTGTCGTTTTAAGGTGGATGACAAATGTTGCCAATCGGAAAAACCGCTTGGAGCCGACAAACTACTCACAGTTTTACTGAATATTTTACAACAGAAACAATAGACTGAATCTTTTGACGTAGAGTAAACAAGCCATTCTCTGTTAATTTTTTCTCCATTGGGAAGATTTCTAGAATAATAACTGTTTGCAAATTTTCTTCCGTCGTCATTAGCAGGAAAATTGTAGTTAAATAGCTGAACAGGACCACGACTAACCAAAATATTAACAAGATCATTAGTCATACTGGCAGGCCATAAACCGGGATCATCACCACAATCTAAACAGCTACTTATTGACGACGATAAATTCCTTACAGGTTCTTCAGCAGTACTTTCTCTTGTTTTAGTTTTACTGAAGTCTGCCTCTAAAGGACTAATATCTTCAGATACCTCCATAACTTCTAAATTTAAGGCTGCGCTTGTTGAAGCTACGCCAACATTTTCTTGACATTCCGGTTCCCTATTTTCTGGTTTGCTTAAAAATTTTTCTAGAGAGCCTTCTAATTTTTTTTTCTGTGCATCTTTTTCTCGTTTTTGCTGTCGAAATTGCGCTCCTGAAAGCTTTTTCCTTTTTTGCGGTTCCTGGAATGTATCGGAAGAGGTAGGCATTTTTTTTATTTTAATACAACCAATTTTACGTATAACAAATTGTAAAACTTTCAGATATAATTAGGTTTTTCCGGTTAGCGAGCAATAATTGACCTATAGGCTGATTAAACGGAGTTACTTACCATAATACGATTTTTGGCGCCGACGGATAAAATAGATAATTCTCTGAACTATAATCACACTGACTAAGTCAGAATATCATTAATTATAGGTACTTGGACTCCTTACGCAACCTATTCAGGACTAAACGAAATAATTGAAGCGTGTTGTTCACTAATCTGTTTGACTTCGCATCGCTTTCGCATTTGTGTTCACTTTTTCAGAACCCAAAGAAGATTCGGCTGAAGCTTCAGCTACAATGAATCCAAATGTGGATTCTTCAAACCAAGTCCCGGTGCAGGATTTGTACCCAGGTCCAGCTCAACCTGCTAAAAATTTTGAAGCTGGGGTTGTTGGAGTTGCAGACGTAATGCCTCATGATGACGACCTGCCTTCAACAAGTTCAAGTTCCCAACCCAAAGTTGTCAACAAACAAAATCAGGAGAACCAAATGTAAGTGTATTTTATTTCATACTTCTACAGTAGATAGTTTCGGTAGGCACTATTCGTTTAAAATGCACACATAGTTCCTAACAAAATCAAGAATTTCAAAAAAAATCATCTCAGACCAATAGCTACTGTCAAAAATATTTAATATAATCAATATTTCACTTTTAAACGAGTGTGTTGTTCTGTTCTAAGATAAGTTTTTTTGAAATTCTTGATTTTGTTAAGAACAATGTGTGCAATTACATAAAGGACACTAATTGTAACTCAAAACCATTTAAGATATGCAAATAGAGTTAGTAGTGTTGATAGTAACAGCTCTTATGTTGTCCAGTTTAGTAGTTTTCATTAAAAATGATATGAAACTATCGAAACTGGAAGACATAAGAGCTCTTACTATCAACACTACTAACTCTATTTGCATATCTTAAATGGTTTTGAGTTACAATTAGTGTCCTTTATGTAATTGCACACATTGTTCTTAACAAAATCAAGAATTTCAAAAAAACTTATCTTAGAACAGAACAACACACTCGTTTAAAAGTGAAATATTGATTATATTAAATATTTTTGACAGTAGCTATTGGTCTGAGATGATTTTTTTTGAAATTCTTGATTTTGTTAGGAACTATGTGTGCATTTTAAACGAATAGTGCCTACCGAAACTATCTACTGTAAAAGTATGAAATAAAATACACTTACATTTGGTTCTCCTGATTTTGTTTGTTGACAACTTTGGGTTGGGAACTTGAACTTGTTGAAGGCAGGTCGTCATCATGAGGCATTACGTCTGCAACTCAAACAACCCCAGCTTCAAAATTTTAAGCAGGTTGAGCTGGACCTGGGTACAAATCCTGCACCGGGACTTGGTTTGAAGAATCCACATTTGTATTCATTGTAGCCGAATCTTTTTTTTGAATTTTTTTTTTTTACTCTAAAACTAAAACACTTTTGAAATCTGAACACTGAACGATACTTCTAGAACTCTCGTCTCGATTTCTTTTCAAAAGAAGCCAACTTTGAACTCTTTTAATCATGGCGGTTCGCGGTTTGTTTGGTTTGAAAAAAAAGAACAGTAAATTTTGATGTTTTTGTTTTACTTTTATTTTTCTCGTCTTGTCTGACTTTACAATATCTACCTAGTGCGAACGAGATGAACATCCAAAAAGATTTTCTTACTCTTTTCAACAGACCTAACAAAAAGTAAAATTCTAAGGAAACTTAAAAACGTTTAAGAACAAGACAACAATAATGAGAATGTATTGTCGTTCACTTTGGAGCATTAGTGTATGCTAGAAGTAGAACGTAGAACGTAGAAGAAAATGAAATTCAGAGTAAGTGAACATTTAGATAGGCAGATTTTGTGCTAACGATAAGGTAGTTTGATTTTCAGATAAATTTATTTAAACTTTATGCAACACATCATTGAATTTCTGAAAATCTGGATTCCAGATCTGGAATGGCTCTCCGTCTTTGGTTGCTTGATTTGCCGCCCCCCTGGATGCGCCGCCCGCGTGTTTTGCACGCCTTGCACGCCCGCTTACGGCGGGCCTGCTGGGATATCATCTCAGAGGTAGCACACTTCAGTTGTGGGGAAGAAAAATCCTGATTGCGTGCTTTGACCCTCAGCAATGCAAACACCACAGCAGCATCAGACTTTATGAAGAAGGATAACACTGTTGGATCATAGCATCTTCTTCTAAAGTAATGAGAAGCAGTCTAAACCACAAACCATGTTACGTTAACAGCCTTGTCACTCGAAAGCATCATCGGTTCCCTTTAGAACACCGCAATTAAGGAAAGTTGGGCGCTGATAGTGGTTAGATGAGGGACTGTCTGTACGCACAACCCCGTCCTATCATTTGTTAATTGTTCTGTTGTGTCTCTTGTAGGTGTATCAGCCATAACGGTCTTTGTTACCAGTGCTGCAGTATGTAATGTTTCGTTTCGATTTTGTTTCGTTTATAACGAGAAGGATAATAACAATAACGTCAATAACACAGCGTGATAAAAACAAAGTAATTTCCCCAACCACCGCACCGGGGTGAGTGAGTGAGCTTCTACATGGACACCAGGTCAGCCCACTACCGTGGATACGCAACATTCACTTCACCATCAACAAAACAAATGAGCCACCTGTCTTGGTTAAAATAGACTGTTTTCGAGCTTAATATTTTCTTCGTGGGTAATCGAATATTAAAACAGCAATTTTAATAAAAAAAAAAAAATCAGAAATAAAAGAAAAACAATCGGAGTTAGGAATAAATAAATAAGTGAATAGGGTGGCACAACAAATCTCGAAGAGCCTCGCGGAATAGCGCATTCCAGAAACTTATAATTTTCTGCCGTTTCAAACGGTTTAGTGAGTACGCACTTTTGATTGCAGTGTAATGATTCTCTGAGGATTTTCCAGTTCTTCACGAAATGCCATAGCCTTGGGAAAGCAATTGCATATTTCTGGCATTCGAACGTCGAACTTAACAGGAAACTATAAACAAAAAGCTAAATATCTCAAAAATATAAATTGAAGTTAGAGACCAGGTGGTCGATTCTGTAACTGTGAATCTGTGAAGTGATAAAAATTATTACATTTCAGTCTTCACAGCATTTCCATTTTCAAATTTAAGCTTCAGTGACATATTCTTTTGTGGTAGATAATTTATAATGTGAAGAAATTTTGACGTTTGTTTTCATTTTTTTTACAGAACAGAACGGGAATCGAATTCGCTGTGAAAATGTGATATTTTTTATCACTTCATAGCTTCACAGTTACAGAATCGACCCCCATCTCAGCCCGTGATAAATTAGCTTCAATCATCAATTTCTTTGTAGTAAATTATGGACATATGTATCTAAAACATAAATCGATTGTCGATAGCATTTCAAATCAAAATGCAATAACAGAGCAAAGAAAGGTTTTCGAAGGATGGGGAATTTGAACGAAAACTAAGAAGTGATCAAACTCTCCAGGTGGAATTAATCAAAGCCGAACTTTTTGTTGTCTCCCGTATAGTCTTCTCGATAGCGGCAGAGGCACGGATCTGGAGGCTCCATTTTAAATACAAACTCCCGCCTATTCAAGTGTGTATTATGGTTCCGGTGTTAAACAGAGTATCCTACCGCAGGATACAATGAGATTCAACAGGTTGATCTTGATCCAAGTGCTAACAGAGAAAAGAAAGAAGGATAGCAGTGAATCCTCAGTGCACTAAGACAGCCAAAAGCATTGAGTCTATAACTGCGATCCTTTGGCAGCAGAGACGAAAACGAACAGTTAGGAAGAGGTCTTTCACTCCACTTCAGAACGTTCTCTAGTTACCGACGTGACTCATTTTCTGCAACGCTCTGATGAAATTCCCGGTGGTCCAACCACCACGAAACCGTTAGTCGTAAGGCTTGCAAATTCGGTTTACGGACACCGGTGCGGTGGGACGGGATTAAACCATCACTGTCAAAACTGCCGGAGGTCCAACCGGAAAGTCAGTGAATGAAACCGGATCTGCTAGTCAGTCTGGTCAACGGACAATGACCGGAAGGGAAAAAACCTCCGAAAGTTGTTTACGAGTTAACCTCCTGCACTTTAAGTCTGCAATTGCACTCCCATGCAGCAGACTTTCAGTGCAGAGTACAAAATCACACATCGTTGCCCTTCAGAAACCAGGTCGATTTCTCGGTCTTGGATGTCGACGCGTTAATTACATACTCTATGACGAACGACCTGACTAGCCCCGGACCTGTCTCATCATATCAAGTTCTTTTCCATCAATTTGATCAATTTTGGGGTCAAGATTTGGTTGCGGCGACGCGACGGTAAAATACGAAACGAACAACGTGACAAACTTTCGTCGTTGCGTCAGTTTATTTTCCTTGGATCTCCATTTTGTACCATCCCACTATAGACAGGCTGAGGAGCTGCTGGAGTTCTGCGACAGCCGAAAGTTGGGGCTAATTATTTCCTGCACTGCAAACGCTCAAAACTTAGTTTGGGGAAGCAGTAAATGCAACGTGAGAGGCAACCATCTCCTTAGTTTCATTCTGTCTGTCTTTTGACTTAGACATTAACAATGCTGACAATAGGCCAACCTTTGTTTCGGCTATACGACAGGACGCAATTGACTAAACATTATTTAACAGATATGCCAAGGAAGTTACCAAATTGAAAGTACTGCTGGACGTGTCACTCTCAGACACAACGGATACATTGAATTCCATGTAGTAAATGTGGTGTCCACCCCCTTAGTTACAAGGAATCCCAAAAAAAAACTTACTGCCCACTTTTCAATGATGAGTCGGGTAATTTCGTCAAGCAAGTTTCGTAAGCTCTCAGCAACACAGAAAGTGGAAGATGCAGTTCTTGAATTAAATTGTGCCGTGTTCCGTGTGGAATAATGAACTACAGAAACTTCGAAAGCAAACTAGGAGTCTTCTGTATAGGCCCATCAAGACCAAATCAGAGGTCGACTGAAACCAGTGCCTGTTTAAACCAATCGTCAGTTGTTGGGTGGAATAAGCTCTAGCGTAAATACGTTATTGCCTCATTTGCCAAACTTCAAAGAACAATTTGTCTTAGTTGTACTGGGGTTTTCCCCAGCATTCCGTGTGCTCTCTACGTAATGTTGAATCTTGCTCCCCTTGATACCTACATCATGGAGTTTACTCTCAAGACCATTTCTCGTATAGGGAGATGTGGTCTCTGGCTTAATTCACACTGGAGTTTTGAGGAACTCGCAAGCAGCATATCTTTTGACTCACGTCTGACACGATGATCCCAAGGATCAAACAGCGTCAACGTCAAAAATACACAGCCAACTTTCCTTCGGTTCGGAAAGGATTGCTATCGATTCTTCACAAATGGTTCTAAAACCAAAGATGAATCTGGTATTGATTCCTGTGTGATAAAAGTTTGCATACGTCTGCACGTCTCTTTAGCCTCATACGCATGTGTCTTCCAAGCAGAGGCGTATGCTATCCAAATAGCTATAAGCTACAGTACGAACAGTGGCTGGATGGGGAGAAGTTATCTGTGTTTGCAGCGACAGCCATGCTGTGCATAAAACGCTTCTCAACCGTCTTACTCCTTCGAAAGTGATCCAGGTTTGCAAGAGCTCTCTGAATGGGGTCAGAAGACTAAATTTCGTGTTAAGCTTAAGTAATGCTACACTCTGTAAGCCTAGTAGAGAAGATGAGAACACTGCGGAGCACTTCCTCTGTGAATGTCCTGCTTTACCTCGCACGAAGTTGAAGATACTCGACGCAGACATGCTGAGAGCCTGTAACGAAGCCTAATCTTATCATGGCAGCTTTTTTTGGCTTTTCTACGAGCAACTCGAAAGCTATACCATGCTATGCTATCTGGTAATACAATGGACTGGTATTTAGGCCTGAGTGCCCCAGTAATTTTAAAACCTCCAACAGAAAAAAATCGGAATTTTATTTTCCTTGCCCAAAGTTATATGTATATTTTTTTTCCCGATTTCAAAAAACCACAATATTTCTCTCCTCAATTTCATTTTATAAAATTCCCCAAATTCAAGGTGTTGTTTCTTTGGCTCCGCATTTTTCTTTTCAAACATAAAAAAATTCGCGTTAACCTCATCAAGTAAAAAAAAGTTATAGGAGAGCAGTGATTTGTGAAAAAAGAAAGACTTCCTCACTGCACTGCTGGTGAACCTTTACTTCAGCCCTGCTTGGCCCATTTTTTACTCACAGCATTTTTTCCCTTATTATTTTGTCTGCTTAGGGGGAATGTGTATTTAATTTCATTCCATCGTCTTTTGGGAGAAATGAAAATACTTCTCTGGGCATTGTCTGAGCTTCTTCTTCTGCTTGGAATAACTTTCTTTTGTCTGCAGTTAGCTATAAAAATATTCTTCCCCCTTCCCCCCAAAAACCCAACCATCCACTTCCTATTATATCTGTTTTTGAAAATTGGATTTATTGCCACCAACTGGGCATGCTTACAAAAGGCTATGATACCACCTCTTGGAGTAAAAATAAAGATTATTAAATTGACAAGTATTTGAAAAAAAGAATAAAAGAAAAAGACAAAACAACCATCAGACAACGGCTTTGGCTTTAATTTCTCGTAATAAAAAGTCAGACAAGGCGTGATGGTAAATCCCTGAAAGGTTTTTCTCGAAACATTTTAATCACTGACAGCGAAAAGCTGACGGGTTGGATTTTTTAAAACTTTTTTTAAGAAACATTCTTTACAGAGCTTTAGTCGTCTGTCCCTTTAAGGTTGTCAACGTGTGTACTGATGGCTTAATTAAAATGGCACTGAGCACTTGTGTAACTGGGGCTCTATTGTGTATAGGCTTAGTGAGCTACATTTTTTTTGTCATGTGTTTCTTTAAAAGATTGCTAGTGCTTGTGTACTGTGTACTGATTGTGTCTTTTCTAGTGGAAAACTGATTTTTTCGCTTCGTGTTTGCTGGATTATTTTTTTTATTGATTTGCAAGTGGATATTCCACTCCCACTTACACTCCCGCACCACCTAAGCCAAACCAAGTCAACCCAAGCCAAGCCCAGAGGCAATGAATGAAAACCCTTTTTCGGCCATTTAGAGGGACGTGAAGGGAATAATTTAATTTGACTTGCTTCGCTCGGATAAACATAAAAAAGAATGAAAAACAACGAGGAAGGTCGAAAAGATGCGGTTTGTCTTTAATTTTGGACGATTCCGCAAAAATTTCCCCACTCAAACAAGCTAAATGGAGTTTTTGGGGGCGGGAAAGCAAAAGGAAACAAGATGTGATTTTCTTTTCGATCTTCTTTGAATGAGTGAGCATAAATGGAATGGGAAATAATAAAAATCGGTGATGGCGAACAAATTGCATGGCTGACGGAAGCAATGCGTATGGCGTATACGTAACATATTTTTTCTTCTTTTTGTGAGTGTGCTTCGAAATGGAGAATCTTTGGGTCGTAAAAATCGTCGTCGGATGCAATAACACAGCGTCAATTTATATGAATGGAATTATGAATCCGAAGGAAATAAAATGTGGCATTATGTTTACAGATTTACTGCCGCATAAAAGAAAACAATGACAATGCGAAAGGAAAGGGTTGGTTTTAGTGTCGGCAAATTAAGAGCGTGCTCTTGTGAGCCTAGGACAAAAGATATAAGTGCTCAAGGAGAATAAAATGATTGGAGTGTTCCCATTCCGAGACAATATATCACTGTCTGATGTGAAACAAAGTGAAAAGAGGTTAAGCTGTAAGCTTTTCCCCAACAATTGTTTTTCATAAAAGGTCTCTGTAATCCCATTTTGAGGGTGAATAAAGTAGTAAAACAATTCATTTTTATTTTATTACATTTTGTATCCAAATACTCAAATAACTCATGTAAATGAACACAACTTTATGCTGTAACTTATTCCTTAACTGGTTGTGGTAAAACTGCATAAGCCATTAACCTAATGAAGTCATTATCATCATTTAACTCGAATTTATTCATTCTGTAAAATTAGCTGTAAAGTCGGTGTAGTGTAAAAGATATCCTAACGGGAGGTTCAAATTTGAGCAACACTTTTTTTATCCAATTAGTTTAGCAGTTTTTAAAGTTTACTCTGAAAGCTTATGGGCCAAAAAAGTTTGGTAAAACCTTCTGCCACTGTGTAAAACTAGTTGTCGATTTGACTTGAAAGACATTGTATATCAGAAAAAGGAGAAGATGAAGTTAAAGAAAATGGTTAGTAGCGTTTGAATCACTAAAAGAAAAAAAAAGGCACAAGTGCTCAAAAGATTTGGTCGCCGGAGTTCATTACCGTCGCTGACGCTCAAGGACAGCCTTTTTTGAGAGTAGGTTCTCTACAGGTGGTAGCAGTATGTTGATGGAATACTGAGCAAACGGCGGTTTCCTCAAAACTATTTTCCAGACGCTGAACCTAATTTAAATAAAGTACCTGACATTACAGTCGAAGAAGTTAGTGAAGCAGTTGAGAACTCCAAAGAAGGTAAAAGTAAAGTGCCAGGTGAGATGTTATATGAGTTTTTAAAAACGATGGGAGGCATCGGACTAAGAAAGCTTACGTTTCTCATCCCCAGGGTGATAATCTGCATATGGAGGGAAGTTATCTTCTAAAAATTCTTAACGAGATACACGAAGCGGGGAAAACTACCAAGCTGATGTCTTACACTTTGATAAATCATATAGGGTGTTAGGTAGCCGGTAGTCGAAAAACATTCTGATTCCTTAGAGGAGTTGCCTTTTAAGAAGAAGAGATATAATCCAAAATCGGAAGGCTTGTCAAAGCTTGTGTATTCCACAGGCGAATCACTAGAGTGTTACTTAGACAAGTGGGAAAGCAGTAATCACATTGAGATCACAATTTTCAAAAGAAATTGAGAGGTAATTTTTTTATCCCATCAGCTCTTGTCGTAGTTACGGGATCCATATTTTTGAAGGTAACTCATGGCTCTGTAGTTAGTGAATTTCAGAGTAGCTTCCTTTTTGTGAATAGGGCGCACGGCCCCATGAAAAAAGCGTTCTCAATTAGCCATTCGGAATGGACAGAAAATTACAGGTACCCTCTATTTCCTCACAAGGCATAGCTGTGAGACATGCACTAGACCCTGGGGCTCCTCACTCTGTTGTGCCTAACCATTTAAAGGGTTTTTTCAAAAAGGACGCTACAAAAGTAGAACGACAGTGACAATAAACGACGCCATATTTCTTGCCATTTTTTTTTGACATTTCTCTTCAGTAAAGTTTGCCATTTTATGGTGGAAAGATTTAGGAGCCAGCAACGGATCAAAATAAAACTTACTACCGAAATTCGGAGTCAATGGCCTGAACGTTAAGAGCTCTACATCCAATTTACTATGAGGCTCATATCTGGCTGAATGACTTCGGTATTGGTCAGGCAGCAATCTACACGAACTCCATGAGTCATCATTGTATACCGAAAAAATTACGTTTTGGTGTGGTTTATGGGCTGACGGCGTCATTGAGCCGTACTTCTTCCGTGATGATCAAGACCGGCATGTTACTGTGAATGTGAATCGCTACCGTTCAATGATAACCGAATATTTTTGGCTCCAATTGGATGATATAGACTTGGAGGACATGTGGTTCGAACAGGACGGCGCCACAAGCAACACAGCGAATGTCAAAATCAATTTATTGGAAACCAAGTTTGGAGAACGTGTTATTTAACGAAAAGGTTCAGCTGCTTGGTGATTTGACACCGTTAGACTATTTCCTGTGGGGCTACGTTAAGTCTATAGTCTATGCTAATAAGCCAGTTACGATTGATGAGCTTCGTACGACTATCGAACGTGAAATTGCAGCGGTATCGGCCGATTTATGCTTGAAAACCGTCGAAAATTGGGTTCAGCGTCTGGACTTCTGCAAGTGCGCCCGTGGTCGCCATGTAAAAGAAATCGAGTTTCATACATAATGGCATCGAACGTACTTTCACAGGAATAAAGAACTTCATTGACATCCAACCGTTTTTGTTTTATGAAAAAAACTTTTGTAGCGCTCTTATTGCAAAACCCGATATTTATTTATTTTTTTTGTTGAGCTAACACGCCTACGCATTGTGCGTACTATGGTATATTCCCTCAATCACAAAAATAAGCCCTGGAGAGACTTAATTGACGTCAGTAAACATGTAATCACTACGGTACTGGTAAATCTAAAAGTGGGTAGTTCAGCAGTTGAGCTGATAAATCTTATATCAAAAAGTAGGAAAATCAGCTCCTTTTCTAGAAGGCTTATCTACAAAATGATCTGTTAGTACAGGGACACCGCAAGGCGGGTTCTTAACCCCTCTTCTATGGAACAAAGTCGTGAACGAACTTCCAGTTAGCTTAAAAGTTGAGAGATTTAAAGTGATGGCATAAGCAGATAAGGACTCTATTGTGTTATCAGGTAAACATGCTCAAATGCTAGCGAAGCTGATGCAAACCGCTCTTAATAAACTAGTAAAATGGGAGAGATAGAGTTATCTGGGGTTTAACTCCGGGAAAACTGAATATTATTTCATCACCGAGAAATACAAAGATTGACAGCCAATGGAACCTCACTTAAATTATCGATGCAAAGGTATTATCCATAACAAAAAGCTAATCTGGAAGTCTAATATGCAGGATAAAATCGGGAGAGCCGCCTCGCCGTAGTGTTCTTTTCCTATAAAAAAGTCATTGGTCAAAATGGGTATTTTCTACCCAAATCACCTAGTGGCTATATACTGCGATGGATTGGTCCAACCATAAGCCTGTTTGTATAAACAAAGCCTTGATATCAACACCCTCAGCTGCTCTAAACATACTCCATAATCTCACATCATTATATGTCTTCAGCAAACAAATGGCCGACAGCGCAGCCATTCGTATCAGAACTATATCGCAATAGGCCACTAACAACATTGGTCACTTCACAATCCTGAACTTGTTCGGATCAATCTGAAGTCACACCAACTATACCCATCCCCCATGGTCTTTGAAAACAAGTTTAAAGTTTCCATTCCACTGAGAAAAAGTCAGGAAGACGAGGAATTTTTTTGAGGTGAATTAATTCATTTCTATTCAGTTAGTTCAAAAAAACCGAAGGAGTTGTTGAGTACAGGGTGTACTCAGACTGAATAAAAGTAAATTCTCTCTTTCCACCTTCCAAACCAGTGAAACGGGCTCCAAGCGGAAATTCCGAATGCTGACGAACCAAGAGGTCCTATTGTAGCTAAAAAAAAAACCTGATATCCTCAGTTAATATTCGAATCTTCGCAGATAGCCAAGAGACCCTCAAATAACTCAGCGCTGTTTCCACGAACTAAGTAACCACCCTCGATTGTGGACTATTTCTCATTCTATCTTCTTTTTTGAGTGCCGGGGGGCACAAAGGTATCCTAGGTAACTGCAAAGCCGATCTCAACCAGAATAAGGCTGAATACTGGCATACCAATTGCTATATGCAAACTCATGTCAAAACCAGACGGCGCAGATAAAAAAAAAAACAACACCACTGCTTGTGTGACAACAAAACAGATATGACCTAAACTAGACCTTAAACGCACGAGACACCTGCTATCCTTAAACAGATTACACATTGGCGTTGGATCAGTACCATTACCGTACATTGCCTCTTAAGTAGACACGCGACAAGACTCGGGGTTTCATCAAATAACTTCTGGAGAAGCTGCTTAGACGAGGAAGAAGATCAGTCTTGTACTCTTCCTCAAAAGAAAATTGCATCTAAAAGAAAATTTCTTCGATGATCCAAGTGATCTGATGTATACAAATACCCTTCTCCTCTATCGCTTTATAGGAATCTCCAAAGTTTCCATTTTAAAGTTTTTTAAAGGCTTTGAACCCATTTTTGAAGATATTTGAACAATTTGGTAAAACATTTGAATACTGCCTCTTAACATACTGCGGTTCCACGAGGCGTAATGGCTAGCATACTTGGAGGGCCCAATGTTCAAGTTTCATGGTATGGTATCGTCTTTCACTACGAATAAACAATTCTTCTAAGAGTAATAACACAGCAATAAGAAGTACTTTCTCACTTAGACGTTCGAAATCAGCATGAAATTGCAGTTCTTTGAAATGAGCTAGTCCCCGAAGTCTCCACAGTTTTTTTGCACCACAATGTTTAATTATTTCTTTTTAAGCAATGATCCGAGTCCATATATATTATGTCAGCCTAAAAAGAACTAGAGTTTTAGGGCCTAGAGTTGATCGCAATGTGACCAATTTGGATATGGGTTTGTTGATCTAGAAACCGCAGAGTTCCTTTCGATATTTTAAAATGTTTGGAATCGAATGTTTCCGTCGCTATAAGTACTGTCGTGCCGGCTACGACTTTGAACTCAAAACTCTCTCCTTCTCATTTAGAAGTAAAAGCAAACGGTGACAATCTTGCCGTCTACCTTCAATCACATCAGACGCACCACGAAAAGACTGTCTTTGCTTGAGTGAAACTATTTTTCTCACTGATTTAAAGGTTTTAAATTCCTAATGTCCACCCCAATTCCAACAAGTGGCTGGGCATTCTTTTGCACTGTTAAAGCCAAAGTTTTCTTTTCAAAATAAGTGAATCGCATCGCATCGCAGAAACCACCAAAGTTTTGAAGTTCCTTGTGGCCACTCCATCACTCTTCCCTTCTTGAATTTCTGTATGAAAGCTTTGTATTTCTAAAAAATCTCCAAATAACAACAACAACGCGCTCAAAATGGCTGAAATTTTAATTGAGTAGGTATGTATCTTTACAAAAATGAGAAAACACACTAAGCAGCGCTGGGATAAGAAATATAAAAATTTTAGCTTGTTTATTCAATACAATTAGGAAAAAAGCTATACTCATTTAAGCAAGGTCAAGCTATCTACCAGAGAGCCTTTGTGGACCCTTATTTTCACCCTTCGTTTTTATACAAATGGGACAGAAACTTTGCCAACTCATTATTGGTAAAGTGAAGATTTATGTTCAGGTAAAATGATTGGATCATACCACCTGACAAAGAAAAACAAAATTATTTACATTGCTCTCCAAATTCCCATAATATCGTCTGTCCACTCAACTAATGAAACTTTGTTCGCCAATTAAAGCAAACATGCAACTCATTTAGGAACCAACTCCAGATCATTTGCTAAAAATCTAACATTTCCTTTTGTTAATTGCTGTTTAAATACTTTCGCAACAGAAGGGCGTTTATTGTTCAAACAAGCTTCATGTATTTTCTATGTCGATTCAAGTCCTTGATGGCAATTCACCACAAGTATTTTCATTTTCCGTTACACCTTTTTATACTCCTTTCCCGGTAGCTAAGAAGGAAGAGGAAGCGTAGTCCATTTGTGCACTACACCTCTACTTCTACCCCTCCTCTATCCCAAGGCAAAAGTGATTTTAACGAAAGGGTTTTTTGTTATTCAGCTTATGGCTGTTAAACTGATTGAGCATACATCGATTTGCCTGCTATCCCTCTCCATCACCACCATACTACCACCATCCCCATCATCATCATCATCATCGTCGTCGTCATCACAGAGAAAGTTCACGTTTTGTGTGGCAAGGATTTCCATTCCATTTTTCCGAATGGCAAAGACTCAATATGCTTCCAGATGGGTTACGACGAGTTCAAACGGTGTGGATAAACACTGGAGCCGTTGTATGTATTTATGGGGGTGCACATAAAAGTCCCAGATTCCCTTGCTTTATTTAAGCCATGTATAAGGGAAAGAGGGTATATTGATATCCCATTGGGATATTTGTCGTTCTTTCATTTATTCAAGAATTTTTCCTTCACAAGGAAACGGTTTGGAGAATTTTTTTTTTTTTTGAGTCTTTTTTTTTTGTTAAAAAATAAATTGGACGGTCGATTAGTGGCGCAATCTTACCTTATGGCTGGTTGATTTCCCTGGCGTATAACATGTGCTATTGTAATAGAATGGATATTCTTTCTAAAGCTGGTTAGGCCTTTGTTGAATTTTTTTTTTCGTCGAAAAATTTGATTATTTTCTCAAAGAAATCACAGGGAAATTTGTGTCGACTTTATGTTCAAGTTAAATGTTTTTAAAGAGGCCTGGGACGAACTTTTAGCTCACTCTAAAAAGAGTTTTTTTTGTATTTGTGTTTTCATTTCTGTTCTTGCGAACAGTGGTACCTGTTGCGTGATGGTCAGCATGTCCGCCTCTTAGCCCAGAGGTTCGTAGTTCGAATCTTAACAGAGGAAAAATATTTTTCCATTGATATCGCCTTTCGCGAGGAATTGGTAAGTCTTCCGTTAGCAAAGTCATTGCTGTAAGAAGGACTTTCTTGATTAGACCTTAAGACCCGGCAGAATATGGTAGGTCCCCCTTTTCCCTTAAAGGCATGGTTGTGAGAAATGCGATAGGCCCTGGGTCTCCTTGCTATATTGCAAGATGCAAGCAGATACAAGCTTTTTTTTGCTCTTGTATGAAAGCAATAGACGCAGTCCTATAAGTGGATCTTAACTTGTGGACTTTAAGTTTTAGTTACATGCCCTTCATATATGATTACAAATATGAAATAATTATCATCTCAAGCTAAATTTATTTTAAGATAACTTAAGCGAATCTTACCAGTAAAAAGTTGTTCAAGGATGTTTTTTAATTACCTGCAAGTAAAAAGAAAAGAATTAGAATATTAGCTAATTTCAAAAAATTAAGCAAATACTTTATCATTTGCTTTTATAATAAAATGATATTTTGAAACCTATTTTGATGGTTTCGTTTTACAATAAATTCTGGGATCTAAAAATGTGCGCATTTAAGCTTAATAACAAGGACTCAAGGACTTGACAAAAGAAACTTCAAAAAATTATTTAAAATAGGTTTTTTTGTGAGCACTTCTATGAAAATTTTGCATTCAATGTAAGCCACGGTGATATTATTTACTCCGAGCTTACAAGAGAAAAGAATTTTACTCGTATGTTCATGAACATAAAATTGTCACGCTTAAATTGTAATTCCTGATTTTTTTTCATGACTGTCACAGCTATTACAAGCGCAGTAAATAAGTTCATGTGGGCACATTTCTACACAATTGTTGTAGGAGAACATATGTACATATGTAGTTACCCATGTTTTACATGTAGGCCATGCAAAAACACATGCTCTATTATTTTAATAGTAGTGGTCGAGTACGCACCCTCAACCGGACATTTAAACACATTCATCCACATTATACCACACGTTTTGTTCGAGTATTTTAAAAACAACTTATTTTTGACAGAAAACTCTCTTCGTGAGAGAGTAAACAATTTCCCCACATTCTAGCCGAAGAAATTTCTATGAGCAGAAATGTTTGAGCATATTTTTTTTTTTTTTGACATTTCATAGTTTCTGTGCGAAGTGGAAGGAATTTTTTTGTTTTAAGTTGCAAATAAATTAACTAAAATTAAAGACAAAACCTAAACATACTCCAAGGCCGTGCTCTTGCAAGTTCATCAATCAAATACGTTAGCAATGGTAAGTTAAGTAATAATATTTAACCAGAAACCAGTTCAAATTCTCATAAAAACCTCTAATCTGTTTGTTTGTATTGTAGGTACAAAGACCGGGTGAAGAGTTTGAAAACGATGCCGTAGTCGAAGAAATGTGGACAATGAAAGCCATAGAACATGCGGAAAGGTAATTTAATGTAAATTTTTTCAAAATAGTTGTAGGTTCTTTTGTCTAATGTCTACGTTTCCTTATAATTGCAGCTTATCTCCAACATTGATTTAAAAAGTGTAAAACTGTCTCCATTTGATGACATCAGTTACACAACAAATTCAAATTCACCTGAAGAGACCTGAACAAAAAATCAAATAGAAAGCGTTTATAGAAAATTCAAAAAACTAGAGGACTTTTCATATGGAACTCTCCTAAAATCGGAGCCTTTAAAGGAATTCTCACCTGAAAACTCATTGACTGTTGTTTGTTTGCAATTCAAACCTAAAGTTTTACCAACTCCGACACCGGTTGGGGAGTACCATAATAGCATCTGTTGACAAAAACCAATTCACCTTGTGACTAAATAAAAACATAATTTAAAAACGAATTCTAGACTCTAACTATCTCACAAGGTAGAGATGTAGGTTAGGTTAGGTTGGAGGGGGGTTGCGCCACAAGTGGAAATATCTGTCTAAAGATTTCTGAAGACTCGGCATGTTTCTAAAAATAACCACCTGTCATTGGCGGTTTTCAGAAAATCATGTTTGAGTCTGTCATGTTGACGTTTAAATGTGTGTAGCTTTTATTTAAAGAAAATGTTGGGTAACTCTTATATACATCAATCGCTCTCAGAGAAATTTTACCTCCACTCCTTAAAATTTTCTGACGGCCGATTTCGGTGCACAAATTACTTCAACGTACCTAATGTTTTTTTAGGGACTGAGTATTAAATCTCAATTTACAAATATATTTCCATTAAATCATTTATTTAAAGATATTCATTCCGTTTAGGTATGTGGTTCCATATAAATTGCATGTGAAGTTTTTTTTTGTTTGTAGCCATGCATGTTCATGTGGCCGTGTTCGATACTATGGTTACATACAACAATGTATACTTAGTAGGTTTTATGAGATACATAGGCAAGATAAGGTTGGATGGCGTGTGCAGTCGCCAGCGGCAGCATCACACTCGGATCACAAGGATCCATTATGCTCCCCGAGAAAGTGAGTGAGGAGGTACGGGGGAGGAGTTTAAGAGGCGACGAAAAGCGAACGATTGGATTGGTGACTCGATCGTTGGGGTTTGGGAGCCCTCATTGAACTTTGTGGAACACTGAAGCAAGTTTAACAGAAAAGTGTTCTCCGAAGTATTTTTTCCTAGTGTGGGCCAAGCTAGGGCTCTCACAGAAGAAGTGGAACGACCCTTCCTCTGCCTTTTCATCTTAGCATTCCCTACATAAGTTGGATTTGCTTATGCTTATTGTCATCAGGTGCCCAATATGTTGTGACCCGTGAAAATGTTAACCAACGGAGAGAGGCAAGGCCTGCTTAGCTGGAGTAGAAATTTAAAATACTTTGCCAAAGGTTTCTGGAAACCGGAATTGTTATTAAAAATGACCACCAGTCATTGGCAGTTTTTAGTTTCGTTGGAGTCTGTTCTTTCCTTGCTCAGAGGTGTTCATTTAGCTGGATTCGAGTTTCGAGTGCCTACCAGATTTTGGCCAACTTATCCGCCATTTTGTTGCCAAGTACGTAACTTTGTCCTGGAACCCAAACTAAAGTTACGATGTTCACTCAGCTAAGAAGTCGTAGATTACTGCAACAATTTTCTATTAATTTGAATTTTGTGATAATGAACGAGATAGCCTTAATGGCCGCCTAGCTGTCTATGAAGATGTCAACATTTTTATTGATCAAATTTTACGTAGCCATGTTTTTGCGGCTTCACGGACTGCAAGTACTTCTGCTTTGAAGACACTGCACAAGAAGGAACTTTATCGATCTATTCATGGGAGAATAATCTGAGAAGATGCCTGACTCTACCCCTCGAGCCTGTATTGGCTCAACCAGTGCCATAAGAACGACACCAACAAGGCTTTGAAAACTTTCTTGTCGCTAGCTCCTCTAGGCCATTTAATTTTCTTTTCCTCACAAAGGCAATGGTTGTGAGAAGTGCGCTAGACTCAGGGCTCTTCACTATGTTGCGCCACCCTATTTATTTATTTATTATTCTAGTTTCACCAAAATCTAGTTAACTACTAGAAGCAGTGACAGAACACCACCTTGCGGTGTACCTCTACAAGTTTTAATTTTGATGGTGCTTATACACCTGGTTCTGCTTTAACTGTTGCTTGAAGCATGGAGTCGATTCTGTTTAACAGCGTAGAATCGATATTGAGGGGATATAAAACGTTCTATTTCTGTATTTATTTTTACTGATCTTGTACAGATTCCAGTCAGTCGGAATGTTTGCTCTGTTGAAAAGCCTTTTAGAACTTCGTCTAAGAGTAGCTAGTTTGCTTGTCCACCATATGGGGTTAGATTTACCTTTAGCTCTGATATGAGTTTTTGTAGACACTGATTTTATTTGACGCAAGTCTATTTAGCTACTGCTCTATGGCTAAGCAATTTACTAATTAGTTGACTGTAACTCTGGCTGAGTGTTAGCGCCAGTTTGTGATTAAAGATTCCCCAGTCAGTTTTCCAAGGGTCTTAATTGTCTGATTCATGTTTTACTACATGCATCCACATGAAACCAACATGTGGCAGACATACGTGCCATTTTTGTGACGGATCCTGGATAAAATATTTCCTAAGAACAATGCACACGCTGCATTCATTAGAAAATCCAGTTCAAAGCCTTTAATCACTACTTCCACATCAGACGTGACCTGCTACCGACAGTTATCCTCCCATCCTATTTTTAAACTTCCGCTCTTGTGTGTGTTTAGCTTTAACTATACTCATTACCCTACTTGAATGATTACCTTGACCAAACCAGAGTAGGTAAAGTTTAATTAAAAACTGCATCAACTTGTGGCACACTCGTGATTTCCAAACAAAATGTCACATTAATGCATCGATTCACCTCAAGCTATTTCGGGACAACAAAACACCCAAAATACTGGACACAAGAGTAATGTTGATGGTGCAATAAAAAGAATATAAAAAACCAATGTAAACAACAATTTAAGTACATTATCGTTCATTGACACTCTTCGAAGGGACGATGTGCGGTAACTCGACCGCACTTAAGTATATAGACACATTTCCACCCACCCACACCAAAAGGAAACAAAAGCATGTGCGTGTGGAAGATTTCGGACTTTTTTATTTCATTTTATTTTGTTTTACTTTTGGTTGCACATCGTGCTGTGTTGACCATCAACATTTACACTGGGAAACACAACACAGTCCCAGTCCCAGGAAGAAGAAGCAGCTTAATCACAACCGTAAGGGGTGTGTGTGAATTTACACAGACTTTATTTTATATTTATTTCCATGCACAGGTTGACTCTCGTACATCAAATAGCAATTACATGCAGGATAATTTGACACACAGGACATGACATTTAATTTATGCAGATGAGATTGACTGCAACATTTTTGTTTTCTGTTTTAAATTTGGTATGGTTTTTTTTTTTGCATTTTATGTTGTCCTTCCTGATGATGCTGTTACGACGAAGCAGAATGCTGTTCGAGCATAAATTTGACATTTTAATACGACACTGTGTGGAAGGTTAATGTGAAAGCTGTGCGAGGGGTGTGTTGGCCGATGAATGGCAGTGACTTAAATGTACCTTCGGGTAAGAAGTGCACTTTTCAGTCAGAAAGCACTCGTGACATGGCAGTTTCGTATTGACAGTGATTTATACTTATGCCAATATACTCACAAGACTCAGGGGCAATGAACGAACCGACTCGCATGTACGTGGATTGCATTCAAATAATCAAACGCGCACTGCGGGGTTATTGAGATAGTATTTCAGGATTCATGAGGAAATTTAATAATTGAAAAGACATGTCGTACTAAATTGATTTTGCAACGCGTGGTAGGTACATGAATGCTGATTTCAATTTTCAAATAAAACTTTACAGTTATAGCGTACCGAAAAAGCATGTGTTTTCAGCACAATATTTTTGAAAAAGCGTATGTTTTCTTTACGTCTGTTAGGCGCTTTTGAATACAAATAAAGAACGTGAGTTTTTTTTGGATTAATCAAAGCTTTTACGGTTTTAAGGTTTTCATGGCTTTTCACTATTAATTGAATTGGATTAAATGAAATTTCGACGAAAATTCTCTCTTTTCTCCAAAAATCATTATGTCAATTCGATAGGTGGTGGAAGCATACAATTTCCAAAGCGTATGCTTTCCAGTGAATTTTTTTTTCGATGTTCGATGGCAATGTAGTAGTATTAGCCTTTAAAGGCGAAGTATTCGAAGATGAAATCTCAGTTGAGCAGGTGTTTTTCGCAACGTTGTGTTTCATTTTATAATAAATGAGTTGTGAGTGTGAGTTGGTATAATTTTGACTGCAGACATTTACACAGAGGCTCGTTACGAACTCAATTCAATCACTAAATGTTTACCGTTAGCAAAGTTGAGGTTCTTTTTGTCTGCAACCTAAGAAACTGGAAATTTTCAAGAGAAAACAACCAAAACAAAGTTCATAAAATGTTTGTTAGCTACATTTTCATTTTGAACATGTCCTACATATGAGTGGTTTTCAGTTTTGAAATCTCAAATCTTTCTAAGAGTTGCCAAACAAATCCACCGGCTCTGAAAACTCTCAGAATCACACCCTTCAAGGCAATGATTATCAATCATTTGCCACGTCAAAGATCTCAATCACAAACTTCACAGTGGCCAAAAAAGCTGACTCAAAGCGGACAGAGGCCACAAGAGGCGATTGCCTGGCCAAAACTAAAAAATCTGTCAAAACAACCATGCAAAGGACCAAAGTCTGTTTGAATGTCGCCCTACCCAAAAACCTTTGCTCAGAGAAGCCGGTTTAGGGCAAAGAGGCTTATCTCGAAGAAAAGAATACTGAAGGCCGTAGAGAATTTATTGAAAAAGGTTAGAAAATTCTAGAATTTTACGAAAATACTTCAAAGGTGAGTCTTCAAAACTCAGTTTCCTTCACTGAACACTGCAAAGCTGAGCTCGTTGATTCGTTTACAAAATTCAATCCAAAAAACGGTCTAAGGTCACCAAAACTAAAACAACTAAGACAATTGAAAAGAATATGACTGTGCTGTTTAAAACAACCACCCGGAGACCACTATTGGTTTACGATAGGTTTGAAAAACACAAAAAAGAAGGCCAAAGAAGGGAGCCAGACTTAAAAATTCGATGTTTCGTTCAATGTCCGCAAACAAGAAGTCAACGACCCGACGGTCAGGGCAACAGGCTCAAAGTTGATATTGCATCGCAAAATTAATAAAAGAGAGCCTTCAGGTTACCATTTACTATTATGAGAGTTCAGTAAAACGGCTACGCGAGGAAGACTGGACTCGAGTGCATGACTGCCGAGTTACTCACTTCCACAGATTCTGTGTCAGTCTTTAGACCCATTTCAACGATAAAAGGTTTCAAAATTCTCAGTTGTCATGATGAATTTACTTAGAGCATGATTGACGAGCCGTTCACTTCTACAGGTGTTGTGCCAGTTTAAATTAAACCCATCTTGACTTTAAAGGATTTTAAAGTAAATACTCACTTGCCGTGATGAGTTTACCCAGAACTGGCACAAACCCAAGATATCCAAAATTGCGTATATTATTAAAGGAGCAAGATTGAAATTTGCATTTGAAAATGAACCCCCACCGGACCAAAAGTCCATATAAATACCATCTGGCAAAGCTTTTCCTATGAAAACTCAACCCCTGCTTTCCTATCGCAGACTGAAAAGTACGGAAAGTCTACAAGACTCAGGGACAGCCAGAGAGATCATAGCAATATTTAACCACTAGACTATCACACGTATCACAAGCCTCGTCATAGCCATTTCACACAACGAATGCCAAAAAAATGGACAAAAACATCTTCGTATATAAAGTTTTGCAACAGGTATTCGAAATAAAATAAATAAACAGGTTATCGCAACAGAACGAGAAGTCCCAAGGCCTAGCGTATTTCTCACAACCATGCCATCTGAGGGAATGGAGCGGACCTACCATTTTCTGCCGGTTCCGAACGGCTAACCGAGAAATTGCTTTTCATGGCAGTTAATTCACTATCGGAGGACTTTGCATTGTCATAGGGTCTTATGACTATGCCTCCAAAGGGGAGATATTGACTCAATAAAAACATTGTCCTAAGCAAAATAAAGCCTCCAAACTTACAAAAAAAAGAGATGTACAAAATAATCAAGATAGTTGCAGATCAGTATTTTAGCCTCTGCTTCCTTGACCGCGTTAATTTTTAGGAACGACACCGACATCGTCAATTTTGAGTTGTTGTCAAGATTTCTGATTCTTCTTTTTAAAATCCATCAACTAATCATGCAACTAATGGACGGCGAAACCGTCCGACCAAGCGCAGGTTCAGGTTCTGAGAAAGCTGTCTGAGATCCTTGTCGCGTTTCCAGTTATGCCTTTATGTCCTCGAACCCAAACAAGGCACAACGAATTTAGTTTTCCGACCACATTCAGAGAACTCTTGCATTCCTGGTTCCTGGATGACTTAGTTAGAGGGTTGAGGGCCTTAAGTGCAGCTTGGCTGTAACTGTAAACACAAATACTTCATTGGCATTGTTCGTAACGTAGCTTATAGCTATTTTGATAGCCTACGCCTCAGCATATGCCTCCACTTGGTAGACAGATGCGTCCTAAAGAGGCGTGCAGTCGTATGTCATCGCTCTCCACAAAAACAATAGTGTCACATCCACCATCGGCTTAGGAGCCATCTCTGAAGTCTCGATAACAGTCTTTTCCAAGTTCAAATTCTAAAGTGAACCAGTTCTGAACCGTCCAAATGTTGACCATTAGACGTGAATCAAAAGATATTCAGTTTGCGAGATCCTCACAGCTGCAGTGCGAATTGTACCAAGGACCATATCTCTTTGAACAAGGAATAACCTAGAAGGTAAATACAATGACGTTAGTATCAAGGGGAGGAAGATACAGCAGTTCGCCGATAGCAGCACTTAGAGTGCTGCCCAAAGTATCAGCAAAGCGAAGACATATTGTTCTTTGAAATTTGGCGAACGAAGCAATTACGCATTCACGTGAGAGCTTGTTGTTGTTCTTGATAGGAGAGGCTTTATTATGGTCAAAGCACCTTTTTCGGCGTCTTGCCAAAGGTTCCCTTACATTGCTAGAAGACTGACAGTTCCTTAGCAGTTTTCGACTGCAAGTTATTTGACTTCATTTAAAAAGGAGATGTTGATGCCTTTAAGTTCAAGTCGGGCCAGTGACCCCCAGTAATATTAGGCTCGAATTAAAAAAAAAAATAAGAAAATGGAGCAATGGCCAGCATTTCTGCCTGCCACTATGGAGCTTTTTCAAAAATATTGTCTTTGACTTTTGCAAGGCCTCCAAAATTAGTTTCAGTGTCATAAAAAAAATGTCTCACTAAGCTCTTCGGAATTGGCAAAAGTTTGAAGGTCCTCTCCATTCCACATCAACATATGGTTGAGAGAAATGCTGTAGGACCGTAGTTCCCCAAAGCTAAGACGCAGTTTTGGGGCAACCACTGTTTTTTTGTTACAGCTCAACTGATTTCAAGCAGTTCTGCGAAAATCAAACCGTAATTTGAGTGTCAACGGTTGTTGTCGGATCAGAAACCAAATTCCAACATCTCCTCTAGTAAATCAAAGAATAATTTCCTTTGAGAAACTCAAGTTGATGTTTGGATTTTAATGAAGCTGAAGAGGTGGAAAATGTCCATGTAAGTATCATCACTAGGTTCATGGGAGAAATGAGAGCCCAACTCCATTCGTGGCCTGAATAGAGAATATAAGACACGATTTTCTTCTCATCCTCAACTAAACAGCGGTGCAAGTGATTTGAAACGATTCCAAGCCTTCTCCATACCTTCCTGTTAGACAGTGTCCCGGCGCGGCGATGCCACGTCGTATATCGTCGCACTCTTGCGCTTTTTGTTTAAGAAGAACAGACAATTCATTAGCTTAAAATCCAGCTTGAGCCAGATTTGCTTCCTTGAATTACACGTAGAACCGCCTTACCTTCCATATTTTATTAGAAAATCAAGTTTGAGAAGCTCCTGGCGTCTGGCTTTCCACATCACTCAAAATGTAGAAACATTAAATGGAACTCCCCATTGAATAAAAGCGTAGAGATAGAACTGAATGCCATTCCATTTTGGCTGAGCATTCCTTTTGGAAGGACGAAGATAAATGACTAGTCTCGAAATTATGAAGAAAACTGTGACGCATGACCCAGGTATTTAACATAGGACGTGTTGACTGAAAACCAGATAAGAATTCCCTTCGCACATGTACGTGTGTTATGTGTGGATCATGTATATTACCTTTCCCTTTCACCTAAGCTTTGATTTATTTTCTGTGGAAGCAAAACCTTTCTCCATCTACAAACATCATTTTTCACTCCTTTTATTTGAGGGGGATGAACATAACCTAACCATCCAAACGACACGCTATCCACCTTTGCCAACAAATTGTTATTGCCGCTAAGTGTCTGGCCTGCCATAACCACATCCTATACAGTATACACTATGTGAAAGGAATTAGACACCTCAACGTTCTTCTTCCTTCGAGGGAGATGCTATATATTCGAACAAAAAAAATCACACTTCTGTTTATTCTCCTCGCACTCGTGTTTTGCCTGTGGTGCGTTAAAATATTGAGCCACCACAATTCACCAAAGCTCGCAAGTGGAATTTTAACCAAAACGAATGTATTTTAGTTGCCTTTGCTGGTGATTTCGGTGTTTTCACACTTCGATAGCAAAAGCAAAAAAAAAAAAAAAGAGAAAGAAGAAAGCAAAGCAACCGAATAGATTCATATCGTGAATAGATGACACGGGGATAGAATTCCACACATCGCCGCCGTGCTTCCAAAGTCCGAAATCCAATCACTGGAACGGAAAATAGCACATTTCGGATAAATGGGAGCTCGATTCAGTGTTATGCTTTTTGGCTTAAAACGCGACTGACATTCATGTAGTGTTTCGCATACACAACAATTGAATTTCTCTGATCCATGCAAATTGGGCAGGAGATGCTTTTTATCCATGAACACCCTCGCGCTCAACGGTAAAACATGAATATAGCACGACAATTCATTTGAAATTCGTACAACTCTTCTCCATGCCCCGATGTGTGGCTCTTGATTTATGCTTAAAAACCGATGAACGTTGAGTCCCTTGCCCTGTTTGCTTTTCGTATTCAATCTGGAGAGGGGCGCACATCATCATCGACCATTGGCCGAGGATCCCCGATGGGTTTCTCTTCAAATTGATGAATTCTGAATTAATTAATTGCAATCGATATGTGTGTACTATACTTTTGCCTATATAGACTTTTATTAAATTCAAAAAACAAAAAACCCTAGAAAAAAAAGGACTTCACATTGTAGAGCCATCGGCAGATTATATTCGCTGAACCAGCAGCAGTCCAGTTGCGCGATCTCTGGGGTTATTCTTCCGCTCGAGCGGAGACAACACAGGACAAATGAAAAATCATGCTATAGAGCTGAATTGTGAGTTATCATTATTCAATTGGAACTATCTCCAATGCACTACGTAGCAAGTAATACCCACAATCCAGCCTGAGCTTTCGCTATTGTGTATGAAATCCATTCAATATTTGTATAAGTTGGACGTTATATTTAATTCATGGCCACAGGATAAAGGGTATCGAGCGAGGACTTTGGGAGTGCGCTCCGAGCGTCACACTGGATTTATTTATTAAAATAATATTTTCTGAAGTTTATTTATTAAATCTTCTTTTTGCGGACGAATTTCCGTTGAAAAAGTAATTTTTAATAATTGGTTACCTGGACATCTGAATTTTTCAGATGAGAACATAAGTTTCAGGAACAATGGCGGTGGCTGTGGCAATTGCTGATTTTTTTTTTTTTAAAGTAGAATTGCTTTTCTGTTAAAATTAACGAGGCATAGCAAAGTGAAAGTGGACTTGTGAATTGAGGGTTGGAATTGCTTTCAGCAGAATAATGTCATAAGATCAGAGCGAATATTGGGTCAACTTGGTCCTTCGAGTGACCCAATATTATTGTGGTGAACCTTTTGTGTGGCCGTAGGGAGTCTGTACTATGCCTCCTGTAAAATCCCATGTCGACAGCATTTCAAAAATGAGATTCAAAAGACAAAATTTTCATCGCTGTAGGGAAACGCACCTGAATCATAATCTGTTTTGTCCCGACGGAGGAGGTTTCCTTTGATGATTGATGTGGAAAAGGTTGTTTCCAAATGGCTGGGTTGCAGTTGATTACATTTCTCCACGTGGAACAGTGCGATGGATGGAACAGATGTCAATTGCAGGGTTGTTAACAATGACAAAGGGCTTTAGACAGGATATGAGAATATGTCGAGTGGGCTGTGGTTTGAAAGGGAAATTAGCTGATTTCGGCAGTTTGAAACGAATAAAACGAATAATCGTTCAAGGCCGAAGTATCATGTTCTTGGAATTGATGGCTTCTCATAACAAAATGTCGATTGGGGTTGATCTGATGGAAGACACATGGAAAATTTGATGTTAAAGTTGTCAGATGTAATGGATTTAAAGAGAATTTAGTCGTATTTATGACATTTTGTTTTTTTGGCTGTGGCTTGGAAGCGAAATAAGCCGATTTCGACATTTTAACACGAAAAAAAAGATTAATCGTACAAATATCAAAGAGGCTTAGAATGAGGAAGAGAGGAAAAAAAATTAAGATGAAAAGACAAGAAAAAGTAGATACAACAGTATGAGAAAGCGAGAAATATTTTATGCAGAAGAGATAGGTTTGAGAAAGAGATAGAGAAATAGATAAAGACAGAGATGGAGATAGAAATTGAGAAATACCAGAGATCCAGAAAGAGATGGAGATGGAAACAAAAATGGAGATGAAGTGGAGCATGGAGCATGGCGCATGAAGCATGGAGCATGGCGCATGGGTCATGAAGTATGGAGCATGGAGCACGTAGCATGGAGCATGGAGCATGGAGCATGGAACATGGAGCATGGAGCATGGAGCATGGAACATGGAGCATGGAGCATGGAGCATGGAGCATGGAGCATGGAGCATGCAGCCCAAGCAACACATTTGCCTCTTATATATAACTTAAAGTGTCAATTTTATAAGAGTTTTCACGCCTTAACCAATCGTTAAGACATCGATAAGACCCAAAAGGGACCTAAAGGGAGGAGCCAACTGCATGAACCAAAAGGTTCTTAAAACACTCTTTTTAAGAGCAATTTAAGAGTACGCTTCCAATTATTACAATTTTTTCAGTTCAATGGAATACTCTTTTACCCAAATACAAACTGAATACAGTATTTGTGAAATGGAATAAACTTCAAATGAGGGACGAAAGTATTATGTGTGGTTTATTTTCGTCAACAACTAAGCATATATTTTTCTCCATAATATAAAGAATACATTTAATGCATTTTTCTAGCTTTTAGAACGCCGCCGTCCGTCGGTTGAATGTGCCAGAAAAGATTTACTTTGAAATCACACATTTTACCTCCCTTAAAATAAACCCGCCTACAAAAAAATAAGTTTTTGGAATAAAAAACAAAGTCGGGTGACACTGATGCGAAAAAGCATGTATATGGAATCTATAGGACTATCGAAAACAAAAACGGTCGCTCAAAGCCATCTATGTATGTATCCGCTCTAAAAACTACAGGGGAATGTTAGTAAGCCCGGCGGATACATAGATGGCTTTCAGGGACCTTTTTTGTTTCGGATAGTACTATATCCATATACAATGCTGAAAATATGGTAGCGCGAAAGAGAAACCGCCGAGAAAAATTTATCTTCTCATTTGCACTACCGTCTTTTTTGAAGAGTGAGTGACAGATTTTCAACGACTTCTGAGCGAAAGCTACTTAAGAAGGTTTTAAATGAGCACTGCAAAGTGTCCATATGAAAAACAATTGTCCAAAGGAATTATTTAAGCTATCCTTAAGAGTTTATGGTAACACCTGAAAGAAAAACCACCTACAAAGAGCTTATTAATACGAGTCCAGTAGAATCATGTTTCGTTGTCTAAAGAGATCTGTAGACTCAAAATATATTATGAGTTTAATAAAAAAAAGCGGTTTCACCAATTGGGGGAAGTTAGTTTTTTTAAAGATTACACAAAGTTTGTATAGGGTTCTTAATATAATACCATGAAACTCCTTGAAAATATACGATATATTGATCTGCTAGATCCGTGCACCTACATATTCGCTTTCACATCTCTATCTAATGACATTGCTTATGTACATGTCTATTGGATCATTGGATGATCTATGCATCTTTCTTATGTAAATAAGTATCGTGCGAAAATGCAGTTCTCATGTTTGAAGTTCTGTTAGAATAAGTTAAGAGATCAATTGTAGTTAAGCGCTCAACGAACAACGCCGTTTTTCCTAACATTTTATGAACTTTACCTCTGCTTATCTTACAAGTTGTAACACACAAATTCAAAATCCACTTAATTCAAATACCCGATGATCAAACTGAAGTTTCGTTGATTAGTCGACTGCTAAAGAGAATTACACTTCTGATCTGAAGTGTGTGGGTCGCCTTAGGTTGATTAACACAACTACAATCAAGTTATATGTGGGAGAAAAACGAATCGTGTACCACGTGTTGGTTCTTTTTAAACGAAATCTTTCAGTAATTTCTGATAAAAATTGATTGTTTTCTGCCGAATCTGGATCCATTGAATATATTGTAGTAGTTTTAGTTAAAAAGCGTATGGCTAGAGTTATCGAGCTTCAGGCAGTCACTAATTTTTCCTTTGAAATATAAAGTTAAAATCGTTTAATATTTTAATCACACACAACTTGTAGTTACACAGGGCTTGTACAAACTCTGGCAACGAAATTAGATTTTCGGCTCAAACGACTGCAATAAGGTTATTTTAGAAACCATAATTATTTTTTATACAAGAAATGACTGAGTGGTTTCGTTTCAAACGAACCGACACGAGCAACATGTAAGTTGTTTTTTTGATTGTAATGCTCAAAAAGTCGTGTTGTATTAGCACCTGACCTGCATCACTATTTTATACAGCTCAAATTAATCGTGTAGGTAGTTCGTGTTAAGTGTTTCAGACACGTCTTTTGTGATGACCAATGAAAGTCACCATTAGAACAGGTGCAGAAAATACCAAAAAATAATTATCTCTAAGGAAAAACACCATGAATTCTCAGAGAATTGGCATGTTTTGTATATTTTGACTTTGAAAAGTTATTGGGCCGACAAACAGCAGATATAATATCAGTGACCTTCAGAACTTTTGTGCAGACAATAAGAAACAAACGAAGGAGCGGTGAAAAGGGTAATATAATCAAACGCTGTATTCTTTTGCATGGCTTTTAAATTCAGTATCCTTCACCATATCGGTCCAATTTATTCTTTCAGATATGAGTGGAATCACCCATTAAGCCAGTAGTCACGTGGCCTTTTATGTAAAGAGTTGTTGTAACCTTACTCCCAAGCCCAATTATGTCAATTGAACCATAAGATTCTTAAAAACTCTTATTAAATTATGTTTTGAAGATTTACTATCTGACTTAAGTGGCGTTGCTCGCAACTAACTCATTCAAAAGCATTGTTCACACAAAATAGCAAAAAAAAGTTGACAGAAACACCCGCAGGGCTATGCTGAAGGTCACAATATTTTTGAAACCGGTTGAGTAGTTTTTGAATTCACGTTCTTTTTCTTGTGAGAGCATGGGGATGATTTGCAGACTATGTTGCTGAGGGATAACGTAGCATTCAAATTGTGAAACAGTTTTGAAATCGGTCAAGCAGTTTCTTATAATAAACACTTTTCTTGAATCACTCTTTCTATTACAGAAAAAACTGCACCAAAGTCACTCAGTTTTGAAAATCTAAGCATAGACAGTGGAAAGTGACTTTGTTTTCAACTCTGTAAGGAAAAAGATTTACAGACAAAAACAGTTACAAATGGCCAATGTTAGTTGCGGTAATGGTGAACTAGAGATCCACAAAAACACTTTTTTCTATACTCATATACTCAATAAACAGAATCACCAATCACCTGAGTACTCCACTTTTCCAATTGTAACCTTCAAAGTCACTTCACTCAATTGAAATAAATTTCATCAGTAAACATTCAATGAAACAGAACAAGTTGACTCAGTTACTTAAATTATCTGGAAGTGGTTGTAGGTACCTTCAAAATTACATTTGAACTCGTACGTATTCATATTCCACTCAGCGGCTTCCTTCCCTTCCCGGAACTAATAACACTCGATTGCCTTTTCGCCAGATAAATTGAATTGAAACAACAAACTCTTCCACAAATCACAAGAAAAAAAAAAGAAGAAAAAAATGTCGTCTACACTATACGACAAGTTGGTGAACGACGACGATCATCCCTTCATCTTTGGCTCAACTACTTTGCAGGCTTAACACCTACCCACATACCGTGAAAATTAGATTTTCCATTTCCTCGGTTTCTTTTTTTCTTCTTCAGTTTCCCTTAAGAAATACTATGTAATAAAAATAAATATAAAAGCCTTTTACTTGAGAATCTTATACGATACACAAATGGAACACCCTCTCGGAGCAGGGGTTTCATGGATCAGAGGGGAAATTTGGTTGTTTTGACTTTTTGCCCGGTTCGGATGTAACATTCTGCGTGAAATAATGCAATTTAATTATATAAGGGTTATCTTTTTGTTTCTCTTCTTATTTTTTTATTTTTTGTCCTTTGAATACCCAAGCCAATGTTAAAGGTCCTTCGCCTTCAAATGATGTCTGTTCTCTATTGCTACTTAAATTCGCATAAATGTTATTATTTTTATTTTAGCAGAGTGTTTTTTTTTTTTTGGTTTTGTATTCTGTTGCTGCTGCTGATTGTGCTATATCCTGTGTTAAGGTGGCAAGCAGTGAGATTGAAACGACTTCTCTTGTTTCTGGTTGCTTGAGCATGTGTATATGCCCCAAGGACTCGCTGTATACTTTTGTGGTGTCTAATTTGTTTGTATTTATTTTCATGTAATAACTTGAAGGTAATGTTAAACGTGGTAATTTACATGACTTTTAGTAGAACATCAAGGGAGACATTAATTGTTGCTAATAAGGATAATGCTTGTTGACTGGATATAACTTTTTGTAATCTACGCTTGTTTTTATTTCGATTATTTGCTTTATAAAAGAGTTCCATTGATTTAAGGTCTTTCAAGTATGGGATGTAAAAATTAAACGAAAAAATTAAATTTCTTTTTTGGTTAACGAATCACACCACCATTCCCTCATAAGGCATGGTTGTGAGAAATGCGCTAGGCCCAGGGGATCCTCGCTCGCACCAACTTTGTAGTCAAGTCAAATATTGTATGGTTATTTACTTCACAACGTTCTTCTTAAATCTTGGAAGAGCAGATAAAGTGTAGTATACCACTTTTTCTTGGAAAACACAGTATTTCGAGCAATGAGTGAGAATCCATAATTGTAACTTACTGGGTGGAATTCTGGTCTGGATCAATCCGGCTTGGACTTCGACAATGCTGCGGCAAGATCAATATTGCGATTTGCTCAAAAGACTAAACTTCTATTTAAAATGGCTTTGAGGATTTTGTCCATGGCCGACAGCAGCACGTCATGCTTCAGAGAGCTTGTCGTTTGTCAAAAAAGGCAAGGTTGCATTTAGGATCTCTCAAACCAAAACGATTTTGCAGTCGCGGCAGTAGCAGAAACGCCGTTGACAGGATTCTTGTCGTCGCGACAAATGCAAATGTATAAAGTGTTGGTCAGCAATCGGTTCTACACATCAATCCCAAAAAACCTGTGCAAGTGCTTTAATTGATCCGAGACTGTTCTTAGACGAACCAGAATCTTGATATTCCAAAACTGTTAAAGATGTTTACAAACTTACAGACGATCAACGAATAGTTGATATGAAGAAAGGGTATAAGAGAGCACATCATGAGACAGTCTTTTATGGACTTGACAAAACAGCGATGTTGAATGGAATCTCGCAAAGCACAAGGCAAGGAGAAAACAGGGAACTGCACCGATTTATTAAAAGACATCTTCTGGAAAAAGAAGTCCAAACAATCCTCTGTAATGCAAACATTGGCATGAGCTGATGATCAAATACGAACACAGACTTTTATGCTAAACAAAGACTTCGCTCAGAGTCAACTACTTAGCTAGATGGGCTCATATCTTTTTTTAAATTAACATAGAATTAACATCGTTACCTTCGGTAGTCTGTGTACAACTTGGAAATATAATTAAGTCTCTTCGTTAGCTAAGTTAAGATTCTTCGAATCTAATGTCATGTCCGTACTATGTAAGTCCGTGTGTATGCTTGCAAAGATCGCACTTTGCGCACCAAAATCTAAATACTTTGTGATAATAAATTATACCGAATTTTGGTGCAGAGCAAATAAAGATCGGCCAGAGGTAGTCCAATAACTTAAATGTCAATCCTTTGAATGGAATTTTTACTATAAAACAGGCGTTACTTCAATTATGCTTTTCAAACAAAGAACCAACGCAACGTTTACCACAGAAGAGGTGACAGAATGTGGCAGTTGACACTATATGGTGTCAATCTGACCAGATCTGCCATTCAAATCTCTTTAGAAGTTATGCCTCAGATAACCCTCAAAATAGTCATTCTGGTGTTGACATCCTCTGTCGATGAAGTTCTTTGAATATGATTTAGATAGCAGTAAAAACATTTTTGAGCCAAGATCTAAGAAACCTGGTGATTCGACATAATTTTTAGCAATTGGCACGAACCTAATGACTTCATTTGCAAAAGCGCTTTTGATGGCATAAAATTTATCATCGGAGGACTTGCCAATTCCTCGCGAAAGGCGATACCCGTGGTAAAACACTGCTCATTTTCTGTTGGGATTTGAACCGCAAACCTCCCGCATAATAGACAGACATGGCAACCATTTCGGGGTTAATGGTTTGAAATTATTTACGAGTCCAAAGAGAGTGTGATTTAAACCATCACATTTTAGAAGGAAATCGGTCGTTTGCACAAAACTGACAGTCTTTACATTCAACTCTGTGTTTGAAATCGTGGATCAATACAATCATCAAAATATTTTACTTGTTCGCTTACTTTCAAGTCAGGAAACATTTTTTAAATGCTTTGCTGCGTCTAGCAAAAGATACCATAATCAGGCAAAGAGAGGCTGTCAACATCTACCTACCAGATCCAGGACAGTATGCTCTATGGTATTTTGGGAAGGTTTCGATAAGCTAGTTTCATTTTTGAAGCACCTTCACAAAAGAGCTGTTTTGAGTTGTCTTTAGGTCCTTAAAAAGACAACACATAACGTTTACTTAACAGGGTATTAAAGCTAACCATTTTTGGAGGAAGCGAAAGAAAGGCGTCCAAAAAGAGGCAAAGGTTATTGTACATAGAACTTATAATAACACCACGAACAAATCCGATACTATAGCTATCTACCTTCACGAGTAAAGGACCGCTCTTTCGAACCGGGAAGAAAGTTATGTTCAGACCTCTTCATTGTATACATAATATCTAAGTGTACAGCCAAAATAAATTTAAAAAAAAACTGGTGCTACTATGGGTTAAATAGCCAATTACCTTCGGCGTTTCATAGCCTTGTCTATGAAACTCCGAAGGTTTGAGACTCTTGTTTTATAAATAATGAAGCTATCAAGACCAAGTCTTTAAGCAAAATAGTTTCAGCTTGGCTGTTTGGGTTAGATTGAAGCATGGTACCACGGCGTAATATCTCAAGTCATGCCTTATAAAATCTTTTGTACAGTTCATTAAAGCATTCTTAAATTGAGCTTTGTTCGGCAAACTTATTACCTTGCTGCGTTTTCAAACCAGCTTAGTCCTGTTAAAAAAAAAGAATGACAAAACCAACTCGCTGTCCATTAATATTCTCAGACGACTTGTTGCTTTTCGTCGGTCTGTTGCGTACCTGCAGTGTGTGTGTTGGCAAAACAACTTTCAGTCCTTTAATTTACAAGCCATTCATCAAAGGCTTGCAATTACAAAAAATAAAATAAAATAATAAAAATCATGTCAACACCTTCACTCAACGAAGCAAACCTGCATAATGCAACATAATAGCAAAGGTATTTTTCACACACACACACAATCACATCTTTTGGGTCCATGAAATTAATAATTTCTATAAACAACCATAGCTATACCATTTAACCAACCCCATCCCCAAACGTTTGTAGTTACTTGACCACAAATGCAATCTCCACATCATCTCTTGCCTGTTTTTCATTTCCTCCTGTCTTTTGCCTTTAGCAAGGATATCCTAAAGGCTGTATTATGCATCTCACTTTATAGTCTACAATTTCAAAAGCAGAGAAGACTGGGTAGGATATAGAACAATGAATATTCTAAGGTAGGAATTGTGATGGTTACACAATGATTTCTCTTTACAGCTACAGTTGCTTGGGCTTACTGATGCTACTGCATGAGGCTGTGGTTTTAGAGTATTATGATCGTAAAGTGTCAAAGCATATTGCTTGAGGTTTTATTGAGTTTTATGTGTCACAAAACTGCATACATAACGTTGGAAAAATATATACTTTGCAACACAATCAAACCCACATAGTTAGTCATGTAATACAATGGGTGTTGCAAGAGAAGGTGCACATTTTCAAGGGTTGCAGAGACATTTAGCAACTGGTGGAAAAATGATATTGAAAACAAATGTTGCTACCTCTGGTATCAGCTAAAAGGACAAAAAGGTTTATGTCTATCACAGGCAATGAGTGCATAGCGGAAATGTGTAAGGTGACTTCATATCGTTACCTTACATGTTGGAAATTGTTCTTGACCCTCAGATCTTAAACTATTTGACTGACCCCAAACTTACGTAAGGTCACAACGTAGCTCTTTTTTTGTTGGAGGTTTTTAAAATACTAACTGGAACACTCATATTTAAATACCGGTCCATTGTACTGCCAGATAGCTTCTTTTGCTATAGCTTTCCAGACGCTAAAGACGCTACCGAAGAGAAAGTGCTCCGTGGTGTCGTCATCCTCTTCACAGGACGTGGTAGCACTTAAGCCTAACACGTTCAAATGTTTGACAAAAGAGAAGTTCATAAGCTTTCTACAGTCTTCTTTGATACGATATAGCGAACATTTTGACGTCTTCATATTAACGTCGGGGGTAAACGTTTGGTCTGTCTGCATCCGCTAAAGGCATGAAATCTACATTTTGCTTTTGCTCTTGATCGAATCGTTTGGATTAAAGCCCTCACTGAGGATCCCGGTAGACTAAGCACCGGTTCAGGTTCTGAGAAAGCTGTCTGAGATCCTTGTCCTGCAATTTCCAGCTAAGCCGCGATTGTACGAAACTCAAACAAGACTCAAGGAATTAGGCCTTCCGACTGCATTCAGAAAGCTCCTGCATTTCTGGCATTATCTTTCAAAGTAGTTAGACGGAAAAGGATCGTTAGAACATTTTGACTGTCATTGCAGACACAAATACTTCTCCCCGTCCAGCCATTGTTCGTAACGCAACGTTACATGGTTTAAGTTACTTGCCATTATTACGTCACGATTACGTTTCGTTTCGTCTTTATTGACTTTCAGAACCAAAAATAGTAACGAGATCGCATTAAATTGAGATGAGATTGAACGCAATTTTATGTAAGATTACTTTACCAGCTTGCATTACAATTGAGTAACGTTACATGTTAGAAGCTCCTTTTGCGCCTTAGATCAAAAGCTTTCTGAATAAGCCTTGACGAATCTATGCTTGTTGGTTGAGGATTAAGTTACTCACAGTGACCATAACGTCGTAAATACGTTATGTTTCCTTGTTATTGACCTTCAGGACTAAAAATGTTCATTAAAATAGTAATGAAATCCAACACAAAGATACGTAAGGTTACGTTATTGAGTTAAATCAAAGTTAGGTATTATCATATTGTGGAAGCTTCTCAGGCGCCTCAGATCAAAATCTTTCTGAATAAGTTTACACGGATCTATTCTAGTTGGATGAGACTATTGTTATTGTCTATAGACTGTAGTAGACACCATTACGTCAGGCTAACGTTATGTGTCCTTGTCATCGACCTTCAGAACTTAAAACGGTAACGGGATCGCATTTTTATGGACAATGAAGCTCTATTACTGTAAGCTCACATAAGAACTCTACGACACCATTACATAACGTCCCCTGATCCCAGCTCATAAACTTTTCTCTGAGACTACTCCCATTTCAAGTTCTTTGAATGGGACAAAAAATGATTACATTACTTCATGTAGTCATTACGGGAGTGAATTCTCATATCATTAGGTCTACAAGTCCTATTTCTATAGAGTTTGTACTAAATAGCATGATTTGGTTATGTGACGTTACAATGGCATTACGTCACATGATCACTATTACCTATAGTAATTGACGTTCACACCAGAAGCTTTTTAATTAGACCACACTTACATCTGCGTCACTTTTGTGCGTCATACTGTGACAGCAGTTACTGCAGTGTACTTCCATTCTTCTATTGTCGCATTGTTCCTTTCGTAATACTTGCGCCTAGATTGTGTTTATTTATTTTATAAACAAAAAGCGACTATTTGTGTAAAAATATTTGTGTATCCATTTTTTGAAAAGATTTAAGTGCACAACAATAGTGAAAATAATTGCAATGAAAAACCCTATCCACTTCGTTTTCCTTTTCCTGCAAAACTACTACGAGTCTATGATAAATTCGTTATTCACAGTGAAATTTATTGTGGCACTCCACCCACCCCAAGTTGAGTTGGCAAAACTATGTTTCCAGTGACATATTTTATCTATGCGGAACCTCTGGTAGTAGGAGAAGGATACGAAATACGAGATGAAATGAACAGCCGGGATGCAGTGTGCCTGGTATTCAAAATTCTTTGGTTTGGTAGTGTGGTTCAGTGAACTCTCAAACAACTAGATACGATTTTTCATGGTCGATGGACGGTTTTATTATTATTCCTTTTTGCTATTCTTTTTTTTTGCATATACAATATCTATATCTCTTCTGCGGTTAGTTTATAGTTAGCTTCAAAGCTGCTACTGGCACACCACGCTTCTTGTACATGAGTCACTTGGGATTACTACTGCCGCTCTGACTCTGACGCGTTTTCTAGTTGTGGTGGTTGTGATATTGAAGAGTGGTTAAGAGTTTTTCATATTTTTTTTTTTTGTTTTGCTTTTTTTTTTTGTATTCTTATGCACGAGTTGGGAAAACGATATTAAAAAATAGAAGAAGAAAAGAAAATATTTATAAACTTTTTTATTAGCTTTGTCTTTTGTTTGACTTGGCTGTTGTGTAACGGTGGGCGGGCGATGATGAGGGGGAAGGAAGAGAAGTTTGTTGATAAAACGTAAACTTTTTGATGTTTAAAAGCCATTAAAGGCTTTCTTGAGTTAACAAGTGCAATTAATGTAAATTTTTATACCCACAGAGGAAAAGCCTTTCACGAACAAGCAAGGTGCTACGGTAAAGAGATTATAGACGCAACATGAATAAACGAAAAAAGTTAATGGATACACGTCGCTGAAGAAAAGTTAAGTGCTACTCAGGATCTGTTTGGTAAAATATTTTGAAGAAGGAAAATTTTAAAACTAATTTAACCATCCAATTGGAAAATTATCATCCTTTTGTAGGAAGTCGAAAGGTTATCAGCAGTTCAAGTGGGCAAGCTGATGGATTTTGCCAGAGTTCAATCCAAAGACTATGTCTCGGAGTCTTTATGGAAATGGAAGTGTTTTGTAACAAGCGAAGATAAGTCGAACTCTCTGACAAGCTGGAGCTGGGGGATTGCACGGTTCAAATGAGACATAAGGACTCGGATTTGTATTTAATGACATTCCTGGCTTGAACAATTTCAGAATTTTGAGTGTATTGATAGAAAAGATTTTAGGGGCAGACCAAGAAGGCGACTTTTTGTGTATTCGGTCAAAAAGAAGTCTGTTTTGCCAAAAGTTTAACTAAATTTTTTGTGAAGCTGCGCCACACTCGCAACTAAAGAAAAACTAATAGACAACCATGCCTTGTGGGGAAATGGAGGGGACCTACAATTTTCTGCCGGTTCCGAACGGCTAATCAAGAAACCGAATTCCAATTCCTCGCGAACGACGATACCCGAGAAAAAACATTTTTGCTTGTGCTGGGATTTTAACCTCGAACCTCTGGTTTAGCAGGTGGACATGATAACCATCACGCCAAGGGTACCACATTTCGAGTCTGTTTTGTTCAAAATAAATGTATCGCGGTACATTTGAACATCTTTTGGAACTCTTCAAAACTTATTTCGTAAATGAAAGCTCTGTGGCCAAAAACAGTGCGTTTTTTGAAGTTTTGGCAAAAATTAAGCACTCACCGCACATGTTGTACACAAAAAGTCCAAAAAGTTCGTGAGACTGTTATATCAATGGACAACATTCATGGTCCTTGTCTCCGCACGGAGCGCACAACCTAGAACGTAGCTACTGTAGCCGAAGTTGGGAGACTCAATCAGCGAACATCAATCAAGCAGGGAGCAACGCGTTAGCCAAAGTGGGCGTTTCTTATAATTCGGACGACATCTTTTTTATCATATATAATCCGGAAGCAATTCAAATATTTAAAGCCAGTACGGTTTCAGACTGACTGCTCACGAGCTGCTTAGATCAGTGAGCAATGCCTTGGAGTGATTAAATGCGTTACTGCGAAGCCAGCAGACGAGATAAACGCTTTAAGGACAGAAGTTGTATTCCATAATAAATTAAAATGTCTGTTCTTACTAATAAAGCCATGGCTCGTCTTATTCTTCCTTTTCCGATTTTATCACAACATCGTGGTCTCAAAGGGTTCGCAGCTCTCCCATTTATTTGCGTTACACACTTGATCTGCCGTGGGGTACGATGCGGATCACTAGTGTGAAGCAGATGAGTTAGGAGCTATGATTTCAGCGATATCACAATGCTCGTGGCACCAAAAAAATAAAAGATGAAGTATCTACTTCTAGTAAAATCTACTGAGATAATACTGAGACAAACTGACTTACTTATAGTTTTCTAAAAATGTAAGTGCTGCTCAAGAGGTTTGAAACGAGTACTTCGGCATGGTTCAATAATCGAATCATGTCAAAGTACTAATTTTAGATAAGACATAAGAATTACTAAGCCCGTCAGCAAATTACAGTCTTTAAGCCTCTCGGTAGGGCTCAGTATAAGGCCATCGTTTTTAACTCCGTGCTGTCATTTTACAGCTTGGAGAGCAGGATAGGAATAAGTGCCGAGAAACTTTAGAGTTGTAAAAATAAAACAGTGCATGCAATTAGAAAAGGGATAAAGGAACGCAATCTAAAGACTTCAAGACTCCAACCTTTTGAGAAACTCCAAGGATTGCATTAAAATATTTTGAGTTCTTTTGACTAGAAGTTCTTAATCTACTCCTAGTAAACTGAATAAAGATTTTAAATTTGAGATTGATTTGATTCTAAGAAGTTGGAGTATTACCACAGAGCAAAATAGCATTCTTTTGCATATCTTCGAAATACGGGGCCTTACATTTCATACCTTCACAAATTTCGAAGATTCCCTTTATTTGACAACTCGAAAATGAATAAGATTCATTATTGTATCTACCTATGGTTTAACAAAACCACAAACTCATTTGAAAAACCTGTTCTAACTCATCAAATGAGTTTTAGTGTCTCAAAATCTCAAGCATTGAACAAGGCTTTCGCCACAAGTGGAACATCGTAGAAACTTGCTTAAATCAACTAGCTTATGAATCAAAATACCTTCCTGCCATCAAGTGTGGCTGCTTGGACTAGCTGTACTGTACAGGGTGGTCATCGAGTTGTGGAGTTGATTAAAAAAATAATCTTCCGATGCGATGCGATGGTGCGAGTCACGAAATCAAAACCAATCAAGAGTATCTTAGGTTCAGTTTGTTTATTGACAAAATGGACAGCTTAGTTACAATTAAAGAGCCATCTAAATATACTGCTCATTCAAAGGTAAATTAAAAGGATCTTCCCAAGGTAGGCCTTTCAGAGCAAAGCATTTAGATGGTTGTCAAGTTGTCTCAATACTAGAGTTTTGAATTTCATACAGTGGAGAATACTTGAGATGCATACTCTAGATTAGGGCGAACATAACCGTTGTACAAAAATAGAGCTAAATAAGGATTGAATTCATTTGCCCACCTGTTTATGAAACGAACCATAGAGTTTGGTTTCCTTGCAATTGAGTTCATGTACTCATTGAATTAATTCAAGCTGAACATTGAAGTAACCACCAAGGTCTCCAGAACTTGAAACATTGCTTAATAAATGACCAGACATTGAAAGCACAACTTTATTAGGTTCCCATTTTTTCGAGAGTGTCATAGCTCAGAAATTTGAAGGGGGGGAGGGGGGGGGGGTTGAGACCAAGGCCATTCTTACAGTACCATTTTATAAATCTATCGACACTTTTTTGAAGAAGTACGCAATCGTAATGGATTTAAAAATGTACATATCGTCTGCGAAAATCAAAATTTAACTTTAAAAAATATATGAGAGGATATCATTGATTGTGACAATGAAAAGCAAAGGTCGAAGGTGACTGCCTTGTGGTATACCCGACAGAGCAACGAATAGGTTCGAAAAGCTGTTACGAGATTAAACTTGATAAGTTCTTTTCTTCAGATAGGAACAGATTCACATTGTAAATTCGATGAGAAAACCTAATGCCTGCAGTTTATACAATACAACATATTAAGAGATTGAATGCTTTGAAAAATCAGCGTAAAACAATCGAGCTCATACCCATTTTCAAGATCGTTGGAACATTTGTGATAAAAAGATAGCAAGTTCATTGCTGTCGATCTTCTTTGGATAAAAATTGATATCTGTCTTTTAATCCTTTTCAAAGCCAGGTGTGATAAAAGACTTTTTTTTTTAAGATTTGGGAAAACACTTGATTTGAACGAGAGAAAGAAGAGATACTGAAATGGATACGCAATCACAGAACGTCTTTTATCTTAAAAGAATTGGCTTATACCATCTAGACCAAAAGAAAACCGATCATTAAGAAATGATAAATACTGTAAAATCTTGTCTATGTTGACACTGATGTTATTAAAATCAACTTGACATCAGTTGCGCTAGTACAAAAAGTAGTTTTTGTCGATTTTTAAGAGGTGTCACTTAAATACCTGCAAAAACGATGATGGGGGAAAAGCAATTTGTTGTTTGGATAAGTAAAAAAGTGGTATCCGTGGCGTGGTTGTTAGTATGTCCAACTGTGTATCTTCTTACAGGGGTAAAAATGTTTTTCGACGGGTATCGCCTTTTGCGAGGAATGGAAAGTCCTCCTTTAGTAAATTCATTGCCATGAAAAGCGCTTTTTCGATTAGAAAATTGTAGGTCCCCACTCATTCACAAAGCATGAGCACTTTTAAGTTTAAAAAAATGTGCTAATTAAAATTATTAATCAAATCCAACCCTGGCTACATAGCCGAAAAGTCTCATGGTTGAGAAGGTTGGCTTTTGCTTAAAAAAAAGAGTCGAACAAACAAAAGAAGCTTTTGTGATATCAAAAGTTGCTTATGTCAACATGAAACTGTAACAAAAACATTAAAAATCATTAAGATAAATACCTCCCCTGACCCTTCATCAAAAAAAAAAAAAAAAAAATAAATAAATAAATAAAAAAAAAAAATAAGAGAAACTTTTCTGGTAGTGACCGAACAGAAACTCTCGCCGCCACAGGAAAAAAAGCCAGCATAGAAATATCTCTCCACCATCTCGTTATGCTAAGAGGCAATTAGCATATTAGTGTCACCACCATCACCATCACTACGTAATGTTAACACTTTTATAGAAAAGTAGCTTAACTGTCGGTAAAGTATCTTTTTTCAATTAAAACTAACAACACGAGTATGCAAACGATTTTTACAGTTTTTCGCCCGCAAGCTCTACCTATACTATATTTCTTCATTGACACTCTTCGGCGGGCTTCGAACCTAAATTCCTAACAAAAAAAAGAACTCCAAATGCCATAGTCGTCGATGTGAATCGTTGGCACTTGTGTGTGACCCAGTTTCCTCTGGCCAAGTGAAGCTGCATTTATTATAAAAACCGACAAAACCCGTTTCGGAGAGCACTTCAATCAACGGTGTGGTGCATTGAATTTCATTCATGACCAAGTGATCATATAGCCACGCGCGCCGCTGCTGTTGCACTCAAGTAAAACTTCATCGGATAAGTAGTGTGCGGGACAACATAGAAATGTGCGGGAGACCGGTATTGAAGATCTTTTCTATGTACTTCCATTCCAAAATAGAAACATGAATCTTTTGCCCAAGAGGCCAATAACAATCTTTTGAGAGCTCTTGAGCAACCGGTATTTGAAATGACTTTCGAAAAATTAGTAACACTGCCTTAATTTATGTATGCTTGTGTGTGCACACACAGATGTGGACAAAAAGAAACTTAACATGAAGTTCAAATGGCGTCACAAGATGTTAAACGATTGTGAAAAGAAGTTTGTTGGTTTTTGGACCTTTCGGTCTTTTAACTTTACTTTGCCAAATTGAAGCTTTAAGGTTCAGTGAACTTAATACTCGATGATAAATATTCAAATCTGATATCGTATCTGCCGATTGGCCAACTGCTCGGGTAGCACTAAATCAATTTAGAACTTGCTTCTTAGTTTTTAGTAAATGATTCAAAAAATCGTGATCTGCATTTAGTAGATAAAGTGGCATTCATTATAATATTAGAGACTGGTACCATTTACTACTTGCGATTATAGGAAGCAAGTTTTGATATCATTAAGTTAGGTTAGGTTAGATCTGGCTGTCAGTATACGGAAGGTTCATTGTGATACCACTGAGACCAAAAGGTTGATTACCCTCTAGTATCTATGTAGGGGATCAGAGAGTCGAAATACCTTCTAATCGAACCTGGGCTAATGAATTAATCACCAGATACAGATAGTCAAACCATCCAGAACTCCGTACGAGAAGGGTGAGACTTTAAGGGTCTTTGTTAGCTCAATCGCTGTCCTCGTCTATGCAGCTTCTACAAAAGTCATTTCAGTAGACACCAAGTCTTTTGGCGTTTCTACCTATAAGGCAGTGTCTTGTTATGACACCTTTGGTGGAGCTTATATGCAGACGATTAAGATTCAATAAGCTTTTAGAAAGTTTCCAGTCCACATATGGCCAAATTTGTTAAGTCATGATTGACGTTTTACTCTGCGTCCATCTAGTGCTCATCTTTTCAGAAGCGTCCTGCTTTAGCAAAAGTTTAAATTTAGCGATGAGTATACTTATGTTGTTCCATTCAGGTCGAAGATGGGAAGTCGTTTTTTGGCGAGTTCGTTTGCCATGCAGTTGCCTGGTATGTCCCTGTGACTGGCAACACATGAAAGGTGAATTTTGGACTGTTCTGACATCTTCTTTAGAGACGTACGACAGTTTTGGACCGTAGTAGATTTTGTAGAGACAAGGGCAAAGCTTTGAGAGCAGCCTTACTGTTTGAAAAGGTACGAATATCCGTTAAGAATACGTTTTCTCTGAGCCAGGAGAGGACTTCTTCGATCGCCAAATTTTTCGCTTTGAATATACTACAAAAGCCAGGTAGGTGAGTATGGGTCTTATGACCGATTTGTATAGCCATCGAGCAGTATTGGGGTAGAAGCCCCATTTGCCGCCAATTACCTTCTTAAATGAGAAAAGATTGATAGATAGATAGATACAGTTTATTTTCTCTTATAAAATTGATAAAATAAAAAGCAGTGTTAGCTTTATTTACTCTTTCCTCTATATTGGTTTTTCAGATCAGTTTTTCGTCCAAAATTGCACCTAGATATTTAGCCTGACTCAAAAGGGTGAAGTTACACCTTTAATGGCAGGAGGTCTGAGGTTCGAGACTTTGTATTTTCTCGTGAAGAGAACAAGCTGCGTTTTGAGGAGGTTGATATTCAGTCAGACTTCAACCCAGTGATTGAGTTTATTGAGAGCCGTTTGCAACAGCTCTGGTACATCGTACATTTTCTGGGTGTTTGCCTGAGACAGCAATTGTCACATCATCAGCTTAGGCAATAACCTTGAAAACTGTTTCTTCTTGATAGTTTAGTAGTTCGTTGACGACCATGTTCAAAAGAAGAAGGGAGAGTACTCCTCCTTGTGGAGTCCCTCTGTTGGATGTTCTACTAGTCTCGTAGTTTCATTGTGAGAATTGTTGGTAAAAGTTTACCACCCACCCTATTTTCTGTCACACTAGCTGTGCCCGTGACTTCCTTAGTATGGAATAGTTCCTTTCAGCAGCATTTTAAATTTTTTCGGCTTGCTACGAGTATTTTGCAAATAAAACACATACATGCAATGAAGTAACCAATTGTTATATTATTTCATTTAAGTACATTTTTGCACACGACTTTCTTATTTTTTCCATTTTCTGTCAAATAAAAAGGTTTAGCAGGTTTGATACACGTGGGCGTACCACATAGAGTTGCCACAATACACCTGCAACTTTAAGCATCTGGCCTTAATTTATCCTAACATCAAAAACTGGTTTCAGAGGAAACTGCACTCTTTTAAACTGAAATGACAAATCAGTGGGAATTAAAGGAATACGGGAAATTAAATGGGTTTTCTCATTTTGCCATTCCATTCATTATTAAAACTTTTATACTGCCGCATCCCAGAGGTGTAATTTGTAGTTGTGTACAATTCTAGATTTCTCATTATTAGCACTGGCACACCAATTTGCAGCCTCAACTTATTGGAAGGTACTCCTGATAATTTTACGAAATTGAGTATGATATGGCTTGCTCAGAGTACATAATATTGTCTACTGAATACTGATAGACATTCGACAACATTCCCCACCACGTCATACATAATTAATTAGCTTATATGCTTGACTGTCTCATTAGTCGGCATCGAAATCGACCTTTGCCACACCTATTCCGATTGCCAATATTTATGTGAAGACCAATATAGATATTTCTTCTGATATCAATTTGACAGAAATCATCTCACGGTGAAAGAACTTTTGAAATCGGTCTAGTAGTTCCTAGATTCCCGTTTACGTTATCGTTCCCATACATAGCATATATAGCTCATGTCTTTTCTCAAGCTCTAGACTACTTCTGAACAAAATTTTATTCAAATCGGGCCTGTGGTTTGGGCGGGAGATAGTATCAAAGAAACACGGACAGACAGAGCTACTTTCGCATTTATTATATTAGCAAAGATGTCCATCATCAGGTTCCAGACTATCTCTATACCAAAATTCATATAAATAGGTTCAATAGTTTGGGCGGTAGATGGTAACAAAGAAAAATAGATAGAATTAATCTCGGAATTATAGTATAAGTTGACTTCCGTTCCCGTAGGAATATGGAATATGTTACTCGGGAATAGTGTAGCATTCTAACGGTGGAAAAAATTTTGAAATCGGTGCAGTAATTTTTAATTACTCACTTACGTTCCCGTTCCCGTGAGAGTATAGTGAAAAAATATATAGCTTTTGCATTCATCAGGACTATGTTTTTAGTAATTTCATAAAAATCGGTCTAGTAGTTTGCGGGAGAGACGGTAACATAGAAAGACGGACAGACAGAGTTTATTTCACATTTACAATTATAGTAGTAAGGATTTTGACTTAAATTGTTTATTTAAACTAATTTTTCGTGTCATAACACATTCAACTCACAAGCTTTGGAGAAATCAGTTCACTTGAATTACCTAAAATGAGAAAAAAAATTTAATAAGAATTTGAAAACATACAAAATCTATAAATGGTTATTCAGAAATGAGGGATTATATTCAAAACTTAAAAAATCAATAAATAAAACAAAACTTATATGCTTACAATGAAGAGAAATGCAGACCAAAAAACTCTTGACAAATAGAACGCCATTTGCATTTTGTTGGCTTCAGTTATGTAACGATCCAAAACCGGGAGACTTGACAACGTTTTCAGAGATTGACGCGGGGTACTTTACGTGGACTTACTAGAGTGAAGCAGTAAAAAGGGAGAGTAGTGATAAATTCGAGATCACGATGCTCGTAACGCCGAAACGGAGGAATAAACAACTATTTGAATTTTGAAAATGTATTCTCTATTGTACAATTTTTTGAGAGTTTAACTTTATTCTCCTGAACGGATAAAGTTGTAGGAATATTAATTTCACTTTTAGGCTTAAACGTTTAATGATAAGACAAAACATTTCAAGATCCAATTCTTGTTGGCACACCCTGGACGAAAGTTGAAAGGGTTATTTGTACAAGAGATGATACACTTATCTTGCTTTCGTAAAAAGGAAAAGCAAATCCTGAAAACTGAGAAAACTTAAAGATGTCATGAAATTATGAGATTCGGAAGTCTTACCAAGAAGTAAAAAGATCATGCCAGGGTAGCAAACCCCGAACTCAAGCCAATAAATACAAGTAGGAAAAACACAGTTAGAATCGTAGTCACTACTCAGAATCTAGATAGACCAATCCAACAGACTGGTTAGCGGCGACGAAGACTCAAATTCCGCTGTCTGGCAGAGTACCCCATTCAACTTGGACGATGATCAAGAATGCCGTCCTCACGACCTAGAAGAAGTTAAGCTTGCTATATGCAAGCTTAAGTCAAGTTAGACAGCAGGTGCAGATGGTCTTGATACCGAACTTTTAAAGGCAGCAAGAGATTAGTTGGAAAGAAGCATACATCACCTGATCTGCACGACATGTTCGGAAGAGAGTATGCTCGAGCCTCAGTGTCAACGTCCGATCCTAGAAGAGGAAGATCCCAACAATTGCGCCAGTTATAGAAAAATAAGTATCCTTAACGTCTCTTATAAGATCTTGTCTGCTGTAATACGAGTATGTCTGAAAACCCACATCAACAACTTGATAGGTCCTTATCAATGTCGTTTTAGACCAGAGAAGTCTACAATAGACCAAATTTTCACATTAAGGCTGATCTTGGAAAAAACCCGAGAATATAATATCGATATTCACCACCTCTTTATCGATTTCAAGGCCGCGTATGACAGCATTTACAGAGACGAGCTGTACAGAGCCATGTCTAGTTTCGGCATCCCTGCAAAACTCGTACGGCTATGCAGGATGACTTTGGAGAATTCTCGCTGCTCCGTCAAGGTCGGTGAAGAACTCACCGAGACCTTTGATGTCGAAAAGGCTTTAGGCAAGGCGACAAGCTGTCATGCGATTTCTTCAACATCATACTTGAACAGATTGTAAGAAACTCAAACGTCAACACCAGAGGAACAATCTTTCAAAAATCTTAAAAAGTCTGTACAATTACTCTCCTACGCAGACGATACTGACGCAATGGGAAGAAAAAAGCGTGATGTCATAGGTGCTTTTGCGAGTATCGAAACAGAAGCGGCAAAAATGGGTTTGATGGTTAATGAGGGCAAAACGAAGTATATGTTGTCATCAAACAAGGACACAGAACATCGACGAATTGGACAAAACGTCACAATAGACAGACATAACTTCGAGGTAGTACAGGACTTCGTCTACCTAGGATCCGCTGTAGACACGGACAACAACATCAGTGCGGAGATCAAACGGAGAATAACTCTTGCCAACCGTTGCTTCTTTGGGTTAAGAAGGCAATTGAGAAACAAAACCCTCTCCAGAAAAACCAAGGTAACCCTGTATATGACCTTGATCATCGCAGTCCTGCTTTACGGCGCGGAAGCATGGACCTTATCGAAAGCGGATGAGGAAACCCTTGGGCGTTTGGAAAGAAAAATTCTCCGAATGATCTTAGGTCTCGTATGCGAAGACAATGTGTGGAGAAGAAGATACACCAAAGAGCTGAATGAGCTGTACCGCGACATGGGCTCAGCTGAAAGAGAAAACGTTGCGAGGCTACGATGGCTGGTACATGTGGATCGAATTGACGTTAACGCTTCGGCTCGGGGGTTTCTCACAGCTCATTGGAGGGAAATCGTTGAAGTGGAAAACTATGTCTTATGTGGTGCAATCAAGTGGAAGACAAACTCAACCGACTTAGAGTGCAAAACTGGAGAGAGCTCGCCCGAAATCGAAGTCGTTATAGAAGGATGTTGGTTGAGACCCATGTTCACCCCGAACTGTTATGCCCACCTAAGTAAGTAAGTTTTTCCTGAAAACTTATTAACAAATTGTCCCATTACTTTTCGTTCTAAGGACATCTTTTTACTTGTAAGTAATCAGCACATTTATAGTTGAACCTCGAATCAAATTAGTTTAAAACCAAGCAAATAAGTCAAGACAGCACTTTGAAACATAGCCAAACCCTAACATTCAATTTCAATAATTTAATGTGAAGCTAATTTTGCCAAATGCATAACAGCAGACTACATTCCTTGCACTTCAAACTAATTTCACGTCTCGGTGCATCTCTTAATCCCAAATTGCGCTCGGAATGTGCATTCTGCATCTGCATGCATGGATACCTACATATTCATTCCAATAACAATAACATCAATAATAAATAATAGCTAAACCAATTCTACGCCAGAATACCCAGTTGTTGGTGTAACAGAAACAATTAATTTCACCTATGCAAATCAATGATGACGCTAAGGCTACAAATAGGTGTGGTGCGGTGCGGTGCTGTAGTGCGACGGTGACGTTCACCTCAGAATATCACAAGTTAACTGCCAGCACGTATGCGAGTGCACATATATGTGCAAGGAGTATGTTCCTAGACACTACGTGCGGTGCAACGTGCACTGCATGCCATTGGCAACCGGCATTTCATTAATAAAGTAAATTGTAATGATAATGACGTTGCTGCATGCAACTATTTCTCCTCGTCGTTCCATCGTAGGCATACTCGTACTTATGTATGCAGAAGTCGGTGTACGTGTGTGTTTGTGCTTAAAGCGGCTTAGAAACAAGCCCACAAATCTGAATTGGATTGGATTGGAAAACCTCTCGTATTAATGTTAACGTTGCATGTCTCCTATCTTCCATTTCCATGTATATATTAACTGTCATCGATGCACAGTCAGTGTTGAAAGCTTGCCCACACCTGAGAATTGCTGTTTGCCAAAACTGGAGTCATCTACTCTCCAACAAACCGAGGCTTATTTTAACGACAATTCGTCTTCACAAAAACAAGTCTTGAGTAACAACCGTTCGGAGTGGGAACTTTTTTGTCCATCCGACTGTCGATAGGATTACAAGCACATCATCATTCTGTAGGCCAAAAACCATAGACCGTGGGAATGCAAAATTGGAAAGTTTCCTTCTACCAAACTAGATACCCATCTATGGGCCAGCAGCATCAACACAGCCACAACAACAAAAAAGAAATCATTATTATTTGCCATTTAGCCGCAAAAGAAGCGCAAAAACTCGTCGCATGCAAATATCAATTTGGAAGTTTGCCAATTCCATCAGAGCTTATGTCGTCGAATAGACTCGCTCCGCTTTCTCGTAATCAAGTTGAAGTGCATTAATAACTTCGTCCATTTTGCCTACCTTCGTCTAGACCAGTATTAGATAGCTCCTATGGCTTCACATCTGACACAAATTGCCAAAAAATCTGACAAACCCACTTATTTGACTTCCAAAACATATAAACTAAGTCTCCAACCATCCATCGAAGTACCCGTTCTTGCGGATAGAATAATGATGATGAGAAAAAGTTGATCATGGTGCATCAAGCGAAATTGGAATACATAGTAAAGCAAACGACTTCTAGGAGGGCATAGGAAATGAGTAATTTGTAATGATATTGTGTGGCTGATATGCATGGCTGTGTTTACGATTATACTCCACAAGTTTGCCATTTTGTTGGCGATGAGGTTGGAGTTGGAGTTTATCAACACAAAATTGGGAGCTGGGACGATGATTATAGTTATTTTGTAATTATCTCCGGAATACGTTTATTGTCAAGAAAAGGATGCTGTTGTTTGCAAGACTTGGTTAGGAATAATTATTATGGGTGAAGAGTGCAAGGCTATTAGGAACTTACCGACACTTTGCAAACTAACCACCAAAAGAAATATGTTTCTTGGTTTTACCGCATGCTTGAGCAAAGCTACACCGATAACTTTGAATGGCTGGAGTTGCGATATGTGATGCATATATATAAACCTAAACAACGCGACCAACCAGATTAATAGGATTAGTAAAAGTTTTTGTAGACATAAAAGTTCAGAACAAGTTTTTGAGCATGAAGACTGTGATAGGATAGTTTTTTTTTGTATGAAAGTTTGTGTAAAACTGTGGGAAGAACTTGTGTTGCAAAGTTGTGTTCCACACAAGTTCTAACATTGAAAATAATTGTAGCTTGAGTATGAACTTACCTAGGCTCTTACATCGCGGTGATGGAGCATAGAAACTTAAATTAGATGTTTTCTTGACAACAATGTAGGAAACTGGTAGGATTAAGTGTCTTGATTTAGTTGAATTTTTTATGAATTTTTCTCTGTGAAAGCGCAGTTAAATTGTTTGGCCTCCTATCAGCTTGTATGTTTTAGATAGCGTTGCACTTCAAAACTTTCAAATGCTCTGAAGTTTATGCACGCAGTTTTGTTTAGAAGAGTAAAGGCCGTGCGGGCAAAAGTTTTGCCAGTTCCGTTTTCTGCGTTGTTCGGCATTATATGGCTTTTTTAAAACTGAAATGAGCTGAACTGTAAAGTATCTATGCGAAGGGCGAATTGAAGATGTAGAATTCTACATGGAACGCCGCGGCGCGACATGACATAAAGTAAATGAAAGTGTACAAGAAAGCTAGCTAAAGACCAAAAAGACAGCTGAAGTTCTGGGGTAACTAAAGCCAACTAAAATAGATCATGTATGTCTGTCGCTTATTTGATGCCCGTGGCGTTATGGTAGGCATGTTTGACTGCTACGCGGGAGTTTCTTGGTGTGAATCACGACATAAAAGTTGAAAATATTTTTCAACGGGTATCGCCTTTTGCAGGGAAAGTCTTCCGATGGTAAATTCATTTCCATGAAAAGCGCTTTCTCAACTAGCCGTTGGGAATCGGCAGAAAATTGGAGGTCCCTATAAATTTCTTCACAAGGCATGGTTGTGAGAAGTGTACTAGGCCCCGGGACTACCCGCTCTGTTGCGCCATTCCATTTATTTCTTTTTATTTATGGAATACACATTTTGCTATCACCGCCAGAGTACGTTCTGCTTGATAGAGCCTTGGCACTTAACACCAGGCCAAGGGCAGAACGCAGTCTGGTGGTGAGGAAAGGTAGTGCAGTGGTCCGTCGCGCCAAACAGAATTCAGAAAGTATTTGGGGTTCCAATATCAAAATTAGTTTGAAGCTCGTGAGGTTAACACACTAAATGTAACAAGAAAGTATGAGCATCTTACATGATCAGTAAAAGTTGAAATTAGCACCTTTCAGCAACTTCCACTTTTTCTTTTATTTAGATGCCAGTTAACCTGTTCATTCTCTTTAATTTGTGTCCCTCACGTGCTTTCTAGCGTTGTGTAAAACGATCTCAATAAAATCACCTGAGAGGAGAATACCCATCGTGTGGCTCGTCTTCATTCGCTTAAAACGAAATAACAAAATTATTTCTGAGCAATAGGTTTCCTATTAGTCAATCTAAAACAAACTCATTGCAGTCACTTAAGTTGAAAAAGTCATAGATCATGGATGACCAGATAACTCTCAAATTCTGAGCTGTTTTTGGTTTTTCGTTATTTTTCTAACTGCAAGTTATGCAATTAAAATGTAAAATTATTAATGAATATTATTTAATAATTATTTTTATTTTATTTTAATGTGCATTTCAATGACAAAACTAATATCAGTTTAAGATTTTTAAGAACTCTGGCAAAAATATGACATTTTCATATCAAACAACTACAATGGGCTCATTTTAGATTGACCCATTGGAAATCTTTTTCATGACAAATGATTAAATGATTTTGTTTTAAACGAACCAACACGGACCACAACCGTGAAGTTTTCAACTCAAACGGCTATAGTAAGCTCATTTATAATTAATTATTAATTATCTTTTTTATCAAAAATGACTGAATTGATTCGTCTTAAACGAATCAATACGAATCAACACGAGTTACACGATTTGTTTTTTTGCTCAAATTACAAAAAAAAGGGTTAAACTAACGAAGAAGAAGAGCAAAACCATCATTTAGCCCTCAAGTGACTAATGTTGGCTCGTTTTGGGTGCATTTAGACACGTCTAGGATCTTTAAACTTTTCGCTGTTGGGAACCACTTTAAATTTCAAATAAATATCTGGAATAGACATGCCAGGAACTGAAATCGGACAGCACAAGCTCTTAGTCATTCATAAAACAATACGTTACGAAATTTCGTATAGAACGTCTACTCGTACATCAAGTTCTCGTTACGGAGATGGTAAGATTCTAGCTCATGATGAATCTATCGTGAAAAAAATATTATTTGACGAACTTCGTTCGCCTCTAGCCTTACCTTCTGGCAAAGGTTTTCTCTAAAAAAAGAGGAGACCTTAAAGCTAGTTTTGAGCATTCAGACCAAACTACCGGTCCTTTGTATAATGCCAGCGTAGCAGCCTTCCTTTTTTTGTGTTGCAGTAGATGGAAAAGCTGGAAGAAAAGTAGATGCCCAGAGCAGGATATGAACTCAGGCGTCCGGTAAAGGTAGTGACGGACTGAAATACAGACCAGATGACTAAAGTCACTTGTTAAGTGTACTCATATACAGTGACATGAAATAACTCCCGCTTGGCATCTTATCTCTATCGCAGTAACACGTACATATCTTTGATCAGTCCTTTTCTGAAGTCAACTAAAGGAAAATTCGAATCATCAAAGGAACTAAGATACATATCTTATTATACAAAAAGAAGTGTAGGGTTGGTTGTGGTCGCATCACTTGAGAATGGCTCGATCAAAATAGACGAAATTTGTGGTAGCTTAAAGGATGTTGGTAGATAGTTTTTATACAAAATCTCTGAACTCGGTCGACCAGTTTCCGAGTAATGGCATTTTTCCTGAATTGCACTTTTGTCCATATAAAAACTACGGGAAACGAACGACGAGACCGGGATCGTTTAAACTATGAACTCGTGCAACGCCGGGCGGCTCAGCTGGTTTTTTTTAATAAAGTCCATATACTTCGGATATTATATATATTCTGTTTATACAGCTTTTTGTTTTTTCAAATGTAGCTATTCAGTACGAGTTTCCACGATTGGGCATTAGCTTTAGCAATTTTTACACCTCCTTGGATCTCTTCTTTTTGTTCATTGAAAGACACTACCAGATTGATAGCATAATCATCATCTTATAAAGGTTTAAGGACGTTTGGATTTCAAGTAGACATAAAGCGGATGTAGATTATTGTTATGGAAATCAGCCCTTTTTTAAAGAAGATAAGGAATTCCTATTACGTCTTAAAAATGATTTACAACAAGTTGCCGCCGCAACATTTTGCAGCTTTAGAAACCGTGCTCCAGTAAAAGCGTGCTGAATATTCTCTTCCAAGGCGTCAATCGTTTTGGGCTTGTCTGCGTTGACAACCGATTTCCCATTATCTCACAAAAAGTAGTCCAGTGGTGTTGATCGCACAGTCTTGGAGATAACTCACATTCATCAAAAAAAAGTATTGCCAGATTGAAAACTACACGTCTAAAACAAATTCAATATCTCCTATCCTTTAACTAAGCTCATATTTCATCTAGAATGGGTCAGGACATTTGCAATATTTTTGATTCCCAACCATTTCACTTACTTCTTCGACTCTGTTCATACAAATGGCCATCGTAATAAGCCACACTTGGGCGAGGTTTTGGCGTCAGTCAAAAGTATCTATCTTTGAGCATATTTAGCGATCGACTCTCCTTTTTTTTATTACTAACGCGCACATCAGGGGGTTATGACTAACCTTATAATGTTATAGAACACAGTGCGAGCATTTAAGAAAATAGGAAAGGATTTAATAGGAGTCACCGATGCACGTTGCTTTTGGCTGTTAAATACCAGGAAGAGGGGGTAAGGCATTCTATAAAAAGTCAGGTAGTTGCAAATTATTGATATGGTGTTCAGTATGCTGTGTGAAAACATCCAATTTTTTTACACGAGCGAGGAATTAGCAACTTCTCTAGTAGTCATTTTATATGAAAAGCGCTTTTCCGAATCGGTAAAAATTGAAGGTCCCTTCTATTCCCTACCAAGGTATAGTTGGGAGAAAAGCGATAGACCTCGGGGCTCTCCCCTCTGTTGCACCCTGTTTGCTTATCCATTTTAATTTATTCAGAGCTACTGATAAATTAAAATCACAAATATCTATGACGTAGAAAAAATTACGACATTTAGGCCCATCATATTTCCAAACATTGCAATTGGGTAAGGCCCCAATATTCAGTAAAGCATTTTGTGGTACCCGTGGCGTAATGCTTAGCATGTCCACCTGCTAACCCAGAGGTTCGAGGTTCGAATCCCAGCAGAGGCAAAATGCAAAAATGTTTTTCCACGGGTATCGCCTTTCGCGAGGATTTGGCAAGTCCTCCGTTAGTAAATTCATTGCCATGAAAAGCGCATTCTCAATTAGCCGTTCGGAACCGGCCCAAAATTGTAGGTCCCTTCCATTCCCTCACAAGGCATGGTTGTGAGAAATACGCTAGGCCCAGGGGCTCCTCGCTCTGTTGCGCTACCCTATTTATTTTTTTTATTTTGTTTTATTTTCAACACATATTTTGTATAAAGTGTGATTCCTCTAATATGCAACAATAGGGCTAAACTTGCATGTAGAGAAAAAAGGTAAAAATCAAAAGTGAATCGGGAATGTGTCGTCCGCTTCTACTGCTGAAAAGATTAAGCATTAAGAAAAAATTGGTTTAAAATACAAACTTAAATATAAAAAAAATCAACTGCAACACGAGCAAAATTACTCTAAAATTTTTAGGAATGCCAAAAGTGTATCGTTTCATATTCATTTTGAGTGAAGCTATTTTTAATGAATGCGTTGTCCGTGTTACGTGTGAGGTTCGTGGTTCGAATTCAAGAAACATCAGAAAGAAATGTTTATACAGGATATTGTCTTTTGCAGGGGATTGGCAGCTCCGCTATCATGAAAATCGCTTTCTAACTCTCTGCATAAAATGAAAAGTTTTTAAAATGCATAAGGCACGAGTTTTCCAAAAACTAAGATGTGACAAAATGCTTATTTTTATGTTCAAGTGAGAATTTTATGAAAATGTTGTTGTGGAAGTTAAGAATTTTGGGACCTATACGGCAACCATTTGTTAAATGTTTTAAGTCATTAAATTGATTAAACATCCAAGGTTATGGTAATACAAATTTAAATTGATTTTTCAGGATAGGACTTGGGATGATCGAATTTCAAAAACGGTATCACCAGCTCCTCAATAAATAATAAATAAAGAAATTGAGTGATACAATAGAGTTTGAAGTGTTCTCAGGATGAGCGCACATTTTTAACCCTTCCTGTGTAAAATATGGAGTGGATCTATACACATTTCTTTCGACTACGAATAGCTAAGTGAGAAAGCTCTTTTCATTGAATTGTGATCTCTCTCAGGACTCGAAAATTTCTCAACGAAAGAGTATACCGGTGGAATTATAGTTAGATATTTTTGGAATCCGAACCTCGAACCTCTACGTAACAGTCAGATCATCACACCACGGGAATTGCACTGCAACTGAAATATTTTCGATTACTTTTGGTTTGAAATTCAATAGCAAAAATTATATTACTTTATGCTATGTTTCCAGTTACAGGAAAGTAAATCCAGAATATCTACTTCCACCTAATGCCTAGAGTTAACACACAGAGAACAGTTCAAAAGTAGAGACTTTTAATCATGTGAAATAGTCGTGGAATTCTTTATTCGCTACCGGAATTTCAACACAAGAATTAGAGAAAATCCCAACAAAACTTACACAGGTTGCATCAAATTCCAGCTACATACATACCAACGGCACTGAGTTCGGAATCGGAGTTTCTCTGGATGAAATTTTGTGTGTGTTAGAGAAGTTTGACAACAATATCAGATTTTATGCATAACAGTACCCTGAATTCAATTCACCTGTAGGAGCTAATTTTATTATTTTACTGTAGTTTTTGAAACCAACACAACTAATCACCGAGGGAATGTGAAATGAGGAGTAGGGCATGGCATATTTAAACCGTGTAAAAATACCAAACAGAGTAAAAATAAAGTACATACTTAATTACTTCAGAGAGAAACAAGGGAGTCTTATTACTTTTTCATTTTTCTTAATTTGATGTAATACAATCCAAAGTTAAGGAACCAACCCTCTCATCATCGCCCTGATATGAGAACAGGACTCGAAAATGTTTAAGGCAAAGTTGGGAAAAATTACAAAATTTAAACAAAAAGCAACAAAATACGGCTTACAATTTGCTGGCTTACTCCAAAATAAAATGTAAAACTCCCAGGAATCAGTTACATACCAATTCAACCGGTGACTCAAAAAAATGAGAATCAAAAAGAACAAACTTTGCAGAAGTGTAGTGTGGCATTTCAATGAAAGCAAAAAAGTTTTATTTAAGTCAAGTTTGGAATTTTTAGCATTTTTTCATCCCTCCATATCATTTTGTTAATTAAATTAAATTGTAATCCGCATATATGCAACCCATGTACACAAACAAAATCACAGACTCATCCATGTAATTGCAGACATCATTATTTTTTGAAACCACCTGCTTTGACTGGTATAGTCTGTGCCAGAGGCAGTCATCTGTATATATGAAAAAAAGAAAGAAGCAAAAAAAAAAAAATGACTTCAAATGACAACGTTGCAAAACACATTTTCAAATGAATGGATGCATGGATGCATCTTTAGCGCGGGTATTATAAGAGCGTATTTGTCCGTTGGTTGGTTGGCTTTACGGGCATCGCTGCTACATCGTGGCGATGCGATGGATGGCTGAAAATTTACGCAATGAAGGCTTTTACATGCTGTTATCATTCATAAGTTCCTGTAAGGCCTTTTGTGTGAGCTGGATGCTTCTAAAAATGACAAACCACGTTTTGTAGTTCTGCGGCAAAATAAATTCAAAAACACAAACCAAGCTACCGACAGCGGCCACGATGAGGATGCCGTTGCCGATGCTTGGATGGCAAATTTGATGTTGCGCCATCAGTTCAGCAGCCGCACACAAAGTAATTACTTATCATGTGACCTCTGTGGGTAGGTATCTTACTTGGAGCTTGGAGAGAAGAAGATGGGCTTGGCTAATGGATAAGGCTACTGGTTTTTCTATTTTTTTTTCTATTGTTGCTCTATACATGGTTGGGTCGTCGTAAGGTGGAATTCCCAGGCAAGCGGTGTGATTGTTTTTTTCTTTATTTTTGAATTTTGTGCAGGCTTTTTTGATTCTTTCGTCAGAGCTGCAAAGGCTGTTTTGGAAATATCAATTTCCCGAATTTGCATAGGAATCAAAGACATTGAGGAGACAACCCGCCAATCATTCACAATTTGTTCACAAAGATGAAATCAAAAAAAAGAAAATTTGAAACGAAACCTTCTTAGAATTCAAGCAAGGATTCTTGCGAAAGAGGAAATTATTCCCCCTCTAGAGAAGAACTCAAAACCGATTAGCTGGATACCACGCCAGTCGTTCCTAGTTCCACGAAGAGCATCAGTCGTATATTTGTATGAAAACAAGATAATCAAATAAGAAGCGAACAAAAGGTGTAGTTATGCAGGAAACGGAGTAAAGTTCTATTCCCTACTTCAGAACTTCAAAACTAAGAATGCATAGGTATTCATTTTGCAAGGAATTTTTGAACAGTTGGTTCTTATTACCAAAAGAGAAATTAAGAGCTAATGGGTTACGTTGCAGTAGTTGCTAAGCTAACTATGGCATCATGCTGGTTGCTGCTTGCGGAAGTTTGAATGGTTCCTAATGCTTGCCTTTATTTTTGCTCCTTGACTAAAAAACTTAAGGAAAAAAGCAAAGAAGTCTTATGCTTGTCAGGTGGAAACACGAAATTTCTTCAATTAAAAGTGAATGGGAAAAAGTTTTGTGCTTTCCTCGAAGAAAAAAACAAAAATCACTCGAGCTATTGGAACGAGTACTGAAGATGTATGTGTGCTTATGCACTAAACAAGCGCATTGGAAAACAAACTTTTGGGATTTATTACTTTTGTAGAGTGTTTGATGGGAGTAATAATTAAAAACTTTCAAAGGGAACATTGAGATTTTGAGAAAAGTTTAGAAATCAGTAGGGAATTGGAAAAGAAAAGGTGAGCTCTAATCGTTTGGCAAAAAGCTTTGCGTATTTCTTTTTCTTAATTTATAACCGCATCAAGTTTATTGCGCTCTGAGGAACCTTCAATCGTGGTTTTCAGAAAAACGGAATATGATGGCGTTCGGATGGTGAAATTATAAACAAAGATTGTGTAGAACTTATTCAATTAATCTGTCAGAAGTTACTCTTCGTCCCATGTTGACCTTTATGAAATTTTCATTTTGTTTTGTGGAATATATCAAGCGGTGTTCGTTTGAGGAACATGTCTACGTCAGCTGAAGGTTTTGAACGAAGACCTGAGATGATTTACATACATAGAGTTGGGCACTCTGGACTTTTTAGAAAGCCGCGAAGAGGCATTCTATATAAGGCAGCCTAGAATACGGTCAACACGTAAGTGAGTATCAATCTGATGACCGCTGTTAAAAGCCAGTTTGTAATGTCTTCCTTCTTCCCGAAAGTTACTTTTTAAACAAAAAAAGTTTGTCAAAAATGCGACATCAACTTGGCTTAGCTTAAGTATTTAGAGTTCTATCAATGCGGGATAGAGAGGGTGATGAAACTTCAACGTTACTGATCTTCTTATAAAGAAGCATCCTTAAATAGAATTACAGTACAAAATAAGAGATCAGAGATCAAAGTTTAGTGCTTAGAGATCAGAGAACAGAGATCATTTTTTATTAGAGTATCAGAAATCAAGGATCACTAATCACAGTGATTAAGGATCAAAGAACAGATATAAATCATCAGAGATCAGATGTCAGAGATCAAAGATCAGTGATCAAAGACCAGTGAGCAATAGGGCCACAGAGGACAGAGATTAGTGATCAGAGTTGAGAATTCAGAGACTAATGATCAAAAAATAAGAGATCAGGGAACAAGAAATCAGAGAGCAGAGTTCAGAAGCATAGTTTTGGGATCATAGTTCATAGATTGAAGATCAGCGATTAGAGATTACTGATTAGAGAGACTAGAGAGCATCAGAGATAAGCTACTAGAGTTCAGAGACCAAAGTTCAGCGACAAGAGATCGAAGACCACAAATCAAAGATCAGTGATTAGACATCAGTAATCAGAGATCAGTATTATCAGGGGTCAAATATCAAAGATCACTAATCAAAGACTAGTGATCGAATTTTAGGGCTCTATAATCACTACAGAGATCAGTAATAAGAGATCAGAGGCCAGAATTCAGAAACTTAAGATTAAAAATTGGAGCTCAGAGAACAGACAATCAGAGAGTAAAGATCACAGAAACCAGAGTTAAGAGACAAAAGTTCAGAGATTAGAGATCATAGAACACACATCAAAGATCAGTGATTAATTAGTATGATCAGATCAGAATTCAGAGACTGAAGTTCAAAAATTGAAGATCAGAGAATAAGAAATCAGAATGCAGAAATCAGAAATCAGAAATCAGAGTGTAGAGACCAAAACTCAAAGATCAAAGATCAAGTTCAGATACCTAAGCTCAGAGACCCAAGTTCAGTGACTAGAGATCGGAGACCATTGACCAAAGATCAGTCAATAGAAATCAGTGATCAGAACTTAGAGATTGAAGATCAAAAATCGGAGATCACAGAATAAGAAATCAGAGCGGAGAGATCAGAAACCAAAATTTAGGGACAAAGGTCAAAGATCAAGTTCAGATACCAAAGATCAGAGACTAGATATCAAAGACTACAGATCAAAGATCAGTGAGAGTGATCAGAAATCAGAGAGCAGAGATCAGAACCCATAATATAGAGATCAGAGTTCAAAGACCGTAGATCAATAATAAGTGATCAAAGATTGCTGATGAGAGATCAGTGCTCAAAGATCAGTAATCAGAGAAAAGTGATCAAAGATCAGAGATGAGAGTTCAGAGAGCAAATATATTAAAGACCTAGAGAACAGAGATCATAAAACTGGGCCCCAATGTTTCCCTTTTTAATTTGTTTAAAGATGAAAAATCAGAATTCAGATATCGGGAATATCTAAATAAAGTTCACTGATCAGACATCAAAAGACGAATATAGCTGCCCAGCCTTAAGCAGCATAGCAACACAACAATAATCACCCTCCTCTCCGATTTGTCACATCTGGTCCTATCTGTGATCACGTCCAAATGTCAAGTGACTAAGTTTTATTCCAAAACAGTTTACGTCTATATTTTTTTTTTCTAACACAGGCTGAGCCATAAGAACGAACGATTTTGAAATAAAAATAAAACTAAATAGGGTGGCGCAACAATCCTATGTAAGCTTAGGACCCAACTCATTTCAAGACCTTCAATTCTTTGTTGATTTCGACCTTCTAAGTAAGAAAGCGCTCATGATGGCAATGTGTAATAAATTTATAACTCTCGAATGACTTACCAATTACATACTTACAAAAAGACGATACCCGATAAAATATTGTGATGTTTCTGGAATACCCATTACACTAAGGGTCCACATGGGCCCCTAAGAAAGCTTATATGAATTTTGGCATCCTCGTTGTAACTTCTGGTTGACACCTCATAGCATCTGTTCGTAAGCGCGGAAAGGCCAATAGCAATCTTTGGATGCTTTTGTTCAATAACCATCGTACAGTGACTTGCTCTATTTTTGTTCCTTAACTAAGATTTTGTGGTTGCATCTATCCGTTTTAAGTATCAGATGATAAGATACTAGCTGATGTGCACAGAAGAACTCTTTGCAAGAATCGCCGTTGATGTTGACTTTAACAATATTTAATTTCGAAATATTTAAGGGAATTGATTTATTATTTTCTAACTGCCAAACAGAATATTTTTTTTTTGTGTTCGTCGATCAAACTGTGTACCTCTACTTCACTAACATCAAATTCTTTATTCTCTGTTATTTTAAACAAAACAAATACCGAACACACAAACAGAATGAACTGGCAATGAGTTAAGCAACATAAAAAAATTAACACCTCAACACAAACGTCATAAACCAAAACTAAACCAAAATTTTGGTATGCAGTAAAATGAGTGCTCAAGTGAACTGGGTTAGTGTAACACGTTCTCTGTGACTTTGTTTAAGCTCAGTTGATTTATTTTTTCACAAATGGAACATTATGAAGTAACGAAGTGTTCGTTAAAATTTCAAAGTGACTTCATGATAACTTCATGATTAACACACTTTTTGGACAAAGAGGTATGAGGTATGACAATGTGAACTTAAATTATGTTAAACATTTTCTCCCCACTATCTTTTAAAGGAAATCAAATGTAATAATTCTGTTTAGGTCGACAACAGATTCTTGCAGTTGACATTAGTAACATAGTGAATTTATGGAAGGTTTCTACTGTCTTCTGTTTGAGAAGACAAACAAACGCCATTGCTTGCAGAGGAGACATTTTTGTGTCCTGGTAGTTAAAACCAAATGGCCACTGCAAAATGTTCTTTGTCGATGGCGGGTGAAAAGTTTGTTTGTATTACCTACCCAAATCAAATGCTAAATTGGTAATTGATAAGAGAACATCTAGAGTAGGTTTCCAAAAATCATTTATAGCCATGTGTAAGCCCACTTAGTTTCATCACTGCGCGTTAAATAACAGAGTTCAAAAAAGCATAGGATCGCAATTAGAACCTTGTGGTACACCTTCTATCTATTAGTTAGGGTTAGATTATACGCTCTCAAATAAGATTTTCTGGTTTGTGATCCTCTTAAGGGTAAAGGTTAATGAGTTCCATAAGAGCGCAACATGGCCAAAGAATGAATGCTTGGACTGAAAACAAAAGAATCTAGGCTGCATTATGTAATAGATGTTTTTCGTGAAAAAGCTAAGGCCAAAAAAATTTTTGTAAAAAACTTGTCTTGCTAAATTGTCATGCTTCTAGCAAGAGTAAATAAAGCAGAAAACTTCGTAAATTTATAGTAGAACTGGTGTAGTAAGAGGGTTTTAAATTAATCTTAATATATATAAATTACGTGTCACGATGTTTGTCCGTGATGGACTCCTAAACTACTTAACTGATTTTAATCAAATTTGTGCAACGAGTGCAGTTTGACTCAACTTGAAAGATAGGATAGCTTACATCTCAATTTATGTTACGTTAACCACAGCAACGCGTTGTCGGGTCAGCTAGTAGCATTATAGTTTTGACAGGCAACGAGCTTTGAGTATACTACAACAATTGGATACCTTTGTTAACATTTCTAATAGCAGTTACCACAAGATCTTTTCCCGTAAGGGAATCAAAAAAATAAATAAAGTGGCGCGCTGGTGCGAGAAGCCTCAGGTCCTAGCACATTTCTCACAAACATTCCTTGTGAGTGAATGGAGGGGACCTACAGTTTTCTACCTGTTCCGAACGGATTAGAAAGCGAGAAAGCGCTTTACATGGCAATGAATTTACGAATAAAGGACTTTCCAAATTCCTTGCGAAAGGTGATATCCGTAGAAAAACATTTTTGCCTCTGTTCAGATTTGAACCACAAACCTAAGGGTCAACAGCAGACATGCTAACCATCACAGCAACCACTAAAGGAATCATTGAAGATGATTCTGAAGTTACGTGTTTTTAAAGGTTGGTGAAGTTGATGCGTCTAAAGTAAGGTTATACATGGTTTTCCATTAAGAGCTATCCATCTTATTTTTTAAATAAAAACGCCAGCCATTTGAGATATCAAAAAAACATTTATTTCATATTAAAGTACACCCAATACCATTACGAATGGAACTCTATTTCGTTCATATGTCCTCCACGGGCGCGCTTGCAGCGATCGATACGTTGAACCCAATTTTCGACCACTCTCTCGCACATATCGACCGGTATTGCGGCAATTTGGCTTGAAACTCCTCCAAAGTCTCTGGCCTGTTGGTGTAGACCAACGACTTGACATAGCCCCAAAGAAAGAAATCCAAAAGTGTCAAATCACACGAGCGCGGCGGCCAATTGATCGGTTTATTTCTTGAGATAACACGTTGACCAAATTTCCTCTTCAAAATGTTGATGGTTGCATGAGTTTTATGGGCTGTAGCTCCGTCCTGCTGGAACCACATGTCACTAATATCCATTCCACGCAACTGACGCCAAATAAAAACGCCACAATGTGGTTTGTGCGATGCCCAATTCCTGTGAACGACGTGCAATTGATTGATTTGGGTCGTTCTGAACGGATGCACTTACGGCCGCGATATTTTCAGCACTCCGTCCGAATCCTTGTCTCACTGGCACGGGAACATTGTGCAGTGAAAACGGGGATTCAAATTTGTGCACTAAACTAAGAATTGCGGCACGGGTGGGACGATTATAACGACCAAAAATCGGAGTTAGCGCTCTTAAAGTTGCAGCGACTGACTCAAAATTTTGATGGTACGCTTTAATAATTTGGAAACGTTGTTGATTCGTGTAACTCACCATGATGAAATGGTAGACCTTAATGAGCAATCTGACGTTTACAGAATGTCAAAAGACCTTAAGGGTGCGTTTACATTAAAGAAACAAAATGGATAGTTTCCAATGGAAAACCCTGTAGATACTCGTACATGGTGTTTTAGACTTGGTTGGGATAAGTGAAAGATTGTGTTTAAGAGTCCACTGTTCTAGGTCTTGATTAACTAGTTCGATGGTACTGTTGTTCATGTCCAACGGACATCCAACGGACAGCACAAGGAAAGTGGAACCTCATCAGTAAACATGTAGACAGAACAATGAGTAACCAATTGTATGAGCTCGTTGGCATAAAATGAAGAAAATATTGGCCCGAGAATGGAGCCCTGCGGAATACCAGTTGGTTTCTCACTGCAACGCGTTAAAATGAAGAAAGTAGTTTGACCGCACGAGAAGAAGATCCAAAACTATGCAAAATTTTTTTTTTTACAGAGCAGAAGGTGATCCACCATTTCCAATAGCAGTTACCATGTCAAAAGGTGTTGAGAAAAGCAACAGTTAAGAATGTCACACAATTGGCATCCCCGCCTTTTTGAATCTAATCAACAACAAGCGCGGTTTTAGACTCCTTTTCAAACGAAAACAAGAATGAGTAGAACTCAAGCACTATACCAACAAACTTGAGTCGCCAAATAACTGGGTTAAGCGGAGTAGGTTCCGATGCGCACTATGACGTTGTGATCGTATACAACGAAACAGTTGTCTAGGTAAAGTTCTTCCACGAATTTTAAGAATTGCATAAGAACTAAATCAGGAAGTGTAGAAAGGAAAGAGAAACATTATTCAAACAAGTTCCCAAACAGCAAATGACGAAATAATTCTAAATTCCTTGAATGACAATCGATGTATCGTCCAGCTCTCCTCCCTATTTTGAATTCTTCAAACTAAAACAAGGGACAACATTTCGAAAGAAATCGAATAAACAATCAGGACACTAAAGATGGACTCATTTCAAAGTTATCATGATCAAACAACAAACCAACTGACGTTAAGCAAATTCAAGTTTTTATTTTTTTCCATTTCGCCGGCTGCCCGAATGACGAAGGATATGTCTTTATAATAAAAATAAGACCTTCTTAAAAGACGACATTTCCGGAAAACATTAAGCAAAGTAGAACACATTGCATCTGAGAGAAAAAAAAAGTTGTACGAAGGATTTCTAAAGTCCATCAAGCAGATGACATTTTCACAGTGCAAAAGTTTTGCTTTCTCGTACTTTATATAACAGACACAGAGAACAACTACTCTTACCAGAAACTACTTCCGTTTCGAAGACAAAAAAAAAAACCGAAAAGGACAAACTTCTCCTCTATTGGCCACATACCTACTTAGAAGTTTTTATATTTATTTTTTCTACAACTTGCATTTCGTATACAACCGTTTTTTCTTCTTTGGCTTTTGTTTTGCTTTCCTTTGATCGATTGACCCCGAATAAGACGAAGTTAGAGAAATAATTTCTAACAGCATCGACTTAAAAAATAAACGTATAAATGTAACGGGCAGTCGTATATGTGTTTCATTAAGAATTTACCACCGTTCGATTTTGACCTCTTTCGAACTGTTTGTTGGAAAAGATGCTGTTGTATACAAGTTTAGTAATTAAGTGTCCATCAATCTTTGTGTCAGTCTTGTCTGGGTGGAAAATTGAGTGGAAATGGATAAAGTAAATGGACAAATAAAAGAGAAAAAGAAATTTAAGACGAGTTGAAGGCACGGAAATATGGGCTCCAAATAGGGCGAAGTCTTTGATAACGAAGGTAACTCAAACCGTTTAAACACTCGGGAATTTATTGGATGATGTTAAAAAGTGGCAGAGGCAATAGAGAAATTGGAAATCAAAATACTTCGAGGAGTATTTTGGAGCAGAATAATTTTAATCAAGTTGATGAGATGTAAGCTATCATGTCAGCTTTAGTTAATATCACCACATCTCATACGAGCTTGGTCTTGATTGGTGTTTAAAGACTTTAGAAGTCGAACGCTGAATTGATCAACTCTTAGAACTATCAAGTACAAATGTGGATGACAGAAGACACTGTAAATTGTAAGTTTCATTGAAGAAATACACTCCGTGCTGTCTCTTTTGACATCTTTTCACCAGTACCAGGATATGCGAACGAGGTGTTTAGACTAGACAGGGGTGCAATTCAGATGTGTTTGAGTCCGCAAAATCTTGGACTGAAAAACTTCAATAAGGAAACAGTGAACTTAAGGTAATAAAAGTAATTCTCTGATGAGCTATCTCAGGGAAATAACGACAATCCAAACATAAAATTGGAGAGCTTTGAACAGAAAAGGGTTAAGGGTTAACTGAACAAAACGTATAGGTGCAAAGGTTGACAAAATAAGTGTGTTCATTTGTAGATTTTCCCAGAGTTTAAAACCAACGTTCCTAGCATACGACGGAATCCCCCGGACGGAAGATGTCGATTGTCGACACTGAAGTAGTGATCAGTTGGAGTTCAAAATTGTGAACGTTCTCTTTGGTTGCAATAAAGCTGATATTTTGTACCTCTCTTGCAGAATGAAGAAAGCTTCATAAGCGGTTTTTGTCATTTAATTCAACCTTTCAATTAAAATGAGTGTAAAATAAAGCTTATTTGCCATCAGTTGAATACGTTCTGTTAGAGCTTAGAGCGAGGGAAATTTCACAAAACCTTATGTAGGTAAGGAGTCTGTTTGCAGTTGGATGTGTGTGAAATATTCTTTCATTGACTGTTGTACACATTAATATCGCATTGTTGATAGGGTAATCGATTTAAACCAGAGATAGAGGCTAATCAGAAAGTGGTTGATGCCCTGAAATAATTTGTATATATTCTGATTAACTCGATTTGTAGTGCGTCCTGCGCCGAGTTCGCGTTGAAAATATACGTATGGCATCTTACCACTGTTTGAGGGATTGCATTAGAAGACGCCTCACCCGATAGGCGAAGCAAAAAAGTTGAAGAAAAGTTAAAGAGCAATAACAATAGTACTACAAAAACCAAAGAAACTTGTACTTAAACGATTCCTTATTAAACTTCGCTTTGCCCCCTTACCACTGGTGGGGGAGGGAAGGAGTTGTTACAGCAGTAGATGACTTATTTAAAATGCTTATCATTTTAGCAAAGCAGACAAGTGAATGAAAAAGAAGAAGAGCAATGACGATATTACTACGAAAAACAAGTTACTTGACTTTCGAACTTCACTATAGTGCCAAAATGGTTTACTGTCTAACAGACTTTTCAAATGTCTTTGACAAACTGTCCCATTATATTATGTTAATAAAAAAAAGCATTTGAACTTCGTCGATTGGATCAGGTTGTACCTCGCCGATATATAATATGTGGCGAAATTTCGTAGCTCCGGCTACCATAGGGCAGTCACATTGACCCTATACTTTTTATTCTAGCCATTAGTGATTTTACTTTTACTGATGACGTGAAAATTTTTAAGAAAATGGACTGCGCAGCCGATTATATTATTTAGAATGAAGTTGAAAATTTTGCCACATGGTGTTACCGCAATGGTTTGAGAATCAATCAAAGCAAGTATAACTTTTCAAAGAAATGTACACCTGCTTTGTACAATGACTCTGTTAAGGATTTAAGTGTTTACCTTAGTTCTAACTAAAACCTTGCATCTCATATCAACTTGATTGTTAGCAAAAGAAATTCAATAAGAGGCTTTATAAGAAGTTGGGCTAAGGAGTTTACGTAGGAGTGCGTCACTTTTTCGCTTTATAACTGTCATGTTCGATCCCATTTTGAATATGCTTCTCAAATACGGTCTCCATATTATGCAGTCCACAATTCAAGGATAGAAAGTATATAGCGAAAATTTATTAGATTTGTTCTCAAAGGGCTTCCTTGGATTGGTCATTAGGATCTTTCACCGTATGAGCACCGTATTAAACTTCTGCAGATGCAACTCCTTTCACATCGGCCAATAAATAATGATCTAGTTTTCTTCATCATCTTATAACAGGACAAATTGATGCTCCCGACTTTCATGGATAGGTTTTTACTACCGCAAATTGGAGTTACTTCACTGCGTGACTCATAGTTACTTCACTTTCCTGGTCCTCATCATAGAACTAATCATGGCATGAAAGAGCCGTTTACTCGTTCATGTTAGTAAAAGTACCTCAAAGTCCTTGATTCGAACCAGAGCCCCTCTCGCTCGACTATGTATTTGTTTTTCGTTACTTCTTTCTTTATAATTGTCATATCTAATAATTAAGTTTATGTAGCTATCTTACTTATGTTGTATGTATATATGTTTGAGTTAAATTATTCTTTGTAGGATAATCCAAAAAAAAAAAACTCGAACGCCAACCTAGGGGGTTGGCCCAACAGTTCGACTTACTCGTACAATTGAAACAACACAGTTAAAACGTTATAATAGATTTATTAGGACAATCTTGAATACCGATCTTACACAAGTCCAAATCAGAACTAACTGTCCACCGCTTGCCTGAGTACCAAGCACTCATTGGTTCCCATCAGGTATCGCTGACCTTGCGATATTCGTGTTTGCGCGTGCAGGCTGGATGTCGGGTCATGCACTGGCCAGAGGGGAAGGTGTCATGTCCAGTTATTGACTGAGCTAATAAGTGCCAAGTCAGTGAGAACATTTTATTTTATTTATTTTTGAGTTCTGTTGTTAAGAGTAAGTTAGACTTATTTGTGCTTACTTACAACTAACGCCTCGCTAAATGACAAGGATGAAAAACTCTTGAAGAAAAGGACATTGTTTCACAAGCTTGAAATAAGCTATTCTGATAGCGTAAAAAAAAATTCGGCGAAAATCAGAAAGAAAATGATTTTATGACTACGAAAAACAAGTAACTTAACTTCCGAGATTTGTTTTCATTCAAAAGCGATTCCTTATAAGACTCATTCTACCGAAGCTGTTATTGCTGACTCCCCTCCCCTGGTCGTTTTAACTGATGTAAATTGAATATATGTCATGTATGTGTTCAAATTATTATTTGATATTGGAGCCATGCGTCCATGAATATGTCCGCAGTAAATTAGCGAACATATATACATGCATAGTGCATACATAGGGTGGCGCAAAAGAGCGGAGAGCCCCAGCGCGGAAAGCATTTCTCTCAGCCTTTGTGAGGGAATAGAGGAGTCCTTCAATCTTCTTCTTGGTGCCGAATGGCAAATCGAGAAAACGCTTTTCATGGCAATGAACTTAATATCGAAAAACTTGTCAATTCCTCGAGGGAGGTGATACCCTTGAAAAAATATTTTTGGTTTTAGTTGGGATTCCAACCACGAATTTCCCGCCCGTAAGAGGCAGACATGCCACGCCACGAGCACCAACATCGTTAGGTAGAAATACAATTTTGAGTTTGCACAAGGATATAAATTGAAACTATTAGAGCTAATGTCCTTGCTTCTTGGTGACAACCACTCAAAAGATTTTGAACGTAAGTTAAATAGAGACGATGTGAGCTGTAAGTCATTTATTGGGCCATAGCGATCACAATAACAATGTTTTCTTGAGGCACAAATCCCACACAAAGCAATGGCAAGTAACTGAAATTTTCGTTTTTTATTTTCCATGTAGGTACTCTACTGACTGATTCAGCAGCTTTCGTGTGCGTTGCATGAGGTAAGCAAACTGTGAAAAGCTGAGAGGAGCCTGACAGCCGACATATTTTTTCCGTTCGCTATAAACGCTCATTAGAAAAAAAGTAATCCTGTCTCCACTTGCCTCAACTTTTCTGATGGTTTGTCCTGATCGCTCTAACTTAAGACAAATATTTTCCTCACTGGTTTAGGAACAAGAAATGCACTTCTACAGACCGCAGGGCACTTTCATCCTAGCTTTAAAAAATAGTCAGACCTCAGGGAATTCGGAACTTAATTCAGACGATCTGACATTGAGAATTTAGATTACCACTAAGAAATAATGTTGGTCACAGGTCACAGCTCTTCACAAGTAAACTCATCAAAGTAATATGATTACAACTCGAATAAGGAGAACTACTCGATGTCCAATAATTTTGAAAAGGGCTTACAAAATGATTTTTAGAAACTCTTCAACTAAAGTAATAACGTCCGACATAAATTGTATGACGTTGCACATCGAACGTGTGCCTGACTTGCTTATATGATGCCAAAAGGACTTCCCTGTGACTGTATACTCGTACATACTCATATACCACATGTCAAAAACTACTTGAATAGACATATAAAAACAATTCTATATTCCTTTCTCTCCAAATGGAATTACGTTGCACAGAAATGGTCTTAAGAGTATAATGGATGCACAGGAGCAAGGCACTACATCGATCCTTTCATTTCGAACAGGAATAGTTTTTGAAAGTCAATAGAATCGACAAGCTTACAAAATGAAAACTTTGCGAATTGTAAAACTATTTCCATTCCTTCTGACACTACGGAGACTTTAAAGTTTTCATCCAATGCTCCCCGCCCTCATCCAAAGAAAAGGAAAAGACACACAAGATTCCAACTTCAATTGTTGTATCTTCTTTGTCTGTCCAATAGATAAACCACTTTATGAGAGATTCATTCAAGTGCAATGGAATATTTCCGCACTCAGGATGCAATTTCGTGGTAGCCACACAACCATTCAACGTCTTAAGAGTCCTGATCAAAGACGCAGTGAATCGTTATGGGAGGATAAGAGTGCAAAAACAAAATCCTTTCCAATGCGCCACCGGGTATATAATCTTTGGAGTTTACAAAAATGTTGGCAGCTCCCCTATTGAAGTTTCTTTTCATTTTTCTCATCTTCGATGAAAGTCGTATAAGGTATCGTCGTCCTCTGGTGCTCTGCAGATGACTGTAATCGATTCAAATATTTTCTTTTACAATTTTACTACCACAACGACGAGTGTGTGTGGGTTGACCGACCGTCAGTCGGTGTCGTCGTCGTCGTCGTCTTTATCGTCATCTCTCTTCTAAAAAGGTAACAACACTATGTGTAGGTATATAAATTCAAATCATTATGTGCCTTGAATTTCCGATTACAAGGCATCTCTGAGCAGGGACGTTATCCGCTTTAAGGTGGAATACCAACATCCAACACACAACCTAAAAATCAACTCGAGTGGAAAGTCCCCCCCCGCCCCCCCTGTTCATTGTTGGACAGCATGAAAGGATAGACTTTTTTAGCACATATAAGTATTTGAATTGTACAACTTTGCTAGAGCAATTGGTTCCCATGTATATTTTCGGAGGCCAAACTTGCCTTACGTTCTTCGTTTTGATGTTAGCAAAGTGTGTTACACGAGAACTCATCGGAAATGCCGAAAAAGAAGTTTTATCGCTTCTACTTTTGATATGTGATATGAAACTTGGCATCCGTTTGCATATTATTCAATAGAAAAAGGACTCTCGAGTGGAGGATTCCATTTAATAAAACTGGCCTATGATGGGGGTAAATCGAAAAATCTCTCATGCCTATAAGTCTTTCGGCCACTCGAGACTGTACACAAGAAGGTTCTTTTCTTTTTCTATGGACAAACTATGGCATCTGTGCAGTGCAACGGGGCATAATTATATCTAAGTAATCCGATTGATTATAAGTTTGAAGAGCCCACTTACTGGCATTGAGTAGTAAGGATGAAAGAAATACTCTCGATCCTTCGAAGACTTTTAGATTAAGGATAATATTTTGCGTAGCTTCTTGAAAAGCATCTTAAGGATAATGTTTTGTTATTCGAAAATGGAAATGGAATTATTAGAGTGAACAATTTGTATCTCAGAAAAATAAGCGCCGAAGAAAAAAGGAGCGTGAGAGGGAAAACTTATGGCTTAGGATGTATCCTAACTTTGAAATTCCTTACTTTGTCCTGTGATAGAATAGACTTTCGAATAAAACACTTGAGTAGGAAGGCAAAGGCGAAAACATACTTATGTGAGCTACCATGTCCTTCCGGTGAAAGGAGTTTTGTTTCCAGGACGAACGGAATGAGGCGCAGTTACGCGATTTCGTAATATCTTTTGAAATAGGTCTTTTACCTTTTGAGAGTCAATAAAGGGGAGGAATGGGGAACTATGCTACGTTAGCCTCTGGTTTTAAGGACCAACAATTTTATGCCAACTCTGAAACTAGACGAGAGTTTTGTACTGCTGTTTCGACTACTCTCGGAGGACTTCTTACATGCGACGGTTCTAATTTTATTGTGCAATCAGATTCATTTAGCAAGTTTGTTACAGGAGTGCAATCGTTCCCATAAAAAAAGGTTCTTTGTGAAATTTGGCTTTCCTCATTAAGAAGAGGTTCTATCAGTGTAAAGTTTGTCTTAAGTGGTTGCTTTTGCAATGTCACCTGTTTGAATCAAATAGTGAGTTACTGGACTGCTTAAAGACTGCTTATGGCGTAGTTCTCGAGACGATTACTGTACAAAATCTAGGTATGAAAAACCGGGTTTAAAAACTTTAAAAAACTACCAACATTTATGAGGGATGAAGTTAGAGAAGTTATCCTTCAATCGCTTAAAATTAAATCTCTTGACGAGAAGATCTACAACAGCCGTGACGTAATCGTGAGCATGTCTATCTGTTACGTTAGAGTTCGAATGTCAAATCTCACAAGCATTCAATTTTTTTTCTACGGTATTGCTAATTATGACGTTCTGGCAAGTCCTCCGAGAGTAGGCAGAGGAGGGATCTTTTCACTTCCTCTGTGAGTGTCCTAGCTTAGCCCACACTCGGAAAAAAACCCTCGGAGAATACTTCTTCGACGAACTGGGCGACATCTCTAACCTCCCACTGAGCAACGTCCTGAAATTTACTCAGGGCTCCAAATGGTTCAGTGGGAGTTCCCTACCACAATAACCATCCACCTCCCCAATCCTCCCATTTCCTCATCCTATGATTTCCCGGGGAGCACGATGGATCCTCGAGATCCGAGTGAGGTGCTGCCACTTGTGGCTGCACCCCCCCATTCAACCTAACCTAACCTTCAACCTAACCTCCGAGAGTAATTACCCTGTCATGAAAAGCGCTTTCTCACTTTGCAGATCGAGAAAAAACTTTTTGGTTCCCTCTATTGATCAAAAATGTTTAGTTGAGGGAAATCCGCTAAGCGAAGGGGTTTTTTGAGCTCTGTAGGTCGATAATCTTTTCAAAATCTACGCGATCGTGGCTGTTTCATTCAAAAAGGTTGTCATTAGGAGTAGAAAAAGCAGGTGTAGAAAAAGGAGGTTGTCGTTGAAAGATCACATTTATCTAAAAAAAAATGTTGAAGAGAGATGTATTTGTAGTATTGCCTGTCTCCGTGACAACGTGATGATGGAACTTCAATTTTTCTCATAAACAGAGGCGTTTATTGCAATGTTATTTTTCCGCTCAAGAAATTTGAAGCTGAAGTTTTAAATAATAAAAGTTGTAGTCTGTTATGACACTAGTATCGGTTGAAGCAGTTGTCATATGAGTTCGACCTGTATCATAAAAGTGTTTTATAATAATAAAGTTTGATCTGCGTCGCGTCAATTTAAAAGTTTTTCATTGAAGTGTAATAGTAGGTACTTTCAAGAAGAAGATGTTGTAGGGGTTTAAAGTGCTTCGTTAAGAGGAGTTGTCTTTGAAAAGTTACCTGTTTCAAAACAAAGAGGTGGTCTTTACAAGTTATCTTTATTCAATTCACATTCAAAGAGCATTTTAATACACCTGACTCTTAAAAATAGTTTCTGCTGTAATAGCGGTGGAATGTGCGCCAGAAAAGCAAGCTATTGTCATGCTATCTCTCTAAAGCAGGTTGTCACTGAAAAGTGCTAATTTTTTATATTGAAAAAGAAAAAGGTTATCAGTGGAGAGAGATCTGCATCGTTAGAAGAGGTTGTCATTTGGATGGAACCTGTTTCGCTAAAAGAAGTGGTCATTGAACACTCTATTCTCTTATAGAATATGGTTCTCGTTTAGAGAGCTGGGCACATCGTTTGGAGATTTTTCTTAAGCTGGGCACATCGTTTGGAGATTTTCCTTAAGAGCATAACTTTCCCTTCAGAAGTTGGTGTCACTAGAGCTTAATTTAATCTGTTTCTTTCAAAGAGGTTGTCATGGGACGACACAACCAACGTGTTTATCGAAAAGAGATTTTTGTTTTAAAGTGACATCAGTTATGGAAAGAAGTTTATACGGCAGGTTTCTGTACTTTAACTTATCTTTTGAAAAAAATTTTCTTTGGAGCAGTGAATTGGGCTAAAAAAAGAAACATTGCAGTAAAACTTGTTTCGTAAAAATGGAATCACTAATCTCGTTTAAAGCGGTTGTCATATGAGAAAGATTTTATCCTCATAACAGAAGTCTCTCTCGAGGTTTGATCTGTGTCTTTACTTCTACTTCTTAATAGAATATGTTGTAAGGGCTTAAAAAGTATCGTTCAAAGAGGTTGTCATTAAAGAATTATCTGTGTTATGGAAAGAAGTTGTCCCTGTAGGATTATATGTGGCCTTTAAAGAGGGTGTTTCTAAGTCTCAATATCAAACATTTTAGGGGTGCAACGCAAAAAACAACGAAAAGCATGCTATTGCTGCGTAATCTTAAAAAGTTGTTAAGTTGTGACAGCATGTCAAACTGCTTCAAGAAGAGGTTGCCATCGCAAGTCTTTTATAAAAACCAAAAAAGTCAGTTGGGAGTGATCTGCATTATTGAAAGAGGTTGTCATTAGGGTGGAACCAATATCCTATAAGGAAGTTTTCAAAGTATAGTCATAATTCTCCTAAAATGAGGTTGTCATGAGAGTATACTCATTAAACAAAGTTGTGTCTGAAGGGTATAGGTTGTCATCAGAGAATGTAGTTGTTGCGGTACTCATCTCGCTTAAAAGGGTACGCATATCAATGTAACCCGCAGTACAGTAGAAAGAAACAAGTTTTACATGAATTGTTGTCTTTCTCTTTGACAGTCATCATTTTAGCCTTCGCGACAGTAGAAATCTATGAAAACACTACGTTTTTCCGGCTCGTCGATGTGGGTATTCTCATATGTCCCTGTATATATATCTTAATTTTGACAACTGCAACTGCAGCTGCTGCGACTGCAAAAATTCTTTGGCTTGGGAGGTCTTTTAAGAGCACTTGTAACTTTATCTTTGAAAGTGGGTGTAGTTAGACTTTAATCTATTTCGTTGAAAGAGGTTGTCCTTGTACTATTTTTACCTCTGTAATATAAGAAAGTCACTGGCGTCTTGTAAGCTGTCTCATCAAAAGACGACTGTGCTATTTAATGCCTCAGTAAAAAGTGGTTGCCCGTCAAGATCAACTCGTATCGTAAATAGAGGTTAACTTTGAGACAGACCTGATTCATTACAGTAAGGCATCTCTGAAATGCCAAATCATTTAAAAAAGGGATTGTCTTCACAGCTTATTTTGCCATTTGAGGGAGGTGATCGTTGGAGTGTCACTCGTCACGATGAAAGAGGTTGTCCTTGAAGTGGAACCTGTATATCTACATGAAGATGTTGCATAAAGCCAAAAAGCTATAAACAGCACAAGAAGCAATGCCCTGACCTCTTAAAAGTGACGCACGAATATATTTTGAGCATAAAGTTAAAAAAAAAAAACTCCAGGACATTTTTAGGTGAGTATAAAATTGTAGTAGGGCAATGTGTGCGTGGATTATTGTCTGAACATGAGTGTTGTCTTAAGCAAGGAATTGTCAAGATCTCTATGAGTAATTACACTGCCATGAAAAGTGTTTTCTCACTTCGCCGTTCAAGGTCCGCAAACATTTGTTGATCCATTCCATTTCTCACAAGTTACGGTTGAGAGAAAAACGACAAGCTCCGGTGCTTCACGAGCTAATTTATTGCCAGGAGTTGCATGTAAACCAGAGCCTAGACTCAAAATTTGCTCTCAATTGCTACAAGCAGACAAAATGAACCTTAAACTATTGCATCTCCGATCTTTAAATACGAAATTCTTTACAACAGCTCTCCACAAAACGTTCAAAAAAGTCTTCAATTCCCTTTACTTTCCTTGTTCACAAAATAAAAGTATCTGCCCCACAAAAAGCAGTTGTGACAAACCAATTTCTGAAACTTCAATTGAATTTCTCCTGCCCTCTTAAACTTTTCCTTCATCACATTGTCTGGAAGTAGAAGAGTAGTCAGTCATTGAATAGAAAAAGAAATTTCCCAACAATAGTGACTTGCCATTTCATTGGCAGCTTTTGTTAACGACAAGTCGCCTCGCCTCTCTCCCACAGTACACTAAAGTCGTTCGATTGGAATTATTGAATCGAAAAGTTGCAATCATGAAACTCATTCCATCCATCAACACTGTGGGGGCCCAAAACCGTTCACTACCACAAAAGTTCGTATATTGGCAAAAGTGGAAACGATAACTTCATAATTAAAATCTCTCCAAGAAGTTGTATAAACATTTCCAACCACTAGAAAGTCTGCATCCTACAAAACATCAACACACACCCAAGAGCCAAGACCCTACTCAACTCAAACTCATGCCGCACCATGTATAACAAAAGAATATGAAATCTCATTGTCCCGCAGGAGGTTAAGCAAAACTCGTTCTCTTTTTATGGATCCTTTTAGTTGTAATTACAACCGGCGGGTGTTATACTACCGCACTTCAACGTACCTACTACCTACTACCTACTCATGGAAACAAGATGGCTCGTTATGCTCATAACTAACAGGTGCAAGTAAAACAGTCTAGGTTTTTGAACAATACACTTCGTAAATATATGAGGAGGGAGTGTATATGCGGTGGTCGTATTTAGCCAAAGAAACTTCCAAGAAAAGGCAGGGCAAACGAGAACAACTTAAACAAAGGATGACAAGGCCTACTGACGAAGGCGATGGCAATGGCAAGTGTGGGCCGTCGTAGAATAACTCTAGCACCGGTATCCTTTCTTTTCAAAGCACTATGAGTAGGTACCTACGTCCAAAATGGAAAACAAATGGGGTTCCTCGTTCCTCCCCATAGCGCAAAATATCAGAGTCATTCAATTTGGGGAGAGTTAAAATCTAGAACCAGATTGGGTGTGCATGTGCGTGTGTTTTTCTGTATTAAAGTGAAGCCCTTTATCTGAGGGATGAACGACTATTAAAGAAATACCACAAAAGGGGAAGGAATCCAATTTATGCTTGGCCTATTAAAGTCTCCATATCAGGATAACTCTTTAACCCCACTAACAGCTAACCATTGTGCAAACACTGAAAGAATATTTTGTCAGAGGGTTTTCTTTAACAGTAAATCATATCTCAGTTTGAGGACATAGCTGACGGCTAAAATCCCTTTTTCTGTTTTACAATGACATCATTTGTTTCATCGGAGCAGCAGAGCTCTTCTCAAATCATTTCTCTCAGTGTCTGTGATCCGAAGATATTTTCAATAATCCTTTGCCATTCAACTGAATCGGAACACAGGGGAGGGGGGCAAGTGGACGGACTTTAATCTGTGCAATAGAAAGGTATACTTTACTCTCGCTCATATTGATGGCTTTACGTTGGTTGGTGCTTTTGTTATGGATACTACAGAAGCTACTCGAAGCAATATCCACTATTATTTATATGTTTATTGAAGTTGATTCAATTGGGTTGTCGGTCGTCATTCTCCTTGAATGTGGCTTCGGTTGGCAGCATTTTATTCAAATGAGATTCAGATTGGGTTTATTGGGAATGAGTTGGTATATGGGAAGTCTTGAAATAGATGCACATAATTGACCGATATCTTTACTTACACAATATTCGTCCTTAGGCAGTCTAAGACAGAGAAGATTGGTTTAGTCTTCATTGAAAAACAAAAATTACAAAATTGAATTATCTGGATGAAGATGAGAGAACAATGCGGCGTTCCCAAGCGCAATGTTATTTGCAGTAATCGAGGCAATCTCATGGATCCCAACACGGGTTCTTAAAAGCTTTTCTCGAGGAGACTACCCGTAATCGGATTACATTGTAGATCTTGTTAATGTGTTGTCATGTCGGCGCAATCTTCATCAAAATTGTACTGAAGTGATAGAATCGTTTTATAATTTATGTATGTCCATTGATTAGGGTGCTGGGACCCTAAAGCGATTGGCAATACATCATGTCGGCTTTAATTTAAGGATAAATTCGTGTGATAACTTGAATACACAAGTGGCTTGTTTTATTATACACACTTTGTTGCAGGATACCATTAGTGTTACATGTTTTTCGTAAATATTTGATTGGTGAAATGAATGACTGCATAAAAGCTGCATAGATTCTTGTAGCAGCAGAAAGCTTTGTGTACCTGCCGAATTGCATTTCATTTGTAAATTTAAGCTGAGCACGTGAGACTATTATTGATGACAGTGGTCACATGAAAAGGAACATAGGACAGAAGTACAGAAAAACTTTCTGAAATTCGGAGTCGGTGCCCACTACTGTTGGGCGTAAGCCAACCAGGACGGCGCTGATTGGTGTCAACTTTAGTTGTCTAAAAGAGCTTTTGGAAATGTATCAGCGTATGAATACGGATTGTATAATCAATCACTGGTCGCCTTCAGCAGTCAGAAAAGCAGAAGCCCCTGAATGAGCTACTCCGACATACTTGGTTTAAAGGTCTTTCATAGTCTTTCAGTACTACGACAGGGTATGGTGGCTGATGACCTCCTGGCAAGACAACTACAGCTTTCATACCCCTGCAGTAGGATACTGCTTCCGTATTATTCAGCCCTTTATGTCAAGGCGATACCAAAAGGACCTGGCCCTCCAGGCTTGGGGTAGTGCGTGGAGCTAACTACCCAACCACATTAAAAATACATGGTTCCAAAACAACCAACAACCTCGGATAACAATTATGATTTCAACGTTGACGACCCAAGCAAACGACAAAGGACAAAGAGCTCTGGGTCTGGAAGCGGAACGCAAGATCCCTTAACGCATTACGCGAAGTTTTCTAGGCTGCAAGAGATCAGGTGGAAAGGATCACACACCAGCTGATCTGCACGATATGGTTGGAAGAAAGCATGTCCGGTCCGATGGATGCATTATCAGTATCGTATGCCCGATCGTAAAGAAGGGAGACCCTCACAATTGCCCCATTTATAGGGAAATAAGCATCCTCAACGTCGCTTATAAGATCTTGTCTGCTGTAATACGTGAATATCTTAAACCCAACGTCCATAACTTGATAGGTCCTTAACAATGTCGTTTCAGACCAGAAAATAGACCAAATTTTCACATTACGGCAGATATTAGGAAAAACTTGAGACTATAATATTTATTTATTTTTATTTTATTCAACATCATTTTTTATCGATATTCACCATCTTTTTATCGATTTCAAGGCCGCGTATGACAGTATCTACAGAGACGAGCTGTACAGAGCCATGTCTAGTTTCGGCATCCCTGCAAAGCTCGTACGCATATGCAGGATGACTTTGGAGAATTCACGCTGCTCCGTCAAGGTCGGTAAAGAACTCACCGAGACCTTTGATGTCGAAAAAGGTTTTAGGCAAGGCGATAATCTGTCATGCGATTTTTTCAACATCATACTTGAACAGATTGTAAGAACAGATTGTAAGACCAGAGGAACAATCTTTCAAAAGTCTGTACAAATACTCGCCTATGCAGACGATATTGACGTAATGGGAAGAAAAAAGCGCGCGGAAGCATGGATTTTATCGAAAGCGGATGAGGAAACCCTTGGAAAAATTCTCGAAATGATCTTTGGTCCCGTATGCGAAGACAATATGTGGAGAGGAAGATACAACAAGGAGCTGTATGAGCTGTACCGCGACATGCGGGCATAGCCAGAAGAGTACGCATCGCGAGGCTACGATGGTTGGGCCATGTAGAGCGGATGGACCCAAACGCTCCAGCTCGTCGGGTTTTGGAAAGCACATTGCAGGGAAATCGCGGAAGGGGAAGACCTCGTCTTAGGTGGCGCAATCAAGCGGATGACTAAGAGTGCAAAACTGGAGAGAGCTCGCCCAAAATCGAAGTCGTTACAGAAGGATGTTGCTTGAGGCCCGCAGGTTCACCCCGAACTGGAATGCCCACCTAAGTAAGTAAGTAACGGTGCGACGTCTCGAAAACGGCTTGTTTATTTATTCTGTTTGTTAATGTACCAAGATCTTTCTTCAGAATCTTCCATAAGTGGATGGCCACAGCTACAATTGTTGCGCACGATGGCTCCACAGCAGCAAAAGCGCTTTCCGTTCCAACCATGGATCCATGGTTGTTCGAATAACCGCTGTCAACAAGACCGATTTCTGAAAAGTGTTTCCAGATTGGTAACGACACATCTAAGAATATTATCCTTTATTTCAAGAATTACTGCCTCTGAGTGCTACAAGAGCAATATAACATTGACCTTAATAATTGCCCTAAAAGATAATTTCTACCGCAAAAACTTTGAAAAGTGACTATAATTTAATTAGCCGTCTACTTCATGCCATCAAACAAATTCTATTTCATCTATACACACCTTGATGCATTATATTCCGCATTAATCAACTTTGAAAATCCTCATCCATTAGCGTATATGCAATTTTGTGATCAAAGTATTGAATGGAAAACACATAGCCAGCCAAATGGAGTCCTGATCGGATCATTTGGCCATTTCCTCTATCATTTAATATTTTTAATTTTTTTGATTTTTTTGCTTTGATGCGAAACCTCAAAGACTTAACATCTGCATGATGCATGAGCTTAATGACATCATCATTCGCGTAAAATTATATTAAACCCTGATAATGAGATTGTGAGCCAACGCGCGCACTACAGTCACCTACACCAACCAATTCTATTCATCCTTTGGCTGACACTCATAACTGCTGCTAGTGTGAGCATGAGCAACCCCATAATGATAAGTCTTATTCAATTTAAAGTTTGCACACAAATTGAAAATTCTGAATGCCATCATAGTGATGCTGACGTGGTTCTTTTTTTGTATTCGTATAAAAAAGAGAACTACTCCTCGCTATCCTTTTAACTTATCCCATCATATGGCAAACTTAAAAGGCATACTTGGCGATGAGTTGAATGTGAAAAGGAGTGCCATTCGCCATTTCACGAGTTTAATGGGGAAGAGGTGAAAGGAGTGCATTTGAAACAAACAAACTCAAAAAGAGAACGAAAAAAAAAAATAAAACTGAAGCTGCAAAAGATTTTAATAACTTTTCCGCGCGCGGAATATTTTCCAACTTCTCAGTTCTCCCAGTCACTGGAGGACTGTGAGAACTGAGAAGTTGGAAGTTGGCTTTCAGCACAATATAGGTAGGGTCGTATCTCGTATAACACCACCATTTCGACACAGAGGGTGCCATAAAGAGGCGAAGGCAGTATACCTATACCTATAACTATGTGTATACATATCTTTTTATTACTTATACAAAAGGCTCTGTACCTTAATTTATTTCAGATTACGAGTACGTATTTGCATTGAGCTGCTTTCATTTGTTTGCGTGGTGCACTTGCTCTGAATTTTATTTATCCATCACCTCACGTTCTCTCGCTCCGTCCGACTCGATGGGTGGTTGTATTTAATTAAATAAATTTGTATCTATTTTTGGTCTGCCTGAATTTATTTTATTTTTATTCTGAAAAAACATGGTGTTTTGAGATCCTTGGAACTTTAGTATAGTTAAGAGCTTTGAATAAAGGGAGATGTTGCAGAATCGATGGTATAGAAAAGATTTCATCAACTTGAAGTAACTGGAGCGTACTTTAATTCTACTTTTGCGCTGTGCACGCATCCAAAGATCTCATTTCACTGAGCAATTCAACTTCGAAGCGCACTCGCTATAAAATTTATCAGGTTTCACAAAGGATCTTGCGAAGGTACGCGATAGAGTAGTTTTCAAGTTTTTCTTTTATTAAAATTTTAAAAGAAATTCCGCGGTTGTCTTCATCAGTTCTTCTTTGATAACCGCCCTATGTAAAAATAAAAATGTTTTAAGGCATTCATCCACTTTTTGAAAGATTTTCCCAAAGTATCTTGGCAATCTTAAGAAATCCAACTTGTGCACTAGAAGCCGAACAAACATCAATCGCGTCACAGTTCGGTGAATGGGCCCGAAACGAGATGGTCATCGATCTCAATTTTCGAGCGACGAAGTTCAACTTTATTTGAAAAGGTACGTTTACAAACAAAATTTATCCACAAACCATGAGACACCACGCCGTTGCATCCTCAAAAAGTCACTGTTTAGTGTGCTCTATGGGCAGATGGAATAATGGGTCCATATTACTTTAAAAATGAAGCCGGCCATGATGTTGCACTCAATAAGGAACGCTATAGTCATGATTTATGACTTTGAAAAGTCTGAATTGGATGTTGACGTAAACGGCTTTTGGTTACAAAAAGACAGCGAAGCACAGTTATACGAAACAATAATTTTAGCAAAGGAAACTTCTGGTCGGCGAGTTATCATGGCCTCCAAAATTGGGGATTTAACACCGCCTGACTGGTTTTTGTGGAGCTATGTAAAGTCGCTAAATTACGCAGATAAGCCAGAGATGCATACAATTGAGGCGTTGGAGGAGAACATCCGGTGCGATATTGATGACATACCGCCCAAGAGCCCGAATGCTCAAAAATTGGGCATCTTGCCTGGAATTTATTCGGTCACTTGTCGAAATTATTTTAAAATATAATGGCAAGCTATTGTCTTTAAAATAAAGCTAAATTTTTATCCAGAACATTAAATGATGTACGTTTTATGTCTTCTTGAAAACTACACGTCTGAAAAAAATACCATTTAAATTTGCAAGTGTAAGGAACTTAAATGTTAAAAGAAACCATCGCTCATCAACATTCTTTTCCTTAAACTGTTTTTTTAAAAAACGTTATTTAAAGGCTAATGGGTGAAAAAACTCAGAGGGGTGGAAGCTCAATTCGCTGACAAAATTGTTTTTTAATTTCTTATTTTTACGTAACGTAAAAGGGTTAATTTTAATTCGTCCACCGAATTATCAAACTTCCATTTCATCAATGTAGGATTGAAAGTTATAGAAACAGCGTTGTAGATAGTGTCTTTGAGCATACGTGCAACGATTATTGAAAGATTCAATGGTTCTTGATCGACGTACGCTCTGACCAAGTGAAAATCAACGATTACGAGCGACTGATTTTGCAAACCAAGGACTAAGGGAAACAAAATATCAACATGACCGACTAAAAATTTCTTCAAATGTGCTTACATCTCTTATCCTATGGTGTAAATGAGGTCACTGTTAGCATAAAACTTCTCACTATCATTTACTTAAAGTTTTCTTAAATTGCCTCCTAAGAACATTGAACAAAGATGATCCCACATCTTATGACCTAAGCTTAGGTAAAAATAAAAAACTCACCAATCACTCAAAAGCTTCTATTACCTATGCAAGGAAAGAAAATTACATACCTGAAAGAAAAAGAAAAATATTTATTAAGATTTTTAATTCGATACAAGTCAAAAGAAAATAAAAAATTTTATTTATTATTTAAATGGAAAATACATAACTATTCAGAACAATAAATGGAAAATGTGTTGTTTTTGACACAACGGGACTTGAACTTATTTTTATTTTACAAAATTCAAGTCTAATTGCGTCAAAATATATTTTTTTGACGACTATCTGCACTATCTGAAAGAAATGAAGCTGAGAAGAGAAGAACAACGAGTTCTCAGAAAGAAAAAGAAGCAATGAGAAGTGCGCATTTGAGGAAATTGAGAGATGGCATGACTGGAATGAGACTTGGAAGCTATACCAAAAGGTAAAAAGATCATGCAACGTTACAAGCTCCGAATTCAAGCCTGAAGAGACCAGAAAGAAAGCATAGTAATAGAACCACAGTAATAGTCGCCACTTCTGCGGACTGCTTAACGGCGAACAAGACACTAATTCCGCTATCAGGCAGAATGCCCCATATTCAACTTGGACGATAATTAAGAATGTCGACCTAGAATAAGTTAAACTTACCATATTCAAACTTAAATCAAGTAAGACTTCAGGTGCAGATGGCCTTGACGCCGAGCTTTTCAAGGCAGTTTGAGATCAGATGAAAAGGAACATGCACTAGCTGATCTTCATGATATGGTGGAAGAGAGCACACCCGATGAATAGAACCTCAATATCGCATATCCAATCCTATAAAATGGAGATTCCGAGAATTGCGCTGCACAAGTACCAAAGGTAACAGTTGGAACTTGGAAGTATAAACTTCCTGAACTGCGCAGCTCATCCTTAGGAAATGTGCAAGGTACCATGCTTTCGGCGATAGCTTTATCAGCCGTAAACCATACTTCAGGTGTTACCTGCTGTAGTATTGATTTGGAGCCCGTCGCGTAATGATTAGCAAGTCTGCCAGTTACGTGGGAAATTGCGAATTGAATCCTAGACACATAAATATTTTCCACGAGTTGAAATTGGCAGATTATTCCAGATTGATTGCACTGCCATGAAAAGCACTTCCTCACTTAGCCTTTCGGAATCGGGAAATAATTGTAGGCGTCCTCCATTCCTTGAAAGGTTTAGTTAAGGGATATGTGCCAGGCCCTAGAACTCTCCCTGATCTGTTGTACCCTACTAATTTTTTATTGGGTAAGTTATCGTTGAACTTTTACAAGATAAGCAAGCAGACGAGTGTCGCTATTGGGCTTGGTGATATTTACCATCGCAGCACACGAGTCTGCAAAATCATCTGCAAAATCATCTGAACGTCTTATAGATTACAAACAATTGCTGCTTTTCGTCAAGTTTTTCCTTGAGCTTCTCAATAACTGAAATTGTTGCGAGTCGTACGTGGTAGCGGTTGCATAAGGCTTCATGTTTAGTTGTAATTTAATAACGTGTTTACCTTTGAGACAACCGAGTTGTTTGAATAATTTTTGTATGAGTTTTTTGTGTCGATGTTAATGGCTGCTTAGGTATATCAACTAAAATGATGGCACTGCTAAGAGGGCTGTATGAAAATAACTTAACGGCAATATGGGATGGAAACGAAGTATCGACTTCAGGAGTTAAACAAGGTTGCCTCTTGAGCCTGCTTCCCTTCTCATTTTTCCTGGATGACATCACAAGCTACCTGCCCGGTGGTATTTGTTTTGCTGGTACTACAATAAAAGCACTCTTATGCGCTGATGATATTGTCATGTTCGCAGAGACTCCAAATATGATGCAAATCATGATTAACAAATTGCAATTGTACTGCCAGCTATGGAGCCTTACTGTTAACACTACTCAAAATAATGATTTTTCGAAACGGCACTGGACGATACGCAAGAGAAGACAGAATGGAAATTCATGAATACGGACATCGAGGTGGTAAAAGAATATAAATGCTTGGGTGTTATCATTACGCCTTCGCTATCGTTCATTGCAGGAGAAGCTGTCAGAATCAAAAAAGGCCATCAACTGCAATTGGAAAGGAGTTCTCAGCAATAAAAATACTGCCCCCAGCGTCAAGTTCAAACTTTTTGAAGCAGTTATGAGATCGTTCCTCTGCTATGCTGCTCAAGTATGGGGATTCTTGTAGCACGAAGGAGTCGAAAAACTACTAAGGTACTTTATCAAGAAGATGTTTTGGCTCCCTATGAACACGCCAAATTATATGATTCATTTGGGAACAGGAGTTGGACCGATATTCATTTTCACGCTTAAAATGAACTTCCAGTACATTGCAAAGGTAATGGCGCTCCCAAGTCATCGGCTCCCAAATGTTATCGCACGATCTTTACTTGCGGAAGGAACTCAATTTTTCGAAGAATGGACCCTCATTGGTTTGGAACATGGCATTGAATTACTAGAGATGGATTCCGAAACCTGGGAAAATGTTTTCCCACCGTTATTGGAGAAAATGGAAGAGCAAATGTTTGTTAATTTTGCGGAGTCAGCACGTCAAAGTGAATTCCAAGTTCTATACAAAGAACGACAATTAACTATGGGTTCTAACAATTATTTCAACGATCAAATACCGATGAAGTTTATATCCCTTATTTTTAAGACTAGAACTGCTGTTTTCCATTTTCAAGGAGTTTGCCCTATGTTAAAATCAATCCGCCGCTTTTATTTAAGCAAAAGTATTTTGAACGTAGAGGAAGTCAAAAAAATCCTAAATGGACTGAACTGGGCCGCACTAGCCAAATTCGTCACTTCAGCTCTAAGCTACCGAAGCCAAATAAAAAACGAAGCATTCTAATCAACAGCAAAATTACATACAGAATTCACAATTGCAATTAAAACAATCTGAATAATTTGAATTTATACATATGTGTGTATGTACCTATAAAGCTTTGCAAATTATATGCTAAACTTTCTTTTTCTAATTATAATTGTAATTATGCTCATCAATTTTATAAATATTGCTAATTAAAGTCACTATACTACTACCGCTACTTAATAGCGGTGTCGATTTTAAAATTCAGCTGCAATTAACAGATACTTCTATCGGTTGCACAATTTTCAAATAATTTTTATACGATTTTAGCTCAAACGTGGCGATTTGAAGCCATTAACAATTTAAGCTTTGAGTTTTGTTCTCTATATATTAAACTCTATTTAATTACCCTCGTAACACAAGGGATCTGTAATGCAAAACTACAAGTCCAAGTGTAGTACAATATGACAAGTGTAAGAAATTTCAGTAACACAAGACTACAAGCTTGCTTGATCTTCTACAAATTTATCAGATATCATCCTGCAAGTTGCTCTTGGCTAGCAGGTTTGTAGCTTTCTGTTACAAGCTCCAGGCCGTTCACCAGAAAATTATTTTCCCTGTTTATTAATTTTCCCACCAGAGAAGTTTATATGGAACTCTTTGAGTTGTAATTCGTAATTTGAAGCGTCAGTATCCAGTATAAAATTATATTGCTTTTAGTTGACTGCTACTTCAACGCTGCTCCAACGTTTCAACTATAGTATGTCACGTTGCCGACGAACAGTGGGTTGTGTTCTTCTTCTTCGAGGCAAAAATGTGTTGTTACTTGTAAAAAGCCTGTATAAGGCCTTATGAAACAAGATCCCTATAAGGCCTTTAGATATTATCCACAGGTAGTTCAAGGCTTTGTTGAAAGTCATCAATATTTTTACTCTTTGCTGGCATTTCTTTAAGACACGCATACCAAGCTTCTATGTCTTTCTGCCATTCGAATTGTATTTTTTGTATATTTTTTTAAACCACGCCTGCTACTCATGTCAAAACTGCAGAAATTTATCCAACAGAGTGTACATTCCTGTTTTCCTTTACCACCCCCTTTTTTTGAATATTATATTGCTAACCCAATTTCAATAGACAACTTGGTTTATTGTTTCGTAGAAAAGCAAAACAAATTGATATCATCAAAACTCTGGCAAATATAATCCGAACTATCCTTTGTCATCATTAACATGAAAAGAAGACTACACCCTTCCATGTAGCGAGCATGTAAAAGAAAACTATCTCTGTCAACACATGTTACACGATGATCCACTCATAAAAAATGACGATACATTTGCAACCCTTTTTCCAGCATGGTGTTCCACAAAAACATATTTATATACCATGACCCATTCTGATGAAAATCCTTAAATGAATTACAAAGACAAATAAATACAAAAATACACACCCTGTTCCAACTAAGTCGGATCAAAACTTTGAGAACATAAATCATCAAGAGATGAACGAACTCAGTATTGATAGCACGCACTGTCCGGTCCAGAGTGCCAGAGGTTTGATAAAGTTTCTTTCAATCCCATTCCTATGGGTCCACACATAATATGTATAGTCTTGATCCTTTAATGGCTCAACATTTATTTAGCCATCCCTTATCAATCTTTATAAAGTCATCACCCAAGTGGGGACGCTTTCGGCTAACTCTTGACCGCTGCTTCCTGATTCTATCTATCAACAGCAATTCCTTTAAAATGAAAAGAAAAACGACAACAACGAGCAAACAGCAAATTGAATTAGGGAGAGTAAATAACGTCATAAGTCTTACCCTCTTCATTTTCAAAAGTGATTCCCTTTCAATAAACGAAAGGTGGGATTTGAGAGACCATTTCTTTTTTTTGTTGAATAAAAAAAGGTAAATCATTCAGATCCGTTACACATTAGACAAATTTCTTTCGGAAATGATGTGTTATGAGAAATTCATGGCTCCTCTCCCGCTGGACGTCCATCGTCCATATACTGAATGACAGGGATTACCTTTTCTTTTTTTTTATTTAGTTCAATGAAATCAGTCCATTTTGTGGATTGATGTAGGATTATCCAATCGAATTTTGCTGATGTTCAGTTGTATGTTTGTTGCTTTATATCCTTCGAAGTAAGCCCTTCGATCAAGTGTAGAGAACCCTTAGCAAGCTTTTATTAATATACCCACGGCCTTATCTCGATTGAAATATTGACTAACAGAAACTAAAGTCGACTTGTTCATCCCCATACTCTAAGGACAACAGTAATACCTCTTCTCCCAACCAAACCAGATCGATTAAGGACGCTTGAGAAAAGACACTTGAAAAATTAATCTACTATCGTTGCAATACAAGTAAATAAAAATAAATAAATAATTCACATCCCTCTTGAGCTGTCAAAATACATCAGACTGTATACCGCTTTAATTAGTAAAAATGCCTCACAGTGGCTACAAACTGGATTTTGCAAAACAGAAAAAAAAAAAAATGAGACGGGCTAAATGGGAAATCGATTTATGATGATGACGACGACGTTGATTGTTGTTCGGGTTCGATGAAGAAATTCAATTTTCCTATTATTTATGTGATGAAAAGATTTATCTTTTTTTTTTTTGATAAACATAAACAACATGGCTTTTCATCAATATAATGAGATGACTTTGTTGTCTGGGATAAAGGAAGGATGCTCAAAAAATAAAAAAAAAGGGATCTGAAGAGATTGATAAATGAATTTTGATTGAATTACTTGGGCTCAATATAGGAGAAATTTTGGTCCTTAAAATTGAATATCTTACATGCCTTGCCGATGAAACAATTTTGTAATTTTATTAACAGGGTGTTTTCGATATCAGTACATGGCAATATTTTATTTGAGAAAAGGCTTTTGCTATACATAAGCGATAGTTTAGGACACTTGCAATTCCACTCACACACGAAATATGTGGGTATAAGTTACTTGGATTTTGTTTAAGTCAAAGAGAAGTGAGGTATTTTATCTTTGAAAATTGTTTCCACCTCTAAATTCGGGGTTTTGCTTCAGGGGAAATTTGCAGAGAACTGAGAACCAAAATCGACAAAAGGAACCAACGGACGGCGAAGCAATTGAGTAAACAATTTTGACAAAATTAAAATAATTTGGAAAATTGATTTGTTCGCGAATGTTTCCTTTGAATGTTAAGTGAAGCCCCTAGGCGACGAGATAATCGAATGAAAGGTTATTTTTCAGAGTTAAAGTTGTTGTTTTTCTCTTGAAAATAGATTTGTTCGTGGATGTTTTTGGATGTTTCCTTTGATTTTAAAGTAAAGACCTCAAGGTACGTCCATACCGAAGGAGCATTGTTTAAAAAATGATTCAGAAATTTTTTTGAAAACTTTTTATAGGTGTGGAAATTTTAGGGTTCATCTCTGCAATGTTTACGAAATGCTTTTTGTTTCCCGTTTATCTATGACATGGTACCTGTGGCTTTATAGTATAGTATATTTATTATTTCATATAAATTTCTTAACAATTGTTAAATAATACAAATATATAAAAAATTTCATTTAATTCAAAGAAAAATATAAGAAAGGTTAGCATTCTTTATTTTTAAGGTAGGTAAGGTTATGGTTAGTATGTCTGCCGGTAGGTTCGTGGTTCAAATCCCAAGAGAAGTAAAAGTGTTTTTCACTGGTATCGCGAGGAATTGGCAAGTCCTTCGATAGTGAACTCATTGCCTTGAAAAGCGCTTTCACGATTAGCAGTTTGAAATCAGCAACAAATTGAAAGTCCCCTTCATTCCATCACCACAGTAGAAAGAATTGCGCTAGGCCCCGAGGCTTCTCGCTCTGTTGCACCACAGTATTTTAATTAATTTTGCTTATCTATCCATTTTCTTAGATGGCTTCTTTTTTGAAATTTTTTGGCAATTGAAGTCCATTTCGGTTGCGTTATGTTGGGTGAGGGTATTGCTGTAGCAATAACACCGCACTCGGGGTTCAAAGGATTCATTTTTTTCAGGATAACAGGAATAGGCTGTAAGAAAGGAGTAGAGGACTGATAGACGGTAAACGGATGATGGTAATTAGGATTTCAGAATTAAAGCCTCCGTAAACGAATTTCACGATGTAGTTCAATGATAGGTATATTTGAGATGTTGCTAAGGGCTGCTTTTCTTGGGTTAAAGACAAGCTTATTCATTCCCATGTGAAGTGAAGTAACTATTACTCTTCTTCTCGTTCGTCGTAGCAGTCAATTAAGTCTGACGTGCTTATTTATAACTGGGTTTTTTGGTAATTATTTGGCAATATCCACCGATTGAGAGGAGAGGAGTTCCCCGTCCAAGATATTTGAGTTTTTTTAACCTTGAAATTTTTCTGCAACCATTCATAAAAACTTTATCGAAGCTAATATTTGCAGTCTTTAAACCAGAGATATAGACCTTTAGGAAGGTTTAGGAAGGGTAGGAAATTGTTGTAGAGAGACTTGGAGGCTAATGTTTGACTGTCATCATATGCTCAACTGTTGACAGTCTACATCACACAGGTTATGGTTTCATTACTGCCCTAAATTATTCTTACTAACGCTGGTGGGCCGAACAGTTTGCGGTGAACCTCAACCAACATCTTCCGATAACAACTTCGGTTCCTAAAGTTTTGCACTCTAAGTCAGTTGAGGTTTTCTTTCACTGAATTTTGCTACCTAAGACGAAGCCCTCCCTATCAGCTATTTACCTACAATGTGCTTTCGAAAAACCGTCGAGCTTTTGGGTCTATCCGCTCAACATGTCCATCGGCCGTCGCGATGCGTACTATTCAGCTATGTCCATGTGGCAGTACAACTCATACAGGTTTCTATACATATTGTTTTCACATACTGGAGCAAAGATCACTCGGAGTTTATTTCCTTCGAAACGACCAAGGGCTTCCTCATCCGCTTTCCATAAAGTCCACGCTCTCCCGCCGTAAAGCAGAAATGGCATGATTAAGGTCTCGTTAAAAGTTGCTCTGGTTTTCCTGGAGAGGGTTTTGTTTCTCAGTTACCTTCTTAACAAAAAAAGAAGCAACGATTGGCCAGGAAATTAGCCCAACACATATGTGCCCACGTTACCACAGAAGAAAAAGGCGAGCTCAAAAGATTGTTTCTCGAAAAAAAAAAAAACATATTAGCAATGCCTTAGACACGACGTGTTTTTGGTGACTTTTACGCGAAACTAGGGAACGAGGACACCTTTGCAAATACAATCGGTAAGCATAGCCTCCATGACAAAACATCCGAAAATGCGCTAAGGCTAATCGATTTTGCTGCGTGTCTAAATCTTGTTGTAAGTAGTACACGCTTCCCGCACCTCAATATTCGTAAAGGTATATGGTGATCGCCAGATCAACCTTTGGTCAACCAAATTGACCATTTTTCAACGAAAGGCACTCTGCGAACCAACGCAACGAGATTACCAGTGTATTCTCCAATCGAGTTTCCTTGCAACTATCCTTGATTCTTAAGCCGCCAGCATTAAGTATTGAAGACCAGTGGCAGCAATGCCCAGAAACGTACATAACCGCTGCCTCTGAGATTGAGGAAGAATGTTCAATGCTGGCAGGCAAATACAACCAAACAAAAAGCACGGCAAATGTTGATACAAAAGAAAACAAGGACTGCTTTCCATCAGAATAATGAGACTTTCAAAGAGAAAAGAAGAAAGGAACACCGAATTCTCCAAAAGAAAAAGGAAGCAGCACGAGAAGCGGTCGTTTGAGGAAATTGTGAGATGCCACGACAGGAATGCGATTTACCAAAGGGTAAAAAGATCTTGCCAGGGTGGCGAACCCGGAACTCAAGCCTGTGCAGACCATCAGGAAAACATAGTAACAGAGACGCAGTCGCTGCTGAAGATCTGGAAAGACCACTTCTGGCAGACTGTTTCACAGCGATGAAGTCACCAAATCCGCTGTCAGGCGAAATGCCCAACTCAACTTGGACGGTGATCAAGAATGCCGTCCTCCCCACCCAGAAGAAGTGTAGCTGGACATATGCAAGCTTAAATCAAGTGAGACTATACAGTCTTGATGCTATAATGGCCTTGATGCCGAGCTTTTCAAGGCAGGACAGAGATCAGCTTGATAGGAGCAGCTGATCTTCATGATATGACCGGAAGAAAGTATGCCCGATGAATGGAACCTCAGTATTGTATGCCCGAACCAAAAAAAGGGAGATCCTCATAACTCCGCCAACTATAGATGAATCGGCCTCCTTAATACCGCGTGAACGTCTGAAACGCCATACCAAAAACTTGAAAGGCTGTTATCAATGTAGTTTTAGACCAGAGAAGTCCCCAAAAGACCAAATTCTCACATTACGGCCAATCTTGGAAGAAACCGGGTACATAATATCGATATACACCATCTCTTAATCGGTTTTAAGAACTCGTACAGAGAGCCGTACAGAGCCACGTGTCAATTGGCAACAATGACCATTCGTTTCCTATACCTAAAGAGAAAAAAGAATTCCTAGAGCTATGCAATGGATAATTAACATTCAGACGCGATCAAAAAGAATAAAAAAAAAGCAGGAAAAACACTCCTGGTACAGACAAATTCAACGAAATCTGCACTTAATTGACCTAAGTCATGAACCAAAACCAATCAATACAGTGGACCACACGGCCGGATCACTAGCGCGAGAGTGGTGATCCCTTCAAGATCCTGATATTCGTATTGCCAGAAAAAGGAGGAAGAATACGAACGCAATGAAATATTTTTATACATTCTCAAGTAATGTAGCTACAAAAAAGAAAGAGTGAGAAATTGGTCTTGTTCAGACCCTCAGACTGGAAGGACATCGCATAAAATTGAAGGATGTAAATTCCTTTATTACTCTATAGTTGGAATGAATGGCCTAGCTTAGTCCGAGTTTGTAGTGCCAACACTTTCATTAATTCGTTTATTTTTTATTCTGCCATAACAATTTCGAGAAATTGAATTCACTACTAAAAAGTAACCCAATATATTCTTCCTTTTATTACTGTGGCTCTTATTTTGCATTTTACTAACCGGCAAACATACCACCGAGGGTATACAACACACAAAGAACGTCATAACAGACCCTTTTAGTTTGAAGAACAATAAGAGAGATAAAAAATGTTTTAAATTTCCCCTGAGCCTCTTCTCAGTTCCCAGCTGAGCATCGCAACAATAATGCTAACCATACAAACCATTTATTTGCTCCTTATACCATCCACTGTGCAACTGTACATTAAGCAATTACACCTTGTGGCATTGCTTATTAAATCAAACACACAATCCCAGGCATTCGTTTTGTTCAAGTGCCCGCAAATCCTTTGGAAATACCCGTCCACCCACCAACCCACACACACACTAACTCATACGTTGTTTATCTTCCACAATCAAATGCTTCCTTACGATTACGACACGTAACTGCGGTACTGTGCAGATCATGATGATGATAACAATGATGTTGATGATGCCATTCCCATTATAACCTCAACCATAAAAGGTGTACATTGCATATAAATTGCCACTGTTTACAAAATGTCTGCGTTGCACAATTTCCAACTCCTTCGTGTGTCGGTCTATGTCTGTAACATCTATCTCTTTGTTTGTCACAGAAAAGGAAACACAACTGGGACATTCTGTGTAACTCGCCTCTCTCCCTCTCTCTCTAATGACAAACGCGAAAAATGTTAACAATACTTTTAGACATGATGACAAAAAAATGTGTTTGTGCTGAAATTGCCGGCATTTAAAGGAAATGGGGCATAAAAAAAGAGTTGCCTGAGGGAATAAACAACCACCTGATACACATGGCGGAGTTCAAGGCCGAGTTGTCTGTCATTGCATCTCACACATCATCTCTTGGGGATACGAAAAAAGTTGGAGAACGCTTAAAGGGGTAAACATACATGACAAAATGATTCTTAAAGGAATTCAACAATAATCACTTTTGTGCACTGTGGCGTATGTGAAACATTTTTGTGTAAGTATCAAAAGTGTTTCTCCCGTCACTTCGAAAAAAAGTTGTTTGATCAGTGAAATGTATTCATGACTTGATGAGAGCCCTCTTTGATGCAGCTCCAAGAAAAAACCACCCAACAGCACACTTTGAATACACCTGCAGTCGTAGTTATAAAGAAATTTTAAAGGATGAATTCTGAATAGACTGACACACCGTTGAGTGACAGAAAATCCTTACAAGTTGTGTCACCTTGAAGTTTATTAGCCTGTTCGTTCTATGAAATTCCTTCAAATAATAAAATACGAGGAAAACACGTTGAATACAAGCACTTGGTTTCATCACCGAGGTGTTTTCGTTTGGGATTTTTCTTCAAGTCTACAAGTAGGGAAATAATTAAATTCCTACAGGATCGCTTATAAGGCAGTGATTTTTATTGGTTGAGGCCACTTCTCTCCAAAGGAGCTTATTAGTCAAAATTTGTACTTCATCGTCTTTGTTGAACTATGTTAATTTAAAATAAATAAAATAAATAGGGTGGTGCAACAGAACGAGGAGCTCCAGGGCCTAGAGCATTTCTCACAAATATTCTTTGTCAGGGAATGAAAGGGGTCTACAGTTTCCTCTCGGTTTCGAACGGCTAAGCGCTTTTCATTACAATGAATTAATTAACAAAAAGCGAAGCCCGTGGAAAAATGTAATTCGAACCAGGAGCCTCTGGTTTAGCAGCAGTCATGCCAACCATTACGCCACGAGTACAACGTAAATCTAAAATGAGCATATTTCCCTTCTATGATAGCCATTGAGCCTTTACAATTAATGGAAAGACGATCAACTTAAACGTGTAAGCAAGGCTTGTTAACCCCAGCCAGGACATTTTGGCAGTAATTCCAAAGGCAAAACACTGCTGAGCCTAGAACTCCTTACTAAGAAGAAGTTAGAACCTTTACGAGATCTGAATACTTTTTTATGTAATTACTTTCTTAATATAGAAGGTAGGGGCTACCTTAGAATGATGAACACCATTCTTTGAAAGTTTTTTCGATGTTGATTCAACCTATCATTCGAATCAAGTTGTGTTTTTCAAAGCGGGTTTTTTATCTTACTTACTTTACTTTTACTGGAGCAGAAACTGGCACAATTGTCCTTGATGTTACTAAATTAATTTATGTCGAATGATACCCGCTAAAGTTAGAACTTACATTTTACAGCGTTACGGAGCCAATCAGTGAGTCATCATACGCATAGTAAGTCTTTGATGACAAAGATGACATAGAGTGTAGGTGGAATCAAATCCCTAGAAACACGATTTAAGCATTCAAAGAGCAATCAATTCTATTTTAAGAAAATATGGCTGGAGTCCACTACTTTGCAGTATAATCTCCATAGCAAATTGTCTCCCTTATCGAGTTTTTTTTTAGATAAGTTGAGAATATCTAGGCTCCTAGACTATCTGGGATCTTAGTGATGCAAGAAGCATTTTAAGTGTCAGCTTTTTTTGAGAAGCGCAAGACAGGGGTTTTTTTATATTTAAAAAGGAGGAAGCTTGATACTAAGCCGAACTTTTTTTGTGAGCGGTTTTTAAAGTACCAGCTGAAGCACTCAGACCAGAATACCAGTCCTTTGTACTACCAGATAGCAACCTTCTACTTCTTAGATGTTCGGAGAAAAGCCAAAAGACTCTGCCATGATAAGGATAAGGAGCCTAAGTAACCAGCTCTGACCATGTCTGCGCTGAATATCTGTAACCTCATGCGAAAGAAAGCAGGACATTCACAAAGGAAGTGCTCAGAGTTGTCCTCATCTTCTACACAAGATTCACAGAATGTGGTATCATATACGCCATGTTTAAGTGTTTGGAAAAAGAGAAGTGACCCGTGGCAACGCCAATAAGCTTTCTACATTCTTTTCTGCTACGGGTTAGCAAATGTGGGAGTCTTTTTACTAACGATGGGGAGCATACGTTTGGTTTTCTGCATCCAATGGAGGCATGCCATCTACAGCTGTGCTCTTCACAGATCTAATCATTGATTGAAGCCCTCCCTGAGGACGCTGGCAGTTGCCTGAGATCCTTGCCTCGCAAGTTCATCGGCGAAATCATTTCCAGTGATGCTGCTATGACCTGAAACCCAAACGATACTCAAGGAATTTAGTTTACCGATGGCATTAAGAGAGCTCTTACATTCTTGGATCACTTTCAAAGTCATAAGAGGGTTGAGAAGGGCTGTCGCTTGGCTTTCGCTTGGCTGTCGGTGCAAACAGAGATGCCATTTAGCAATTGTTCGTAACATAGCCGGATTAATTACCGGTATATTTTACTAACAGAGTAGCAACCTTCTTTAGTTCTGTGCAGTAATTTGAAGCGCGGTGGTTGTAATTTCACTTATAACCTCAAGGCAGCGCCTAGATCAAACAAAACAGGAAAAAAGAAAGGTAAATACTCGGCGCCGGTTTCGAGCCAACGTGCTAGACCAATCAACTAATCACTCTACCACTGCGCCACTGGAACCTTCACACAAAACACGGTGCCAACAGCTAATCGAAAGCACATTGCAGGGAAATCGTGGAAGGGGAAGACCTCGTCTAGGGTGGCGCAATCAAGTAGATGAAGACCTCAACCGACTAAGAGTGCGAAACTGGAGAGAGCTCGCCCGAAATCGAAGTCATTATAGAAGGATCTTGGTTGAGGCCCAGGTTCACCCCGATCTGTAATGCCCCCCTAAGTAAGTAAGTAACCGCTAATCAACTGTGGTTTTAGCTGATTACCATTACACTCTTCCTTTCAGCTGGTGAAACATTAGCAGTTAATGGCCAAGTTTGACGCGCCGAACTTTTTAACTTCTACTAGCGGCAACTTATAAAACATAGAGGATGGGAGTGGAATTCGTAGAACTTTCTTTGTAGATTCATTTTTAAATTTGCGAAGTAACAAGTCCTGTGAGAAACGGACCTAAGTTACGGTTTGACCATTTAATCCTTCAAATAATTGCAAACATTTCAAATGGAGTGGATCCCTCAGTGTTTATGCTCTAAGGGCAACCGCACTATGTTATAGCGTTACAGAATCAGTCAGTGAGTCATTTTATGGTAAACAGCTATTCAGTAACGAAAGAACTAAGAACTAAAGCACTAGAAATTGATTATAACTCACATAAAAAAATTGGATTCTCAGCAGTTCATCGATGGGCGAAATAGTTTTTGTGATGTAGGTTCCTGATTCTCAAAGAGCTATCTCCCTAGTCGAGTAGATTTATAAAATGTTGATTTTTTTCTTGTTCCTAGCAAAAAGTGAGAAAAACATAAGCTAGGTGCTTACAGGCAAAAACATTTTAATTCTTGCAGTCGACTCAAACTCCCACAAACGGTATTGAGCTTCCATTAGCGGAACTGAACTTCCAAAAGTGAAACTAAGTTTCTAAAGGGGAAACCAACATTTCCATAAGTAGACTATGGCCGAATTCTTAAACGCAAGTCTTGCGCAAAATATGCTAAGCAAACAATTCTTAAATGCCGACAAAAAAATCCCTTCGAAGCAAAATGTCCCTAAACGTAGTAGATTGCTTTTTTTTGCGCAATTTTAAGTGAATTTGTGCAACTGTCAAAAAGTACTTGCGGTCTTTTAATTGCCTTGCATCTGTTGTTTTAGAGTGTGGTTTCTTTTTATCAAGAATGGCAGAAAAGTAAGTAATTATTATTGGAAAAATAACAATATTAAATTATTAATATTTATTGTAGATATTCTAAGAACTGGACCCTTGAGGAGCTGAAGCTATTCATATTCGTAAATGGAATAACCTTCTACTCACTTATAAGCGAATCAAACAAAGGAATGGGGAAACAGGACGAGGCCCCACAAGGTGGGAGTATTTTGACTTGTTTGACGAAGTGTTCGGGACAAAACATTTTATTGAACCGCCAAAATCCAATTTAATGTCCAGCTTAGATGAATCGTCGTCAGAGGATTCTGGTTCGAGTTACGAAGAACATTTAGCAGTTGCATCGTGCTCCTCACAACCACCGCCAAAAAAACAAAAACGCAAGACAGTACAACAAGAAATGTTAGAGTTCCTAAAAAATGAAGCTGAACGAGAGCAAAAACGTCACCAGAAGCAGATGGATATGAAAAAGGAAAGGCTTCAATTAATAAAAAGCATTACGGATGTGCTTGAAGACTTAAGGTAGAGGAGTAAACAGCATCTATGGGAAAATGTGCCTCTTATTTTTTGTTTTTTTTCTTAACTTCTTAATAAGTTATTTATTTTGTTGTAAGCAAGTTGAAGTATTATTGTTTTTTTTTTTTTTTTTTAAATCAAGCAGAGCAGAAGGTCCCTATTATGAGTAGCGAATCGAACGTTCGATTGGAAGCGAATATTTTGCGAGCTTTTCTTATAGCGGTATTATAGGTTGTAGAAACAAAAACTTTGTGGAAAACTTTTTTTTCGACCTTTAAAGAATGTTAGATAAGAGAATGGACGAAGTTTAATGATAATAATCCAATAAATGAATTTCTCTAAAACATTCGCTTCCAGCCGAACTTTCGGTTCGCTACTCATAATAGGGACCGAAGTGTTATTTTGTTTTAAGCAATTTGAATTGTTTTTTTACTTTGTAAGAAATATTTTTATTAAAGCTGAAATAATAAAGTACAAAATCAAATTTAGGCTGATAAAAGCGTCATTATTGCGTTCTTTTTTTCTTTTGCTTCAGTGGAAGTTCTTTCGTTCCCACTTGGTCTAGGTTCTTCTTGTTCTCCACGTCTGGCAGATGTATTAGACTGGCTATTGTCATTATCGTCTTCATCATTTCCCTCAGGAAATCCTTCTTTTGTTGTTATGAAATTGTGTAACGCAACACATGTAACAACGAAATGCTTTGCGTTTTTAATTTTGTTGATATCGAGATATTTTAATATGCGGGATCTTCCCTTCAAAATCCCAAAAGCTTGCTCAATACAAACTCGTGTGGAACTCAGACGCACATTGAACAGGGTTTGATGAGCGTCAAGGTGACCATTATCCCGAAATGGGACCATCAAATACGGCAGTAATGAGTATGCCGAGTCCCCCAAAAGATGTGTTCCAGCGGGAAGTTCTATTGATCTATTTAATAGGCCTTTCCCTAAAGGACTGATTCCCCACACTGCAGCGTCGTGTGTTCGTCCTGGCCACCCAAAACATATATCCGTGAAAATACAGTTGGCATCACAAACTGCCTAAAGATGTACATATTTATATAAATGTATATATGTACATACGCTTAAAAAAAAAACTTTCACTATTATCATACCTGGAGTATCATAGAATATGTTCCATGTCTGTTGTAATAACTTTCCTTGTTTGAGCTAGGTGATGGAATTTTAATGTGAGTCCCATCTACACATCCAAAAACATGAGGAAATGGATACCTCGGTAAATCTTGGAACTGGTCGATTGTTCGATTGCATGCTGTTTGGGTTGAGGGCCATTTTATGAATAGTCTTTGATACTTGCTTATAAAACGTATAATTTTCATAACAGTACTAAAAGTAGCTCCCCGTCCCACACTGAATCTGTCTGAGAGATCTCTATATGAGCAACCGTTCGACAGTTTCCAAATAGTCATAAGCAAGGATTGAGGCATGCTTGTTTCTGGTCGGCCAGTTTTCTTTTTTTCCCAAAAAGGTTTCAGTTTTCTTGCAAGCTCCTAAAATTTCTGTACATTAGAAAGGAAAATTAATATAATTCTCAAAATATCTTACCATAAAAGTGGATCTATTCATTCTAAAATGACTTTTGAAGACATCGTCTGGCAATTTCTTAATCAACTTGAAAAACCCCTTATTCTTTGGGATTTCACGTTTTTTGAAAAAAGCTCTTCAAACAATTTTTTTTTTTAATAAGTTTACTCTTTTTTTGTAAAAAGTTGAAGTAATGCAACAGTTTACAAGAGTTTGCATCAAAATATTTTTTAATTGTTGGTCCATAATTTACTCCTGTCTTTTTACTCAACAATCAACAAATTAAGCAACTATGCATTCCTAAACGTCAAATACCTTGTTTTGCAAGCATGTGCTTTGACATTTCAACATGGCGTATAAACATGCTTAGCATGAGACTTGCTTCGCAAATCTTGCGTTTAAGAATTCGCCCTATGCTTCCACAAGTGGAATTAAGCTTCCACAAAATGAACTAAGCTTTCACAATTGGAACTGAGCATCTACAAGTGGAACTTAGCTTCCACAAGTAGAACTTAGCTTCCACAGATTAAACTAAGCTTCCAAGAAGGAATAAGCTTCCACAAGTGGAGCTTAGCTTCCATAAGTGCAACTAGGCTTCCGCAATCGGGACAAAGCTTACACAAAAAGATACAAACTAGCTACCACAAGTCGAACTTAACTTCTACAAGTGGAACTAAGCCTCCACAATTGAAACTAAGTTTCCGAAAGGGGACGGCCATGGTGCAGTAGTAGATTGTTTAGCAGATAGGCGTGACGTGAGTGTTTGAATCCCGCTCTGGGTATCTACTTTTCTTTCAACCAACCAGTTTTATCTTGACGTAGGCCTTGAGGCTATATTTGAAATTACAACCACCTTATTTCCATCCACTGTACCACAAAAAAAGGGAAGACTGCTTGCCTGGTAGACAGTGGACCGGCAATAAAATCTGAGCGCTCCAGATAAGCACAAGCCTACTATTTTTTATCAAAAAAATCTTCCACAAATGAGACTAAGCATTCAGAGGTGGAAATAAGCTTCCAAAAGTGGAACTAGGCATCCACAAGTGGAATTTATTGAGTCGAATTAATTTTCTACAAGTGGAATCAATCTTCCACAACTGTAAATAAGCTTAAATAATTGGAAAAAAGCTTCCCTAATTGAAACCATACCTTCAAAAGGAGGCTTTCATCCCTTGCTTAAGAGATAGAATTGAAACCCCGCTATGCAGTTCAGTACCTCTAAATTAAATTAAATTTTCAGTACCTATAACTTTGGTGGAATAGAACCGATCCTAAGACAATTTTTAATCCTTTCTGGTAAGAATGGAATCCCTACTGGACACTGGCCTTGAAATTGAAAACAGAAAAAGTCCTTCACGTAAGAAGTAAGATTTATTACACCAGTGAGCTACTTCTCCAATTTAGTATGTTTTCCTTTTCAGTTGAACTGAATCTTTTTAGATTTGGAAACATATTTTTACAGTTTTATGAGAGGAAAGTGACCATCAGCAGCAAAAGCTAAGCCTTACCAGCAGTCAAGTTTTCATAACTAAATTTGAAAAACAAATGAGAAGGTTAACAGATCCCAATAAAGAAGTTTATTTTTGGGTGGAGCTAAGATCACACTAAATATATCGATTCTCTCACCTAGGAGAACGCAGTTCATCTAATGAGGTTTAGTCCCGAGGTTGAACTCCTTCAAAGCATCTCAATCTTTCCTAAGTTCCATCGACCCTCATCGTTTGCTTAATATCCAACAAGTCTATAATTATGACCGTCAAGCTAAATCACTCATTTTTCTTTAATCAACATTTCAAAAAGAAAAACAAAAAACAAACGAATCTATCCAACACCGACCATGACTTTTTTGCTAACTTAAAACTTTTCTTAATGCCAAATTAAGCCATCAATCTTTCAAAAGCATAGCTTTAGCAAAGTCAGTCGAAGTCATTGAATTCATGCAATGCAACAAATACTCTCACATGGCAATTAGCTAGATATGTTTTGTGCAAGACCACAAGACATAAAGTGAAATTTATTGGCAAAATCCATTTGCACAATGAACTAGCCTTATTATAGATCTCTCATGCAAGCTGGATCGCCTTGAATGTTACTTTATTTTGCTGGGTGCTGTTGATGTGCGGAGTAGATCAATGTGAATGAGATGATTTTTTTTTATTGCAATTGGAGGTTGGTTTGATGGAAGTGTTTCAACAGGTTTGTGTCGAAGTATATTTTCATTTTTTTTATGAGAGTTAGAATGATGTAATGGAAAAGAGATGCTTTTAGTATTGTTTTAGTACTAAGTGTGTTAACCGAGCTAAAAACCCCTTTAATCTAGTACTGCTGTAGTAGTGCCCGTAGTGTTAGCATGTTTGGTTGTTACGTGGGAGTTCATGGTGCAATACCAGAACACATCCAAATGATTTTCCAAATGTATCGCCTTTTGCGAGGAATTGGCAAGTCTTCCGATAGTAGAAACTTTACCGGTTAGCCGTTCGTAATCGGCAGAACATTGTAGGTGCAAGCTTGGGTCAGGAAATCTAATTGCAGTTTGCAACTTCTTTTCAAGTCTTGAAGAATAAAACCAAGACATTCACTTGGTTTTGTTAAACAGGTTTTTAGTCGAAAGTGACAAGAAATTATCACATCCGCAGATTTTCAAAGTATTTAAGGTTCCATTTTACTGAAATTGGCTGCAAAGGTTGAACGTCGCGTCAAAAGATGTGGCCAACGCACACACAAAGCAAACTGCTGTATGTCTTTAAGAAAATGCGGTCCTATAAATTTTTAGTTCAATTAGGTATCACACCGTTAACGCCAAGATAATTTATTTTGAGCAAGAGATGACATCTTTTGAAGGATCTTTTCAATTAAGAGTGTTAAGTGTTCATTACGTACATAAATTATGCAAACTTCGTAAGGAAAAACCATAACCAGTGATGCTTAGTCCGATGAAGTGAAATTAATTTTTTTTACATCGTTTAGGGAAATCAAGGATAGGAGTTTAACTTATTAATGGATAAGGAATGTATTTTCTTTCATATACCGTAAAGCACCTTCTTAAAAAGGCAATGTAATAGAAAATAATAGTTCTGTTGGCGCTCTTCGTCGTTTTTATGAGGCAAAATAAAAAATTACTCAAAACACTTGAGTGTGTTTTAGTTTTATACTCAAGGCAGTAAAAAACTTACGTTCCCCCTGACTGCCTACGGCCTTAAATACAAAACGGAAAATCACAAAAAAAACTGAATTCCTCTTGATAACTGCACAGGGTTTAAGGGGCTTTGCAGTCTTACTAAGTATATTTCGAAAAGACTGTTTCCTGCGAATTAAAAACAAAGCCAAGATATCTCTGTTAAAGCACGGGTAATACTTATACACTCGCTGAGTGCGAGCGACGAGTCAAGTAGCCGCTTTTGTTAGCCGCTGACCAGCATTGTGTGAAAACAAAACTCACAAATTGTGGTGAATTTCTTAACGCTCTTTAAGGTTCTTTTAGACAGCAAGTTTTCAGTTCTGTGTGTAAATAGACGTCAGTTCGATGTTCAGTTGGGCTTTTTTTTGAGAGAAATTTAAATCAGAAAGAAACCTGAGAACTGAACAGAAAATTGATGGGAATTTCATCAGTTCTCAGTTCAGTTTTCAATACAGTTATCTGCTCATTTTTAAGCGCTAAGAGATTAGTTTTACTAAAAGCCTAACTGTAGGCTCAACTGAAACGAAAACTAAAATGATTTTTTTTTTATCTTTATTTCAAATAACAAAAAAAAAGCATAAAGTATAACAGATCAATAAGTATTAAAAAGGCACAGCTCAATAACCTTTAACATTTTAAGGAAATGAAACAGTTAAGTACAATTCTGTTGTTTAAAACAAGTAGCGAAAAGTACTATTTAGAAATAATTATATTGAATGCATTATCGATGGGGATGCGATAAGTCAAGAATTTCAAAAACATAATAATGTAAAGAAAAAAAAAATAAAGTAAAACAAGTGAAAGACAGAATTAATTAAAGTGATCATTCAGTAAATTTTCAATAACATTATAATTCATTAAAAAAAGTCATTGTTTGATATTTTTGAGGAATACTGTTTTAACTCTCTCACATCTAACAATTACAGGTAGATTATTAAAAAGACGAGGCGCAGTTATATTATAAAAGTGAGAAAAATGTGCTTTCTTGATGGTGGGTACAACAACAAGATTTCTGGAATTAACTCGCAAATTTCGATTTTCATATACTCTAGAAGAGTTATACCCGGATTTCTAAAAAAAAATTTTAAGACTTTAAAGAAATACAAATGTCGTAGTGGAAGGCGTTCAAGATTTTTAAACAAACCAAAGCTTGGAGTTAATCGATTTACTTTGCATAAAATACGGATGTTTTTGTTTTATAAGCAAAAGTTCAATTTTATTAAAATGAGTACCACCCTAGCAAACCAAACCATATTGAAGTTTGGGTTTGAAAAGACCGTTATAAACCAGCTTTAACAATGGCAACCCGCAATATTGGCTGAGAAGATAAATCTGTCTTATTACATTGTTCAAAGACTGCTTCAAAAGCAAAGTATGATTCAACCAGCTCATTTTATAATCTAAAGTAACACCTAAGTATTTAAAGCTATCAACAATAAGTTCTATATCGAAGCAGTTTCCAGAGCAGCATATGTTTGAATTGAAAGTAATATTATTAGAAACATGAGAACACCTTTTTGCCACAAGAAACTTACCACAATTGGATGAATGATATTTTAGAGGCATGTCGTTATGCATTTTACCTTTTAAATTGAAAACCATGAATTTCGTTTTATCACTTATGATCAGCTTATGTAGTTTGAACCAAACGCGTAGTAACTCTAAATCATGGTTTAAGGCCAACGATCAAAATAGTTATTATTACTATAAGACAAAGCAGTGTCAGCAGCAAAGGCTGTAGTTTTACAACAAAAAGGTTGAGAGAAAAGAGAATTTACAAAAACAAGGAGTAAGATTGGCCCTAAAACAAAACCTTGTGGAACACCTATGTTGAACAATTTCTTAGCACTCAGTATCAGTATACTATTGATCTTTACTCTTTGACTACGATTTTTCAGATAAGAACCAAACCAATCATAGAAAAGACCTCTGAAATCAATATTATTCAACTTAGATAATAAAATCTCATGATCTACCATATCAAAGGCTTTGGTGATATAAATAAATAAAGCAGCTGGGATATCAGATTCATTAAGACTGCTATAGATTTCACTACACAATTTCAACAATGCATCTTCAGAAGACCTACCACTTCGAAAACCGAACTGAGAGTCACAAAAAAACTTGGTTTTATTCAGGAAAGACAACATTCTAGATTTAACGCCTTTCTCAAAGACCTTAGCAAAAACTGATAAAATGGAGATGGGGCGATAGTTGTTTAAGCACATAAGGATCACTTTTTATATATATAATGGTATAACGACAGCCTCTTTCAAAGAATCTGAAAAGATACCTTTTTGTATGCTTTAATTGAAAATATGAGAGAGAACATCAGAGATCAGAAAAGATATATTTTTTAAAATATTGCTTGAAATTTTGTAACACGACTTAGAATTGGAATTTTTCAAAGAACTTATAGTTTTAATAATTTCTAGAGGTGAAAAACGTTCAAAGAAAAAACTTTGCCTTTGGAATGTGTCAAAAATAAAAGCCTTGTCACATTGGCAAACGGAATCAATATTTCTTGCAGTGTCCTGAATTGGGTTTGTAATATTCACAAAATGATCATTAATAGCATTTCCGACTTCTTAGGGGCCAGATACAGACGAATTGTTAATGCTAACTACGATATCACCGTTTGGTTTATTCGAGTTTAAGATTTCGTTGACAGCTTCCCATTCTTTTTTTGAGTTGCCCATGTTTTCAACTAGCCTATTACAATAATAACTATCTCTCTGAAGAGGAATTTCATTTTTCAATTCATTAGATATCCTACGATATAGTCCTTTCAATCTAGAGTTGTTGGGATGCTTTTTAGAACACTTGTGTAGATAATTTTTCCTACGAATTTTCTTTAAAAGAGCAGAATCCACTGTTTAACAAATATGTTTTTGTTTCTATTTTATTATTTGGTTATGTAACATTAAGTAGGATTGTAATTTATCAAGAAACAATTGAAAAGCAATAGATGGATCATGAGTTACATAAACGTCATCCCAAAACTCAAACGCTAGAGCCAATTTTAGAGCAGTTTCCAGTTTCAGTTGAGGTAGCAGTTAAGTTTTCAGTTCAATTTATGTCTAAATGCCAAAAACTGAGGCGCTTAACTGAAATTTAACTGAAACTGATGGAATTCCCATAACTTGTCAGTTCAGTTATTAGTTAAACTGACTTTCGGCTGCTCAAAAACAAAAAGAACGCTCAACTGAGCACGGGACTGACGTTAAAATACACTGTCCCTTTTATCTGAAATGTGAACTGAACTGATAGCTGAACTGACAAATGATCGCCTAAAAGGGTCCTTAAACTGACTTTCGGTTGCTCACAAGGTCACAAGCTGAACTAAAAACCGGAAACACATTCTTTTCAACCTAACTGACAAGTGATCGTCTAAAAGAGACTTTGAAAGGCAAAAAAAAAGAAAGAGGAAAAAATTGTCATATTTTTTCTAATGAAGGCCAGTACAATACGCCTGTTCTTTTCCAACTCAGATCATAAGTCAAAAAGCTACTCCGAGGCTCAGGATTTAAAGCCATTTTGGACGATTATTTCGGTTTCAATTTCAGTTGAGTTTTCAATTAAAATGATTCCGAATTGCAAAAAATGAAGTATTTGAAAAATACTGAAACTGAAATAGAAACCGACACTTATTGAAATCCCATAAGTTTTCAGTTCAGTTATTAGTTAAAACGATTTTTGGCTGCTCAAAAGTAAAATGAAAGCTCAACTGAACATCGAACTGACCTCAAAATACACTGAACTTACAAGTGAACTGATAACTGAACTCACAACTGAACTGACAAGTGATCATCTAAAAGGAATTTTTAAGAATACGTTGAAACAGCTTTCTATTTTCGCAGAAAGAAGAAGAAAGAGAAAAAGTTGAGCTCTTTTTTGCCTGTAAAATACGCCTGCTCTTTTTAATTAAGTTCAAAAGACTAAAACCTACTTCGAAGCTCCGATATTAAAAGGCATTTTAGGCGATTATATCAGTTCAGTTATCGGTAAAAATTTTCAGCTAAATTGATGTCTAAATGCAAAAAATGAAGTGCTTAACTTAAACTGAAAATTGAAACCCAAACTTATTGAATTCCCATAAGTTGTCGGTTCAGTTAAAGGCCAACTATAATACACTAAGCCGAGCTTAGGCTAGTGTCAAAAACCAGACGAAAAGTTTCCGAAGTCTTTGTTAAACAAAAAGCAACTATAATGGATTCTGGCTACTAAACATATAAACATGCGCTGAGCTAAGTTGATTTAAGTTGATACCACAGAAGAGATACACAACAGTGCAAATCAGAAACCACACCACACAATGTAGACCAATGGAAGTTGCGGGGGTAGAGAACTGTTGGTTTTCTCTCTTCTTCTTTATTCCTCTATGGTTGATACCATAAATTTGACATTTACTTAAGTTCGAGCCAATTCAATGGCTCTTGCTTAATTGCGCGAAAGTTAGCGAAACTATCGAAACTGAGTAGAAAGTCTATTATGGTTTGTGTCATAAAAATAGTGTATTGGCTCGTTCGCGTAAGTAGGCGTAAGCTCGGCAAAGTGCACTATAGTTGGCCCCTTACAAGTTAAACTGACTTTAGGCTGCTCAGAAATAAAATGAAAGCTCAACTGACCTCAAAATACACTGTTTTTTTAACTGAACTAACAAGTGAATTGACAACTGAACTGATAACTGAACTGACAACTGATCGTCTAAAAGGGCCTCAATAGTTTTCTCATCGCTATTTAACTGTTTATGAAACATAAATACATAAACTTGGGAGTTAAATCTAAGAAAACACAATACATTTAGATTTATTAAGTTTTGCTGCCACGGAAGGGGCCCAACACATGTCGATGTCGATCCGCCCGCCGCCGCGCCGTTGGGTGAGTTTGTCTAGACTTTCAATTGCTCTACTTTTTCATTTAACGATTGTAAAATTGAATGTTTTCTTTTTTATTCCGCAACTGTTTCTAGTCGTATTTTTTTGTTACGTCCCTGAGACATTTGTAACAGATTCGCTCCTGTGTTCTCATATCGTTGATTCGATAATTCTTTGGTCAAAAAAGAATTACAACCACATAAAAACTAGCAAAATCCTCAAAGCAGTGACCTGTGAGTTTAAATTAAGAAAGATAACGATAGGCAAAGAAAGAACTCGTACAACAAAGGACTTCAAAATCCACAATGCAAAGCGAAAGAAAACCACCGCCACAGTTCCACTACAAAACACATTGTTTTAACTTAACTTTACAAGCATTTTTTTCGCCATTTTACTTTGTGCATTGTTCTGCACTTTTATCTCATAGCCATTCGTCTCATTAAGACGAATCAGCCAGCCAGTCAGAGTGGAGCGCAAATCTCTACAAACACTTTGTCATTCTTTAACATTTATTTTCAAACAATTAAAATAGTATAAACGTCAACGAGTAGATTTAATTAAAAGTGTCCCTTTTTAATAAATTGCTTAGTTCCAGCTCAGTTAGCGTGTACAAGCATTGCATTCGAGCACTTTTAATTCCCTTCTATTTTACAACCAACTCGGTTGCACTCTCGCTCCTTTTCTGTGTGGCTGAGTTGGCTGTTTAAACAGAGTGTCCTTGTGCCTCGTGGTAAAATCTCTGTAACCCATACAAAATAAAATGATTGCATTTTTGTTCTTCTACAGCTTGGTTTTCAACAATAGAAAATCTTATCTCTCTGGCGTGATTGTGTGAAAATGGTTAAGTCTACAAAGAAAACTCACAACAAAAGGGACACAAAGTTTCAGTGGAAAAAATAAAAATAAAATAAAAATAAAAACAAAAACAAAAAAAATTCTAAAAACATCGTTGGCTTTTAGGAATCAGTAATTGTAGGTAGTGTTTTAGAGTTCTTCGAGTGCTTTTAGGGCAAGTGGTGTTGCTAAGTGCATTGGTGTCTTCAACGTGCCTTCAAGAACCACAGAAAACACAACTACAGTAACATAGATTCCACTGAAGCTTATTGAAATTAATTAAAATTTTGACAAGCCAATTGAAAACAATTTCTCAAAGGATCGTCCTGAGAGCAAACGAATTAATTAACAGATTATGGAGCATTCGGTAGCGCAGTATGAGATTATATGTTTTTGGGTGAAATTTGTTAGTAGCTGACACTGGTTTAGGTTGAGAGATATCATTAATCATGAATAAACAATAATTGGATATTGGCCCCTGGAATGGAATTAAGGAAATAACGAAGTAGCAAGGTACTTTAAGTTGTTTGCTTCCATTAATTAAACTGAGTGGTTGAAATTTTGAAATTGTTTTGTGTGGAAAGTGAAGCGACTTGGAACTAATGAACTGCTTAGGGCTTAAGCGATGGCTTTTATTATGCGACTGAACAACTGATTCGACGAGCACGTGAAATTGCTTTTGACAAACCTATGCTCCGATGCGACTGCTTGTATACTGCTGAAAAAAAATTTTAATTCTTTTCTTCTTCGACAGCTTGCTTACTTTAGTGAAAAAAGTGCATTTAATTGGCGTTTTGATAAGCATAAGTCTCATTAGAATGGCAAAGGTTTCAAATGAAAGATATTCTTATGCCGTGTTGGTGCTTAGAAACGATAAGGGGAAATTGGGCTTTACGACTGGCTCGATTGAAGCGTACTTACTTTAGGCTATATTTTAATTTTGGTGGGGGCAAAATGCCCATTTATTCGGCTTAATACAAGCTTATTCTTTATGTTCGAATACTGTTTTGTATTTTGTTTTGTATTGCGATATTTGTAGCCGATTCACCCGTTTTTTAGATGGGGGAAGCGAATTGTGTTTGACAGACCAGTAAATTGAATTCAATTGCCCCTTACCACCGATGGGGAAAACAATAAAAATACGCATACTTGTTGCAGGTTGAAAACAGACTATGGATATAATAAAAAACTATGCAGAGAAGCTGTATTTTATGTTGGCATATACAGTCAATCTAACTTTAAAACTTAGAAGCTAACATTGATGAGGAGGGTGATTTAAGAGGTGGAGTTTAAGGCAAGCGATACTGAGGGCCAAGTCAAAAGAATTAAAGCTCAAATTAACATTACTCAGCATTGGGGAATCAGGTTCATATGAGCCATGTGACGGAGTAGATAAAAGAAATGAAGATTTCGAATGTTGCGATGGATAGTGTTAAGGAAGATAGAATTGTATGTATCCTCTTCGATATTTCAAAGCATTCATGCTGAGAACCTTGATGCGATCTTGATCTAATCTAAGAAAAATATCTCAGAGTAAATCGAAGAATACAGCGCTGAATGCTTTCAATTCTATAACTGTGAACTTGTTGGTAAGGACAACACACTTGGCACTTGGTAGGCGTATTCAAGGAGAGGGCGAGTAAAGGTAATTAATAAAGATCGGGTTACGTACGGTTTGGAGAATTCCTTTGACCATCGCTTAGCTTAAACCAAGTACTGAATTGGCTTTTAGTATAAGGGTGAACTCATAAGCGCAAGCCTTGCGCAAATTATGCAAAGCAAACGGTTCCTAAATGCCGGCACGAAAATCCCTGCAAAGAAGAATGTCCCAAAACGTATTATTTTGCTTTTTCCATCATTCTTAGTGAATTTATGCGACTGTCAAAAAACACTTGCAAACTTTTAATTGTATTCCAGATGTTGTTTTGGATTTTCGTTTTGCTAAGCATAAGACTTGCCTAACAACGCTTGCGTTTACCTTAACATCATACATAAATATGTGAGATGAAATTGAGTTTATTGTCATAAATATTTCTGAGATTTTTCGTAGAACTCAATAAAAAAGAGAACTGATGAAACGGTTTAGTTGTGAAGAAGATGGCAACAGAGAGAAAATTTGAAGCGCTTATGAGAGAAGGCAGTGGTTTCCCACAATTTTTAGAGAAATTTTTGGAAAACTTGTTGAAAATGAAATGAATCGATAGGTGAAGTAATGATATTGTAAAAGTTTGTATCATCTGCGCAAAGAAATGGTGAATGATCAATTCCAAAGTCATTAATAGAAAGAATTAAATGAAGAGGGCCAAAACTACCACCCTGGGGAACGCCAGACGCAGCCAAAAGAAGACTTGATAGTGAAGATTTTGGGTTTATGAGAAAGTTTTGCTATCGGACAATAATTTTCAACATCGGGGGGCCGTGTTTTTTTAAAGGTGTGGTAAAAGAGGCTTTTCATACTTGGGGCATTTCATTTATCTTCTTCTCAATTCGAGACGTATCGATAGTCGAGGAAGAAATGGAGCAAGCCATAAATTTGTCAAATACTCAAAATAATTATCTTCAATAAGAAAAGATTTATTTTTAAGAGATTTTTTAAAAAAGGAAGCGATAATGTTGGGAATAGAAAGTGAAGCTGTTGATGTTACGTTATTGAAAGATAAAGAGGATGGGTTTCTCTTGTAGTTGACTAATTTATAAAAGGACTTAGGGTCGTTAGTTAGGTTGAATTGCATTCCGATTAAATAGCGATTGTAGAAGAGTTTTTAAAGTTCACAAAATATAAGGAAGGTACCAATTAGATAAGACTATAGTTACAAATTAAACAATTTAACAGATTTTAAAAATATTATTTTGAGAGAATTAAGGGGCTGAAGTGGCCGAAGTTCGCGTGGTGGGTAAGAAGGTTAGAGATTGATGAATCTAAAATTAAGGGGATTGGTTTTAAGCAAGATATTTACTGAGAAGTTCAGCAAAGTCGATGACACCAGTGACTATTTGGTGAACAAAGAGTATGTCAGTAACTATACAACTAGAGTGTTTAAATCAATTAACTGTAACCGACTTTCGTTAGGGAGTTTGATAAGAGGATTATTCCAATGAAGATGGTGCAAAGCAAAACGAAGGAATTTGAGCTTTAATTTTTTGAGAGTGAGTAGTTTGGTAGGGAAACCAAACAATAGAAGCATACTCTAGAATAGACCCAAGTAATGTACAGTGATTCGGTAACTTCAGGGTTAGAGAATTCCTTGGACCAGCGCTTTATAAAACCAATGTTAGAGTTCGCTTTAGCAATAATTTAGTCAGTGTGGAATAGAGTTTTTTATTACAATAAATGCCAAGATCGCTATATGAAGACACTACTGGAACCGATATCCCATAAAAGCCTAAAGTTAGAGAAGAGAGGCGTTTCTGTGAAAAACTCATGAATTAACACTTGCTTTCATTGAGTACAAGGGAATTTTGTTGACACAAAGTTAGAAAGAATTTAAGTCTTGTAGAAGCAAAGATGGATCGAAAGGTAACTTATATATTTTTCATCTGATGGTGAATATATTAGAGGAGGAAACAGTCTTACCAACATCATTTATGGCAAGGACAAACAAGACTGGACCAAGATGGCTATCTTGAGGAACACCGGATGTTAGTCGATGTAGAGCAACGCAATAGTACCCTATAAAAGAGTTGTTCCAAATATGATCTCACTCATAGAACAAATAGCAGTAAAAACCATAGGCTGTATGAAAAAGGGGGAGGGGGAGGAATAATGTAAAGCTGTTTTGAAAAAAGGCATATTTTTAAGTCTTTTTTTTCGTAACGGGTAGTGTTTGCTTATTGAAAAATTTACATATATATAATAAAGTAGCATTTGAACGACACTCTCCGCAATTAGCATTGCCTAATATTCAAAATTGAGCTAGGGAAAATTAAGCTCCGGAGACTCCTCGAAAAAAAGTTTGTTTGCAGTGTAAATAATAACTCAAAATATACTGAATCAATTGCTTTAAAATTGTTCACAATACTTCTTCACATAGTTCACCAGGCGATTTAGAGAGCTTTTTCGTTTTTTTTTTTTTTTTAATATTTTCTAATTTTTTTAGCAATAAATCAGCCCATTTTTTAAGCGGGGTAAGTGCTATGAAAAATCGAAATAAATCCGCCCGTCATAACCTGGAAGAACATATCCTTTAACGAATGCAATTTGATTTTGTTAGTTTCAGATGATTCTGTTGCGAGTTATTGTTGCACACCGCCAACCAACTTTTTTCGAGACGCCTCTGGAGTTTAGTTTTCACTCGCTCAATTATGAGCATTTTGCAATGCAAATTTTGGAGAATGTTGTTCAAATTTAACTTTATTATGTGTAAATTTTGCAATAAACGAACACAGCCCGTTACGTCAAAAAACAATCTTAAAAATATACCTTTTTTCAGCCGAATTAACTTTACTCTTCCACAAAAACGGTTTTCCCACCAACCCAGCTGTGTAAAATCGTCAAAAAATTGTTGGTCCATGAAATGCGTTTGGCGGTAAAGCTCATTTATCAGCACATATCTTTTAAGTTTCGTAAAATCAAACACCATTTAATTGACTTAGTTTGATTAATTTTAGGGCCAACTTACAATTGGATATTGGATAGTTAATTTTTTCTTTCTTAAAATTCTCCAAAGTATTGATGAACTTTCTATTGTCCCCCAAAGAAAAAAAAAATACAAAACCAGTTGTGTGTATTAGTACAAGAAAATACCAATTCCGGAAATACTTGTGTCTCATAATTTCGATGACCCAGTCACCGAATATGGGATTGAATAAAAGTATTTCCAAAAATAAATATTTAATTTTGCAACTCAACAGGTTTTTTTCTTCAACCGTATAATATTACACTGAGTTCAATTCCAGGGAAACCAAAAAAAAATTAAACTGCTTACGATTATTTATTTAATGAGGGTCTTTTTCAAGTTTTTGATTCTGCAAATAACCCTTTTCTGATAAGAAAATAAAAATAAATAAACAATATAACAAAGAGAATGGGACACATCCCAAGTTAGTTAGTTTTTCTTGAGGTTATTAAAACGCTTGAGAAGGGCCTGTTGAGATAAAAAGAAATTTAAATATCTCATTCCTCCGATAATGCTGAGCCGCTTTTGAGCTTCTCCTTGAAGCTACGATACAAATAGGGGAAAAGTCTTTGTTGTTCGGTTTTGTGGAATTTAAAAAAAAAAAAACAGATTATTTTATTTGATGACCTTAACTGCGAATATGGACTTTCAAACATGCACACTGAGTGCAAGTCCACGTTGCAGAAAAACTACTTTGACATTACATAACTGAGACTGAGTGAGAATCATATCATTGATTTAAGAAGAACTTTAATATGACTGAGCTTGAATAGTCTTAATAAAATTCCATTTCTGTTACAGAAACTGCCCTAAAGTTCTTCTTTGTGAACAGATATGAATTCACTCACTGTTTCTAGTTCCAATTTCAGTTGATGAGCAGAGCACCAAATTGAAATAAACATCCAATGAAAACTCCACAAAAACGGGTTTTTCTGGAGTCTGTTTGAAAAAGATTTTGTATAATGTACGGCGGATGCGGGTTTTGCGTTCATATAATGTTGTACAAACTGATCGAAATTTTCTTGATGGTTCTCGTCTTATTTAAAAAGTCCGATAGTGTAGGATGTTTTTGTATATAAAGAGGGCGCTGGCACAGGCAGGCGCAGTTTCTATTGCGATTGATTGCGCAATGATTTAAGACTTGATAAGACGAAGTGTGGTTATCAATAAAAAAAAGTTTGGCTAACAATTCAATTGTATAATGATAAGAAAAGTCATTTTCAAACTCAGTAAACATCACAATATGTAAGAATGGTAAACAAATGTATCGACTTTATTCCAGCAAAAAAAGAAAGATCAAATAATAAATAAGATCCACGAGTGTGTCGCACGTATTAGTGATTTTGTGTTAAGAACATTATCAAAGCCTTAAGACTGAACACAAGGTTTTTGTTTCTCTAAGTATCATTTTAACCTTTATTGTTGCTATCATTTATTTTAAAGCTTTTTATACGCTATTCACTAGGTAAACTTAAGGCAGTCGTTGATGATGAGGATCTGGAAAGATCACTTTTGCAGACTGCTTAACGGCGATGAGGACACAAGTTTCGCTGTCATTTGCCAAATTCAACTTGGACGATGATCAAGGATGCCGTTCTCCCGACCTAGAAGAAGTTAAGCTTGTCATATGCACACTTAAATCAAGTAAGACTGCAGGTGCAGATGTCATATATGTCGAACTTCTCAAGGCAGCAGGAGATCAGTTGGAAAAGAATATACACCAGCTGATCTGCATGATATGGTCGAAAGAGAGTATGCGCGATGAATGGAACCTCAGTATCGTATGCCCGATCCTTAAGAAGGGAGACCCTCACAATGGTGCCAATTATGGAGGGATAAGCCTCCATAACGTCGCTTGAAGGATCTTGTCTGCTGTAATATGTGAACGTCTGAAATCCCTGTAAAAAACTTGATAGATGCTTATCAATGTGGTTTTAGACCAGAAAAGTCCACAATCGACCAAACCTCTCACATTAGGGCAGATCTTGAAAAACCATAGAATATTATATCGATATACACTATCTTTTTATCGATTTCAAAGCCGCAAATGATAGTATTAACAGTGACGGGCTGTACAGAACTATGTCTAGTTTTGGCATTCCTGCAAAACTCCAACGCTGCTCCATCAAGGTCGGTAAAGAACTCACCGAGACCTTTGATGTCGAAAAAGGCTTTAGGAAAGGCGACAAACTGTCATGAGATTTCTTCAACATCATACTTGAAAAGACTGTACAAAACTCAAACGTCAACACCAGAGGAACAATCTTTTAAAAGTCTGTACAGTAACTCGCCTATGCAGACGATATTGACGTAATTAGAAGAAGGAAACGAGATGTCATAAATGCTTTTGCGAGTATTGAAACAGAAGCGGCAAAAATGGGTTTGATGGTTAATGAGGGCAAAACGAAGTATAAGTTGACATCAAACAAGGACACAGAACATCGGCAAAGTGGACAAAACGTCACAATAGACAGACATAACTTCGAGGTAGTACAGGACTTCGTCTACCTAGGATCCGATATAGACACGTAAAACAACATCATTGCGGAGATCAAACGGAAAATAACTCTTGCCAAACGTTGCTTCTTTGGGTTAAGAAGGCAATTGAAAAACAAAAGCCTCTCTAAAAAAAAGCAAGGTAACCCTGTATTAAACCTAGATCATCACTCTTTTGCTTTACGTTGTGAAAGCGTGGAACTTATCGAAATCGGACGAATAAGCCCAAAGCCGTTTCGAAAGAAAAATACTCCGAATGATCTTTGGTCCCGAATGCGAAGACAATGTGTGAAAATGAAGATACAACAACGAGCTGTATGAGCTGTACTCAGAGACTGAGACAAGGGCATAACTGGGAGAGTACGGCAATGTTAAGCTGATGGCTTGGTTCAGCGGATTTTTGAAAAAAAATATCAGAAATCGAGGAAGGCGAAGACTCGTCTTAGGTAGCTCAATCAAGCGGAAGAAGACCTCATTGAGAGAGTTCGTCCGAAATCGATGTCAATCTCGAAATATGTTGATTGAAGCCCAGGTTCACCCCGAACTTAAATGCCTATCTTAGAAAGTACAGTATAACTCACTATAAAGTTCTCAAACGTGAAGCCCTTTTCAGGCGATCATTTATTCAGAATCAGTTTCAGTGTACCAGCACTCATTCAAAACTGGTAAATAAATATACAAAAGTTGATGTGTTCAACTAAAAACGTTACTTAAACTGGAATGAATCTTGTCTTTGCTGGACCATATTCGACAGAACTTCTGGGATCAATTACCATTTTTCAATGCCATTGAGTGGGCATTTTCGTAAAGCTGATGATCTGCAAATATTTCGAAAAATACAGTCGCTTAATAAAGACTATTGTGTGATTTTTTATGCAAAGTTGCAAAAATACAACTCACTTTATTCCCAGTTCCACGATGTTGGAAACAAGAGACTATACCTGACCAAAATACCAAACGCAGTCATCAAAAAATTTTGTATATAAAATCAAGTAAAATAAATCTTTTGAGTTCGACTACGACTGAACACCAGTAAACATTGATTTTTTTATTTTTGGTTTTATTTTGTGCTTTTGCTATCCCCCAACCAGTGGTAAGGTGGTATTAGTACATGGTCAAAAAGTATGGAGAACTGAGTACGTACAAGGTTCAAAACTTATGGCAACGAGGGCACATGGATGGTCATTTCCATTACACTTGTAGAAGATCAAGCAAACTTAAAGCTTTGTGTCACAGAAATTTCATACAATAATAATCACAGTTCACTTTTAGTACAAGTTCTTTTAGTTTTGTGTTACATGCTCTTGTGTGATAAAAAATAGGAACGGAGGCAAATAAGCTACGGCTATCGGCAACACTTTCGTGTCTGGTGGTCCAATGGGCCGGTATTAAGAGTGTTCCACCTGATGCCTTTAAAATCTATAACAGAAAAAAAAGAAAGACGTTTCTTGCCGCTTTGTATTTAACAAAGTTCTGAATTCTCAAACAACACGATTTTTGTTTTTGATCTCCCGTCAAATTTCATCTGAATTTCATTGGCCAATCCTTTTATTCCAACATGGTGCTTTTGGTCATTTTCAAAGCACTTCCAGTGCCCACTCTCGGAATAAGTAGAAGATCCTTAAACGGTTCTACTTATGAACTAATGAAGCTGATTGTTGTACGTATTCCTGTAGCAAACCATGCAACCAACTCATGCATATTTTACTTGACTGAATACCACAATTTCCACAGCCACACTCATATCGCTGCGTGTACCTCACTTTCAATTTGAATTATAAACAAATCTAATTGAGTTACACATTACAGTTACAGTGTCGCTGTTACAACATCATTATACAAAAATATTCAAAAAAAATTCACTTAACCTACACATGCCCGTCCGCGTAGGGAAATCAGCAAAATAATTCGTTTTACTCAATTGCTGGGCCATCACAGCTACTGGGATTGTGTAGTTAGTTGGTATAGAGAGCCTAATAGTGTCGGAGATGGTTCCGACGGGTGACAGTCGGTCATTGTTATCGCGTTGACATCGTCATCATCATCATCATTCATTGTAAATTAGTGACCGTCGATGTCCATTGGCATAATTTCATTTAAACGTAATTGCCTGCGTGATATACGAGTATGACAGGCGTGTATATACAGCAGAGGAGAAGTGTACACTTGTACAGAGCCAACACACGCGGATCGCGGATGCGGGACATCACACAAAATAAAGATACACTCGCAGTATCTACAGAGATGGCAGATGGAGGACACTGAAATAAACTGCATCCAACAAACAAACAATGACCCTCGACCCATGTGACCGCATAAAATGTTATTAAATTATTTTGTTGTTTCCATAATAAATAGACTGCCAGCCATGCCCCATCATGGGGCACACAACCAAACACAATCCCATTTCAGTTTTCATCCGATTTAATTGGCTGTAGCTGAACAGAGATTAGGTTTTTCAAAAAAAAAAAAAGCACTGACCAAAAATAAAAAAAAGTTGAAGTACAAACATAAAATGCATTAAGCTGACATTTTATTTATTTTTTCTTCTAGTTTTTGTGTGAAATACTCGTCGAACAATCTAATGCACGGTTGGGGGTGGCTGGATGTGGATGGCAATGGCGTAATCCGAAGTACATACAGCATAGACAACATCAATTAATTTATCCAGCTAGTGGAACATTCAAAGTGACATCACTCTTCCCTTAGAGGAGTAGGAGCTACAGAATGGACAATGGATGTCGCGTTGGAGGTGGTTGTGTTAAGCGCTGAGCGTTGAGCAGTAATCGTGTTTTTCTTCAACAAAATAGGAGAGAAAGACAGAGGGAGAGAGCGGGAGTGAGTAACAGCAGGTTGTGTTGAAATGTGAACACAAATTACATATGATACGTGACAGCTTAATCCAGCTGCGATGAAAAGGTACAGCACAGGAAGTAGTATCCTTTTAGTGAATCCAGCGACCGGTAGGGGGGGATATATTTTAGACTCTCTATTGTGTCAACGGGAAACAGTTATCACTTTGTGTGTGGGAACTTACGAGGCACTTAAGCAGTGGCCTTTAAGAGTTTATTTAGAATTTGTTGTTGGTGAAAATAAACCGAAAAACAGAAGGATCCTTTTCCTCAAAATCCTAAATTATATGTAAAAGAGCCGTTAGCATTGATCATTTTCAACTTACATTAAGCAAGAGGAGTCGGTACTTAAAAATTGAAGAGCTCGAAAAAAGGAACGTTTTCAGTCGCTTAATCAATAATAAATAGGGTGGCACAACAGAGCGAATAGCCCCAGGGCTCGTGCATTTATTACAACCATGCCTTTGTGTGGGAACGGAGTGGACCTACAATTTTCTGCCGGTTCCAAAAGGCAAATCAAGAAATCGCTTTTCATCGCAATGAATTTACTAATAGAGGACTTGCCAATTCCTCGCAAGGGGCGATACCCGTTAAAAAACATTTTTGTCTCCGTTGGGATTCGAACAACGAACGTTTGAGTTGACAGGCAGACATGCCACGGGTACCATGTCAGTAGCTTACTTTGTGTAATTTTCTTTCGAAATTTGATTTTCCTTTTCTCATAAGTTATGAAATAGAAGGTTACTACACCTCAAGGCAAATGTGTACCTTCAATTTTTTCTGTTGGAACAAAATGGTTTCAGAGAAGAATAAAATTTTCCAGAGGACTTAACAGAAACTATTTTAATCACGCAGCAGTTTAATCGTCAGTTTAGACACACTGCTTATATGGAATTGTTTTAAAAAACATCTATGTTTATTAAATTTTTAGCCGCCATCGCAAAGCTGCTAAAAAGTTTTCGACTTATTTTTATGTCGAAAGCTGAGGGATTAAAAAATTTAAATAAACTGACAGATTTTCACTTCTTATGCTGGAACATTGACCTTGAACTTCGTGTGAAAAGAGAGAAATTGATTAAAAAAAACGCCCTAATTAAGAGTCAGCCTCGAGTTAAGCAACTGGCAACTACTTTTCCAAACGATATCGATGATTTTAAGGCTTTGAACAAATGGGATCATGGTGCTGTTAGTTGCACACGATTCCCTCATCTTAAAATTCATAAAAGTACACAGCGATTCCCAGATCAATCAACCGTCAAGTGAATTCATATTGTTGCGATCGACGCAAGACACTCTTCCAGTGTTAAATATGTCCGAACCTTCCGATGGGCCTACTTAGACTCGGACCACCACCACCACCACCACCGCCAGCTTTAACCATTGAAGACCGAGGGCAAAATTGACAAAAAACCATCAGAACCGCAGCAGGGTTCTGGGCTTCATTCTTCATGCAAAAAGAAACCCATGGTTCGATGAAGAAGGCAGACGGGCAAATGCAGCAAAACAAAAAACTCGACAAATGTTGATGCAAAAGCGAACAAGGGCTACTTACGATCAGTATAACGAAATTTACAAAGGGAAGAACACCGAATTCTCAAAAAGAAAAAGAAGCAGCTTAAGAAGAGCTCGTTTGAGGAAATTGAGAGATGCAATGACAGAAATGAGATTCGGAAGTTTTGCCAAAAGGTAAAAAGATCCTGCCAGGCTGCCAGGGTGGCAAGCCTCGAACTCAAGACTATAAAGACCAGCAGGGAAACATAGTCACAGTTGCTACTGAGGATCTAGAAAGTTCACTTCTGCAGACTGCTTAACAGCGATGAGGACAGGCAGATTGCCTCATTTAGCTTGGACGATGATTAAGAATGCCGTCCTCCCTACCAAGAAGAAGTAAGGTGTCGTATACAAACTGAAATCAAATAAGAATGCAGATGCAGATAGCCTTGATGCCCAAGTTTTCAATGCAACAGGAGACCAGTTGGAAAGGGGCATATACACCAGCTGATCTGCATATGGTATGGTCGGAATGGAACCTCAGTATCGCATGACCGATTCAAAAGAAGGGAGGCTCTTAAAATTGCGGCAATTATAGAGGAAGGAGCCTCCTTAACGTCGATCTTAGACCTAACGTCAACAACTTGATAGGTATGTCCTTATTAATATCGTTTTAGACCATAAAAGTCCTGCAGAACTCACCGAGTCCTTTGATGTCGAAAAAGACTTTAGGCAAGGCGAAAAACTGCCATGTGGTTTATCTTTATCATCAGACATGAAAAGATTTTACAAAACTAAAACGTGAACACCAGAGGAACAATCTTTCAAGAGTCTGTAAAACTATACTCGCCTACGCAGACGATATTGACGTAATGGGAAGAAGGAAGCGTGATGCTGCAAAAATGGGTTTGATGTTTAATGAGGGCGAAATGAAGTATATGTTGTCATCAAATAAGGACACCAAACATCGACGAGTTGGACAAAACTTCACAGTAGACAAACTTAACTTCGAGGTAGTACAATACTTCGTTTTCCTAGGACGGAACCAGCATTAAAAAAAACGTTCTGTTGGAAAAAGACCTTCGGATGATTATAACACTGAATTTTATGGATTTGATAAGAGAGAGAGGACATCAGCTGTGAATTCATGGAGAATATGAAAATGAATAATGTTTAAAATGAAAGTCGTTTACTCCGATTTCCGATAATTGTTACCTTCATTAAGGAGAATGGGCTTCAACACTTGTTAGATTATGTATGTGAGTAAATGCTTTTATAAAACGTTGTTCATTATTACCTGAAAGAAAAAAAAAAAAACACAATCGTTAGCTTGCTTAAAAAATAATAAAAAAATTAATTTTTAGATAAAAAATTCTAATAAAATTAGATGAAAAAAAAATCAACTCGAACGTGTTAATGGATTTAATTTTAGTCACGACAGGTTCAATTGCCTACAGAGCCTATGATGAGTGTAGACATTTTTAATTTATATTTATTTGATTTATCTCAGATTCCTTATTAAAGCTATAAAAGGAAACTTCTTCACAATCGAAGGTATTGCAATTTCGGTGGTAAATATAAATAATTAGGATAAATTAACAGCAGTGTTACGAAGCTATAGATCCTGCACCAGATGCCAGCTTTCCACATCAACAACACCTCGCTGCCACTATCGATTATGCTTTATGCATGATGATGCCACATGAAATGTTTCATCAACAGGGTGTTCGTAGTGTACCCAATGATACCTACCTAGTCTTGAGCCAGGTCTCATTGAGTACTAATCCTCCTACTAAAAACCTCTTAAAGACTTTTGGGTATTTTTTTGATAGTCTTTGACTGTTGATTTACCATTGATTGAGCTGATGAAGCTTATGCTTGACGGCTGGCTTGTCAGCGTTTGACTGTGAGTATATCAGCGTGGAGGTTGCGAATTGTCAGCATTGGAGTCATAAGTATAATATTGCAAAAAAACAAAAAATAGTATATCATATTGAGCTAGTCCAACCCAATACAAGGACTGGACCTTCACAACCGAAGTCTTAATAGCTTTCTTTAGACAACCCTTATTTCTAGACCCAAGAAACATATCCTAGCTCCATAGAAAAAACCACATCACAACAGTTACTAGTGCCTTAAACGTGGAACGAAAGGGACCTACAATTTTCCACCAATCTCAAACGGCTAGAGAATAAAACACTTTGCATGGCCGTCGTGCGCTTCCGAAAGTTGTCTTTTTGAATAAGAATGCTTTCCCCGTTAGGAAATGACTGTATAAGTGCATAGATTAAAAAAAAAACAGTATACGGGTGCATGTTAGTTTGACTTGGAAAAGGAATCCGATAACGTTTGGTTAGACGGCCTTTTCTAGAAGTTGATCGGATATGGCCACAAAGTACGTATGTTGTCTAATACGGCATTGTAACTTCTACCAGAACTTCCTGCAACACGGAGTGGTGGATTTGCCCATTTCTTCACCCTTTTCACCTTCGATCTAAATGATTCTCTTCGCTATACCAAAGTGTGTAGTGGAAGTTAAAAATCAAGCTCCAGCAACCAGAAACAATTGTGTCTTGAACCTCGTTGGCTCAGGCCTCAAGGGATATATGAAAGCACTAAGATAAGCTGACGATCTTCAGCGATCCACATGGCTAACCTCTGCCAAGCAAAGTTGTAGTCTAAAACCTCTTCATCTGTTTAGATCAATATCAATATTTTAACAAACATATGTGCCTCTATTCTGTAACTATCGACTCGGCGATAAATGGTGGAAAATGGAACGAAATTCTATGAGTTTACTAGGATTTCGTTCCATTTTCCACCGCTTATCGCTTGCTTTTATCGAGGCGATAGTTACAGAACAGGGATACAGTTCTGGACACGGCTAGGCCAGCACTCGCTCTGACTTGGCGACTGTTTTACTGCAGACGAAATGATAGCAGGGTGAAATTGATTTGCTACATGACTTCATAAGGCTAATGATTTTCTTTGTTTGATGTCATCGCGGCATAACTGGTAATGAGATCACCGATGAACTAGCGAGACAAGGTTCAGAGACAGCTTTTTCAGGACCTAACCCGTCGCCTGGGTCCACAGTGAGGGCTTCAATCTACAATTGGATCAGTCAACATTTTTGGAATCTTGTAGCAGAAAAGAATGCAGAAAGCTTATTGACGTTGCCACGGGGCCACTTTTCTTTTACGAAGCATTTAAACGTGTTTGACTTAAGTGATACCACATTCTTTGAACCTTGTGGAGAAGATGAGGACACCGCGGAGCACTTTCTCTGTGATTGTCCTGCATTTTCTAACACTAGGTTCAAGATAATCAGCGCAGACATGGTCGTGAGAGCTGTAAGCCGAGTCTTCTTGTCATGTCAGCGTCTATTGGATTTTCTAAGAACATCTGGAAAGTTATAACAAAAAGATGGTAGTAGTAGTACAATGAACACTTATTCAGGTCTATGCGGTTCAACTTTACAGCGCAGCGTCTCAAATCGAGAAGATTCGGAAGTTTGAAAGGTGTATGCGGACCTGTTTTGGATTACACAGAACGCCAGAGTCGGAGTACGAACATGACTATCCCAATGGGATCCTGTATAACTAGGCCTAAGTAAACAGAATCGACAACTTTATTATAAAACTATGGCTCAAGGTCACACTGCAAGAGTGATGACCTCAACCAATGGCCTGATATTTTGGGTCTACTATCTGAATATGGAATATATGGAGAAAATGCGTTTCAGTGGATATGTCCCACTAGCTTTTCTCTACTTCGACGTGGGTGGATTGATACAGGACAGTTTGGCTGTCCCGTATATCTACGAAATTTGCCATAAGTCCGTGTAGCTACGGCTCCTTTATAACCAAGATGCAGTAGATGAGACCGTTGAGGAGCTCCTACGGTTAAGTTGGGCGGTCTCAGATTGCTAACGTCGTGATGTTGTTTAGATGGCAAATGAGTTTTGGTGGTTGTCCTAGGCAAACAGCTACGAAATAGATTTACCCGACATTGATATTCAGTCGCCAATGGCTGGTTTCCACGCGCTTTAAGGCATAAGTCTTAGGGTTTTAGTGGTGAAATGTCAACTGTACTAAGTTCTCGTTAGTGAAGATGTTTAACTAGTTATTAAAATTCCCCTCTATCTTATCTAACACAAATCAATCACGTTAGCTCTTATGTAATTAATAAACTCACTTGAATGCATCTCACGGTAATTAAAAAAAAGCAACTGCCAACCTTTAACCTCTCAGAAAACAAAACACAACATAGAAAATAAAAGGCGCATCTTCCTTTTTAATGGGGCTCCACCACTCAACTTAATTAGCCAGTTATAATATTTATAATTGCTTCGGTAATCCTGCACCCCATTAAGTACCCACTCATTCAATGAAAATTATAAGCTTCGACTTGTTGTGGTGGTACTTTATAGTGAAGAGTATATTCTCGATAATAAATCTCATATTTTCCATCTAATAATTATTATTATCAAGTCAAAACTGTACAAATGATTTGCAGTAAATTTTAATGACCTCCGCACCACTCAATTGTAGAATGCAAATTAATAAACGAATAAAGTGTGTGTAGAGAAGCTAAGGAATAAAATCAATAGACTCTCAGTTAGTAGACTATACAATTCGAATGCAGTTAGTGCATATACTCGTATCTAGTCTAATGGTAATTAAATGGCATTATAATGACAAGTGAAACTGTGCGTGGGTTGCTGTTGTTGTACCAGTGCATATAATGCATTCAATTGTATAATTTTATTGGCGTTTTAGTGTGGGAGACACTTAGGTAGTAGCTGAGCGTTAGCTGAAATGTGGTTGGAAGTGAATCTTGTTAATAAATCATTAGCATGAGGTTTTTAGAAGGAAAAAAACTGTATATAGATGGAATAACTGCGATCGTCTAGCGTTGATGTGTTGGCGCATGAGGATGACGGCAAACTGTCGTCTCGACTTAAGAAGTCGTTAGAAATGTCAAGAAGGCGTTAACGTTCGAAAAATTGTTTTCTTACCGTACGAACATTGTGTTGCCACTTGAGGTTTCCATTTGTATGATAAGGAACTCCAAGTTTTTTCGGTCAATGTTTTCCGTATGAGAATAAAGAGAAAGAGTATAAAGTTGTGTGGAGAAAAGACCACAGAAGCCTCCAGAGAAAAACTTACAAAAATTTTTTCACCGGATAGATGATCTTAAAACATTTTAAAAAGCGGCTTCCTAAATTTGGTTTATTATGATGAACTTAAGACCCCAAATGTCCACTTTTAGTCGATCGTGTGTCTGCAAGCTTCTCCAGCAGGTTCTTTTGCTTCTCTGCAGTTGACATTTCTATATTTTGAGAGATTTTCTGAAAGAATCTAAGTTTACTATGACTGCACAGTGCTTAAAAATATGTAAATATGCCATTTACACAAAAAATTCAGAAAAATCGAATCTAGTGTCCTAAAAGTAGGTACAGTACCATGTCTGAGGCACACCAAATGTTAATGTTTTTGTATTTGGTTATTCGAAGATAGTTTTGGTCTGCTTTTCTTTTTCTTTGTTCGCGATAGTATCGTAATGGAGCAGGGTTTTACATATTTCAAGTGTTTCTCAAAATTATAAATTCTAGTTGGAAAATGCTCTATTTTCTGTTGGATGTTTTGACATGAAGACAGACAGATCCTGGTACTGTAACGAAGCGTTCATCGCACGGGCGTAGCCAGGTTTAAGTTTCGGGGGGGGGTTTTAGAAAATAAAACTAATGGAAGTGCATGAAATAAATAACCGTTATATTATATGAAAAAAAAGAAGGTTCATTTGATAATATGCATTATATGTATAATCAACCTTCTGTTTTAGTTTTTAAATATATTCACTACTTCATCTACGTCAATGTCTATCTCGTAGTGAATATTCATAAGAGCCAAGCCGTTCAGTATGTTTTCATTCGTTGTGTTCCGCAAGTAGTTTTTAAGTCTCCGTAGGCTTGAAAAAGTGTGGAAACAGGTATGGCAGCCAATATTTGTAGCAACGTGTAAATAATTGGACATAATGTTTTATCGTACTTATTCAAGCATTCCAAAGCGGATTTTGGACTAGGGGAGGAGATAGTCATAGCTGCTTTCCAAACTTCAAGTTCTGCTTTGACGACGGATGTGCTTCTTTCGGGTAGCACTGCCCTGCCGAATACATAAAAATTGCGTCTTCGATTTCAGAACTGACTGCAAAATTTGAAGGCAGCACACCAGATGATGGTAATACTACTTTACGGTGTTTCGCAAACCTCTCGGTTGTGCTGTAGTGTGCTGTAGAAATGGAACGAATAAATTTATTTTGCCATACATGTGTATATCCGACGCAGAAGTGTTAGAGCGATTAAGTTACACTCTGGTTTTAATCTTCTTAAAACAAAGCGAATCTCAAAAATAGTCTTATGTGGCCCACAATGGAAAAAATTCTCTTAAGGGGGAAGCTGGTCTAGAATTTTGAAGAAACCAAAGTTTTTTTTATCTTAAAAGGTACTTTAGGGGCTTAAAAATAACATACCAAAGGATGAATGCCAGCAAAAATGTCTAAGTGCCCAAACTTTCCATTCTGCGGCAGCGCCCCACAGGTATGCCATAATATTATTTTATAGTACTTAAAACTTTAAACGCGTTTTTCTCGAAATCACTTTTTTGGAACTGGCCGAAGGCATAACTCGAGCAAATCTTCACCGATCTATACGAAATTTTCACAGTACATTCGAAATACCTCTCTGCGGAGACGTACGTAGGATTTTTTTTTTTATGTTGCATAGTTTTTTTTAATCAACATTTGTTTTTAATCAACATTTTTAATCAACATTTTGTCTTTTTTTTATAGTGAAAATTTTAATGTTTAGTTCAAACGTGCACCATTGCGCGAACAAAAAATATCGAAAAAATCCTACGTACGTCTCTTGCTGTTGTTATATATTCGGGATTTTGTCCCAGGACCAAAATTAAGGAGGTTACATCTTCGACCATGGACCCGTCTAAAAAAAGAGGGGCCTCCGAAGAAATGCTGAACAGCCGCCATTTTAAATTTAATTGACACGAAAAAAATTGTATTTGTATATTAAAACCTAAATTATAAAACCCCTTTCACAGATTTTCGATTGATCTTTTTGTTGAGTCACAAAAAATTCACAATTTATGCCCATTTTTTCACGCTTTAAACCAGCTTCCAGGTTAGAGTGAGAATCCTTTTAGAGAACCATTATGCAGGGGTTCTGTGGGGTTTTGATAATGTTTTGTCGCAAGCAAGCATTTTTAGTAATTGCAATTTCCAAATGAAAATTCTTTAAATAAGCCTTTTCTTTGTACCATTCTAAATCAATAACCTATCGGCCTAATAGTGCGTACTGATACGGCACGAAAATATACGATAGCTACCGAATGCGATCAGCCAATCGACTACGGCCGGCGCTGCGGCTGGCGGGCGGCAGAGAGAGCGAATCGAAAATACATTACTAGTGTAACTATACGTTATAAAAGTAAGTTATGCCAATTAAGAAAATATATTCTTACATTTCGGGGGGGGTTTGAACCCCTGAAACCCCCCCCTGGCTACGCCCATCTTCATCGTACCTATTACTTTCGGTATTTGGTGCTTTTTATAACACAATGTGCATCTGGAATCGGCAGAACTGAAATAGCTCAGCAAGAATGACCAGTAGATTGTTTGCTCGCCGAGTCTAACTCACATGTAGTTATTTCCCCGATGGTGGTACCCTAAACTCTTGAATATAGTCACCTGTCAGGTCACCTATGATCGCAGCTTGTAGAGTTGCAGACCACATAAAGAAGCTCTTCGAGTACTAGAAACTATGGGAAGTCAAAATTAATTCAGAAATGTTCGAGCTAATTTGCATAAGAAGACCCCACCATACAACATCTGAATCAACCTTCCCGACGGTACAAAGAACGCAGCTCAGTACAACGAAGCTGGTTAAGTATCTAGAAGTCCACTTCAACGAATTGATGCGTTTCAACCCGAACGCCACTGCAGTCGTTAAAAAAGTTAACTATGCTTTCCATCGCGTCCATCCGCTGAAGCGCAAAAGAAGTGGACTTAGCCAAAAACAAAATTATTGCTGTACAAGCAGCTAATACGACCTGTACTGTAATCACCAAGCGTTTTCCCGTCTGGCTTACAATATCCAAGACTGGAATGCGAAAACTGGCAGTATTCGAGAGGAAGGTTCTGCGCCTATGAAAAGGACTTGGCTACGATCATATTCGCAGTAAAAAGGTCAGCAATAGAAAACTCTATAACGAAGCTAGGGTCATCCCCATAGAGAAGTACATGGTGCAATCTGGAAGACGCGTATTGGAAAACCTAGCCAACCATCCGAATCCCTTATTAAGAAGCATAGCAATAGAATACCGACACCCGGACACGAGATACATCGAAGCGGTGACCTTAATGGACGACGACACATTGAACAACGATGAAGCAATGGCCTTTTACGCTGAGGTAGCGTCATTCCACCACCTTGGCTAGTTGCCCCATTAACCCTCCAACCTCATTTTTTAAAATTTATTCTCGTTTATATTAATCATTAACTAAAATTTTATCTAAATATCTGAAAATGTATATCGTTAGGTCCTTTCCTTTATCTACCAACACAGCATAGTTACCAATTTACATATATTTAAGTAACGAATGATTACGTATATCAATTGTAAATATTCATTTGTTCATTAAAAATCGTTAAAAAAATCGATCATAGTCAAGTCAGCTGCCAAAGCTAATTAAAGAGTTTAATAAAAATTAAACAGAAAATATATGGTATCAATAAATTTGCGATCTCTAGCACAGGCTAGATCCAGATACCAAGGCTAAGGACTCTTTAGATATTACTTTTAAGTCATCAAAGTGTCATTTTCCGACTGAATCTTCCGACTGTTGCTTACGATGTTACGATAATGAAAGCCTTAGATTGCAGCTATCTTGTGCCCTCAGTGCCACCAGAGGCCGTGTGCAATCCTGCTGGTCACCTAGAGCTATTGCCTGGTTTTTTGTACGCTATTAGGGCCATATATGTATAAACCTGCACTCCTCTATTTGTTTCTGATTAAGGTATTACTCGTGTAACCAAATGCAAGAATTGAGACCGTGAATTATTAACGACTATTGAAGACCTACCGTATGGGCTATACGTTATCGTAGTTTAGTTTTAAGTTTATACCTTTAAAGGTTTTCCTTTTCAATTGAATAAAAATTTTATGGCGGGTACTGAAGATCTCCTCCACTGAAGTCTCCTGTTGTTCTTCAGAAAAACCTTGGCATATCCGTCATTCTTCTTTTTCTTTTTCATTTTCGGCGTTACGAGTAGTGATCTTGAAGCGATCACAACTCTCCCACTTTTCTGCTTCACACTAGTGATCCGCCTGTGGGGTACGCCGCGTTGACCTCAGAAATCGTCAACAAGCCTCCCGGTTTTGGATTGTTCCATGTCTGAGGCCAACCAAATGCTGCTGTTTTTGCATTTGCTTGTACCAGGAGTGTTTTGGCCTGCCTTTTCTTTTTCGTCGCGAATTTGTTGAAACGTTGTACGATATTGCCTTTTGGACGGGGTTCTGCGGATCTCTCCTTTGAACATGACAATACCAACTGAGCCGGTCGTGCTGAATTTTGTCCAAGATGGTACTTTTGACATGAAGGCTTCCACGGATCTTGGCATATCCGTCATATTATTTCTAATTTGATTATACTTTGATTGCTACTCATGCTGACACAGGACTCTTTTTTACCCATACTGACACAGGAATCGTCAACTTTCTCTAAAAGTTTTCGTACATTGTCCAAAATTGTCCAGCATTTGTATGATTTTGACTCTGACCGCGTCATTGAGTCTTTCTTTGGTGAAAGTGCCATTTTCCAAGGTCAAGAAGCGCAGTGTGCTCGCCACTTCATTTATCCCACGTTTAAGGGGATATTCTAGTCCACAAATTTGTAAAAATCGATATATTTTTTTTTTTATAATTAGATAGTTAAGATATTCAAAAATATCTCCCTAACAGGATTCTTCAAAATTCAGATTATTTCCGAAGTTATAGTCTTCTATTGACGTGGAAACTGATTAGAATTTCAAAAAAAAAAAATACGTTTCGAAATACGTACATCCAACGGTTCATAATAGATAGTCAAGTAGAAGAAGTTCCGATGTGTTGAAGCAGGAATGGCAGATTGAATCAAAGTTAGTATGACATATCATAAGAGGTTTTTAACAGGGACGCTACAAAAGTAGAGCAACAGGGACAGCAAATGACGCCATATTTCTTTCCGCTCTTTTGACATTTCAGTAAGGTTTGCCAATATTGCCATTTCATGATGGAAAGATATGCGAGCCAACAACCAGCCAAAATTATTAGAATTTACTACCGAAATTCGGAGTCAGTGGCCTTAACGTTAAGAGCGCTACGTCCAATTTATTGGACACCAAGTTTGGAGAACGTTCTAGCTCACGAAATGGTCCAGTCGCTCGGTCGTGCGATTTGACGCCATTAGACTATTTGCTTGTGGGGCTACATCAAGTCTATGGTCTATGCCAACAAGCCAGCAACGATTGATGAACTTCGTACGAATATCAAACGTTAAATTGCAGCAGCATCGGCCGATTTATGCTTGAAAACCGTCGAAAATTGGGTTAAGCGTCTGGACTTCTGCCCGAGGTGGCCACGCCAAAGAAATTGAGCGCCAAACGGCATTAAACGTACTTTCACAGAAATAAAGAATTTTATTGATATCTAAATCGTATTTGTTTTATTAAAAACAACTTTTGTAGCGCTCTTATTTTTATATATTTTGACAGCGAAAAACTTTACTTTATGCGTTTTTCTCAAAAAATACTTTTCAATATGATATTCACGATTTCTCGAGTTCTACTGGGCCGATTCACTTGAAATTTTCAGAGAATCTTCTGTACGGACCTGTCTCGAGCATGAACCCACCTCATTCCCAAGTTTCAATTTTTAATATTTTTAAAAGATTAAAAAAAAAAAAAACAATCCGTTTATAAAATACGTCACACTAAATTATGTTTTTTTTTTTTGTCTTGTCACACTCAGCAAGAACTTAAATTTCTCTTCTGAGGACATTTCCTTGCGAATAAATGTCTGAAATCCTTAAAGCTTACCTATATTATAACATCCTTCTTAGTCGCATGCCACGAAACAAGTTTCCCCGATGAGCAAATGAATGGTTTCAATGTAAGTCTGTCTTTTCAAAAGGGACTTTTTAATTATTATCGTTACTTTGCAACGCAAAAACTGAAAGTCATACGAGCAACACTGACATTCAATCGCAATTAAATTATATTTTTCAATATTAAACCAATATTATAGATATTTAATTACTGTAATTTAAGAAGCAATTAAGTTTAAAACATTTTCCATGTTAAAAATTTAATTAAGCTACTGCACTTAAAACGTAGTTTTTTTTTCATATTTACTGTGCTTTGTAACTTCAGGTGAAATGTCACTTTCATACAAATTGAACCTATAGGGAAGGCCATCCCTTAAAATATGTGAAAATACTTAAAAAAAAAATATCCCACCAAAAAATGCTCAGTGCACTTCGGTCCAATGTCGTTGTTGACCGTGGTCACTGTGAAAACATCCGTTGCGTTGGTTGAAGTACACGTACACGCATTTGATGCATCGCCAAATAGCAGAGCATCAGGCGCGCAACAAACCGAAAGAATGTCAACTCTCAGATTGATGGATATTTTTTTAATTGAGGAGGTTTTTCCATAATTAGAGGAGATAATCTTTAATTGCGTTGACCGCATGCCCTTTTTTTCTCTCTCCCTCTCATTTCGCTTTGAGTGCGTATTTTTATTTTGCGTTTCGCAAACAATTTTCAATTATTCATCAGTGGTGATAGTTAATCTTTTGGGGTAAAATTGAAAGCTTTTTTAAGTCGAATCTATCAAGGCTTATAAAAATTCATGAAAAAAAATCTAGGAAGGATTTTCTTTGCGTATAAAATCTGATAAAAAACTCGACTGACAATGAGGAGACCAAGTCGAGTACTTTAGGGTCTTTTAAGGGATAAAATGAATGAACATTTTTAGGCAAAAGTTGGAAGGTGAGTAAAGGATGCGAAAAATAATTGCAGTATTTATAAATCATTAGGGTTAAAGGGTACATTAGCAGACGGAAAAGGTAAACAAGTGGTAAGATTTATTGCTAAACTGATGCATGAGATAGAGACTTTCACTTTTAGATGAAAACTTTTTTTTTTTTAGAAATTATTACTTAGGTGGGTAATGAACCTGGACCTTTTGGTAATTATGATGGGAATAATCAGGGAATCGTAATTATGGAGAAAAGACAGTGGGCGGGTATGGGAAAGTAAATAGAACCTACCTTTAGGTTTCCCCCTAACAACATCTCACTAAATAGACTCACTTTTCCTATAGAAGGACTGTTGTTTCATAAGAACCGAGTATTTTGTTATTCGGATAGCAAAACTGGTAAAATACTTCAACTTCATTCTGAGACGGTGTATCGGGGTACAAAGGCCAAAGGTGATCTATTTTTTATAAAAGCTTTGCAAGAACTCCTGTGTAATTAATGCGAATGCACTTCGAAATACAAGCTTTATGGAGGCTTATATGTCCCAGATTTTAACAGGAAAATTTGACAGCACTTACAACTGCCTTTTAAGTTAGGTTAGGTTGAATTGGCTGTGCAACTACAAGTGGCAATCTCATTCGGATCTCAAGGATCTATTTGTGCTCCCCGGGGAAACAGAGGATGAGGAGTGAGAGAGGTAGAGGGTTTGGCTGGTGACTGGGTTAGTGGGCTAGGGAACCCATTTGGAGCCCTGAGTAAATTTCAGCACGTTGCTCAATGGGAGGTTAGAGATATCACCTAGTTTGTCGAAGAAGTATTTTCCGATGGTTTTTTTTTTCATAGTGTGGGCCAAATTAGGACACTCACAGAAGAAGTAGAATGATCCTTCCTCTGTCTATTCGTCTTGGCATCCTCTACATAAATTCGGATGTGGTAATGTTCATTCTCATCATGTGGGTACCCAACGATTTGTGGCCCGTGAGAATGCCAAGCAACAGAGAGAGTCGAGGTCTGCTAAGCTGGAGTAGAAATTGTGTTTTTTCTGTTTTCTGGTTTCTGGAGACTCGGAATGTTTCCAAAGATGACCACCTGTCATTGGCGGTTTTTAGAAAATTATGTTTGATTTTTTTTTCTTGTTCTGGCTTTAGAACTGAGGTGTTCGTTTCGCTGGATTCGAGTGCTAACCCGATTTAAGCCAGATTATCCGCCACTTCATTACCGATTATGTCATGATGTCAAAAGATACAATTGCCACTCGCAAGCTATTGCCTTTCCTCAGATTGTTTTTAGTGATTAGATTCAAAATACTTTTAAACAATTTTGTTAGTGACTTCATACAAATTGTTATAAGATCTGCAAATCTTTCAACTGACCAGTGTGAAAGATTTGAGTGGTACCCGTGGCGTAATAGTTAACATGTCTGCCTGTTACGTGGGAGGTTCCTGGTTCGAATCCGAACAGAAACCAAAAAATGATTCTCCACGGATATCGCCTTTAGCAAGGAATTGACATGTCCCCCATCAGTAAATTTTTTGGTTGATTTAGGTAAAAGCTGAGCGCATATGAGGTCTTTCTCTGTAGCCAAAAACCTTCCAGTGATTGTAGGGTCTTATCATTGCATAATGCTCATTGCCACATTCTCTTCCTGTCTTTAACGAAAACCGATAAACGTTAGTTGTGTATTACAAGAATCAAGGTTAAGAAACTGGAAACACTCCAGGAAATCAAACGGTTCCTTTACTGAGTTAATAGCAGAAAAACTCAGTCTTATGCTAGAAACTAATTTAAGGTATCAGTCGGATAAGAACAATCTATTCCCCTTTGATCAGTTGAAACCGATAAATGCATTCGACGCCGCTGGTATCTATCTTCGCTAGCTGCTACTGACAAGGACATCATCAAATACGCCGTGGAGTATTTTGACAGCTTCAAGTCACCTGGCACTGACGATGTTTATCCAGCTATGTTGCAGGAAATCAAGAGGCTACCAACTACTAATTTTCACTGGCAGTTTAGCTCTAGCGTATATTTCAACTTCGTGGCAGATTGTAAGAGTTACTACTCACTATCATATACCTAAAATTGGTAAGCAGAACTATTAAGAAGCCTTACCCCCCACCAATCTTACATCCTTCCTGCTTAAATTACTAAAAGGAATGGTTGAGATTTTCATTCGTAAGACCTCACATACCTATACATGATTACCAACGCAGAAGGTAATGAGAGATTTGAGTCTCAAAATCTCGATAGCAGGATTGAATACGCGATTGAGAGGATACATTTTGCAGTGAGCGTTTTCATCGATGTGAAGGGTACTTTAGAAAATGACAGCTTTGATATCATGTGCAACGCTGCACTGCCAGAGCACATTGTTTGAACGAATTATAAGTCTTGTGGATTAAAATAGTGCTGGCGAACAGAACTGTGATCGGTGTAGTGAAGTATGGAACATTTGTTACAACAGGAGTGAATAAGGCTTATCTACAAAGTGATAAGTGACCCCTTTTCTGTGGTGCATGGTGATCGACTCTTTTTGAAATGTTCAACAAAGAGTCTCACTTACACGCCGAAGCCTACTTCGACGACGTCACTGTGCTTTTGATTAGCCAAACTGCGTCTGCTCCAGAGGTCCAGAGGACAGACTGCTCTGAAATTGATTGACAACTGGTGTGTTAGAAACGGTCTCAGTCAATCCTCTTAAAACTTCTTCGAGTAGAATAATGACTTGCTTGACCTAACTTTCACTAAAAGGCGTCAAACGAAGTCAGACATCTAGATAAGAAGCTTCTTTGGTCAAAACATGTCGGTTCGAAAACTATTAAGGCACTGTCAGCCTTCTGGTAATGTGAGGGAGCCATTGGCCGCACATGGGCTCTGTCAACAAAAAGCGTCCATGGGATCAAAACGACTATGACAAAACCAATCATCTCCTATGCGTCAGTTGTTTGTTGGAACAACTCTCACGTAAATGAGTAATTGTCTCGTTTACGAAATTTCAAGGAACTGTACTGGCACTGGTGCCTTCGCCAACACTCCGGGTGCTTCCTCCCATTGATGCTCTCAAAATCATTTCTCGTTTGAAAAGATATGGCCTCTGGAACAATTCGCACTGGAGCATTGAGGAACTCGCAAGCGGTATATCTTTACTCTCACGTCTCATGGATATGCCGTCCGATATAATGAATTCAAGGTTCAGAAACACACGGCGCATTTTCCAACTTTTGCGTTAGTAAATTCATTGCCATGAAAAGCGCTTTCTCGTCTAGACGTTCGGAACCGGCAGAAAATTGTAGTTCCCCTCCATTCCCTGACAAGACATGGTTGTTAGGAATACGCTATGCCCTGGGGAAGAGAGCAACCGATTGCCATTTGTTTTCATCAATTTGACACGGAAATAACAATATAGCTGCCATTACATCCAGTCATACGTACTCAACTCAAGAACTTCGCAATCGACACCTATTTAGTATTGAAATGATAAAGTATTTAGTACTGGTGCCTATTTATAATTCACTGAGCTATGAATGTTTAAATTAAAATATTCCTGTTCGATGCAATCAGAATAACTTAACATTGACACCAATTGTTGTAACTCTAGAATCATCAGCTAGACAACTCAACTGATTGATTGCTCAAGGATATATACGATTTCAATAACAGAAATCAATTAAATTATTACTTTTCCAAACACGTCTCACTGATCATCATGAGGAAAATCATCATATTCCGTTGCACGTCATAAATGAATGAAGGAAACAAAAAAAAGAAGACTACCACAGATTACCGGAAGTGAAACATAAATCTCATTAATACACAATTACTACAGCCATAAATCCAAATTAAATAACAATCGCTTAATTTGTATTTTCCATTTATAATTCAGATTCGGGGATAACTACCAACAAAAACCACTAAATAATAAAAACGTGCATCACTGCCACATACACCCAATCGTTACTCGCACGTCACAAGTCATAGATAGAACATTTGTAGGCTTAATTTGTCACAGAAGTTATCTGAATAATAAACAGTATTTTTTAACAGGACTTAGTTTTGTTCGCAGTAATATATTTTCCATATGCAATCAATATTCAACATTCATATATGCCCATGAGCAAAATAATCCCGAAATCGTGGCCCAGACCTTCGCTATATTGGGAAGGGATCCCTGAATTTCGCTGCCAAGCCCACACGCCACACACCACACGCCACACTTCACCTTCCACGAGTTGACAGCGATATGTTGGGTTCATAAATAAAATCAAAATGTAATGATGAATGACCGAGTTCGTAAGATGAGACACAATCAATGGAGGTGGTGGTGGTGGGGTCTTTGATCCAATTCCTGTTTTTTTCTTTTATTTTGTTTGGTTTTTTGGTTTTGGTTTTTTGTTGTTGTTATTTGGAATTGTTTTCCAAACCATCTACGAGCCTCCTTGATTGAGCTTGATGTGCTGTATTTAGGGTGTGCGCAAGCATCCACCCATAGTCACACAGACACACACACAAAGTTATAACGACCCAGACCTAAATCGAGTGTAAATCGAATCAGCAAGAACGGTACATATACTCCGACTCGTGTATCCATCACATTGGCTTCTGTCCTGAAATAAGCGATTTTGTGTCTGAACTTTAAATTTGCATACCATTGATTTTTCGATTTACATTTTTATAGGTTCGTGGGATGGTTGCGATTGCGATTGACGGTTTTAGTTCATCGGGAATGACTCAATGGGAGCAACGGCTTTTAGAGTACATATTGACATCTCGAAAACAACAGTTTAAATTATTGACACCTCGAATTGAGTTCGAGTTTGATTACTACCATCGTCATCGTCATTGAAAACACAATGTGAAAAGACACCAAGTGCAGTTCAATCTACGTGTTTGTGTTTGTTCGTCTAAAAAGGATTGTCTGTCAATTCATTCTGCTCTTTGACAGATGTGTTTAGGCTTTAAATAGGCAGTAACGTTTTTGTCAATATTAAAATTAGATTAGCTGCTAACAAGTGAGATTACAATAGTTTGCCATGACTGTAATGCGGTTCAGTATCCGCTGTATTGACATTCGTATCAAGCCGACATTAGAGGGAAGTTCGAAAGAAATTTTATTTGGATAGCTATTGATCGAAAGAGAACTATTTCGACGGTTTCGTTGGAGGTATGCGCATCTTGAAACAACTTCGACTTCAAAAGATCTGAAAAAAAAAACACTGGCAAATGATGGACTTTACTGATTCCCGCTCTGTTATATGCTTATATGAGATTCTTTCGAGTCCACACTACCTGTTACTGCCCCTTCCATCAATAAAATTAAGGTGGCTTCAAAGCTGGCATCTTTTCAATTTTTTAAAAGGGCTTGATACTAACTTTCGAACGTACGAATTGAAGTCTTGTTTTTTCAAATGAAACTTCTTTACAACGTGGTTTCAAACTCGATGAAACGAAAATGTGTCACGATAAGGAAACAAAAAGAATGTAATAAGTCAACGATAGAATACAGGTACATATTTCCTACTATAGTCGCTTTGTCTACTCTGAAATTTCACTTCCACCGTGTATGGATTGCGATACACACTCTTTCTTTTTTCAATTTGTTGTAAAAAAAAAAACATATTTTTTACAGTCACCAATGAACATTCACTTTAAGGCCGCGTTTCCATTTGCAAGAAAAATTCTGCAGGAAATGTCTGACAGTCTGTCCGACAGTGACTTGGAAGCGACAGTCCTTGCATAACTTCTTGCGAGCTTGCGAGTGCAATAAATTGCAGGTTGAAACAGGTTTCCATTGACTCGCGACAGTTCTTGCAGCTTACCGAAACAGCTTCGTATATCTCGCACTCGCGGCTAGTTGATCGAAAGAGAGTATGTGAATTTCCTCGCAATTGAACGTTACGAGTGTAATCCGTATTTATGTATTGTTTATGGATGTTAAAAATCTCAGCGTCAAGAGGAGTCTATCCTTCGTTGATATTCAATCACAGAATCGAGTGTCCTGCTTTTTTAAAATAGGGCCCACTTTAAATAACAAAACTTCCAAATCAACTGGTGTCATCCAAGTGAGATTGAAATATTGTTGAGCGTCTTTTATGTTTAGTTTGTATAGTAAATTATAGAAGGCACCAGTTTCACGTCTTCTTAAAATCCAATCGCGCACTCAAGTTTATCGCTTTTTCTTTTTTATCTATAAAATTGTAGTTGCAGCTCTTATACGTTGACGTATTCTCCCCATGACTTCACAATTTCAAATAAATTCCCAAATTTCTTGCGACATTAATGACTCTCCAGTGGAGACACCTCTGCAATAAATTGCGACAGTATGATGCGTGAGCTTCTTGCAAGACATTTATTGCAGAAGGAATTACAAGAATTCATATAGCAGTGTAAGCCCCACTGCAAGAAACTTCTGCAAGACTTCCGCGAGTTAACTTGCAAATGGAAACGCGGCCTAAGTCTTTGCAAGAGCAGAGGTAGACAGAATCCGGCAAAGCACTCTACATGGAAGTTGTGCGGCTGCAAATGTATTTACTCTTATGCGTTCGAATTTGAAATAAAAAATGATGTTAAATTACGATTAGATGTCTTACAGGAAAATAACTGACACATAGACCAATATTAGATCCATTTTGACACCATATGGAGTGTTGAGGTACTCCCTCAAATTGACTAAGCCTTTTGAAGTTTTTAATAAAGCGATAGAGGTGAAGAGTATCAGCGTTCATCAGATCACTTGGATCATCGAGGAAGTACTCTCCAAAACGCAGTTTTGTTTTTAGAGAGAATGCAGGACATGAACAGAAGAATTGTGAGATAGTCTCCTCTTTCGCCTTGTCTAAACAGCTTTTGTAGAAGTCATTTGACTGAACGCCGAATTTGGTGGCGTATCTTCCTGCGAGGCAATGTCTGTTAAATGCATCGATTACGAAAGCAATGTGCAATCTGCTTATAGTTGGCCAGTGTCTTGCGCGATTGAGATCAAATTTGGGCCTTATCTGTTTGGTGGTGTTTCTCAACCTGTTGTTTCTTTATCAATGGCATCTTGAACTATAGCACGAGATTTGCAGTTTGCTGGTTCTGATCGAAAAACCTCTGGCGAATTTGACAGCTTTGAAGTTTCCTATGATATCTTTGTGGCCCGGTACTCAAAAAAGGTAAATGCTGACCTCTTCAGTCAGCTCCACAAAAGATTGTTGGCAGTTGAAAGCTGTTAATGAGTTTGTGAAAACAGCGCCGAGTGATTTGAGGGCTGCTAGGCTGTTTGAGAAGATGAGGATAATCACTGAGGATATCATATTTTCTTTTAATCACAATAAGATCTCTTTGATCGCCATCAACACGCAACAGTATTTTGGACGGTGAAATGAGAGACTCACATTGAGTCTGTCTGAGTACAGCCACCGCACAAAATTCATTCTTCGGTTTTCCTCATCTTCCCAGATAGTTCTCGGTAGGATTGAGACTTGGACCTTGAAATTTAACCACCCTTAAGCACCGAGTTCAGGTTTAACGACTTGTTTTAAAAATCACTTTACGCAACTCTCACTTAAACGCATAAAAAGGCTTTCTAGAGACAAAACTATACAATTGCATTGTTTATCAAAATGAATCTGCTTTAGAAGACTTTAGTGATATTCAATAGATACTTTTGATTGCCATTCCAATGAATCCTTTGTAAGAGAGTGACCAACACCCAACTTATCAACCTAGAAGTGAGCACACTTAAATCTCTAATTAAGAACACGATAACTGTTCAAATTATTTAGGGGGTCATTCCGTAAGCAGTCGATAGTGAGACGATATCGTTTTGACGATGCTCTCCGTAGCGCAAAAAACGCTATAGTCTCAGAGGATAGACAATAGACGATAGACGATAGACGATAGACGATAGACGATAGACGATAGACGATAGACGATAGACGATAGACGATAGACGATAGACGATAGACAATAGACGATAGACGATAGACGATAGACGATAGACGATAGACGATAGACGATAGACGATAGACGATAGACGATAGACGATAGACGATAGACGATAGACGATAGACGATAGACGATAGACGATAGACGATAGACGATAGACGATAGACGATAGACGATAGACGATAGACGATAGACGATAGACGATAGACGATAGACGATAGACGATAGACGATAGACGATAGACGATAGACGATAGACGATAGACGATAGACGATAGACGATAGACGATAGACGATAGACGATAGACGATAGACGATAGACGATAGACGATAGACGATAGACGATAGACGATAGACGATAGACGATAGACGATAGACGATAGACGATAGACGATAGACGATAGACGATAGACGATAGACGATAGACGATAGACGATAGACGATAGACGATAGACGATAGACGATAGACGATAGACGATAGACGATAGACGATAGACGATAGACGATAGACGATAGACGATAGACGATAGACGATAGACGATAGACGATAGACGATAGACGATAGAAGTGTTAGATGTACGCGCCATGACATCGTAGTGAAACGACTTAGGGGCTGTGCGCTGTGGAGTCTTGAGCGATTTTCTTTGTGAAATTTACATAAAAAAGGCTAATATTTGTGCACAACAGCGATCTTTACAAAGAAGGCGAGTAGTATAGGTAACGAGAAATATAAATCTTTAATTTGACTAAGCAAACTTTCTTTTTAGATTGCTTCTTTCGAAGAGTATTATGTAGGTACATGAACAAAATTTCGATGACACTTTTTTAACGATAGATGATAGAGCGACTCGAAACTAAAGTTATGGAAAGCATCGGTTGGACGTTTTCGTCGACGATAGACGAACGAACGATGATCGTCTTTAAAGTTACGGAATGACCCCCCAGGTTTCAACATCTGCTTGTTGTTTTGCAAAAAGCTGACACGCGCATGCCACCATGAACATAGCATCCTTGAACTAAGCGACGAAAATAAAAAGTATTTTTCCACGTCAATCGTTGCTCACCGATACGCCATGTAATTTATTATAAAAATAATTTTTTAATAACATACAAACACGCCCTCCAAACCAGCGAAAAAATAATCAAAAATCTTCAAAATCTCAGCGTAAACAATTTTTGTTTTCCTTTTTTTTTTGCATTACACAACCAACGAATCCATCGCTATCATCTGTCATGCCAACACACACATGCAATAATTAATTACTTTCATTACCAATCTTAACTTGATCAACAATGCATGACATGATTCAATTGAATTTAAACACACATGTGGATTTTTTTTCGTCTTTTGATACCCAATCCCTTGATGATTGACATCTCTCTGATGTCACTTCGCTTAATTGTGTTTTTTTTTACATTAAAAAAGATTGTATTTATTTTAAACTAAAGGTACTGTGTACCAACTGTACCAGGTACATGTTAACTAAAACCGCGCATGTGATATATCATGTGATATATTGGCAATACGACCATCTTGTTTTGTTTCACAGAAATCTGCAACAACAACACAAAAAAGTCTATTAAAATAGGTAATTTTGTGATTTATTCAGAATATGCCCGGTGGGTTTTTCCGGCGGCATTCCAGGCGTTCTTTTTGGTTTGTGGCTGTGGACTTGGATTTTAGAAAACAAGTTTGTAATTAGTTAGAATCACTGACACCGCTGACTGCTGTTGGCTAATGATGATGATGACGATGATGGAGCTTTATGTTCTATTGGTGATGGGACAATGAAATTTGCATCAATAAAACGTTATTGAGTTTGGCCGTTTATGCAATTTCGTGGAACTTGTCAAACATGACAAACACAAACACGTCGCTTTGAACGAAATTGTTAAATGTTTTATAATTTGAATATAGTCATTATAAGTTTCAATAGAATCACTAACGAGACTTGTTGGGTGGAGTACGAGTAGGTACCTTCCTTAATTTAAAGGTCGACAGCGTAGGTGAAACCACAAAAGATATTCAGAAAAGTTTGGTGCAGGGGTTGAGGAATTTAGCGATGTGGTGTCGGTTGCTACCGCATAAAATAAAGTTAGTATCGCATGTCTATCGAGGTGGACAATTAAAGCAGCTGACACCGGAATAATGGCAACAGTAAAACTGACAGTTCATTAAATTTGAATGGATTAACAGTGTACCATCGGTTTTTCTAGAAATGAATGCCTTTTTTTGATTCTAATCAAATTTATTGAACAAATCCTAGGACCTAGGGCCACTGAATTGGATGAATTTGGTTGGTTTAAGCACCTTCCTGGCCACCAGAAAAAAGTTCTTCAAAAGAGTGATTTATGACTGAACTGAAAATTGTTTAACAAGCAATTCAAATTGGCATCGAAAGTCTATATGAAGTTGACCACTTTTTGGTAAAAGAATAGAAAATACAATTAGGTAAGGCTAAAATTTCGGGAGACTGCCAATGCCTTTTCCAATTTAGTGTCCTCTCAACTATCCTTGAATCTTATGCCGCCAGCATTGAAGACCTGTTGCAGGAATGCGAACAAGCTATTAGAACCAGAGTCTCTGAATTTCTAGGTTTCACTAGGCCTTCAAAACTAAACCTACTGTTCGATGAAGAACGCAGGCAGCTGAAGCCATACAAAAATCACGACAAATGCCGACGCAAAAGAAAGCAAGGCCTGCTTTCGAACACTATAACAAAATTTGGAAGGAGAAAAGACGGGAAGAACACCAAATTCTCAAAATGGAAAAAAATCAGCATGAGAAGCGCTCATTTGAGGAAAGTGCCATAAAAGGAACGAGATTCGGAAGTTTTACGAAAAGGTAAAAAGATCCTGCCAGGGTGGCAAACCCCGAACTCAAGCCTGTAAAGACCAGCAGGGAAACATAGCTGTAGAGTCACAGTCGCTACTGAGGATCTGGAAAGATCACTTCTGCAGACTGCTTAGCAGCGATGAAGACACTTATTCCGCTGACTGTCAGGCAGATTGCCCCATTCAGCTTGGACGATTATCTAGAATGTCGTCCTCCCGACCTAGAAGAAGTTAAGCTTGCCAAATGCAAACGTAAATCAAATAAGAAACCTGCACCTGCACGTGCAGATGGACTTGATGCCAAACTTTTCAAGGAGATCAGTTGGAGAGGAGCATGCACCACCTGATCTGCTAGATAATAAAGAATGCTCAATGAATGGAACCTCAGTATTGTATGTCCGATCCTAAAAAAGGGAGACCCTCAAAGTTATGCCAATTATAGAGGAATAGTAATATGTGAGCATCTAAAACCCGACGTCAACACCTTGATAGGTCCTAATCATTGTAATCTTAGTCCAGAAAAGTCCTCAATGAACCTAATTTCACATTGGGGCAAATCTTGGAGTGAGCCCGGGAGTTGAATGTCGATGTACGGCATCTTTTAATCGATTTAAAGGGCGCGTATTTACGGAGGCGAGCTGTAGAGACCCATGTCTAATTTCAGTTACCCTACAAAACTCGTACGACTACGCGGAACGACTTTGGAGAATTCACGATGCTCTATCGAGGTCGATAAAAGAACTCACCGAGACCTTTGATGTCGAAAAAAGGTTTCAAAAAGGCGACAAACTATCATGCGATTTCTTTAACATCATACTTGAAAAGACCGGACAAAACGCAAGCGTTAACACCACAGGAATAGTTTTCCAAGAGTTTGTACAACTACTCGGTTATGCAGACGTAGGAAATGGGAAGAAGCAAGAGTGGTGTCATAGGTGCTCTATGAATTAGAAGCTGTAAAAATGGGTTCGATGGTTAATGAGGGCAAAACAGAGTATATGCTGTCGTCAAACAAGGTCAGCGAACATTGACGCAAATCAGACAAAACGTCACAATAGACAGACATAATTTCGAGGTAGTACAGGACTTTGTCTTTGACCTAGGATCCGCTATAGACACGGAAAATAACATCAGTGCGGAGATCAAACGGAGAATAACTCTTGCCAACCGTTGCATTTTGGATTAAGAAGGCAATTGAGAAGCAAAATCCTCTCCAGAAAAACCAAGGAAACCCAATATAAGACCTTAATCATGCCAGTTCTACTTTACAGCGAGGAAGGTTAGACTTTATCGTAAGCTGATGAGGAAATCCTTGGTCGTCTCGAAAGAAAATTACTCCGAGTGATCTTTGTCCCGTATGCGAAGACAATGTGTGGAGAAGAAGATACAACCACGATAAGGGCTTAGCTAGAAGAGATCGCATCAAGAGGCTACGATGGTCGGGACATGTAGACCGGATGGACACCAACGCTCCGGCTCGACGGGCTTAAGAAAGAATATTGCAGAGAAATCCCGGAAGGGATTTGCCCTGGCCCAGACGTAAGATCTCTTGTGCATTTGAAGGAGAGGGTCAGCCAGCATGCACCGTAGAAGTGGTGATAGAACCCCAGCTAGCGGACAACCGTTTAGATGATGGTAGTTTTACACATAGACTTTTTGTGCGACACCTAAAAGTTGGTCGAAGCCGCGTCGCACGTTGTCGTGTGACACCCATTTTCTTAGCTTAAATCATGTTGTACATTCTCTTGTAATATGGCCTCTGTTGAACATTGCTACACAGTTTCAATCGAAATTGTGACTAGAAAAATACTTAGGCCTAATCATAGCCAAAATTTTAGAAGTAGAATAGAATTCAAAGTGTTGAGATATGCGGTTAGTGTCCAAGCTCTTCAACAATGACACCATAGAGTTTGTTGAGATTCTTGATCGTTCTCCACTTGATATGGAGTTTTTAGTAGAATGAACAAGGATTTCATGCAAAAACTCTTGCCTAAATGAAGAAAATCTGTCAAAATCGCTCCAGTTTTAGAATCTAAAATGGAGTCCCACAGGGCTATAACCTATCACCACTTTTTTTTAAGTTTAATTAGCCAAATATTGCGCTTTTGGGCTCTACATTGTCATGCAGATGCAGGAAAGATGACAATCTGATATTTTCTTTAACACTTTAACACGGCTGTTGTGTCCTTGCTCAGACTTGCATAAGATGATTCAGAACCAAAAACTTAGCGATGTTTGCTTAAAACAAACGCACCCAATGCAAAAGCTCATTGATTTGTGATACCTTTCTTCGAAACTTATACTTCTAAGTCGAAATTCGAAAAAACTCTCAAGGCCTTTCATTCCAGAAAACCATTATCTCGTTTGAATACGGCTCGGGGGCTTGATGTAAGCAGCACCATCACCAACTGTTTGAATGTTAATTCAAATTAGCACTGTGTCGGGGATATAATTTTAAAACATTTAGTCAACATATCATTTAGAAGACTGTTTGTTTTTATAGACCCAACAGAGCCTCAACCGCAAGAGACGATGGAAGGAAAGGCTTGGCATCTGAACAAGGTAAGCCCGCTCTATGGCGAAAATACAACTTGTTTACCAATTCAGAAAGAGACCTTCAGAGCCTACATGGAACATGGCAGCTACACGATAAGATGACACTGTAACTTTGTATGCTTTCAACTTGCAAGCTAGATTCAATTTAAGCTGCTTTCAAATGACTTTGACGGTTCCTCTGTCAGAAAAAAAAGAAAATTGTCAGTTAACAAGGAGAAATGTTAGAATTCCTAATAAGCTCCCAGATTAATTCCCATCGATTGTTTTTTACGGGCTTTACGTGCCTATTCAACACACTTACGGCAATCTAAACAAGGCGTGTGATTTTATTTTCTGAAGAAAGACTCAAAAATAATACTCTTTCGTTACAGTTATGCCTGTCAAGTCCATTCGATTGGGTTGGAGACTGCAACAAACATGAAATTACCCACTGAATAGGTCAAATGGAAATCTCTGTCATTATCAATCCGAAACTGGAAAAATGGCTATTCCCCTTGGCACCACTCTCGCTCCTTTTCACTTCACCATCACCTGTTTTGATTGTTAACTAGATGCTCATATAAAATGCATTAGCATGGCAAATAAAACCAGAAACCCTACTCAAAAGCTGGAAACCATTAAATTCATCTAACGACCGACGAGATGACGACGAAGAAACAACAACTCAGAGAAACACGTAAAGAGAAGAGAAAGCCAAAACAAACCAATTCATCTTGGGATTGTAAGGAAAAAGTGTTACGACCCACTTGCGCCATAGAGACAAGTCAAACAACTTCTTGCCTTGGATTGAGCTGAGCGTTCAAAGCGCGTTCTTCAAACTGGAGCGGGGTGGCATTACAATAACCCACACTGATATTCATCTAATGCATTTAAGACCAGTCAGTGGCTGTCATCCTGTTTATGACACTTTTATGTCTGTGGTGTGTCTGTGTGTGTGTGTGGGAATTATGCCGGTAGCTCGGTGCCCTCTCCATCTCCTTTTCTCTAATTTGTTCATTCGACATTCGACAAACGTGCGCTTTTAATGGGTTTAAGTAATTTTCTAATTATCATTGTCGTCCGTCGGTCGCTGTGGCTGTGTGAGAAGAGAAGATTGAAAAGAAGTCAGAACAGCAATTACATACATGTTTTCCTTCATCTGGGATTAACCAAAGTCCGTCTCTCTTTCCAGACAATTTTCCGAATGCCTACACAACACATGCGGCATGGGTTGGTTCTTGGTTGGTTGATGATGATGGGCAGTTAGCATTTCCGGTTGGGAAGTGTGAAAAATTGTGTTCGCCCGCAGTGGCCGAAAAGTTCAGTCGGTCAATGACATACAAACAAAGTGGGAATGTGTATAAAAGTCATGAGCAAATAAGGGCCAAATGAAAACACTTTTGCTCATCAGGATGGAAAAAGATGTTACACAAAAAAGGAAAAAAAAAGGATAAGCCATGGGGGGCTGAGTTAGTCTAGGACGTTGTGGGACGGTGGTGTGGCAAACGTGTGTTCTTTGGAACAGGTGAACGGCGGCCTTTCAATGTGTGTTTTTTGTTTGAACGACCAAATGATGAATCTTTAAGGCGTTCCAGTTGGGTTTGATATATAACCTTTGACTAACATGAGTAAACACGTTTCGGAATCTAAAAGACTTCGTGTTTCACATGAGAACGGTTTTGGGGTTAAAAAAAACACAGAAGCGAGGATTGATATATGTGCCAGACCAAAGGAAAATAGAAGACTTGGATTTGAAATGAATTCATGCGCTATGTGGAAATGAGCAAACAAATTGGTGGGTTTAATTTACATATTTTAACCTAATTCCACTCCACTAACTTTTTATCGTTTGAGGTTGTGACTCCTTTTTTCCTTTGCGATGATATACCTACCTTTTTTTGAGTTCATGGCGGATGCGGTAGAAATGATGATAGGCGAAATGTCATAGCTAAGTATTAACAATATATTATTGTCCTTTCCTTTGTGTTTCGTTTGAATCTTAATGAAGCAGCTGTTTTAGTGCACACCCACATCCACACCTTATTGTCCGCCGTGTGCCAGACTGGGTAGGTATTTGCTTGGAGTATCGAAAAATGCAAATTTGGTGATTACTCTGTTAATTATGGGAGCCTTATCCTCAATGAATTATAATCATGTAGAATTTTTTACAACAACCTACTGTCCTATATTTGACTTTAGCGCTTAGGTGGTACCCGTTTCGTATTGGTTAGCATGTCTACCTGTTGCGAGGGACGTTCGTGGTTAAAGTCCTAACTGAAAACAGAAATGTTTTCCACGGATACCACCATCCGCCAGGAATTGGCAAGTCCTCCATTAGTGAATTCACTGTTATAGAAAGCGCTTTCTCGATTAGCTGTTCGGAATCGGCAGAAGATTGTAGGTCCCCTCCATTACATACTTCACAAGTTACCGTAGTAAGAACGAGCTAGGCACCGGGGCTTTGCACTCAGCTGTGCCTCCCTTTTTAGCTACTTAAACGCTTTTAGCTTAAATACCGATGCAGGTACGTGTAAAATATCAATGCAGCGCCTCTCACTTGAGATGAGAAAAAGGGGGGAAGATGTATCCTAGAAATGAAGCAGCAAAACACCAGAAACAGGGCTCGTTGTTTCAAATTGGAGACGGTAGCCTACAGAACGAACTGGAAAAGATAAGAACGGAATCGGTATCATCTTTGCGGAGGAGCGATTTGGTAGCTATCTGACCATTTCAAAGTACAGTGACCATTTGATCTTTGATGTCTTTTCGGATGGAAGATTTACAATGCACGTACTCGACAATTATGATGAGAGCTGAGTAAACTGACTAGATTTTTAAAGACTACCTTCCCATAGAAATAGGTTGTCGGCTCCGGGGATGTGGATAGAATTGTAGGGAAGCCAAACGAGGTTAGCAAAGCATACCTTGGAGGAATGGAACACGATAACCGGTGAAGCTTTCCTAAGTATGTGTAATTTACACGGTCATATTGTCGAAAACACCCTTTTCATCAAACAAGACCAAAACCTTTTCACTTACAATGGCGGTGGAAATAAAACTAAGAATGATTACCATTTGGTCTTGGTTAAGTTCCACTGAGAATGGCTGTCGAGCAGCAAAGTCATCCTCATGCGAACGAATGATGTTCAGCTTCTTTTGGCTGAACAAAAAATCCTGTACAGTGTTGTTTCTTTTGAACGAACAGCTTCCTCGAAAGTACTTTCGAGAAGCTAAATCTACGAGTAACACTGCAGACATACTAAGCATCAAAATCGAAGAATTAAGTAAAACAGATGTGAAATAGAAGGGTGCTGGGTGCTGGGTGCTGGCTATAGGTACTGTTTTTATCTGATTAGATAGGAGACATCGTGTTGAGATGATTTTGAATCCATAGTACGGTCGATAAAATTTATTTTTTTGGTTATAGTGCGTCAATCGAAGCTAGATTGTTGCTTTTGACGTGAGCCCTTGCAAGCCCCCATAAAAAACAGTCTAGATGCGTTAAATCGCACGTCTTAGGCCCCACAACCTGAATAAAAGAATTGATTAATTGTTAAGGCTGTTGTGTGGTATGTGGAACCGTCTTGTTGAAACCACATAACTAAAAGTGTTGGTGGTTTAATGTTCAACAATGTAAGGGTTGCTTCAAACAAGCGAATGGTGTCCCTACCAAGATTGAAGCTTTGTGGTGCAATCGTAGCAGCCGAATCGCTCAGCTGGACCAATTACGTCGCTGATTTTGTTTGCCTCGTCATCAAGGCAATACACCTTGAAGTGGTTTCGGATCTGACCACATATGCATTTCTGGCGGAGCTCAAACGCCTTACAGCATTTAAAGGCGTATATGTAGGAGGCTGCACAGTGATTGCGGAACAAATTTTGTTTGCGCTTATGCGGAGCAAGGCAGAATAATGAGGAATGCAAAGGAATTTCTAGGAAAAAGCTGCCGAAAATCTGTCAAACATTCCATCCTCCCGTTGCTCCCCATTTTAGTGGCCTATAGCAACCAGGTATGAAATCTGTCAAGTACCACATCAAACGGTCTGTTGAAAATGAGATACTAACCTTTCAGAACTCGTGACGCTTCTAATACAATAGAAACTTGTCACAATTCGAGATCCCTGGTTCCACTAAAAGAAGATGATTTGGACGTCTTAAACCCCGCTAACTGTCTCATTTGGAAATCGTTTCATGCTATACAACAAAGGAACTTACTCATAACATCACCAATTTAAAACACTGTGGGAGTACTCAGATCCTGGATGACCAATTCAGGGACAGTGGCACTCTGAACACCTTTACAGGCTTCAGTAACACCCGAAAGGGACAAAGATGCAGAAGGTATCAAAAGTAGGTGACCTGGTTTTAATCAAGGATGAGCGTTTTCAAACAACGTTCCAAAATCATCAAAACGGATCTCAGATCAGACGTACTTGTCCGAGTTCACTTCAAAAAGCACATTCGATTGGCAACCATGAGATTCAATATGGGGGGCTCTCAGACAAAAGAGGAGTTTTTGAAGCCTTTGTGCGGTGCGAATGATCAAGGATATGTACGAAGAACCAGTGACGACGGTGCAATGTCCAGCTGGAGTCACTGAAGTATTCCAAGTTATTAAGTTAAGACAGGTCTACACCAAGCGTGACGATGCTACCATCTTGTGCAGGGATCCTACATTCCTAGAAGTAGTGTTACTTATGTTGTTCTTTTTTTTAATCCAGTCATTCCGATATTATTTTGAATGGGAATGTGCTTCCCAAGTCTGAAAAGTCTTAATATCTGGGATCAATAAATCAATAAAATTAATGAAGCAACTTGTGATAACGACACTATTCATCTAAAGAGAAGACCTGAAAAGAATACTCAACACTTCTGTTTAGAGTGTCCAGACTTCCTAGATTGTTCACAATGTTGTTGTGGGAGGCAACAACGTGGTGAAGCAGATAGGGCGGACAGTTGTTATACCTTCGCTACCACGATGCTCTTAGTGCCATTAAAACAAGACTTGCCTTATAATCGCAAGTAAAAGAAGAACAACAACAAGCTGCGTGACTTTGAAAAAGTATCTCCAATTTTTTGAAATATAGCGGGTGAACGCAAAGATGGTGGACCACCGTAAAATCGGAGTTTCGTTCCAACCGAGTGCTCAAACAGTGCGAGGTCCTTAAAAATGTTCTCTATTTCGTTAAGTGTTCAAATGAACCAATTTTTCCCAAGAAGCAATTGTCAACTCTCCCCAAACTACAGAATCAGCACATTCCACTTGTCAATGCAAATTGTACCTATCTCTAGTGAAACATGATTCCAATTAACCTAATTTCATCGGAAGAAAACAATTTGCTCATGAAAAAAAAATAAGAAAATAGATCAATCCATTTGATTCCAATAAAAGCTAAAAAAAAAAGCACAGAATAAATTTAGTTTTGGCACACTAACATCACTGACCTGAAGTCAATAAATTTAAATTAAAAACTTTTTCGATGATTTACTTGAAAAGTCAACAAACTTATTACGACTTTGTATTTGCGTGGTGGGTGTGTGTCTTTGGGTCTATTTTGTTGCCATGGACAGCCAATTTTCGGTTCATTTTGTTTGAATATTTTAATGCGAAAATCGAATTGAATCAACAAACAAAAACTTTTTCTATTCGATGGAATTCCAGAGCAAGGTGTTTGATTTGTGGCTTTATTTTCTGAAGAAACGGAAAAATGTTCTTATTTTTATGTGTAACTAATAATGAAACAAAGGAACTATGTATCTGTCTATCTAAACAGAAAAATCATCCCTTAGCTTTTGAGGGCTTAAGGAAAGGACATAAATTAGTGCACCAATCTTATCTGACCCAAAGAAATTTCAAACTATCAGAGTTTAAAATGGAAAAATTTCAAAAATTATTATAAAATTTCAGGTGCATCTTACATGTTAATAAGAACATTTTTTTCTTTTTTCCAGAGTCAGATTAAGTTCACAATTGGTTTCTTTAGCTTTGAAAGCCCATCATGTAGCATATTGCATATATCACAAGGGGTTTACTAACGTGAAGCTGATAGATGGGAAAGGTTTGAATTGTCATCCTTTCGAGGTCACAATGTCCGTGGCGCCATCTTGGAAAAGTGTATAAAATTGTTTCACAGTGAAGCTTGTCAAAATTAAGGATATAAATGAAAAGTGCTTACTGGGTGGTGTTGGAAATCCAAGAAACGTCGCGAGTTCTGAAAGGTGATTATCTCATTCCCAACAGCCCGCTTGAACTCGGAGAAAAACCAGAGAGTCAACTGAGGCAAGGTAGTGCCATTTCGTCTATACTATACTTTGTTTTCAGTTGGTTTGCAATCAGTCAAGAAAATGGGCACTACTGGGTCGCACGAATTTACGATTGTGTGCTTAGCACAATATCAAAGTCTTGAGGCTAAGTAGAAGGTTTTACGCTCTACATAATATATTTGATGGTACAGGGTAGCCAACTACACACTAATTATGTAAATTGAATAAAATCGCAACAAATATATAGGAGAATTTAATTAAATATTCCAGAGGTTTTAAGTGAAAACCTAAAAACGCCACTTTTCGGCAGTTTCTAAAGCATACAAACACTGAGAATTTATTCAAAATAGTTAGAGCAGTTCTTATAAAACCGGTTTCTTATTTTTTACTCTTTTTAAAAATTAGTTTTTTTAAATCAAATATATTCAATTTTAAAGACTTTGCTAAAAGATGTTTCGACAAAAAATGTGATAAAAATCAAAGAAGCAGTTTTGAAAATGTTCAAAAAAAAAACTTTAAAAAATAAATAAAAATTTCAAAAAGACGAGAAAGTCAGCTTTAAAAACAAATAGTAGTTACTAGGGGGGGGGGGGGGTATCATTCTAAAGAAAGAAAATTCAAAAATAATACCTCACACAAAATTTAATGGAAACCGTTGGAGCTGATTTCGAGAAGATTAAGTATTACCATAAAGGTTGTCCGGCAAGTACTGTTATTTCAAGACCTAGAAACTCAAATCCGAAAACTCAGTAGGCTGGCGCACAGACACTAAACTTCGAAATTTGAAGAAAATCGGTCAAGCGGTTCAGGCTGTAGATCTATAAAGACATATACACAAACAGCTAGATAAACAAATAGACAAACAGAATTGCAGCATCCACTTTTTTCGTTGTCACCTTAATGTCATTTCAATTTTTATCTCCAAATTTTTCTTCTGCACGATTACAAAACTTGCCTTATAATACCTATAACTGCGAGTTTTAGATATTCTTGGGTTTGTCACGGCAAAGAATGTTAAAAACTTCATCTGGCTTTATCAAGCCAGATAGGCAGAGACTCGTAAATTAAACCGCACTACTAAAAAAAACTGTTTGCCATAAACACTGCCTGCTGAAGTGGATAAAAATCTTGAATTCTTGTCGATGAACACTCCACCATTTAAGAGGATTTTCATTGACTTTGACTTAAATGCTTTCTCAGTCACCGGTGCAAAAATATTGTTCATATTGCGAGGTTCTGAGTGGCGATTATATTCAAATTGTTCTCTCCCAAGATAAAAAAAAACTTTATTGAAAGTTCACTATTCAGAGTCATGACGACCAGTGGAACCGATTTAATTTCTTCGGATCTTGTTAAGTAGTCCCCAACTATTGTTTCTTGGAACTAAAAATTAAACTTTCTTAAAATTGATGTGTTTTGAAACTCGATGAAACGAAAATGGATCACGATAAAGAAACAAACTCTGAAAGTAGGTGTGTTGTATTATTAAAGTGAAACTTTTTTAGTACAGCATGATTTTAGCATTCAATTAAACGAAAAACGACACAAAAAAAAATATATTCATAAACAGGACTCAGCCTCAGATGGGTGTGTTTTTTTATTTATAAAAAAACCTAGTTTCGTTACCGTTTCTCAAAAGTGTTCAGTCTCGATTACAATGCTTTTGACACCACACTCCCATTCAAGGAATCCGCCATATAATGTTTTCTTTTTCAACTCGTGCTTATTTCGTGAATGGTAACACTCAGCTGTTGGCTAATGTCTGATTTGACAGATAATTAGTTTTATCCTTTCGCTTAACGAATATGGTTGTGTAATACGCTTCGCTAAGTGGGCCTGCGATCGACTTAGAGAAGATACCGATTTTACAAAAAACATTTTTTCAGATGAAGCTCATTTTGATCTTAGCGGGTATGTAAAAAAGCAAAATTGTCACATTTGGGGCGCAGAAAACCCGCACGCATACATTGAAAAGCCGATACACCCAAAACGAGTCACTGTTTAGTGCGGATTTTGGTCCAGTGGCATTCTTTGAAAATGAGCAAGGAATTGCCGTTACAATCAATGGCGAACGTTATCGGGCCATGTTCACAAAAATTGAAGAGGAGGATATTGCCAACACAATTGGTTTTAACAGAACGGCGCTACGTGCCACACCCCACACAGCCCCTGCACTCGATATTCTGCGCCCTGTTTTTGAAGATCGCAGTTATCAGCCGCAGAGCTGATGTCGGAGGTGCGATTTGACAACGTTGGACTATTATTTGTAGGGTGCCCTAAGAGATAACTGTCACACCGACAAGCCAGACACAATTGACGCTATAAAGGACAATATTCGTGAAGCTATTGGTGGCATACAGCTGCATACAATCGATAATGTGCTTAAAAATTGGACCGATCGTGTAGGCTACTGCATGGCCAGCTGAAAATTTTATTTTGAATGAAATTATTTTTCATTATTAACCGGAAGAATTGTACTTTCAAATAAAAAGAAATTTGAGAAAATATTCAGTAGTTTTTTTATAGCATTTTCAAAAAAAAAAAAAAGTTATTTGGTGGACCCTTTAAATAGGGAAAAAGAAGTTTAGTGTGGTCCTTTCAAAATAACCAGACTTTCTTAACAAAGCTCCTGCCAATGGCAACAAAAAATAAATGACTCGTGGCAATGTATGGTGAGGAAAGCTTTTGTTTCTGTAAGACTTCCCTATACATGCACTAATATATCCGCGTAGAGTACATAGTTATGACTTATGATCTTTGGTTCTGCAAGCGGCAACGCAATGTGTGGAGAAGAAGATATAACAACGAGCTGTATGACCTATACCTCGACGTAGGCATAGCTAAAAGAGAACGCATCGCGAGGCTACGATGGCTGCGATGTGTAGAGCGGATGGGCATCAACGCTCCGGCTCGACGTGTTTTCAAAAATGTTATGCAGGGAAATCGCGGAAAGGAGAAACACTTCGTTTTAAGTGGCGCAATCAAGTAGAAGAAGACTTCAACTGACTTAACTGCGAAACTGGACAGATCGCCCAAAATCGAAGTCGTTATCGAAAGACGTTGGTTGAAGCCCAGGTTCACCCTGAACTGCAAAGCTTAGCTAAGTCGCTAAGTAAGAATAGTAGTATTTTGACAAAAATATATAGCAGGTTTTGACTACTTTCAAAATTTGTAAATCGATAGAAATTTCATAAACTAAAACAAATCCAAAAAATTTGAGCTTTTCGACCGCTTCGCAAATGGAACAGGCTTAACGAAGCTGTTCTTTCCTAAAAAGGGCGACCAATTGAACGCCTTCAACCCCAAAAGACTGGTTTTTCCTCACGTACTGACCCATTTTTAAAATTCTCAAACAAAATCCTTACCAAAACCCAAATAAAATAGAATAAAATTCTAATGAGCTAATTGAGAACTAATTAACATGAATAACAACGATTTTATTTTAAGGGTTAATGTAAAAGTTTAACCATTCACCCTTTTTCCCTTTTTGCCGATTATATTGCTCCTTTTTTGCTGTACCACAGTGAAATGGTCAGTCTTGGAATTCAATTAGAGTATGACTTTAATTGTTTTGCAAATCATAAAAAAATAATAAAAAATTGAGAGCATCCTCACGCCATCGGTTGTTCAATTCAATTCAATTTTCTAAATTTCAATTATCTTAACAAATCTGAAAATAATTATTTCCCACTTTGGTAGTGAAAGAGAAGAGAAGTTCATTGGAGTGAATGATTTTGTCAACCTTAATTCATGTCTAATTGGAAATTTATTTCCTTCTTTTGATGATTGTTGACATCTCTTGCCCGCAATTACAATACCCCAATTTCAATTTAATGGTCAATTATTCTGTGACAGAGCTCTGACGACGACGAGAACGAACGACGACGATGGCGAATACGTACGATACGCCAAAACTCACTCAAACGCGACAAACCATAACTCATTTCACGTTTTAACGACTATGGCCTATGTCACTGTTTGTGGTGTCGAACATAAGCTGTGTCATTAAACCCACACTTCCCCTCATCATACTGAAATGAGTTTGTTCATTGAAACAATCGGAGCAAGAAATACAACCTTTCGAAGAATCCCTACAAGCTATGCAAATTCTTGTACTACCGACAGAAGAAACATTCTGTCTACCAATACCACAATCCACAACCTACCCCCAATAATTATATTATTCCATTTCACAACCACAGCACAGTATGCTCCGTAATTAGCCGCCAGTGCCATTCCTTCAAGGCATTCTGTGTGTCTTGAAGATATTTAAGGAACGAAGAAAAACAATTATCTATGCAATTATTACAACTATCGCTCGGACTGCGAGCAATAAGAACACCATCTTCTGGTGGAAGGACAGTTCATGGAATTTTCGCAACAAATCCATGAATGCCATGTGTTCCGATGGTCGAATTTATTACATCGCAGTGTTTTACCAAGTGAGTGAATAGTCGTGTCAAAGGAGGAGCCATGGCATACTTCGGACTTCGCAGTTCGCAATTCGAACGGAAGAAGAAGACTTTTTCCAACTCATGACCATCCTTGTGGAAAAATTTTCATTCATAAAGCGTCCAGGTTTTAAAGATTTATGACACGATTAATGTGCAGAGGCAGAATGAGTCGGAGCACTGAACACAGCCCCAAAGCATAGCATAGCAGTGCAGCATTCGAAAAAGAATGGATAATTAAAAAAGATATTATCCATTTTTTTTCTTCTTCTGCTCATTTCTTCTCTTCCAGTACGTTTGCTTTGCATTTTTAAATTCTTTCTTGCAACTTCCGTGAGCATAAAAGAAAAGGCATTCTTCCTTCCCTTCTCCTCCTCCTCCTCCTTATCATCAACGTTGAATTTTAAAAATTGACCAACGTTGTAGAATATTCTGTGATTAAGTGCATTTTTGTCGTTTTTATTGCTAATAGGACGCAATGAAGTGGATAAGAAATTAAAAAATTGTCTGAAAGTACACATTTAGAGTCATTATTGTCAATTTGACAAGAAAATAAAACACACGTTGCACGTTCTTCTTGGTCATTTGGTCGTTGAGGTATTTAGTGGCAAATTTAAATGAAGTCGTATTGGGAAAGTACTTAATTTCCTGCTAAGAAATTTAAGATGACTGCACGGAACGAAGTGTAGTTGCTTGAAATGTAAGAGGAGGACTATTTAATGTAGCAAAGCAAAGGCAAGGCAGGATAAAGCTTAAGAAACACAATACTACGTTTTCATTGTGACCTTAGTGAGGTTATGAGGATATAATATCGGTTGTCAATTTGTACCGAAATACAAATGAAAAAGCGCGTTTCAAAATGGAATACAAGAGCTGCAGAAAAGAAGCGAAGAAAAAGTGCGCCCAACTTCAAGCAAAAAGCACGGAGGGCCTGTATCGAGAGCTGGAAGAGATTTCTGCCCCAGCTGCTGAAGCAAATCAGGCAATCCAAGAGCTAAGACAAAGCAACTTGAATAAGGGAGCAACCATTTTCAAAATAGCCGCTCAGAGAAGGAGAAATGCGCAGGAGATTCGTTCGCCGAAGTTCATCAATGATGCTCAAGGAGTGCTACTTGTGGATGACGACAAAATTCTTCATAGGTGGCGACAGTATTGTGATGATCTTTTGAATGAACAGTTTCCTCGGCGCCACTTTCCAACAGCTGCACCTAACTTTACAGAAGTATCCGACGTCACAGTCGAAGAAGTTAGGGAGGCAGTTAAGAACTCCAAAAAAGGCAAAGCGATTGGGCCAGACGAGGTACCATATGAGTTTTGGAGAAATATGGGAGACATCGGGTTAAGATGGCTCACGATTCTCATCTCCAAACTTATAAGAGGTGACAGTTTGCCTAATCAATGGAGGGAAAGTTTTCTTCTTCCAATGTACAAGGGAAAGGGAGATACCAGAAGCTGTGACAACTATCGTTCGATCAAGTTGATGTCCCACACTATGAAGATCGTTGAGCGGGTTTTAGATAGCCGACTGCGGAAAATAATAAGGCTGTCTGATGACCAATGCGGGTTTGTCGCGGGTAAGTCAACTACAGACGCAATCCAAAGTATAAGGATCATTATGGAAAAACACCGAGATGCCTTACAGGATTTGCATATTGTGTTGGTTGACTTCGAAAAGGCATTCGATCGACAACCACGAGATCTGATATGGGTGGCCCTCAGACACCGAGGAGTTCCTGAAGCCTATGTGCGAATAATTATGGACATGTACAAAGGAGCAGTTACAAAAGTGAGATGCCCAGCTGGAGTCACCGAAGAATTCCAAATAACAGTAGGTGTACATCAGGGAAGTGTCTTGAGTCCACTGCTCTTTATTGCTGTTCTGGATTATTTGCTCGAAGGAAAAGTAACGGACAATAAAGTACAACAATTATTCTTTGCTGACGATGGAGCCATCATAAGCGAGGATCCTACATCCCTGCAACGAGCACTTGACGTTTGGATTGATGTTCTGGAAGGAAATGGGTACCGTATTAGCGCTAAAAAGACGGAATACCTGTGCTGCCCTTTTTCAGATCCAGACAAGCCTATTCCAGACATTTATTTGAATGGAAATGTGCTTCCCAAGTGTGAAAAGTTTAAATACCTGGGATCTATGATCAATAGTGAAGCAACTTGTGATGACGACATCAATCATCGAGTAAGCGTAGGGTGGATGAAGTGGCGAGAAAACTCCGCTATCTTCTGTGATCGAAAAATGCCCCCTAAGTTGAAGGGAAGACTCTACACAGCAGTTGTCCGTCCAGCTCTGACATACGGTTCACAATGTTGGACAATGTACAAAAAGTATGAGAGCAAATTGACGGCAGCCGAAATGAAGATGCTTCGGATGACAGCAGGAGTAACAAAGCTTGATCGAATTAGAAGTACTAAGATCCGTGGAAGCCTTCATGTCAAAAGTACCATCTTGGACAAAATTCAGCACGACCGGCTCAGTTGGTATTGTCATGTTCAAAGGAGAGATCCGCAGAACCCCGTCAAAAAGGCAATATCGTACAACGTTTCAACAAATTCGCGACGAAAAAGAAAAGGCAGGCCAAAACACTCCTGGTACAAGCAAATGCAAAAACAGCAGCATTTGGTTGGCCTCAGACATGGAACAATCCAAAACCGGGAGGCTTGCCGACGATTTCTGAGGTCAACGCGGCGTACCCCACAGGCGGATCACTAGTGTGAAGCAGAAAAGTGGGAGAGTTGTGATCGCTTCAAGATCACTACTCGTAACGCCGAAAATGGAAAAGAAGAAGAAGAAGTCAATTTGTACCGAGTTGACATCCGAAACTATCACATTTCTGAAGCCCAAATAAACGCTGTTTGAGTGGGGTTATGGGTGCATGTTTGTCTGAAACGTGGGAATTCGAGGTCGGAGTCCAAGAATCATTATTTTCCGGCCTTTTTTAACTAGATAGGGCGGAGGTAGATAACCTTTACTAGGACGTCGAGTCGACCTGAAAGATGTTTAATGCTGTTCGCTTAGGTTTAAACACGACGTAAAGTGTAAAGTCGCTCATTCGAAATTGACGTCGTGTAAGAACCTAAGAATATTCAAAGAATAGAGGTGTTTCTGATGTCAAGAAGACTAGTGAACCCTTTCTGGAAACGTTGTAGCCTAGATCTGGCTATGGCCGGACATTCACATAAAATGTGTTCTGCTGTTTCTATGCTTTCGAGTTAGAGATGGCTGGTGCCATCTTGGCGGATGCCCATGTTTTTAAGGTTATATTTGAGAGGGCAGTGACCAGTGAAGAAGTCCGTAAGTAATTTTGTGTCACGAGATTTTTTCATACGTGTTTGAGATAAAAATTAAAATAAATAGGGTGGCGCAACAGAGCGAAGAGCTCCTGTGCCTTGCAAATTTCTCACAACCATGCCTTGTGAGGGAATGGAGGGGGCCTACAATTTCATGTTTAATGCTACTGATTGGGAGACCGCAGTAGGGTTCCGGGAATTTGAATTGGGATTGAGAGCCAAGGCTAGCTAGGTAGTCAGCCTCTTCGTTACCCTGTACGCCTTCATGTCCAGGCACCCAGAAAAAGTGACTTTATTGTGGGTTGCTAATTGAGATATACATGTCAGGCAGTTCCAAACTAGTTTGGACTCGATTTTGATTGAGGACAGGGCTTTTAAGGCTACCTGACTTTCAGAGCAAATTAGAATTTTTGGCTTAAGTCCCCATTTTTTGCCAAAAAGTTTCCAGCAATTTGCTATCCAAGGTTACCCCCTAGATATTTAACCTCTTTGGAGAAATTGATTTGAACACTATTTAGGGAGATTGTTTGGAGATCGATGTTACGTTTTCTAATAAAGGGAATGATGGCTGCTTTGGTGGGGTTGGCCTGTAGCCTTTAGCTACTGCACCAGTCATCGACATTGTTCAAAGCACTTTGCATTCAGTTTGTGACCTGTGTTCCTTAATTGCTTTGAATGGATATGACCAGGTCATCAGCGTGGTCGTGTGTATCAAGGCCGGACTTATTGAGGTCGTCTAGGAGCTGATCTATTGCAATTGACCAGAGAAGGGGTGATAAAACACCTCCTTGTGACAACCTTTAAAAGCATTAACAGTTATTGATGTTTGACCCAGAGTGGTGGAGATGATTTTACCACTTAACATAGAATTTGATGGTTCAGTTCGCGCGACGCCTCGAGGGTTGCGTCCAATATTCGGTCAACAAAAACGCCCAGCAGAGTCGACAATTTGAGCATTGAGCAACCATGCATCGGTATCACAACACGTTTATGCATCCTCAGAGAAGCCGCGCCGACCGCCGGCCGGCGTATAGTGCGCTCCCAAGATTCTACTGCTGCTTTGAAGTAAAGTGTCGAAGAAGACCCGAATGAGCCCATCCGCCATTTGAAGCTGTGCTCATCCACTTTATGAAGATTTTGTAGAAGGATCTTGGTTTTCTGACCAGATCGTGCGAGAATCATTACTCCATATTTTTTCAAAAGAAATGATTAATGACTTTTTCGGAGGAGGTTGATGTGGACGACCTTTGGTTACAACAAGACGGTGCGGTGTTAACATGCCATGCAGCCAACAGAACAATCAATTTATTGAAAGGATTATTTCGCTTCGTGTTCCTGTGGTGTGACTTGCAACAACGTGCGATTCAACACCGCTTAACAGTTTTCTGCAGGGTTATGTCAAGTAACATCCCTACGCAGATAAGCCCGAGACGATTGACGTCTTTTAAGAGAATATTCGGCGCGTTATTGCTGACATACAGTCCCAAATGCTGCAAAAAAAATTATCGGTAGTTCGACTTCTCAACTGAAATTTATTCGAAAAAGCCGCCGGGATCACTTACCAGCAATTGTTTTTAAAGCAAAGTGGCAAGCTCTAATCTTTCAAAAAACATAACACTCAATTACATGCGTTTTATTTCTTCTTGAAAGTCACACCTCCGTAAAAACACACTCAATATATCATTTCAGTAAAATGCACTTCCGTTCTTCCTCCTTTAAATTTTTCCATTGTCGAAGGGTTTGGTATTTTACACAGCCTTAGCAAAACTTGTGCGGTATCTTTGGATTTGAAGTCATTCAATATTGATATTTTCAACAAAGAAAAAAGCTGCTAACAGTCTTTTGACAAAAGTTGATTAATTGGTAAAATTAGCTTACAGACGTTTAAGAAGTTTTTGCCGAAAAACAAACTATCTGCGATCATGAATTAGTCTCAAAACAGCGGTCAAATTACCGCATCAGTGATCGAGGGAGTGAGTTCTATTTTTCCTTCAAAATTTCGCTCAATAATACACCATCAGTTTCCTTTTCATTCATTGACTTTAATTCGTTCAAATACTGATGAAAGATTGTCGAATCGTTGTACTAAAGTGCTCGATATTGCGAAAAACACAATGTAATTCAGTCACGTATCACTCGATCACGTGTGCGGTAATTCGACCCCATGCTTTCCATGCAATGGCACACAAAAATATTATCGTCCTTCCTTTTAAGAAGGATAAGAAGTTGGCCAAACCTGCGTCCAAGATATTTGCAACTACTTTCATGAAAAAAATTTATAATTAGCCAGTTTGATGTTAGAAGAAACAAACTTGAGCTGATAGAGAGAATGGATGGCAGAGTCAAGAGCAACCATTAAAAAAAAAAGATTGGATGAGAAAGCTCATGTTTATACATACATATGTATCATATGCCTATTAAACTTTTTATTCAAAAGTATCATACCTCAATATTTAAATATACCAAGGGAACTGAATTCGAATTCTTGAACTTGGAATTTGATGATCTTCACATAAATGTACTTTCGTATGTAGACACAAGTTTCACAAGTCTTACCTGAAAATAAAAAGAAAAATAGAAAATGATTAGCTTGTTTCAATTTGCATTACATTGAGAATGAATAATTTATTTTATTGCCAATCATAAATGTTTGTATGCCCAATGTCCATTTTTTATATACAATATACATACACACATGTATGAACACATTTCCCCCCAAAACAGTCAGCCTATTCAAATTTTTTGTTGTTTTTATCGAAAACTTCATTGTGATTCTGTTTTGAAAACAATAAAGTAACAGTGTTTGAGTTTGAAATTTTTTCGTTTCTTTTATTTGATTAGCCACTGTCAGGTTACTGCTGTTTATTTGTGAGCAGTTGAATAAAATAAAAATATTCAAACAGTTGTACAAATCGTTATCGTGGGACCAGGTGTATGAAGTACTGAATAATATTTACATGAGCTCGAAAGAATTAAATTTAAGGAAAAAGTGATTCAAATTTATGTGTATGCGGTATGGACACAGCCAACAATTTTTTTGTCAATTTTGAATGAGACACAAGTGGAAAATTGTTTGGCTCAAAAAATTGACTAAGTTTTTGTTCTTATGATTTCAAAATTACTAAGTAAAAAGGAAAGGGAAATACATACATACATAGTCTTAAAGTCTTAAATTACTGGTTTCCACTTATTTTCATTTTGAAACTGTTGATGCGATAGAATTTCTGGCCGCCTGTCTGTCTATGATTATGTCGATGTTTTTGCTGATCAATTTCAGAGACTGCAGGTACTCCTGCTTAGAAGACACTACAAAAGTCAGGGAAGAGCTTTATTGATCTAATTATGGGAGAAAGGCTTAGTTAGTTCTTATACGTCAGATATGTAACTAAGTAAAGGGCTCCCCAAGGTCTGCTACGCCACCCGAGCTTGATGAGCACCGGGGGAAGGTAGTGCATTTTTCTTTTTTGAGAAAAGGAGGAGACCTACAAATGGTTTTCAACTTGTGAACATCTTAATGAGAGCGCGCTTTTCGTGAAAGTGTTATTACTCTTGAATGGGTTTTTAGTTCCTCTCGAAAAAGGAAAAAAAAAATTGTTTCTAGGGTTCGAACCCCCATTTATCAAGTCAAATCAATGTAAAAAAGGGTCACTAGGCAGTGACTTAATAATGATAATGAAAGACTTCAAAATGTTTTGATCTCTTGTAAAATTTAAAAATATTCCCGATTAGCGTGTAGCTTAAAAAAAGTTATCATAAAAAAATTCTGTTCGTTACTCAAAATTATGATGACCTGGTGTAAGAAAAGTAAAAAAAAATTCGATTAGCCCGTTCAAAAGCGACAGTCATCGCCGAATTAATAGCACTGATTTCGATAAAAGAAAGTGGTTGCGCGGCTGAAATTCTTCCACGATTAGATATAGAGCTAAATTGAGCATAAGTCAAGTGACAGCTGTCAAAGAATTATTTTATCCGCAAAAATATGGGCAAAAAACCCCACTTCACAAACAAATAATTTTTTTTAAAATCATCTAAGTAGATATCTCTCTTTGAAACTAGCACATGTTTTTTAGTTTGAAATTGCTCGTTCTCATTTAAAATTACATCGAATCTTTTATAAAGAAGACTTTCGAGTTGCAGAAGAGGGTTTGGAAGAAAACATTCAGAATCTTCGAAACTTCACTGAAATAGAAGATGTGCTTTTTTATGGGAACGTATCACATGACCAGGTAGGCATATTGTAAGAATTATGAAAATTCTCACCTAGTGGTTTCATACAAAACAACCAACAGAGCTACCTAAAACACGACTTGAAAGATTTGAACAATCAATGGCGGTATCAATGGAAAGTATTGGTTATTACAATTTGTTTAATACAATTGAGACATTTAAAATGCTAATAATGATTACAAATGCATTGTTCAACATCATCGCTACTATATAAAGAGTAAACAATAGAGGCCCTAATGCTGACCCCTGTGGAACTCTTATGAATATAAATATTGAGCCTAAGTTCACGAGAACCGACTTTATTATAGAACAGATTGTGTATGAACAATGAAATATAATGCTGTTTCAAAAGCTTAACCACAAAATTGAACACTTTTCAAAAACTCATTTATCAATTCAGACACTGTCGTTGACACAGAAGACGCTCAAAAAGTATTATGTAGTTCCCATTCCTCTGTCTCTTTCCTCTACCAAAAATCATTATTTGGGACTTGCTTTGGTTTATTGTAAGGCTCTACAAATTGCAAAAATCGTCAAGCTTATTTATCATCATCTCAAGTCTTATAGGCGTATCAGCTAACAGAACTAACTATATCATCAGCGTACATCAAAACTTTGATTTTAGTTCCACTTATTTCGATGCGTACTGAAACGACCTTATTGCGTACTGACCAGATCCAAAGATCGAAGTCATAAGAAATCTTTTGCAGCGCGACTTTGATAAAATTCAGCAATATTGCGATGACTGGAAGTTGAAAATAAGCATCCTGTTTATATCCTTGTTAGCTCGGGTCTAAAAGGATACGAGAAGGATTTGGCGAAAGCAGCTTATCGTTGACCTACATGGCCACCCACTTCCAAGCAAAGTAAATCAAGTACTTCGTCATGGGGCTTGATCAATATCTAAACTTTAACAAACATATGGTTGCAGCTCTGGCCAGAGCAAGAGCTCTCGTTCTGACAAGGCGGTGTTTAAAGTACAGTGTCTGCGTATCTGTCTTGGATTACACAGAATACCAGTGCCGGATTACAAACACTTGTGTCCTAACAACGGGGCTCAAATAAACAAAGTCGACAACTTCATTATAAAAATTTGTCGAGGTCACACTGCAAAAGCGATGACGATCGGCTGGGTATTTGAAACTTATTACCTCAACACGGAAGACAGCCAGAAAACGCGTCTCAACTGATCTGTCTCACTCAAATATAGCTTCCATCCTCTTTTTCTATATCGAGGGGTTGATACAGGACAGGTCTACCACACATGTCGTAACTCCTTAAAGAACGTCATCTTCTTCATAACCGAGTCATCACCGCAGTAAGCAGAGGCGTTGAGCAGCAACTGTTGTTCCCCAAAGCGATCTTAGATCGCAATCGAAGTGGTTTTACAAAAATGAGAAATGAGTTTTGGTGGTTGTCAGAGGCTTTCAGCTCTGAACTAGAAATTGATAACGAAAGCAAGACGCCAATGGCTGGCTTACAAAAATTTTGTGTGTATGACTCAGGATGTAGGGAGTGGGCGCAGTGGCAAACAAGGCAAACAAGGCCAATTAGTGTATTTTTGACTGATTGTACTTTATTGTCAGAACAAAAGTGGATTTGCTGGACTGAGAAAGATAATAACTGTCTTGACCCAATCTATCCGTCCTGGGGTCTTATCGCATCTTATGCGAAACACGCCGTATAAACTAGTTTTATATTGAATTGAAAAAGAAAAGAAACAGTTGAGCTGCGCACTAACCAGTCCTTCGACACTCTAACAATAACAACACAGAGACCGCAATAGTTGTTCCTGCGAAAAAAAACTAAACAAATTTAATTAAATATTTTTATTACAGTCACTGAACACTCATATACAATTAATAACACTTAACGCCTCTAACTTTCATAGTAATTCAATTAAGTGTCCGAGTTGCTGTTTGTTTTACAAGAAAATCAACAAATATCAGCCATAAACAGGATATCGAGACATCGACAACAAACCGAGAGCTCAATTAAGTTCGGGTTTTATGTTTTTGTAGCCACAGATATCACAAATTGCTCGAATCGGATATTAATTGTGAGCCAATACCACACACACAGCATTGATTTTTGCTACTCACTCCCTCCTCTCTTTCCCTGTCTCCTTGTCTACCTCTGTTTAGTGTATGGTTTTAATTCAGTAAATTTAGAGAGCCAAGCTCACTACCACCGAGCAAGTTGGTAAACCAAAAGCCAATTAATACAATTTCTCTGGAGCGCAGATACCACCCGTCCACATCCTCATCCATACTCGTAGCTCACTCATACCCTCGATTGTTTAATTGAGAAGCAATTTTTTAATTATTATTTTTTTGTTGTGTTTGATTTTTGTGCGCCATATGTTTCCATAACAAAATTAGTTGCTGTTCTTTTTCCATTTATTTTTCTATTACAAAACCAAATTTAAATAAAAGCAACACTGACAATGGCAACAAAATAAACCAAATTGCCAATCGCAATAAAACATCGGCTTCCTCTACTCCTCAAAGTATGCTATGCGAGCATATTATGCGGTATACCGGGAGTGTGTGCCGAGGAATGTATAATTTGTAAGGGAATTCAATTTTCTATAAGTGATATTTTCCGCAATTCTGCAGAGGAATAATGAATACCTACCCAAAAAAAAAAAAAAAACAAGGGATGAGAATGTAAAAGCAATTAAATTTTGCGGACGAAATAACCTCGCCTCACCCTTGTATCAGGTGCTGGTTCTTTTGGGTGCCTTACCATTCCACAAACCGCAAGGGTTGGCGATGAGAATGCGAGATATTCAACCAAACCAGGCTAAATGTTGTACACGGGACTTTAGTCTTAAAGAGATGTGAAAATAATATTCTCTCCTGGGATGCCCCACTAACAATGGACAAAAGATAGTATCATCATTTTTTCACAATTTTCCTTTTTGTTTCCTAAGTGGGCTAACAACATGGCCAGGAAAAAGGAGACTTTCGGTCATCTCCAAGCTATGGTAAGGTTTGCATTGCATTGTGTATATCTACTAATCGATATGTTCGTTGTACAACGAACACTCGTTTTGAATTTCTTCCAATTAAAGATAGGAAGGGACTGCTGGGGGTGTTTACTTAAAGACAAACTAAAGAGCGTAATTGCTTTAAGACTATGCAAGTAAAAATAGAAATACAGGAAGGGACTTTCCAGTGAATTGATATTAGCAAGGCTAAGAAATACTGGATTTTATGGATTTATTAAAGAATTAATTGGGGATTAAAGGGTAGAGATAGAGATCGAAGTAAAGTCAGTGGGTGCAGATGGTTTTATCTGGCATGAGACGAAGAATGATGAGCATAGACAAAATGCTATTCATGATTCAACTGAAACTAAACGGTGGAACATCAGAAAATTTAATGTCAGAGCTTAAAGTGAGAAAGGCAAACTGCAGATTAAAACTAAAAATGGCACAAGGATTTGAATTTGTTTGCAAACTCAAATAAAGTGGATATGCTTACAGGGAATTTCATTTGCGATGGAATCGACTTTCGCAAGTTTGAAGTTTGAAGGTTGTCAAATGGCAGAGATTATTGGTGCACAAGTCATCTAACACCCATGAGGAGATCAACTCAATCGCTAATCGCTCTTTATGGTGAGCATTTTAAAAACTCATGGCCGTTTCAGAATGTCGCGCTTAAGCGAGCGGAACGCGAGTGAAATATAAATATAATAATAAAATAATAAAAATTAATCACTCTTCTTGTCAAACAAAATGAGACAATTCCACTTAATGGCTGAGCTGATATGGCTACTAACCTTCTTTCTAACCTGACGAAGTGGGCATAAAAAAAGAGGTTAACCTAATCGAAAACTGAAAGTAAATATTGTGCCATTATTACCATTATTTCTTTAACTGAGAGTTCTGTTATTGAAATGAAAGTTAAAATAATTTTATTTTTAGTCTCAGAACTTACGTAGTTAGAAATGTAGTGAATTTAAAACAAAAAACAATCTTTTGGAAGTTCGGGACATAAAGCATTTCAAGGACCAACAATTTTATGCCAATTCCGAACGGCTATATGAGGAAGCATTTTTCATGGCAGAGTTTCATTCTCAGTAACATGCATTTCCTTTATAATTACTCTTAAGACTATGAGGCGTATCCTAGATCGTTACGCCTGCAACAGGCATTCCTATGAAAACAACTAATCACCAAGCAGAGCGCATAAGGCGTTCCCGATCCCCATTGGACGGGAGTCTTGACCAAGATATTCTTTCAAAAGCTACGGCATTCTCATAGAAGCCACGGCGGAGAATGTCAGAATGCGTTCAAATAGTTAATTTAAGATATTTTCAAATCTTTTCTTCATTGCAGGAATGTTGTTCATGTATGTAAGTGGACGCTCAGCATTACAGTAGGAGACTCATCCTAGAAGAAGAAGAAGCTTTTGATAGCCTTAGCTACATCTGTTCTTGAAGCACTCACCGGTATAGACTATAGAGTATCTGCTGTCATGATATCTGTGCAATTTTGGACAGCATGACATCCTGCAAAAAATTCACTTCAAGGTGTACGTACGGTGAAAGCCGAAATTCTACCCTTCTTGATGCCTGAGCTTAACAGACAAACTCTCTCACTCTCTGTTTCTAGCATAAAAACTCAACTGAAAAATAAATATCCACGAGCGAATACCAAGCTCGTTGGTTGAACTTAACCCAGGGTTTACTCAGGACAGTCTAATAAGTTGTCAAAAAACTGCGTTTTCGATTCTCAAAAAACGCTAAAACACGAAATCAACACACACATACCTGTCAATTGAAGAAGAATTCATATGCCATTTGACAACCCTAATTGTTACTTGAAATTGGCCACTAAAATCTTGATGATACTTTAAAGCAAGTGGAGTATAAGAACCTGGGGCTCAAAAAACACTCAGGTCGCTTTTTGGCGACCACAGGCCAAATCACGGGCTTCAACGAATGAACCAACAGACAGTCAAAAAATATTCAATAAAAAGACCCTATAGATCGATTTCATGAATGTATACTGCAGTTAGGTATATGCCGCACTTTTATTTACTGCTCCAAAATCTCGGGTTTGTAAGACAAAACTAGAAGTACTTGTAAGATTTGTAAATTATGTCGACTTGTAGCTTTGTGTCGCAGGCCCTTGGTGGCCTACTTTTGAAACTCTCAAACAAGAGCCACAACTCTAAGGTACTTCTTCCTTTGATCGCTGAGGCTTGTTAAACAAAGCTATAGGTGTACAAGTCAAGAGTCACTTGTAGGATAACGTCCATTACACTTGTAGATGAGCAAGCAAGCTTTTAGATTTGCGTTACATAAACTTTTTCTACATATCATAATTTACTTATACTACAAGTAATTGTAGTTCTGTGATAAAGGTCTCTGGAGAATAACAAGGATTAAACGGCATTTCACTTGCTCAAAATATAACCAATCGTTGGAGGAAAAGTCTGTCTAAAAGTTTGAGATATCTCGATCAAATAAATAAACTCCCATGCGAGGTCAGAAGTTTTAGAGATCTTGGTTTTAAAAACCGTACACTGCCGGATCGTAGAGCGTGCAGCGAAATAGGGTTTCTCTTACTAACGCATTTTAGATGATCATTTCAGTTTCTGTTGGGCTACCAGTTAAGATTTCATTTAAACTGATGTATATGTATATGTGGTCAAGCGAACTATCGACCCTTAGAAGGAACTCTAGGAGGCTCTTCAATAGAGCAAAATTTAGCAACCTTTCGGCTGACTGGGACCTATACAAGATCAGTAAAAATGAATACAAAAATAGAACTACCTACGCAAAAAGAGCAGCCTGGCGCAACTTCTGCTCAGATATTGAGTGCACAAATGACGCAGCAAGGCTAAGAAAAGTCATGTCCAAGGTCCAAAATATCCCTAGTTTTCTTAGAAGACCTGATAACACATGGACTGACTCATGCTCTGAAACTCTAGAGTCACTCATGAACACCCACTTTCCAGGGTGTTCTCAAATGACATCCCCAGAACGCGGAAACCCTAGCGCTAACGTTAGATCCAACATAGGAAATCTATTAGTAGATAATAGGAAGGTAATGTGGGCCATTGACTCATTCTCAGCATACAAATCTGCGGGTCCGGACGGTATCATTCCAATGATGCTCCAAAGTCCCAAAGACTTGATTGTGCCGATTCTAGTGGAAATATTCAGAGGTTGTCTAAACCTCACCTTTATTCCAACTAGTTGGAGAGAAGTTAAAGTAATATTTATTCCCAAAGCCGGTAAGCCCTCACACACTGAACCCAAAGATTTCAGACCAATAAGCCTATCCTCCTTTCTACTTAAGACTCTAGAAAGAATTATAGAAACGCATATCCGAACAAAACTGAATAACAATGTGATCTCTACAGCCCAACATGCATATATAAAGGGCAAATCAGTTGAGACTGCACTTCATGAAGTAGTCGGAACCATTGAACAGTCAATCCAATATAAAGAGTACACGTTGGCTGCATTCCTCGATATAGAAGGGGCCTTCAACAACGTTGAATACAATGCTATTCGCATGGCATTAAGTTCCATAAATATCGAGCCAACGCTATCAAACTGGATCGACTCCATGCTCCAAGCGAGAATAGTAAAAGCAGAAATGGGTGAAAGTACCCTAAAAGTAAAAACTTGTAGAGGTACACCTCAAGGAGGAGTGTTATCCCCTCTACTCCGGCTCTTAGTAGTTAACCAAATTCTGGTTAAACTCGACAGGAGCGGAATAAAAGCAGTAGCCTATGCCGATGACATCGTCATCATGGCTTCGGGAAAATTCACAACCACCCTTTGTGAACTTCTTCAGACAGCTCTAAACAAGCTCACCAGCTGGGCGAAAAACTGTGGGCTAAACGTCAACCCTACAAAAATAGAACTTGTTCTGTTTACGAGAAAACGTAACATTCCAGATATACTTCCTCCCTCCATTAATGGAATACCAATAAACTTATCTGGTACGGCAAAATATCTCGGAATTGTCCTTGATCGTAAACTCAACTGGAAAGAAAATTTAAAAGAAAGAGAAAGGAAAGCTCAAATCGCTTTCTACACTTGTAGTAGAATTTTTGGTAAAAAATGGGGACCTGGTCCCAAAACCATTCACTGGATGTATACATCCATAATAAGACCAATCCTCACATATGCCTGTCTAGTCTGGTGGCCATCATTAGAGAAGGCTTCAAACCTTAAGACCATGACCAAAATCCAAAGACTTGCTCTGGAAACCTTCCTATCGCTAGCCCCCCTAGATCTCTTTACTAAGGAGATGGCGGCCAAAAGCGCACTGCGACTCAAACAATGCAACAATTGGAAAACAGGCATATCAGGCCATAGAACCATCATGAACCATACAGATATAGACACCCAAACAGACTATACCCCCCCGCATATTGATTTCAATCCAGTGGCCCTAACAGTCTTTCCGACTAGAGAAAGCTGGGAGGAAAACAGGGTTATAAAAGAAAATCACATTTCCGTCTTCACAGATGGTTCCAAAACGGACGAAGGGGTAGGATCAGGTATCTTTTCAGACTACCCTAACATGAATAGATCAATAAAGCTTCCCGACTTCTGCAGTGTCTTTCAAGCAGAAGTACTCGCAGTGTGCGAAGCCGCGAAGCACCTTGCTACGCAAAACTTGATCAACAAAAATATTGACTTCTTCATAGACAGCCAGGCGGCCATTAAAGCTATCTCATCCATTATCACAAAATCCAGGCTAGTAGACAGCTGTCGCAGTAACCTTAGACTGCTCAGTGAGACAAACACAGTTAGTTTAACCTGGGTTCCTGGACATCGTGACATTATCGGTAATGAAATGGCGGATAAGCTGGCAAAAATCGGGTCAGCACTCGAATCCAGCGAAGCGAACACTTCAGTTCTAAAGCCACTAGAGCAAGAAAAAAGCAGAATCAAACACAATTTTCTAAAAATCGCCAATGACAGGTGGTCATCTTTAGAAACATGCCGAGTCTCTAGAAACCTTTGGCCAGATATTTCCAAGAAAAAAACAGAATTTCTACTCCAGCTAAGCAGACCTCGGCTCTCTCTGTTGATTGGCATTCTCACGGGTCACAACTCTTTGGGTACCCACATGATGAGAATGGGCATTAGCACATCCGACTTATGTAGAGGATGCCAAGATGAGGAGGCAGAGGAGGGATCTTTCCACTTCCTCTGTGAGTGTCCTAGCTTAGCCCACACTCGGAAAAAAACCCTCGGAGAATACTTCTTCGACGAACTGGGCGACATCTCTAACCTCCCACTGAGCAACGTCCTGAAATTTACTCAGGGCTCCAAATGGTTCAGTGGGAGTTCCCTACCACAATAACCATCCACCTCTCCAATCCTCCCATTTCCTCATCCTATGATTTCCCGGGGAGCACAATGGATCCTCGAGATCCGAGTGAGGTGTTGCCACTTGTGGCTGCACCCCCCATTCAACCTAACCTAACCTATGTATATGTGTAAGCTTAAGCGCTTAACTGAAACTGAAACCAAAACTTACGGAATTCCCATAAGTTTTCAGTTCAGTTCTCAGTTTTCTTTTTGATTTTGATTTTTCACAAATAAAATAAAAGCTCAACTGAACATCGAACTGACGTTTTTTAACTGAACTGAAAACTGAACTGAGAACTGACCATCCAAACAGGCTATTAAACTGACTTCAATTGAATCCCGGACTGATGTCTAAGAAAATACACTGTTTTTAACTGAACTTACAACTGAACTGATCACTGAACTGATTGCCTTAAAGAGCCTTAAGTTCATTGCTGAAGCAACAAAAATCAACATCTTTTCACTTTTAATGCAACTCTTCTGTCGAATTAAAGGAGGAAATTGTGGAAATGAAAATACGATACAGATCATTTACATTAAACATTTATCAAAAATCTGATGTTCCTGCTCAACTAAAACAAAAAATGAATTGAGGAAGACTTGACCCACCCCTGAGATTCGTGTGCTCTTTATAGTAGGCATGGGCGTAGCCAGGTAGGGGCAGGTAGGGGCAAATGCCCCAACCTAGGCCAAATGTCCTCGAAAAATTCTGCGTTTTTTAAGAAAAAACTAATCTTTGTCCTCGATTACATTTGGAGAAAATGCTGAAACAACGAGGACTTTTCAAAGAGAATTCTCGTAAGAAGCGATCGTAAAAAACGAGGACAATTTAGGAAAAAAGAGAAAAAAAGGAGTATCAACAAAAATTTTTATAAAAAAAAAAGAGGACAATTCGCATAACTGCTAAAAACGAGGACTTTTCAATTCAATGAGATTTCTCTAACATCTAGAAATATTACACGAGCATATTTGGGCATTTATATTTATAATTCTTCGAATCAAAAAAATTCGCCAGAAATTCTGAATCAGCTAAATGAGGCATTTTGAATGAGGCATTGCGGCAACAACAATTAGTCGCGATTGATCGTTCTAATCGTTCGAGAAGAATTCATGGGAACTAAATGCGATGGATGCTCCAACAACTGCAGATGAAATTGATCGCGCAGTCGTGAGTTGTGAATTTGAACCGAACAAATACGTAAGGCAAGGGTACGATGGCTGCAGTGCTATGGCCGGAAAAGAAGGAGGCGTTCAAGCACATATATCCGAAAAAAATACAAAAAAGCATTGTTTTTCCACTGCGCAAGCCACAGATTAAACCTTGTTGTTAATGATTTGAATACGGTCCCGGAAGTACAAAACACTATTAGCACCATCAAAGACATAATAAGATTTTTCCGATTTTTCGTTGGTCTCAAAAACACAGTGATATTTTTAATGCTTATAGTGAACGCATTACTGACTTTATCCACCGAAGGCAATGCAAAAACGCAATCAGCTGCATTTTAGCTACAATCTGCAGCAACGATATGCACTTCAATAATTGCCAAATATTCGGATATTCTCGAACCTGTCGTGAATGGCCTTCAATCTAAAAGTCTTGGCCTGCTCAAATGCAAAGACCATCTTGACAGAATATCAACTTTTATCTTTAGAGATTGGCCTGCTCAAATGCAAAGACCATCTTGACAGAATATCAACTTTTATCTTTCGAGATAAAAGTTGATATTCTGTCAAGATGGTCTTTGCATTTGAGCAGGCCAAGATAATTAGTTATCGAACCGCTGTAGATACCGTGATTGATGAAATTCTAGACGAGGCAAAAGAAATAGCGAACTCGATTGATATTGAATTGGATATGTCCAGACTAACCCAACGACAGCAGCATCGTTCAAATCAACCTCCATCGAATCCAAATATCGTTGCTAATTCGGTATTTGGATTCATTGATATCATCACTACTCACATTGCATCCATACACTATGTAGAAAAAAAACGTAGAAAGGTCGTTTACCACTTTGCGGCGAGTTAAAATCTGGTTAAGATCAACCATGGGCGAAAATCGACTAAATGGTAAAGTTTTAAAAAAACAATTTGGTTCATTTCAAATGATAAAGATGTTTTTATTTTTCTCAGGACTATGCATGCTCAGTGTGCATCGGAAAATGGTAAAGGAAAGAAAATTCAAAAGAGAAGATGAAGTCCTTAGGAAATTTGCTGAAAATCCCAGAAAATTGGTTTTATAAAACGCGAAATCAATGGTAAAATTTATAAAATAAATTGGATTCATTTCATATAGGTACTAACGATGTTTCTCTATTTTGTTAAGAAACCAAAAAATGATACATTTAAAGTATCTCTCAATATTCTTGTCAATAAATATGTCCTACTTTTTTTTTTCAAAAAAATATCCTCGTTTTTTCATTGACTTTTGAGAAATTGTCGTCGAAAAAAGACCTTAAAAAAATTCCTGGCTACGCCCATGATAGTAGGGGAGCCCAGGAAGCTAAATTTGCAGTTACTAAAGCGTCATGGACCATGGTCATGGGGACTTATTAGATTGTGAAGTCTACGTACAAAAAGGAAAAAATGTGTATGGCAGTTTTTCATTTTAGTGGGGCTATGAGTGTGTATGAGCCGTTAAAAATTAAAAAAAAAAAACAGTCGCATTGAAATACTCGAGTGCGTCAGATTTTTATACAGAGTGATCAACTTGATGTCTTCGTCCTCCAGGATGATAATCTGACAATTGTATGGGGGCGAACTCTTAGTCTGACAATTTTAACTGATTTTTTATTTTTAAATTTCTATAGCTCAGCGGCATTTCATGGGATCGCTTTAACCAAAGATGGTTTTTTCTCAAAATTGAACGTTCTACAAAAGTGTTTATTTTGGCAAAGTCGTTACTCATACCGGCCAGGTAGTACGGGCCACTAAAACAGATTTTTCCATAAAATTCAAGTTATTTCACAGTTATCACGAAAATAACTAAAGCTACGGAAAAATTATAAGTCACAAACTTATAGAGAATTTAGTTTCCTACAAAAAAGGTCTTTTGGACCAACTTGCTAATATCAATACTAAGCGAGATATTAACCATCATGTATTATACCTTTTATTGACGATTTTACCTAAATCGCATCAAGCAAAATGTCAGATTATATGTTTTCCATAATCCTGATAGGATTACCTTCAAAATAAAAAATAAAAAATCGAGCTCGAGTATTCCAAAATGTTGATTTTTATTTACATCTTTGTGACTCGCCTACTTACTTAGGCCCCGCTCAAATTGTCAGATTTATTGAAATATACACTCTTCTGGATGTAATCAACCTACCATCTTTTAACCTGACGTGCTCGAGTATTTCCGAAGATCCACTTTTTTTTACTTATCTGATGGGCTGTCCTCAACGAACGCGCTAACATTAAGGTTTCATATATGGTAGGAGTACATTACAGGGTGCAAGGTTTCTCCCCATATGATTTTCTGACGCGCTCGAGTAACGCGCAAAGTCCCTTCCTGGGTTCCCCTTATTATAATCATATGCGAATCCTGTGATGGTTTACTTAGCAAATTTTTTTTTTTTTAACTACCAGACAACATTCCTCCTAGTTTTCGCATGAGGTTTATAAAAACCCAGCTCAAAAGTAAACAAAGTTTTCAGGGACTTTTCCGCTTCGAGTTTGCTCATCCTACTTTGCATTACATTAACCAATTCATTTTATAAGACGAACAAGTTTATGGTATCAAAACAAACAATCCAACTCAAATGGTAGGTATTTTGCACATGTCCACCATTTACAGTAACCCATAAAACTCATACTAGTTCCAAGCTTTACATGATAAAGGATAATATTGCATCGGGCTGGTACAGAAGATTTTGTACATCAACAACAGTACCACCTGCCACTTCCAACAAAGGAAAGTCAATGCGGATCTCATAGGAAATGTTTTCGGTTAGAATTCCAAGTGAGCTTTCAAGCTTAAGGAGTTTGTAGAGCTAAGCCCTTAATTTCCCCTTAAGGGGGCTCTTTTATTTAAACAAAGTCGAAATGAAGCTTAGCAAACACATTCAACAAACACTAATTTCATACTTTAGAGTAGCAAAAAAAAAATTCAACTGCAAATGATTCAATCATCTCCAACAGCTGACTGCTTTCAAGATAAATCCACACTTGACACGTTTCATTTTATCAATTGTGTCTCCCCAATGGAGATGTTACGAATCTCAATAAACCGAAAGCTCATGAAGATGTAAGAATTAGTGGGCCATCAGCTCACAGAAAACGCCACGCTACTGGCACAACAGGTCACTTCCTCAATTAGACGCAGTCATTGCATTTCAGTTGTCTATCACGAGATATATCGTGATGGATATGAAAAGCGCTATTACTTTTATTTATTTTACATAAAAAACACTCACTTCAATGGAATCACACACAAATGACCGTGGGTTTTTGTATAGACATTAGACAAGTTTCTAGGGAGAGAGCATTTTCCATAGTCGCTGGTGTTGTTTTGATCATGGCAAATGGTTAATCGAGTAGATCATCGTTTTTGATTTTTTTGATTTTTTTTTTTTTTTTGTCTGTGCAAACCTCACTTGAATACTAATTCCTAAGAAATGGTTTTTGTTTTTCTGGCATTGTGACGGAAGTAATATTGTACGTGATTTGGAAATGTGATTATCAACAATCGGATACGGAAATGGGTTTCAAAAAGGAATGAACACTCCATTCGTTTGTGTTTGCACAGAGACGGCAATCTACATAGTTGAGCTTTTTGAAGGAACTGCCAAAAAATAAACTCTTTTAAGGAAAAAAGGAATGTGCGAACATTTTGTTCACTGAAAGGGCCACCCACTTTCAACTTCATCTCATAGTTGACTAAGGAAAAGTTAAATTTTAATGTGCCCGTAGACTACTTGTTGTCAACAAGTGAAACTGGCTACACAATTGTTAAGTTTGATTACTGCCATTGTACAGTTGTGATTTGAGTTGGATCCCGCTCGTTGAAGGCTCACGTAGTGCTGCTTAAAATTCGAATGGACTTCCACAAAGTGTGGGTGTCTGTTTTTTAATGTGATTTTCGATGGGAGGTTCAGACGAGACCCAATTGCTTCACAGTGGGGTGTTCCTTTGGAAAGTCCGTATGGAGTGGTTCTCCCCAATAATTCATGTCAAATAAACGAAACGAGAAAATGCCTTATCAACTTTGTTGACGGTATCGAATGTTTTTGCTTTCGAATATTTTTCTGATGATACAAAACAAGGAAATTTCCGCTTTTTCTTTTATAATCAACGGTCACATCAAGGGATTATCAATAATGTAATAATGTAATGTTTTGAAACACAGTGCAAGTATTAAGAAAAATAAGAGAAGATTTAATTGGAGACACCGATGAACGGTACTATTGAATCGCAATGTAAGGGAAAAACAAAGTTGGGTAAGGCATTCCACGTTTGGTTAGCGTGCCTTAAATATGAATTTCTATATTTGACTATACGTCCGAAAAAAGGTTCAAGTTGGAACTGATAAGTATTCTCAGCGAGGCGGGTGTTGAGGGTTGAGGAGTGTAGCTGTTTCTAGACAACGCGGTAAAAGAGAGAGAAAGAGAGTTAACGTTCTGACGATGCTCAATCGATTCGGTCCATTCTACAATTGAACTTTCAACTATCAGTTTTAACGCTCTGCCAAAAAAGCGCAAAGATTTTTGAGGAGCAGTTGCCTTGAAATGAGAATTATACTCCAGCTTCGGGCAGATGTAGGTCTTATGAATTGTAGCCAGATCAGAAGGGGTATGATCTCATAAGACTTAAATACTTTGCAGCATTTTTGATGACTTCAAATATGTGGTCATTCCGACGAAGATCATCGTTTACACCAAGTTCCGACAGCTTTTCGATTTCTTGAACGCAATTCCTATGTTCTGTAACTATCGCATCGATAACATCGATCGAGAACCAGAGAGAACCGGAACGAAAAAATACTCAATTCATTCAATTCTGTTCCGTTTTCCATCGTTCATCGCCGGCTTTTATAGAGGCGATAGTTACAGAACAGGGGCACGGGTATCATTCGTGGATAATGGCAATGGAGGAATGTCAAGTTTTAAAGAAAAAATAAAGCATTGGGTTTTTGAAGAATTTCATTCTACTCGGAATTTATAACCCCATGTAACAATGCTGCCAAGAACTCAAAGAGCTAATCATACGCAACCGTTCCAGTTCCAAGTTCAGAGAACAGGGACGAGAACTTTGATACGAATATGAGAACAAATGTGAGAATCTGAGTGTTGAATTATCAGCTTAACAGCTAAGAGGACTAGAAATTTCAGACAGGAGATCATTAATGAACATAAGGAAAAAAGTGGGAGACAAAACGGTGCCCTGAGGCACACCAGCATTTATAAAGTGTGCATCAGACTAAAACCGTCCGATATAATTTGTATTGAAAGGTCGGAAATGGAGTTTCTAATCAAAGGTAGAAACAAGTCATCTATACCAAAAGCACGCAATTTCGATAAGAGAGCTCGATGACAAACTATATCAAATGCCTTAGAAGTATAAATAAAAAATAGAAATAGGGTGGCGCAACAGAGCAAGGAGCCCCTGGGCCTAGCGCACTTCTCACAACCATGCCTTGTGAGGGAATGGAAGAGACCTATAGTTTTCTCCCGGTTCCGAACGGCTAATCGAGAAAGCGCTTTTCATGGCAATGAATTTACTAAGGGAGGGCTTCGCTTCCCAATTCCTCGCGAAGGGCGATACCCGTGGAAAAACATTTTCGCTCTGCTGGGATTCGAACATCGAACCTCTGGGTTAGCAGGTGGACATGTCAACCATCACGCCACGGGTACCACTTAAAAGTATAGAGCGCAAGAATTTTACTTTCTCCAAAACAATGTAAAGAATGGATCCACTTTTCAGTGCAATAACCCATCAAATCACCAGTGGACCTTTTGCTACGAAAGTCGTACTACAGGTAATTAAGAAGCTTTCGTTCTCCTAGATATTTTGTAAATTGACGATTTATCAACGTTTCCATGACCTTGGAAAAAAAGAACGTTAGTGAAGTTGGATTGTAGTTGGGGGGGGGGGGGGGGGGAAGATTTGCCTTTTTAAGGGACGGGCTAACCAAATGCGGTTTAACACCTGCTCGGGAAGAGCCCAGAAGAATAGGATAGATAGATTATTTGAATGATGTTTGATGACCAGGTTGAATTGTAGTTGATAATCAACTACGATAGATAGAATAGCCTTCACAGTGGTTTTGCCAGCGTAGGAGAACATCTCTTCAGAATAAAGACGGGGATACCACCTGAACCAGCGGATTTGAGTATACTGATATCTTTGAAAACTCTACCAACTAAGCGAGTTCCAAAAAAATCACAGAATTTATAGATTTAAGCTCAGGTGGAACATATAAACTAAGGTAGAGGAGGGGTGTGGCAGAGGATTAAGTTTGTGACTGGGTTATTGGGGTTGGGAACCCCCACTGTACCATTTGGAGCCCGGTATGAATTAAAGTATGCTGTTTGGTGGCAGGGATGTCGCCCAGATTATTGAAAAAGTATTCTCCCTGTATTTTTTTTTTCTTCTCCTCTGTCTTTTCGCCTTGTCATCCCCTACATAAGTCGGATGTGCTATTGCTCATTCTCATCCTATGGGTGTCCAATATGAGTTGTGACCCGTCAGAATGCCAATCAATGAAGGGAATAGAATCCTGCTAAGCCGGAGGAAGAATTCTGTTCTTTTTTTTTTCTTGGAAATATATGATCATAGGTTTCTGAAAACCCGGCATGTTTCTAAAGATGACCACTTGTCATTGGCGGTTTATAGAAAAATTTTTTGGATTCCGTTTTTTTGTTGTTCTAGTGGCTTGCGAACTGAGGTTTTCGTTTCACTGGATTCGAGTGCTGCCCCACCATTTCATTTCCTGTTATTTCATTATGTCCTGGAAGCCATATTGTATTACTGAATTCGACTTGTAGAATCATCGGTGGACTTCAGCAGTCCTGAATGAGCTACTCCGACATATTTGGTTTAATGTTTTTTCAGGGTCTTGCAACCCTAGGACAGGGTATTGAAGTAGAGATGGTGGCAAATGACCACTTGGCACACTCCTGCAGCAGGGTACTGACACTGGATAATCCACCCCTTTATGTCCGAAGGGATCCCAAAAGGACCTGGCCCGCAAATCTTTGGGGTTGTGTGTGAGGCTTACCAAAAGTTTCTGCTTCTTTTGGACACAACTGTATTTTTTTTTTACTTACTTTATGGTCATGCAAAAACTTGGTCCTTTCTGTTACAAAATTACGAAATTGGATTATCAATTATAGATCTTTTTTAAATATAATTATCTTCTATACATCTATATATATATTATATATTATAATAAAAACGTAACAGTTTGTTTGTTTTTGCACGCTAATCTCAGCAACGGATTATCCTATCTAGATGAGGTTTTCAGTAATATATTGTGGTAAGCTTCACTTAACATTTAGTTTTTATTTCATATCAATCGGTCGATAAATAAAAAAGTTATGCCAAGTCTTGCGGACGAAGTCGCTGGCACACCTAGTAATTAAATATAATTGCTTAATCGCCCCTTACATTTCGGATCGAACCCCGAATTCTCTTTGGGGATAATTCTTTTGGTTCTGCGACGAACAAAGTTGCTCATACCGCTGAGAATTACGTAAGATCTCATATCAGCTGGTGTATCAACGTTTCCGACTAATTACAACTTCGAAAGTAATTATTCAGGCCGTCCCAATTTACCGTCTCATTTTGCCACACAGTTCACCTTTTTTACCGTGAGGGAGTACGTAAAATCAACCGATACGACATAATGGTCCGATTCGCATAGAGGAGATGGTCCTATTGCACTGTATTTTACGGAATTAAATGTGGGAAGTTAGCGGAAGTCTCAGGTGCGGGGGCTGTAAGCTTAAGTTAATGGCTTTTTGAGTTCTGATTTATTATCTGACGAACATCCCTCATAAACGGCAAGACGAAAGGTCTTCAACGCTATATTTCGTAGTGTTTTGATCCCTTTTAGAGTTCCACCAGGAAGCCGTGGTGCACCAAGCCTGTAGATAGAGCCAATAAACACCCATGTTATTAGATAATCGGTCACTCACTATGTTTGAAGTAACAAATATGCTTCCAGAACTTAGGGAATATGTTTCGGTTTCCTGAGTACAAACTTAAATCATATTTTCAAGGCAGAAATTTCATATCCAAACACCAAGACCATAAATTGAATAGAGCACCCTTAAAAGGAACTTAAGTGCTTTTGTTTCCCGTATATTTACAGACATCAACGATGTGAGTAAGTGGCCATAACAGTATGTTCAACTATGAATCAACTTCTCACCTATTTGCACGTTTATACAAATACTTTTCCGATCATAAACGAACGCAGCAAGCACCTTTATACAAACAATCAATTCTCAAAGGAGCATTTCCAGGAGCTTGTGAAACGTTTAAGCCAAGATCCGACTCCGACACCAAACTTTTGTAACAACAACATTAACACAAAGAGTTAATGTCAGAAACGTGATTTTCTCCAATTGCACACAACAAACAACACAACGACGACGACCATGGCTGATTGGCAATATTATAAAAGTGCACTCGTGCATTCGTTTTGCTTCAATTATTTTTTTTTTTTTTATTATTATTTTTTAGAGTTGCATTTTTAATCTCAAAGTGACATTTTTTTCTCTCTCTTTTATTTTTAGACGCGCCATGGTGTATGATTTGTGTCATGCAAACTAAACATGTCTCAAACCAAACAACCAGGGTTAGGGATAGCGTTTGATGTAATTTTTGTATTTTTTCTTTCTTTTTTTATTCGATAACGTCATCAACCAGATATTGAAAGGAAAAATAATATAAAAATATTTTTGAATGGCGGAGCATGATCTTGGCATAAAGTGTTTGAAGGTGTGGTATCGCATACTGTGCGGGCAGACATTGAATTCCTTTGATTCTTGGTAAGTTGGGTATGTTGTTCGGTATTTGTTATTGGGAATACCTTCTTTGGGTTCGACTTTATGAAATAAATTCTGAAAAATACTGCGACTTCAATTGGGATTGTGTCAGAGGTGACAGAATGTGGGGTAAGCCGAATAAAAATTAGAACAGCTTTTGTCATAAAATGGTACCTACGACTGAGAGGTTGAATTTTATTTTAGTTTTCGTGCCTTCACTTGGTAAGAAGCGTCTAATTACACAAACAAGAAATAAAGCGAAGTAAGAACATTTGAATACAGATCGACAGACTGACCATTATCAACGGCATACTTCGTGTAGAGCACACTCAACTCCAAAGATTGTGTCAAATCTTACGCTTATAATATACAAGCGCTTAACAGCATATTTTTCCCACAGATATGGAAAATAGTACGGGTTTTGCCGATTGCAAGGAAGACCTATACTTCATCCTAGTGGATTAAAGCCTGTTTTCCACCTTGTTTTTTCCAAGATAATGCGAAAAAACAAATAGTTACCACACTTAATCCGGCGGGCATTACAGTTTGGGGTGAACCTGGGCCTCAACCCAACATCTCTCTAACGATTACAATTTCGGACGAGCTCTCGCTCCAGTGGCCTGTAACACAAACCTACAAGTACTTGTCATACAAGTGAACTATAACAGGTGTAAGAAAATTTTTTAACGCAAAGCGTATAGTTTCTTCTACGAGTGTATAATGGACATCCCACAATTGGATCTTGACTTGTAGATTTGTAACTTTGTTTTACAGGCTCCTGTTCTGAACTCTAAGTCGGTTGAGGTCTTCTATCACTTAATTACGCCACCTAAGTCGAGTTCTTTCACTTCTGCGATTTCCCTTCAATGCACTTTCAAAAATGGAGCTAGACTTGGACATTGAAAATGTAAGCCTATGGAAAGGTCAACTTTATAAGTTAATTACAATGGTGGATGAAAAGCTTAGAGAGAAATATGTCGAAGATGCCACCAGCTCTGTACACCGAGTTGTTTACAGTCGCCTATGCCATAACCTAGGACAAAGAAACTACTTCAAAGACCAGAATAGTGTGGAGCATATCTCGATGATGGTGAGACTTCGTACAGAACTTTTACATTTGAATTATATGCCACATAGAGAGGACCTTCCCAGCTTATGCAGCCTGTGTAATCGGGGGGAAAGAGAAGATATTTTCCATTTTCTAGGAAAATGCCCGGTTTTAATAGAAACTAGGAGCTTTTTCTTCGGATGCAATTATTTAACCGACAGTGAAATGATAGAGTATTTAAACGAAATGGATGTGCAAAAACTTTTCATGTACTGCAAAGTAGCGCAAGCTTACAGAAACAGAATTCTCTCCGGAAACTTTTGAAGTAAGAAAAAGTAATAATAATTAAAAAAAAAAAAAAAAAGAAGCAAAATAAGAAAAATTTGTTTAGGATATTTAAGAGTTTTAGACACAACTAATTTATTTATGTAATTTATTTGGATTGTCAACCGGGCAGACGGCATTGCCATGCTTTATTTGATTTTGTAATACATAACTATATTTGAATAAGAAAATAAAATCTATTTACTACTACTACTACACTTTCAAAAACCTGTCGAGCCGGCGCCGGCGTTTTGAAGTCCATCCGCTCTACATGTCCCGGCCATCGTAGCCGCGCGATGCGTACACACACAGCTGTGCTCTTGTCTCGTAATAGCACTTACAGGATACAGCTCATTGCTGTATCGTCTTCCCCGAACATTTTCTTCAAATATGAGACCAATGATCATTCGGATTACTTTCCTTTCTAAACGACCAATGCTTTCCTTCTCCGCTTTCGATAAAGCAAATCCTTCAACGCCGGACGGCCGTAACGCAACACTGGGATCATCAGGGTCTTTTAAAGGGTTAAGGTTATGGTGTCTATTCAGACAAAATGAAATTAAACATCTCGCTTCGTCTTACAGATCATTTTAGCGTGTTCCAAGCGGGGTCTTCAGAGACAACATGATATCTAAAAAGGATGAATGCATCTTCTCAGACAGTCAGGTGGCCAACAAATCACTGGCGTCAAATTCCTTTAACTCTGTTCGATCCCTTAACTGCCGCCGATCATTTCTGAGGGAGATGTCAGAGCAGTTTTACATTCACTTATGCTAGGTGCCGGGGCATAGAGACACTGCAGGAAACTACAAAGCAGGTGAACTCGCCAGAAACTGAACACTTCTCCCCTTCTTATCGAAGCATACGAACGAGAAAACTAACTGAGATGGTCAAGCAGCTTAAACGGTCGAACGGCTTGTGTCTCTCTCAACAGAAAACACATAAGTGTGACGATGGGTGTCATCACGGGACACTGTCTTATTGAAAGATATGCCGCAAGGAGTCAACTCAAAAGTTTTTTGCAGAAGCTATATGGATGAGAACGAGGAGGAGGAGACCATACCCCCTTCTCTTTTCATACCCCGCTTTAGCTCACAAACGTACAGGATTCACCTAGGTTCGTATTTTTTTGAACCCCCTTCCCTGAAGCGGGATCATTGCCAGCTAGAATTGGTCCCGCTAGGATAAGCATACATTATATCTTCTGTGGTAAAACAATGGGCCCAACGGGCCCAAGTGTTTTAGCCGAGCTAACAGTCACTTTAACCTACCCTAACAAGGGCTACCTTCACAATTGCCGTCCTTATCCAAAAAAGCAGCGACTAGGAAGAGTAACTCTCCATTTGATCACCACACTGATGTTCTTTTTCGTGTCTATAGTGGATGCACGGAAGACGAAGTCCTGTACTACCTCGAAGTAATGTCTGTCTATCGTGACGTTTTGCCCAACTCGTCGATATTCTGTGTCCTTATTTGATGACATCATATACTTCGTTTTGCCATCATTAACCATCACACCCTTTTTTGCCGCTTCTGTTTCAATGCTCGCGAAAGCACCTATGACATCACGCTTCCTTCTTTCCATTACGTCAATATCGTCTGCGCAGGCGAGTTATTGTACAGACTTTTGAAAGATTGTTCCTCTAGTGTTTACGTTTGAGTTTCTTACAATCTGTTCAAGTATGATGTTGAAGAAATCGCATGACAGTTTGTCGCTTTGCCTAAAACCCTTTTCGACATCAACGGTCTCGGTGAGTTCTCTACCGATCTTGATGGAGCATCGTGAATTCTAAAAAGTTATCCTTCACAGTCCTACAAGTTTTGCAGGGATGCCGAAACTAGACATGGCTCTGTACAGCTCGCCTCTGTAAATACTGTCATACACGGCTTTGAAATCGATAAAAAGATGGTGAATATCGATATTATATTCTCGGGTTATTTCCAAGATCTGAAGAAAGGGAAATTTTGGTCAATTGTGAACTTCTCTGGTGAAAAACCACATTGATAAGCCCCTATCAAATTGCTGACGTGGGGTTTCTGACGTTCACATATTACAGCAGAAAGCAGACAAGATCTTATAAGCGACGTTAAGGAGGCTTATCCCTCTGTAACTGGCGCAATTGTGAGGGTCTCCCTTCTTTAGGATCGGGCATACGATACTGAGGTTCGATTCATCGGGCATGCTTTCTTCCGACCATATCATGAAGATCAGTTGGTGCATGCTCCTTTCCAACTGATCTCCAGCTGCCTTGAAAAGTTCGGCATCAAGGCCATCTGCACCTGCAGTCTTATTTGATTTAAGTTTGCATATAGCAAGCTTAACTTCTTCTCGTCGGGAGGACGGCATTCTTGATCATCGTCCAGGCTGAATGGGGCAATCTGCCTGACAGCGGAATTTGTGTCCTCATCGCCGTTAAGCAGTCTGCAGAAATGATCTTTCCAGATCCTCAGTAGCGACTGTGACTCTACAACAATATTTCCCTGCTGATCTTTACAGGCTTGGGTTCGAGGCATGCCACCTTGGCAGAGGCTATTTACCTTTCGGTAAAACTTCCGAATCTCATTCCTGTCATGGCACCTCTCTATTTCCTCAAACGAGCGCTTCTCATGCTGCTTCTTTTTCTTTTTGAGAATTCTGTGTTCTTGCCTTCTTTTCTGCTTGTAAATCTCGTTATACAGATCGTAAGCAGCCTTCGTTTGATTTTGCATCAGCATTTGTCGTGCTTTTTGTTTGACCTGCATTTACCTGCCTGCATTCTTCATCGAACCATGGGCTTTGTTTTGGAAGTCGAGTTAAATCTAAAAAATTCGACATTTTTGGTAAAAATAAGGTATAATTCCTAAACGCAAGCCTTGCTAAGCAAGTTTCATGCTAAGCAGGAAAAAATCCAAAACAACATCAGTAATGCAATCAAAGGTTCGCAAGTGTTCGTTGACAGTTGCACAAATTCACTTACAACTGCGGTAAAAAAGGCATCTACTACGTTTTGGGACTTTCTACTTTAAAGGGATGATGTCGGCATTTAGGAGAACTGCTTGCGTTTTGCAATTCGCCCTAAAAAAATGATACCCAAAACGATGTTACTTGACGTTTAGTGATATACGATTAAGGTATACGATAATACTGCTGTAAGCGCGAGGTTCAATTCGCCAATCGTAATTGGTGGATAAATCTCTGAACTTAAAGAAAAACCTGTTAACATCACTGGTGGATGGTAACTCATAGAGAAACCAACGCGGCGAAATCATAGGTATTATGCTTTTTCTGCTTTCCTCTTTTTCCTGTTTTTTTTTTCTCTCTTGTCAACCGCTGCAGTCCTGAATTATCTTTGTTTTCTTGCTTCTATTTTCCGTTAACTCACTTTTTTTTATTTTCTCATGACACCATCGTCGTCAACAGCACAACACATCATCGTTTGGTTGGGTTGCCGCATCGCTTAGATGCGAGTATCTGCAATACAAACATACATCTATGCTCCTCCATCACCTGAGAGTTATATTGAGTATTTGAGTGTGTGTGTGTGTTTGAATTAGACTGTCAGCATTGGTATTTGGTAGTAGTACTCTTGGCTCTTTCTCTCGCAATTAAACTCTACTCTTTTCTTTACAGTTCATATACCGGTTGATAACGAGCTAAAAATTAAACCGGTCGGTGCCTGGTACCGAGATCTCCGTCCAACCGACCAAAGTGATTGCGGTCGCGTATTTATTTTCAACATACCTACGCGCTATAGCTTATTTGTTGTTGTTTTGCTCTTAACTCTCGCTTGGTTGTATCGTTGCTTTTATTGTATATTTGTGTTTTTTTGTTGTTTCATTGCTTCCACTTTGGTTGGTGATTTTCTTTTTTATGTGCTATTTGTAGGTACTGTTTGTAGCATATTCATAAAGGTGGGCATGGGGTATAGAAAAGATAGATTTAGTCAGGTTGGATGAGGTAGGTGTAGAATGGAGATAGACGCGATAGAGGGAATTCAAGCAACAGGCTGTTGGCGAAAGAAAATATATCTTTGAAGATCGAGCATTCACATTTCACACACATTCTGGTTTTGTGTTAGAATTTTGTTACGGCGGAGATCACCCGGCCCCACAAGTGTGACGTTGAGACTGAGTAAACATTTTTGTGTATCGAAGTGATTAACGGCTTAGTTGAGTTGGTTGATTGCTTTGTGTGTTTGAGAGTCTTATGATTTCTATGTGACGCGGAGTCCTCTTGACATGGAGCGTTTCAGAAATTGGTAAGTTAGTTAATTTCGAACTAATGAACTACATCGTTTGGACGTTGTGGCACGATTGATCAACGCTCAAAGGTTGTAAGTTGTTCGTACATATCAAATGCTAAAGCTTGATGTTTTCTTGAGGAATAAATAAAAATACGCAGTCAATTAAAAGTTCTTATAAGATTGTTTACTGGCAATGTTACAATTATGTTGTAAAAATCCGGCTCGAAGGACCAAACCAAAAGCTTCACAGACATAATTCGAAAAACACAAGTTTGGAAAGAGGAATCAGAGGTGCCTTGGAAGCATACTGAAGCTTCTTGGAGTTATTTATTTACAAATTTGAAGAGATCTCTCATTACATTCATCTTTCGGACTTGCAGTTACATATGCAACGAGCAGAATTGATTAATGAACAAAAAACATCTTTCCTTATTGGGAGCAGAACACTTCCATTAGGGAGAGCCTTCGACGTGCTCTAAAAGGGCTGAGCCTTCGTGAGACTGTAATTCACTTAGCCTTGAGCCGAAATAGAGATGAGATGTTATGCAGAGGGTTCACTGTAATTCACAGCTTCATGCCTCCCAACTGAAGGCAGTTCCACTGACGTTGGACGACATATAAAGGGTTTTCTTAGGCATTTTGGTTTTTGTCTGGCAACACTTTTATGGGGCTGTTCTTTCTGACAGCTGTCACTTGGTTCACGCCCAATTTGATTCGCCATTTCATAACAAAGAGAGGTGCTTGGGAAGAACGTTCGCAAATTGTGCAAATTTGCTTCCAAAGTAATGGTTCGCTTCTCGCAACGTATCGGCCGCTGTATCCAATATTAGGTCGACATAATCGCCAAGCAGAGACAGAAATTCAGCATCTGGTCGGTTTCGCTCCTCGTGTACTTAAGTGGATAAAGCATATCGCCAAACAGTCTACTCCGAAGTCGTGAAATTCGTGTTGCTTCGTTTAAAACGAGACCACTCAGTCTTTTTTACCGATGAAAAAGGTATACGAAACATCCTTGATGATTTTCGTTTCTAAAAAACATGAGCAAAGTTCTCGAAAATCAACAACTGTGGGAATCTAAGCAGATTCCAAAAGAGATTTCAGTGTTAAACCATCGAATTATTAAATGACTGAAGTTCATTATTTCAAAATGAGTTGCTTAATACTAACTTATCAACCCATGCTTTAAACTATTGAAGACTCATTTGAGATAAAGAATGTGTAACTGGATAATGGATATGCACGTTTGTTAAGAGGCTTCAGCACTTGAGCATTTGGGCGAGATGATGGTAAGCCAAAATATGTGCTGACTCGTATCAAGCCACGGATGTCAAGAATGGTCAAACAAAAACATTTATATCAAATTAAATGACGTTTTGTAGAGAAAACAAATTTGTGTTTATGGCTGATATGCGTAGTATCAGAAGCATTCAACTTCAGCTACAGACCGACCCACAAAAAGTACAGTACCTAAACTCTGCATTTCTGCAAGAATTGATACTGGAGAAACCGAAGAAATTGTATTCTCTCCGACATGCATTTTCACGCTGCAACTACTCCGAAAGTTTAAGCATGACATAATCACACATCACGCAAACTAAAATAATTTTTCCCATCCACGTCTTCGAGAAACTTCGATGTACAATTGGGAAGTTGGAAGCGCAAAAACAGACTACTGTCGACCATATGTCGAAGCTTGAACCATTCCCTTACTTACAGCATATTGCCTTTTGAGCGAACAACATCAGACGAATGTGCAAACAATCTCATCTAAAAACGCTCCCTTACACTCTTTACGTCTTTTTCGAAATTCACAGCTTTGGATATTGGAGCTTACATCCACAAATCCAGTAATAGCTACAACAAATAAAATCTCATCGAAACCGGAACTGTTTTATTTCAGATATGCTGAAAAAACTTCTCGTTTACTTTTTATCGCGGAACCTTGGAACCATTTTCATTGAGTTGCTGAGGTTCAAGCCTCACTCAAGGAATATGCTCCGAAAATTTAGACCTGCTCTACCCATTCTCGTTTGTATTTTCTTTAATTTAGGCAATTGCTGAGGTGGCAACAGCAGGCCTTTGGAGAAGAATTGGACCTTCCACTAAGACATCAAACGCTGCTATGAAAAGACTCTTCCCACTTAGGCTTTCGGAATCGGCATACATTTCTAGCCCCGGGGGATCCATAACTTTGTTGTGCTGGTCTATTCATTAATTTATTTATTTTATAACAAACCCAGCACCGAAAAGTAAGGTTGCGATCATTTTTCGAAGCGTAGGCAAGATCGATCTCAGTTACTACATTCGACAGGCGTTGCAAAGCTAGTTGGAGTGAGTTACACAAAGAATGTGAGGTTCTGGGATTCTCCAGGAAGTTCTCCACCCCTTCTGATATGGCTACAATATATATAATAATTCCTTCATTAGCCCAAAACTGGAGTATAACTCCCATATCTAGTCAGGTGCTCCTCAAACGTCTTTGTGCCTGCTTGATAGGGTACAAAATAGAGCGTTAAAATTGACAGGTGATAGTTCAATCGTAGACTCGATTGATTCTCTTGAACATCGTCGAAACGTTACCTGTCTCAGTCTCTTTTGTCGCTCTAGTGAAATAGCCAGCTGCATTTCTCCCCTGAAATAATTTAGCCGCAACACCCGCCTCGCTTGAAATGCTCAACAGTCTTGAGGTAAACTTCGAACATACAGTCAAGTACAGAGATTCATATTTTAGTCGCTTCACCCGAATGTGGAATGCTTTACCTGTTTTTGCCCTACATTACGATTCACAAAAATTCAAAAGCAACGTGCATCGGTGTCTCTTTTCAAATCCGCTCCTATTTTCCTAAGTGCTCGCACTTTGTTCTATAACATTATAAGGGTAGTCATAACTTGATTTGATTTGTGCGCTATTGATACTGTTGGGTCTTAGGTAAAGCTCAGAGCCTAAGATGCCGTGAAGAATACTGTCGTATCTCTAAGGATTAGAATCTTAACTGAGCTACGCGTCCAGTTTTACTTCGCTATTATTTATTAGCTCTGCATTTCTATTTCATTAAAACAAAAAAGAAACAAATGGAAACTGTATAACAACACTGCTCACTTCTTCGCCGCTTGTACCACAATTAAGGTTGGCAGAGCAGCTTAGCTTTTTCGTTTTTAAAGATATACATAAACTGGAGACCGCAGTGAAATGCAACGTTTAGCATGTTTTAAAGCCAGTTTCGAGACCTTTTCATACACCAAAGGGGTTCAGAAACGGTAAACTAACAATAGAGACTTAACAAAGTTACCACAGACGAATGAATACCCGGCCTAGCATGGTCAGGTTACGGCCAAGCACCAGCTCTATGTACATTATTCCATCGAGACTCCCCAGGTGGGGATGTTTGGTTTGAAATTGGTGGGTGTTTGTGGTAAGATGCACGGTAGTCTGAGTGCAAAGATGCCCACTAAAGCGAAAAATGTCATATTTATCTATTCAAGCTCTTTATTCATAGGATTGTGACTGTGAGTGAAGTGAGATGGGAGGTAGAGCATACAGCATATACCTAATACCTAGTAGTAGACCAGGATGACTTGGTGCGGAAATACTGCATTATAATCTTGATCTCTCGGTGACCTATGAATGCTGTGTGAAGAGAATTGCTTGCAACTATTGTTGATCGTCTATTGTGTTTTGTGTGTCTCTGCGTTGTAGTTTTCCTTCTTTTCTTTTTGTTTTGCTTTTAGCTGAACACAATGTGAAATCAGTTTGTGTTCTGGAAAAAACAGTGAATGAACTTACTTTCTTCATTTGCTGCAATTTACAGAGATGGCTTACGTAATTTATATTTTATTAAATTGTGCTGTGTACGGAATTGGAGATTGAGTAAGATTGCCAAGCGCATAGCGCATACAGCGACTGGCACTGGACGGTCTTATTATTTTTTATTATTATTTTGTTTTGTTTTAGCTAAGTCGGACTTAATGCCAGGGAATGCTGTCCCACGCTCTGAATTAGGCATGTGAGCTTGGCTGTACAGGCGTAGCGTTGCATAAGAAAACCTTTGTTATTGAATTAAGAAAAAGAAAATTCCTCTTGAGTTGAAAATGCTCACGGAGAAATGTGGGAGGACTGTTAATTTGGTTTACAGTTTTAATGAGACCTCTTAGAAGTTGTTAAAGGTTTGGTATGAGTTTAGATGTGAGAAAATGTCAAATGTCATTTTCATGCATCTGGTTAACTTCTTTTAGACACAAACAAGAAGCAGAAGAAGGCATGCCAATTTGAAAGCTTTAATCAGAAGAGTGTCTCAAGAGTTTTTGAGTGAACGTGGTCCCAAAATGCAAAAGTCGCGGCAAAAATTAAAATGTCTTAGTTTTTACTGTTTAAAATTTTGTTTTTGGATTAATGTTGAGGTAAAAAAAGGTCTCGCTGACTCCAGCGGATAACGGATAGTTGTGCTCAACTTTTTGTTAAACCAAAATTGCCGCAAAATTGTAGCTGCAATAATTTGCTATCTTTGGGGATCTTTCAAAAAGGTCGTGTTCCCAGTGCTCAAAAACTAGTTTTCTTCAACGAATATCTGAAATTTTTGTGAAGCAATGGGGCTGAGTAAGGAACTTTTTGTTTCGTATACCCAAATCGATCATCAATCTTTCTCAAGGTTCAACTGGAGTGCCACAGGGATCGATTCATGGTCCAATTGCCTTCAACTTTACATAAATGAGCTTACAAAAGTTATTAAACACTGTCTGACTCATCTTTCCGCTGATGATGTGCAGCTTCTGATAAGCCCACTTTTGATAAATGAAAAGCACCTTTTCATTTCACGTTGGCTCATCTCTTAAGCCCTGTCAAACCAAAGGCTGTCAAGCGCAAAATCTTTGATTTATCAGTCGTAAGTCCATGAACTCTTGAAAACGAAATAATCAAGTATGTTGGCAGTGCTGGAAACCTTGGGATGGTTTTTAACCGTTCCCCCACATGGAAAGACTACTAAGCAAAATTAAGGCATTGCCATTGAAATTTAAAGGCCAACACAATGGCTGTTGTGATATGGCACCAGAAAGACCGTCCTCAACTAAAAAAAAAAATCCTTCAAACTTTATCAAGATTTCGCACATTCGAAGAAGCGGGCGGGTGCAAGGAAAATTACAAAAATACTTCAATTAGATTATAGAAATCTTCAACTGCTAGTGGAACAAGAGACTTATAAAAAAAAACTGCTGGGACAGACGTTTTCTAACAAACACGTTGAATAAACTAATGTTTAACTCCAAATACTCTCACGATAAATAAAAACAGATAGCTCGTTTGATGTACAACTGTGAAGATCAAACGCAACGAATTGAAGCCTCAAAAAACAGCTCAAGCCCTGACAATCAAAATCCAAATTGAGGAAAATCGAAAGATCAATTATTAGCAGCCATTAATTCATTCCTCGGCTATGGCAATAGCTCAAACTTTGGCAACTGTTCAACCACTGGCAAGTTTTAGCCTTGCAAGCTTGTGAAGGAAAAAATCTCAAAAGTCAGTTTTGAAATTTGGTTTCCAATCCAAATCTCAATCAGACTTGTTTTAATTTACGATAAGAGCTTAGCTGGTTTCCTCTATTTAATAAAAAATAAATATTTACATTCATAATCAGGACTATAATCTCCTAAGCTTAAAGGCTTGTCTACGCTCAATGTATCTCAATTTTATTCTTTTGTTTTTGCGAGCGTCTGACATCCATTGAATTGCTTGTTGTAGGCTTACTTACAGGTAAGTTGACACTCCATGGCTTCTTAGCATCAGCTTGTACCATTTTCCAAACGCATCGTAGTCCTTAGCCAAACACACGTAAGCCTTTTGTTGTCAATAGGTCCTGATAAGGATATTCACTTTGACGACCTTGGTGTCGAACAATTTACGCACAGTTGCTCGAATTTGATTCTTGCTGGCCCTAAGGTCAGTCAAGCATACCAACGTGCTATTGTCTTGGATCTTTTTCATCGCGGTTTCAGTTGTCAGTGGATACTTGATAATGTGGAAGGCACCCATGCGATTGCTGGTTGGAACTTACTTCCTTGGGTACTTGGGATCGCAGAGAAATTTCAAGGTTTTTGGCCTGTGAAAATGTGCGTTATCTTTCAGGTACGAATACCGAAAGGTTCTTTAGTCACCTAGGTGTGGACCTTCTTGGCCTAAAACAACGCTGCAGCCTTAGCCTTAGCTGTTCACTTTTGGAGTTTTTGGCCAGATTTAGTTTTATGACTTTATGAAGGGTCTAAGCTTTAGCCTTGGCTACCAATTTGACAGTAGCTGACTGTCGTTTACCAACAAATTTATTCTTTATATTCTGAACCTTAGGCTTAGATTTAGACTAGATTTAGATTTAGGGGACGGGTAGAGCTTGCTCTGCTCTGGGCACTGCGGTGTCTAAATGAAACCTATTGTGCCAGCCCATGTGAGGATTCAGAGGGCAGTTCTCCTGCTCTTGAATTGAACCAGAAGTTAGCAGTATTCTGTGGGTGAATAAGTTTGAGTTTATCTAAGGGGATGATCTCATAGTCAAGTATTTGCTTTCTAAGGCGAAAAAGTGCTGGGCATTCTGTAATGATGTTCAGAGATGTTTCTTCATTTTCGAAGTATAGTCTACAGACGGGGTTCGCTACCAGCCTCATTTGATGAAGATGTTTCTTTAAAGAACAGTGACCGGTAAGTAGTCCTGTGCAAATTTTTGGGGTTTTCCTATTGAGGTTCAGTAGGATGATGTTTTTTCAGTATATTCTGGCAAAAAGAGTTTTGAACAGATTTGGCCAGATGAGTAACTCCAGTAGGATGCTCTTGGCAGTATGTTTAAAGTGCTTTTATTTACACCGCAGAAGGGTTCAGGTTCAACGAATGGTTTAGATGCGGCGTCTTTAGCATTTATGTGCTGGGATGCTGGGATCCAGTGGAGGATTACAGTGTTTTTCAGAGAGTGACATTACTGTCCTTTGGACTAGTTTGGATCTTATGACAGGTGAGCTTAACGCCTTTAGTGCAGCTTGTCTTTCTGAAAAAATAAATACTGTTTTGTTTTTCGTGTTCGATGAACATTTTGAGCCGTCCGTATATACCAGACCATATCTTGCCTTTAAGGATGAGGTTTTGTGTTCTCCCAGTCTTCCCTAGGGGGATGACAATGGAGAAGTTGAGTTTAAAGTAGTACATGCGAATAATAGCATCCAAGCACATACTAAAGGTATTAAGATTTTCTATAGACTTTCCATTATCGACAGATGTCCTTTCGGGTATGGATGTTATTTTATGTGTCCTTTGATAGAAAAGATGGTGTGTCACCAGTCTTGCTTCCATTTTCATGAAAAGGTGGATTGGACGTAGTCCTGTAATGACGTTTAGAGCGTATAAAACCTTAGGCTAAGCAGCACTCATTTTCTCCAACCTTTTTAGCTGGAGCAGCTATTTTGGCAGCTCTTGCAGAACTATTAGTTGGCTTTTTCTAAACTGCGATCTTCTTTACAGCAGTGGCTTTCAGTGCCAAAGTTATCGCCGACATATTTACTATTTTTTTTTTTTTTTTAAAGAACACCCCAAAAATCACAGAAACTTCTGCAGGCTCACATAATTATGATAATAATTGGAAGATAATTGTCAAACATTTTATAGTTGTTCAAATATTCCTCGAACATGTATTTAATGAGACGTCATGGTTGCAACTATTAAACTTGAAGTTCCTAAACTAAGACCATTGCTTTTAAGCAGGACAACTATAGAATATACCAAAAAAGTTATGAGACTTGTGACAGACTGTGACAAGGCAAATCAAAAATTTCGTATCTAAACAGCAAAGAATAATAAGTTCTCCTCGAAGTGTCCCAAAGAACATCATCTTTTGCGAGACAAATTCCAGATAAGAGGCATAAGAGAGTGCATCTCACTCACATTTCGTCTGTGCAATACGAATGGCTTGTTATTGGTATGTGAAGACACTAGGCCCTTGTAGATCCAGCTTCTTTTTCTTTTTCTTCTTATTTCACTGTGACACGAGCATCGTGATCTGAAATTGATCAAATTGAAGCCTCTCGTTTTTGGACTGCTTCATGTCTGCCTACAACCAAATGCTGATTAGTTTGTGCCAGGAGTGTTTAAGTCCACTCTTCCTTTTCTTTCTTCGCGATAAGAAAGTTGAATGATATTGCCTTTTTGATAGGGTTCCCTGGATTTCTCCTTCGAACATGACAATACCAAATCAGCCGATTGAATTTTATGACCCGCAAGATGGTGTTTTCGTCCACGTAAATTGAAAAAATCTTTAAAAGTTTAGCCAATGAAGTCAAATAAGAGATCGATAGCTTCATTGGGCAACCCCACAGGTTTCTTCCACACTGAGACGATACCTACTCCAATTTGAAAATGACAATAAAGCCTGAATCACAATGCCACTTTAACTTCGATTCTGCCTGACGTTTATGAGCACAATCATATAGGAAATCAGGACATCCTATCTCAGTGCCCTTTTTGATTTCGATGTTACGTCGGCGTCGGTTCGTGTACAAGACAGCGTAACGTGACTCCAACTCAAATCAAAAACTTCGGTTTAGTTGAACTTTTGTTCGCTTTGACAGTAAAAAACAACGTCAAAAACATAATGTCAATCCAAAGCGAACACAAAGAGCTCGGGCGTACCAAGGTCGAAACCGAAGCAGAATCGTGATTCTCCATTAAGATTAAACAGAGTTAAGGTGATTGACCCTTGCGTAACCTTACTTTAGATATTCAGGGTTACTTTTAATACAAAAAAGAAATTCAAAATAACGAAAATTGTTTAAGCCCCAAAAATGCAAACATACTGTTGCTCTGTCCCTATCCCTCCATCAAACACACTTAATTTAAGGGATGGCAGATCAACCGGCCGGCGGCGTCGGTCGTCGGCCGTTAAAACGATTGTCCTTTATCAACCGACACTAATATGAAAACAGAACCAAAAAAAACATATACGAACAAACCATCTCCTAAAACTGACACTAAATAACAACACACTGTTATGTTCCTTCCCTAAATCGCACACACAATAATCCCGCATCCATGTTTTCGACCACTCTGGTGGTAATTGTAAAAAATTGCATTCCCCCAATATCAACAAACTCCCGCAGAGCGAGAGACAGAGTTTACTCGCACTCGTACTTGCTAGTTACTGTTACTGTGCTACTCGTACAATGCACATTCTAATAGCCCAGCTATACATACATAAATCTACGAACAAAGCCATACGGCTTAAGACCGTTATTGATGACATCCTCAAGTGATAACAATATATTTCACTCTCGCTTTGGATTGCAGATAGAACGTAGAGAATATGGAGGAAGGGCAGCAGTGTTTATGGTGTTTTATGGTTACACAAACTGCGACTAACTTTGTTCTATTATGTCCACAAAAAGAAAAACCAACACTCGTCACTTGGGTATTTTTATTTATTCTTCGTCTTTTTTCTGTAACGAGTATCTCTTGTCAACGTTGTTCGTTGTCCTCATTTTAATCAAATGACCTCAAGTAGAGCTAAGGAATTTAAAACCAAACTGTGAGATGGAACGCGTGTGGAGGGAGACTCTTCTGACTATACACACTACATAGCTCTTTATGTACTAAATTGATCGCATAATACAATTAGGAAGTCTCAATCTCTTTCGAATAAGAAGTCGTAGTTTGTTTGTGTAACTGTATATGCGACAAGTCGTTAAAGTTTTTCAGATTCCCTGAAGTTGACAGCATAACTAACATTTGACACAACAACAATACTACACCAACTAAAACTGACTGTTCTAAATCGAATATTTGTGTCACTTGCATTTGGGGCTTTTTTTGCTTCAGTTCTTTTTATAGTCGCGTTGAAGAGATGAGGCTTTGTGTTGATAGTCGTCATAATTTGAGGGTACGTACATATAAATCAATCTTTGAATTAGAGTGCTATCAGTCAGTCAAAGTTGCGACACACCTCAAAAGTAAAATGGACATGGGCATGGGCACTTGGAAACGGAATGTGGGCTTATGTTTGTTCAAGTGGTGCGGTGAACATTGGAATGATGATGGGAAATGGAAACTTTACATTTTCTGCGGTTTTTGGTTGCCGATGTTAATGTACGAGGAGGCTGTTGGTTGGTGACTAACTAAAGAAGTTGACTACTTGACTGTCTTTGAAGTGGTCTTTGAATGGTGGTCTTTGCGACTAAATACGACCACAATTCAGAAGATTTCAAAAGAGCTCTTTGCAGAAGGAGAGAGGACATTAACGGAATTTGCGGTAATGAACGCTCCATCTTGTCTCTTGTCCGACTGGATGTGGTTTCTTTATGAGTTGGAAGACGTGGCAAAAGTGTGAGAACTAATATTGGGTAATGTTTCGGTCTATGGAATTTTCTCATAATACAAAACTACTTTAAAAGATTATTTCACCATACCAGGCCAGGGATGTTTTACAAAAAGCGCAAACTGTTCGAATGAAAAGGGCGCCTGGTTGACCATGGGGCGCATACAACACATTTGCTTTTGATGAATGTTTTTATGACTTTACTTCTTGCTTACTCAAAACTGAAGTGCGTCTTCTCATGACCATATAAAATGACATTTTGAGAACGTCCTCTCTTTTTCTGTCATTAGCTTTAAGGCAAGAGAGAGTGGGAGAGAGAGAAAGAGATACAGACCCGTGATAATAGCAAGAATTATGTATTGAAGGAGATAGTCGTCTCGGTAGATGATTCCATTTGCACAATTTCCGAGCGCATACCAGGGATGTGGAGAGAACCTTTAAGAAGAGAGCCTGAAGAAAGCCTCATGCCAAGTCCCGCAACACATACAAGCATCGAGGCTTTCTTTTTTCGAATGTTTGCATTTCCAAACAGGAAGCTCACGACGCAAAAATAAACAAATAAATAGAGTGGCACAACAGAGCGAGGAGCTCCAGGGCGTAGCCCATTTCTCACAACCATGCCGTGTGAGGGAATGGAGGGGACCTACAATTCTCTGCCGGTTCCGAAAGGCTAATTGAGAAAGCGCTTTTCATGGCAATAAATTTACTAACGGAGGTCCTGCCAATTCTAACAATTTGCCTCCGCTAGGATTCGAACCACGAACCTCTGCGTTCAGATGATGGCAGAGATGTTATCCATGAAGCCATGGACACCACAGCTTACGAGGTCACCGTGACTTTAATTGAATCATGAAATCATTTGGCGGTGTCCGTGACGTAATGGTTGGTTGACATATCTGCCTATTACGCGGAACGCTTGTGGTTCACATCCGAATAGAAAACGCGGGTATCGCCTTTCGTGAGGAATTGGCAAGTCCTTCGATAACAAATTCTTTGAAATGCAAAGGCCCTTCTCAGCCCTCTAACCACTTTGAAAGTGATCCAGGAATGCAAGAGCTCTCTGAATGCGATCGGAAGATTAAATTCCTTTAGTCTCATTTGGGTTCCGGGCCATCACGGCATAACTGGAAATGAGATCACCGATGAACTTGCTAGGCAAGGATCTCAAACAGCTTTCTTAGGACCTGAACCGTCGCTAGGTCTTCCAGTGTCCTCAGTGACGGCTTCAATAAACGATTGGATCTGTGAAGAGCACAACCGTTGTTGGCATGCCTCCATTGGATGCAGATAAACCAAGCGTATGCTACCCAAAGATAATAAGAAGACTGCAACATTTTTGTTAGCTCGTAGCAGAAAAGACTGTAGAAAGCTTATTGGCGTTGCCAGCGGGCACTTCTCTTTTGCCAAGCATTTGAACAAAACAGAAAAAAAAGCGATTTCTCCATTAGCCGTTCAGAATCGGCAGAAAACTGAAGGTCCCCTATATTCAACAAAAAAAAGGTCATGGTTGTGAGAAATGTGCTGTTTATTTATTTTTAAACACTATCCGGCCTTAAAAGAAATATTAAGCTTCACCAACTCTTGAAGATTAGAGTGAATTTGAGTCACAGCTGGGCCATTAAAATAAAATGAATCTCACAAATGCTGATGATGATATCAGTTGATGCTGGTTAAGAAGCTTAAAGTCATATATACTTTGCTTTCCTGGGATATTACTGATGGCCAAGAGTTCGCAGGAAAACCGTCCCAGGAAAATGTTATACAACTATTAGCTTCTTCAATAGTATCAACTAAAAGTTTATCTGCGACATACATTACAAAACAAAATGAACAAGGCCGCCGCGTCGGTAACCTCGCTCCAGAACAAAATCCACAGCACAAAAGATTTATATTTGTTTTCGCTATACCACAAAAAAGGGACAGCAAATATTTTCAGGAATCGAATAAAAACCTCAAACATCTTCAAAACAATGAAGAAACATACTGCCCAACTCCATGGACTAGTGAAAAGGGGAATGGGAGCAAACCGCACAAGGTGTTTTGCTTTCAGATTTAAATTCAAATTTAGAAGAGTTTTGAAGAACCTTCTTCAGTGGAATGGATTTTAGGTTCTCAAGTGTGAGTTTTCTTCCAGTTTGTTTGAAGTTTAAAATATAAATAAGAAATGCGGTATTTACTTGCAAATAAAAACTCAACACAAAGTTGTTCCAGATGAAACCAGATGGAAGCAGTTTATGCAGAAGTAGCACCAACTACCTACTCGTGTGTTCAGTTCAATGGAAGTGACAGAATTGTCTACTTGAGCATTAATATGCAAGAAAATCGATTGGGTGATGGAAAAACTAGTTTGCGTTTGATTTGGTATTTGTGAGGAGAATTCCAATGTAACTATGTATACCTTCGAGTCGTGATGTGGAGAAGGTCAGTTATTTGTAGGAAGACAATAATAAAATCCAAAGCAATTAGCAATCAATAGGGTGTCGTGTTAAAAAAAAAATTAAAGAAATGGTTGAATCATGTGAGGGGCTTGACATTTTTTTTATTCTTGAGACCTGTGGAAAACAAGTTGAACGATGGTCAACATCAAACCAATCAATTTACTCTATTAGCTGAATTGAAAACTGGTGTTCTACAAGGTTCAACAAGTGGGCCATATCTTTTTTTTATGTTTTTATCAAACAGGTCTAGAGGTAGTGATTAGTAATCTTTGTTTTACAATAGCTAATTTAATATTTGGCATGTTTTCTAGTGGGCTGCTAAGTAAATTAAGATTTCAACTAATTTGTTCAATTTTTCTACAGAACGCCATAAATGCAAAAATGCAGGGTAAACGATACTAATACTGCTCTCAATGTCTCAATTTTTGTTGGATGTTTCAAAACATTCATTGAAATCACTTGGAAGAAACGTGGATCCACCAAAACATACCGGAGACCAAACAATAGTCAAAACTGTGGGTTTCTCGAATTGAATCACTTTTTCCATTTTCTTTTCAGTCAACACGATAGCCTGATATTTACGGGTGTCAAAAACAAACCAAATGTCGCAGCTTGTTCAATTTTTTGACAAGAGTCAACTGACAGATGACTGTTGACGGGAGCAGTGTTGCCATTTCATTTCAGAGGCTGGAAATTTTAAAAAGCTACGAACTTATTGACCCGCCCTCGTACATAGAAAGAGTGACCACACAAAGTTCTTGGTATAGAGAAGATGGAGTGATCGAGTCCCGCTCTGATTTTTTCAAGCTTAAGTTGGTGGGTAAGCAGATCTCCCTACTACCTTAGCGTTTGAGTTTCGAAAGATAAAATTATTATTAAACGAGAATTCCCATTTGCGAGGAATGGGCAAGACATCCGAGAGTAAAAATTAACTTTTCACTTCCATGAAAAGTGCTATGTTCCACAAATGCCATACTTTCTATTAACTGAGAGATTATGTTGCAGTTCTTCTCAATACATAAAGTTTACCAAAAGAGAAGACGTATACTTGGCATTTTGGTGTGCAGGTGAAAGCTTCTCAAAAACAGAGAAGCAAACACGCCTTCTGTCTATTTCCGCGTACAGACATCAGAGACTTAGATAACACAGTCAGCGTACAATGTGGAATCGCTATGGTGAAAAACTAGGGCTCTAGATTCCGCAACCTCTCGTCCCATCAAATCTTCTAGAATCGGCGTAAGAGTTCCTACATTGCTTCAAATGAACAAAAAGGTAAAAGAGTGACATCTGTGGAAGATTACTAGAAATAGTTGGACACTTGGCAGGAAATAATACTCAAGACACGAAATTGGTCCTTCGAGCGTATCTAATATTCTCGTGAAAAGTGATTTCTCACCTAACTGTTTCTAAACGGAAGATACTTATAGTTCCCCTCTTGTCCTCACTGCAAAGGTTGAAAATATTCAACAAGGCTCTAATATCGAAAGCTGGTAAGAGGCTCTGGTACCCGTGGCGTGATGGTAAGCATGCTTGCTGTCAACCCAGAGGTTCGTGGGTCGAGTCTCGAGTCCCAACAGAGGCAAACATCATTTTTCACTCGCCTTTCGCGAGGAATTGGCAAGTCCCCCGTTAGTAAATTCTTTGTAATGAAAAGCGTTTATTCGATTAGCCGTTCGAAACCGCCAAAAAATATAAGGTACACTTTATTAACTCACAAGGCATGGTTGTGAGAAATGCGCTGTTGGCTTTCCTTCCGGAATTCAGATTGATAAAGCGAAAAACAGAGACGTTTATAAGCAGCCACTCAATAAATATTCCAGTAGCTGTTGCTAGAATACAACGTTTTTCTTCACTCATGCCTTTTTTTGGATCGCTGAAGGAATGTTGCATTTAACTTATGTTTGTTAAGCACGTCTAGCGTCTACACATTGAAAAAAATGTGAACGTCATGAACAAAATGACACAACTAACTTCTCACCGATCGTCATTTTTCGGCATAGTGAAGACTCACCTAAAGGAATTAATTATAATTTTACTATACTAGCTCTCCCTTAAAGGCAACCGAAATCCCTGGCTTTATCAATACAATTAAATTTAGGGCAAACTACTACTTTGAGTCACGAAAGGAAACATAAGATGGTAAAGGTCGACAAAATCAAAAACACAAAATCCAATCTAAGATGCGGCTTTTTTTCTTTATCCTCTTGATCAATTCAATAAATCTTCATATGTCCAGATCTTCAGAAAATTGAAAATTAACTTTTAGAAAACAATATGTGGGTGTGTGCACTAAAAATTTATTATCCATAAGTGATACCAGTGCCTCTTAGTGCGATTTTTATTAGTCGTAAAAGGTTTAAGGTACATAAAAATTTATTATTGATGCTCTCAAAAATAATGCATCAATAAAAAAAGAACAGTAGGTGTGTGTAATTCGATTCAATAAACCTGTTTAAAATTGATTTCATCCATCAAACTCTCTTTTGTTCAGTGTCTAACAAATATGCATAGGAAATAATTTTTGTATAGAAAAAAAGGAAGCAAGCACCTTTCGGTAGCACTTTCAAAGTCATTCATTGAAAGCTTTAGTCCTTAAATTGAATTTATGCGATTGCCTACGTTTTTTTATTTACGCTGTGATGAAAGTACTTTACTGTCACTAAATTCAATTCACTGCTGATAAATAAAGAAATGGGGTATACTTATATTCTTCTCTGGGTACTTATATCTCGCTTTGGAGAAATTGTTTCATAAAGAACATCAAAAAGCTAGAAACCCTTTGGAATGAAAAAAAAAAAATTACATAAAACTATTCAAATTGAGAGTCGTTAAAAGCTTTGAAAGTGAGAAAAAGAGAAAAGAGCGGTAACCAATAGGCTATCTTTGCTGAGCTAGAAGCTTGGTTACACCCAATTGCAATCTCAATAAAGGGTTCAGTAATCAGTACGTACTGGAATATGAATAAATAAACCAATAGAATACCTCATCAAAGCAACTTCGGGACCTCATACTTATTTCCACGACCTAAAGACGGTCCCGAAACGGACGAGGGGGTAGGGTCAGCCATCTTTTCAGATAACCCACCTATGAAAAGATCAATAAAGCTCTCCCGGCTTCTGCTGATTCTTCCAAGCAGAAGTATTTGCGGTCTGTGAAGACAAAAAACATCCAGCAAAGCAAAAATTGATCAACAAAAATATTGACATCCTAATAGACAGCCAGGCGGCCATTAAGATGATAGATAGATAGATATCATTCTTTATAACATCAATATTCGAAATAATTAGTTTTCATAAGAATAAGGACATGGCTTTACTGCCGTCTACCTGCCAGGCGGCCATTAAAGCTATCTCATACATTGTCACAAAAAATTCAAATTGGCAGAAAGTAGTCTAAGACTGCTCATCTCAAGAAACACCGTCACTTCAATTTCGGTTACAAAACATTGTGACAGAACGGGTAATAAAATGGCGGACAAGCTGTCCAAAATCGAGTCAGCCCTCGAATCCAGCGAAACAAAAATCTCAGTTCTTAAGACAATAGAGCAAGAAAAAACAGTATCCAACAAAAATTTCTAAAAACCACCAATTAGAGGTGGTCATCCTCAGAAACATGCTTGGTCTCCAGATATTTGAAAGAAAAGAATGAAGGATTTTTGCTTCAGCTTAGCAGGCCTTGACCATTTCTATTGATTGGCATTCTCACGGGTTACACACAGCTCATGAGGTATCCACATGATGCTGAGAATGAGAATTTGCACATCTGACTTGGGTAGAGAATGGCAGGACGAAGAGGTTGAGGTATAGACGTCGGAGATAACTTCTTTGACGAACTGCCCGACATCTCTAACCTTCCATTGAAGAGCATTCTAAAATTCATCAAAGGCTCCGATTGGTTAAGTGAGAGTTCCAAATCCTAATAACTTAGTCATCAAACCAATCTGCTATACCTCCCACAGTCTTCCCTCAACTCCTCGTCCTCTTTTGTTTGGGAAGCATTGTGGATCCTTGAAAATCGAGCGAGGTGTTGCTGCTTACGGCTGCACCCTCCATCCAACCTAACCGAAACTAGTCATCTACCGAATTGACCACCTCTAGCAGCGAAGCATGCAGGTTTATGCTTCTAATTTCGGTATGGGGTCTTTTTTTAAATAAAAAGTATAGAAACAAAGTTGGCAAACTCCATTTTTACTGATTTCGAGAAAAACTGAAGAATACATATACGTTTGTATTAATTGCTAGTTGAAACACAAATTTCTATTCGATGCAATCGTATTTGAAAGTGGCAACTAGAAAGATCGAAAGCTTTGAAACCCAACAACTACATTGCGTTGTTAGCTACATGAAGATAGTGACCTTTGCTTCTATAACCGTAACATGTCCAAGGAAAATTTAAGCTGGAAACAAGAGAGACACAAAAGCAGACATAATAAAATCTGGGACGAATGCGCACATCAGTGAACGAGTGAGTGACAACGTCAGTCTGCTGCTCATTTATCGACCTCAATTCCTTTAGACACTGATGAAAAAATGTCAAATTGTGGTGCAAAAGTGCTCCACAATTTGACATTTTTTGAAAAGTAATGCCAAAAACACATAATTCAGTCACGTAATACTCGATCACGTGTGCGGTAATTCAGCTCCAGATACGTGTGATTTTTTCACTTTTTCACTATCCCCGTTCATTGTAACGATTCGGAAACTAGAAATATCTTCTTTTTTTCCTTTGAACGTCCCACTGAAACAACAAAAACATGCGTCAACCCGATCGTCCTGAACAAGTAACATTGAAGGAACGATTTTGGTACATGTGGATTTGGGACATTTTCTTCTTTATAGTTCTGCAATGGTTAACCATTTACGTCCTGCAATCAAAAGTGGGGTCTTCAACTCAAGGAATTGCATTCTGACGAAGTTTTTGACACACACGCCCAAATTGTTCGGAGAAAACGCTTTAAGAAATCAAGTTTTGAACGCTTTTTGGCAGTTTTTGACCACGTCCGGTCACCTAGAGCTTGCGCCTAACTTTCTTTTACTTTTTTTCTTGGCATTCTCATGACGTTTCTCCAAATTGTTTCGAGCAAATACGTCAAAAAATCATGTGCGCTTTTTTGGTGGTTTTTGACCATTGTGCCGGGGTCCGATCACCCAGAGCTTGTTTACATTGCCCAATGTTTTATTACTTTGCTTTTAAAATAGTAAAATACTTTAAAACATCGAAAACCCAATCTTAAAAAACATCACTTCTTCTTCTTCATTTTGAACTTCCAAATTCTAAATTGTATTTGATCTGACAATCAGATTGTTAGCAGAATTGATACATTTTCATATCCTTAACAAATCCATTAGCATAAAAGCGGGCATACTCATCCTCCTATGAAATCAACTCCCCCTCCCCCTCCCCCTTCCGCCAGTCCACCACTATACTTCCTTAATTAAATGCCAGCAGAAAATGTCTTATTTATTGACAGTAAAGTGATTTCGCTTTATTGAGTTTACAAGAACATCATTCAAGCAATCGTATACGTACGGATCGGATATTATAATTCTTACACCAGCCATAGCAAAAGGAACTTTCGTCGATTTAATTGAAATCTCTGACAGCAAACTGATTTTAGATTTTATCCAAAGACCTTGTCACAGACCAGAGTTTCAGTATCTAAATGTGTGTATACTTACTTCATCGTTTAAGTGTATTTTTGTACACGATATGGCAGACGTGGGATTATCAATTTCCTATGCACTTAACCTTTATTATTATGATTATTACAACATTCGAAATCAGCCAGGGATGAGGCCGTTGACAAACAAATTGATGATTATATTTGTATTGATTTCTTCCACCCAATGAACTTTAACAAGCGTCTCAATTGGATGAAACGACTTATGATGTTCGTTACTGCTTCGTTATTAAATAGGCTGGAGATTTTATTTTAGTAGGGGGGGGGGCCGAAATAAGAAATTTGTAAAATGTTTACAAAAATTTAAGAACAGACAGTGGCTTGCTTTGTGTTCCTTCGATCAGGAGGAACAAACAGGAATACAATGGCAGCTTCACAAATCCAATTAGGCTTTATTTTGTAGGTATTGATAAAAAATTGTTTCTAATCGGAACGGTAATCAACCGGCATGAGTGTTCATGTTATGTGAGTTGTCTTCTAGTGATTTTGAGTTTAACGATAATCGATGTCGTTTTTCAGCTAAAATACTTGGAACAATGCCTGGATAAGTGAGAATACTTTGTTTTTAAGTAATTGATTCTGCATGGGGTGATAACTGTAGGTAACCTGTAGAGCCAGAAGCTATAGGAGGAGCTTTAAGGTATATAATAGTGCTTGACGGACGGAGGTCGTAAAAGGGAATTCTTTAAAGTAAATCTTTCCACAATCGTCTTTCTTATTGTTACGACTTTGTGCCCGTAGAGTAGATACTAATTGGAGCTTTGTACTATTCCTTGGAACCTTGTAAGGTCAGGGGGATTTTTACGTGTAGGTTTTTTAGGTACTAAGTAGAGCACTCAAACTTAAACAACGCACCGGTTCATTGCACTTAGAGTACAAAAAAGCAACTTCCTTTCTTTATAGCTATTCAGATGTTCGTAGAAAGCCCTGAAGAGCCCGCAATAGTATAATTAGGGTTAGTCAGATAGACAAAAAAAATACATAGAATTGGCAGGTCCTTTTACAAGCTTGAGAAGTTATTGCTTCCGACAGAAAATTGTAAAGGGTTTTTCATTTCGACGTTTGGTTTTCAATCTGGCAATAGTTTTTTTGGAGTTAGTCTTTTTGGCACGTGTCGCTTGACTTATGCTCAGTTTGGTTTGTCAGTTAATCGTGACAGAATTGGAGCCACACGACCAGTGGACAATGCGTATGTTTAGTTAATAGTTTAGAAACGAAGTCACTCTTGAGTCAGATTTTTACATAATATCGAGATATAAACCTTTGACCTGTGAGTTACCGCCAAGGTCGTGGGATTTAACACCACTACACTATTTTTAATGAAGTTATGTAAAGTAGCTTCTATACAGAGATAATCCCGAGACGATCGATGCCTTGGAAGAGAATGTTCGGCGCATTATTGCTGACATACGGCCCTAAATCCTGCTAAAAGTAGTCGAAATTTGGGCATCTCGAGGTTGGAATTTATTAGAATCAGCTCCGGCAGCCACTTTCACAAAAATTATTTCTTTAAAAAAAATTGCAAATCCATATCTTTAAAATAAATTTAAATTCTGGGTCTTAACATTAAACAAAGTGCTTTTATTTGTTCTTAAAAACCACACGTCTAAGGAAAGACACCTTTTAGATACTCTGTGGTTGTTATCAATGATTCCTGTTTACTAAGATTTTACTGTGTGGGTCTCAATTAGTCCTATCCAAGTAAAATTATGACAAAATTTCTAGTGAAATAATGTTGGACTTTGTAACTTCTAAGCGGTAACTTAACCTTTTTTTCTAACTACAAAAAAAAGTTCAAAGTTCAAACTTAACTAAAAAAAGGCTATGCTAATGGAATTTATTTTAATTACTGAATTGCATTCTTTATTTGTTTTTTCAATTAGACCTAAGAAATTAAAAGGTAAAAACGATAGCACGTTTACAATTTCCAAACTGCTAGATGGGTCTATCTCTGAGTCTGTATCACAACCTGACATCATTTTATTGAAGTCTGTCGGAATTGCTTTCTGAACAAATTTATAACTTTAGTCTAATTCCCTTATATTACCTACACGCTCGTAATAAAATGCTTTTAGCACAGAATTACTTTGTTTACAAACTTGAATGTGAGGAGAAAGAAATATTTTTGTGGCATCTGTGAATGCTTTTTACTTATCTAACCTTCACATGCACGATATTTAACTGGAACGTTAAAAAAGTCAAACGGACTCGATGAACATACGTTCTGCAAAAGCAAATAGTGTCTTCATGTCCACCCACTGCAAAGCAAAGTAGTAATCAAATACCTCAGCCCCTGGCTTGGTTAGTATCCATATTTTCATAAACATATGGATGGGGTTCTGTCCAGGACTAGAGGACCTTTGACATTAACAAGGCGACTGTTTTATAGCAGACAATTTGGTAGCAGGGTGAAAGTGATTTGCTACGTGGCCCTTATAAGGCCAATGAATGGTGGTCCCGTGTCTCAAGTGCAAACAGTTCGGGTGTTTGAAAGACAGTGTCTGCGTACCTGTCTTGGATTACACAGAGCACTAGGGTCAGAGTATGAACAATACTGCCCCATTGGGGTTCTTTGTCACGGGGCTCATAAAAACGAAATCGATAATTTTATTGCCAATTATCATTTGCGACCACAGACCACACTGCAGGAGCAAAAACTTTGACCAACGTGTGTGGTACTGACGCATCCATAGCTGATTGAAAATTATAAATGTGCTTTCCTTGTGTAATTCTGTGACTGATTTGGAATTCAGCTTTTCCAGCCCCTCCAAAATGTCTTAACTGATTCAAATTATTTTTTGAGGCTCTACCTTCGTTTCAAAATAGTAAATGACCGTGCGTTACAAATTTTGAAATTAAATATCTCAGTTATTTGTGTAATAGAGCCATTTTGATGCCAGCTTTGGATTCAGCACACAACAATTGATTGGAAGAGCAAAGGTTTATTTAAAGGTTAAGGGTTTTTTTCGATTTTGAAAATTTAGTATTTCGACAATGAAATGAGCAATTCCGATACCACATTAGAAATCAGAACAAAAAAGGCTTCAGAAAAAAAAATTTACTCTCTGGGACATAAAAAAAAAATCGAATTTTGCAGACCAGTGTTATTCGGATGTTTCCTGATAGGTTACAAAAAAAAAGATTATTTCAAATGAGCAATCATATTGTGAGAATTGAAATAATATCTTCTTATGAAGAGGAGTTGCTCAAATATGTAAAATAATAATTTTTTAGAGCAACCGAAGGATGTGATTCAGTTGCGTTTAAAAAATTGGAAATGTCGTATACCTTCGTTCTTGTTGATTCTCATCAATTCAAGTAGGTAGCATAAGCATTAAGCATGGCAAAATACAACTTCTTTTTTCTTTTTCTTTTTTAACCCGCACTCACAAGCTGTACTGAAGACGCGACGAAACCACCAGCTACATACTTCTGTAGCATCAGCAAAAAAGGTGTTGAACGGTCTTTTTCCTCTTCTTCATCCATACAGCTTCTGTAGAAATTATTGGAATACACACCAAGTCTTTTGGCGTGTCTTCCTATTATACAGTGTCCCGTAAGAACACCTATGGTGGAATCTAGATACAAGCGGTTTAAGGTTAAAAAACTCTTGAGCGTTTTGAGTCTACACACTGCCAAACATTTTTGGTTGCAAGGCAGTTGTTACTTTAAGTAAATCTAGTGTTTGTTATCACTAAAGCGTTTTGTCTAAGTGTATACCACTACGATCAAGAAATAATTGAGGAAGTAAGCAAAATAAAGCTTTGATGACAGACATACCCGCTTGCATGACACGGTCATAAGTCCAGAAGGCAGGGCAATTACCGACTGGCTGGGTACATTTGTCGCTAAACATTCACTGGTAGTTGTCTCCCAACAAATGCCTACATTCCTGAGGACGCCATCAACACTTGATTTCTTTTAATAACAGCAAATTTTATTTTTCTCATTCCAGAGTTGCAGATCTTCGCCTGCACAATCATACACAGTGACACGGACTACGAAGCAGTTCAAGTAAACATAAAGCTGCGCTTGCCACTTCTTCTAGCCCCAGAAGCGCCGGACGTTGAGGAATCTTTGATACTCCCTGACCAAAACAGGAACCAGCTCAATTCTGGAATCGATGCTACTGTTGATATGCTAGAACACGCAATTACCATTGCATTTGACTGCCAAACCCAACCGAAGAAGAGCAGTGATAGAAACAACCTGTACAAGCACAGTGCAGTTTTGCGTACGAGGCTACAGTGAATCCATAAAAGAGAGCTCAACACGACCAATGTCAGCGACCGGACTGTTTGGGGCGAGCTTCAGACGTCACCGCAGACCTCGTCACCGTTGCCTGCTTTTTGGATGTCGAAAAAGGAATAGACAGCGCATTGCGCATGGATTGATGCTGTCATCCATAAACTCCACCTACTGCATTTTTCAGCTTCGCTAAAAAAAATTGATTTTTTCTTTTCTCTCCCACAGGAATTTCTTTGTTCAAGTCGGAAATACAAAATCAGTCACCAAAAGCATCAGAGCAGGAGTTACACAAGGATCGAAACTAGGGCGATTCCTCTTCAATATAATGACGTCGAACCAGCCTACCCCAAGGGACAGCGAAAACTTGCTTTAGCTGATGACTCTCTAGCATCCATAGCTGCCCGGAAAGTGGAAACTCACATCCACAAACTATATGCCTGTTGTATGTAGTAAGTGGGGTATACGGGACAACTCAGCTAAGTCAGAGCTCGCCTCCTTTAGAAGGTCTGAAGTCAATAGAGGCTGTCGTACTGCTGCAAGCTGTAAAGCAATATCAATATCGCTACCCGATGGAACCAGACTGACTGCCCAACAAAACGCGAAGTATCTATCAACTTGAACGAGGTACTTAGATTCAACCCGCAGCACTCACGCGCTGTTCCGAAGAAGATCAAATTCGCCTTCCACCGACTTGGCCATTTGATGAGACGAAAAACAGGACTAATTCAACCAACGAAACTTCTGATGTACAAGCAATTGCAATGACCTGTCATCAACTACGGCAGCCTAGTCTGGCTTACCATCTCCAAGATAGTGATGAATGAGCTTTTACTTTTCGAAAGGAAAATTCTAAAACTCTGCACCGGCCTCACTATCGACCATCAGCGCCAAAGACACTACAGCAACCAGCTTGTGAACGAGAAAGCAAAATAAAAACGGTGAAGAAACGGCTGCAAGCATCAACAACCACCCGAACTATTTGATGGGAAGGATGATCAGTGAGGACCAATACGTGTAGACCTAAATGGACCTAAATTGGTCATTTTTCGCTTGCTTCTCTGTAGTCGTTTGGGTTTTAGAATTACTACGCTATTATTAAGACCTTATGTTATCAAATCGTCACTAAGTTTTGTATGCTACCAAGTGCTCAAACACTACTGGGGGCCTCAAGAAAAATTGTCAGTGATTCCTTCTGTTGCGGTTTTCCTTTAAAACACATAATATCCTCCATTCAGCTGTGAAAATAGTATCAACGTGAGTTCGCTATAGCGACGCCCAATTGTTTTATGCAATTATTCTCTGAGCCCCACTACTGGTGAGGGTGTTATTGGGCCTAAGAAATTGTCGAATAAAGCAACAGTGAGTAGACCCGCCAATGGTTGGCATCGCCTAAGAGCGAACATAAACTCTCAAAAGAAGTCTTTCAGCAGCCTCACTCCAGGAACCTAATGGCCTCTTACAAAAGTACCCCCAAAGTAAAATAACTGCCTCAATGCAATTTACGTCCGAAAACGATATCCTAAACCGGATTGATTTAAGTTTTGCCAACTTGCCCGTTGAGTTAATTTTTCAATAAATTAAATTAAGTATTTTCCAAAAAAATTCAATGCAAATCCCAGATGACAGTCGCAACAAATGAACACTCGCTAAGACATTGTACCCAAAATCCTCGTTAAATTAAAAGCCACCCTCGGTAAAGTTGCGGTGAAATGTCTTAAACCTTCAAACGTTGTTGTTGTTGTTGTTCTTTTTTTTTTAAGTTTGATTCCCAAGCCAGGTGTGCGTAGGCAGACATCTAAAACAAAATATATTGAGGTTATTTATCCTCTCAAAGAAAACAACAAAGCCTCCCTCCTGTCGTACTTCGGCTTTCCCAAAAAAACATATCCAAGACATTCACCTCCCTGGCCCCAAACTCAGAACGAATCACCCTGCAAAATGAAAATAGAAACCCATCCATCCCAAGCCCATGGACTGACGTACTGACGACTATAGTGAATATAAGACCAGACCCACATCGTTGAAATAGATAAAAAAAAAGAAGAAGAAGAAGAAAATAAAAAATATAGAAATCAATACATACCTGTTTGTAATGGTAGAATTTGTGTTGCTCTCTCAGCGGCCGCTACACAGCTTCCAAAATTATTTAAGGCGACAATGGCTATTACAACTACACACAAACTGATATAATACTTCCTGCAGAGGTGCTGTGCCATTACTCTTGGAAAAGTTCTCGACCTGGATCCACTATAATTAGGCGGATCCATTATCGAGATTTAGGTGTTCACGAGAAACACCACTACTGACAAGCAGTGCGGTAAGCAAATTATAAAAAAAGAAGTGACAAATTGCGTTTGTCACTTATTACACCCCCACCCGTTGTTTTATTTAATGGCGCTGACAATTTCTTTTTCTTTTACTTTTGATTTTTCCTTTTTTATTTTTTTTATTTTTACTTAACACTTAATTTCACTTTTAAATCAAGATCACCGATGAAATTTTATTTAAACTTGACACGTCACTTTTTCGTATTAAAAATTAAATTTACTTATTTTTCTCTTTTGTACTTTGAGAAAATGAAGAGAAAATGATAAACGAAATTAAATTAAAAACGAACCGAAGGTAGGAGGAAATTCTTTAAAAACACTTTTCTTCTAAACACCCACTTTCACAACGACGGCGGCAGCGGCGGCGGCGGTTGTGTAGTTGCGTGCCAAGTTTATCTGTAAGTAGAGAAGAAAAAAATCGAGTTTAGCATGTGCGTTAAAGAAAACTTTCTTAGTTGGCTGTGTATGTAATGAAGAATTGTACATATGTCCGGTGTAGACTCCTAAACCATCCAACGGACTTTAATGAAATTTTCAGGGTAGGTGTGGTGATTTGTTGTTGCATGGGATTGCTTTCACCAACACTGATAGCCCACTGCGTTATGTTGATATTGCAATCCCATGCAACAACAAATATATACATATTTTAGTTCAGAGATAGTTTTTGTCAAGGTTTGATCCCCATATTCCCACATAGTCTAAGAGCTGGAAGCAAATTTTTGGAGTGGAGTGATAACCAAAAATAATGCACATGTATGTGTAGATAGACGCACCATTATATCAGATTCAACCGTCTGGCAGGTTTCTTTTTCAGCCGGGGGCGGGGGTGGGCGTTCGAAAATGGTAATTTTTCAGATTTTGAGGTCGGAGTGATAACCACATAAATGATACATCAAAAAATCAGAAAAATTCTCCTGATTACAAAAAACTCGGTCCCAGACGATTTGGTTTCAGCCTTCTGCGTGCCAGACGCATTTTAACACTTTTCAAGTGCATTTTTCAGCTTAAAGCACTAATAACTTTTTTCCTATTACATATAACCAAGAAAATGGTACGCCAAAAAATAAGAAAATTTACCTTGATTTGAAAAAAGTGTGTCTTAGACGATTTGGTTTCAGTCTACTGCTTGCCAGACGCACTTTAACATTTTTTTAAACGCATTTTTCAAATTAAAGTACTGATAACTTTTTTCTTATCACATGTAACCAAGAAAATGGTACGCCAAAAAATCACAAAAGTTCCCCCGACTACAAAAAAGTGTGTCCAAAAGGATTTGGTTTCAGCCTTCTACTTGCCAGACGCATTTCAACATTTTTCAAATGCATTTTTCAATTTAGCTGATAACTTTTTTTTATCACATGTAACCAAGAAAGTGGTACGCCAAAACATCAGAAAAATTCCCCTTATTACAAAAAACTCGGTCTCAGAAGATTTGGTTTCAGCCTTCTGCGTGCCAGCCGCATTTTAACATTTTCAAGTGCATTTTCAGATGAAAGCACTAATAACTTTTTTCCTATTACATATAACCAATAAAGTGGTACGCCAAAAAATAAGAAAAGTTACCCTGATTTCAAAAAAGTGTGTCCCAGACGATTTGGTTTCAGTCTTCTGCTTGCCAGACGCTCCTTAACATTTTAGTAAAATGCATTTTTATACTTAAAGTACTGATAACTTTTTTCCTATCACATATAACCAAGAAAGTGGTATGCCAAAACATCAGAAAAGTTTCGCTGATTACAAAAAAGTCCGTCCAAGACGGTTTGGTTTTAGCCTTCTCCATGCCAGACGCATTTTAGCTTAAGCATGTTTATCAAATTCAATGAATAATTGCTTGTAGTATTTCATTTAAATGAAATTTTTGATTTTCATTCAATTTGATAAACATGCTTAAGCTAAAATGCGTCTGGCATGGAGAAGGCTAAAACCAAACCGTCTTGGACGGACTTTTTTGTAATCAGCGAAACTTTTCTGATGTTTTGGCATACCACTTTCTTGGTTATATGTGATAGGAAAAAAGTTATCAGTACTTTAAGTATAAAAATGCATTTTACTAAAATGTTAAGGAGCGTCTGGCAAGCAGAAGACTGAAACCAAATCGTCTGGGACACACTTTTTTGAAATCAGGGTAACTTTTCTTATTTTTTGGCGTACCACTTTATTGGTTATATGTAATAGGAAAAAAGTTATTAGTGCTTTCATCTGAAAATGCACTTGAAAATGTTAAAATGCGGCTGGCACGCAGAAGGCTGAAACCAAATCTTCTGAGACCGAGTTTTTTGTAATAAGGGGAATTTTTCTGATGTTTTGGCGTACCACTTTCTTGGTTACATGTGATAAAAAAAAAGTTATCAGCTAAATTGAAAAATGCATTTGAAAAATGTTGAAATGCGTCTGGCAAGTAGAAGGCTGAAACCAAATCCTTTTGGACACACTTTTTTGTAGTCGGGGGAACTTTTGTGATTTTTTGGCGTACCATTTTCTTGGTTACATGTGATAAGAAAAAAGTTATCAGTACTTTAATTTGAAAAATGCGTTTAAAAAAATGTTAAAGTGCGTCTGGCAAGCAGTAGACTGAAACCAAATCGTCTAAGACACACTTTTTTCAAATCAAGGTAAATTTTCTTATTTTTTGGCGTACCATTTTCTTGGTTATATGTAATAGGAAAAAAGTTATTAGTGCTTTAAGCTGAAAAATGCACTTGAAAAGTGTTAAAATGCGTCTGGCACGCAGAAGGCTGAAACCAAATCGTCTGGGACCGAGTTTTTTGTAATCAGGAGAATTTTTCTGATTTTTTGATGTATCATTTATGTGGTTATCACTCCGACCTCAAAATCTGAAAAATTACCATTTTCGAACGCCCACCCCCGCCCCCGGCTGAAAAAGAAACCTGCCAGACGGTTGAATCTGATATAATGGTGCGTCTATCTACACATACATGTGCATTATTTTTGGTTATCACTCCACTCCCAAAATTTGCTTCCAGCTCTTGGTCTAACAGGAACGGGGTTGGGAACGGGAAATTAGAAACTACTCCACAGATTTCGAAATACATTATCTCCCTTCATCAGTAACTTAGACTATATTTCATCCCTATATTCCCACAGGAATAAGAGAACGGGAACGAGAACGGGAACCTTAAAATTACTTGACCGATTTCAAAAAATTTTTCAACTCTAGGATGTTACATTATCTCTTAGTGACATAGACTTACATTTCAATCACATATTTCTATGGGAACAGAAATGGGTTAGGAACGGAAGCTTAGGAGCTACTGAACAGAATTCAAAAATTCTTTCAGCATTTGGATGTCATATAGTCCCACAGTAAGAAAGATTATATTTCATCCCCAAATTAACACGGAAGAGAAAACACGAGAACGGGAACCTCAAAACTGTAGACCCGAGCAAAGCCGGGCGGCTCAGCTATTAATATAATAAAATCAAAAGGACAACAGGGGCCGAATTACTATATCAGTGATCGAGTGAGCGAGTGACATTTTTCTTTGCTGAATTCGCGGTAAGTTATAAAACATCAGTCTACTGCCCATCTATCAATTCATGATGAGAGAGTGTTAAATTTTGGAATTGCTCGAAAACGTCAGATGTAATCCCAAACTCACATGATTCCGTCACGCATTACTCGACAACGTTTGCTGTAATTTGGCCCCAGCTTAGCTATCGGCAACGAAAATTATTATTTTTCTGTTTTATTCTGGGTCTTATGTTTCGTTTCATTTGGTTTGTGTTGCGTCATAAGAAAGTTGGCAATTCTAGTCAAAGATTGGTGTCCCGTAAATCGTGATTCTGGGTCATTTTCTAAGAATAAAGTTGTTCCACAGTTAAGTCCGCTTTTCAACATTTAAAAAAAGGCTAACTCTGGTCAGTGAACGACTCATGTTCGATTTCTTTTTATTATTAGTAGAAATACTAATCTTCAAAACTGTGTTTAAACTAGGCAGATATACTTTTAGGGTTGCCAGATTTTCAATCTTAAAGGGTGATCAAATTTTCTTCTCCGAGCGATGTTTTGACTGTGAGGTAAGAAAAGCTTCCTAAGCCCTGTTCACACTGTACAATTAGTTGGACAGACTTCGTTTTGATGGAAGTTGGATGGTCGGATGTAGTTTGCGTTTACACTTATCAAGCTTGTCGTCCAACTTTATGTCACGTACCCTTCCACTCCGTCCAACTTCTAAGTTTTCAAAAATAATGAATTGGACAAGCGGTCGTCTGAAGGGTTCACACTACCAAGCATTGGTAAATCAAGCCTAAGTCTGTCCATCTAATTGTACAGTGTGAACAGGGCTATAAACATAAGGTATTTCTTTTCTGATAAGCAAAATAAATATAAAAAAAACTCACAAAAAACCCACACATGTGATGAAACTGTGCAGAATCTAAACAGGTAAAATATCTAACTTCTGGTTTTTTACCGTGTCGCGTCGTTTATTGCAGCTCTTGGCATTCGGAGTAGTTTTCTAAGAACTGATAGTTTTCAGGTAATTTTTATGATGAAAATGGTTAAAAGTGTACTTATGACAACTTGACTTGCTATCAAAAGACCTACCTCTTCTCTGGAAGATTTAATTTTGGGGTGTGAATGTTCAATGGGTAAATTAACTAAATAAGTAAGCTTAGGGCGCTTGGCTCTACAGTTTAATGTTTCCAAACAAAGAATTTCCAGAATACTGCACGGCGAAAATATGAACTATTTTGCTAGAGAGAAGCTTGGGGCGTACAAAAAAAATGGTGTATTCCGTGTTGGCTCGTTTAGTGCGATATTATTCAGCAATTTGAGGTGAAAAAGAAAATGACGTGTTACTCGTGTCGGTTGGTTTCAAAGCTAGATCTTAAGGGGTTGAATGGGTTGATCTCTCTCAGCAGAAAACACATAAGTGCGACGAAAGGTGTCATTACAGGTCACTGTCTTATTGGAATACATGTCGCAAGGCTAGGAGCTACCTCAAACGATTTTTGCAGAAGCTGTTTGGATGAGGAGTAGGAGGAAACTATTCCACACTTTCTCTGTTTATGTCCGGCTTTAGGTCACAAACGTAGGATTCACTCAGGCTCGTGTTTCTCTAATGATCCTAGTGATCTTACTCACATCGATATCGCCTTTCGCGAGGAATTGACAAGTCCTCCGACAGTAAAATTCATTGCCATGAAAAGTGCTTGTTTCGATTAGTCGTTCGGAACCGGCAGAACAATGTAGGTCTCTTCCATTACGTCACAAAATATGGTTGTAAAAAATGCTCTAGGCTCCGGGGCACTTCGCTCTGTTGCGCCACTCTATTTATCTATTTATTTACTCGTCAATCTGAAGCGAGTTTATTGCAGTCGTTCGAGCTGTAAGATGGTAAAAAAGTCTCCTAATGTTCAATCTTAAATGAGATCATTGCAGTCGTTTGAGATGAAGATCTTGTGATCTAACCGGAACTCGAATACATTTTAAGCAGTTTTTTCATTGAAATGCAGATCTAAATTGATAACAGCTTTAAGTCACATAACTTGCGGTCAGAAAAATAATGGCAACACCATGATTTTGCCTACTCTTACGACTGCTTATAAGCTTATTTTAGAATGATTTATAGGAAACCTTATTTATCAGAAATAACTGAGTGACTTCGTTTTAAACGAACCTACACGCTCTTTTTTTTCTCAAACGACTCGACTGATGTCGTGTTGCACAACCTATCGCGACTTACATCGTACGTGCACTTTTATAATCTGTAAATATACGATACGAATAAATTAGTCATAGATAGGCAAAACTAATAATGTGGTGCCCGTGGCGTAATGGTTAGCATGTCTGCCTATTACAGCGAAATTTAAACGCTCGAATACAAAAAAAAAGTAGATAAATTTGTATCCACCTGAACCGATTTTCACGGGAAATTATCAAGTCGACAGGAATTTCATTGCCATGAAAAGCGATTTCTCATTTCAAAAATTGTAGGGCTTCTCCATTCATGGTTGTAAGAAATACGCTGGAGATCCATGGGTAGGATCTCCACCCTGTTGCACCATCCTATTTACTTTAAAATTTAAAAAATATTAACATGTTCCCTTACTCATTCTAAACGGCGCGTTGTGTCGCCGACCTCCTAACACAACTGATTTCTGTGAAGTAATTGAAAAAGATTGACTATTACGCATTACTTTTGGTCAAGATGTTTCATAAAGTCTTCCAATTTTGTGCTTTAGAACCCATCCAGCTGAATCATTACTTGTTTTCCTCGCGAGCCCAACATTCCATCATATCTCGGATGTTCTTTTTTTAATCGTTGGGATACTCAAAGCACACAAAGCTTAAGAAAAAGTAAGAAAGTAATCCGGGGTTCAAATAAGTTTATACTCATTTCATATCGTTCGATATTTCCCAGAATGAAAAAAAAAAAACCTTAAATTTTGGGATTTCGATCACAAATCACATTCGGTTCCCTTCATGAGGATCAAAGTGAACCTCTAATTCAAACAACTGCTTTCCTAATCTTATTCGTATTCGGTATTCGTAGAGTCAGCAACACAGCATCTCGTGTATTATTGACTGAGCATGAGCACATCAAACACATTGAAGATTGTTTGTCCTTCCAAAAGTTGCGTGGAGTTAAATAATGAATTTGGAGCAAAACAAAGAAAATAACAAACAAATTTTAACGAGTGAAAGAATAACTAGAAACTATTTATTTCAATCAATCGTATTGAAAAAGTTAGGTCTCTTGCCGCTTATGTGCTTCTTTTTAGATGATAAAAGACTAAAAGTACCAAGCCTTAGAATTTATTGTCTTCAAAACGACGCCTTTAACCAAAAATTTGTGTATAATTTAATCCTAAGCCTCTTTTTTGTGAAAATTTAGATAACAGTAGATTTTTAGATGAATATTCATACCTCACCAAGCAACATCGTCATTATTTGCCTTCAAACTGTACACCAAAAAAATGTTTACAAACCTTTTTTTGGACCCATGTGACACCAAACAACCAGGTACACGTTCTGGGCCAGCGACATAATTATTCGTGCCCAAAGCAATTTGTATCTTTTTTTCCTACATTCAGTTTATAGTGCATACAAAAAAACTACTCGCATAGGCATAATTAATGATGTAATTCAAAATTCAGTTGACAAAAAAAAAGATTGAATAACCCTAATAAATTTAGCTCATACCCACCTACTTTTTGCTTGCGATTTCCCTCGTTTGTTGACGTTTATTTTTTAGTTTTTTTGTCTGGTTTAATGCAAGCACATGAAAATGACATGATTAAGCATAAAAATTTATAAACCCAAATATGGTGGTACCCGTGGTGCGATGGATAGCATGTCCGCCTGTTAATCCAGAGGTTCGAGTTCGAATCCCACCAGAGGCAAAAATGGTTTTTTCCACGGGTATCGCCTTTCGCGAGGAACTGGCAAGTCCTCCGTTAGTATTCATTGCCATGAAAAGCGCTTTCTCGATTAGCCGTTCGGAACCGGCCCAAAATTGTAGGTCCCTTCCATTCCCTTACAAGGTGTGGTTGTGAGAAAAGCGCTAGGCCCAGGGGCTCCTCGCTCTGTTGCGCCACCCTATTTATTTTTTTTTATATAAATTGCTCACATGACCGTAAGTTTTAATTTTCTGGTTCCCTTTTTTTTATAGGAGTATTTGTTCATGTAAAACATTGCTTTATGCTCAGATTGGTTTTGGTTTTTGTTTTTATATTTTCACTTCAGTGATAGGTTCAAAATGAACTACCCTCATTTAGTTAAAATTAAGGTAGTCCAACGACAGAAAAAAGAAACACAACGAATGTGTGTGGGCACAGAATTTAGTTCATATTTTGTGTGTATCAATTAATTACGTGAAAATAATGCATGTGTGCTCATTTCAGCCGTACTTTCAGACCAAAAGGCAGTGGAATTATTCGAATTTGTAACAACAAATGGCAACAAATTGAAACTAATGCAATTTTTCAAATAGTGGCAAAGTAATTAGGTAAAACGATTGGAAACTATATGAGATCAACGCTAATGTTTTCCAATAGATTTAGGAAGAGATGGAGGATTAGGATATCAGGATATAGCGCTGCACATATAAAACGAAAAACTGCTGATGGAAAGGCTAACTGACTGACTGAACTCTATACGTAGACATAAAGATTTTTCAATTCATAAGAATAAATATCGAAGGCACGTCTTCGATTCTTAGTTTGTTCGCCTCAAAGCTCAAACTCGAAGTTAGTAGAAAACGACAACTTCTTGGAAGAATGTTTCCCCAACTAACTGTTCAAAATATTCTTTAGCTGATGCCTTAATCTATTGAGTAGGATGTTACCCAACAACAGGAAGATGAAATCCGGAACAGTTTCGGATAAGGGTATGTTCAAAGACAAATATCATAGCGGTTAGAAAATGGGCCGAACTGATAAAGATTTGAGATCATCCTACCTAATTTAGCTCTTAGAATACCGAACTGGAACGCGTTGTATGCATTCCATAAATTATGGAAGTGGAAATGATTTTTAGAAAACCGATTTTTTTGTAACGAAACGTTACACTTATGCATAATCAAGGGACAAACTCGAATTGCCTCTACTGATTTTTCCTACACATTTTAGATTTTTTTTTAGATTTAGAATATTTTATTCATTTCAAGCTTAAAACAAAATTAACAATTGAAGATGATAAGTTGAAAATAGAATAATACTGTCAATTCTTAACTTTAACAGTTAGTGATGAATGACACATCAGTAAATAAATAATTCAGAATAATAATTAGATGTGGGGTAACATCAGTGCAATGAATCTTAATGTGCTTAATTTGTTTAACTTTCAAAAATAAATTCAAAGATAATGATATAATTATACTCATAGTAATTCGAAAATTAAAAGGAAATAAATGCCTAAATGATCAGATCAAAAAAAAAAAAAAAAATTATGAAAGTGAAAATACTAGAAGAATGCTTCAATACAATCATAACTTAAGGTAAATAGCCAGCATTTAACTTTTTTGATAAAAGAGGAAGCAATTACAGTTTCTCTAATACTCAACGGCAACATGTTGAATAACTTTGGAGCTGTATTTGTATAAAAATGTGCAAAATGGTTATTATGTGCAAATGGGACACAGACCATCCTCAAATTACTAATTCGTAAATTATAAATTTGAGAATTTCGGCTTGGAACATTACCACTTTGAATAAAAAACTCCTTTAATACTTTAAACACATATAAATGTCTCATTGGAAGAATATGCAGTTCTTTAAATAACGGCCAACTTCTAGAGTATCTATTCTTTCTACAAATTATTCTTAACAAATGCTTTTGAGATGTCAATAAAGGTCCAAAAGTATTAGTATACGATCCACCCCAGCTAGTAATGCCATATTGTAACTTTGAGTGTGCAAGGCCATAGTATATGCTACATAAAACTTTTTTTGAACAAAAATCTTGTAAAAGATACAGTTTTCGAGTAACTAACAACATATATGATTTAAACGACTGGATATGTTCCTTCCAATTCAACTTTGAATCAATCATAACACCCAAATATTTAAACTGATTAACTAATTTAATTCTGAAACAACTGCTAGAGCACTGTAAGTCAGAATTAAAGTTTTCTGTACCACACTTATGAACAGGAAAGGAAAATTGTTTACAATCATGCGCATGGAAGCAAGGACTAAACTCAAGGAGACTATTACCCGATATCTTAAAGGACATTAACTTTGTTTTCTCGCTTATAATAAGACTATGCGAAGCAAACCACAGCCTCATAACTTCAAGATCTTGTTCAATTTCAGCAATGCAGTCGAATAGGGTGTTAGATTCATAAGTTATTGCTATGTCATCAGCAAAGGCGGTTGAAGACCCGTTTAGAGTGAGTTTGAAAAAAGAATTAATATACACCAAGAAAAACAACGGGCCAAGTACCGAGCCCTGGGGTACACCATTTTTAAGAATTCTTGGTTCACCTAAGACTCCGTTTATTTTAATTTTTTGCTTTCTCCCTTTTAAATATGACTCAAGCCATTCAAAAGTGTTTCCACGAAAACCAGCGTTATATAACTTACTCAACAGCAAGTTATGATCAACCATGTCAAACGCTTTAGTCATGTCAATAAACAAGCTCATCGTTGATTTATTGTTATTGAGACTACAATAAAGTTGACTACAGACTCTCAAAATTGAATCTTCAGTCGACATTCCTGCTCTAAAACCGAACTGGTTATTGCAAAAAAATTTACGCTTATCTAAAAACGACAAAATACGAATCTTCATTAGTTTTTCAAATATTATTGAAAGTGTGGAGAGTAAGGAAATAGGCCTATAGTCCGCAACGTTTTTTCTGTTTCCCTTTTTAAACAATGGAATAACCTCTGAACATTTCAAAATATCAGGAAAGCAGCCTCTTTTAACGCTGCTGTTAAAAAGGAAACTCAAAACATCAATGACGTACCAAACGATACTTTTTATTAAAGCGCTTGAAATTCCATCACTTGTGCAAGAATTTTTATTTTTTAGACGCATGACAACATTGTAAATTTCACTGGCGGTAATATCCGCAAAAATGAAACTGTTAAACTGTATATCTTCACGAATATTAGAAACACTTAAGCAATTGCATGCTGAAGAACTTACAAAAACTGGTTTAAGCTTTTCAGAAACTTCAGTAAAATACTCGTTGAAAATATTTGATATATTAAAGAAATCTGATTCTATAACACCATCTAGTTCAATATTTTCAATTAAAACCTGGCTTCTATCATTTCCTAAAATGCTATCAACGACTCGCCATTCTTCTCTTACATCACCACCTGCCTTTGCAAATAAATCAGCATAATACTTTATGCTTTATGCTTTATGCTTTAGCACTTATTATTATTACTTTGTTCTTGGAGGTGTCCATTTTTCTAAAACTTTTGCATGAAAGTTTGAAAAAAAATTCATCAAGAAATCACTAGGATTATTATTATTTGAAAAAAAGACAGAATCCGTTATTTGCTGTTATATTTTTTGAGCTGTGTACAAATAAATTTAGCCGACCCAATGCGCCCCCTTCTAGAATACTTTGTGTTTTTTGTGTTAGTACATAAAATTTTTGCAAGCTGTTTTCTTGTAACACAGATGTTTTGAAAAGAGTTTTTTTAACATCAGATCCATTTATTACAAGTATGAGTGAGTAACTAACAAACATAAAAAAAAAATCATTGTCCACCGATGTTTTGCTTTTGCTTTTGTGTGGTAAAAATATTTCTGAAGAAAAATGAAATATTTGCATCTTTATGAAAGTTATTTCTTTTTGTTATTTTTCACTTTAAACATGAAAGTGTAAGCAATATTTAATATATAGTGATATAAAATATTTTTGGCCAGTTTTTACACCCAAATACCACACTGTGCGGCGGCGCGGCGGTACGATACTGACTTTCTATCATAAGTCACAACCGGATGCAGCTGTCAGTGTCACAACCGGATGCAGCTGTCAGTGTCAAAATAATCTATAATTTGAAAAGAAGCTATAAGATGACCAACCGTAAGGGGTGGATTTTCTTTTTGTTCCAAATCTACTCCGAAAGTTTGGCATTCAATCCACCTTTTTTAAATTTGTTCCAAAAATTCATGACTGAGTTTTGGAACAATGCAGGGAGCAAAAACCTCAATTTTAAGTTTGCAAATAGCAAACTTACTGCTTTACGGACAAAATATTCTCATCTGAGAAAGCGGTTAAAAGTCCTTTTCATCCAAAGTGAAGTGGAATATATGCAACTGCACTAAAAAAAAAGAATTCTTTGAAGAGAAAATTTCGTAAAAAAGTACAATTTGCTCTCTGGGAAATAAACAAACCTAAATTTTGCAGACCAGTGTTTATCAAGGTACACTTCAATTTAAGGAAATGTTACACAACGTTACTCTGCTTGAGTAGCACATCCCACCAGGCCTAGACCAAGGCAAAGGTCAAAAGCATATTTACCAAACATTGACTTCAGTATATGAATAAGGCTTTCGGCAAGGCGTGTGGTTAGTCGTTGGGTGTGTACTAACCGGGAAGGCTATTTGGTGTGAACTTGGCGGCTACACCGTGAAGGTGTTGCAACTAATAGTACACGTCAATTGCGTATACTAAACTGGGAACTATGAGATGCTCCACCCAAAGAAGACCAGTTAGATTATCAAGTACATGTGTTGACATAGGGCCGAATGAGAAAAACATTAACACTATGATGCTTTGCTAATAATGAGTGGCTCGAACCTCAGTGGTCTCCAAGAGCGTTTTGGGAACGTTTCAGCGGATGAATTTGAATACAAAAACAAGTGGACTTCAGCAGTAAAAAAAACCGAAGCCCCTGAATGAGCTACTCCGACGTATTTGGTTTAAACGTCTTTCAGGGTCTATCAATACTAGGACAGAGTATTGAAACAGAGATGATGGCGGGTGAGATCCTCTGGAAAAGGTTTAACGGATAATGAGGACAAAACAAGGTACATACTGTCATCAAACAAAGACGGAAAACCAAAGATGTCCTCCTTACCTAGTTTTGCGTTAGAATCTCCAAGAACGGTTTTCACGTTATGTCTAAGGCATTGCTTATATGTTTTTTCGAGGAGGTCGTAGAAACAATCTTTGGAGTTTTCTTCTTTCTCTTCTGTTGAGGGCGTGGGCGCATATTGGGCCAATGTTGGCGTACTTAACCCTGATGCGTATGGTCATTATACGCTCATTGACTATATTTTGGCTGATGACTTAATCCCAGAGTCTTCCTCTAACGACAAATCCGCAGGCAAATTAGAATGTCCGTAGTAGTCGCCGTAGTAGATTGCAGCTCATTCCATCGCATTTCTTGAATTGCGGTTATATTTGCTGCACTGTAGCAGTCAATAGAATCCGCTTACTCTCCAGCTGCACGTAATGTGTTAAAGGATCCTACGTTCCATATGCGGATCCGGAGATCTTTGCCCTTTTTTCTTTTGCTTGGGTCGTCAACGCTGAAATCATAGCTGTTATCCGAGGCTGCTGGTTGTTTCGGAACCATGTAGTTTTCACATTTTGCACAGCCCCCAACCTGGAGGGCCACATCTATTTGGTATCCCCTTGAATATAAAGTGCTGAACTGGAGAGAGCTCGCTTGAAATCGAAGTCGTTATCGAAAGATCTTGTAAGAAGCCTAGGTCCACCACGTACTAGGAAGTAGGTATATCAATAGCCGAGTTCACGCTATACAATTAGTTGGACAGACTTCGTTTGACAGATGTTGGATGGTCGGATGCAGTTTGCTTATCAAACTTGTCGTCCAACTTTATGTCATGTATTCCTCCGCTCCGCCCAACTTCAAAATTTTCAAAAATATTTGAAAATCATCCAACAAGTTGGCAAAGAGGTCGCCTGAGGGTTAACATTGTCAAGCATTCAAGCTTAAGTCTGTCCAACTAACTGTAGTGTGAACGGCCCTAATGAGTGTTTTCAATATTAAATTTAGAACGTTTTCTATCAATGAGTGAAACAGACACTTCCAATTTAAAATGGGTAACGAAGTGTTACACTCCAATAGCAACACACTCCACAGTCTTGTCAATTCCTCGCAAAGATACTGATGTCAGCAAATAAAAAGTAATTCATAGGACCTCAAATATTTAGGACCCTTCAATATCTAAGGGGAAAAACCCACGAATATGAGAGTACTCCCAAATTACAAATTAAACCCAAAGATCATTGTTCAATCAACGAAACCAGACCTGACGTGAGCTCCCAACTCGCAAACCCACTTACAATGCTGACGAGAAAGGAAAAGAACTTCAGTTTCATAAACCACGTTGAAGTCAACCTCTTGTACGTGGTAAACGAAGGGAAAGAAGACAAAAAGGAACAGCTTTTAAAAGTTAACTCACAATGAAGTGACTAAACCATCGAGTAAATTGAAATTAACTTAAGAACCCACCCTCCATTAGGTCGCCTGGGGCTGTTTTTGAACCCCAGCATAGCAGTCGCACTTAAATTTGTTTGCAGACAAAATTTACTAACCAAAGTTCTTCCTATAAAACTTTATACTCTAACCGTCATCGTATACGCCTGGGCCAAATTAGATTTATAACTTCATACATTTTAATACCAATGTATGCCATCCACGGAATCGATGATCATGATTGTAATAAACGATGAGTGTGATGGCCTCCACTCCCATTGTAGGTTCAAATTTCACATATTGGTATTGGTTTTGTGTTTGATTATTCACTTGCCATCGCCAGCCGCTATCTTTTTAAAGACACACACACTTCCATATAGGCTCACTCACACACACACGTGTTTGCATAGGGCTTTCGGGGGAAATTATTTAAATTTTCCAGTCACGTTTCAGTCATTGACTCTTTTTGGTATGACTGTGGCTCCCCGTTTTCTATTGTGCCACACATCTATCCCGGCCACTTCTGCTGCTGCTGCTGGCTGGCGTGATATCGGTTTTGTTTGGCGTTACACACAACCAGTCGTCGGTCGGTCCACGCAAAACCTTACCAACCTACCATGATTTGTCTTCAGTTGAAGACTGTTAAAAAAGATAAAGAGGGAAAAAAGCATCGAAAACCATCAGCATTAATTTTTTTTTTTTACGTATTCTTCTTCGGAAACCAATTTTAATTTTATTTCGCCTTGCACACACCGTGTGTGGATTGGATGTGGAGTATAGGTGCACAGTATGTGGTTGGCGGCGAACACTTTCACAGAAAACATTCGGCAGAGCAATTGATCAACAACCACTACCGCCGCCGCCAGCCACCCCCACCAGCTACAATGGCAGCAGCCGAATGTATCATCAAGAAAAATACGTCGATTCGGGTTTTCCTTTAAAGGTTTTTCCTTTTTATTCAAATATGCCGCCATTGTTTTACTGTACAGCTGGTAAAATGTTTTCTTGAGCTTCTGCTGCACAATTCGAGGTAAATTTCAAATTCAAATGGTTTTTCTTTTTGCAGCTAAAAGGGTTGGGCCACGGTGGGGCTCCTTGTGGCAATGCAGCAAGCATGTACAAAAGTAAGACATAGAACTTAAATTATTCAATGAGCTTCAATGTGAATGACCCCATCTTAAGCAAAACCCTCCACCGCAACAGCTCTAAAGACTTTTTCTTTATTTATACTTTGTGCCTTTCTTCGTCGTCGTTGTTGTCAGCGAAGTGTTGGTGGTGTTATCGGCTATGGAGGAGAAGTGCAAAGACATAGCTACCGACAGTTTTGTCTGCACTTGATGTCTTAACTTTTGGTGTTTGGAATAAAACCAGTGTGGGCATTTCACCCGAATGATTTATATCTATAAGACCGGATTCGAAGGGTCATTCACTCGATTGAGCTGATTAAAAAAGCTTTTGGCGTACGGTTTTTATGGTTTATCGATGTTGACAATATACCTACGCTTTGTTTGCGGAGAGGTGTTGACAACATTGAACTCAATTAATGGTCACGGTCAATGACAAACACATGAGGAGGACTTCAAAATCGGTTGTTTTGATTGCTACAAGTTCTCGCTACTGTAAAGAGGAATGAGTGTGGCAACGATACCATTTAACGGAAACCGAGGGAAATAGTTTAAAAAATTCAAAAAATTTTCGCCTATTTTACAATAAAAAGGATAGTGTGGGAAACAACAGCTTGTTAAAAGCTTCGGTAAATCTTTTGGTTAGAGCAATCTTCTATCTTACCGAAGCTTTGGCTCGCAAGAGGAAACAAGAAGAGGAGACGTTGACTTCCTATTTCCACGGATAAGGTAAAGGTATTATCTATAGATCAAAGGAAAGACAATGTACCAAATGTGGCAAAATTATCTGTGTAGCACATCAAAAACAATTCAAACAGAAGAAAAATGAAGCTATCCTCACGAGGAATATTTAGATTTAAATACAACAAACTTCCTAGAGTAGCAAAAACGGGCGTCAAAGGCCAAAACAATTAGGCTGGGCAGTGATTAAGCTATAGAATATAGTGGCTTTCTTCAACTGTCGCCTTTCAAGTCTCAGCTTAGAGAGGTATGTAGAAACTGTCAAAAGGAAGCAGAAGAGAGCGTCAAGCAAGAATGAGGCAGCTGACGCAGTTTTGATGTTTTTAATTGAAGAGTTTCAAAGAGATGAAAAGCGCGGAAGGTTTGGTTGTCAAAACAAAGTCCACGATGCCGAGGCCCAGTTTCTTGGGAATGTCGAGAAACTTTTGAACTTGTGGAGACAGTGATTGTAATTTGAACAAATAGCTTCTCCGGTGAAACTTTTAAACAGCTGCGCCCTACTTTGCCGAAGTTTCCGACATTATGAAATAATGATGTCGCAAAATTCAGTGAGATGGTTAAGGGCTCAAAAAAGCAAATTAGCTGAGCCAAACGACATACCATACGAGTGCTCGAAAAGCATGGAAGACATCGAGCTTTGATGCCTTATGATTTTAATTTCAAAGCCTACAATAGACCACCGACAGAAAAGAAGTTTTTCATTTCCTCATAAACAAAGTGAAGACTGAAGTTGTTTTAACTACCGCCCGTCAAGCTGATGTCCAAAATTTCGAAGTCCGTTGATTGAATTTCGGTTAACCAACTGCTATGAAGTGTTTAAAAATAACCAGTACAGACTTTGTAGCCATTCATCTGTACGAAAAAAACACAGTCATTCCTTGGAAGATTTTCATGTTGCTTGGGTTGTTTGGTGATCTTGAAATAGCATTCTATAGACAATGAAGAATAGGAGGAGTTCCAGAAACACGATGGTAGACATACAAAGGTATAAGAGTATACGTTGGGGCATTGACCAAATCAAAATGTACAGCTGGAGTCAAACAAAAATTCTAAGGCACAATAAGTGTACAGCAAGGAAACGTCTTTAGTCCTCTGCTCTTTATTGCAATCTTTGACTAAGATAAAGTAAAAGACACTGAATTGCATCTCTTGTTCTTTACTGGCGGTTAAAACATCGTAAGCGAGGATCCTACATCTCTAAAATAAGCACTTAAAGTAAGGTTTTAGTGTCTTAAGGAAACTGAATACACGTGCAGCTTGTTTTCTTACCTCAACATGCCTACACCAGAAATTACGGCAATAGCTAGCCTATCCGGGGATCGCTGGTGTGAAGCAGAAAAGTGAGAGAGCTGTCATCCCTTTACGATCATGATGCTCGTAACGCCGGAAAGAAATGAGAAGAAGACGGCACCAGCCTATATTGTATAATGTATAAGTACCAACTTAGTTTAAAGGCTGCTCTCACAGTAGGCAAACCATGAGTGTTCCCAGAGATTTCCAGTTTTGAGCCGAGTAAAGATTCGAGGCATAAATTCTCCCATTTACATCTACTAGACTATTGGCTTTGACTGTTGATTTGCCAGCGCCCCAGCGGCTATGAGCTGTTGATGCCAGTGTATGACTGTTAACTTTGCTGTTGAGCAATGAAGGTCAGTATTTGACTGTTAATTTCTCGTTGAAATGTTGATTTGGTAGGAATCAAGATGCGCACTCCAGCGATTGAGCTGTAGATAGCCAGTCATTGAGCTGCTGGGCCCAGTATTTGACTGATGACTTGGCAGCGTTGGAGTCATTAGTACACTATAGAACCCTTAGTTATAGACAAATAAAGGAACTTGGCACGGTGAACAACTTCGAACACGACGAGCATATACCAGCTCTAGTGAAAAAAGCAAATCACAGAGCATTAATCGGGGAGGTACGATTATGTAAAGATGCCAAAAACCTCGTTTCTCACAGGTACCCTATTCGTGTATTTTCACTTACAATTATTATAGGTACTATAAGGCAAGATTTGCAATCGTGCAGAAAAAAAAATTTAAGATAACACTCAAACGAGGATAGAGAATGTGAAAATGTTGGTCCTGCAATTGTGTGTCTGTCCGTATATGGATTTAAAATTTCAAAATTTGCATTAAGTGTTTGTGGGCCAGTCTACAGAAGCGCTTTTGGAATTGAGTCTCTTGGTTTTGTACCTGCCATTTATTTCAATTTTTTTTTTCTGTTGGAGGTTTTTTAAAATACCAGCTGGAAAACTCAGATCTAAATACCGGGCCATTGTAATACCAGATAGCAACCCTCTATTTTGTATAGCTTTCCAGATGTTCGGAAAAAAGCCAAAAGACGCTGCTATGATAAGGAGCCTAGGTTACCTTATCTCACCATGTCAGCGCCGAGTATCTGTAACATCGTACAAGAAAAAGCAGGACATTCGCAGAGGAAGTGATCTGCGGTTTCCCCGTCTTCTCCACAAGATTCACAGAGTGTGGTATCACTAAAGCCTAACACGTTTGTGTGTTTGACAAAAGAAAAGTGCTCTGTTGCTAGGCCCAATTAGCTTTCTACATTATTTTCTGCTACCGGATACCAAAAATGTTGCAGTCTTCTTATTAACGTTGGGGAGTAAAAGTTTGGTCTGTTTGCATTTAATGGAGGCACACCATCTACAGTTGTGCTCTTCACAGATCCAATCGTTGATGCAAAAGCTGAGAATTGATGCAAAAGCTCTGAGAACCTTGCCTCGCAAGTTCATCAATGACCTCATTTCCAGTTGTGCCGTGATGGCCTGGAAACCAAACGAGACTCAAAGAATTTATCGACAGCATTCAGAGAGCTCTTGCATTTTTGTCTAATTTTTTAAGTAGCAAGAGGATTGAGAAGGGCTTTAAGACAGCTTGGATGTCGCTGCAAACACAGATACTTCTACCCATCCAGCTATTGCTCGTAACGTAGCTTATAGCCATTTGGATAGCATATGCCTCCACTTGGAAAACGGATGCGTTTGAGCTAAAAGAGGCGTTCAGTCGTGTGTCATCGCTGTCCACAAAAGAGCCAGCGCCAGATCCATCATCGGTTTTGGAACCATTTTAGAAGATTCGATAACTTTCCTTTCCTGGTTCAGAGTGGACCAGTCCTGAACCGAAGGAAAGTTGACTGCGTATTATTGACACAGTTTGAGCCTTGAGATCATCGTGTCGTGTCCATTAGACGTGAGTCAAGAGATATGCTGCTTGGGAGTTCCTCAAAACGCTAGCAGAAATTGTGCCAGAGACCACATCTATTTAAACCAGAGATGATCTTGAGAGTACACCCCCTGATGTAGGTATCAAGGGGAAGAAGATTCAGCAGTACGTCGAGAGCAGCAGCGGGAGTGTACAGTTCAGCCGTTAAATATTGATCTTTTAAATTTGGCGAACGAGGCAATAACGTATTTATGCGAGAGCTTATTCCACAAAACAACTGTTTAGAGCAAAAGAACCCCATGCCTTGCCAAAGGCTTCTTGCAGAAAAATAAGAACCAGAATACAGACAGTTGTTGTCAATCCTAAACCATCCTAAATTCGATAATGGTGGAAAATTCCTCCAAAGCCTCTACTTGTGCCACCCTTTTGATCTGATTTTACATACAAACTCGGAAAGTCAATAAACTTGAGATCGTTACGCTTCAGGCTTGTGAGTCTTAAAAATATTCAATCGCTTCAATCAACCTTCTCTCTTTTTCCCTTTAAGCTCTGAGTGTGATCTTGAATAACGAAATTTAAATTTTCTCCAGTTATCTGTGTTTTGAGGTCCTTCGACCTCAAAAGCTTTTCGACTCATCTGTAGGAATCAGTGTTCGAAAGTGGTCCGACACCAATGAATTCATTAAACAGGTAAATAACAGAAAATAGCAGGCAATATTCCAAAAATCATGTATCTAGGTCAGAGCTTAGCCCTGGTCTTAGTCCATTAATCCTCAAGAAAATTATCCATCACACCAGCAATTGGCAAAGCTGAAACTACTTATGGAATTTATACGAAAAATAAACAAATTTATCTCCCATTTCCCAGCATTAATGAAGCAGTTTCCATCAGATAATCGCATCCCTGAATGGATAAGCTAATCTCACAATCGTAAATCGTAAAAGCATTGCTTTATAATTCACACTGAAGAAGAATTGAAAACATTTCTTAAGCTGACAGGTGTATTAAATAATCAAACTGTTCTCTAAGCACCCATTTTCTAATTCCAAATTAGCCTCCTTCCATTCCAACTGCTATACCTTCACTCTTCACTCGTATATACAAACATCCAAACAAACTAAAGTCGATTAATCCATTCAAATCCCCCCTGTTGAGCCAAACTCATTGACTTCGATTGTTCTAATCCAATTACATTGCTGTTATACTTTGTTGTGTTCTCCAAAGTTCCTTCCTCGCTCAACAAACTACCCTCGAAACATTTGTTCGGAAAAGAAATAATATTTATTCACCCCCATGGACTCTGTCTGAATCGCTATTGTGGGTGGCAAAAACATACCTCTACAAATTACACAACAGCCAAGCCATCTACAGAAGAAGCCTTAATGATATTCCAAACTATAGTTCGACTTTGATGTGGAACAACCATAGCAAAACGTCTCACTAAATTCTTCTTAATAATCACATTTCCCTGGATTCCTTCATAACCATAAGGTATTTCCATAGCTTGTTTTTATCCATGGCGATTAACACACACACACATAGAAATTCAGACAACAAAAACACTGCAGAAGACGAACAGCAGAAAACAAAACCGATTTGGGATGTTTTCGTTTCACATTCGCGTCCTTCGGCTTATATTGATGTGTCGTCTTCTTAGGTCGTTGTCTTAAGGCTATGGTTCTTTTACTTTGGTTATTGGGTTTTAATTCCAAGTTTCTGAGAAAGTTTTCACTTTACCGAAAGATTCCCGTATCTCATTTTCAACAGCAGCTGACTAGGGTAACCATCATTTTGTTTGATGAAACTTTTGGTCAGAATAAAGTTCAAATGGTGGCATTTGTTGAAGAAGATGGTCGGAAAATTTGTTTTTCATCAGAGAGAATCTATTTGGGTTAACAGTTCTCCGCTCGGATGTCAACACTAAAAATCCGATCACATATTTGTCAGGGGAAAACAGTTTTGCGCTAGAAAAAAAAATTTGTTTGAGTTCAAATACTTGTCAACTCTCAAAGCAAAAGTTTTCCTGGAACAAAAATCTATGATATGACAGCCTTACTTTTCAAAACAAAAACCAAACGGGCACACTCATCATTGGCATTGGCCCTTCCCTCCACCTACCTTCGGAGGCTTTTTGGGTCAAATAAAATACTTTAGATGAAACTTCTTGAATTGAAAAGCCCACAACGACGATGGTTGGCAGCACGCACGTATTTATACAATACGCGGCCTTGTTTACGCCCGGAGGTGCTTGTAAAAGAAAAGTTAGATTGGCCAGTCTTCACAGGCGTACAAAACGGATGATGACATTGATGATGATCTGTCATTCGACCGGAAATTTATTAATTTCCTCCGCCTTTGCCTTGAAGGGATTGCTGTGAGTACACAAGATACACAGAGGATCAGACAGAGGACCTTCTGGCGATAAGTTTTGAAGTTTTCTCTCAATCTTTTTTTTTGTCGGGAACTAATCGAAGAAGTTTTCTTTCCGGGTTCACACAATGTGCTGCGGAATGTTTTCATGTCCCTTAAAGCACACTATCGCCTTTACAATTTTCCAATGAATGTTTGAAGATGAGAGCATTTGTGTTAAAGTTGGCAAACACTAAAGAATTCCATTTTGGTGTTATGCTTCGGTTGGCTGTGGGTTAAGTGAAAATGGAAATTTTTCTTATCTTTTATCACAAAAACTAGAGCCAGAGAAAAAAAAATAACTGCCTCATCATCAATCAATGCCAAAGCTACTTGCAAACATTTAAAACGCTTAAATAGATTATTTATTTACGTGACTGTCCCAAGAGTAGTCTCCTGTCGGTTGGTTGATTTTTTTTTTCGTTTTCATTTTCAATTTAAATGCCTGGAATAGTGAAATTTCTTTCATAGTACGTACTTTTTTTTATGGTATAGACTCGGTAGAAGGAGGTGGATGTTATTTGGAGGCACACGTAACACAACGCATAGTCAGTCAAGTCATGGTTTTACGAGTTTCATAATTAGGATCTTCAAGAGGACGTGATACTTGAAATAGGTATTTGAAAGGCAGCGAAGTAACTTATTTTAAATGTCAAATAAGACGCAGAAAATGAGTACATCGCTGTAATTTAGTAAAAAGGCTTTCCTTTTTTGCAAGGCCTTAGTAGAAGAGCAATAGAAAAGGAATGAGAAGAATCGGTTCGGATGTGAACAGGAGGTTTGGAGGTCTCGGAAGAATTCAATTAACAGATTATTTTGCGCTCGGGAAGATACCTACTCTGAGAACAATTTCAGTGAACTAGCATACAAATGCAGGTAAGAAGAGGCAATGAGCTGCATCCCTAAGATACACTAGCACAGCGTAGTTAAACATATTTCGCTGTATGGAAGAAGTATAAGTAGACCTGAAATCCCATGTTTAATTGGCCACCGCAGCCTGTTAAAGTGGCTGCTTAGAGTGCACCTAGCTGAATAGGGGCTAATTAATTTTTTCTTTGATAGGATTTTAGTAGTAGGTACTCAAGGCAGTGTTGACCATTACAATTTAAACTAACAATATTCGCTGTGGATCATTTATTAAAATGTACAATTGTGACACAATAACTGGGCTAAGAGACGTAATAGCCCCCTAGTTGCACAATAAGGCTTCTGAAAAAAGCCTCTGTATGGCTGATGGTGCTGTGTACGACATTTAAGAACAGTTAAAGGCTTCTTGCTGCTGATGCAAATCATTGGCTCATATTATAATCACAAGAAGTCATATTATTAGCTTTACTAAATTTATTTGAACCCAAAATCCAAGATTACCTAAATATTTTTTTCAAAAGTACTGGACTCAGTACTGAACCGTGTGGGTCTCCTTAATTTATTGGTAGTGATCTCGCTGATGACTGCTAAGCCGGCTTTTCAATGAGAGATAGTGGAAAGTCGATGGCGGTTTCTGAGTAAGTGCAAACAGACTGGAGTGATTTCAGGATTACCACGTGTTTCATAACCATACTAGGACCTCTTTCATCGCCAGAATCTCCGATTGGAACACACGAATACTTTACACCACAAACTCCTTAATCGGTTCCTGAGTCATCTTAAAAGAAATGAATTGCATCAGCACTTACGAGTTTCCCGTGTCCAATGTGAATCATATGAAATGGTGACTGGTGAACTGTTCTCAAAATACAGTTGGGGAGTTTTGTATACGAAGTGATTTGGGACTATTCCAAATGATTTTAAAATAGTTGAACAGCCAAAATATGAAAATATGAATATATCGATTGATGTAATATTGAAATGTAGGCTTAGAGCGGCTGAAAGTGATGATCGGAGAGCTCCGCCGACACATACACAGGCGGATCGCTGGACCTTCAAATCAATTTAGTTGAGCAACAAAGATTTTTAAGACTTCTTGTGGTAATAATATGAGCCAATGATGTGGTACCCGTAACGTGATGGCTAACATGTCAGCTTGTGAACCAGGTTGTTCGAATCCCAATCGAAACAAAAATTTTTTTCACGGGTATCACCTTTCGCGAGGAAATAACCAATCCTCCGATAGTAAATTCATTGCCAACGCTTTATCGATTAACCATTCGGAATCGGCAGAAAATTGTAGGTCCCCTCTATTTGTCATGGTTGTGAGAAATGCGCTAGGCTCCGGGGCTCCTTGCTTTGTTTAGACCCCCATTTTCATAATTAACTCTTCCCTGTATATATAAGACTTTTCCAGTTTAACTTTTTATAAAAGGTGGCACCTAGAATCACTTTATATGAGACGTTTATTGCAGTACACAGTTCCATTAATTGATACAGCTGTTAGGTGTGGAGCTTTGTATTATTTTCATTAATATTATTTTTTTTTTTTTTGTGTGTGTTTGAAGAGGACGAGTTTGGTTATCGGTTCACTTTTTCCCCGATTTTTTTAGTTCTTTTATGCAATTACATTGAATCCTTCAACTTCCAAGCTAACTAGAAGATTTTGCACGACTATATTCAATAGAAGAGGGAATATAACTTCACCTCTAGGCATTCCTCTACTGACAAATCTTTTTATAGAAAAGCTCTAAGTTAAGTTGTTTCTCCTACTTCTTATCAACTTAACCACTTGACGATTTGCCAATGCCGCGCCGCCGCGCCGCCGCGCCGCCGCCGTTGTAATAGCACAATTACTGACAATTTTAAGGAGACCCTTAATGTAATGCAGTCAAGGAGTACCACTGTGATGAAGGGGGTATTCCCAAATATATTATTACTAGCTGACCCGGCAAACGTTGTTTTGCCTATAAATTATTTCTAGTTTCAAGATAAATTCTAGTGTAGACAAAAAGGAACTTTCTTATTATAAGTGTATAAGCAAAGCATGTGGTATATGCGTGAAGTAGGCGTGGAGCGCTATAAACGATAAGGGAATATAAAAATAACAAACGCCAAACATTATTATTTTTAAGTTACTATAATTTATTTCTTAAAATTACATACCACATAATTAATCTTTTAAAGCTATAGTAGCCCATCTTTAGCGAGCACAAACAAACTTATGGTTTACCCACTCGAGAGCAGGCTACGTACAATTTTCCGTGTGAAAAACATGGTGTACTTAAATCTAAGCCACAAATAGACATCCTTTGGCCTTGGGATTTGTTAATTGTCATTGCAAATGCCAATCTGAGCGGAAACTGAATTCGTTTGAATTCAATTGGCACATCTGTTGGTATGATAGGAATCCACGGTATTAGTATCTTTTCACCTTTGAACTCGCCATTTAAAATGCTGGCTTAAATAATGTTTTTCATCAATTTTCAAATTACTAATCGCGTACCGGTGCACAGTAGTGGCGGGTTTAAATTGCAAACTGTATCAATTGATTTGTATGATACCAAGTTCCCTGGCAACAACTGTTGAATCTTCAAATTTAAAGTGTCAACGTCTGCAATTTTTGCTGCTAAAATAGTTGTTTCAGCAAGCCACTCATGATTTATGTACTGTTTGTGTACATCGGGAAATATTCGTTTAATGAGAGTATTTTGCGAATCAGCGATTGTGCAGGAATCGGTCGGTAATTTTACGGATCCAGTTTCATCTACAGCAACTTTTCCATCACCGATATCTAAAAGTTGTTTTGAGAATGTTTCAGCGGATGGATCTTGAAGCATTTGAACGCACATGTTTACTTTCAGCTTTACTTTTTCAACATGACGCCACAATGGAGAGGATTTTAAGCAAGCGTTGATCTCATCAGCGTATGTTGAACGTGGAATGACGGGAAGTGTTTGTCTGAAATCACCTGAAAACACCAGTGCTGCCAAATAGTTTGTCGTTGTTTTTGATATCTTTCAATGTCCTGTTCAACGCCTCAATTGAATGTTTGTGTGCCACAGCCCACAGTACATTCATCCCAGATGATAATTTTACACTGTTTTAGCAAGGTGGCCACGGACGATTGTTTTTTAATGTTACACACTGCGTGGGGGTTATTTTGAATATAAAGTGGCAGCTTAAATACTGAATGAGCTGTTCTGCCTCCATCCAATAAAGTTGCCGCAATGCCCGATGATGCAACGGCCAATGCGATGCCATTATTTGATCGTATTTCAGCAAGAATTGGTGAAATAAGGAATGTTTTGACAGTTCCACCCGATGCATCCAAAAAGAAGAACCCACCTTGTCCTGCTGAAACGCTAGTAAAATGCGGTCATAAATGGTTCTTTGTTCGTCATTGATTAGTGGGACATTGCGAGTAACAATCGCTGCCATTTCTAAAGTGTTGTACTGCAGTTCACGATTCATTTCAGTGTTAATAATATCAGATGCAAGTCGATTTGTCGAATTCATACCGAAATAAGTGAGTGATAACTTGGTAATGACAATGCAAAGATCCTCAATAGCAATCAATGCTTCATTGTACATAGCGTCGCTGAATGTTATCGTTAGATCGTTGCACCGTGTACGATGTTGATGAAATATATCATCAGTCATGGAATCTTTGTGATTATCCCACAATATGTTTGCTCGAGCTGGAAAACATGTAGTCAACACTATAGCAAAAAGTAGACGAATTTGTATTGCTGTACAGTTCAATGCAGCTTCAGCAAGCATACGCTCCCACTGGTTATCGTCTTCAAGCAAGCTGAGTGCAATGCATGTATCTTTATAATGTTGGATACTGTTGCCCATTCACTTTACGTATATATTGAAATGATAATGGGCCAGTAACATTAACCAACAACAGTCCAAGATAAAAGCCGACTGTAAATAAACGCCCCAAAGCATTCGATTTAAATAAATTGAGACATGCAGCAACTGGTGAGCCTTGCTTGCCCATGGGAAATACCGTGGTACTTGTGAATAGAGTAATGTTCTTGCAAAGGCACCAAAATCATCCGTACTATTAAACAATTCAAAAAATGCAGTGAGTGTAGTTTAAGGCGGATTTGTAGCACGACCAATGACTGCCAAAAACATAATATTTCAGAATTTATTTTTAAGCAAATTAATTTGATAAATATGACATTTACACTGAGACTGTAAAATCTAATATATAAAATTCTTGTGTCACAGTGTAAATAAAGAAACAATGTTGAGGGTAGATGGCCCTTATCACTTAGAAGTATGGAAAATAATTAGTAGCCGATTCTCAGACCTACTGAATACGCATATAAAATTTGGTAAAAATCGGTAAAGCCGTTTCGGAGGAGTACGGTAACTAACATTGTGACAGCGAAATTTTATATATATAAGGATTATATATTTTTAAAGAAGTAATTTTTTAGTCAACTAGCCTCAAATGCTTGTCAACACTTAAAGGGAACTGTTCTTGGGACAAAAACCTTAGATATGACATACTATCACTGGCCTGCCCCTGCCATCACCGTGCTGTATCAGGGTGTCTACCGTTACATACCGTTACGTTGTATAGGGACGTTTCGTGGATGGATATCAGTCAACCGAGCAAGTGTAAGGAGGAACTATGATGGACTGATCGGTCTAAGACCAATTGGGTTTACATCGGAATATTTGCCAGCCTTGGGTATTCGGGTAAGAAAACGACTGATTGACTACTCTCCGTTGTAAGTGTATGTAGTTCAAGTTTGTGGAGCCATTTGGAATTACTTCAAAGAATGGAAGAGTGATGTCCATTTAAAGTTTGCCTGTTTGTATTCCATCAGGTTCATCGGATTTGTATGGTTCGAAGCAGCTGGCTGACAGTTTCAGTTTTTGTCAAGTAATCAGACCAAGTTTTTTTTGTCATATTGCTCCTATTGGGCCTTAACAAAGCAGGCGATGAAAAGAAGTTCTGAGCAGTGAACTGCAGCTCACTGTTAGAAATACACTAATTTCAAAGTTGAAACCAACACTACATAAGTGAAACGGGTACCTAAATGTATCGAAAACTTCAGTGCCCCTCTTTGCAACTTATGGGCCTTGAGGGAATGTCTTCCATTCCAAATGTTTAAATGCTCAAGTAATGCAATTTTGAACACAAGAAAAGCGTCAAAGAATGCCTGTTGGTATTGTTCAAAATGCAAAAAGATATCCCTGTAGCTATTGTCTATTGAAATATCCAATTTTAATTTTGAAGCTCTCGAAAGGCTTGGAGGAACTTCTTAAGGTTTTCAATGACTTCCGTAGCTATCAGCTCGGCCTTAGTTTTATCCAAAAACTCAAAAACAAATCGTAATGGTTCAGTACCTAATCATGTCTCTAGTTCCTCTTCCAAAGCGTAAAACACTGAGGAGCAACACAAAACAAGGTCGATTGAAAAGTTTACTCTTTAAGTTAAGTCTTCCTGAGGCCAATGCATCAGTGGTTAAAAATCCTATCGGTCAGCAGCTCTCTTATGATGTTATATTATATAAGCTCAAGGCTTTTGGCTTTTCTAAAGTATTAATTGTATGGATTTACTCCTATCTCAAAAGCAGAAGGTACCAAAATTTCGTAACAGTTTATCAAATTCTTTCAAAAATTGGTGCCTCGAAAAGGACAATTGCAAAAAATAAGTATCCTACAGCAAAACCCCTATTCCAAACTTTACTATTGCGATGAAATAATCAACAACTCCTACTGACACCGAAGCAAACTACTAACCCCCAAAACAATACCCAAGATTGAACTCACCCAATTAGTTGTACCTTTTTTAACAGATTGGAACCACAGGTCGTCTGCATCCATTAGTCTTTCCTAAAACTGTCAGAAAGTACTATGAACACACATCATTGCAATACTCGCCCGTCGCCCCGCCCTCTTCTTATTTTAAGAACTTTTATAAAAAAGAACTTTCAATTCAACTGAGTACACAAACATTTCTTTCTTCATCTCAATAAAACCAAGAAACACAACAAACTGAAAACTTTCTATCGCGAAAAGATTTAAAAAAGTTTTGACGTTAAGAAAAAAAAAAAATAAGAAGAATCAAAAAAATCCAAATCTCTCACCTGAAAACAAGGATTTTCCTTTCTACATCTTTTTATGTTCCAAGAAATGGGATTTTAGGAACCCACGGCAAAGCGATGCTTAGACAAATAAACTCGCTCTACACAAAAATAAAATCAGAAAAAAAAAATATAAAATACCAACCACAAAAGTTAGGTAATGAGGCGAAAAACGGACAGGGAGACAAGTATAAACGACCCTTTCTCGAATAACCAGCATGGTGTACGTACGGTAACGGTGTACCTACAATAACATTTCAACAAAAATGTGTCTATATATATATTTTTCTATGTGAGAGAATATATATTTTAATAGCGAGTCGTTTGCCGACGGCTTCGTGTACCTAGTTGCCGGTGGTTTTGCGGTGATACCGAAATCGTTGAAATGACCAAAAAGGATGTTTGAGTTTGGTTTCATTATGTGCGGTTTGTTAGATGAAAGTTGCAATTATATTTGCTTTCAAAAATATGTACTCAATCTTTTCGTTTTGTGTGTGTTTTTTTTTTTTTTTTTTTTTATTTCGTGAGAATTTTGTGTCTCGATTTAAGCTCCTTCCGCAGGACAAGCGATGGAGGAAAAATTGAAATACTCCCAACGCAGCATTTAAAATACACGCTATCGTCATCAGGAACCGTCCGTCGTAGTGAATCAAGGGAGGAAACCAATTTGTACGCTTTGGAGATTAAATAAATGAATTTATTTATAAAATAAATACTTTCTCCTTTCTGGACTTGTTTGGTGATGAAGTGCTTTTTAGGGGATTTTAAGGTTATTGATTTTAGCATTTTCAGGAAGGTTGTGTTGATCTTTGATGTAAGGGGGGAGGTGTGGGATGTTTCATTCTGAAAGCCAATGCGTGCTTTGAACAGACAATATAGGAGCTAGGTACCAGGAAGCCTTGCTTTGCAGGGGAATAACCGTTGATGCACTTGATTTGATGAAGAAACACTTTTTTGAATTACTTTACTTTCCGGTGTAGCCTAAAAGTTTGATTCTCTCTCACAACCAGTTATTCTAACCTCTCTTCCCCTCTTTTCTCTTCTTCCACTCCTCCACTTCATTCTTTCGTTCTCCCTCTCTCTCTCTCTCTCTCTCTCTCTCTCTCTCTCTCTCTCTCTCTCTCTCTCTCTCTCTCTCTCTCTCTCTCTCTCTCTCTCTCTCTCTCTCTCTCTCTCTCTCTCTCTCTCTCTCTCCCTCTGTCTCTCTCAATCTCTTCCTAGTGTTAAGTTAGGTGGAAATGGCTGTCAGCCGATGAGTACATTGCCTGACACTTTCAGGCCGTAAGGTCCCATTGTGATACCAGAGAGATCAGCACGTTAATCACCTACTGATCTCAGAGATGAGTTTTCCTCCTATGAAGTAGTGCAGCGTGTAGAGCATGAGCAAAGAAGGTGTTGAACGGTTTCTTCCTCCTCCTCATCCATGCAGCTTCTGCAGAAATCATTGGAAAATACACCAAGTCTTTTGGCGTATCTCCCTATTGGACAGTGTACCGTAAGAACACCTATGGTAGAACCTAGATACAGGCGGTTCAGGGCTAGCAAACTCTTCGAGCGTTTTGAGTCTACAAACGGCCTTGGTTGCAAGGCAGTTGTTATTCACAGTCCATCTAGTGTTTGTTATCCCTGAAGCGTCTTGTCTAATTAGGAGTTTACATGTAGCGATAGGTAAACCCATGTTGTTCCATTCTGATCGTAGGGAAGTGGTCGTGCCCTTGTTGGCTAGTTCGTCTGCCATACAGTTGCCTGGTATGTCCCTGTGACCTGACACCCATGAAATGTGAATGTTGAACTGATTTGACATCTCCCTCAGCGACATCTGACAATTTTGGACCGTGATGGATTTTGTAGAGACAGATTCAAGAGATTTAAGGGCAGCTTGGCTGTCTGAGAAGATTCGAATATCCGTGGAGGATATGACGTTTTCTTTGAGCCAAGACAGCACCTCCTTAATCGCCAGAATTTTCGCTTGGAACACACTACAATGATCGAATAGGCGGAAAAAAAGACTGAGATTCAGTTTTTCTAAGTAGAATCCACTTCCCACACCTTCGGTGGTTTTTGAACCATCGGTGTCAAAGTGTATTGCTTCATTTTCCAAACGAGTGCCATTTTCCTAAGCTTCTCTTGAAGGTATGGTTACTTGGAAACTGTTGTCACTTGTGAGTGGTGTAGTCGGATCGATTTGGTAAGAATCTCTCTCTTCCTATCTTTCATGTCATTTAATCTTATCCCTTATCTCTCTCTCTCTCTCTCTCTCTCTCTCTCTCTCTCTCTCTCTCTCTCTATCTATCTTTTTCTCTTTCTCTCTCTCCTACTCTGGCTCTTTCCATCTTTCTTTTCCTAGGTCTGTTCCTCTTGAACTTTATCTTTCATCCTTTATCATCTATCCTCTCCCTCTCTCCCTGTCTTCCTCTCTCCCTCTCTCCCCCTCTCCCTCTCTATCTCTCTCCCTAGTTTCATGTCTGTCTGTATAGCTATTCCCTGGCTTTCTGTTTTCTTCTCTCCCTGTTGCCTCTTCTCCCCATCTTCATCTCTCCCTCTCTCACCGCTTTCTCTCTAATTCAATAACTCTCCAATTTCTCCCAATTTCTAGATTAAATAGCACGTTATGAAACTGAATTTTGCATAAAATTTATATTATTCCAAATTTTTCCGCCTATGTCCTTTTCTCTTTTCGATAAGAACTACGAGAAGGAAAACAATGAATCGAAAAATCACAAGAATTCTCGATTCGAATCATTTTCAATCAAAACTTTGGGCTTTCTTTTTTATTGATATTCGATTTACTATTTCGATGTACTACTCCATATCCACTTTCATCATTTTTATTCTTCAAGACTAAAAAAAAATAACAATGTCTCCTTTGTCCACAGATCTGGTGTACACCATAGAAACCAAATCCATTGTAAACCAGTTGAGATTGAAATATACATGGGATTTAAGTAGGAACTAGGAACACAAGAAATCGAATGATTCAATGAGAGACACACAAGGAGCCAGCTCAAAACACACGAAAGTGGTTGATGGGCTTTTTTTCTTGTTTAGTTTTGTTTCCTTATAAACCTGTTGTTGTAAGGACGAGGACATGAAACAACACGAAGAATATCAAATTCACCTGTGTGTCCTGTACTTTTCAATCTCCATCGACCGTCTGTCTGTCTGTCTGTCTGTCTGTGTTTTTGCCAATGTCTTTTGTTACCGATTGCCAGAGCTCTGTAATCTGTTTGCTCAGCGCGATTTGTTCTTCTACACATAAAATGTCATCATCGACGGGATTTCCTCATCACGTTTAGATGGATTCTCCTTTGTACGTAAAGCAGTTTTCTTGCTGTAAAAGAAGGAAGAGATGAGGTAAGCCCGTAGGATTTTCAATGAGATCGTATAGGTATGATGTTGTTTACGTTGCGTTGGCTCACTTTGGTGTGGTGTAGGAAATGTTTTTTTTTTTTTTGTACTTCATTCATCTTCCGTTACTTTGGAAGGATGAATGTTTTCAGCAGAAGGAAGGTATTGGAATCGAAAGTACAGAAAACTACGGGTAATGTGATATCGATACTTTTGCTTCTTGATTACTCCGTGATTTTCTTTCGTTTCCAACTTGAAAAAAAAATATGGAGTAGAAAATGAAATGTTCAGTAGAACTTTTTGTCGGAAATTACAATTTTGTGAGAAGATACGAGAGTGCTAAAAATTTTGGTTTGAAAGTCTCTCAACCGAATACTGTTAGCGATCAGCTGTCAGAGAATGAATTTTTTTGAATTTTGGGAAGTGTGTTACTGGAGTAACGAAAAAAACCTACAGAAAAGTATCGGCTCCAATCATTGCTTACTGACTGACACTACAAAACAAAGACGGTTACGGTAATCTCTCAGCACCAACTCTCCTAATTGTGACCAAGACCACCATGTCATGCTCTGTTATACTTTTCTGAATGAGTTACAACAGCTATAGCGTACATGCTGCACTGTGTGACACATGCCTCAATACGAACTTAGACAAATATTTCTTCTTCATTTTCTTCCAACAATAATATGTAGCCACAACGAAACAGAAGGTCAAGTTTTTTGACAGAAAAACGATTGGCAAGTATTCCGTTAGTAAATTCTTTGCCATGAAAAGCGATTTCTCGATTAGCCGTTCGGTATCGGCAGAGAATTGTAAGTCCCTTTTATTCCTTCACAACAACATCGAAACATCATGTTGAATGAACTACTGATAAGCCTGGAGGGGGATGGCTGCAGGATTATTGCTTATGCAGACAATGTAGCCATTTACTTCACAAGAAAGCATCTTGGCTCATTTAAAGAACTGCTTCAATATCCTCTAAACAAATTTACAAAATGGACCAGTAAGTGTGGACTTGGATTAAATCCTCACAAAACTGAACTTTCATCAAGGGCACACAGCTAACTTTCTCCAATGACGCTAAATACTTGGGCCTGATTTTAGGAAGAAGGTTAAGTTGGAAACAAAATGTACAGAAAAGTGTGAAAAAAGCTACAGTACGTCTCTTTTCATGCAAAAAAGCCATAAAAAAGGTTGGGTCTTCTACCCAGCATCACACATTGGCTTTACATCTCAGTCAACAGACCTATCCTCATTCCTCACTTATCGCGTTAGGGTACAGTGGACTGCACTAGATACCTAAATCAATTTATTGAGACAATCTCAGAAAAATTTAACGTCCAGCATGTACATGTATGAGCGGTGCCCAGAGTTGGCCGAAATATCACATTTTAGCAAAAACTACATTTGTAACGTCTGCTACGTAGTTTATGTATTTTATGTAGTTAAATGTAGTTAAATGTAGTTAAATGTGGATTATGTAGCAGACGTAGTTTGAATTGTTCTCTTTTTTTATATTTATTACTACGCTTATGTAGCAAACGTAACAAATTGTAGTAAATAAAGCGTGTAGTTTATTGAACTAACTACACGTAGTTAATGATGTAGTAAATGTAGTGTAGTTTATTCGGCCAACCCTGGCGGTGCCTTACGCACCAGTCCTTCAGCGGCATTCGACATTTTGTTTCACCTAGTCCTACTTGACATCTACAGTACCTAAACAAACAGCTGCGAGTTCGGTTAATCGATTACAAGATGTCTCACAACAATATTGGTCATGCTGACATTCTGAACAAATTCGGAGTCCCCAAGCTAAAAACAGACTACACACACCTAGACTCGAATTTGGTAAAAATTTCCGAGTGACCATTCCATCCAGATCAGACTGGGAGGACCAATTGTTTTTGGAAAACGAATACGTCCATTTTTATACGGACGGTTCAAAAATAAATGAATTAGTAGGTTGTGGTGTCTATTCAGACAAAATGAAATTAAGCATCTCGCTTCTTCTTCCAGATCATTGTAGCGTGTTCCAAGCGGAGGTGATGGTAATCAGCGAAGCTCTGTCTTGGCTAAGAGAAATAATGATATCCAAAAGGGGTATATGTATCTTCTCAGACAGTCAGGTGGCCATTAAAATCCCTGTCGGCAAATTCCTTCAACTCTACTCTAGCCCTTAACTGCCGATCATTTCTCAGGGAGATGTCAGAGCAGTTTCACATTGGCATATGCTGGGTGCCGGGGTATAGAGACATTTCAGGAAACTGCAAAGGAGATGAACTCGCCAGAAACGGAACACTTCTTCATTCTTACCGAAAACGGAGAGTATCGGCAAACCAATCGCTATATACAAACTCTTGCTCAAGCATACTAGAAAACTTATCTGAGACGGCCAAGCAGTTTAAAATGCAACGCAACGAAACAACTCTGGCCCAAGCTAGATCTTGAGCGGTCGAACGGCTTGATCTTTCTCAAAAGATAACACGTTAAGCTAGGAGTCACCTCAAACGATTTTTGCCCTGGGACCCGAAGCTCCTCGCTCTGTTGCACCACGCAAAAGGTAAAACCCTAATAGCCGCTGGCACAGCTGTTTCATCAACTCAGTCAGAGAAATTAACCACGTTCTATCAATAGAACGAACAAAAGGTGCATTTTAGTCGCCACTCAGCAATTCTAAAATCAGCTTGGCAATGCACTTTTTAACACTGAGCACAAAAACAAACAATGCTGAGTTAAAACTGTTCAGGGCTTAAAGTGCTCTGAGCTAAAAATTCTCAGTTTGATTAATTTCTGTGTTAAAGTTCATTGCTGAGCGGATGAAAAGGTAAATGAATTGCGACAAGAAACGCACATATTGAAAGAACTTCCCAATTTTTTGTGGTTTCCCAACTCTGCAAACTTTGACTATTCTTAAGTGAAGAAAAATGGTGATTAAGGATGTGAACCAAAAGCTTGTTTAGTTTAGTCTATTAAGTGAATGCTTGACAACTGTTCTGTAAGATACAATATCTTTTAAAGTATTTATAAGCTAATTTTACTTTTAAAGAAAAATTTATCAAAATCACTAATTACGAACAAAAATTTCAAATTCCAAATACGATTTTCAAGATCATATATATATCTCTTCGAAAGTGATTTATTGAGAACTTTTGTAATTCATTTAGCGTTTTGGATTCCCTTAACAAGACGCGGTAATAAGTAGTTCTAGAGACATTAAACACGAATGGTGAGGATGAAATAACTGACGAGATCTTACCGAAGTCGCGGTAGTAATTTTGTCAAAACAATAATGGCGTGTAATCAGTTTGTCAGCGAGCACAATTAAACTTCGAAGCTCAACATAGCTGTCAAAGGGTATCCCAGTAACATTTTAGGCAAATAAGATAAATCTATCGTATCTTCGTAGGCCAAAGACGAAACGTACGGTACTGCTAAAGGCGACTTTGAGTTTTCGCTTGCTTACATAGTTGCAATTACAGTAAATTTCACAGCCGAACATCAAAGTCGGAATTACTAAAGTCTTTGCAAGAAGTAAACATGTCTTAAAAGGTGTAGAAGTCTGAGTTACCCATAATAAACGTTGTACGTAGTACATCATACACTTTGCCAACAAGTATGTTTATATGGTCATACCAAATCAAGACGCGGTTAAACGTCACGCCGAAATTATTTGCAGTTTCTACATAATTTATTGGGTAATTATTCAATACAATTGGAGGAAAATACTAAAGATTAAGACTTTTTCTTGAAATAACTATGCATTTGGATTTTTTTGGGTTTAAAATGAGACCGTTTAGCTCTGACCAACTTTGAGTTTTTTCAAGATCTTTGTTGACAGAAATAGCTCCATACTCTATGAACCTAAGGAAGAAGCTTAAATACAATTGGCCGTCATCTGCTTACATTATGAGAAGAGCAATTATCAAATAAAAATGGGAGTTCGTTAACGTACATCGAAAAAAGTAGTGGACCAGGTATAGAACTCTGTGGAACACCTGTAATGTTCAGAAGGAGATTAGAGAATCTACCATCAACTTGAACTGCTTGTATTACATCAGCTAAATAAGAATTAATAAGCTTAGTAGCACTCAATGAGCCTACTTTTGGCCACTCATTTTCCTGACTGTATACATACCACTGATCAATCACTAACCACAAATGTGAGTTACACTACACCTAACAGCACAACAAGAAGTCTAGCTAGAAAAATTTTTAACGAAGACTCCATTAAATGGGCAATATCCTCCCAACTTCAAGGCGCCCGGGGAAGATGGTATCTTTCCTGCTCTCTTGCAGTATGGAATTGATACCATAATCTGCTCACTTATACTTATCTATAGATCCAGTTTTGAATTAAGCTACATCCCTCAAACTTGGAGAAAGGTGAGAGTAGTATTCATACCAAAAGCTGGCAATAGATCAAACTCAGACCCAAAATCCTTCAGACAAATCAGTCTCACATCTTTCTTTCTGAAGGTCATGGAAAAAGTGATTGATTTACACATTCGCAGTACGGCCTTAATAGCAAATCCTCTCAATGCTAACCAATTCGCTTACCAAACGGGTAAATCCACTGTTACAGCTCTCCATCAGCTTGTAAGCAAAATTGAGACTGCGTTTGCTAATAAAGACATCATACTCTGCTCGTTTCTTGATATTTCTGGGGCCTTTGACAATACTACGTATTTGTCAATTCAAACCGCTGCAACTGTCAAAGGAATTGACACACCAACCATTAAATGGATTGAATCTATGTTAAGTGGCAGAATCATCTCCACCACACTAGGTCAAATATCAATAAAAGTTAATTTTGTTAAAGGCTGTCCCCAAAGGGGTGTTTTATCTCCCCTGCTCTGGTCAATTGTAATAGATCAGCTCTTGGATGACCTCAATAAGCTGGGCCTTGATACACAAGGCTACGCTGATGACTTAGTCATCTCTATTCAAGGCAATCAAGAAGCACAGGTCCGTACATACAAACCGTATGCAAAGGGCCCTGAACAAAGTTAATGACTGGTGCAACAAAGAAGGGCTAAGGGTCAACCCCACCAAAACAGTCATCATCCCATTCACCAGGAGACGAAAAATCGATCTCCAAACACTATCCCTAAATAGTGTTCAAATTAATTTTTCCAAAAAGAGGTCAAATATCTAGGAGTAACCCTGGATAATAAACTCAATTGGAAACCTCATCTAGACAAAACCATAGCGAAAGCAACAAATGCTTTCTGGGCCTGTTCTAGACTTTTTGGTAAAAAGTGGGGACTTAGGCCAAAAATGATTTACTGGACTTACCTCACTATTATCACACCCATCATAACCTATGCTACGCTGGTCTGGTGGCAAAAAACAGAACATGTTTATGCCCGCAAATCTTTGCAAAAGTTACAAAGACTAACCTGTGTAGGTATCACAGGTGCAATGCGCACCTGCCCAACTTTAGCGTTAGAAAGTTTATTAAATTTTCCTCCGCTACATCTAAGAGTAAAGAAGACTGCTGCACTAAGCGGACTAAAGCTTCATCTCACTAACTACTCAAGAAAGGAAAACTTACAAGGACATATGAATATTCTGCAGGTACTCCCAATACTGAAATCGCCTGCAGCACACTCCTCGGACTTTATGCCTAAACGCATAATGTTACACCACCCCTTCGAAGTAATCTTTCCAAACCGCTCAGCATGGAAGAACCCTGTAATTCTTACAAATAGCTTCCAATACATCTGGTATACTGACGGTTCAAAAACAAACAACGGTGTAGGTGCAGGGATTTACGGTCCCAACTTTAAATCATCTACATCCCTTGGTACCACAACTACTATCTTTCAGGCAGAGGTAATGGCTATAGAATTCTGTATTAGGGAATGCATTAGAAGAAACCTCCGAAGATCAAGCATCCTAATCTGCTCTGACAGTCAGGCAGCACTAAAGGCTCTGTCCTCGACAAAAATCGAATCCAAACTAGTTTGGAACTGCCTGACTTGTTTACTTCAATTAGCTACTCACAATAAAATAACTCTTTCATGGGTGCCTGGTCATGAAGGAGTACCGGGTAACGAAGAGGCTGACCGACTTGCTAGACTTGGCTCTCAGTCAATTCAAAGGCCCTGAACCCTACTGTGGTCTCCCAATAAGTAGCCTAAAAAACGAATTAGCTACCTGGGAACGACAGAACATGATCAGCACCTGGAACAACTCAAATGGCCATCGTCAGTCAAAACTATTCATTGACTTATCCCACAAACGTATGAAAGAAATTCTTGACATGAGCAAACGTGACGCAAAGTTACTTACGGACTTCTTCACTGGACACTGCTCTCTCAAGTATCATCTTAAAAACATGGGCATCAGCCAAGATGACACCTGTCGTCTCTGTCTTGAAGACATAGAAACAGCTGAACACATTTTATGTGAATGCCCTGCCTTAGCTAGATCCAGGCTCAAAATATTCAATAAAGGGTTCCCCTGTACCCTTGATATCAGAAACACCTCTTCCTCGAAGATTCTTAGGTTCTTACATGACCTCAGCTTCGAATGAACAAACCTATACACTACGTATAATTAAACCTAAGGGAACAGCACAAAAGATCTTTCAGGTCGACGTGCTTGTAAAGGTAATTGTCACCTTCACCCTATAAATTAAAAAAAAAAAAAAAAAAAAAAAAAAAAAAAAAAAAAAAAAAAAAAAAAAAATTCAATTGATTTTTCAGCTTTTGACATAAAAAAACGTGGTTGACTATGTCAAATCTATCCAAGGCTTGCCTTATAACTTGATAATGACAATAACAATAACAAAAGGTTTCGTTTTCTGAATTCAACTTCAACGAATCAAAAATCTAAATGCACAACTTTAAAAGACTTCCTTAAATTCACGTGAGGACTTCTTTTCCAGTTCATGTGTAGTTTTCTCTAAGCCTTAAACTCTAACTCATAGAAGACCTTAACTTCTACCGCACTGAGCTGTCAGACTCTCTATTATCTGAGCCCACGAACAGCCACTGTACCTGCACCGAGCTTGTTTCATTTTCCCACGAAAACCTCTTTTTTGCACAACAAAAATGAAACGACTACCACAATAATTCAAATTTGACAAAAAAAGCTTGGACCATATAAGGCTGAATAAGTTAGATACGAAAACAACTTACAGTTGCACGATAGCTGGAGGTGACAGAAGCCTTATTTCATTCAAAAGTTGTTTACTTATGGTGCCGCATGCTTTAATTACAGTTAAATCGAGTAGGAAATGCAATGATAAACCGTGCACTTATAAGTTGTTCACACAAACACACCAAAACTTGTTGCTAAAAGAAAGAAAATGTTTTTCCCTTCTCTAAATTGACTCATGAAGACTTATCATCGAAATCTACCCCCAAAAAGGGTTTTCCATTGCAGGTTTTCTTTTTTTTCTGATTTTCAAATCGCATTCACCGCCCGGCCCCATGATTCTCCTACCTCAACCGTCGTCAAACGTCATTACGACTGACAACGTTCATACAAAATCAACTGTATTGTTGTTTTGAATCAAATGGTTTGCAGGTGATGTTGTGTCTATGGGGAATAATTGTTTGAATATGAATATAAAAAAATAAAAAAAAATTCAAACGGAATCGTTTTTCACCCATCAGTGACATCCTGCGAATTTTAACGAGAGATTCAAATTTTTTTTTTTTTTATTATTTTAATTTTCACACAAAATAAATATGAGTTTTTGTCGACTTCACGGCTAATGGGTATAAATTATTTAAAAAAAAAAGCCACTCACAACGTAAAAAATGTGTGTGGAAGAGAGCCACCCCATTAAACCGACCATAGGCAAATTTCTTTTGCTGACAGGTAAGTACTTATGTGAAACACGAGCAGCAGGCCCATGGGGTGGGGATGAGGTATGAGGTATGAATTTTCAAGGCAATTACTGTAATTTTATATTTTTATTATTATTTCTTTTTTTTTACTAGAAAATTTTGAATAATGAATTTTACGCAGAAAAAAAAACTGTAGGTAATGATTCAGGATGTTTTAAGCATTCAATTGAAATAAATGGCTAGCAGCAGCAGCAGCAGCAGCAGCGCGGCGCGGCACGGCGGGCGGCGGTACCATCCGAGGTATTTTCGTTTAAATTTAATGAAAAGCTCTCTCCTCACACTTATGAGGTTTTACGCGTTTTAACGATAATTTATTCATGGATTCTGGAAAATTAACATAAAAATATGATTTACCTATGTTGGTTTACCTCATCTGGTTTTTCCTTTTCCCGAAAGCCTATGGTGTGGTAATTGGATGAACCTCTACGTATAAAGTAAGCATGACAGTTCTGGGATTAATCAGAGAAAACTAATTTACAGCGTGTGTGCTTCTTTGTATGTGAAAAAATAAAATCATCTCGTTTGTGAATTTTTGTTTCAGGTGCGGGTATTTTGTCATGAGATGAGCTGAATAAATGTAAAATAGTTAATAAAAGAGTCAAGAGTATTTTTTTGCTTTGTTTTCTGATACCTACACTGAATAAAAAAAGAAGAAACGTGTGATGGCTAAACTGAAACATCAAACCCTGGTGAATGAAACCGGAGCTATCAGATTGAAAGCTTGTCATTTTGATCCACGGACATTGGAGGAGGTCACACGCAAGGCTTAATTTGTTCAAGAACATTGAACAGGCAGGCGGAGAAAGGATACCACAGAAAATACATGTGACAATGCAACCGAAACGCGGTTGAATAAAGCAGAAGATAAGAGCTGTTAAGACTGGCAGAAGCTTGGTATTTGTCGGACGAGGAATGATTTTTACTCAGAACAAATTACTTGCAACCTAACTCTCTAAGGTTGCCACAGCTCTTCCTATTGGTGACTTTTTGATGAATACAAATTCACACTTCGTAACTATAAAGTTGCCTTGAGCGTTGAAAAATCTCAATCTTGGTCTGAGTGGTCTCTGGTCTGCGAAGTTTGAACGTACCTACTCTAAGATGAGCGGTTTGATTTACCTCGAACCTATTTCATTACATGGAAAACTATGACTAAGCTCAATCGTTACTAGCGGAGTTTACACTGTACAATTAGTTGGACAGATTTTGGCTTGAACGACCTATGGTTGACAATGTGAGCCCTCAGACGACCGCTTGACCAACTTGTTGGATGTCTTTCTAATATTTTTAAAAATTTTGAAGTTGGACGGAGCGGAGGAATATATGACATAATGTTGGACGACAAGTCTGATAAGGCTGAACGCAAACTACATCTGACCATCCTTCAAACGGAGTCTGTCCAAAATTGCACAGTGTGAGCTCCGCTATTGAGGCAAAACTTCGTAAGCGAGCAATGAGTGGCAAATTTTCATCGTTGTGTTAGCGAAGTTCACTTAGCATTTCATTGTTCCGCTCCTACTAGATGGGTTTTTAAAATGGTGAAGTTATTTTAAAACCAGAAGATGAGGCTTATCATGTGCTGTGATACTAACGGCGTTAAAAACTTGTTAAGGGATAGACGCGTATGTGGCATCGTTCTTTGCATAGACACCAGCTCCAGATCCATCATCGGTGAAGATTCAATAAAAGTCCTTTCCTTTTTAAGACTCTAGAGTGTAAGAGTCCTGAACCAGACGTAAGGTTGACCGCGTATTTATGATGCAGTTTGAGACTAGAGATCATCTTTTTGGACGGCATTTTGGTTGAACGTGAGTCAAATGAAATGTTGCTTGAAAGATCCTCAAAGCTTCAGTGCGAAATGTGCCATAGACTACTTCTTTTAAAACGGGCAATGGTCTTGAGATCCCATGGTGTAGGTATCAATGGGGAGGAAGATTAAGCAATGCGTCGAGATCAGCAACCGGAGTACTAGGGTAGGGCGCAGTACAGCCGAAATAAACTGCTCTATGAAACTTGGAAAACGAAGCAAGTTTGATCTATTTCCACCAAACAACTGACGCATATGAGATTATTGGTCTTATCAAAGCCGTATACATTCCAAGGACGCTTTTTGGTGAAAGACCCCATGGCTTGCCAAATGCTCCTTTACATTGCCAGAGAACTGAAAGTGTTTTAACAGTTTTCGACTCGACATTTGAAAGGGAGATGTTGAGGGGGATGGGTCAGAGTCAGTCAAATTTCTGCGTCTCATCAAAAATGCAACTTCAGTTTTAAGAGTATTGATGGAGATACCGTTCCTAGCACACCAGGTGTCAATTAGACATAGCGCAGCCTGACCTCTGGAACAGACAGCTCCGGGGCAGGATCCAACCGAGAGCACAGTGACATCGTCGGCAGATGCTTGGGAGTGTACGTTAGACCTATTGAGGATTTCAAGTAGGAGTTATTCAGCATGCACCACAGAAGAGGTGATAAGATGTTATCTTGTGAACAGACTTTATTCACCCAAGTTCCACAGGATTAATGACTCGTCCACATTTGCACAAGAAATCAAAGCTGGTCAAAAGATCTTTTCCTGTCAATGAAAATTCCCACCAGAAAATCTTTATTGTCAAGGGCACAATTTATACTGCTAGCCAGACTTTAAAGAACGGTCTCACAAGATCTTCCCCAATGGTAAGCTTGTTGCAGTTGAGACAGAGAGCATATTTGGAGAGAGTTATTGCGAATAAAAATCACACCCATTCCTTCCAGCATTTGCTTTAAGCAAGAAGAAGGTTAGTTTAGAATGATTAGTCTAAATCTCTTTTCAAGTGAGTAGCCCTGCTTGAACATCTTTGGTTTGAAAGTGACTTGGACACTTTGCAAAAGGGGTTGGGATTTTCGATAAGAAGAGATTGCAAATGAACATATTTTCTAAATTAACTAACAAAAGGTTTATACCTCCCTATGACATAAGTGGATAAAAACCATCAGAGCCAGGTGACTTGAACCTGTCAAAAGATGCTACAGCACATTTGATAGCCTCGTAAGTAGCAACAAACGATGACATGTACCAGCTGCAATGAGTAGATTTATCGGGTTCATCGAATCTGAGAGCAATAGACGATAAGTAGCTAGTTTACTGTGAATTGAGTTTATATCATTAGACTGAGTGTCTTTGCTTTTGCTTTGGTATAGGAACCTTTGATTTACAGAGTATTTCTCTTCTGTTTATCTTGTTCCTTTGAAAGTCTTTGGAAAGTCGGCTGGTTTCACGGAGTGCTTCGATTTTTTTACAGAATTTTTTGAAGGAATGATTTTTGTACTTCAAATCGACCATTTATGGTCTTTCTGTTTCGATCGGCACTGGTCTGCATTAGACTAGTTTCTCTGTAGAGTTTCTGTAGCTGAGCATTTCATTATGGAACCGAATCTACTAGCAAATCATTCCAATTCAAAGCTTCGTATAATGGCACAATTTACATTAATTTACATCTTCCAATTCCTGGTTTGTTGATAGCTTGTGTTATAGAGACCATATTTGTTAGATAGAAATGAATCTATCTATGGTCAGATAGTGACATGTCCTATAATGATTTCCATTTTGCAAAATGTTTGGCATATCTTGGCCGGTTGTAAACACTGTTAATGTTCAAATGATTACCACCATATGGCATTTTATGGTACTCTAACAATGTCTTGAGCATTAACAACGCAGCACATGATGAGCCCAAGATGACTAAAACAGAACTCCACCATCGCCTGTATGGTGGAAAGGGAAAATATGGGAAAGCTGACGTTTAGGGGCGGCCGTGGTGCAGTTTTAGAGTGTTCAGGAGATATTTGGACGCGTGGGTTCGAGTCCCGTTCTGGGCAACTACTTGTCTTTCAGCCTCCCTGTCTGAACGCCGCCCTGGAGGTTATATTTGAAATTACATTCACCTTATTTCAATCTACTGCACCACAATAAAGAGAAAATGCTAAAAAAAACTGGCGCAGCGAAGAACTTTTACCACTCACCGTTCGTAGTTTACAGTCGCAGCAAACAAGATTCCACCACAAAACTGATCAAGCTTAGTTTTTGAAGATTAGCTTGATTAGACAAGTCCATAGCCAAGTCCGTCGCAAGTCAGACCATTCATAATAAAGTACAAGTATACATGTTGGGCAATGTACAAAAGTATTGACAGAAGTTGAGATGAGTACAAAACTTGATCGTATTAGAAGTACCAAGATCTATCGATCAGAGCAGGTTCAGCTGATATTTTGATGATCAAAGGAGAGATCCAGAGAACTTCTTCAAAAAGAACATTCTTGTTACAACGAAATGGAGGAAGAAGAAAAAAAAAGAAAAAGAAAAAGAAGAAGATGAAAAAGAAGAAGAAGAAGAAGAAGAGTACACAGTACAGTCTAATAGATACTCGTTAATTTCCCAATCTATCCAAAGGAGTTTCCACTACCGGACCTCCAGGTTCTCCAATAGCTTCTGTTACGGATGAAGGGATTTTTGACTAGGGGGTGGACTTCACTGTTGGTAGGATCGAATGCCGTTGAAGAACTTGTAACCATACCTCCTGATAAAAGTCTTTTTCTATCTCGTCTTTCATCTTCCAGAAAACGACAATATTTCGAAAACATTCGATCATTCATGTGGCCAATCATTTTCGCCTCGTGATCTTCGAAGGCTTCAGCAGCTGCTTCAAAATGACTTCAACCACTTACTGAATTTCATCAAGGTCGCCAAATGACAAAATTGATTTTAAATTAAATTTAGGTAGAATACGCACCTGGTTTTAGTAACCTCTGTCTTTTAATGGAATTTAAAAAACTGTGCAAATTTTTAGACGCAATTTTAGATATCCCTTCCAATATCACTCAACGCCATCATGTCAACATACCTGCAAAGAGAAAAGAAACAAAATATTTACTTAAAAAACAACCAAAAAATGCAGGACTTCAAATCGATTGCTTTAGGCAATCTGTTTTGATCAAAATAATTCGAGAAAATTCCCTAGTCTGGCAATTGTGTTTACTTTCCATGGAATTTCCTAATTTAAGAACTGAGTCACAAAAATCCAACTCATTGGTGTTATGTAAACATTTGCTTCCGAACACATTTCTAAAAGCAAATAACTTGCCTCAAAAACAGCCATAATTTATAAAACTCACAAAACTACCCTAACCTTGGCTTTTAAAAAAAGAACAAAGCTTATTTAGTCAGACACACCACCCATCTGTGCGTCTCTTGAACAAACTGATCTCACATAAGACTCAACTCAGACCAGTTTGAAACCAAAAATTCCTAAACAACAAAGAACAACTGTTAAAAAATAAATGCAAAATGTTTTATTTCTCCGGCAAATTCCAATAAATCCCATAAATTTAATTGCACTTTCAAGTTTTTTACCTTTCTACAGTCGGTACGTGCTAAATGAAGTGAGAATTCTCAAATAGCTTCAGGTGGAATATTTTAATTACAATCACGGTCACGTTCTTACATCAATATAAGGTCATGATTGTTGGGACTTTTCTCAAACAATCGTTTTACTTATTGGAGTGGAACGAGAAAAATTCCATATTTACTTCTATGTAGAGGAGCTAAGTTACTAAAATTCATTGTAACCCCGTAGGCACGAAAAAGCACGGAAAATACCCTCCGATGAGACCGCATGTTTTTAAAAACCTATAAACTTTCCATTGCTTTATGTTGGTATGGCGACTTTAAGTACGTCGCCATACTCAGGGCCAAAACACAACCACACCATGGAGCTCAATCGATGAGTAACAGAAGCTAAGTTGCAAACCTTGCTCCAAACAACCACGTCAGCTTTGTGCGTTTTATTTGGCTGATAGGTTTGTACATTCAGCTCAATATCGCGCTCTAAGACCATCCAGAGAAAGTTTGCACCTTTTGCCTTTAATTTATGTGAACTTCAGCGATTTTCTTTTTACACTCAAGTCAAATAGTTTAAATGGCTTGTTCCTTTTACATGAGTATCACACGCGCAATTTGAAGAAAATGAGTTTAAAAAAAAACGAATACCTCCTCATCTTGGGAAAAGAAATCGTCTTTCATTGCAATATTTCATCATGATTATTGTGAATGATGTCACCGTACCTCTACGACCTACCTACCGGTTTAAAATATGCAAAGATACACAGACTCTCTTCTCATCATCTCCCCCAATGAGTGGCTTTTTTTTTCTTCTTCTATAAATTTAAAATACAAAAAGAAAAGCCGATAACCAGTTTATGTATGAAAAAATAAGTTGGCTTTCATTCTTCGATACAAACAACAACAACAGCAACAACAACAACGTCAACGGTTGCTGGAACATGATGGAGTAAATTAAAAATTAAGTGCTTTATGTATTAAGTGTTGTCTGGAATTACTACGTACGTCTTAGCAAAAATAACCATAAAACCTAAATAATAGTAGGTATAGGTACTTGTCCATATCATGACTTTATACTCCACAAGTCTCCACGAAGAAACGGCTCGAATGTTTCGACATATTAGTGAAGCAAGTTCATTTAAAGTGAGATCGCATAGATAGGTTGGTACTTTCCATGAATATGCGTGACAGGAAATAATAACCATTTGAGGCGAGATAGGTTGTTCTTTTTATGAAAAGTTTACCTGCATATTAAATTGAGAGATTGTATAGAACTTATGCTGCATAATCACCTGTTGAGAGAGTTTTTCTTACAAACTTTTTGTTGTAGAAAATAATTGAATTAGAAATCTTCACAAATATGTGGTAGGTATAATTGACTGGTACAGCCAACTGCAAAAGTTTTCCACCCATTCTGTTTTTATCCTCCACCAAAAACATAAGCTTCTACTGTCATCCGTCTTCTGCAATTATTTTCAACCATTTTTGCTAAATTGCTTTTCTGGCGTTGAAAATAGATAAATTACGAGTGTTAGAGGCCATGTAGGGGAGTATGGAGTAAGATTGGGTAAAGTAAAGTCAAATGCAATGTAGAGGAACATGTAGAAGGGTAGGTTAGGTTGGATGGAAGTGGAACCACTCGGATCTCAAAAAAAGGACCCATTGTGCTCTCTGGTATATCAAAGGACCTTATCCTTTGATATACCAGAGAGCACAATGGGTCCTTTCCTAGGACCTAGGTAGGAGGGGGAGGAAGTGATGAATATGGTAGGATTTGTCAATGCCCATTCTCATTTCATTAGGCTACCCAATTAGTTGTGACCCTTGAAGATGCCCAACAACGGAGCGACCCGAGGCCTGCATGGTAGGATTATGGAGTAAGGCTAAGTAGGGAAAATCAGGGAGATTTGGATGCTGTTCCCTTAGAATATATTACTCGAATGGAAGCAGTCCTCAAACTTAGATCCATTTTTGTGTCTCGGCTGAGACCTGAGTTCATTGCGTTTGATGTTTTACGTTTAGTTACAAAGAAAGTGATTCCTGGTGAAAGCTTTTCCAAATGTTCTAAAATAACTAAGACTGATAGTTTTGTTTCCTCTTTTAAATTACCTGTCCCACCCATATTGTTTCACTATATTTGTAACAGTCATATTTGGAAAGCTGGTGTTCTTGTCAAATGATTATCTAGTTTCAATAAAAGGATTAAAAATTGATTAAAGAGTATTATAAAAAACTAAACGGATTTTCCCTCTTCTACCAAAATGTTAGAGGGCTTCGCAGTAAAACTGCAGATTTATATGTGAATTCTCTTGTTTTCTCACATGATGTGTTTGCATTGACGGAAACGTGGCTTAGCCCATGCCATTTGAATACCGAAATCCTCAGCCAAGACTTTTCCGTCTACCGTAAGGATCGACACATAAACCGACCATTAGCTGTTGGAGTTAGTGTTCTTATTGCGGTCAGGAACACGTATGTACAATCAGCTCGTATACTCTTTCCGTTTGATCTGTCTTTTGAAGTTATTTGTGTAAAAGTTTGAACCCTTCCCAAAAATGTTTTCATCATAAATGTTTGTAGTGTTCCTAAAAGCTTAGCACCAGTTTATACTAAGCTATCTGTTATTTTGGATCATGTCTTTGAAATATCCCATTAGGAAAGCCAGAATTTACAATAAATCCAGTGTCTTCCCTCAGATGATAGTTGCTGTCAAAAAGTTTCACTGACTTCAACCAAACAGGAGCTTTCGTATTTAGACAACATAGTTTCTACGGACTTACGGCAAGTAATCTGTATTAGAAACGATCAGAGTTGTATGTATGTTAGAATCAGTTTTTTCCTCGAACGTTATTAAAACAGTCGTTATTCAGTCAGATGCAGGTACCACAAGAGTAGAAGATTTACACCCACCTTTTGATATCTTTGATAAACTTAGTAATGCAATTTACGAAGGAGTAGTCCATGTGACTGTTCATAACACCATTGACTTTCGAAAAGCGAACTTCGATTTGCTTTCGAAAGAATTAAAAATATATCAACTCTAGCATATCTTGACGAAGCAGTCACTTATTTCTACTCTACCTTAAAAGTTTTCATGAATAAAACAATTCCGCAAAAATTTATTAACAATGAAAATTATTGCCAGCCGTAGTATACATATACGTGTCTTTCTGGTGTGCCACAAGAGAGTCATCTTAGACCTTTGCTATTCATTATTGCAATAAATTACGTAATTTTTTGAATTTCATATTCTAATTTTTGCTGATGACATTAAGATTTTTAAATCTATTGAAAATGCGTCAGATCGCAATTTATTACAAAAAGATATCGACAGTTTTGTTACGTAGTGTTCTAAAAACGGCCTTAGTTTAAACCCTTGCAAGTGTCAAAGTATGCCGTCCTCACGCAAAAGAATTCCCGACATTGCAAATTATTCAATTTCTCAGCAATCATTATCTCTGGTTGCCGTCACTTCGATGTTTTTATTATTGACCTCGAATTCACAATCCCTATACAACTGTCATCCCGATCTGACTGTTCGTCCCGATTTCGAGTATGCTTCTCAGGTTTTGGTCACCTCTATATGGGCTTCATAAATCTCATATTGAGGCAGTACAACACAGATGCATACGCTTTGCCCTGAAAGGTCTTTTCTCGGAAGATCCTTTAAAGCTTTCCCCTTATGAAAATCGTATTTGTCTTTTATATCTTCAACCACTCTCTCAAAGACGGATAAACAATGATTTAGTATTTTTTCATCAACTTATAACAGGTTCAATTGATGCTCCTGCTGCTCTCCCACATAGGATTCAACTATCGCGGCGGATCCCATCAACTACGTAATCTACAGTTTTTGTATTGCTACAGCCACAGAACTAACTATGGCATGCATGAGCCAATAGCCGATGAAAGTACTCGTAGTTTGAAACAAAAACTCAACATTAGTACTCAACCATGATTTTTGTTTTCTATTTAATTATTAGTTAATTATAAGCTTATTTTATTCCAATATAAATATTCTTTTTTTTTTGTCAAACTTTCAATAATGTTTTTAATTTGACTTTGTTTTATTGATGTATATACCTTTGATCGATGTGTAATGTGTATACCTTCTTTAGTGCTTGTGTTGGGGTTTTCTACTAACCACTAAAACTTGCAAATGATGAAGAACGAAGATTTTATAAATTCCTCTTTCTTTCCTTAGTTTTTATTCTAAAAATTATTTTCTTATTAAAATAAATTTGATTCTAATCAGCACTCTTGCTCATTCATGATGTACACATAAAGGGTTTTTCAACAGGAACGCTACAAAAGTAGAGCAACAGGGACAACAAACGACGCCATATTCCTTGCCACGCTTTTGATGTTTCGAGCCAACAACAAGTCGAAATTATTCAAATTTACTAACGAAATTCGGAGTCAGGGGCCTCAATTTTAAGAGCACTACGTTCAATTTATGGTCGTCATAATCGTCCTAGCAGATCAACAATTGAGCGTCTAGGGGAAAAATTTTAATCTACAGGCACAGTATAAAATGTTTCCGTAGTGTCGAGAATATTGCTGCCGCTGAGTCTTAAGTTGCAGAAAGCCCAAATCTGTCTCTCACACGTCGTTTTCAAGCGTTGGGCATCTCTGTGACGTCGTTGGGTCGAATTTTGCGAAGAGATCTTGGCCTACATCCCTACAAGATTAAATTGACGCAAGAACTGAAACCGATTGACCACCAGTCACCAGAAGCGTCGTTTGTTCGTGAATTGGGCTGAGCAACAACTTAAAAATGATTCGGATTTTCATCGAAAAATCAGCTTCAGCGATTAGGCTTATTTCCGGCTGAATGGCCTCGTCAATAAACAAAATATGCGGTATTAGTCCAGGAAGCAATTTACACGTACTCCATGAGTCATCATTGCATCCCGAAAAAAATACGGTTTAGTGTGGTTTATGGGCCGTACTTCTTCCGTGATGATCAAGACCGGCACGAAACTGTGAATGGAGATCGCTACCATTGAATGATAACCTAATATTTTTGGCCCCAATTGGATGATATGGACTTAGAGGACATGTGGTGAATGATTGTGAATGTCACAACAAGTTTGGAGAACGTGTTATTTCACGAAATGGTCCAGTCACTTGGCCGCCTCGGTCGTGCGATTTGACGCCGTTATGAACTTTGTATGAATCAGCCGATTTATGCTTGAAAACCGTCGAAAATTGCGTTCAGCACAATTTTTTTAAACATAGTACCATGAACTGAAATTTGCTTTTGTTTATAAGATTCTGTATCATACTGAGTTAAATTATGCAATTAAATAAAAATACAAAAAAGAAGCTTTCTGTAAATCTTGGACAGGGCGCTAGTTGAACTGAGGGAGACTGATCCTGCCCTGATCCCAATATCTTTTAATGAAACTATGTATCATTGGATGACTGGTATAACCTTTATTCGTAAACAAAACACACAAAATGTACCCAAACATTGACATCTTTCCGGTTCATAACCCAAGCGGTGACAAAGAAATAGCTTCCCTTGTCAATGGGCGCTTACACGATATTACATCAATCAATCAGACATTTACACCAAATCTGTACAAACAACTCTGTGACAGTCAATTTATTCCCGTCTCCTTCTGTACACCTATACTTACTTTCGAATGTAAGCACCGAACACTAAAAAAGAAGTCTTGAAATCCAGACAACCAATCAACTTTAAGCCAAATATTGACTTTAGGCAAAACAAATCCCTAGAAACTTCTTTCGTTAAAGTGATAATGAGGAGTGATAAGACTGAAAGTGATTCTCGGGCAAATATATTTTAAGAAAAAAAAAAAACAATCAACAAATTAATTTATATTTACTGCTCTTTTCTCAGTCTTCAAAGGCATCAAAAGCTTAGAACGTATGATAAAAACTGTAGCAACATGTGATATCCACATACACATATGTGGGTACCTACATCCAACAGAAAGACGCAAATGTCACGACTAACTTTGGTGAAAGCGCTCGACAAGCCAAAACACAGAGTCATACGATTGTAATTACTGCAAAATTTAAGTCTCATTTATACAACGCCGCGCCGGCGCCGTGCCGCTTAGAGGCTTTGTTTTGTTTCGCTGTGTTTTTTTTTTCGATTCAGACACAAAAATAATGCCCTGACTTTCCGGGAACTTTGTGGAAAAGTCGTGGCTGGCACCAACATAGGTCAGCGCACAACTGTCACTTCTCATTAAATAAAATTGTCTGAGTATACACATTCAAGGCAACAGTTGATGAATACTCAGTGACGACTGACGACGAGTTGTAATGTTAAATGGTTTGAACCTGAAACCATCACATATTGATCTTAAAATAACGTTGCAGGGGCACTCTGACACTGCTAACAGAAGGGGGGCAAAACAAAGCAAATTTTTGGCGGATTTCAGGTGTGGGTGGATATAAAATTGTATGTGAGATGCATATTGTCGGCTGCCGAACGTGACAATCGGTTTTATTTGTTTTTGAAGCAAAGGTGGGAATTCCAATTTTTTGTTTGCCAAAAGATTTATCTTTGAAATACCTACAAAAGCAAACGTTGTCTGTCGCAGAAATTTTGTTTTTAGGCGGAGGTATTAATGTTTGGGAGGAGTTCAAAGCAGGGGCTTTTAAGAACAAAAATTACACAAGAGATGTGTGACTTCCCTGCCTTCTTCACAAAGAAGCATAAAGCATACATCGGTTGTCTTCCCAGGGATGCTTTAAGATACATCCCGTTTTTCAGGTTTAATCGTAAAGATGCTTTGGATTACCTGATTACCTTGGCTTTTCAAAGACGCTAATCTATTTATTACTTCACATGCCAGCCATAAATTTTGTGCTTCGCTCAAAGCCATTTTGATACTAAATCATGGGTATTGAGCACAAATGTGTTTTACTTTTGATCCACTTATATGAGCCGTTAAAAATTGGATAAGGATTAAGACGTCACTAGCATCTCATTGCTACTTTAAGAGGACTTTACTTTAGAGCTGAAGACAAGGTCACATACATAATCACTTAAATTGTTTCAGAAAGTATCATCCTACTTCTCAGCTGTAATTTGATTGATTTTGAAAACATCTCTTCAGGAAGATAGCTTACGAAAAAAAGCAAAACTTGACATAAATCACTGTGGCAAGTGCTCCATGTATCCCCAACGATTCGCCGACAGTTGGATTAGTTTTGTACAATAAAGCACCTCACACCCAATTCGACTCTAGTTTTGTCCAATTGATGAATTTAATTGATTCCCATGATTTCTTCGACTAATTGATGACTGATTTGGGGTGTCTCTGATCACTTTTGATAGCTCCAACAAGTGGATTGGTATGCATGTCAAGATTGATTTTATGGATTTGAGCACAAGTCAAGCGAAGTGATCAGTCATCTCATATCCATTTTATTTATTATTGTTTAGATGCGTTTGTCTATTCATATTCGTAGGTTTTGCTCTTGAAAGCCTTAAGTTTTACAATGTGAATATTCGAAAGATCTACCATTCTTCAAATCACTGGGAATAAGATGATGGATTTTAGGCATTTCTCATGAGGTGAAGAGTGGATGAATTTTGTTGATATACACCTCCTATGCTAGGCTTATACCCAAGACATTGAACTAAGGAACTAAAGAGAAGATTGTGCAGAGTGGGGTACCACAAAGTTGCATTTTTACACTCATATTTTTTCGTAAGAAGCTATATTAACACAATGCCCTGTCTAGACTATAATTACTTTGCACAATTACAATTACGAGGCTATAATTTTTTGAATGCCGGTGATTGGAGTACTCCATGAGCGGATGACTAATGTGAAGCTGCTACGTGGGTTTGCTGTGTTTCCCTCAAGATCATGACGCTCGTAAAGCGCGCGAAAGAAGGAAAAAGAAGGAGAACTTTGAATGCCTGATGTATGAGTTTAGTGTGCCAAATGAGACTTTCTGAAACATTGAATCAGCTGACTTCATGTCCAAATTTGTCAAACTTTGTCAATTTTTGGTCTTATGTAAGCGGCATCGGCCTCCAAACAAATAAGCAAGCAAAGATTATTCAAAGAAGAGAAGAATTTTAGGTGAAGGGAAGTTGCGGCAGTTAAAACTTTAATTAACTCTTTTCAGCATTCGGGATATGATTCACGGTTGGAGGGTAGATAAGAAAGACGGGGATTTCTTAGTGTTGATGAAGAATTGTAAAGGGTTGTGCAGTCAACGGTTCCTATAAAAAGTCGATGGATAAAGAGAATCCTCAAGCTGTTGAGAAGTTTTATGTGATCTAAAAAAGGTGGAGGAGTCAAAGAAAAGCTCTAAGTAAGGCCCCTTTTAAGAGGTAAGCTAATACTAAACTGAAGCACTCAGACTAGTTACCAGTTCATTGTATTAATAGGGTAGCAAAGTACCCTCTTACCCCAATAACCCAGTCACAAACCTAATCCTCTGCCACACTTCTACTCTGCCTCTTCATCCTCTTCTATCCGGAGAGCACCATGGATCCTCTAGATCCGAGTGAGGTCAATTGCGTTTAAAGCAATCCCCATCCAACCTTACCTAACTTTACGTTCCCTCTTAGAGAAGTATGTAAGGTTAGTACGGCGGTGTGGAATATTTTTTGTTGGTTTAGGGCCAAATTTGACAAGCTTATTGTAGGAACGGGCAAATAAAGGGTGTATAGAGATTTGGATACGTAAAAGTCTTAGTGCTGAAATGTCTTTTAGTATTTAACCATCGATATGTAATGGATTATTGAGATGTTAAGGAAGTTGTGAATCACCTCAACTAGGGAAATAGTTTGATTGTGAACAAGAAAACGACTGGGGAGAAATTTGAGGAGCTTACTACAGAAGCAGAATAGGTTGATAGACGAAGAATAGATTGAAACATGGCACCTGATAAAAAGTCAAAAATGTCAATTCTCTGACTTAATAGGAACGTTGCAACAAGGCTCGGGGTAGCTCCTTTCAAGGGTGTACAATTTCATGACGATTCTGATCGGCCTGACTAAGCTCTTTTCATGGCAGTGAATCAACTACTTTCGGAGGATTTGCTAAATCGTAGCGAAAGGTGAAACCCGGGGAAAACAATTTAATGATTCTAAAAATCGAACCTCAAAGCTACCACATATCCATTATGCCACGGGCACGGGATATGACTTTGTTTCATTTATGTGCAGTGAAATGAATGAGCAATTCGATATCATTTATGCTAAGTATGAAAAGAAGAGGACCTATATGCCTACCATGAGGGATCCCAAAAGTAGCTAAAAAAGGCGTGACAGAATAGATTTAAAACGAACACTATAATTACAGTTTTTTCAATAAAAAGAAGACGGGGTTGGATAGCATTGGACATTTAATAGAAGGCTTTACCAAAACTTGTTTAGTAAACATGGACTTCTTTTTGTTTTACAACGAATATTGACGCTTGCAAGCATACCTCACGGTTTAAAAAGCAAAAGCCATAGTATATTGTGTCATAGCGTGAAAACGTAAAATTTTTGTTAACAATCATTTCTTCAAATACACATAAAACGAACAGAACTCCCAAAGGCTGATACGATCAGTTAAGATTAGCAATTAGAGAACATGGAGCTCTTATGCCAAAAGACAGCCTTGTGTTCAAAGCATTGAATGCTATTCGAATCTTATAACTCAAAATAGCAAACTAGTTAAGAACGTAGCTACAGCATAGAATAAGTTTTTCAGCATGGCAACGCTTATTTAAGGAAAAGGGATTTTTAAATTTTCACAGCAAGATGGATGATGAGTTTCTCAGCTTTGTTGTACCTAAGCGAAACGCTTACAGGAGTTGAGGTCACTTGAACTTTTATTTCTACCTACACATCAAAGAAAAATAAATTTTCTTCAACGTTTGTTCAAAGTTCGAACTTTTAACCTATAGTGAGCAACGTGGAGTAAATGTTTTATGCGACTGTTATAAGCTAAGGCAGTTAAACTCTTTCGCCTGGTTTTTCGAGTGAGCTGGATTGCTTTTCTAAGTCCACACTTTAATCATTAACTTTCAAAAAGGATGTAGTTCAAAAACCCACTCTAGCCTTTTTCAAATAGAAGCTTCTCAACAATTTAGGAGTTCCACAAGAAAGTCGTTTGGGTCCTATACTTTTTCACGAGATTATTAACCGGCCGCTGTTCTCTAAAGAAGCACGCTCACCAAATGAGGTAAGAAGTGGACTCCATTTGCACACTTTGTCTCGACAATGAAGAAACATCTCTTCACATTATTACGGAATGTCCAGCACTTTACCGCCTTAGAAAGCAGATACTTGACTATGAGATCGTCCCCCTAGACAAACTCAAAGTCATCCACCCACAGAAGATTGTTAACTTCTGGTTCAACTCAGGAGCAGGAAAACTGCCCTGCCCAAAGTACAATCTAAGGGCTGGTAACCATCCCTGTGTGTTCCGCGCCTTTCACTCAAGGCTTTTCAATGAAATTGGTTTCCTGTTTCGAAGTCGAAGAATAGCGATGATGACGAGATTACGGTACGCCAAACAATGTCAGAAAAACACAAATGAAATTGAATTTCGTCTCATTCAATCTCCAAAACAATATTCCGTTAGATAAATATTTCAAAAATATTTTTTTTCCAAAGAAACTCCTGTTCGCTTGTTTTATTAACGTTCTGAGAAGCAGTCTTTTACCAAAACAAAATAAATCAGTTCCATTGTATTCAAGGCCTTCCAACTAAATTCGAATGTTATTTTTAAAATAAATTCACAAGGAAGTTACCATTTAGCTTGAAAATTTTCCATCTCCACACAAAATATGAACTCACACTCAAGACACAACACAAGAACCTTGATTGGAAGTTATGGCAAAAGTTTTCTTCTTTTCACTAACTTTCCCAGACAGTTTAACACGAGAGATTTCTTTGTATTACTTCCGTTGATCATTGTAGCTGTCATACCGTTTCCTGGATCCGACTCTCTAAATTATGCATATGGTTAGCAAATCAACACAAAGAAATAACGACATTGAGACAGCCTATAGTCCTACATGCAAACAAGGCACAAAACAAAAACCTTTTTGTAATGTGACTGTCACCGAAGGGACATTAGATAGCTTATCCAAGAGGATCTCCAAGGAAAATTCAACAACACAAATGTAGAAGCAAAAAAGCATTGAACCTACACGAAAGTAGGTATATATGATGCCTTTGTGTCGACTCAGCATACACCACCTGAGTCAAAAATCTATATCTTTCAGCCCAAGAAGCTTGTTCTTGTTTATTTAAGTAAAGGTAGAGATGTAGAGGTTGACGTACCTATGTTAGTGGCACACGACAGAATCATATTGCCAAAAGAAAATGAAACAAAACATTAGGAATGGTAAAATTATCTTAACATCTATAAACGGAAAAGGCCTTAACACTGACTTGAATGGTACGACGGAACGAGGACGAGTATGTGGGTACAAGAGCTTTAGCAATTGGTTTAGAATTTAGAATTTAGAATATATCTTTGTCGACGCTTTTTGTGTTCGAACAAAAACGAGGGACCGGGAATGGGAACGGGAAGCATTGGAATTATATGTGAAATAGGCTGTTGACGTAAATTTAATATGCAAACATTAATGCTTTTTGCTGTTGTGCACAGATATGTATAGGTATAATATAGAGGACTTTGTCAGGATAACGAATTTCATTTATCATCAAGAATTCGCGTCGTCGGTCGTCGGTCGTAGGTATAGGCTTTTACCCTTACATTGTGAGGCGAATTTTGATAGAAAGGAATTGTGATTTGTGTACCTACCTCTACAAAAAAGAGATACGACTGAGATATGAGGGGATGGATGAGGAAGGAGATATTTTAAATAACTCTGCTTACTCTCTAGATTGGCATGTATTTTCAATTTCTTAGCTATTTGGGATTGAAATGGTTTACCGTTTACCACATAGGATGCGAGTATTTTCGGAATTTACTTTGATTTTGAAATGATTTGTTATCAAATGAGTGGAGTGACGTTGAAAAGGAGCAGGCTTCTGATAAATTATTTGACAAATACATTAAGGGATTATAACAGTAGCGGTTCAGTTTCAATTTCACCAATTTTCTGGTTTGAAGTTCTGTCATAGGAAATAAATTGATTTTGGCACAAAATGTCTACTTTGTCTACGTTTGGCAAGTAGAATCAGCGTTACTCATACTTGAAATTGTGGTTAAGCTACCCGTTTTAATGGTTGGCAACCATAGACAAAGTGAGGAGACAACCTGCTCTCAAAAGAGTATGGAACGTAGCAGGATCGAAGACAAAGACGAAGTGCTAATGAATTTTAAAGATTGTCTTTTTAGAAGTGTGGTTTTCAATCAAGCAATACTTTTTTCCGAGAAGTCTTTTTGACAACTAATACTTATTTATACTCAATTTGGGTTGCCATTTTATTGGCATGGGAGAATTGAAGCCGCACTGGACATTTCGTCCGTTCTCTAAATTGTCTCGAAACCAAATCGCTGTTGACGCCGATTTTTACATAATTTCAAGTTTGAAGTTACATCCAAGATCGGGCGATTTAACAGGATAGTTTTTGTGGGGTTGTGTCAAGATGATGCCTTAGAAGACAGTATTCGGCACGCTATTGCTAACATACGGCCCTAAATGCTGCAAAATGTGGTCGGAAACTGGGCCTCTTGGCTGGAAATTACTTGAGCCAACCGTGGTGGCCACTTGACCAAATCATTTTTTAAAATTGCCGGCTTTTATCATTATAATTAAGCTCAATTTTTGGCCATAACATTATATTATATGCGTTTTACGCACCGCAAGGAAGTATACCTCCCCGTCTGGTGGACTCTCAAAAGTGTCCTAACCTTGGTACCAATGTCCACTAAAATTTGAAAAGTTTCTCACTGATCTCCCCCCTTGGAACCACTTGCACATCTGTTCGAGGGGGTCTTGACTAAAATGTAGGAGCGGTTCCTCATCTGTTTCTTCTTGTCAGATACGTGCTAACTCGTTTTAAGCTCTCTTCGTCTCTCAGTACCTTCGGTGATATTATTTTGGCTGATTTCTTCGATACTGATGTTTATTTCCTTGCGGAGAGACTCCCATCCACTGCACATCGCATCATCTGTCAACGAATCTTCATATTGGCTTCTTTCTTTCCAATCATATGGAAAAAGGCGTTGAAATACTCGTGTTCGGTGAGGACTGGAGAACTGTGCGACGTTGTAGTCCACTTCACCGTGTTTCCGATCCGGCACTTAAGTAAACCTCCTTCAGTTGGGCAGCTTTTGTATATTTTCAAAAGAATTTTGGAAAAGCATTGCGCGATTTGTTTCAAAGCTTCCACCAATATGCCGTCTGGTAAAGGAGCTTTTTTGATTTGCAGCACGTCACCCGGAATTTTTAGTTCTTATTCGCTGAACAGTGATATTTCTAGTTGCTGCAGCTTAGGGATGTTGGATTGAATTACGGGTTGTGTTTGAAACAAGGTGGTTCATCCTTATTAGGCTAAAAACTACTTTAAGCTTCTGGACTACAAACTGGACCACACGGCTTATCGACAGAGCGTTTTCGATGACAAATTACCATAAAGCCTTTTACAAAACCGTAATCATCCCAGTCCTGCCTTACGACGCGTAGCCTTAGACCTCATCGAAAGCGGATGATGAAACCTTTATCCGTTTTGAAAGAAAAATACTCCGAATGGTCTTCGGCCCGTTAGACCAGACCATTTGTGGAGAAGAAATTACAACGAGTTGTATAAGCTCTACCGCGACATGAGCATAACTAGAAGTGTATGCATCATGAAACTACAATGGCTAGGACATGTAGAGCAAATGGACATCAACGCTCTGGTCCGACGGGTTTTCAAAAGCACATTGCAAGGAAATCGCGGAAGATGAAAACCTCGTCTAAGGTGGTGCAGTCAAGTGGAAGAAGACCTCAACCGACTTATATTGCAAAACTATAGTACTAGGCATGTGCTTTTGATTAGTTTAATGCAATAAAATAGTTTTTACCAAGAATACATGCATTTGGCCTCAGTGTGCAGGTCGTCGTATAGGCTCTAGGTCAACCTTTGGTGCTTACACACCTACAGAATTCTGGGCCATGTCAGCATTTTATTACATATTTTGAAAAAGCCAATCTCGGTATAGAAAAAAAATATCGCTGCCAATTCATACTCGATGAAACGAAAATGCGTCACGATGAAGATACATAAAAGTATAGAATAAAGTCGGGAATAAGAAATAATCCGTAAAATATAATTTTATATTGTTGGTCTCTTCTTTGTGCGATTCTTCGAAGTGTCCTTGAACGATGCTGCCTAGTTTGGAAAAAGGAGGGCAAACAGTCCGTGATTTATACATGTATTGTGTTTGCTCCTGCATATTACAAGGCTTTAGTGTAAAGCAAGCGTGTTGTTGTTCTTTCACTCTTTGTGATTGGAAAATTCAATGAAATGAAAAAGGACCAAATTAAGACAAAATCAATCATAAATAGAGCTCAGTCTGAAATAGATAGAGACACAGATAGCAAATATTTCCTTCAATCTTCGTCGTCTTTTCGTTTGGGCTTTCGAAGTCACCTTGTCTTTTCTGAAGTTTAATTTCAGCCATGTTTGAATTGCGAACACTCATTTTTTAATTGTTTTTATTTAAACTTTCCGTGGAGAATCTACCCAAAAAGCAAAAATACAATTTACTACTCAAAATCTGACTGTGATCGTTTCACTTTTATTACTTTCCCGTCTACCCGTACGCTCTATTATCTCAGTCCAAGGCCTAATTAATCCGTTAATCAAACCGCTTCTTTTTGAATAAACAAAATTTAAACGAAAAAAACTCTAAGATAGGCCAATAAATTATGAAAGATTGCTTATGTATTTAGATAAGAAGTGCTTCTCGCAACTGTCATACTGGCTACGAAAGTATAAAGGGTGTTGTCTCTAGACGTGTGGCTTCAATCTGAGAGCACCTTTTTCGGAGCTAGTCTTTTTGACAGACTGTCAATTGGTTTATGCTCAGTTTGGTTTGCAGTTTCACTGTAGAAAAATTAAAGCCAAACCACTGGGCACTGTGTACATTCGGAAAATTGTCTCGAAACGAAATCGCCGTTGACGCCAATTCTTACATAATTTCGGGATTTAAACCTGTGAGTTACCTCCAAAATCAGGGGACATAGCACCGCTGGACTATATTTTGCTGGGTTATGTGAAGTCACTTGTCTACGCGGATAAGCCTTAGAAAAGAAAATTTGGAGCGTTGTTGCTGCAAAAAGTGGTGAAAAACTGGGCTTCTCGATTGGAATTTGAACGAGCCGGTCACAGTAGAGACTTGTCTACGCAGATCAGCTTAAGACGATTGTAGCCTTGGAGACGAATATTCGGCTCGTCATTGCTGACATGCGGCCCAATATCCTGTAATAAGTAGTCAGAAATTGAGCATCTCGAAGCTGGAATTCATTAGAGCCAGCTGCGGCAGCCAATTTTACAAAATTATAATGGCAAACTCTAATCTATATTATAAATTCAGATTTTCGGCCTTATCATTAAACAAAATGCGTTTAACTCGTTTTTAAAAACCACACGTCAAAAAAAAAAAACACCTTTTAAATACTCTGTGGTTGTTATCAATGACTCCTGTTTACTTAGATTATACTGTGTGGGTCTCTTCAAATCCTATCCAAGTAAAATTATGGCAAGATTTCTGTCTGTATGTCTTAGCCTTGTGAAATAATGTTGCACTTTGCAACTTCTAAGCAGTCATTTCACCTTTTTTTCTAATTCCAAAAAAATATTATCTTGAAAAAGAGTTCAAATTAAACAAAATAAAATATATACAAATGGCTTACTAAATTGTATCCTTCATTTGTTTTCTTAATTAGTCCTAAGACTTTAAAAGGAAAAAAACGATAGCACGTTTACAATTCTCAAGCTGCTGGATGCGTCTATCATTTTATTGAAGACTATCGGATTTCTGTTTTCTGAACAAACTTATAACTTTAGTCAAATTTCCTCAAATTACCTACACGCTCCTAATAAAATGCTTTATTATTATTATTTTGTTTACAAACTTGAATGTGAAAAGATGTTTTGAAAGGAGAAAGAAATGTTTTTGTGGCATCTGTGAGTGCTTTTTACTAACCGAGCCTCACATGCACGATATTTAACTGGAACGTTAAAAAAGTCAAACGGACTCGATGAACATACGTTCTGCGAATGAGTGGCAGTGTCTACATGTCCAGGTCCACCCACTGAAAAGCAAAGTAGTAATCGAATACCTCAGCCTCTGGCTTGTTTAGTATCCATATTTTCGTAAACATATGGATGGGGTTCTGGCCAGGACTAGAGGACCTTTGACATTAACAAGGCGACTCACATAGGTAGATTTCGACGATTTAGGCGGCCAAAAGTCATATTTTCAAAGTCAATTTAGCCGTAAAACTTTGACCGGTACCGTTAGTAGACACTTCCAGTAATCTATCAAAACTATCCCCACCTTTGGGCAATGTTTCATAAATTATTTACAGGTAGTTGAAACTTGACTTCCGTTCTCGGTGTACGTTACAGTTCTCGAAGCTCTCTGTGCAACTTGTGTTACAAAGTCCAAATTTGTTTTGTGGAGGTAATTACCTTAATGAAAGTGATGGATTCGAATAATTCAGGTATTAATCTTTAAAACTATATATAATAATGGTGTTTTATTAGAATTTGTCATATTTTTTCTTCAATTGTAAGACAAGAGGTTTTTGGTAAAAATTTATCATTGATTTTCGATTTCTCAAGAGTTTTAATTATACTTCAGGGTCCGTCCCACCTGTTTTTTTCTCTTTTATGCTATAAACAGGGTCTTATTATTATAGTAAAAAAAAAATTTGCCGCTAGAAACCGCAAATCTCGGAAAAATCTTTTATCAAAGATTTTTTGTAAAAAAACCACTTAAAATTGAAAATCTGGCAACCCTAAACCTATGGAAGCTCAACTTAAATTTAGTCTTAAAGGTTGTTATTTCTACAAAAAATTAAGTCTAAGATTAGGTCTCTATCATCAGTATTGACAGAGATATCGAATTTAACACAGGTCAGGGTACATCAAAGTTAGCCTTTTTTTAAATTGTCAAAAAGTGATGTAAAACTTGAGAAACGAACTTTACTGTGGAACAATTTTTTTCTTAGAATATGACATATGGAATATATATACATTTTTTTTTAATGTTTAACTTTTCTTTTACTCAATACAGTGTTTCAGTTTATAATAACCTCTTTTAATTACTAAAACCCCATTTAAAAGCTGTTATCACAGTAAAATGTTTTTGGCCGCCTAAATTCGCGAAATCTACCTATGTGCGACTGTTTAACAGCAGACAGCTTGATATCAGGGTGTAAGTGATTTGCTGCATGGCCCTTATAAGGCCAATGAATGTCTATGGATGGTGGTCCCGTGTCTCAAGTGCAAACAATTGGGGTGTTTGAAAGACAGTGTCTGCGTACCTGTCTTCGATTACACAGAGCACTAGGGTCAGAGTATAAACATTACTGCCCCATTGGGGTTCTTTGTCACGGGACTCATAAAAACGAAATCGATAATTTTATTACCAAGCTCATTTGCGACCACATTGCATGAGTAAAGACATTGACCAACTGACTATGTGGTTCTGGCATATTAGAGATAGATGCATCCAGCTGCTTGAAAATTTTAAATGTGCTGTTATCCTTTGTTATTGTTATCCATTATCAGCCACTGTACTCATTTGAGTACATTGTAAAGTTGACGTAAAACAAGCTGAAGAAGACTTATGTGAGGAAGATTTGTTCGATCCAAACACTCCTGTTGACATCTTAGGGGCAGTTGAAATCAAGGTTACGAACGAAATTGGTTTGACAGTGATGAAAGTTATCCTGTTGCTGGGCCAAAAAAGGGACTCTCCCTTTTTTTTCATGATCGCTCTCCTAAGTGGTTAAACCACGTTTTTAATTCTGCGGAAATACCAAAACCTTTGAATGCACACAAATGATTAATTCATTGATAGAGTCAATGCTTGGCGATTGCATTGTATAAGAACGGTAAGAACTGCAATCTTCTTTCATTTGTTAGGACAGTGGCACGGACGTATTTACGCTCACCAGTTGCTGTGGTTCGCGGTGAAGAAGGTTTCAGCCTGAAAGTATTTTAATTTCGTTCAGGAAAGACAAAAGTTTCAAGTGCGGAAGATGACCTCAACAGATATGGAGTACAAAAATGTAAAGGCACGCAGGAAAACGAAACTGTTGGCAAAAGACGTTGGTTGAGGCCCAGGTTCATCCCGAATCTGCAATTCCCACCTAAGTAAGTAGGTAAATAAAAGGCATCCCTCCAATTTTATTTGAGTGAATATTTTACAAAAAACCAAAGTACACATGTTCCTATGTAGATAAACCCATTAGTCTAAAGTGACCCTGAACAAATTTAAATTTAGAGTTGATTTCAGCCCAAAATTATGGGTTCGGACATTCACTGGGTTTATCTCGATTGCAATAATGAAAACAGATAGAGCGTAAAGCTAAGCCACCCTAATTGTAGTAATCATTAGTAGAATATGCACAGATTAACAAAAAATCATGAACGATTTTAAATATAAAGAAAAACCGCGATTTTAAGGGAAATCGTAGTCACTGAAGCACATCATTTTCTCCTGGTGTATTAGCAGTTTATTCCTGAGAAATACTAAAACGAAGAATGCTGTTTCAAATTGCCGTTTAAGACTGAGTGAGTCATTTGAGTCCCTTCATACTTCAATCAAGTGGTTGACAGAAATGAACTAGGCCCTGGTGGAGCAGTATGCGTCGTACGCATTGTAGTCCCAAAATGCAAAAGTCGCGGAAAAATTGCAAAATACGTCTTGGTTTTACTATTTTGCTTTTTATTTCTTATAAACGGTTTTTCAACAGGGACACTACAAAAGTCAGCAAACGACGCCATATTTCTTGCCGCAATTTTGACATTTCTCTTCAATAAGGCCATTTATGATGGAATGATATACGAGCCAACAACGAGTCAAAATTATTAAAATATACTACCGAAATTTGGAGTCAGTGGCCTCAACGTTAGGAGCGCTGCGTCCAATTTATGGTCGTCATAATCGTCCTAACAGATCAACAATTGAGCGTCTAGTATGGAAGAATTTGAATCCACAGGCACAGTACAAAATGTTCCCGTGCGAGTGAGACAAAGAAGTGACCGTAGTGTCGAGAATATTGCTGCCGCTGCGCTGAGGCTTCAGTTGCGTCCAATTTATGGTCGTCATAATCGTCCTTACAGATCAACAATTGAGCGTCTAGTATGGAAAAATTTGAATCCACAGGCACAGTACAAAATGTTCCCGTGCCAGTGAGACAAAGAAGTGTCCGTAGTGTCGAGAATATTGCTGCCGCTGCGCTGAGGCTTCAGTTGCAGAAAGCCCAAATGTGTGTCTCACACGTTGTTCTTAAGCGTTGGGCATCTCTGTGACGTCGTTGTGGCGAATTTTGCGAAAAAAAACTAAGCTTACATCCTTACAAGATTAAATTGACGCAAAACTGAAGCCGCTTGACCACCAAAAGCGTAGTATGTTCGTGAACATATGAAAATGATTCTTACTTTCAATCGTCTTCAACTCATCGCTGATTTCCAGCTGAATGGCCTCGTCAATAAACAAAATATGCGGTATTGGTCAGGCAGCAATCCACACGTACTGAGTCATCATTGCATCCCGAAAAAATCACGATTTGGTGTGGTTTATGGGCCGGCTGCGTCATTGGGCCGTACTTCTTCCGTGATGATCAAGACCGGCACGTTACTCTGAATGGGGATCGCTACCGTTCAATGACAACCGAATATTTTTGGCCCCAATTGGATGATATGGACTTGGACTACATGTGGTTCCAACAGGACGGTGCCAAAAACCACACAGCGAATGTCATAATAAGTTTATTGGAAACCAAGTTTGGAGAACGTGTCATCTCACAAAATGGTCCAGTCGCTTGGCCGCTTCGGTCGTGCGATTTGACGCCTTTAGACTATTTCCAGTGGGGCTACGTCAAGTCTATGTTGTATGCCAACAAGCCAGCGATGATTGATGAACTTCGTACGAATATCGAACGTGAAATTGCAGCAGTATCGGCCGATTTATGCTTGAAAACCGTCGAAAAATGGGTTCAGCGTCTGGATTTCTGCGAGCGTGCCCGTGGTGGTCATGCAAAAAATGCATATTGGCATCAAACGTTCTTTCACAGAAATAAAGAATTTTATTGATATCTAAAGCGGCTTTTGTCTTATTAAAAAAAAAAACTTTTGCAGCGCTCTTACTGAAAAACCCGATATCTAGACTAGAAATATTGACAGAGCTTCAAAAACAACAATTAAAATAATCTTTTGATTTTTATTTTGACTTATAGAGCTTTTCAAAGTAGGTCAATTTTGTTTGCTAGGAAAAATTCATTTCTTTGTTTTCTTTTTACAATTGTGAAGTATTTAACAAGCAATCTTTGTTTTGTTGAATGAAGTTCGTGGTTCGAATTCCAACGGAGTCAAAAATGATTCTACACAGGTATCGCCTTACGCGACGAATTGGCAAGTGTTTTGTCAATAAATTCATTGCCATGCAAAGAGCTTTCTCGATTAACCGGTCGGAACCGGCAGAAAATTGTAGGTCCCCTCCATATTGGACCCATTTCTTTTCGCGAGGAATTGTCAATTCCTACGAGAGTATACTACTGTAAAAAGCACATTCTCACTCGGAATCGACAATTGTGAAATCCCTGAAATGCCTTAGGCTTCTATTTATTGGGCTTTCAATATAAACTGACAAGTCCATCGAGAGTCCTGAGTCATTAGAAAAGCCATTTCTTCTTAATTAGAATTTAAATGAATTATAAGTCCTCGAAAAGCCTTATGCTCCGAAGTTCCATCAGCCGCCGCCTAGAATGGAATGGATTGCAGTTCCCTGAAAAGTCTTAAGCTCTAAAACTTCCCGAGCTATCCTATTTAATAATTTATTTGAAAAGTGGCTTTGTACCAAAGACTAAAATATTTAGAATCATAATTAGATGCTGTAGCACTATAGTGGAGTAGTGGTAAGCATGCCTGTCTATTACGAAGCAGTTCGAGAAACTTATTCCAGAAACTTCCAAAATTTGTTTTACAGGTATCAAGTTTCGAGAGGAACTTCCAAGTCCGCCACGATAAACAATAAAATAAAATAAATAAAAGGGTGAAACAGAGCGAGGAGCCCCTGGGCCTAGCGCGTTTCTCACAATCATGCCATGTTAGGGAATGAATGAATTTTCTGCGTTTCGGAACGGCTAATTGAACAAACACGATTAACCACACGGTCATGAAAAGCTTCTCTCTCTCTCTCTCTCTCTCTCTTTCTCTCTCTCTCTCTCTCTCTCTCTCTCTCTCTCTCTCTCTCTCTCTCTCTCTCTCTCTCACTTAGCTGTTCGGAATACGCTTAAAGCAGTTAGTTCCTTCCATTCCTCTGCTAGGTAAGGTTGAATGAAATGTAATACGCTAGTCCCAAGGGATTTCCGACATCTGGCTTGATCTTGATCGCTTGTCGGAAGGAGTTGACAAGTCCTTCAAGACCAACCACACGGTTATGAAAAGTTTTTCCTCACTAAGTCAAATGGAATCGCCAGTACCTACGTCCCTTCCATTTCTAGGCATGGCTGAATGAAATGCGCTTGGCACCCCGAGCTGTGTAGCGCCACCCCCACCCAGTTTATTTATTTTCTTATTTTAAAAGCGGTTCCGTTTCAAAGACTAAAATATTTAGACTCATAATTAGATGCTGAAGCACCAGTGGAGTATTCGTTAGCATGTCTGCCTATTACGAAGCAGTTCGAGACACTTCACTTATTCTAAAAACCTCCAAAATTTGTTTTACAATTTTTGTATCAAGTTTTGTTGGAAACTGCCAAGTCTACCACGATTAACCATACGGTTCAGAATCGGCCAAAATTAGTAGGTCCCTTCCATTCCTCTCCCAGGTATGGTTGATTAAATTTTGTAAAACGTTTGGCCCAAGAACTCTCCGAGCTCTGTTGCTTGAATTTGATCGACTTTCGCAGGAAATCGGCCAAGTCCTTCAACAGCAAACAAACGGTCATGTAAAGCTTTTCCTCACTTAGTCGGTTGGAACCGGAAGAGGCCCTTCCAATTCTATGTATGGCTAAACGAAATGAACTTCGCGGAAGACCTCCCCGAGCTCTGTGGCGTGATTTTGATCAAGTCATCCGAGAGTAACTACACTGCCATATGGAAAGCCCTTTCTCGCGTAGCAGTTCGGAATCGACAGAATATTGTGAGTCCCTGTAAAATCTAAATCATTATGCCCCGAAACTACCAGCACTACGTTCGTTGCGCCAGCCAGTTTATTCATTTATTTTCTTATTTCAAAAGCGGTTTCGTTTCAAAGACTAAAATATTTATACTCGCAATTGAATGCTGTGGCACCTGTGGCGTAATAATTAGCATGTCTGCTTGCTTGATACGCGGAGTTCAATCCTCTAATTGGCAAATCCTCTGAGAGTAGGTACACTGCCGTATAAAACGCTTTCTCATTCGACACCAGCAATCAAATGAAGGGTCCCTGAAAACGAGTCAGGCCTCGAAACTCCCCGAGCGCATTATCGTACCACCCTATTTAATTTTACTTAATTTTATTTTTTTTTTAATTGGATACAGTTATACCTTAAAAATTCTTTTCAATCTCAAAACAAGTTATATACCAATCAGTGTCATGCAAATCACGCACTCCATTCGTGTCACCAAAATCTGCATTTGAATGTCAATTTCTTTGTGTGGTGAAATAATGATAATCCACTTCACATCCAACAAAACAGCCACTCCAATAAAAAAAAGTCAAACATATCCCATCAAAGCTATAGACGACACATTAAGTCACATCAGAGCAAACGTAATTCAACAGGTGCCTATTACCGAGACCTGAAAACCAAAAAAAAGTTCCATTCTCAACGGAGTATACAAAATAACAAAAAAACAACAACAGCAACACGAACCCAACCCCACAATTTAATTACACATTAAAACTCCCTCAATGAGGTTGATTCTCTTCGTTTGACAGTGCGAACGAGCAGCGAGCGAACGGAACGAGCTTAGGTGAGCTCGACTAACGTAGTACGAAACGTAGCCGTAGCTAGCAAAGCACACAACCGGATTTAATTAAATCCAGCGCACAAAATGCGAAAAATCAAAAGGCCGTGTCCAGACAACCAGCGTCGAATACACGCCAATATAATTCCACAAATTAAACACACATATCCGACCATAGTAGGTACACTCCCACGTGATTACCACTCTACAAAGTGTCTATCGCTGTCCAGAATCCAGAAAAACAAAAACAACAACAACAAAGTTGGTATGCCATTGCTATAGTTCAACTTTAAAGAACGGCAAGACCGAAACATTGGCTCAATATGCACGCAATGCAACAACACACATCCTTACAAAGCAAAATATGTATAAAAAAAAAAACTAAAATACCACAGCTCGTGTAATTAACATTTTAATTTCAAATGAATATCATGCTAAGGACACGTCTGTGCTCTCTGCTCTCCTCAGTGCTCAGTGCCGAGTGCCCGCAAAAGAGGATTACTCTAATGGAAAAAATAATAAAACTCATATAGGTACCCTAGCAACTGACTTTACACCTGTTTACCAGGTAAGAGTGTAGTTCCAACGAACGTAGTACCTGTTTGGGTCGTCTATTCGTCCATAGTCGTCGTGGTCGTCTATCTACGAAAATACAAAAATGCCACTCTATTCAGTCGCACACACTCACACACATAATTGGCCGCGCACTATTTTATTTATGATTTTTTTTTTTGTACCTGTGTGCTCTGAGGTTATTGTGATTTCATTAAAACTATTCCCTTCCCTACACCTGACCTGAATTTCGACTGCCTGAATGAAAAGAGAACGAACGAATCACTTTAAAAACTCACCTTGCTACAATGTTATCCAAAATAATTGTTCTCCAACGATCGCGCTTATCCTTTTCTTGATTAAGTTTCCGTCTTTTAATCCACACAGTAAAAATGTTTAGATAAAATTGAACCGTTATAAGGTTTCTTTCCACAATTCAATAAAATCAGAATAAAAAAGTATCACTGACACTTGTTAATTTCACTTCGACTTCGACTTCCACTTCTTCTTCTTCTTCTTACCCTTCTCTTCCTCTTCCTCTTCTCCTCTTCTATCTAATTCTGGTTTTATCGACGACGACAAAAAAAAAATTCTGAACTAAAAACACGTTATAAGAAAAAACTTTAATTCTTTTTCGGTTAAGAATTATTGTTGTTGTTGTTGTTAAGAAAAAGTTGGAAATTATTTAAATATATTCTTCTTGTGGCTAACTTCGTTAATGGTCGTCGTCAGCAAAAACCGGGTCGACGTAGTTTCTTCTTCTTTGAATATCTTTTTACGAAAATATATTTTATCCACACGGGGGGAGAAGCTTGGGTCCAAAAAGTTGTTGTTGGATGATTGCAAACGATTCGCAACCAACCACACCGTGGGTTTTTTTTTCTCTAATTTAATTTATAAACTTCACTTCTTAATAAATTTTTTAATTTATTTTATTTTTTAACAATTTATTTATGAATGTGGTTTTGTGGCACCACACCACTTTCTGCACATAAAAAACTAAAAAAAAAAACTTTCTCTTGCGAGAAATCCAGTAATTCAAACATTCAAACCAAAAACAGACACATCAAGTAAATATTTTGAAATCCGATGCAGAAAAGAAGGAAAAGGATCCTGTTTCAATTTATGAGGATGTTGTTTTGATTTATTTTTTTTTAGGATAAACACACCGAATCACAAATCTCTTTTTTTTTCACTTCTTTTTGGAGAAGAGATTTCAACGTCTAGTATAAAAATATTACAAATACCGTCCACGACAACGCTCCAAGAGCGACTGAGGTAAACTTGTACACTCGGTTCAATTGAACCCCGGACTTGAATCTATCTGACGATGATGGAAGAAGTATCTTTTTTGCTTGGATGGTTGGTTGGTTGGTTGCTTGCCTACTGGCGGCACTGGCACTGGCTGTGTGCTAAAAACTAAATAATTCGTTTCGTAGTGAGTCTGAGTAGTAGCTTAGAGGAGCTGAGGTACGTATTGTACGTTACTTACGTATGGATGGGGGCGAGGGTAAAGTGGTTTGGTGGAGGCCTCTGGGCTCTGACGAAAAGCAGGTTTTTTGGTTGCGATTGGCCTTATACACGGAATGATGAAAATTTCGAAGTAAGCATAAGCACAAGTGAATGCGAGAGAGAGGACGTGGCGAAAGTTTTTTTTTTTTTTTTTTGATTACTTTGTTTATTCTATTTTATTATTTATTTTATTTCCGTGGATGAGTATGACTTTTATTTCTTGTTCTCGAGATTCGTTGTGGCTAGGCGTGGATTATATCCGAGCAAAGATTTTGTTTTGAAAAGATTCTTACTTGTTGGTGGCACCAACTGGCGGGTTTTGGTATAATTTTGCCGGTATGTTGGCGGTAAGATGTAAGAGGTGGAAGTTTTAGTACACGAATAAGCGAAGTAGTCTATGCTCTATGGCGAATTGGGGTCTAAGAGAAACCAATATGGGCGAATATAATTTAAGAGAGCCAGGTGGAAATGGTCGCTGTCGCTGTTGCTGGATATGGTGACTGGTGAGGTGAGTGTTTTTGTGTTGAATGATGAAGAAATTGGTGGGCATTTCTTCGGTTTCTTGAAGATTTTTGTTTTGTGAAAGTTCAGATGCAATTGAGTTTAAAGACCAAAAGTGCCCTTAAGATGTAAGAACAAAATGCATGGCTAAAGTGGAAATAGATTGATGTCACAAGAGACAAGTTTGAACTCACCACACCTGTTGGGCAAGCGAGGCGACTAACGGAGATGTTGTAGTCGCTAGAAGGGGGTAAACATGAAATATGCAAAGCAAAAAGTCCAAACACAAACTTGAACAGAGGCTGATGGTAATGAAATAATCTAATGAAATGAAATTTCTTAAGGAGAGTTAGGGAAAAGTTAAAGTTTGACGTTACAGTACTTTTCTACGTTTTAGAATTCTTCTCAAGAATTTCGGAACTGCTAAGGTTAGGTACTGTTCAGGGTGCTTTGCGGCCTCAATGACCATTATGAATTGGGAAATAAAAATTGGAACGAATGAGGCAGAAAATGTGGATTAGACTCATTCTGTTAAGGTCGGAAGCTGGGCTACACTGTGGTCCAAGATGCCAAAACTCGTGACAAAAATACAAATGCGTTCAAAAGTTAGAACTTTTGACACTGGAAAAGTTAGTTTTGGCCGCAGTGCGCTGGAGGAAAAACTTTAAGAAGTTTATTCACACGTTAGTCAAAGTATTCGTGTAGGTACGTTCTCTAAGCGCTCCCAAGACACTGAGTGGATTTTGATAACATTTTTTAAGAAAGCTCTTGAATGCCTTGAAGAGTGTTATTTTGAAAGATTTGTGTGGATCAAACGAGTTGTAGATTTTTAATAGTTTTTTAGGTTTGAGTTGAGCTTCAAAACAAGTTTCGCTGAGTTCTATGAAAAACCAACCATGGTAATTGACTTCAACTACAGTCAAACCAGCATAAGTGAGAAAACTCTATAAGTGAGAGTAATAGCCAGGACCCAATTTTTTAAGCTCCCAAAACCTCTATTAGCGAGAAACAGAAACCTCTGTAAGAGAGAGTCGTTTTTCGCTCATTGACCTCCGTAAGTGAGACTGCTATTTAACTATACCTCTCTAAGTGACAGTCGAGCAAACAAATTTAACATCTGCTATTTTATGACTCGTTCTTAACTTTCGTGGAACTTTCTACCATTGTTTTTGTATTGTTTTCTCGTCAATATTGTACCCATTCTATTTCGTGGAACTAAAAAAATTTTGTTATTTTATCGCATTCTTTCCGAATGGACACGTGTCCCTGTGTTTATGTAATTTTATCATTATTAAATATTTACTACATTCGTTCTTGCTGTCACTACTTGTTATTGCTGCGTACCTCTATAAGTGAGAAATGCTACCCATGTACCTTAATTAGCGAGAAACTCGGGTTAGTGAGAAACCTCTATAAGCGAGAATGAGGTTGTGCTCCCTTGAACTCTCGCTTATCCAGGTTTGACCGTATTTGTTAAACCATATACAAAATCTTAGCTGCAATAACTTGCAATCTTCGGAGATATTTGATTTTTTTTTTTAAGTAAATGAAATGATTAATAAAAACTTTTAACAGTTTAAACACTTTTTATATTTCCTCAGATGCACATTTCGAGAGAAATGCTTCCATCGTCAGTGAGATTTTTTATAAATTAAATTAAATTAGCAGTCAAAAAATTAATGAAAAACAAAAACTATTCTCAACAAAATTGCAATTGAATTGGTTGAATCCATTAAAAGTTTTTTTGAATATTGAATCTTTGATTGGTCCATCATCGCTATTAATAAAACTATTTTTGTTCATAAATATATAAAATGATTCAAAAGCATCTAATTCATAATTGCTATTTAGATTTCTTATTAATTTTAAATTTTGCAAACTAAAACAATGACTATTTTCTAACATAGCGCCAGACCAGATATGAGAGTTATACTCCAGTTTTGGGCGGATAAACCCCTTATAAATTGTACCCAGAGCAGAAGGGGTGAAGAACGTGCTGAATCGTCTCAAGAAACCTAAGCATTTAGCATCGTTTTTGTCGACTTCAAATACGTGGTCAACGAAGATCATCGTTTACACACATACCAAGAACTTACAGCTTTTCGGTTTCTTGGATGCAGGTACCACTCATAAATAATGGTTATGGGGGAATGTTGAGCTTCAACGATAAGAGACAGCATTGAGTTGTCAAAGCATTGATTTCTACTCAGTTTTTTATGCTGTCAAGGTCAGAATTCAATGAGCTTATCATACGCAGCCGTTCCAGTTCCACATCCGAAGAGCAGGGACGTGAATTTGAAAAAGAATATGAAAAGCTGAGGCTCGAGTCGTCAGCAAAACAGTTAAGCGGATTAGAAGTTTCAGACAAGAGATCATTTATGAAAATGAGGAAGAGAGTCGGAGACAAAACGGAGCCCTGGGGCACACCAGCTTTTATGGAGTGGGTATCAGACTTGAAACCATTAAACACAACTTCTATTGAACGGTCGGAAATGTAGTTTCTAGTCCTACGAAGAAGAGATTCTTACTTACTTACTTAGGTGGGCATTACAGTTCGAGGTGAACCTGGGCCTCAACCAACATCCTTCTATAACAACTTCGATTTCGGGCGAGCTCTCTCCAGTTTCGCACTCCAAGTCGGTTGAGGTCTTCATCCACTTGATTGCACCACCTAAGACGAGGTCTTCCCCTTCCGCGATTTCCCTGCAATGTGCTCTCGATGGCGACGAGCCGGAGCGTTTGGGTCCATCCGCTCAACATGGCCCAACCATCGTAGCCTCGCGATGCGTATTCTTCTGGCTATGCCCATGTCGCGGTACAGCTCATACAGCTCGTTGTTGTATCTTCTTCTCCACACGTTGCCTTCGCATACGGGACCAAAGATCATTCGGAGAATTTTTCTTTCGAAACGACCAAGGGTTTCCTCATCTGCTTTCGATAAGGTCCATGCTTCCGCCCTGTAAGGCAGGACTGGGATGATTAAGGTCTTACACAAGGTTACCTTGGTTTTCTGGAGAGGGTTTTGTTTCTCAATTGCCGTCTTAACCCAAAGAAGCAACGGTTGGCAAGAGTTATTCTCCGTTTGATCTCCGCACTGATGTTGTTGTCCGTGTCTACAGCGGATCCTAGGTAGACGAAGTTTTGTACTACCTCGAAGTTATGTATGTCAGTGACGTTTTGTCCAACTCGTCGATGTTCTGTGTCCTTATTTGATGACAGCATATACTTCTTTTTGCCCTCATTAACCATCAAACCCATTTTTGCCGCTTCTGTTTCAATACTCGCAAAAGCACCTATGACATCACGCTTTTTTCTTCCCATTACGCCAATATCGTCTGCGTAGGCGAGTAATTGCACAGACTTTTGAAAGATTGTTCCTCTGGTGTTGACGTTTGAGTTTCTTACAATCTGTTCAAGTATGATGTCGAAGAAATCGCATGACAGTTTATCGCCTTGCCTAAAACCTTTTTCGACATCAAAGGTCTCGGTGAGTTCTCTACCGACCTTGATGGAGCAGCGTGAATTCTCCAAAGTCATCCTGCATAGTCGTACGGGTTTTGCAGGGATGCCGAAACTAGACATGGCTCTGTACAGCTCGTCTCTGTAGATACTGTCAGATGCGGCCTTGAAATCGATAAAGAGATGGTGAATATCGATATTATGTTCTCGGGTTTTTCGCAAGATCTGCCGTAATGTGAAAATTTGGTCTATTGTGGACTTCTCTGGTCTAAAACCACATTGATAAGTACCTATCAAGTTGTTGACGTGGGGTCTCAGACGTTCACATATTACAGCAGACAAGATCTTTTAAGCGACGTTAAGGAGGCTTATCCCTTTATAATTGGCGCAATTGTGAGGGTCTCCTTTCTTTAGGATCGGGCACACGATACTGAGGTTCCATTCATCGGGCATGCTTTCTTCCGACCATATCATGCAGATCAGCTGGTGCATGCTCCTTTCCAACTGATCTCCAGCTGCCTTGAAAAGTTCGGCATCAAGGCCATCTGCACCTGCAGTCTTATTTGATTTAAGTTTGCATATAGCAAGCTTAACTTCTTCTAGGTCGGGGCATTCTTGATCATCGTCCAAGCTGAATGGGGCAATCTGCCTGACAGCGGAATTTTTGTCCTCATCGCCGTTAAGCAGTCTGCAGAAATGATCTTTCCAGATCCTCAGTAGCGACTGTGACTCTATAACTATGTTTCCCTGCTGGTCTTTACAGGCTTGAGTTAGGGGTTTGCCACCCTGGCAGGATCTTTTTACCTTTAGGTAAAACTTCCGAATCTCATTCCTGTCATGGCACCTCTCTATTTCCTCAAACGAGCGCTTCTCATGCTTCTTCTTTTTCTTTTTGAGAAGTCGGTGTTCTTCCCTTCTTCTCTCCTTGTAAATCTCGTTATACTGATCGTAAGCAGCCCTCGTTCGTGTTTGCAAAAGCATTTGTCGTGCTCTTTGCTTGGCTGCATTTGCTGCCTACATTCTTCATCGAACCATGGGTTTCGTTTTGTTCAGAGGCAGCGGTTCTGATGGCTTCTTGGCATTGCTGCCACTGGTTTTCAATGTTTAATACTGGCGGCATGGGATTCAAGGATAATTGAAGGGACACTCGATTGGAAGAAGAGATTCATCGATACCAAAAGGATGCATTTTCGATAAGACAGCCTGATGCCGAACTCTATCGAATGCTTTAGAAATATTAAGCTCAATAACCTTACTTTCTCCAAAACAATAGATTGGTTCCACTTTTCGTTGAAATAAGCCATCAAATCGCCAGTGGACCGATTGCCACGAGAGCCCTACAGACGGTCATTAAGAAGAACAACGTTTCCATGACCTTGGAAAGAAGGGATGTTAGTGCAATTGGACGGTAATTGGAATTGGAAGGGGAGGAAGATTTAACTTCTTAAGGGACGGGCTGGACAAAAGCAGTTATCTTGCTGTAACTAAGTTTCTTCGAACTACTTAAATAGTTGTTAATGCTAATTGTTCTAATACACAAGCTCTTGGCAAAAAATGTATTAATTGCTTTATTATCACAAAAAGTGGAGATAATTGGTAGGTTGCGAATTATTGTTTTATGATGTAAGAAAAATTTTTTTTTAGGACGAAACCTTCAAAAGACACTTGGCAGTATTCGACACCAAGTAGTATGAGATTCATACCCACTAAAAACTCCTCGTAATCAGAACCAATCTATGAACGATCGACAACAGATTTTTCTTTCTCAATAATATAATCGCTTTAAGGTAAGCTTAAACTTTTAATGCTTCCCATGACTTTTAGACCATTAGCTCGTGTGGCTTGGTTCTTCTTAAACTCCGAACATTGCCTCTCGTATTTAATACGGACTCCATTTCAGAGTTGATATGACTATGTAGTCGCTGATTGTGTGATACAGCATGTTTTCTTACAACTTCTGTAACCGTTTCTATTTGTATACCATGGTGCATTAACTATTCCACGAAGGACTTTGTTTTGGAACTTTTGGATGATTTCAGTATTTGTTTTTGTACAGCCCCATAATTGGATTCCATAGGTCCAAACAGGTCTAAGTACTTGTTTATAAAGCATTATTTTATTTTCGACAGATAAGTCCGAATTTCTACCGAGTAACCAGTACATTTTTCTATATTTCAAGTTGAGCTCTTCCCTTTTCTTTTTGATATGCTCTTTCCATTTTAGCTTTGCATCCAAATTCATCCCAAGGTATTTGGCCGTATTGGCGTAAGGTACAGCTTGATTGTTGATGAATATTTGAACGTAGCTTAACTTTTTATTTGTAAAGTTTATATGTGCAGGTTTAGCTTCATTGAGCTTGATACGCCATTTTTTGGTCCAATCACTAACGGTGTCGACGGCATTTTGCAATTTCTCAGCAGCCTTGACGACGCACTTACTGGATGCCAAAATTGCGGTATCATCTGCAAAAGTAGCCATAATGGTGTTGTTATCCACTGGAATATCCCTTGTATATAGCAAATACAGGGTAGGTCCTAGGACGCTTCCTTGTGGAACACCGGCTTGTATATTACATAGCTTTGAATATTCTTGATCATACCGTACTCTGAAGAGCTGGTTTGAGATATAAGACTTTAGTATTTCGTAGTACTGCCTGGGTAGGTCCCTTTGCAGTTTGTACGCTTGCCCCTCATGCCATACCTTGTCGAATGCTTGAGCAACATCTAAAAATATAGCCGAACATACTTGTTTTTCTTCTAATGCTTTTTCAACTGCATCCGTTATTCTATGAACTTGGTCTATCGTGGAATATTTGTTTCTAAATCCAAACTGATGATTAGGGATTAGATTTCTTTCTTCTATGACTTTGCTCAGTCTTTTCAGTAGCAATTTTTCAAAGACTTTTGCCATTATTGGTATAAGCGATATTGGTCTGTAAGACGTCACTTCTGTTGGTGGCTTACCTTGCTTTGGTATAACAATTACTTCAGCAATTTTCCAATGATGTGGGACATATTGGGTCTTTAGGCATGCATTTATTACGGATTGGAGTCTTATGAAGGCTTTTGATGGCATTTCTTTCATAACCTGAGCAGTTATTAGATCGTACCCAGGTGATTTTTTGTTCGATAGTTGATTTCGACACACACTTTTTATTTCTCTGAGTGTGACAATTGGTATGTCAACTTCATCGACTTTATCAATAAACTGTAAGCTGATTTCAGATGTATTTGCTGGGAATGGCTTAAAAACATTCGCAAGATGTTCTGCAAACAGGTTAGCTTTTTCTTTCGGATTTCCGATCCAATTCCCGTTTAGAGATTTTATTGGCGGGTTTTGTAACTGCGGTCTTTTCAGGCGCTTAGCTGCTTTCCAGAGTGAATAATCGGTTGAAGCATCAGTCGTTAAATTTTTCAGGAATCTACTTTATGAATCATTTTTTAATTCGTAGATTTGTTTTTTCAGTTCGTTGCTTAGCCGGTTAAACGCTGTTTTGTCGTCTGGAAATCTAGTATTTTGCCATTTTCTTCGAGCTCTTCTCTTCTCCAATATCAACTCTCTTATCTCGGCAGGGTATTTTGTTTCAGTTTGCTTCCTACTCGAGTAAGTTGGTGTACTTTCTTCTGCAGCTTGTTGAACATCGGCAATGAATTGTTCTACTTCAAGGTCGATTTGTTCTTTACCATAAAGGATCTTCACTAGTACTGGATGGCCAGTTAGCTGGTGATCTGGAAGAATAAAACTCGCAATCGTATTTGAGGCATGCTTTGTAAAGCCTTCTGCCTTTTGTTGTTATAAGTCTGGATCCCCAATGGGTGTACTTAGCATTGAAGTCACCGCCAACAAGGAAGTTATGTCCTAGTATATTAAGCAGTTCTGTATAATCATCTTCAGTCGGGGAACGCCTTGGCGGGCAGTATATTGATGCCAACTTGAAGTCTTTCTTTTTCATATCAATACTAATTATTGTTACTTGCATATTCTCGTTTGTAAACATAGTTTCTTCATGGTGTTTTAAGCTCTTTTTTATCAGGATAGCCGATCCAACTCTAGCCTTATCAGCTGGATGAGGAGAGTGATAGCATATATAGTTTGATATTAAATCATCAAGAACCAGTCCACTTGAGAAATGAGTTTCAGACAAATATCTATGTGTTCGATGTCTAAGAAGATTTTTAATTGGTGGTTAATGAGAAAAGTCTTGATCGTCTCCGTCCTGCGCCTGGGGACTCCCAGGATGGACCAAACCTAAAGCGGCTAAGAAAAGTCTTTGTAGCCTCGAAAGAAAAATACTTCGAGGGATCTTTATGTTATTCGCATTTTTTACATCGACTGCAATGCTTTGACTCAAGTTACTGCCTGATGATGTGGGATAACTCGATGCCAACTCTGAATTTGGACAATTTTCAAGCGTTTTTTTTTTGAAACCTCTCAATAGTTGAAATGCAAACTAAACTGAACATAAATCTGGATCTGGGGCCATCTATCAAAGTCTTCTGAATTAACGAGCTGATTTTTCCTAAAAAGGCCTCTTCTGAGAAATTGTCAGCTTGAATAAAAGCAACACTTTTACGAGACTATAGACGCCTTCATTTGAACAAACATAAAAATTTTGGGGTTCATTTTATCCCTGAGTTGCGTTATTGAACGCAACGCGCTCACAACAATGGTTTAATTCTAACCCATCTTTAAACTATCTTATTTGATTAAGTGAAGAAAGAAATGTGTTTCGACCTAAGCCACTACTCTTGATAAACTACTCGCCTTCATCAAGGGAAGTACATACTCTGCTACCCCCAGATAATTTCTAGAAACATAAAAACTACTTTTTGTACAGTGAGTAAATGAAATTTTTTCAGGACTGCAATAAAAAATTATAATGAACTTTACATTTAACACTCTCTCCTCTCCCAATGTCCCTCATGACTTTCAATTATAAAAATGAAAAACTGAATATTTCAGTTTTTCATTTTCAAATTTATTTCATACAAAATTCAATTATTGTGGTTTAGAATACAAATTTTGATTAACATCATCGCATTGTTAAGCGCACCTGCCGTCGCTGTCGGTCGCCCATGTGCTTTATGCAGTTTTTAAATATTGCATTGTTTGGTTATACAAGCAAAAGCCTTATTATCACAAAGCACATTTGCGGCACACAATCGTGACTACAGACACAAATTGTTGTACGTATTTAAATAATCGCAAAAAAACACACAATTTATAAAGAACAACCATCATTATTATTATTTTATCGATAATTGTGAATCTTTTCAAATACCACAACAAACACCCGCGATTTATTTGCGATTTCATGAACAGATTAGGACGAGAACGTGAACAAGGTGAGTGTTAAAAAATGCAATCAATTTTTACCGGAAAGCAATCAATTATTTTGTGGTTAAAAACCGTGTCTGATACGGCAAGTTGTTTTTGTTTCGGATCGAATGTCTTGTTTCGTGAAATAATTCCGTTAAAAGTGTGACAAATCGTAGTTAAGTTTGTTCAAATACAAAGTAGGTATGCATAAACGGGCTTGCGATTTAAGTTTACATTGTTTTTGATTGGATTGGAAAAGGCTGTTCATGGTGAAGTCTCTGGCGGTGAATTTAGTTTGAATCAAGTTTATAATATCGCGTCATGTTGAAATAAAATGCACAGTTGAGTAGCGCGAAGGACGAACTAATAATTTGAAATTCAAATCTGCGGCTTAATTTTCTTAGAAGTAGCGCTTAAAACATGCGCTCATATTTTACGGGCAAACGCCATATTTCGAATCATGTGTGTGTCAATTCTGTGAATGGTGTTTTAAGAATTTGAAAATTGATATGTTTAAGGAAAGTCTGAACTCATCTAGATTCGTTTGAACAGAAGTTATCATCTATGATCGAGAGTGTGTGAACCCACAGCGAAAGATATTTAATCTATGTAGAACAAAATATATCAGTATTCAAAGGTAGCCCTTTGTTTTGTTTGTTCAAACGGGACAGAAATATCCGCAATGCTCGTGTACATAAGGCCAAACCTCTGCGTGACCAAAAAGTAAGACAAAAATTACTGTTGTGTCCATAAGGAAGCAAAAACTTTTGGTAAAAACATTACGAACTCAATCACGTCAGAGGTCATAATTCTCATCTTCAATGACTCTCCGTTTGTTAGCTCCATCTTGAAAACCAATTTGCTTTCAGCTCAATTTGTTGCTGACTATACATTTTCTGATAGCATATTGGCCACAACTGAGCTTAAGTTCGTAAATTATGGGAAGGAGCAGATATTTTTTCGAACTCGCTAGGTTGAGTACTCAAAGATATCAATAAAATGAAACCTGCAGGTCCACCCATTGTCTGCGCCGTTATTCTGAAGAGGTGTTCTTTTACGCTGACAAAACCACTGCGCTAGCTTTTCTATCCTTCCTATTCTTCTGGGGCTTGTAACAGAAAGCAAAATGTGTAAGGTTAAGAGCCACTTGTAGGACTACGTCCATTATGCTTATAGACGAAAAAGTACTTGTAATTTTGTGTTACACTAACTTAATTAGGTGGGCACTACAGTTCGGGGTGCACCTGGGCCTCAACCAACATCCTTCTAAAACGACTTCGATTTCGGGCGAGCTCTCTCCAGTTTCGCACTCCAAGTCGGTTGAGGTCTTCATCCACTTGATTGCGCCACCTTAGACGAGGTCTTTTCCTTCCGCGATTTCCCTGCAATGTGCTTTCGAACACCCGACAAGCCGGAGCGTTTGGGTCCAACCGCTCTACATGGCCCAACCATCGTAACCTAGCGATGCGTACTCTTCTGGCTAAGCCCATGTCGCGGTACAGCTCATACAGCTCGTTGTTGTATCTTCTTCTCCACACATTGTCTTCGCATATGGGACCAAAGATCATTCGGAGAATTTTTCTTTCGAAACGACCAAGGATTTCCTCATCCGCTTTCGATAAGGTCCATGCTTCCGCGCCGTAAAGCAGGACCGGGATGATTAAGGTTTTATATAAGGTTACCTTGGTTTTTCTGGAGAGGGTTTTGTTTCTCAATTGCCTTCTTAACCCAAAGAAGCAACGGTTGGCAAGAGTTATTCTCCGTTTGATCTCCGCACTGATGTTGTTGTCCGTGTCTACAGCGGATCGATCCTAGGTAGACGAAGTCCTGTACCACCTCGAAGTTATGTCTGTCTATTGTGACGTTTTGCCCAATTCGTCGATGTTCTGTGTCCCTGTTTGATGACAGCATATACTTCGTTTTGCCCTCGTTAACCATCAAACCCATTTTTGCCGCTTCTGTTTCAATACTCGCAAAAGCACCTATGACATCACGCTTTTTTCTTCCCAATACGTCAATATCGTCTGCATACGCGAGTAATTGTACAGACTTTTGAAAGATTGTTCCTCTGGTGTTGACGTTTGAGTTTCTTACAATCTGTTCAAGTATGATGTTGAAGAAATCGCATGACAGTTTGTCGCCTTGTCAAAAACCTTTTTCGACATCAAAGGTCTCGGTGAGTTCTTTACCAACCTTGACAGAGCAGCGTGAATTCTCCAAAGTCATCCTGCATAGTCGTACGAGTTTTGCAGGGATGCCGAAACTAGACATGGCTCTGTACAGCTCGTCTCCGTAGATACTGTCAGACGCCGCCTTGAAATCGATAAAGAGATGGTGAATATCGATATTATGTTCTCGGGTTTTTCGCAAGATCTGCCGTAATGTGAAAATTTGGTCTATTGTGGACTTCTCTGGTCTAAAACCACATTGAGAAGAACCTATCAAGTTGTTGACGTGGGGCTTCAGAAGTTCACATATTACAGCAGACAAGATCTTATAAGCGAAGTTAAGGAGGCTTATCCCTCTATAATTGGCGCAATTGTGAGGGTCTCCTTTCTTTAGGCATACGATACTGAGGTTCCATTCATCGGGCATGCTTTCTTCCGACCATATCATGCAGATCAGCTGGTGCATGCTCCTTTCCAACTGATCTCCAGCTGCCTTGAAAGGTTCGGCATCAAGGCCATCTGCACCTGCAGTCTTATTTTATTTAAGTTTGCATATGGCAAGCTTAACTTCTTCTAGGTAGTTTTAAGTTACAGGCCCGAGGTATTCTACACCAGTTGTTCAATCTTTCCTCTTCTTCTGGGCTCTTCAAGAGCAGGTTGAAAATTACGGTTGTCTAGCCCGCCTCTTATCGAACATCGAACTCTCTTATCGAATATGCGTGCTTTTAATATCGATGTGTCTCTTCGATCAGAAAATACAGTTCCAATCGTTCAATACAAGTTGTATTCAATACAAGTTGTATTCAATACAAGTTGTATTCAATACAAGTTGTATTCAATACAAGTTGTCTGGATGGCTTTAATTCTGATACCCGTTTTATAAATGCTGGTGTGCCTCAGGGCTCCGTTTAGTCGCCGACTCTCTTCCTTAATTTCATAAATGATGTCTTATCTGAAACTTCTAGTCCTCTTACCTGTTTTGCTGACGACTCAACCCTCAGCGTCTCATAATCGTTTCCATATTTGCGTACCTGCCCCTCGGATGTGGAACTGGAACGAATGCGTATGATAAACTCATTTATTTCTGACCTTGTCAGCATGGCGTAATATAAGCCGAATCTAATACTTCGAAAATTCAGTGCTGTCTCTTGTCGCGCTCAACGTTCCCCCATTGTCATTATCCATGAATGATACATGCATCCAAGGTTCCGAAAAACTGTAAAAGATGACCTTCGAATCACCACATCTTTGTAGCCGCTAAAAATGTTGCAAAGTGCTTAGGCTTTTTGAGACGATGCAAGAAATTTTCACCACTTCTGACCTGGCTTCAATTTATAAAACCTACATCCGTCGAAAATTAGAGTATCAGTCCCATATTTGCTAAGGGGTTTCTCGAAGATCTTTGCTCCTACTCGATAAGATACAAAACTCGCTCTTTCAAGGGAAACAATTATTCAAGCTCTCAGGAGAACTATGGAAGAACAGGCAGCTCCTCCGTTAGTAAATTCATTGCGCTTTCTCGATTAGCAGCTCGGAACCGACAGAGAATTGTAAATCCCCTCCATTCCCTCACAAGGCATGGTTGTGAGAAATGCTCTAGGCTCTGGGGTTCCTCGCTCTGTTGCGCCGCCCTAGTTATTTATCTGATCATCTAATTTGATCTTAAGTGGCCTATTGAGAAGAATCTTGCTTTCCCTGCGAAGTCTTTGTAGTTCAGACTTCCAACGGTGAACCGTAGACAAACATTGGTTAAGTGGAACATGCCAGCTCAAAGATTTCCGCTTGATCAGTTCAACATGCGAAAAACGCAGCGCAGTTCAGATGAAGATGCTTCATACGAAAGATGGAGCAATGAAGGTTGATTAACTAAAAGTACCAAAATCTGTGGAACATATCACGTCAAAAACACCACATTGCAAAAAATAGAGCACGACTGGTATTGGTCACGTTCAAAAGAGAAATTCAGAGAAACACGTCAAAATATATAAACGACGTTCCGACACGTTCGCGATTCTTGGCCTCAGAGATGGAACAATCTCAAGCATTTGCCAATGCTTGCTTAGGAAAAAGCTGCTGACTCAACAAACGGATCACTAGTTTGAAACACTCAGGGCGAAGAGTTGTGGTCCCTTGGACATCACAAAACTCGTAATGTCAAAAGAGAAAAGAATAATGAAAAGTTTCTAGGTTTGCGGGGCAGAGATCAATGGAATAGAAGGGACTTACAATTTCTGTCGGGTTGAAATATTAGGGCACTTGAATTTTACAGGAGCTTTACCTACTACTTTTCGTATAATAGTCCGATTTTCGAACCTACCCCTTACGTGTCATCTATACGAAAATTAAAAATATGCTACAAGTAGTGTGTTAACCACCACTTTCTGTAAAAATTCCAAACCCATTGGTATATTAAAAAGAGCCAAGCTCTCTGACAGTGTCAAGTCAGTCGCAAAGGATAATGAGATCAAAGACTTATCCAAGAGTAAACTTATCGTTTAAAACTATAAGTGCAGTAATATCCAATCAACTTTTGGCAATTTGAAAACTAACGTGATATTTTTTTCTATTCTGGAAGTGGGAAGATAAAAACCCCAGTGAAGCTAGCTCGTTGTTCTCCATGAAACTCATCATTTTAACAAACAAAATTATCTATTCCATTAAAAGTTTCAAAACCTCCGTGTATCCGCTGCTAATTACTTTCGTCAATAAGTTTGATCTCACATCAATAGCCATAGTCTTTTAATAGGAAAGAGGAAGCATTTTAAGCACACATCTATAATGCATTTAAAAGTGAAAAATATCTAAAAAGCCATCACAAGTAAATCCCCGTTTCAAAAAAGGACGATATGGCTCTTATTTACCCCGATTCTTTTCACACATCCATACACATGGATTTGGTTATATGTATACATGCCTATAGAGCCAAGCGGATAGCCATACAAAATTAATGACTGAAAAAAGGAAGTTCCAAACTTTTTAATTACTCTCTGGGAAATAGTTTGTTGGTACCAAAAGTGTAGTCCGTACATGACTTTCCATCTGAAGTTTTTAAAGTTAACTTTACAGGGTTATTCCTTCCCATTTTCTCTTCTCCTTTTTTCTTTCTTTTAATAAAACTCCTAATTTCAGTCTGTCAGGGCACTTAACGATCCCGGTATAATATTTCGATATAATTGAGTTTTATAACAGATTTGATGGTTTTACTTGCAAAAACTACTCCGAAAAATTTGAAAAGAGTAAGAACAAAGCCAAAGTATGTCTGACTTTTATTTTAAAGGTTTTATAATAGTGACCTTTTCCATGGGATAAATTTCTCTGTATTGAGAAAGGGGTAGATACTACAGATTGAGTCCCACAGGCCATAACTCATAAGTTGAAAAAATTAAGTAGAAGAGTATTTCCCCAAAGGGCCAAAGGGGACAACGCATAATTTTGAGTTCATACTTTAGCCAAAGAATATTGCGATGTAAAAAATACATGGAAAGTGTATTTTTTTATTGATTTATGATTCAAAGGAAGACGAATAGGTCATTTTCGAATTATTAAAATAGTCTCCAACCAGATTAGTAGAACAAAACTAGTATTTGTTCAAACAGTATGGAACTCTTTTTTAATGTATAGAAAACAAAAAGCGTTTGCAGATTGTGACCAAGTCTTCTTATTGCAGACTAGAAACTTTAATTCTGAGGATAATCAGTCCTCTTTAGGTACCCGTGCGGTAGTGGTTAGCTTATTTGCCTGTTACGCGGGAGGTTCGTGATTCGAATACCAACAGAAAATAAGAAAAATATTTATCCCCGAGTATCGCGGATTTTCAAATGAACAAAATATTTCAAATTCAAATAAGAAGCACATTTTACGCTCTCAGCTCTTTTACCTCTTAAATAACTCAATTCAAAAGTTTTATTAAGTCTCGAGGCATCCAGCATCTTCGAACAGCACCGTTCCATCCGCAATCGAACGGACAAGCGGAGAGATTCGTGGATACCCTCAAGCGGACCTTGAAAAAACTGGAAACGTTTTTACAAACTTACCGCTCCACTCCAAACCGAAATGTTGAAGGCTTTAAATCTCAGATTCGGTTTTGGACTTGCTGGATTTATTTTCGCATTATCAGCCAGAGGTTGAAGAAACTCATATAATTCCAAATATAACAAGTAATGGAAACGATTCAAGAGTCGACGAATCGATTGATAATGGTTCAGATTTCTGCGGATTCCCATCACGAAGCGTCACTCCGGAACCAGTAAGGACAAGACCTGGAAGATGTGTTCGTGCTCCAGGTTGGATGAGAGACTATGATCTTTCCTGAGTAAGGGAGGTGTTGACATCCCTGGACATAATCGAGATACTATTGACCATTGTTGACATCCCTGAACGATTATCTTCACGATCTGCTGAACACCATTTTGAAGACACACGAGCTTGAAGTTTTATACAGTTTTGAATGCTATTCTTTATTCTTTATTTTAATAAATACGTAATTGATATAAAATATCTTTGTTTAATTATTATAAGATCATAACAATTTTGGCTATTCATAAAAAATGTGTTTTTAGACCAAAAGAGAGCACTGGAAATAATTTCAACCAATTACAATTTCTTCGAAAGTTCCAAGCGACTGCGACCTTCATTTTGCATATGGCCTAACAAAAGTTGAGTTCAACTACCAAGTTCAATTTTCCGCTTGACTCCGCCATACTATTTTTGTAGCTTAATTATAACCAAAAAAAAACTGCTGAAAAAGGTTTGTTGTTTAATTTTTTTAAAACTTTAATTTATCTTTATATATTCTATATGAAAATACTGGACTTCATTTAAGAAAACTAAATTTGTTCATGAAATGTTTCACGATTGTAAAAAGAAAAATACAATAAAATTGACTTTGAAAGTTGTGTAAGTCAAAATAGGTCAGAAAATTTCTTTGTTTGCACTTTTTGAAGCCTGTGGACGGCTGGAGACTCAAGCATCAGCAGAAATAAGAACCAGAAAGGTTCTGGAGAAATTCCATTCATAATAGCAAAAAAAAAACCATTATTTGTTCAATGAGGTAAAGATATATCCTCCCACCTTTAACACACTGAAGATATATCATTATCGTCAGAATTTGACATTTGAAACCATTTTCAATTTAAACGGCAAAGAGCCCAAACGTAACGGCTGAGAGCCCACCGTAAACGCCAAATGCCCAACCTAAAGTTGTGACGATACGTCACACTTTTTCTTACCGTCGCCAAACCGCCTACATTTCACCCTATGGCTTACATCAACTACCCGATCCGATACACGAAGCAACATGGGCACAGAGAAGCAACCAATGCAGCTACATAGAAATTCCCACATCTAGCAGCGACCACCTAAAGCCCACACTATATGCAGTCACGCTATTCGGTTTTTGTGCATCGTAATTTTTGCTCCATACAAAAATAAATTCGAACAAGCAGCGGCAGGTAAGCTGCCGCTGACCTTTGAATTTATTTTTCCTGTGCTTACCTTACCGTGTATGGTATGTATGATGGCCTTGAAACGTAAAAACAAGATGTGAGTGTATGCAGTTTTCAGAGGTAAACATTTCACTCGCCCTTTACACCTTACAGTCAGTTACGGCCGAGAAACTTATAAGTGAAAACCAGACAAGAAACCTAAGGAACATATTAGCTATGGGAATGCCACTCTGATATTTGAGAATTCTCTTCTCCATCACCTTAGCTTCCGAACAACTTTTTGAATTGATTAGAGTGGTGATAACTTTCCTGACCTATTAGACTTTCAGTTGCAGATCGGAATAAGGTCATATCAGTTCCTCTGCAGGTCTGCAGTGGCCTTGCTAGCTAAATAGCCACATCAGACCGCCGAAACTACCGACTCTCCGCGTCGTCCGAGTACTGGGGACTTAATCAAGCTTGGTGCGTACTGCCGTACTGCACACTTTTTTGTTTTACTGCATTTTCCTTTTAGTATTGCCTTTGCCATTGTATTGCTTTTTCGAATTCGTTGTTCATAAAAACAAATAAAGAAAAAAAAATTTGTGATGGCATCACTTTACATATTTTCGATGAAAAAGCACTTCCAAGGTTCCAAGTTTCATATCCAGATTCCACATCCTCAATTTCACAAACATGAATGGCATGTCACACGTTGCACATACTTAGATCATTGTTTGTATGTAGGTATATTAGGGTAGTCGTTAGAAAAAAAAAATTGGGGACGCCCACCAGATTGGATCTAAATCTGGTAAAAAATCTCTAATTTTTTCAAATTTTTATTCCTATCCCTTCCTGACCCTATTTTTTTAATTTTTAAACAAAAAAAATAACATTTTGTAGCCTCTAAAAACAATGGCGTCCTCTTTGCTTATACAGTTTCATACGGTATCATACGTATAATACTATCATACCTATCATACGCATGAATGATCAAACATCCGCCATTTACCCAACACTGGACAGAGAATATCGCCCCTGCTCTAGTAACAACCGGTATCAAAATAGGGCCAGTGCCCCTGTTCTGTAACTATCGCCTTGGCGATAAACGGTGGAAAATGGAATGAAATTCTATGAATTTAGTAGGATTTCGTTCCATTTTCCACCGTTTATCGCCTGCTTTTATCGAGGCGATAGTTACAGAACAGGGGCACAGGAAGGGTTAGAGACAAAAATATGAAAAAATTAGGGAATATTTTTCTAAGTTTTTATAGGACGTCGCACAAAATTAAATTTTTTTAATTTAAAAAAAAGTAAAATAAGTACCATCCTAATGTATATGGAATAATAAAATCGATTTCCCATTTAAGAACCTTTGGACCGAGGGCACGGAGGCGCAACAATCGCTTCATTATATTTTCAAAGGAACATATGAGCTGTGACCTAAGCCGAGGGATGCGCTTCCTATCAAAAAGAATGTCGAGTTTACTACTCTTTATATATGCATAGATGAGTTTTTCACGTACTGTAGTGCAAAATTATGTTATTCACCATGGTAATCTCCTCGTACTTTTATGTACATATATACGCCAATCAATCTGACGGAAGCGGAAAGGTTTCAGATTTCAGTTTCGGCTTTCGTGTCAGTGTTTTGTGTTCTAATTTCTAAATTTTTTTGGAGCTTGTGATAATACAGCCATTTATACAAAATCTGCAGTGGAGGAACAAAAATTGAAATCAATGGAAAAGTATGTCTAATATTTAACTTTCCATGTCACAATGCTAGTAACCGTACTCTTCCGAAACGGCTTTACCGATTTTTACCAAATTTTATAGATAGTAGCCGATTATAGGTCTGAGAGGCTACTATCTACTTTCTATACCCCTAAGTGATAAGGGCCATCTACCCTTAACATTGTTTTTTTTTTTTTAATTTACAATGTGACTCGAGAATTTTATTTATTAGATTTTACAGTCTCGGTGTAAATGTCATATCAACTATATTCTCAAGTAAATTTATTATTATTTTGCTGGACAAAAATTAATTATTCCTATTTTATTATTAAGTGCAGTTTGTATAATTAGTTGATTAAGTGATTTACATAACCGCAAAGTACTCAACACGTGTCACGAGCACCCGCCAACAACGGCTATTGTGTAGTAATTATAAATTATTCTTATTATATTAATCGAAAATATTGTTGGAAATGGTAATAAAAAAGTTCGGTGAAAGTTAAATTTCTATTATATTTTTGCAATTTGATTTTACTTGCGATTATTGGTACTATAAGGCAAGTCTTGCAATCGTGCAGAAAAAAAATTTTGAGATAACAATTAAAAATGACATTACGATGATAGAGAATACGAAAAAAGTGGGTCCTGCAATTCTGTCTGTCTGTATATGGATCTACAGCCTGAACTTGTAGACCGATTTTCTTCAAAATTTGCAGTTAGGGTCTGTGGAGCAGTCTACAGAAAGGTTTTTGGAATTGAGTCTCTAGGTCTTGAAATAACGGTACCTGCCATACAACCGATATGATAATACTTATTTTTCTCGAAAATGGCTCCAACGATTTCGATAAAATTTTGTGTGAGGGATTAATTTTGGATTTTCTTTCTTATGATGTAAGAAAAAACTTTGGAAAAAGCCTAAAAACGATACCTCCCATAGTACCGTTTTTTTCAAAACCGACTTTCTCTTTAATGGCTTACACGATCTTGACGAAACTTTGGATTTAAAAAGTCTTAAACTGTTACAAAAAGACTGCACATAAATATTTAAAAAAATTTAGTTGTGGAAATTTTTAAAAATATTTTTTAAACATTTTGATATTTTGAAATAAATACAAAACTATAACTTTGATTTTTTTAAAATTTTTTGTCAAAACAACTCTTATTAAGATCTAAAACTTTGCATACTCGACTTTTAAAAAACAGTTTTAAAAAAAAAGTGAAAAATAAAAAACCGTTTTTTGGAAAAACTGCTCCAACGATTTTGATTAAATTTTCATCATTCATATGTATTAGCGATTGCAAAAGAATGGCGTTTTTAGATTTTTGCTTGAAACCTTTGGAATATTTAATTTAATTTTTTCATTATTTTACGTGATTTAATTCAATTTTCATAATTAATGTGTAGTTGGCAGCCCTGTACCACAAAATATACTATGGAGAGCTAATACCAAAACCTTTAACTCAGCCTTTAGATTTTTATATCGTATTTAGGACACAATCGCAAGTTTGTGCGACCCAGTCGTGCCCATTTTTTTGTTCACTCTAACTTCTCTCTAACTTCCACACAATTTTACCGCTTCGGGAAAGGGAACCGGAACGGGAACGCGAACTCTAAGACTTCTGCTGGCAAAATAGGTTTCATTCAGACACCGCAGTGCCCGGAGCTGAGCAAGCTCTACCCGTCAATCTAAATCTAAAGACTTCTGAGCCGATATCAAAAACTATTTCAACATTAGGATGTTACATTATATCCCCAACATAGACTTTATTTCAAGACCATATTCCCACGGAAACGGGAAAATAGAAACTTTCAGGCATTCTTAAACCTAGTCAAGCTGGTGTTCCTGACAAGTTTTCTTTTCTTGGCTGTTTTGTGTGAACAACGCATTGAATAAGTTAGACCCGAGCAACGCAACGCCGGCCGGGCGGGTCAGCTAGTGTATATATAAATACATAAGTTTTCTTAATTTTAAAAGACACAAAACAATAAAATTAATTACAGGTGGCTTGTGAAAACTCCAAAAGCTGATCAGTCATCGGTTTCTCCAAAAAAATATTTATCCACAAGGCAGGTTGTTGAGGATAAAAAAGTTTCTGCTTCTGAAGAATGCCTTTCGACAGATGAATCGAATTCTGCGTAGGTTAACAAAATGAATTTGCGCATTTCTATTCTAATTGTTTTTTATTGTTCTTAGATCTTTTCCAAGGCGATCAAAAAACGTACATTCTCTTCCTCTATCCGGACCAACAAAACAATCCACATCAAAATTGTTTAATCGAAGTTAAGAATAGATAAAGCAGATATGTATCGGTGTTTATTTTTTGTTATAAAGAAATAAAAAAAATATATGTATGCGTATTGCTTTTGTCCAAAAAATATGCAAAATTTTTTGGAATGTACTGCTTTGGACTTTTCAGAAACGACAGCACTGGACTTAATCCCCATCCGAGCAAGCGAAAAGGAAGTGCCACCCGCACTCAAAGCCAGTGCAAACCTTGTTTTTGAAACCGTGCGATATTTATATAAAATCAAAACAACTTAATTCTTACAATTGTAAGGACTTGTCTCTCGTCTGATTAGTTAAGAATTTAAAATATTTGAATTCATTCGGCTCGTTATTTTTAGAAGTTGAACTGCTGTGCCGCTACCCAAGTTTTCGGGCTTCTTTGGGAAAGACCTTGAACCCGCTGAGTTCTACCCCAGCTGAGAACAAAGAAGCCTCACAAATGCTTAACCTTATCTAGGAAATAACTCTTTATAGGATTATCCTCATTCCCCCAAATCTACACAAAGTTTCACCGAAGGAGTTTTGTAGTTTTCGCGGAAAATGAAGAATCCACTCTAACTTGATCCTAGCCTAAAAAACATCACGGAGGGGAAACCGATGGGATCGTCACCTTCATAGACTCGCTTAAACGTACTACTTTCTCAATCGGAAAAAGTTTATCGTAGAACCCTGCCAACAAATAATATATTGTGGTTTTTTGCTAGAGGAGCTTTGATTCGTAAATGTGTTTGTGTTAGCAATATAAAAGCGTGAGGTGCCTCTTAATTCTAAATGATAAAAAAATCTGTTGTTTCGCATTTAGCGTATAGCGTATCATGACATTGTTTGAAAATCACTTAAGCACATTTAGATATTGATGAAAATACCATCCATAAGCATTAAGGCATCCATAAAAATACCATCCACATACCTAAGTGAACAACCAGCGTTAAATTTTCAGAACCGTTAAATCTTTTAATGGAGACTGAAGGTGGCGATACCAGTGACTTCCCCTCCGTGATGTTACTATAGTTTCAATATGCAAAGCCCGGCGGTTATTGAACAGTTCAACATAAAATAATTTCGATAAACCTTCCCGCGGCACATAATGTGTGCATAGTTTGTTTCCTTTTTTCATAAATTGTTATTTGACAAACTGTTTTCAAATAATTATTTTTTTGGAGAACTCTATAGTCCGGTCAAAATAGACAAGGTTACGTTAATTCGCGCCTAGCTAAAAATTGGCATGAATTTTTGGAACCCTACTACTCACAATTTGTTAATCATCCACATCAAACCACTGTGTGGAAAAAAATTAATTCAAGGTCAAAAGTTGCAATCATCGGTTTTTTTAGTTTTCCAGCTAAACAGTAAGTTTAATCTATCACAAGAATTATTCATCTTGTAATTATCTATAAAAATTGTAAATATACTTTTTTCCTAAGAATCACATTTTCGGACATAGGGTGAACCACCCAATCCATTGGCACCTTAAGCGAAATCTCAACTTTTTTGGGCCATAATAATTCCGAATAGCAGGGTTGTCAGATGTGGCGATTTGTCGCCAAACAGGCGATTTCGAATCTGATTTGGCGACACAAAATCTTTTTGGCGATATGCACAAAAAACCGGCGATTTCAGGCGATTTATCATTTTGAAAATATTTCCCTCTTTTTCTTTTAACCTTAGACATTCTACTTTTTATTTCACCAATTATGAATGCCAAACTCACCCCACAAACATCACAATCGCAAAGATACTGTCCATTGGATCAGGGCCATTGTATAGAGTAGTATCACTTAAAGGAAATCGCAGTCATCGCCACCTGTCGTCTCGTTTTTACAAACGGTATCGAAATCTACCCCTTTTAAATGATCTCCTCTTACGGCCATATTATTCACTCTTTAAATTTAAACCCAATAGAAAAAAACCCAGTTGTCAAATTTTTTTTTTTTGTTTTTTATAGTGCACGGACGGACCAAAAATACATCCGGATGTAAATACATAAACCCAACAGCACAATGCGGTTTAAATCCAATGGGTTAATTAGGAGTGAATATTTGCATTTGACAATTGGGTATATGCGACTTTACATCCGGATGTAAATTTAAACCCGGGTTTATTGGGTGAATAATATGTCCGTTATTAATCTTCTGTTTCCTAAAGCATGAACGAAATCGGGCAAAAGTAAACAAAGTGTTAAGTAAGTGATAGATGCAGCAAGAAATAAAATAAAATAGTTTTTAAAATGAGTTCAATTTAAAAAAAAAAACGGGTTTTTAAATATAAAGCAGAATGGGAACATTTGAATTTATTAAAAGGTAAGAATAGCTAAAAATTAAGTGCTGTGTCAACGATTTGTTCTAAACAATTTGCATCATATAAAACCTTCTGGCTGGCTAACGAAATCATGGAAGAAAGGATTTGCTCATTGCAAAATATGCGATTGCGATCTTCGTTCCCACAAAGCTGATCTGAAACGACATGCAGTTAGAGAGTCATGTGCCAAAGGCAAAAATAATAAAAACGAAACCGATGGAAAGTTATGGTAAATAAAAAAAAAATTTGTTAATTTTCTGATTTTTCAAAATAAGTTTTATCTAAAGTTTCAGTTCTAAAACTTGACAAACACTCCAAAATAAGTGAAGTGAAGCTTGCTTATTACACAGCATGCCACACGTCTCTCCGATCAATTGATCATTTTGGAGAGATCATCAATAACTTTTGTTTGTCAACAAGTTCACCTTCGGTAAGAATATACAAGTTTTTAGAACTGAAAACCCAGTTTTAATCTGTGCCATCAACGAAAAGTGTTTTTGGCAAAAACATTGAATGAACAAAAAAAACCCCCATTACTCGTTGGATTCTATTTGATTTGTATGTGTTTTGTATTTGGTAAATTTTCAGAGCCTGGCGATTTTTTGCGACTTTTTTTTTAGGATTGGCGTTTCCAAGTTTTAAAACCTGACAACCCTGCCGAATAGCAGAAAATATTCCACATTTTTTTTAATTTTTAATTTTTTGATATATTTTTTTCTTTATTAAAGTAAACGGAAGCTTAATTCATACATTAAAAGATTAAATAATGAATAAAAAGTTCATGATTGGCATGCGCCAATCACTGGCCTAGGCCTGAAATTTCAATCCGATATATATTTTACTTGAAATATTTAAAAGAAGCTAACTTACCTATTCTTTGCAGTTTAATTATTTAAAAAAACAAAACTTCACAACAGTATTGACCTTTTTTCCACTATTTTCCATCGCAATAAGCGCTCCACTTTGCTTGTGCATATCACAAGGTTTAACTTAAATTTGGCGGGAAATTAAGGCAACATTTTTGACAGCTGTATTTCCACGGCTATCAACCTTAAGGGGGAATAAAAATGATGCCAAACTATGCAGAAATAAGTAAAGATAGTATTAAAAAAGAAAATATTAAAAAAAAATTTAAGATCCCATACATTTAAGCCTTTTATAAGGTATGTGCCAATCATTGGGGGGCTGCCAACAATAGAATTTTAAGGCAGTGGAATCAATTTAGGAAAAAAATTAAGTACATCTACTGCAAATGACAACATTGCGCCTGTATTGAGCAACAACTGTGCTATTCAATTTAAATATACGCTTGTATAACTGCTTCTTTTTCAAGAGCCTTACTAGATAGAATAGTACTAGTCTCAAACATCCCTTCCTAGTAAGAACACGTAGTTATTGCTTATATTTCCAAACAATATTTGTGCAGTTTTGTGTTAGTTATAGAAATGTCGCAATTTCGCTTTATGTGTAATAAACATTCGGTCGAAAGCAAAACAGTTATAGTTATCGTGGCCTAAAGACGTTAATTGATGCAAGCTCAACCGCAATCAAAAATATATTCATTCAAAAGTTTATCTGCTTTTTCAAAATGCTAAAATCATATCTTATTTCTATACATGCAGTATCTGGCTGCGACACGATCACAGCACTTTTCAGGAGAGGTAAAATAACAGTTTTGAAATTGTTTGAGAGACAAGATTTAGTTGATTGTGCTGACGTTTTCAAAGAAAGTACCTCCACTCCACAAGCTGTAATCACCAATGGAATTCGCTTTTTTGTTATTACGTGCTAGGATAAGTTTCGATACTTATCTTCTGCTAAAAATAGGTACGTATAAGGAAAAACAAGTACAATTAGCTTGTCTTCCTCTAACCTCTGCTTCTGCTGAGAAGCATCTACGATATTTCGGGTATATTATCAAGTTCAAATAATACTTGGTAATGAATTAAACCCAGAAGACTGGGGTTGGAAGTTAATTGACAATATATTGGAACCATTAATTTTAGACTTTACTCTCTCCTGTACCGGAAAAACTCCTCAATTCAATTTTTTGCAAATTGCAAAAATGGATGCAATGCTAAATGAGGCTGTGAGAAAATTGGGTTGTTTTGTTCATTAGCATGTATCAGTTGTCGAGGCCAATCGTGCTCCAATATTCAATCGCCAGTAGAAAAGGATTCTTACGATATATGCGTGGAGACTTCTCATGCATCGCTCTTTGAACAATTTATTTGTACCCAGCAGAAAGAGTATCAATCAGACGAATAGTTTTCTCAAATTACTTATATCTACAATTTTTATAGATAATTGCATGATAAATAGTTCTTGTCTTTCTATTTTTATGATAAAACTTACCGTTTAGCTGGAAAACTCAAAAAACCGATGTTTGCAGCATTTGACCTTGAATTTGTAGTTTATATCTTCGGGAAAAAGCTTAACAATTCTGAGCTCTCTTCAGCTAGTGTAACTATTGGCAACAGTAAAGGAAAAGACAACATGAACATACTGCTCTGCAGACACAAGGCCTCACTATGTCGTTCAATGAATAGGACCCTTGCACTTTCTGTCTTTTTTGTATTCTTTGAAATAGGTACTCCATCGGAATGACTGACTGAGTGGATCACATTCAAAAATTCAGTTTCCAATGTTCGCCTCGAGTGGATTCATCATTGGTTTGAAATCATGGTAGAATTGAAATCAAGTTTAAAACCTCGCTCTTCGATCCTTAACAAACAGATTTACAACTGCCAGTAAAAAACTATCTACCCAAATCAATAAGCATTTTCCTCTCTTACTGATGAAACTCAGCCTTTTCAAAACTTCAATTAAAGTAAAAATGATTCAAAAAAATCAATTGACATCTAAAACCCAATTTGGGAAAGCCTTTCATTAAAAAAAAAATTCAACAAATCATTTACCTGCGAAGTAAAACAGAAAATTAAAACAAAAAAGTTTTTATCCCACGTCATCTTCACTTCTAGTGGCAAAATCCATCACATAATAGCTCTGCTACTAGCGAGGAAAATAAAAAATAAAAAAATACAAAACAAGAAAAAACAATATTAAAAGTTTAGCCATCCCATTTGAGTATACGAGTGTAGGTAAAACTAGAAAGCATTGGAGTGCTGCCGCTAGTGAATCGATGTGAGGTGCAATCCAGTGCCTGGTACTAGTGTGGTACATCAAAGTCTAACGACGCGACGCTCTTCATAGAATCACCGCACAAATGATTCTTCCATGAGCTTGCACACAAAACACAATCCATTCGATGCGGATAGTCGTGCAATACACTCCACAGCCTCTCTTCTACTCCTTCCTCATCGTTGATTAGGTTTTTCCATTTTTATTGTGTTTTCTCGATTTTTTTTTTCTTTTTCGTTTTGTTCATTTTAATTTTATTTTTTAACGATAAGCCACCATCACCACGCTCTACCGGTAGTTTAAAAATTTCAAACAATGATTAGCACACAAATTAATAAAAAAAAAAGTCACTTTAGAAAAAAGCTATAAGTAGTTACCTACATATCGGTGTTTGTGTGCTTTTCATTTAAATTCACTGCGGATATTCTCAGGTAAAAACGATATAATATTTGAGTGACAGCATAATTTATCTGTCGTTAATTGCATTGCTTCTTATTATCTTAATGTTCATTGAGGTGGAAATGTGGATCTCGTTTTATTATTATTTTTATTTTTTGTGGGTGGTAAGAGGGGTGGGAGGGGCATGGGGCATGCCATAGCATGGCATGAAACAGCATAATTTCAGATCCGACTGGAATAGAGGAAGGTCAATAGAGGTGATAAATCTTAGAAACAATAACTGCAGACATACTCCATTATGAGGTTGTGTTATTAGCTTATTCAGTAATAAATTGCTAGAACGCAGTGACCATCAATAACGTCGATTAACTTCGCTTGAAGAATGTTTTAGAATTCAAATTTATGATTTCAAAGAATTCTCTGGGAGACAATAATTTAATTTGTGTGAATTTGTTACAAATTGAAGAGCAAACTATTGGTGGTGCATTTTTTTCTGTTTTGGGGATGCGCATTTCATAATTTTTTAGAAGTTTAAGCTCATTAGCTCAAGAGGATCCCCGTGCTCAATGAGTTGAAACTTCTTGGTCTGGTGTTGATCGGACTTGGTATACTCATGGGTATCTAGAAGTTCAACCAACTGTTTTCTAAGCCTAGGTTTGCCCCATCTTTCGTACAGGAGTCCTCATTCGGGGGAGTGAAGGTAACAATTGGACTGTGGCTTTGCTAGCAAATAAGGAACAAAAGCGATGTGTGCATGCAATGAGTATGAGTATATGAGGCGTATAGTCAATCAACGGTGTTGATTTCTTTGGCGAACCAAAATCAAGTTGATAGCTATAATTGGTAAAAACCAATTCGTTGGCAGCTTAATTGGTTGCTAGCTCGACACTTCCTAGCAGCACATTGGCTCCACCTGAGCTAGAGACTGTAAGTTCTGTGATGAATGAATCATTTCTTTGAATTCGCTCGGTTGTGAGAGTTCTCAAAGATCTCAATGTACATTAACACTCTGGTCCAAATAGTATCCGTGATTTCGAAATAAAAGTCTGCGTTACGGGGAAGGCAGAACAATTTATCGGCGTTGGCAGACTTCGTTGGAAGTGCATGCGCTTACTTAGGGCAGAACACTTTGTCGGCGGCGGCGGACTGCGTAGAAAAAGTCTGCGGTTGCGGATGGTAACTTGTAAAAGAGGGCATTCCTACGATTGAGTCGAAAGCTGATTTGAAATCAACGAAGAATTCATACAACTTTTTTCCCCTGTCAAGGTAGAACCTGGCAATACAGGTTAATGAAAAAATATTATCAACTGTGGAATACTCTTTCCTGAAACCGGCTGTAAACTCGCTAAGTAGTTCGTTTTGTTGTACCCAGCTTGTGAGTCTGTCTAGAATGACACCATTGAATATTTTCACTACCGAATTCATAAACGATATTCCACGATAATTTTTAGGATCGTTAACATCTCACTTTTTGAATAGCGGTATATATTTTGGCGAAAACTTTCTGGAACGGTTCTCCTATTGAATATGTAGTTGTATGCCTCGGTTAGTTTTTCAATAAAGTTCACCGTGGCATATTTGAAAAATTCATACGGCACCCGATCCTCTCCTGGAGCTTTGTTCAAATTTCATCGTGTATAACTTTTGAGACTTCTTGAACAGTGAAGGCACGGTCAAGTTCTTCATTTTCTATAAAAGGTTTAGCATAGAGAATCCAATGGTTTGAATTTACAGGCTTACTGAGTAAATTTTCGAAATGTTCGGCTCAAATTTCATCGTGTATAACTTTTGAGACTTCTTGAACAGTGAAGGCACGGTCAAGTTCTTCATTTTCTATAAAAGGTTTAGCATAGAGAATCCAATGGTTTGAATTTACAGGCTTACTGAGTAAATTTTCGAAATGTTCGGCTAATATATGTATTTGTACTAATTTTTTTTTTTTGAGTGAGCAAAAGAGATACCATTGAGAGAACGGGCTATTTTCCAGAACAATCGGCTGTCGATTACTTCTGATAATTTTTGGCTTAAGTAGTTCGAGTATAACTTCTGTTGTAAGTAAAGACGTTGTGTGGAAAAGAAGATACAATTACGAGCTGTATGTAAAGTTCCCGCATAGCTAGAAAAGTACGCATAGCGATAGCGAGACTACGATGGCTGGGGTATAAATTTATCAACGTTGCTATTCGACGGGTTTTCCAAAGCACATTTTAGGGAAATCACGAAAGGTTAGGACCTTGTCTTAGGTGGCGCAATCAAGTGGAAGAAGATCTCAACCGACTTAGAGTGTGAAGAGAACTCGCCGAAATAGAAGTCATTATCCAAATTTGTTGGTTGAGGCCCAGGTTCACCCCCAACTGTAATGCCCACATAAGTAACTAAGTAAATGAGGGACTGTCAAAAAGACTTGATAGTACTCAATGGAAAGAGACTTATAACAAAGGATATCGCTTGCCTTCAGGGAGTCAATGAAGAAGCAATCAAGTAAACCAGCGGATATTGTTGACAATTAAAAATGCTCGCTGATGAAATGCTTATAAGTCCAGTGAGTTAAGCCTCCATACAATCAACATATTATGGCCACCCCCAAGGAAGGATATACAAAGTATCGATAAATTGAGAGCCCACATCCGTTTTTCTCTGTGGGTCTGTGTAGTGTTTGCTTTAATTTTTAATTAAACATTCCCACTATATTTACGTTTAATAATAAAATACTCATACTCGTATATTCCTCTATAAATTACCAATAAGCGGCTTGTTTTCATTAAAATTAATTTATTAAGTGTGTCTGTTTGAATGTAAATATTCAATCTGAAAACCCAGTTGTTTCAGAACATTTATTGAACTTCATACTTCCGGGCAACGTATTTACCTTGAAATTTGTGCAAATAAAACCAAAACCAGTTCATAAAAGTCCTTCAAGATATGAGAACATAGTCCTTGAAAAAAAAGAAAACAGGAATCAAAATAATGACCAAAGGAAGGGAGAAAAAAAAACCTGTCACGTGAAGTGAGCAAATCCGATGCAGCCATAGAAACGAGATTCTCTCGATATTGCTGATGAAGTGCCGCTGATGCCTTTTAGGTGCCACTCTTAAAGACAAGAGTGGAAACTGTTGATGTTGAGTCTAAAGCATTCTTAAAGAGACCTTCTTGATTTGACACGCAATATAACACAAGGAGGACAAAATCCAACAATTTTCCGTCTTACTGTATACACTTAGGTATATTAATATGCAACTGCCAGGACCTTTTTGTAGGGAAACGCTTTTAAAGCGCACGTTCACAAGGACAAAGACAAAACTAACCCTTTTTAGATTCTGATGCTAATGCAGGAATAACCAGTGGAGTTTACTCACGTGCAAGTCATTGACAGCATTAAACTGACACTGATGAGAGAGCACTTCCTCTTTGTAAGTTGCATTAAGTCTAAGTGCACCTAACCACTTGGATGTAACACACAGGTTACTAGCTTCAGGTCGTGATACCCATAACTCATCACCTGCTCATCTATGGATGTGATAAGATGAGAGAAAAAAATTAATTTAGAAGCCTTGAAGGCAGCGTATTTTCTCCTCTCATTTTGCTTTGAGTTTATGCATATTGGTATGAAAATAATTGGTATTTTACATATTCTTGTAACAATTTCTTTTAGTTGCTTTGAAATGGAAGTGAAGGCGATGAGACTTTAACGAAGACATTGTGTTTTTGCCTTGGGGCAGGGTCGTCGCTATTTTGTTAAGTAGGTACTCACTCGTCAATCATGCGCTAGTTAGTTTTTTCCATTAGCCTCTTTTAGTTTACCTCGTTTCAATCGAACAGTTTAAAGTAGATAAATTTAAAGGTATTAGGATTGAGACTGTTGAAAAGAAAACCAAACTTTGATTCTGCAGAAGTCATGTGAGGCATTTCATAACATTGTAACATGTTTGCATTTACTAGCGTCCCATAATGGCATCTGATGTGCTCTCTATAAATAAGCAAATAAATTAATTGATCATAAGCGTTTTGCTTCAGCGAACTTTTTCTCGCACCACTACTGCCTTGTTGAGGTAAAGGTACGTATGAGAGCATCCTATTCACAACCCACACGAATTGATACTGTGAAACGATATGACGATGACGTCAGGAAGCTACAATCGCTCGAGACGGGGAAATCGTAGGGTAATAGCTAGAGAGTGACAGTGCCCAACCTTTTGCATGTTTCGTTTGAGGAAAACTAGAGAAAATTTTTTCTGAAAGATTTAATTATAGGCAAAAGGCCTCGAACTCAAGCCCGTAAAAACCAGCAGTGATGGATAGACTCGCAGTCGATCTGGAAGACCTCCAGAAGTGGTCTGCTATAGCGATGACACAAATTCCGCTATCAGGCAGAATACTCTATATTAAACTTTGATTATGATCAAGAATACCGTTCTCCTGACCTAGAAGAATTTAAGCTCGTGAAAATTGAAGTCATTCTTGTCTATTTTGTCTAGATAGGGCAAAAGTAGAGCACCTTTTCCAGCACGTCGCGTCGACCTGAACGATCTTTGTGCTGTTGCATTAGGCTTAAACACGTAAAGAGTAAAGTTGTTCACTCGAAGTTGAGGTCGTGTAAGAACCTAAAAATATTCGAAGAAGAGGTGTTTCTAATGACAAGGAGACTAGTGAATCCTTTTTCGATTTTCGAATAGTTTTAGCCTGGAAATGGCTATGGCAGGGCATTCACATAAAATACGTTCAGCTATTTCTATGTCTTCGAGGCTGAAAGGGCAGGTGCGGATGGGTTTGACACCGAGTTTTTCAAGGAAGCTGGAGATTAGTTGGAAGGGGCATTCACCTGGTGATCTGCATGATATGGTCGGAAGAAAGTATGCCCGATGAATGGAATTTTCATATCGCATGCCCGATCCAAAAAAAAGGACACGCTAACAATTATACCAATTATTGAGGAATAAACCTCCTTAACGTCGAAGATATGAAATGGTCTGATGTTATATGTGTACATCTGAAAACCCACGTAAAAAATTTGAATGGTCCTTATCAATGCGGTCTTAGACCAGCAAAGTTGACAGTCGACCATACTTTGATCTTTGAAAAAAAAGCCGGGAAAATTATATCCATATACACCATCTTTTAATCGGTTTTAAGGACGAGTATGACAGTATTTACAGAGACGAGCTGTACAGAGCCATATCTGGAAGATGACTTTAGAGAACTCAAGGTTTTCCTTCAAGGTCGGAAAAGATCTCACCGAGACCTTTTATGTCGAAAAAGACTAAAAAAAAAAGTTCAAAACTCAAACGTCAACACCTTAGGAACAATCTCTCTGTCCGTACAATAAGTCGCTTTCGCAGGCGGTATTGACGTAATGGGAAGAAGGAAGCGTGACGTCTCACGTGCTTTCGCGAGCATTGAAACAGGCAGCAAAAATGGTTTTGATGGTTAATGAGGGCAAAACGAAGTATATGCTGTCATCAAACAAGGACGGATTGGGGAAAACATCACAATTGACAGACATAACTTCGAGGTAGTACAAGACTTCGTATACCTAGGATCCGCTGTATACACGGAATGCAACATCAGTGCGGAGATCAAACGGAGAATAACTCTTGCCAACCGCTTCATTGGGTTAAAAAAGCAATTGAAAAATAAAACACTCTCCAGAAAAACCAAGGTTACCCTGGGTAAGACCTTAATCCTCCCAATCCTGCTTTAGGACACGGAAGCATGGACCTTATCGAAAGTGGATAAGGGAACTCTTGGTCGTTTCGAAGGAAAAATCCGAACGATCTTTGGTCCCGTATGTGAAGACAATGTGTGGAGAAGAAGATACAACAACGAGCTGTGTGAGCTGTACCGCAACATGGGCATAGCCAGAAGATCACACATCGCCATGAGATGAGACACAGATTTGAACTTTAAACATGATCGTGACCATATTTTGTAAGATTAAATACAAATTTGGTGACACAGTTTGATGCCAGCTTAGACTGCGAAAAGATCCGCAATCCAAATCGGCAACAATTCCACAGCCCAGAGTCACAAAATGCAGAATCAAGGACTTAACCAATTTTAATTTGGCTTCACAGGAAAGGAAGTATTTAGATCCAGAAAGGCTAGGCAGAGCTGCATATATTTAAGCTACTATATGAACATTGTGATCTTTCCAAGTCATTTTATCCAATATAACCTCTAGGTTACGAGCTTTATATAACCTTTCTACTACGGTGCTATTTAAAATTGTATTAGGAAAATCTTAATGGAAAATGGGTTGCTTGTACATTGATACAAGTTTAGCTTTTGATGGACTTATCAACACAGTTCAACCGTACGGTGCGAAGGCATGGACCTTATCGAGATCGGATGAGGAAGTCATTGGTCGTTTCCAAAAAAATGGTCCCTTATGTGAAAACAATGTGTGGAGAAGAAGGTTCACCAACAAATTGTACGAGCTATGCCGCGTCATCGGCATTGCTAGAGAAGTACGATTCGCGAGACTCAACGTTGTATGATGCGACATGTAGAGCGGATGAAGAGCAGCGCTCCGGCTCGACAGGCTTTCGAAAACATATTGCAGGGAAATTACAGAAGAAGAAGACCTCATATTAGGTCACAATCAAGGGGAGCAGAACTGGTTGAGGTTTTTCTTTTTTGGGGTGACGGTGCATCTTATTTCCACCACACTTAGATCCATTGTGATACCCTGAATTGTTGTTACGTCCCATATATATGTATTTTTAAACATTTTGTGGCCTTAACGAAGTTCAACAGGCTATCGCCTGAAGGTCTGATAATTCTTCTAGCTCTTTGCTGGGCAGTGATAAAGGAAGTGAGTGGTATCCCCATACTGAACAGACATAAAATCATAGGTTTCTAGGACGTTACAATGCGCCAGGGTATCACAATAGATCTACATTGATCTAAGTGTGACGGAAATAAGATCAACCGTCAGCCCATTTTACCTAACCTAACCTATCCCCATGTTCGTCTTCATCACTGCATTCTCAACATTACTCATAGGTCCAAAGACCCATTTTCTTTTCGTGGTAACCAACTAAGTCAAAGTCCTGTTAGAATATTGATAAGAGATCGAAATGAAGGCCTGTTCTAGCGTAGAAACCTTTCTAATCTGTTTCTATTGTATTTTGGGATTCTAGGCATTCAAATCATTAATTGGATTTTCGTTTTATTTTGTTACCAGTTATCTGTTTAATTGCACAGGGTGGTTATTTGTTTGATTGGTCTATGAGAGAATAGTCAAGTGCTGAGCTTTTCACGCTCTTTCGCTGTCCGGTATGCCGCTATGACCAGGAATCCAGCAAATTTTGTCAATCAGCTTCCGTCACCCAAACTGGGAATAAAGAGTTCCTTTCCCTTTATTCCACGGTTTTTTTTTTTTTTTTTTTGAAATTATCAAGAAGAAAGATGAGTCAACTTACCCCGTTCGGTCCTTCAGCACTCAATGACTCGTTTTGGCGCTCAGATATCAATATAAAAAACAACTACCAGGTGTTAATAATGGCCACACACTAACACTCTTTTTCCTCAAAAAATGTTTGCATTGAACACAATCACAAGAAAGAAAAAAAATGCCGCACCAAAACAGTGCATTAGTTTTTACTCCACACTTAATTATATTACAAAGTAAATGCCTACTCCAAGGTCAAACATTGTTTACTTCTCCGCGCCTTATCACTTCTTGTGCATTTCCTTATGGGGAAATACATTGGCAATCCCCATCCATTTTTGTATATGTAAAATTGTCACTGACCTGATACAGTTCACATTTAGTTTAAGTGGAAAAGTCAATGAATAGAGGTGGTTTACTCTTTAATTCAGAAAAAGATTTTACAAAGATTTCTACTTGTTGTGGCTTGTTTCAGCCAGCCGAATAGAATTTACCTGATACTTTTTCTCCTCCCCCGCAAAAGAGATTTAATCGTTGTGGCTTGTTGAGCCGGGCGTTCATATTTTCTTTATTTTTTGACTTTCACAGTCGCCGCATAGGAAATTCAATCGTTGTGGCTTGTTTCAGCCGGGCACCGGGCGTTTGAATCCTCCTTACATTTTAGTCTCCGTAACCCCTGGTCTCCACTCCACATGCTTGAAATCTATCCCAGCTATTACAGCAGCCTTTGAATATCGCAAGTGAAGACCATTATAGCGGCTTTATTTTCATAGCCTGCGAGAGATAGCATACTTTTATCGCAGCTATTAAAGCAGTGGGAACTGTCGCCTGCATATGTTTTTCCACCATTTTCTTACCTCGTTGTTTTGTTTAGTTCAAAAAAAGTATTCTACAAAGTGCCCACAACACAAAATGTGGCAGTTGCTCTGCTTTCTTGTGTCTGTCATATTCCTGCTATCTGCTATGAATTTAAGGCAAGTGGAGGCACAGCTAAAGGAAGTCTAGTCGTTGTGGCTTGTTTTAGCCGGGCGTTTGAATCCTTCTTAGATTGATTTCTTTTGACATTGCGTCCTTGTAGGAAGTTTATTCGTTGTGGCTTGTTTCAGCCGGGCGATTAAACTTTCCTTAGTTAGGCATTGTGTCTTCACAAAGGGAGTTTTCATCGCAGCACGCAACGGCTGGCCTTTTCTACGAAGTCCGCCGCCGCCGACAGAGTGTTTTGCCTCTAAGTGAACGCATGCACTTTCTACGAAGTCCGCTGCCGCCGATAGATTGCTCTGCTGTTTGATACAACGCAGGCACTTCCCAAGCCATCCGCCGCAGCCGATAAATTGCTCTGCCTTTTAAGCAACGCAGACCTTTGCTACGAAATTCGCTGCTGCCCATTGAGCGCCCTGCCTAACGCAGATCTAGACAGGAGTTCACCGCCTCCGAGCTAAGGAAATAGCCACCGTAGTATACAACCGCAGCTCCAGAGGAACCATCGCCGGTACACCAGTGAGGATCAAAACCCGCCATTCCGTGGACCAGTACCAGAAGCAGACCCAACTCTTTTGTTAGAAATCTTAAATATAAAATTCGCTAAATTGTAAACTTTTTACTGAGAGAAGATATAAAAATAAATTAAGAGTTAATTAGAAAAAAACCCACAGTTTCCTCGTACTCATTTTTGAGAAGTTGGACTGCCGAAGCCCAAGTCTTACGAAGCTTCCTTGGGTAGACCCTGGATACCCTGAGTCATACCCCAGCCTCGCAAAGGAAGCATCACAAAGCCATGCAATATTTGAATTACAGTTCGCACATGTAAAATAATAGAAAAAAAAATATATTAGTAGATATGATTCAATCACTGAACGCGAAATTACATGAAACAATCCTTTGACGATACAATCGACGATGGGCATTGGACGACAATCGTCAAATAGTCCAGTCATTTAAGTCAAAATAAAGCAAGAATCTCGGAATTTGAGATACCCAGCTGTAAATTTGTATGAACTTCTATTTTGACACCCTAAAAGTTGTCTCAAAACCTACATACTGTAGGGTGTCGGCGTCCATTAAAAACCAAAGGTCAAAGGTCACAAAAATCCTTTCTTGTATTATGGGTTTTTTGCTATTTGTGTCTATTAGAATATTGTAGAAGATTAAATTCTCTACAACTTTTGCATCAACAGTTTTTTTATGCGTTGAACCGTTTTTGAGATAGAGACCATAATTTAAGGTCATCCAATAGCCCCGGTCGGAAACCAGCCATATAAAAATTATAAACTGTTATAAAAGCTGATAAAATAAGAAATTTAATAATGTCATCAATATGTATTCATCATACTATGTAATGTACTGTATATATATACTGTATATGTACATATAAATTCTTTATAAGTAATGTTTTTATTATAAAATCTCATTTTTCTGGGGTTTGAAATTGAAAGAAATTTATGAAAATTATTAAAACTTAAACTATATTCTTCTTCTTCTTCTTCTTCGACTTCTTCTGCATCGTCATCTTCCGGCTGCTGTAGAGATTGCAATTCTTCTTCTTTATCGTCTTCAAAACCATTTGTGTATGGGTCTTCAACGATTTCGAAGTCAAATGTTTCATCTTCAATGTTATCGCTTAGATATGGTGAAGCGTTGAGACAAGCTTGCCCATTACACTGGTCACAAGCTAAAGAGCACTGCAACCCCGATTTTCAGCATTTACATCGCCAGCCACAACCAACCTTGCAGTTACAGAAGATAGTATTAAGCAATTCCTCTGGAGCAGGTTTGTTGTTGTTGGCGGAATATTTGATAACTGTACAGGTTTATTAAATTTGGTAGTCTTAACGTACTGTGTATAACGAAAATGATCGATATTTGCCACAGATGTAGGAGCATTATAGACTGCCAACAACGTTTGAATTCCATTTTCAAATAATATTTGAATCGGACAGTTTTTTTCTGGAAATGCTGCAGCAAGCTCATCCAAATTCGGTAGTTTCTCGAATGCTTTTAAAAAAGTTTTTTTCAGAAGTCGTGTCACAACCTCTTAATGCGGCTTCGGCCACATTCGGCTAAGAAAACTACAATCGGCTAAGCCTTCGGCCTCGGCGTTTTCGTTTTTCGTAGAATTATGCTATAACCATGCGCATTCTGGTCTCTATCTCAAAAACGGTTCAACGTATAAAAAAATTGTTGAGGCAAAAGTTGTAGAGAATTTAATCTTCTACAATATTCTAATAGACACAAATAGAGTTATATGCCAATAAAAGATTTTTGTGACCCTTGACCTTTGGTTTTTAATGGACGCTGACACCCTACAGTATGTAGGTTTTGAGACAACTTTTAGGGTGTCAAAATAGAAGTTCATACAAATTTACAGCTGGGTATCTCAAATTCCGAGGTGAACTTACTATAATGACTGGGCTAAAAAAAGTTATGGAATCGAGGCCCTTCAAAATACCACAATGCTGTTATATAATTCAGATTACTTAAAAGAAGGATTTGTGAAAGAAGAGAATAAACTTTATAAGTGATGCCTGCAGCCATGTCGCATCCTAGAACTCACAACTGCGTCGTTATAACTTCTACAAAAAGGAAAGAATTTTGTTTTTCTGGCAGAAACAAAATTCGTTTTCGCTCGCTGTGTTATCACTTCTTAAAAGTCTATAATTCAAACTTCTTGTAACCAATTTTGAATAGTTTAACCACTTTCCAAAGTGCCAAGGAATATGCAACAAAAATAAACGAACAACTTTTGTTATTCACAGAAACCAATTGCATAAACCGCGTAGGGCACCACGCCATCCATTCTTTAGCCTGTTTTCGTCTACCCTCAGGTAGCAGCCAGCGCCTTACAGCGAACCAGACCTACCGTGGGCAGCAAGCAGTAAGTGGCAAAAAGTTCATCAGAAGTTCTACATCTCGCCATCTCGCCAGCATTGCCCTTGAGATATTACACTAGCAGTAATTGAAATTTTCTCTTTTTATTTTAAATTATAGCAAAAGTTATTTGCAGACTTTGGCGTGAAATCGCATTCCATCTCACCCGATAGCGGATGAGAATTGCTGTGATGAGAAAAAAAAACAAAGTAATAAACTTAGCCATCCCCCTGGGGTTTTTGTGGGGGTTTTGCTATCGCCCATGGACATAGAGGGCGCAGAAGAATAATGCACAACGGCTGGAGAAGAATTACTTTGTGTACCTGATTTCTTTGAGTAACAAAATTGACTTCGAGTAGTTTGCTGACAGCAACAGAAATAGCAATTGTGATGGGGTAACAAGGAAGCAGAATTGAATTTTCCTCTTAAATTTATTTTTGAACAAAAGTATAAAGTGGGTTCTTGAAAGTGCAGAATTTTTACACAAGCGAAGTCGAAACGTTGCTTCAAAATTGTGAAAGACACACTGTTTGTTTCAAAGAAATGTTAAATCTATCAAATTTATTCCAGGTACTTTGACAAACTGATTTGATATTCAAAAATCTTGGATTTAAACTGACAATGTTATTCCTTAGTATTTCGGCCATTGTGTATAATCGAGTACTTGGGGCTTATTCTTTGAAGTTAATATTGCGGTTCTTATTTGGAAATATGAAATATCAAAACCATGGTTGGAATCTTGGTGATCAAATAAAACACTGAATTAGAGTTTGAGTTAAGGCATAGCATCGGCAACTGCGAATAAAATTTTTCAAACTCCTGTTCATGTTCTTATAACGTAGGTCTGTATTTTCAAGACTAAGCTAGCGAAAAACGAAATAAAGCTTATTTTTACTATTTTCGCTGATAGGCAGCTTTTGTTTTTCATTCTTCTTTTGTTTTCAGACAGGGTGACTTGACTACGACGACGGCTGGGTGCTGGGACATGTGGAGCGGATGGACGTCAACGCTCCGGCTCGACGGGGTTTCGAAAGGACATTTCAGGAAAATGGCTGAAGTGGAAGAGCCCGTATTAGGTGACACAATCAAGTGGAAGAAAAGCTCAACCCACCTCAAACTGTTATGCCCACCTAGTGAGTAAGAAGGACTTGACTAAGCTCTCAATCAATGGCTACTTAGATTTTGTCTCTTTTTGCTTAAAAATGTCAAATCACTTAGCTGGCAATTTCCAAAAGTTTGCTTGTAAATATAAAGAAGATTGTGTTTAATAAAAACGGCCACAGGGCTAAACAAGTGAACAGGACATTTCCCCGTTATGATCCCATTTCCAGCTCAAATACCACTTACAATTTTTTTTGAAAAAGATCAGAGAAAAAAGTGATGGGAAATTCGAATATTATTCAAAAAGCGAGTGATTCCACGCATAAGCCTAACAAGCGAGATTTTGTGAGTTCTCATGAAAAGTACGCATTTTTTAACAAGATGATGTTACAGTTCGCACTTTTGTGCCACTACAAACTCATTTTCAGGAAACCAAAGCTGAAAATGAGACCATACAATTGTTGCACTTTCTCTTTTCGTTCAAGGCTTGGCCACCATCTGTTAAATATAAAAACGAAGACCATTATGTTCAGCATTGAACCCTTGCGTGAAAAGCTTTTTTTAAGAAACGGAAGCAGAATCATTATGCAATTCAGCCCTATCCCAGATTCCATCGTAGAAAACTTCCGCGCGAAAAGCTAAGTTACGAACTACGAAAATTTGTGTTAACAAAATCCGAATGGAAAGCATTTCCAGTTGCCACACTAAATACGGCCATGCTGGTTTTTGAAAACAGCTGTTTTACGCCAAATGTGCCAAATACGCCAAATGTGCAATGAGTGATCACATTTTTCTGCAAACACAACTTCTTTCGTATATTAAGACGACGCATTTACATTCCACTCGGATTTGTTGATACCATATCTACGAATTTCGAAATTCGTTCCACTCCGAATCAATTATGTGATAGTTACATGGGGAAACTTAGACTTTTTTCGATTACGATGGAATCTGTGATAGGGCTGATCATCTTTGGTACTGCACATATCGAAGAGGTTCTTCCCCTGTCTGCTTACTACTTGGGTTGAGGAATTGGCAAGTCCCTTAGACAGTTATAAGACTATATATGAAAAGCGTTTCGTCATTTATCAGAAGCTAAAGCTGCAGATCCCTGAAATGCTTTCGGCTTCGAGGTGAACCAAGCTTCCTTGTTCAACTTTATTTTACTTACTTGTATGAAATAAATTAACGATAGGGGTTTGACCTTTCTATTAAATATTCACTGAAAGTAAACCCTACAAATGTTTTTTATATCGTTTCAGTCCCCAGAAATTTGATTTTGTAGCTGATATTTTAATGCAAAAACGGTAAAGACATAATGCGCGTAACCGCATATGTTCTTAGTGGAGTAAAAACAAAGTATTGTACGAAGAAAAGTCAATAGCGAAAATAAAAGGAAACTCGCAAAGCGTTGCCGAAAATAAAAGAAGACATTATGAAAATAATAATAGTTCTCATGAGTAGCAAATCATACAATCATCTCAAAATCCGTAAGAGTACATGTTGATGCCGACACCACCAATTAATCGTAGCCGTCGGTTAATTTGACAATATTGCGATCGACGCAATACACTCTCCCAGCATTATGGATGACTATCTTTGATTAGGAACACTATCTTTTTGTACAAGTGGCGATATCCTGTTCACAACCCACTCCAACGTAGGTTACGGAACGATATACCGTCGGAGAATGCTTCAATCGCAAGAGGTTGCCAGTGTTTTTTTTTTTCATTCTAGTATCCCTCTACCTACTGCTGAATCCTATAACGTCGACAGGCAAACGCAGCCAAACAAATAGCACGACAAATGATAATGCAAAAGGCCACCGAGTTCTCAAAAAGAAAATGAGGCAGCTAGTTTGAGGCAAATGAGACTTGCCACCACACGACTAGAGTGAGATCTGAAAGTTTTACGGAGAGGTAATAAGATCTTGCACGGATGGCAAACCTTGAACTCAAGCCCATGATCACCAGTAATAGAATCGCAGTCGCTACTGAGGATCTGGCAAGACCACTCTTGCAGACTGTTTAACGGCGATGAAGACACTAATGATCCACTGTCTGACAGATTGCCACATTCAACTTGGGCGATGATCAAGAATATCGTCCTCAAACTTAAATCAAGTGAGACTATAGGTGCAGATGGCTTTGATGCTAATTCAAGGCAGACGGAGATCAGCTGTATATAGTGGCATACTACAGCTGATCTGCATGAAATGGTCGGAGGAAAGTATGCCCGACGAATGCAACCTCAGTATAGTATGCTCGATCCTAGAAAAGGGAGACCCTCACAATTGCGCCAATTATAGAGGGATAAGCCTCCTTAAAGTCGCTTATAAGATCATGCCTGCTGCATTACGTGAACGTCTAAAGCTTCACGTCGGCAATTTGTATGGCCCTTATGATTGTGGTTTTAGACCTGAAAAGTCCACGAAAGACCAAATTTTCACATTGCGGCAGATCTTGGAAAAAAACCGAAAATATATTGTAATGTACACCCAACATTTATACCAATTTCCTAATCGAAAACGTTCAACCGAAAACACAACTGGCAACACTATGATGGAATGGTATAATTGAAGACGTCGTTTGTGAGTGAGTGTGTGTGTGTGCAGAAATACCGGGAGGAGAATGTGTCTAGATCATGGTTCATAGCAAAACTACTAGAAAGCTCTCGATGTTTCACACTGCTATATATAAAGAGGCCGCTGACGCAACCAGAGTCAGTTTTGATTATAGAGTGATAAAGTTAAGAGTAAATTGTTGTATACAAGTGATAGTCCAAAAGTCGAGTTGAGATCGAATAAAGTATAAATACTGAATAAAAGTGGTAGAAATAAATTGAAAGGTGAAGTTTTATTTTAAGAACTAAGCGCACGTTACAATAATATCGATATACACCGTGCTTTTATCGATTTCAAGGCCGCGAATGACAGTATTTACAGAGACGAGCCATGTCTAGTTTTGGCATCCCTGCAAAACTCGCTGAATTCTTGCTACTCCGTATAATAACTCGACTACGCTGACGATATTGAGGTACAAGAAAGAAAAAAGTGTAATGTCATGGGTGCTTTTACGAGTATTGAAACAGAAGCGGCTAAAATGGTTTTGATGGTTAATGAGGGCAAAACGATGTATATGCTGTCATCAAACAGGGACACAGACATCGACGAATTGGACAAAACGTCACAATAGACAGACATAACTTCGAGGTTGTACAGGACTTCGTCTACCTAGGATCCGCTGTAGACACGGACAACAACATCAGTGCGGAGATCAAACGGAGAATAACTCTTGCCAACCGTTGCTTCTTTGGGTTAAGAAGGCAATTGAGAAACAAAACCCTCTCCAGAAAAACCAAGGTAACCTTATATAAGACCTTAATCATCCCAGTCCTGCTTTACGGCGCGGAAGCATGGACCTTATCGAAAGCGGATGAAGAAACCCTTGGTCGTTTCGAAAGAAAAATTCTCCGAATGATCTTTGGTCCCGTATGCGAAGACAATGTGTGGAGAAGAAGATACAACAACGAGCTGCATGAGCTGTACCGCGACATGGACATAGCCAGAAGAGTACGCATCGCGAGGCTACAATGGTTGGGCCATGTAGAGCGGATGGACCCAAACGCTCCGGCTCGACGGGTTTTCGAAAGCACATTGCAGGGAAATCGCGGAAGGGGAAGACCTCGTCTTATGTGGCGCAATCAAGTGGATGAAGACCTCAACCCGCTTGGAGTGCGAAACTGGAGAGAGCTCGCCCGAAATCGAAGTCATTATAGAAGGATGTTGGTTGAGGCCCAGGTTCACCCCGAACTCTAATGCCCACCTAAGTAAGTAAGTTAGGCTTGTTTCCAGCCGGGCGTTTGAATTCTCCTTAGTAGGTAGACGTTGCATCGCCGTAAAGTCCGTGCAGGAAGTTAGTTTATTCGTTGTGGCTTGTTTCCAGCCGGGCGTTTGGACTTTCCTTGCTCGGTCTTTACCGGTTTTGCGCCTCCGTAGAGGAAATTTAAACGTTGTGGTTTTTTTCAGCCGGGCGTTTAGATTTTCCTTGGTTAGACATTGGGTCTCCCCAGAGGGAGCTTTCATCGCAGTACGCCTTCGCAGTCCGCCGCCGCCGATAAATTGCTCTGCCTTACACGCAACGCAGAACTTTGCTACGAAATCTGCTGCTGCCGAAAGAGCGCCCTACTAGGAGGAGGAGGAGCTAGGAGTTCACCGCCGCCGAACAGAGGAAATATCAGCAGTAGTATACAACCGTATCCCCAATGAAACCATCGGCACTACACCAGTGAGGATCGATATCAGCCGTTCCGTGGACCAGCACTGGAAATAAACCTTACTCAGGAGATCGTTAGAACTTGTTATTAAAACAAAACCTGCCGTTCCTCATATTCCTTTTTGAGAAGTTAGACCGCCGAAACCCAAGTCTTACGAAGCTTCCTTGGGTAGGCCCTCGACACCCTGAGTCATACCCTAGCCTTTGAAAAAGAAGCATCACAAGCCCGATTCAGCGAAGGTTACTTCTCGTAGGTTCTTAAGAGTCGATAATATTCAACTTTCCAAACATAAAAGAAGCAGTTTCTTCTAACTCTTCCATTCATGTATAAAATTATAAAACCTTGTTTTATACATTTTTGTTAGCATGTAAATAGATATAATATAAAATCAATTAAAAAATGAATTTTAAATCGAAAAAGATAAAATGGTTTCACATCAATTCAGAAAAATCTCAACAAAGTTTTAAAAGCAAAGCAAATTTATTGAAAATAGTGAAAACACTGCTATGGTTCAACATATCATCGAATCTGTATGCAAACGGAAACCATTTGTCAAAACAGCATCAACTTCAGCTTCTTTTTAGCTGGACAAAGTGTAAATAAAAGTCAGCCTTGCTTTCCCAAAAAGAAAGACAGATTACCATTGCAAATTGTTCCCACAAATACGAAACACATTTACGACGACACAACCTTGCTTCAGGCAAGATAATCCCACAAAGCGATCATAATAAGATCATGTAAGACGTAACTATAAAATGAATCTTCACACAGCAGCTGGCATTGAGTGATGATAATTTATTCAAAAGTCAAAACGAAGTAAGAGCTGCCCATACCCACTTCAACAGCATACTCAGCCTCTATAAGACAAAGAGGTCATTCGTTTATTTGTCAATCCGTAGGCTCTTTTGATTCAGGTCATTGGGATTGAGAAACTAATTCAAATCTCAAATCAAAATGCAAGATTTTGACTTCAAAAACGACAGTACGAAGTACAACAGCAAAAGAAATCATCAACCAGTAGTACCGCTGTCAAGATGATGAAGCTACCAAAAAAGTGTATATAGCAAAACAATTAAAACAAAAATTTAAAACAAAAAAAAACATTCACTATATTTAAGCTTAAAAAATTAACAACAATCTTAACAACACACTACAAAACACTCAGTTCCATCCGTGACTCTCTTGATGATGGCTTTCCTGATGATGGCCATGGCCTGAATCTTCTTGGATGACTTTAATGATCTTAACTTCCTGGGCACCGCCACCACCGCCATGTCCGTGATCGTGTCCACCACCATGACCGTGGTCGTGTCCGCCACCGTAGTGGTATCCACCTCCACCACCACCACCTCCTCCTCCATGACCGTGCTGTGCTTGGCCTTCTTCATGAACCACATGAACGTGAATAAGTTGTGCTGGTCCAGCAGAGCCACCAGAGTGACCACCGCCAGAGTATCCACCACCAGAATGGCCACCGCCAGAGTATCCAGCATCAGAATGACCTCCTTGTTCATGGATAACCTTGATGACTTGAGGAGCAGCTTCGACATGTCCAGAGTAACCGCCGCCACCACCGCCTCCTCCATGGCCGCCAGAATGACCGCCCTCTTCATGGATTACCTTGATGACTGCGGGAGCTCCACCTCCACCATGTCCACCACCGTGTCCGCCTCCATGTCCGCCACCATAACCGCCACCACCGCCACCACCGCCTCCACCATGGCCGCCAGAATGACCTCCTTCCTCATGGATTACCTTGATGATTGCGGGAGCTCCACCGCCACCACCACCATGTCCACCACCATGGCCTCCTCCATGTCCTCCGCCATAACCACCACCTCCGTGACCGCCTCCTCCAGAGGATTGTTCGTGGATCACTTTGATAATTTCCTCTTGACCACCGCCGCCACCGCCATGGCCACCACCGTGTCCGCCACCATGTCCACCGCCATACGAGTATCCACCTCCTCCACCGCCACCGCCACCACCGCCGCCAAGAAGAAGTCCAGCGTTAGCACTAACAGCCAAAGCCAATAGACAGACGAAGACCTACGAGATCAAGTAAAAGTTTCAGAAAACGTATTCATTTAAATCCACCAAAAGTCTTTTACCTTCATGTTGTAGTCGTTAAGCTTAGCTGATTATTGTGAGTATATTCCTATCAAAGGTTGCTAAGAAAATGACATACTCCATAGTAATCTGATTCCGTTTATATAGTTGACAAATTTTCGATTCCGTCTGAGTGCCCCCTCACAGAGAAAGCATCGTGGGATACTCAATCTCATCATAGTGGCAGATGAAGCCAAATTTAAATAATGTTGCAAACTAATGTTGGGATGAAAATAAACTTTAAACATTACGACGGCACCCGTGTGGAGTGATTGCGTCTGCATAAATTATTATCTCCGCCAACTTGTTTTCGTCGTTGCTGTTGTTGTTGCTACATTTGTAACAGTTCATCTGGGTTAATATATGTAAAATCTACAAATTAGTTACATTATGAATAGCTCTACAATTGGTCGAACTAATGCGCGGTGATGAGGTTCTCGATGTAGTTAACTTGATTGATCAAAACCGTCGAAACATAACAAAAAATACGAAAACAAAATATTATTTCAATTCACCTTCTCGTAGTGAGATATAATTTTAAATTCCTGGTGAAAGTAAAAACCACCAAATTTAATATTCAAATTGATTTGCAGATTCCATTTAAAATTGCATTATGCAGTCTCTTCAACGAAGCAATAAATTTCGGTAATGGTTCAATGGTGGCACATTTGATGGTAGAAAATTATAAATGCAATCACTAAAATTAATGAGTTAAGCTAAAATATTCTTGAAAACCTGCGTGAGTGAATTTAGTTTTTTGTTGATAACCTTGTCAGAACCTACATAGTTGAAAGTTGCAGGTGTTGGCTGTCTTAATGTCTCTAGAGAAACAAATCAATAAATAATTTTTTTTAACCACTGATTTGATTTTGATGCGGTCTATAAAATGTTTTTTTTTTTATTTTACTACCAACCGATCCACCCGACGCACGTTGATTGGATCTAAGTTATGCAAATGCTTATTAGCACGAAATTGCTTACATACCTAGGTTGGCATTACAGTTTGATGTGAACTTGAGCCTGAACTCACATCTTTCGGTAACGACTTCGATTTTTGGAGAGCTCTTTCTAAATTTGCACTCTCAGTCGGTTGGGGTAATCTTCCACTTAAATGTGGTTCCTAAGACGAGGTCTTTCCCTTTAACTATTTCACTGCAATCTTCTTGTAAGTTGAAGCTTTGATTTTCATCCGCTCTACATTTCCCAGCCATCATAACCTCGCGATGCATACTCTTCTAGTTATGCCCATGTCACCGTTTAGCTCATACAGGCATACAGCTCGTTGTTGTAGCTTCTTTTCCACATACAGGACGAAATATCATTCGGAGTATTTTTCTTTCGAAACGACCAAGGGTTTCCTCATCCGCTTTCGATAAAGTCCACGGTTCCCCGCCGTAAAGCAGGACTGTCATGATCAAGGTCCTTGGCTTTTCTAGAGAGTGTTTTGTTTCTCAATTGCCTTCTTAACCCAAAGAAGCAACGGTTGGCAAGAGTTATTCTCCGCACTGATGTTGTTGTCCGTGTCTACAGCGGATCCTAGGTAGTCGAAGTCCTGTACTACCTCGAAGTTATGTCTTTCTTTTGTGACGTTTCCCCAATTAGTCTATGTTCTGTGTCCTTGTTTGATGACAACATATATATAACATTTACCCTCATTAACCATCAAACCCATTGTTGCCGCTTCTGTTTCAAAGCTGAGAAAAGCACCTCTGATATCACACTTCCTTCCTCACCTTACGTCAATGTCGTCTGCATAGGCGGATAATTGTACAGACTTTCGAAAGATCGTTCCTCTAGTGTTGACGTCCAACGTCATCTTGCACAATCTTTTCAAGTATGATGAAGAAGAAATCGCATGACAGTTTATCACCTTGCCTAAAACCTTTTTCGACATTAAAGGTCTCGGTGAGTTCTTTACCGACCTTGACGGAGCAGCGTGAATTCTCCAGCGTCATCCTGCATAGTCGTACGAGTTTTGCAAGGATGCCGAAACTAGACATGGCTCTGTACAGCTCGTCTCTGTAGATACTGTCATACTCTGTAGATACTGTCATACTTGAAATCGATAAAGAGATGGTGAATATCGATATTATGTTCTCGGGTCTTTTCCAAGATCTGCATTATGTGAAAATTTGGTCTATTGTGGACTTCTCTGGTCAAAAACCACATTGATAAGGACCTATCAAGTTGTTGACGTGGGGTTTCAGATGTTCACATATTACAGCAGACAAGATCTTATAAGCAACGTTAAGGAGGCTTATCCCTCTATAATTGGCGCAGTTGTGAGGGTCTCCTTTCTTTAGGATCGGGCATACGATACTAAGGTTCCATTCTTCGGGCATGCTTTCTTCCGACCATATCATGAAGATCAGTTGGTGCATCCTCCTTTCCAACTGATCTCCAGCTGCCTTGAAAAGTTCGGCATCAAGGCCATCTGCACCTGCAGTCTTATTTGATTTAAGTTTGCATATAACAAGCTTAACTTCTTCTAGGTCGGGAGGACGGCATTCTTGATCAGGGACGGCAGAAGATATGGGGTGGGTGGGGTGTAGACCCCACCTAACTTTTCTGAGCATGGGGTGCACCCCACCTTCTGGCCTTGGGAATATACCAATTTTTTTTTACTTAAATAAGGGAAAAAAAAATTGTTATGAAATTATGAATATTGCTATACTAATTTTTGCTTGAATGAGACTGACCAAGTGATTTGAATCATTTATTTATCGGTCATAGACTCAACGTTATGAATTATTTCTTTTTATCCTTTTTTTCTAATTGATTTTAGTCATTCTTTTTTAAAAATATAATAAAACGTACGTTTCATTGATTTTATTCATACATATGTACACCAGGCACGAGGCGTGACATTGTCGTTGCTCCCCACCTAAAAAAATAGTGTTCTGCCGCTCCTGTTCTTGATCATCGTCCAAGCTGCGGAATTTGTGTCCTCATCGCCGTTAAGCAGTCAGCAGAAATTATCTTTCCAGATCCTCAGTAGCGACTGTGACTCTATAACTATGTTTCCCTGCTGGTCTTTACAGGCTTTAGTTCGGGATTTGCCACCCTGGCAGGATCTTTTTAAAAACTTCTAAATCTCGTCCTTGTCATGGCACCTCTCTATTTCCTCAAACGAGCGCTTCTCATGCTGCTTCTTTTTCTTTTTGAGAATTCGGTGTTCTTCCCTTCTTCTCTCCTTGTAAATTTCGTTATCCTGATCGTAAGCAGCCCTCGTTCGTTTTTGCATCAGTATTTGTCGTGCTTTTTGTTTGGCTACATTTGATGCCTGCATTCTTCGTCGAACCATGGGTTTCGTTTTGGTGGCCGAGTGAAACCCAGAACCTCAGAGGCAGCGGTTCTGATGGCTCCCTGGCAATGCTGCCACTGGTCTTCAATGCTTAATGCTGGCGGCAAAGGATTCAAAGACAGTTGATTGGAAAAGGCATTGGCAATCTCTTGCGATTGTAGCTTTCCGACGTCATTCGTCACAGCGTTAGTTCGTGCTGGTCGTGAACAAGATATCCTCATTCGTACCTTGGCTACAACAAGGTAGTGGTCCGAGTCAAAGTTGGCCCCTCGGAAAGTTCGGACATCTAACACACTGGAAGAGTGCCTTGCGTCGACCGCAACATGGTCAATTTGGTTGACGGTTAATTGATCTGGGGATCGCCATGTGCCTTTATGAATTTTGAGATGCGGGAAGCGTGTACTACTTACAACAAGATTTAGCCCCGCAGCAAAATCGATTAGCTTCAGTCCGTTTTCGGAGGTTTTGTCATGAAGGCTATGCTTACCAATTGTATTTCCAAAAATGTCCTCCTTCCCTAGTTTTGCGTTGAAATCGCCAAGAAAGATTTTCACGTCGTGTCTAGGGCACTGCTCATATGTTTCTTCGAGGAGCTCGTAGAAGCAATCTTTGGAATTGTCGTCTTTCTGTTCTGTGGGGGCGTGAGCGCGTATAAGGCTAATGTTGGCGAATTTTCCCTGATGCCAATGGTCATTTTATGCTGACTTACTGCATTTTTGGCTGATAACATTATCCCTGAGTCTGCCTCTAACGACAAATCCCCACCCAAATGAGCGTTGTTTCTGTTATCTTAAGGAGTCATCATAGTAGATGTCGCAGTTTTTCATCTTCTTTATTCCTTGCCCATTCCATTTCACTTCTTGGATGGCAGTTATGTCTGCTTTACAGCAGTCTTTGGGCTTTCATATATTTCCAGCTGATCCGAATGTTTTTGCCCTTTTTGCGTTACACAAAAGTATAAGCCACCAATCCATAGTTTGCGACTGAAAAATGGTGTGCTTCACTTTTAGTTACTAAGCAGTCTCAACAGAGTTTCAATGTAACACTCAAACACGAATTTAAACAATTCAGTAACTTCCACCTATTGCAACTTCTGCGTGATTTAGGAGCTACTTTATTCTGACACATTTTGGAAAACAGAATTGCAACTCTGATGAAACCAAAAGAATCTTCACCTTCGATATTTCGGCTTTCGGGGTAACTGAACAGTGTCAGGGTAACTGCTGGGAGGAAAACCGGGTTATAAAAGCAAATCATATCTCCGTCTTCAGCGATTGTTAAAAAACGAACGATGGGGCTTGGGTCAGGCATCATTTCAGATTACTTTTATTTAAATAGATCAATAAAGCTCCTCGACTTTTGCAGTGTCTTCGAAGCAGAAGACTTGCAGTCAGTGAAGCCACAAAACTTCTGGCTACCCAAAATTTGATAAAAAAAAATATTGGCGTCTTCTTAGAAAGTCAGGCGGCCATTAAAGCTATATCATCCATTGTCACAAAATCCAAATTAGTAGAAAGCTGTCGCAGTAAACAAGGACTGCTGAGCTCAACGAACGCCGTAACTTTAATTTGCGTTCCACTGCTTCGTTAAATAACCGGTATTGAAACGGTTTCTTAAAATAATTTTACCATTTTTATTGCCATATATCACACACATCTTTTACTCTATATTAACAACTAGTATCTTTCCCGATCAGTGGAAAATGGCCAAAATTTTTCCAATTGCTTAAGGTGCAAATGACTTCAGGCCGATTGCAATACTTTCCTTTCTATCTAAAGCTTTCGAAAAAATCCTTAAAATTCAGATCAACAATTACCTTCTGAATAATAACATGCTATCACCGCAACAATCCGGTTTTAGGGAAAAGCATAGCTGCTCCACAGCTTTGATTAATGTAATCGAGGATTTACGTAGATAATGCCATAGATGACGGAAACACTTCGTTTCTTATTTTACTTGATTTTTCAAAAGGCATTCGACACAGTTGATCATGTAAACCTTTGCAAAAAGTTATACCGTTTGTACAAATTTTCCACTTCGACTTTAAAACTAATCAATTCATATTTAACTGGGAGAAAGCAAGCTGTATCTTTCAGCGGAAAATATTCTAGTCTTCTCGCCACCTCCAGAGGGGTCCCACAAGGATCAATTCTTGGTCCTCTCCTGTTTTCCCTCTACAAAAATGAACTTCCTCAAATTGTCCCCGGGTCCACAATTCAACTTTATGCCGATGACGTTCAATTGTACAAAAGTTGTCCACTTGGATTTATAGAAGATACAGTAACAACTATAAATGAGGATTTAGAACAGATATTTACGTTTGAACAAAATAATGGTCTCTTTCTGAATTCAAGTAAATCCAAATGTCTCGTAATCTCCAAAAAAAATTAGATCTGTCATATTTTCCACAAATTTTTCTCAACGGGTCTGTAATTGAATATGTTGAGACTGCAAAAAATCTTGGAATGATTTTTAATAGAAACTTAACTTGGGATACACACATTAATACGTTTGTGGGAAAAGTATATGGTGTGTTCCGCAATTTGTGGGCCACGCATCACTTCACCCCGCTAAGAACTAGGCTTATGCTTGGTTATACCAATACTTACATATAAGTGTGAGATTTTCTGCAACCCTGACAGTCGAAGCCGAAGAAAGCTAAACGTTGCTTACAACAGTATAGCAAGATATATATACGGTCTTAAGAGATATGATAGGATATCATTTTATTCAAATTCAATATATAACATAACATTTGATAATCTCATTCGTTTAAGAACCCTTATTTTACTGCACAAGATAATTCAGACATATCAACCTTCATATCTTTATAATAGATTGCCAATATCTTTATCTATTAGGTCGTATCATTGAGTTTGTATACATAGAGGAACCACGCTAGCTTGCGTTAAGACGTCGGTAGATGTCACCAAGTGAATAAAATCGGCATTTGAAATTTTTGGGGGGATGCTCTCCACAGAAATTTGACTAAAAAAAAGGCAGCAGAAAAGGGAAACAGGGAAAACGTCATGGGAATGGAGAAATGCACAAGAAAACTGTTGCTTTGAAATTTCAAATGTCGATTTATTTACTTGGTGACATCTACCGACGTCTTAACGCAAGCTAGCAAGGTTTCTCTATGTATACAAACTCAAAGGTCGCATCAACTTATTCAATTTCGCTTTACATGCCTAACATCTGAACGCCAGTTCTTCATTAATGCTACTCGCCTATGGAACAACCTGCCTCCTAATATGAAGCGAATTGGAAACTACCGGAGTTTCAAAACGAACTTAGTGGCACATTTAGCCCATAATTAAAATTTCAGACTGAAATTGATTATGTAAGTAAGGTTTCTTACCCAGAGTAATGAATATAAGAATAAAATGATAACAAAATTTCAAAAACAACTTATGAAACAGACATGTTATTGTAAATAATATACATGAATGAAGTGTTAATTTGAATGTTTTTGATCAAATGTAATTAAAAATAACTCTTAATCGCTTTTAATCAACTAATTGTTTATTATGTTAGCTTAGAATAATTGTAATCTTCCATGAAACTTGTATTAGTTTATAAGATATTGTATCTTACAATGCAAGTATACAAATAAAATAAAATAAATAAATAAAATCGGGTCAAAGAAGAAATTAGAATCCAACGAAAGTTTTAAGTTTATAACAACAGCCAATGACAGGTGTTCATCTTTAAAAACATGCCTTGTTTTTGATATTTCCAATATAAAAACTGAAAGCCTGCTCCAGCTTAACAAACTTCTACTCTGTCCGTTGATTGACATTCTCACGGGTCACAACTCATTAGGTAACCATATCATTAGAATGGGCATCAGGATATTCGAACTATGTAAGAGGATGCCAGGACGAAGAGTGAAAGGAAGTATCATTCCTGGGAGTGCCGTAGCTTTGCCCACACTGGAAAAAGCCTTCGGGCAATACAAAACGACATTTCTAACCTCCCACTGAACAGAATCCCCAAATTCATTCAAAGCTCCAAATGTTTCAGTGCCCCCACTGACTCAGTAGCCAACCCAACTCGTGCGACCCAGTCGTGCTTATTTTTTTTCACTTATTTTTTTAAACTATAGTTTATCGTTTTCATATTAATTTTGAATTGCTTTCAAATTATAATAATCTAACCAGCATTGGATGCGGTTCATAGAATCGTTTGAATTATTATCAATTATGAAAATAATTTAAGTGGGCGTAAATGGGAAATTTTGTTAAACTTGTAAAATGCATTGCATTTGAATTGAATTTAATTATTTCTGATTCATGGGCCAATACAAACGACGGGAAGGATTAATTTGTACGAGGATGCAGCTTACTGAACCATAAAGTTAATTAATTTTTTCCCCCAATCAATCAGCAAGCTGTCATAATCGAATGTTCGTACATAACCAACTGCATCACCATCGTTCGAATGCTGTCGTTGCGGAAAATCTACCAATGGGACTATAAAGTTTGCACCAGCAAGCACCATAAGCAAAATTTCCATTGGATCATCCCAATCAGCAGTTTGAATTTGCATCAGCCAAAGTCATCATCAAACAATTTCCAACTTGACTGCACATCAAACAAGGATTCGTTCTTATCCTTATATTGAAGTTGAGTATAGTCGCATCCTTGGGATAGGCATCAACTGCATTTATGTGTATTTGCCAATCACAAATTGATTTCCAATTCAATTTGGACCTTCATTTTCCTTCATTTTTCAAAGACAAACCAAACACATATCATTTTGAGAGCTAAACTTTAACTGAAGCTTATAAACCTTACCTCCCGCACATGGTCGGTTGGGTCGCAGTGTATCTATCTTGAAATGAATACGTCAAGGAGAGCAATCGAGAATCGAGTAGACCTTCCTTTTCAGTGAAGGTTTGGTTAGGCAAATACAGTTGACACAGATAATGTTTATTTCCTTTTGTTCCAAGTGACAAAGATCGAACAACACCGAAAGAGGACGACCAAAGAACCAACGCAACCAACGACAAGGACTTTTGTGAACGTTGCAGGATAATTTACGAATAAATGGTAACTCAAACGTTGTGATTTTGCGTGTTTCTGTGAAATCTGATTGCTGCTGTGTGTGCTCCTAAATCGAAGCCTATTAAGTTTTAAGTGAACTAAGTCCTTCTAAGCAAATGGAATTTATCGCCTCTTCAGCGTGTACAAACTGCACTGCTCGGACAAGCATTTCATTTTCAATGGAACTGGAAGCCTACTCTTGCTTTTTTGATATTTAATTTTTGATTTTCAATGGATCCGGACAGGGCCGCACTCACATAATTTTATTTCTTGGGTGGGTCATGCACTTAGTTCTCTTAAGGGCATCCTTTTTTAGTGTTCCTAGAAACATATGATGTTCAAAGGAATATTATCCTTGTGCCCTCATTAGCTGCCAACAGGTCCTTGCGTAAAAAAGGTTTTTTCATCCTCAAAAACTTCGCCTAATAAGCCTTTAAGTGAGTTCAGCCCCGCTGGCCAACACTTTGATAAAGAAAATAAGATCCTTTTCGTCCACTCAAGGGAAAATGGTTTCATGGCATTGGCTCTTTTGATGGTTGGTGTTGGTGATGGTGTTAACTTTGTCTTTTGTTATTCAAGCGCCTGAATACGTGTTACTGATGTATGTATAATGGCCATACACAGTATCTTTGATATATGACTGTTGTTGGCCTGTACATGTTTGGAGTATAAATTTCCAGAAAAGGATGACAAAAGGACTGTCTGTATTGGAAAAGTAGATTAGGTGTAGGCGTTTTGGGCTTTTGTTTTCTATTCTCTGTTTTCTGTTTTCTGTTTCCAGGGAGATTTGCAAACATTTTGTGTTTTGCCCGTCGTCATTAAAAGGGTTGCTTTGATTTATTTGCAGAGCTCTTTGTTACATCAACCCTAAGTATACGTTACGTGTGTCCGGAGAAGAATGGAGTCAGGGACGGTTTGAGTTCTTCGCAATCGAACAAATGCACTAATTTAATGCTGATGCAGGAGTAGTTTGGTTTTGTTTTTTAATACATTTTTGACACTTTCGGAAAAGCAAAAGGTGAAACTCTGTGAATCTTTTAATTTATTAGCGTCACTTCCTCTTTTACGCACTGTGTTGATCCAGGTCCTGGGTCAAACAAGAGATGAAAGGGATGTATATGAGACTGGCACTGTAATTCAGCGTTTTGAACGAGATTTGGAGTAGCTAGTTGGAATGTTGGAAGTATGACTGAAGAACTGATGAGAAGGAGGCAAAAACAAAATGGTGGAAAACTGGGAAAAGGAAGCTTTGGACAAAAGCCTACAAGCTGTTCTACTATGATAAGTAAATTGGAATCTCAAGGATTATCATCCTTGCGGAAGAGCCATTTGATGACCATTTCGAAGTCTAGTGACCTTCTGATGTCTCTGAAGATGATTGTGCAAAGAATGGTGGGGAATATTGTCGAAACATATGTTCCCCAAACGAATGCGAGCAAGTGAGAAAAGATGCATATTGGTTTTTGGTTTTCACAATCCTCTCGAAAGACGAGTTTTTGTTCGTTGGCAGAGATTTCAAGGAACATTTTGAGAAGACAAACGAAGATCATGAGGACTGCCATGGAGCTAGGGGATACGGTGCCAGAATCCCACCTGGGGATTATATTCTTAGCATGTGCAAGTCACATTGCCTTTTAGTTTAAATACCTTCTCTTCAAACAAGGCCAACACCTTACCATCCACAGCAGTAAGGGAAATGAAACCAAAATTGACTACCATTTAGTAGAGAAACATGTGGAGTGAAAGACTATAAAGCGATACTGGGTGATGCGTTCTACAGCCCAGCAACACCGTCCTATGCAAGCATAATTCTTCATGGAGGTGGTGAATAAAATAAAGCAAACAAGAGCTGCTAGGGTAATGATGTAGTGCCACTTAGACAATGGACTGGCACTGGGCAAGCAATTCATTTTGAATATACAAAGTTTACTGTGTAGCATCATCAACACAACTCAAAATGGAAAGAGGCACATCACAAAATATGTGGAGTTGTCTACAACAAACTCGTTTAGAGAGATCCAAATCATTGCCATTGGGGTTTGAAAGGGACGCTACCAACGAGACAAAGAAACATATTGGTGGAGTGATGAAGCTAAAGCAGTTATAAGTAAGAAGGAAAAGGCTTTCAAAGCGTGGTCACTCAGTACCACTCAGGTAATAGAGATAAAAAAGCATATCTCTGGATGAATTACATCAGAAGTTGCAAGAAAGAACCAGGGAGACCAGGGAGTGTGCTCCAAGCACATAGGACACGCATTGGTAACTGGAAGAGGTCTGTGCGGCTGCTGATGCAAAACCAAGCTATTGAAGAAAAACGACGAAAAAACTTGTACAAAGGGGCAACTATCTTCAAAATAGCCGTTCACAGAAGTAGGAATGCTCTGGAAACTTGTTCGGGTGAATTTCAAGGACAGCTTCTTATGAATGACTGCAAAATTCTGCACTTGTAGTGACAGCATTGTGTTAGCCTATTGGATTAACAGTTTCCTCGAAAGCACTTTCCAGAAGCTGAACCTAACCTCACAAAAGTACCCGACACTTCAGTTCCAGAAGAAGTTAGTGAAGATGAAGTCAGTGAAGCAACCTAGAACCTAAGAACTCCAAAAAATGCGAAGGTGCTGGGCCAAGAATACCACATTAGTTTTGGAAAAGTTCTAAGGGAGCTAAGGATTCCCATCTAAAAGCTTACAGGAAGTGATAGTATGCCTAAGCAACGGAGCCGAATGCGGAAAATAATAAAGCCAATGCGGGTTTGTTACTGTCAAGTTAACAACTGATGCAATCTAAACTTTAAGGATCCAAATGGAAAAACATCATGTCTCCTTAGAAGACTTGCATGTTGTGTAGTTTAGCTTCCGAAAAGCGCTCGATCGACCACAAGAGATCTAATATATGTACATAGGTGTTCCTCAGACAATGACGAGTTCCACAGACCTACATATGTGCGCGGATGAGCAAGGATATTATGTATGAAAGAGAAGTGACGAAGGTAAGACGTTCAACTAGAGTCACCGAAGCATTCCAAATCACAGCAGGTGTACACCAAGGGAGGGTCTGTTACTGTAGCCATCTGCTGGAAGATAAGGTACAGAACACCAAATCAACTATTCCTTGCTGACGATGGGAACAATGTAAGTGAGGATTCAACACCCCTGCAATAAACACTTAATGCATTGGTAAGAGTTTGAAGGTGGTTGCCCGTTTACAGACAAGCCTATCCGTAAAAAATGTAAAAAAAAAAATATAAATATCAATGTGGTATCCATGGTGTAATTTTTAGCATGTCTGCCTGTTCATCCAGAAATTTGTGGTTCGAATGCCAACAGAGACAAAAATTTGCTCCACGGGTATCGTCATACGCGAGGAATTGGCAAGTCCTCCGATCGTAGACTCATTGCCAAGAATAGCGCCTCCTCGATTAGCCGTTCGAAACCTGCAGAAAATTGTAGGCCCCTTCCAGTCCGTCACAGGGCATGATTGTGAGAAATGCGATAGGCCCTGGAGCTGCTCGCTCTGTTGCGCTACTCTATCTACTTTTTTTTATCAATGATCAATAAAGAAGCAAATCATCGAGCAAGCGAAGAGTTGATGAAGTTTCTAGAAAACTTCGGCACCTTCTGTAATACGAAATGCCCCATAAGCTGAAGAAAAAACTTAAGGTCCCTATTATGAGTAGCAAATCGAACGTTCGATTGGAAGCGAATGTTTTTGCGAGCTTCTTTTATAGCGGTATTATAGGTTGTAGAAACAATAACTTTTTAGAAAACTTTTTTTTTCGACGTTTAAGGTATGTAAGATAAGAGAATGGACAAAGTTTAATGATAATAATCCAATAAATGAGTTTCTCTAAAACATTCGCTTCCAGTCGGACGTTCGATTCGCTACTCATAATAGGAACCTAACTCTGTGGTTGTGCATCCAGCGCTGTGATACACATCACAATGTTGGACAATGGACAAGGTACAAAAAGATTGAAGGTAAGTTGACTCTTGACTGCAACTGAAATAAAAACGCTTCGTATGGCATCAAAAGTGACAAAGCTTGGCCGTATTAGAAATACCAATATCCCTGAACCCTGGAAAACTTCACGTAAAAGATAGGTCTCTCATGTTCAAAGAATAATCCAAATATCCTCGGTATGCGTGCTTATAAAAAACATCAAAAATCAAAATGGCTGATACTATTGCCGCGTCACCTGCAATTGTTGCAGGAAAAAAACCTAAAAAGCCACAGCCAGTGGTTCGAAAAATCAAAATCAGCTCAAACTCATCCTCCTACATAGCAAATAATGTTCGATGCTGCCATCAAAACATTGAAAGAACGTAGTGGTTCGTCCCTTTTGGCAATCAAAAAATATACTGCCGCAACATATGAAGTTGATGTTCAAAAGTGGGCTCCATTTATTAGAAAATATTTAAAAGGTGCTGTAGTGAGTGGTAAATTAGTGCAAACTAAAGAAAGGGAGCTGCCGTTCTAGTCAAATTGTCCGCTTCGGCAGGAACCAAAAGCTAATTGAATTGAACAAGAAGAATGCAGCCGCTAAGCTAAAATCTGATGCTACCAGTGACAAAAAAGTGAACAAAGTTGCCGGTGAAAAAATAGCGAAATAGCTGCTCTTGCTCCTAAAAAAAGTACTGAAAAAAAGAAAGAAGAAAATCAAAGGCTCCTTCTCATAAACCAAAAGTGCCAAAAACTAATTCTGTAGCTGAGCCAAAGAAAGCGATTGCTCCTAAGAAAGCCAAGAAGTAATTTTAATGTAAAAATGAAATTAAAAATAAAAACCTACAATTATTTATTAGGTTTTTTGTTTCCGTTGGTTTTTTTTATTTTTTTCAAATTTCGCCTGTCATAGCTGTTCCTTCTTTCTTGCCAATATTTCTTATTAAATTCGTCATTTTTTTTTTCCGGGGCATTTCCGTTTGTGTTTGGTTTCTTTTTTTCGGTTCTCTTCTTTTTGGGTTCTCCGGAGTTTTTTGAAACTTTCCTAGCAATGATTCACTAAATGAAAAAGATATAAAAATATAAATATAATTTCAATATTTTTGAAAAAAATAGAACTACTTACATTTATCTTTTTTATACTGAAAATTTAACAAAATAAAATGTAAATATTCCTAAGCTCGTTCCTCCTAAGCTCGTTCATAAATAATATAATCAAAATGAATATATCGCACCCTCAGTGGAAAAGAGCGATAAATCGAAAAATAAGAAATTAATTAGATGGCAAACTTCACACACACACTGAAACTGCCTACAAGCTCTACTACTTTGAGTACATCTTCCACCATTGACTTTACACAAAAAGAAAAAAATATTTTCTGAAACTAAACAGAAAGTCTATCTATGTATGAAAAAGTAAAAATATAAAATGAATGAAAAGATTAGTAAACATTTTTAACAGTCAAAACTCAACAAACAAAATATACCCTCAAATGCATTAAATTAAATTATTTGTCAAACAATCAGAAAATACAAAAATAATTGAGTTGAATTGAGTCTATTCAAAATTTTTTTTTGAAAATTGGATCTTTAATTCGACTATCATCACTATCCATTAAATTATTTTTGTTTTTAAAATCATATGTAACTATGTAAAAAGATTCAAAAGCTTCTACATAGTTCGTAATTACTATTTACATTTTTAATTAATTTTAGATTTTGTAAACTATAGCTGTGACTATTTTCTAGTATTTATGTTCTGCAACACTTGACATTTATATTGAAGATGTGCAAAATGTTGTTTATCTTTTTAGAATATGTAGGTCTTCTTGTCTGTCGTCCGTCTTATAAATTCTTTTCTGCACTCGTTGCATCCAATAGAATGAATTCCTGATTTTAAAGTTGTTCAATTTTATCTTTAGATCCTCCTATCAGATTTTTTTTTCCGCACTCACTCACTTGGATATTATTTTTATTAAAAATATTTTTTAGCTTCGATGTTATTTCTGGATAAGAATAAAGTTTTGAATATTTCTTTTCTTCATTTCTTTCATATTCATTCCTTATTAGATCTAAAGTTGTATGATTTCTCAATTCTTGTTTTCTTCTATGTGCAATTGTTAAATTTTCAATAAATTCTTCAGTATATCTTATTAGTATTAATTTGGCTATATCTTTAATTTTTTGGTTCTCTTTTATTTCTGTTTCTGTATTCATAGGAATATCCAGAGCTCTAAAAATCATCGAGTGAAACGTTGTTATGTATTTTATGTTTAAAGGAGTGGAACGAATCTGAGGTAATGTATCTCAGAGTATTCGTTGGTTTGCTGTAGATATCAAATTCAAAATTGTCTCCATTTCTAGTTATGTATGTATATTTAAATACAGAAAATTTAGTTTGACTTCAATGTCTTCTTCATTTATTTATTCAGTTCTATTTAATTCGTTAATGAACTGACGGAGCTCATGTTTTTTGACATACATATATCTTAAACAAATTCTTGGAAAATTTACTTGACTTTTCATTTCTTTATGTTTCTATATGCGACATAAATAAATTTGCTAAAAACGGGCTCATATGTGATCCTATATCCAGCCAAATTTTCGTCTGTCATTAAACTGCAACCAATTTTCATCCATGCACAGTTTAGTAAGTAAGTTTACTTCTTCTGGCTTCGCTTAAAAGCATTTCTCTCTAGCCAATTTCTCAGAATAATTAAAGTTTCATCAATTGGAACATTTCTATATGATAAAACGACTAGAACGAAACTTGAATTTCGTTGCTAGTTGCAAATTTGATTGGGAAATTATTCAGTCTTTCTAATAACCAATATTCAAGTATTGATAATATTGATCGAGTTGTTGATGTAACTGGTAGTATTTCTTTTCCTGATTTATGAAATTTCAACTGAAAATATAATTGTGGTTAAATTGGTGTTGAAACATTTAATTTCTTTGATAAAGTAGGATCATTAAAAACTTTTACTGCTTCTCATTCCTGGTAAAGGATTAAAAACTACTTCTCCATAAGATCCAGTTCATATAAATTGTTCAATATATTCTTGTTTATCAACTATTACTATATTATTGCTCTTATCAGCTTCACTGAAGATAACTGAAGTTTTCTTTTCTTTTAAACTTTTCGCTGCTACTCTAAAATATTTAATTTTGGCAGTCATGTTCGTTAGATCATTACAATGAATTCTATCTACAGCTTCAGACCTTACTCTAGCTTTATCATCAGGATCATTGAAATGTTTCAGAGCTGTTTCAATGTTAATCAAAACACTTTCCATAGATTTTTCTTTTGTTAGTTGCAAAGCAAAATTTAGTCCTCTGTTAAGTAGTTCCAATTCATTTGTTGTAAATTCCAAACTTCAAAAAATTTTTACAAAATCTTCTACTGGGTCTATTTCTTTAAAAATCTTCTTTTGCTCATAATGATTGACTCTACTTATTAAAATATTGAATTTTTAAATTAAGATTTATTTTTTCTTACCGAATTTACAGTCAACTGTATCTTGAACATGTTTAATAAACGTATTTGTGGTCCATAATAATCGGTCGAATCCTCTGGAACTCCGGAGACATACAAGTCGGTTAGCCATAGAATTGGCCTGCCTACTCCTTCTACATCGATTTTCGAATTATACTAAATCGTTTTCAAGTCAAGTTTCGATTGTTAAAAGAAATGGAATGGGCTTTTGGTCTTTAAATTCTTTGAACTGAAATTTCACTACACAATTTGTATATCATCCCTGGTTCTGTCAATTTGAAAACAACGGCCTTTGATGCATAAATATGACGTCCCAACATTTAATTTAGATCCGAAATGTAAATTCATACATTTACCAACATTTTCTTGTACTGTATTTGATTTCAATTATACTTTAAAGATCCGCTAACACCAAAATTCCCAATTTATACAATTCCACCTAACGCTAAAATGATGATCATTGGTTTTATATCGCGATGAACTACTTCCAGCTCATGGATAAATACTGAAGCTTTTAATTAAGCAAACAAAAAAGTTAGTAACTTATTAATCAATTGATTTTTTCAAGATTATACCTTCCACTACCTACTTCTCTAGCTAATTCCAAATTACCTCGCCCGCAGAATTGTCTTATTATCCAGAAATGGGGTCCTTCGCAAACTTAATGACATTTCGGTTTTGGCACGCTTGCATCATGGCGATTTCATTCAAAGCATGAACCATTTTGGATCTTCCTTGGTTTAAAATAGGATTTTTATGGCGCATTTTTATTGCTTCTCTTTGCAAGAAGCAATGAAGACACTACCAAAAGCTCCTTTCTCTAACCTTGGCAAGAACATTAACGTCAATTCTTTTCCTACAGGCCAACCTGTTGAACAACTTGAGGTGGTAGCTCTTGATGTAGAAACCATGTCACTGAAAGATACAGGTGATTGAAATATGTACATAAGTCAAATTTTAACAAACAGTAAGAAATTACATTTGAAAAATATCCAAATAGAAGCAAAGAACTTGAATTTGTTTTAATGATTTTAATCGAATGAGACTTAAACTGAGAGTGAAACAGGAATTTTTAATCTAAGAAGACATGATTTTCGTTTTGGAGAATAAAAAGATTCAAAGTGTTTTTCTCCGGGATCGATTTAAACATCAAAAAAACAAAAACAATAGCAGAATGGAACATTATCTTTAATTAACTTGGACAATGTGTTTAACATTATTTAAACGTAAACACGGGATCATCAGGAACAAGAAAGGGCACCTAGGAATTCAATGAACGATTTTTAAAATTCTTTCAATATTATGAAGCTACATTATCCCTTAGTAACGTAGACGATAGCTTATCCCTATAATCTTTACGGAAAAAGGAACTGGAAGAAGAACGGGAACTTAAAAGTCACTAAACCGATTTAGCAAATTCTTTCATCAGTATAATGAGGAATGATAACTAATGAAAATAAGTCAACTTGTAGCAGGATTTAGATTGTTTAGAATAGTTTAGCTTATTTCGTGAATGCTAAGAACCTGTAGAATACAACATCTCGTAATGTATTGAGTTATAAGCTAATTTTACAGAAAAGAGCCGGATGGAGAAAGTGTTTATCAAATTTAAAAACTTTAAATTAAGAAGAAAATTTGAATTTAAAGCTTTTATCTTCTTTTAGAGACATTTGACAGAAGAGTTTTCGGGTTTTTGAAAATAATAGCATCCCAACGCTGCTAATTATTACTCGAGGTATATCAAACAATGAGAATCAACAAGAACTCTTTCTTCTTCTTCTTTTTCATTTTCGGCGTTACGAGTAGTGATCTTGAAGCGATCACAACTCTCCCACTTTTCTGCTTCACACTAGTGATCCGCGTGTGGGGTACGCCGCGTTGACCTCAGAAATCGTCGGCAAGCCTCCCGGTTTTGGATTGTTCCATGTCTGAGGCCAACCAAATGCTGCTGTTTTTGCATTTGCTTGTACCAGGAGTGTTTTGGCCTGCCTTTTCTTTTTCGTCGCGAATTTGTTGAAACGTTGTACGATATTGCCTTTTTGACGGGGTTCTGCGGATCTCTCCTTTGAACATGACAATACCAACTGAGCCGGTCGTGCTGAATTTTGTCCAAGATGGTACTTTTGACATGAAGGCTTCCACGGATCTTAGTACTTCTAATTCGATCAAGCTTTGTTACTCCTGCTGTCATCCGAAGCATCTTCATTTCATCTTCATTCATCTTCATTTCAATCAACAAGAACTCATAAAACAAATATCGTCTAATCAAATGTACTTAAAAGGTGGTTGCCTATAGGAAAAATCAGTTCTTGTAAGAACTCCAAACCGGTAAGGTCAATACTTCAATGAGCTGGGGATCTTTCGGGATTTTGTCCCTTTCCCGCTCAAATCGTGCCGGCTTACAATCTCCCGTTGGTCGTATCCATTGTTTGCTCCGTAAGGGTGAAGTTGATAATGGCACTTTAACCGCCGCCGAAATGCCCCAAACAAACTTTTTTTCAATAAAAAACACAAAGCTTTTTTTGTAATTAATAAGGAATTATTGATTTAAAGAAAAATAGTCTGCATTTAGAGTTGCTAATGACGACATTACATAGTGCCTCAAATCGAGATCTGACAAGATCCTACTCTAGTCTAGTTCTAAACAGAACAATTAACATTGAAACATCTTCCGCCTACCCGATAAGTTCAACAAGGACCCGAGGATTTGTGTTTCATGTATTTGGACAAAACAGTGCATAAAGCCTTTTTGTGTCAGTGTGAAAATAAGCGAACTATAAAAAAGATCGAATTTGTGCATTCCGATGTGTGTGGTCTGTGGTCCCACGCGAACTCAATGGTCAACCAAAGCCAAATATTTCATCACATTTATTAGTGACTACTCCCGAAGAATATTTGAGTGTTTTAAGAACTCAAAGAAAAAAATTTAATCTTTTTTTCAAAATTTTGACTTTGAAACTTGATTATGCCAAAACTAAATATTCACTAAATTAACTTATACTAAAATGCCACTTAAAGAACAAAGTATTGGCTATCAAAAAACTAAGCTATGTATAGGGTGGCTCTACAGTCTGGGTGCCCCGGGGCCCATCGCATCCACACAGCCAATGCATAGTGAGAAATGTAGGGGGCTTACAATAAGTGCCGATTCCGAACGGCTAATAGTCAGCACTTTTATTGGCAGTGAATTTACTATTGGGGGACTTGCCAATTCTTAGCGAAAGGTCTTACCCGTGGAAAAATATTTTTGCTTTTTGTTGGGATTCGAACCACGAACTTCCCACTTAACAGGCAAACATGTTAACCATCACGCCACGGGCACCAATATTTTTTACTTGCGATTATAGGTATACTATAAGGCAAGTTTTGCAATAGTGTAGGTAAAAAGTTTTGAGATAAAAATTAAGCACTACATTACGATGAAAGGGGATATGAGGAAAGTGGGCCCTGCAATTCTGTCTGTCTGTTCGGCAGTTCGTATATTGATCTTCAGCCAGAGCCGCTTTACCGATTTTCTTCAAATTTTGCAGTTGGTGTCTGTGGAGCAGTCTTCAGAGGGAATTGAGTCTCTAGGTCTTGAAATAACGGTGCATGCCATATAATCTTTATGATAGTACTTACTTTTCACGAAAACGGCTCCAATGAATCCGATCAAATTTTGTGTGAAGGATTAGTTTCGGGGTGTCTTTCTTACGAGGTCAAAATATTTTTTGGAAAAAGTCTAAAAACAATACCCCTCATAGTACCGTTCTTTTAAAACCGACTTTTTGTTAAAGGCTTACCCGATTCTGATAAAATGAAAAATAATAAAAGAAGTCCTTGGTGGTTTAAGAAAGGTTGTGAATCAACATTTGAAAAATTCTAGTTTTTGAAATTTATTTTTTTGAATATTTTCAAAAGTATGTCTCTGATTTTTTTTTAATTTTTGTCGAAACATCTTCTGCTAAGGTCTTAAAACTAGCATACTTGATTTTAAAAAAACTCATTTTCTTAAGAAGTGTAAATTTAGAAACCGGTTCTTAAAATAACTGCTCAAACGATTTTCATTATATTTTCAGTGTTTATATTATGTATTCAAAACTGCTAAAAAGTGCCGCTTTTAGATTTTCGCTAAAACCCTTTGAAATATTGAATTTAATTTTCTCCCAATATTTTTTGTGATTTTATTCCATTTAATAATAATTAATGTGTGGTTAGGAACCTTGTACCACCAAATGTATTATGGTGAGCGCAAAACCTTGTACTCAGCCTCAAGACTTTGATACTGTACTTAGCTCACAATCGCATGCTCGTGCGACCCAGTCGTGCCCATTTATCAAATGAATTATTATTAATTATTCTCCGACTCGTAATTTGTGGATTCTTATGAATTTCTATAACTTTAGACAGCAACTCACTAAATCGGCACAAATCAATATTCACTTTTTGGAAAACTGAATGTCGCTTTGGTTCAAAGAAACCTTTCTAAAAAGTTTCTCAAGTTAAATGCCAAAGAGCTCAAATTAAAATGGGATTAAGGTTGTTTGAGCAAATAGAAATTTTTTTCAAAGTTCAATCCCATGTACAAAAATCTACAAACAAAGATTAAACTCAATAATGAACGTAATATTTGCTGGTTTTAATTTCATTTTATTTGACACATTTACCCATTGATAAACAAAAGGCAAAAGAATTTAAGCAAATGCTGTTGAAAATCTTATAGACATCAAATCCTTTTTAACTAATCGACGCACGTGTCAGACGCACGTCTTAAGCAAATCAAATAAGTAAGCTTATACATATTTATAATGTCTTCCTATTAAAACTCTTTTAACAAACAAGTATAAATGTATCTACATCCGACTTGCCGAAGGCGCGCATTACAAAACGTTTTATATGAAAACTCATATCGCCATTATATTTACATCAATCGTTGCCGGTAGATAAATAAAAAAAAGATGGAAATTCTTTTACTTTCTTCGTCAGACACGAAAATGCCTTGAAGTGCTATACGCTAATAAACTGTCATAGGTTATCCTCCTCATAACAGACGCACTTGCAATCCCTTGAATCGTGCTTCAGGGCCAACCAAGACTCAGTGTCATCTCATTCTCATCTGTTGCTGCATGCAATTTCTTAAGCAAAATAAAATGAGATTGCACTTATCCATAAACGTACTCGTAAGTATGTCGGTATTCTAAATATGAAAATTCTGCAAATATCCTGAGCTCGGTAGGTCCACCCACTCCACGAACAGGAACACACACACGTTTGTGTTAATCGGAACACACATTTCACAAATGTACAATATGCCGCGACGACGATGGCGACGGAAGAAAATCTTAAACGAGATTGAAGAAAAGATGAAGGATTTTCATGGCGCTTAGTGTACGGCTGTATCCTTCGGCTACTTCTGATACTCCCACATTATACTGACATTTCAGTAGACTTTTGTTGTTGCTTGCAGCACAATGTGTAATTCTTAAAAAAAAAACATTTGAATAACAATGTGAGCATAGATTTGTATAAGACAAAAACAAGAAGAGCTGAGACTTACAAATATAATATTTGAATACTCGAACTATGTCGCATAAACTTGCCCAATTAGCTCTAAATAAATGCGCTTACTCACCAAGCATAATGTCAGATGACTTCATTCGAGGTGAATTTTTTTTCATAATTAACGCGCACATTAAGGGGCTATGAATACTCTTATAATGATGTAAGACACAGTGCGAGTAATTAGGAAAATAGGAGGGGATTTTAAAGGAGACAACGATGCACTTTGCTTTCAAACCTTTGTGAATCGTAATCAGGGAAAAAACAGAGTCAGGTAGAGCATTCCACGTTCGGGTGGTGGGACTAAAAATTGAATCTCTATACTTTACTGTACGACCGAAGTTGGGCTCAAGATCAAACTGAGCATTCCTAGCGAGGCGGGTGTTGCATTTAACTGGCTATTTCACTAGAGCACTGTTTGTAGAAAAAGCAATAAAAGAGACTGAGACAAGTGACTTTTTGACGATTCAAGAGAATGAATCGATTCTGCTATTGAATTATCACCTATCAATCTTAACGCTCTTTTTTCTATCCTATCAAATTGACGCAAAGATGAGCACTTGACCAGATATGACAGTTATACTCCAGTTTAGGGCAGATGAAGGCCTTATAAATTGTAGCCAAATAGAAGGGACGAAGAACTTGAATAAGTTTTTTTTAAAGCTGATCCTTTGAATTGTATATTTGATTAGAATTTCGTTTATAATTAGGTTCGTTCATTGAAGCCTAAGGGTCACCCTGTGGTCGCTACAAAATGTTTTTTGAAGAACTTCAACTCGCCTTGAATGTCAAACTTAGTGTTTTTTTAGCCCTGGGCTTGACTTGGGTTTGCCATCAACTTGACCTATGTTTTTGTTGGGGCGAGTTAAGAGCTGTCAAATGGCATATATTTTTATTCAAGTGACAGGGATATGTGGTGATTTTGTGGTTTATCGTTTTTTGAGGACTGGAGAACTCAGGTTTTTTTGTACACTTCATAGGATTGTGAAGCAGACTTGGGTTAACAATGGGTATAGTTCAACGAACGAATGTATTAATTTGATTTGATTTTTGTAATTGAAGTCTATTTAGATAAGAAAATAGATCAACAGTAATAAGTTATGTTTGGTATCAACAAACAAATATGTACGCTGCTTATTGATCAGTGCTGAACTTTTCTGTCAAATTGCAGAATTGTTTTTTATTCTATGTATTATAAATGAGGGCTCGTAGAAGGACCTATTGGATTCATTTTTTTGAATACCTACATACTTGAACGATCTCCTTTTCTACATTAAATTGAAAACAGCTGTGAACTATATAAGTTCATCATTTAACAGCATTAAAAATTATGATTGCTAAACGATAAGAGATTTTTTATAGACTTTCTTTGTGATTGAAATGTTTCTGATACTGAAAAAATAATCAGCCAATGTTTATCGTAGCCCCATTATTTGTCTTCGCTCCGGGCTCGTTATTTTTGATTTTTGATTTGCATCTAGGCAAAACGCAAATTTTTGTAATTGCACTACTTGTAAATGTTGAAGCAAGCTTTTAGCTTTGTGAAAAATTTTCTGCACTTGTCATAATTCACTTGTAATGCAACGCTTAAAGTTTTGTGGTTTTATGCTATTTTACTTTTTTTTCCTTAAATTTCAGCTAACGAAACCATAAGGTCTAAAGCTAGTTGCACATTGCCGGTCAATTTCGGACGGCAGGTATAAAATCGGCCGTCAATTTATCGGTAGCAGGGTGCTAGCACACTCACCGGATTTTCACCAGTGATGCATTTCTTCCTTATCCTTATCTTTCAAAACCTCAAAATTGGTTTTCAGAGCGCAGCAAGCTTCTCTCCATGCATGGTTGGTCGGAAACAATCGGTGCGTGTGCAAGCATGCATTTAATCACGTTCGCCACTACTTGCCGGTACAGCCGGCGATATAATGACAGTGGGCGGCTGCTCACCGGCACTGATCAGTGGTTGTAAGCGTGCCATGTACCATTCCCACATGTGCTTCACTATTGGAATTTGAACGACTTGGTATGAAATCGGCCAAAAAATGAAAAATTCCTAAAATTGAAGCTTCCAGACCAGAATGCCCCAATAAGTATTTGACCTTTTTGCTGATCAAGTGAAAGCTTAATAAAACCTATCAAAAAATTCCTTTAAAGTCTAGTCAGTAAGGGATCTTCAAAATTTGAAGATCAAAGCTTAAGTCAACTCTGAATTGACTCTTCAAACTTCATGAGTTAACTGAGCTGGAACTCCGTAAATTTTAGGACACTATTGTCTAAGTAATAGGTACAAAAAAATGTTGAAAAACTGGAGAAGATACCAGGTTTTATAAGGCGATAGTAAAAAAGCGATGCTTCAATCGCTGTAAGCGTAGTTACTTATAGCAATCTTATGACGATACAAGCGGCGGTGACGATAGACAATTGGACGATAACCGTCTAAAAACTGTATGCAAATATTACTTAGGCTTTACCTACGGCTGACCCCAGTGTTTTTGATAACCCCTTTATTTGGCAAAAAAAAACTGATTTCTAGTTCTCAAAAATCCCAAAGAACAAAATCGTTCGTAACCTGGACTTAGTCCATCAAAAAACTAAGATCTTTTTTAGGGTCATTTGAGGGTAAACCTCAGGGCTCCAAAAACACTCAGTTTGACAATCAGGGTGAAGTAAGATTTTTCAAAAACCGCTGAAACAATAAACCAATTAGGATGATCTTCCTCTAAATACCTGTCGTTCAGTGAAAAAATTTGTGGAAAAAAATGGAGGGCAAGAGCTTTGAATTATTTTCCTGAGAAAAAGAAAAAAATTGACTTGAGTAAAGGTTTCTAGCTGAAAGACCAACATAAATCCAAGTTAAGTGTGATCTTCGGCAAAAATACTTCATTGTTTTGTGTAAACTTTGGCACCATGGTAATCTCACCCAGAAATGAGGTCGTGGACGAAGTGTGCCTATTTCTACCAGTTCGTCTGAATTGCCGTGCCCAAACTCTATGTTTTCCGTGTGATTACATCTCAAAACACGTCGCGTAGAGAGTTCCTGTAAATAATCCATCGGGATTGTATTCGAAGACTTTCCGGGCCGGAGCGTTGGTGTCCATTCGCTCTACATGACCCAGCCATCTAAGCCGCTAGACCCTGACTCGTTTGACAAGGTCAGTGGCGCTGTACAGCCCGTACAGTTCGTCGTTAAATCTTCTTCTCCACTCTCCATCTATGCAGACGGGACCATAAATCGCCCGAAGAATTTTTCTCTCTAAGCATCCTAAAGCGTTCTCGTCTGCCTTTGACAAGGTCCATGCCTCTACGCCATATATAAGAACCGGAATGATAAGTGTCTTATACAGGGGCACTTTATTTGCTCGAGAGAGGACTTTACTACTCAATTGCCTTCTTAGTCCGAAGAAACAGTGATTGGCAAGAGTTATTCTTCGTTTGATTTCAGCGCTATTGTCGTTGTCTGAATTAATAGCGGCGCCTAGGTAGACAAAGTCCGTAACTACTTAAAGTTATAGCTGTCTATCGTGACGTTATGCCCAGACGTCGGTGCTGGGTGTCCTTTCTTGATGACAGCATATACTTTGTCTTGCCCTCATTGACCACTAACCCCATCTTCTTCGCTTCCATCTCAATGCTCATAAACGCGCCATTGGCATCACGCTGCGTTCTTCCAATTACGTCAATATCGTCGGCATATCCGAGCCTCTTGTGTTGGCGTGGGAGTTTTACACCATTCTTTCAGGAGAACGATGTTGAAGAAGTCGCATGACAGTGCATCGCCTTGCCTAAAACCTTTTTTGACATCGAATGTATCGGTTAGATCTTTTCCGACCCTGATGGAGCAGCGTGCGTTCTCCATCGTCATCCTTCACAATCGGACAAGTTTGGTAGGGATGCCAAAACTAGACATGGCTCTATATAACTCCTCTCTATAGATGCTGTCATACGCGGCCTTAAAATCGATAAAAAGGTGGTGGGTATCGATTTGAAGCTCCTGGGTTTTTTCCAATATCTGCCGTAGTGTGAAGATTTGGTCTATCGTGGACTTTCCTGGTCTTAAGCCGCACTGATAAGGACCTAACAGGTTGTTGACGAATTGCTTCAGACGCTCACACAATACAGCAGAGAGGATCTTGTATGCGATATTAAGAAGACTGATATCTCTGTAGCTGGCACAGTTCAGAGAGTCACATTTCTTGAGGACCGGGGAAACAATGTCGAGGTTCCATTCATCGGGCATGCTTTCTTCCGACCATATTTTGCAAATGAGCTGGTGCATACTCCTGACCAGGTCATCGCCTGCCGCTTTAAACAGTTCGGCAGTGAGGTCATCAGCTCAATAAGCTTTGTTGGACTTTAGCTTGGATACTGCTGTCTTCACTTCGTTCAGGTCGGGTTGGCGGTATTGTTGGCTTACGTCGTCTACATCTAATGTTTCTATCTCTCTAACAGCGGTTTTGGGTTCATCATCGCCGTTATAGAGCTTGGAGAAGTGATCTTTCCATATCCCCTAGCATTGACTGCGGTTCCACCACGATGTTCCCTTGATCGTTTTTGCAGGCTTCAGCTCGGGGCTTATAGTCCGAAGCTGTTGTTTTTACCTTTTGGTAAAACTTCCGAACCTCATTCCCGCTGTGACACCCTTCTATCTTCCGATCGTGCGATTCTCATGCTCTCTCTTTTTCTGTCTAAGAAGCCGGTGTTCGTATCTCCTCTTCTGCTTGTAGAGCTCGTAAGCAGTTCTAGTCTTTTTGTGCAGCGCCGCTTTGTATGCTTTTGTTTTTGTTGTGGTGGCCGTGTGAAACCCAGCGCTTCGGAGGCGGCATCTCTGATGGCTGGTTGGCAGTGCTGCCACTCTATTATGCTGGCTGCATAGGACTTTTTTAGAGGTTGTAAGAGACTCGATCGGAAAAGGACTTGGCGATCTCTTGCGACTATAGTCGTCCAACGTCGAATTTTCTCACAGTATTTCCTTGTTTTGGCTTAGATTGGGATATCGGCAGTCGTACCTTGGCTACAACAAGGTAGTGGTCCGAGTCAATGTTGGCCCCTCGGAATGTTCGAACATTCTCTATACTGGAGAAGTGTCGTGCGTCGATCGCAATGTGGTCAATCTGGTTGACGGTTGATTGATCAGGAGATTTCCATGTCCCTTTGTGGATATTGAGGTGCTGGAACCGCGTACTAGCTACCAGAAAATCTCGCCCTGCAGCGAAATCGATCAGCCTGAATCCGTTATCGGAGGTGTTGTCGTGCAGGCTGTATCTTCCGATTATTCCACCAAAGATATCCTCTCTTCCTAGCTTGGCATTAAAATCTCCTAGAACAATTTTAATGTCATAGCCAGGGCACTGCTCATATGCTTTGTCCAGGAGCTCGTAGAATATGTCTTTGGTGTCATCATCCATTTCCTCTGTGGGGGCGTGTGCGCAAATGAGGCTTATGTTGACGAATTTAGCCTTGATGAGGATTGTTGCTATGCGTTCGTTCACATACTTGAAACTCAAGACTTTTTTCCTGAGTCTAGTTCCAACAACAAATCCACATCCAAACAGTCGCTGCTTTTGCTCTCGGTAGCAATCGCCGTAGTAGATATCGCAGTCTTTTAATTTGTGGCTACCTGGTTCATCCTATCGCATTTCTTGCATAACGGTAATATCTGCTTTGTAGCAGTTTAGGGCTTCCGCTAATTGTTCGGCTGCACGTAACCTATTAAGGGACCTAACATTCCACGTACAGATCCGAAGTTCGTTGTCCGTTTTTCGTTTGCTGGGTTCGTCATCAGTAAATCCGTCCGTATCCGAGGCTTGTTGGTGCTTCGCAACTAAGAATTGCTTTACGCCAGGAAGTCACCCCGACAGCACGACCCCCAACCTGTAGGGCCAGATCCTCCCAAGATGGGGAGCCGGATAAACCGTTCCTTATAAGCCATTTTACACACAGTGTCCGAAAACTGAAAACAGAATAGTAGTAGTGGTAAGAACCAACCGACCGTCACGACGCGACGTTTAGACACGAAGAAAACTTCGGGCGCAATCCGCATTGACAAAGGAAATAGAAGAATACACGACGAACAAAAATAATTCAATTTTATTACAATTTTTTAAAGAAAAACTCAATTTGCTTCCTATCTATGTACTTTCAATGGTCAGCTTAACTTACTCATTCAACGATTTTGCCATAAAATGAAGTTCTAAGTTCTTCTGTGTATCTGTTTAATTGGTTAAACGTTTTTTAGACAGTTTTGAAATCTCAAGGTTGACAACACTTACCACCGTTTCTAATTTATAGCAAGTTAAGATGAACTCGCTTCTCACTTCCAATGTGCAAAAATACAACGCCAGATCATTCCTTTTTCCTCTAGAAAACAATAAAATATTTCTCAATTGGTTTTCTTTAATCCAATACAGCTCCACAATAATTGCACAAAACCAACACAAACCGAGTGGAAGCCAAGGCGAATAAAATAAAATATAATTTCTGAGAACGTTGGTGTGGAACCTAAAAGCTTTGCATTTTGATTCTCCATTTTAAAATATTGTAAGTTTATTTTCATATCTTAGGGGATATTGTGCAAAAAATCGAATCTGTTTGGAAGACTTGGTAAGGGGCGGTAAACTGATATAATTTACAGAGAGCCTTTCTTCCTCTTCAATGGGAATATCGTTGGATTGTGGGATGGATGTTTTTGAAGAACAGGAAACGTTGCATTGTTCTCAGGATATTATCTATTGGATATTATTTTCTTTTCTTTCGAAAACTCAATTACTTCCGCATCTAGATTTCCATTGAGAAGCTTTGATTGCTTCTGAGAAGTTAGCAAACGCTTCTTACATTACTTAAACTGATTTTGATTGAGAAATTGAGGTTTCCTTGCTATGTTTCCAGAAAGTAATAATTATTGCCCTTCTTCTCTTCACGTTCAAGGTTAGAGTTGATTTCATTGGAATCGTTCAAATTTCAGTAGCTGTACCCTTCAAATATGATATAGCTATTGATATTATAGACACATGTTCAAATTAAGCGAGTATAGGGTTCAGTAATAAGCTCATAGGACAGAAATAAATATGTCAACCTTGCGAGGCTTATAAGTGGGAGTTCTGCAATTCCTTTTCAGGTCTTATGGCTCTTATCGCTATCTTTGCTTGCAAAAGTTAGCATTATATAGTTGGAGTTTAATTTGAACCTCAACCAACATCTTTCGCCAACACTTTCGATCTCGCACAAGCTCTCTCCGCACTCTAAGTTGGTTAAGGTTCACTTCCACTTGATTGTGCCACCTAAGACGAGGTCTTCCCCTTCCGCGATTTTCTTGCAATGTTCTGTCGAAAACTCGCCGAGTCAGAGCGTTGATGTCCAATCTTCTCTACATGATCCAGACATAGTAGTCTCGTGAAGCGTAATATTCTAGATATGCTCATTCAGCTCGTTGTTGTACCTTCTTCTAAACATATCGCCTTGATATACGGTACCAAAGATCATTCGGAATATTTTTCTTTTGAAACGACCGAGTACCGAGAAAGTTGATGATTAAGCGTTGATCGAGGTTTAATGAAGTGTCATATAGATTTTTCTGGAAAATGTTTAATTTCTCAATCTCCTTCTTAGCCCAAAGAAACAGTAATTGGGAAGAGTAAAGGCTTTCCCAAACCAAGCATTTTTGCAGTTGCGGGTATAAACACTGTTGTCATCATTTTGCCGTCGCAACTATACAAATTTATGAAAACGCTGCGTTTTTTTGATTTTGTCGCGTGTATGTTGATATTCTCTAATTAGCCTTTTGTACTCTGCGCTGTTTCGTTTTGCCCTTATTATTCATTAAAGCAATTTTCATTGCTGCTGAAATTTGGTTTTGCGAGCACTGAAACGGTCTACGAGTAATTGTATACCGATTCTGGTGTTGAGTTTTACACAATCTTTTCCGGTATGGTGCTGAGAAAGTTGCGTGGCAGTAAGCACAGCTGCAAACACAAATACTTCTCCCCGTCCATCCATTATTCCTAACGTGGCATAAGGCCATGAGAACAGCATACGCCTCCGCTTCGAAAACGGATGCGTATGATCCGAAAGAGGCGAGCAGTCGTATGTCGTCGTTCTCCGCAAAAGCACCAGCCGCCAAAAACCCGCGTCGGTTTTGGAGCCATCTTTTAAGATTCGATAACAGTTCTTTCCAGGCTCAGATTCTGGAGCGAACCAGTCTTGAGCCGAAGGAAAGTTGACTGAGTAATTTTGACGCAGTTTGGGATCATCGTGTCAGACGGCATATCCATTAGACGTGAGTCAAGAGATATGCTGCTTGTGAGCCCCTCAAAGCTCCAGTGCGAATTGTGCCAGATCCGCATCTCTTTAAACGAGAAATAGTCCGAGAGTACACCCCATGTTGTAGGTATCAAGGGGAGGAAGACAGTGCGTCGAGAACAGCTCCCGGCGCGGCGTGCTGGGGAAGGCCCCAGTTACACCAAGAAAAATGATTCTTTGAAGTTTGGCAAAAGAAGCAACAACGTATTTACGCGAGAGCTTATTCCACCAAACAACTGACACATAGGAGATGATTGGTCTTATAGTAGTCGTATAAATCCAAAAAACCCTTTTTGGTGAAAAACCTTATGTCTTGCCATCAAAGGCTCCTTTGCATTGCCAGAAGACTGACAGTGCTTTAGTAATTTTAGACTCGACATGTTTAGACCAAAGAAGTTTGTTATCTAGGATTACTCCGAGATATTTGACTTCATTTGAAAAGGGGATGTTGACGCCTAACCCGAGTTGTGCTAGCGTCACAATATACGGTCGCAATCATTTGAATTTTGAGTTTTCAAAACCCGGTAGCAATGGGCTTAAACTTTCCTGCAACATCGCTGGATAAGCGCCGTTAGTGCCAGGTGACTTGAAGCTGTCAAAAGAAGCCACGGCATATTTGATGGCTTTGTCAGTCACAACTAATGTCAACATATTACCGCACACAATATTTTAACGCCACGACGCACGTTAAAAACGCTCATTTCCATATGCATAATTGGCGCAATTTCGAAGATCAATTTTAAAACCCTACATACGATACTTAGGTTGCTAAGCTTTAACTCTTTTAGATTATCGTTCAAGTTGAACGGGTCATTCTGCCTGACAGTCGAATTTGTGGCATCATCGCAGTTAAGCAGTCTGCAGAAGTTATTGTCTTTCGAGATCCCCACTAGCGATGGCGATTCTGTCACTATGTTTCCTGGTTTTTTAAGCTGAAGTTCGGTATTTGCAGCAATGCCATCATGATCTTTTTACGTATTGATAAAGCTTCCGAATCTCGTTCATTGCATCTATCAATTTCCTAAACGAGCGCTTCTCATGCTGCTTTTTTTCGTTTCGACAGCTGTTCTTCCCTTCTTTTATCCTCGTAAATTTCGTTTTTTTTTTTTTTTTTGCAGCTCAACAAATCCACTAGTTTCGAAACAAAAATTGTTCGGATGTAATTGAAAGAAACCAAGCACTTTAAGAAAAGCGAAAAAAAGAGTGAGGAATCTAACATTTCGACGATGTTTAAGAGAATCAATCAGTTCGACGATTATGAAGACAAATCACATATAAATCTAAACGATCTATTTTTGAGTAGTAGCACCTGACCAGATATGAGAATTATACAGCAGTATTTTTGATGACTTGAAATATGTGAGGGCAACGTTTACACACATACCAAGTAAGTACTATCAGTTTTTTGGTTTAAAACTCGCTCTATATTAGAAAATATCAGTCAGCAGTTCATTCATCGATTTCAATCCGTTCAAGTACTGATGAAAAAAGTTAAATTGTGGTTCTAAGATGCTCTATAATTCTAATTCAGTCATTTATTACTCGATCACGACGTGTGCGGCAATTCGGCCCCAGAATTCAAATAACTAATCATACGCGAACGTTCAAGTTCCACATCCGAAGAGCAGAGAGATGAATTTGGAAACGAATATGAAAAGCTGATGTAGAGTCGTCAGTTAATGGGATTATAAGTTTCAGAAAAGAGATCATTAGTGAAGATAATTAATAAAGTCGCAAACAAAACGGAGCCTTGGGCACACCAGTATTTATAAAGTGTGTATCAGACTTAAAACCATCCAAAACATTTTGAACTGAACGGTCGGAAAAGAAGTTTCTAATCCAAGCAAGAAGAGACTCGTCGACACCAAAATCACGCATTTTATATAAGAGTGCTTGATATACCAAACTCTATCAAATGCTTTAGAAATATCAAGAGCAATAATCTTACATTCTCGAAAACAGTGTGAAGTTTGGTTCAACTATTAGACGAGATATGCCATCAAATCACCAGTGGACCTTTTGCTCCGAAAGCCGCACTGTCGGCAATTAAGGAGTTTTTGTTCTTCAAGATATTTCATGATTTGACGGTGTATCAACGTTGTCATGACCTTGTAAAGAAGGGCTTTAGTGCAATTGACCGGTAGTTAGAAGGGGAGAAAGATTCATCTTGTTTAGAGACGGGCTGGACAGATGCAGTTTTCCATTTGCTCGAGAAGAGCCCAGAAGAAGAGATCACGCAGTGATTCTGCCAGCGTAGAAAAACACCACTTCAGAATAACGGTGGGGATGCCATCTGACCAACTCATTTGTGTACCTACTGTAACGTGCGCCTAGCTCGCAAAATAAAAGTTTACCATTCTACCACTTTTATTCGATTTCAACTCTACCAATAATCACATTAACTCACTCTTAACATTATCACTCTATAATCAAAACTGACATCTGGTTGCCTCGGCGGTCTATTTATATCGAATGACATTACATCTAGAACTTCCCAGTAATTTCCACATGGTCTCCACATTCCAGTACTTGCTGTCAAACATTTCCCCTCCTGGTATATTTCTATACTTACACTAGTGTTGCCGCTTGTGTTTTCGGTTGAACGTTTTCGATCAGGATATTGGTATTAAATGTTGGGCTTGCATTACAATACGATTATATTGTGATTCAAAAAAATATCTACTTCACCACAGAACTTACAGACCTAAACTCTGGTGGAGCCAATGTGCTATCAGGAAGTGTAGAGTGTACAGCAAATTGAGCTGCCAACAAATTGGCTATGCCGATGGAGCTGAATTTACACGAAATTGATAAGTATCGTAGCAAAATTTTTCCCCGTCAACACCAACACTATCGATTCAAATGCCGTTTGGAGATCGCTGTCTTCAGGTGGCACTGAGAGCTAGGAGACATTAGTATAGCTACAAAAGTACGCATCGCCAGATAATAACGGCTGGGACTAGTTTTCGCAAGTACATCGCAAGGACGTCGCGTCGCGTAAAAGAAAAACCTCGCTTATGTGGCGCAATCAAGTATCGATGAAGATCTCTAAGCTGGTTTTAGAGGGTAAGAACTGCAGAGGGCTGTTACGCCCACCTATGTAAGCAGCAAGCATTAAAACTGAAGTTAAATACTTAATTTTTAGCTTTAAAAAAAATTGCACACAATTATTTCCCTTCACCGCAACTCGGAAGGATTTGGCAGCTTTGCAACGAAAAAAATGTTTTGCTATTCCAAAATTTACATATCCTCATATCCTTAAACATCAGAGTATAAAAGGAAACTCGTGCTACCAAGCCTTGCAAGTTGTTTATCTGCTGTTGGTGGCAGCGAACACAAAGTTTGTGTTGAATTGTCATTTCTTTTTCTGTGTTTTAATCTTTTTTTCCACAGAAAATTAATGCCCAGTACTTTTATGTTTAGAATCAGACATAATATATTTAATAGCAGACATCTATGGAGGATTTTCCTACAAAGGTGCAAACGATTTATTTACAACCCGCAATAAAAAAAAACCCACCCACTACAATAATTTCTATGGTTCTTTTAGATTGAAAGTGTTCGAAAGTCGGATTTAATATTAAACTTTTGTTCTATTCAGAAACCCTACATTGCAACATCCCCTATGCCCTATGATGAGTCAGAAAGAGAAAGAAAGCATTTTCCCTATCGTATTTTTATCTCTTCATAATAAAATATAAAAACAAAACACCTCCTCGAGGACATTATCAGCCATGTATATCACGATGCAGTCGGTTACTTCTTTATCAGTTGACCTGATTGTAGGTTCAACGACTCTTAATGCAAAACAACATGTCCTTGTTCTCGTGAGACAGTAATCATATCTCGATTAGCCATGCATAGACCCAGGCTTGTCAGATGTGGCGATTTGTCGCCAAACAGGCGATTTCGAATCTGATTTGGCGACACAAAATCTTTTTGGCGACAGACATAAAAAACGGGCGATTTTAGGCGATTTGGCATATTGGATTTTGGATATATTTCCTTCCCTCTTTTTCTTCTAACCTTATAGTGCCCATACGCTACGCATGCATGCATGCGCAATCAGAAGATTGCGCAATATTGCTTTCGCCCTACACTACTCATGCAAACTGCGCAATTTTCATTCGTATTCTTATAGCCGTGTAGACAAGTTGTTAAGATGTCAAGCCAAAACTCCGCTGCTGCTCTTCTCTTCATTCTAATTTTATCACTTGACTGAGCAATTTTGCCCACACACTAACCATGCATGCATGCGCAAACAAGAAAATATAAAAAAATTCTGATTTCGTTCATGCCGCATGCACAACCACTCAGTCAACACCATACACTTTCAATCGGCATGAGCAATCACTTGATTGCGCATGCATACATGTGTAGTGTATGGGCCCTATTAGACACTCTAGGTACTTATTATTTCGCCACTTAAATGGCAAACTCACCCCACACACATTAAGTTCCATAAATATCGAGCCAACGCTATCAAACTGGATCGACTCCATGCTCCAAACGAGAATAGTAAAAGCAGAAATGGGTGAAAGTACCCTAAAAGTAAAAACTTGTAGAGGTACACCTCAAGGAGGAGTGTTATCCCCGCTACTCTGGCTCCTAGTAGTTAACCAAATCCTGGTTAAACTCGACAGGAACGGAATAAAAGCAGTAGCCTATGCTGATGACATCGTCATCATGACTTCGGGAAAATTCACAACCACCCTTTGTGAACTTCTTCAGACAGCTCTAAACAAGCTCACCAGCTGGGCGAAAAACTGTGGGCTAAACGTCGACCCTACAAAAACAGAACTTGTTCTGTTTACGAGAAAACGTAACATTCCAGATATACTTCCTCCCTCCATTAATGGAATACCAATAAACTTATCTGGTACGGCAAAATATCTCGGAATTGTCCTTGATCGTAAACTTAACTGGAAAGAAAATTTAAAAGAAAGAGAAAGGAAAGCTCAAATCGCTTTCTACACTTGTAGTAGAATTTTTGGTAAAAAATGGGGACCTGGTCCCAAAACCATTCACTGGATGTATACATCCATAATAAGACCAATCCTCACATATGCCTGTCTAGTCTGGTGGCCATCATTAGAGAAGGCTTCAAACCTTAAGACCATGACCAAAATCCAAAGGCTTGCATGCATTGGTTCAACCAGTGCCATGAGAACAACACCAACTGCAGCTCTGGAAACCTTCCTATCGCTAGCCCCCCTAGATCTCTTTACTAAGGAGATGGCGGCCAAAAGCGCACTGCGACTCAAACAATGCAACAATTGGAAAACAGGCATATCAGGCCATAGAACCATCATGAACCATACAGATATAGACATCCAAACAGACTATACCCCCCCGCATATTGATTTCAATCCAGTGGCCCTAACAGTCTTTCCGACTAGAGAAAGCTGGGAGGAAAACAGGGTTATAAAAGAGAATCACATTTCCGTCTTCACAGATGGTTCCAAAACGGACGAAGGGGTAGGATCAGGTATCTTTTTAGACTACTCTAACATGAATAGATCAATAAAGCTTCCCGACTTCTGCAGTGTCTTTCAAGCAGAAGTACTCGCAGTGTGCGAAGCCGCGAAGCACCTTGCTACGCAAAACTTGATCAACAAAAATATTGACTTCTTCATAGACAGCCAGGCGGCCATTAAAGCTATCTCATCCATTATCACAAAATCCAGGCTAGTAGACAGCTGTCGCAGTAACCTTAGACTGCTCAATGAGACAAACACAGTTAGTTTAACCTGGGTTCCTGGACATCGTGACATTATCGGTAATGAAATGGCGGATAAGCTGGCAAAAATCGGGTCAGCACTCGAATCCAGCGAAGCGAACACTTCAGTTCTAAAGCCACTAGAGCAAGAAAAAAGCAGAATCAAACACAATTTTCTAAAAATCGCCAATGACAGGTGGTCATCTTTAGAAACATGCCGAGTCTCTAGAAACCTTTGGCCAGATATTTCCAAGAAAAAAACAGAATTTTTACTCCAGCTAAGCAGACCTCGGCTCTCTCTGTTGATTGGCATTCTCACGGGTCACAGCTCGTTGGGTACCCACATGATGAGAATGGGCATTAGCACATCCGACTTATGTAGAGGATGCCAAGATGAGGAGGCAGAGGAGGGATCTTTTCACTTCCTCTGTGAGTGTCCTAGCTTAGCCCACACTCGGAAAAAAACCCTCGGAGAATACTTCTTCGACGAACTGGGCGACATCTCTAACCTCCCACTGAGCAACGTCCTGAAATTTACTCAGGGCTCCAAATGGTTCAGTGGGAGTTCCCTACCACAATAACCATCCACCTCTCCAATCCTCCCATTTCCTCATCCTATGATTTCCCGGGGAGCACAATGGATCCTCGAGATCCGAGTGAGGTGTTGCCACTTGTGGCTGCACCCCCCATTCAACCTAACCTAACCTAACCACCCCACACACTCACAAAGATACTGTGCATTGAATCAGGGCCATTGAATTTGTATTTAAAAAACAGAGTAGCATCTAGCATCACGGAGGGGAAATCGCAACCATCGCCATCTGTGGTATCGTTTTTACAAACGGTATCGAAATTAACCTTTTTTAAATGTCTTCTCTTATTAGTTTTCTGTTTCCTAAAGCCTGAACGAAACTGGGCAAAAGTACACAAAGTGTTTTGTAAGTGAAAAGTGGTAGATGCAGCAACAGCAAAAAATAAAATAAAATAGTTTTAAAATGAAAAAATGAAAACACACTTCAGAATCTGTGCCATCAACGAAAAGTGTTTTTCGGCAAAAACATTAAATGAACTGTTCGAAAATAAAAGAATCTATCTTCTTCTTTCGGCAATTTTGCCCATCATAAAAGAAATGAACCAACTGAACACTTACTTTGAAGCGACGAACATTAATTTTACTAAAGCCTTTAAAGAAATAGAAACTGTTGCTCGTTTCCTTGCGAACAATATTTTAATGTTTTTACCATCCTTAAATATGGACTGTGATGAAATTCTTGCGTTAGTAACTGAACCAACCAACCTTAAAGCCAGTGCAGATATTGACTTAGGCTCTGAGTTTGAGAAAAATGCCAGAGAAAGTAATCAACCATCGGAGTGTGTGGATGAAAAAAAGAAGTGCTGCATTTTATTCTTGTTTTACTAACGGAAATTAGAAAACGCTTGTCAGAATCCAGTAAGCTTTTTGTTTCTATTGGATACTTTTCGCCTGACATCTGCTTGAACCAATTGCGTCCCCGTTTTCAAAATCTACCCATAGAATTATTACCAGCACAAAATGCGCAACTAGCTGAGTCTCAGTGGGAAAAACTGCTTAGCGTTAAGTGGTCCGAAGCATTTTTTCCTGAAAATGTACCCATACACGACGCAGTAAAGTTTTGGGGACAAAGTTCTTAAAACGTCAAATGCTCTAGGCCAGCCTGAGTTCCTTGAGCTAAGCGAATTCACATTGAGTTCTCTCTCTCTGCCTGCAAGCAATGCAGCCGTAGAGCGGGCATTCTCATATATGAATGATTTGTATGTGTTTTGTATTTGGTAAATTTTCAGAGTCTGGCGACTTTTTGCGATTTTTTTTTTAGGATTGGCGTTTCCAAGTTTTAAAACCTGACAACCCTGCATAGACCATGGACATGGACCAGATGAAAACGTTCTTCCGTGCCAACTCTTCGCTTACAAAATTAAGAGTACTCCAGTACTAAAACAAAATCCGCTCTCCTGTGGCGAATTCATTTAAAAAAAAAACAACTTCGTTTTCCAAAAGTCATGCGCTGAAAGTATTGATGCCTTCCTCTCATCACCCACAAACTTGTTGCATGTGCCTTCGGTACTATCAAGATCTAGACTCACATCATAAAAATACTCAAGCATAATTAAAACTTCCGGACAGGCATTAAAGAGTCTGAGTTTTGCTTCTTTTTCGCCATTTTTCAGAAGGGACGAAAACTTGACTTCAACTTTACTACACGTTTAAGACATTCTTAACCCCTTAATCGTTCAAGTTATTTAAAAGTGTTCCCTCAACACCTATTTTATGCAAACCCACAAACTCTTTACGTTGTTCCTTTGCTTAAGGAGATGATTCCCTTACGTGCACAATGGAAGGACCAATAACAACTATGAAGACGACACGCAAAGGACTTAAAACTGATGAGATTCTGTATTCTCTACGGCAAAAGGGATTTATTTACATATAATTTGCGGGTTATTTTCTTAGGATTCCATGATACGATACAAGTACGGAACAGTCTACAGCTACAGTGGTATACTCACTCCTCTAGTGTACACACGCAGTACGCACGCAACGCACTTTGTAGGTGAACAAAACTTAACAGACAAAATAAAGTCCCAGACAGAGAATGTGCGGTGATGGCTGATGCCTGATGGGAAAATACGGAAGGGAAATGAAAACAAATATAAATTATGAATTCTAAAACAATAGGGTATTTGCCTAAGTGTTAAAGAACCGTGAATAGAATGAAATGAAAAGGACGCTATAATGTATTCCTTTTAAGAGTATTTACATATTTGTGGCAATATACAACATAGGCAATTACTAAGGGATAACATGGTTTAGATGCGGTGAAGATTAAACCATTTCAAATGAATATATTGTATGTCACTTAAAAGTGGAGAGGCGGTTTCAATGAGTTTTAATCTCGAAACTTCAAGGCAAAATTGATGTTTTAATTAAAAACCACAATGTGGAAATGGCAACAGTAAATCCAAATGTTTATGCAGTGGTTTTGTGAGGAATTGTCGTAAAGTGATAGTGAAATGGGATACTCGGCACTCGGGTTGGCTCGGACTAATGAAGTTTTTGTAAGAAGTGTAGGCTTTCAATTTGAGGGAGGAAACTCTTGAATTAACACATATAAACCTGAAATGTTTCATTAAGCGAACCTTATCGACATTATTTTGAATAGTGTCCAAGCAGGTTCCTTGAAATTTTGTAGAATTTCGAGTACATGCTATGGAAATATGTACTTGCAAATATTAATAACACTACCCGCCAGTAACTATGACAGCTACGCGTGGTACTGATCCTTGACCAAGCAAAAATACTCGGGTCAGGAGTACGTGCGTGAAGTCTACCGACGTAATGGACGAAGTTTAAGTGTTTCAAATTCAAACGTTGGAAGACAGGTCGAAGACTGGTCGCAACCGGAAGATATTATCATTAGGAGGTAAGTAGGCATCTGGTGTGTCCAAGAAACGAAATGGAAACATCGAGAAACGAGAACAGGAAACATTGCTGCTTTTTTTGTTAAGACAAAGTTCTACAAGCTCTTCTATTATGGAGCGGATCAGAGTAAGAATTGAATCTCGGTATTATCCTTGCGGAAGAGCTGCTTGACATCCTGTTGCCTATATGGAAGCCTTGTAACCTGTGTCTTTAAAATTGGTGATTCAGATTCATGGAAAGATGTTGGATATTGTCAATGAATATACTCCCAAATTGGATGCATTTTTGCCGGTTTTTCACAATCTGCCTAAGAACTTTGTTTGCTGGTATGTATTTGAACGGACATATCTTGATGACTAGTGAGAATTGTGGGGACTGTCTTGAAGGTAGTGGGATGCAGTGCCAGTAATCCATATAGTTAAGGTATCATAAGCATTTGTGCCAGTCGCAGCAGTATTGGAAATGACCATTTGATAGCGGATAGCCGCAGTAATGAAGACTCTAATGAAAGACCGCAATAAGTTATATTGTTTGAGTTTTTCGCCCAGCGCCGTCTTCTGCATACAAAAATTTTTATAGAAGCGGTGTAGGAAATCAAGCAAACTAGGGCTGCTGAGAGCACGGAGTCCAAGTGGTAGAATTTGGTAAAAGGAAAAGACATTCGTGAGTTATCATCAATACCGTTAATGATGCAGGGAGCACAGCACAAAATACCTGCAGCAAACCTGGTTAAATTACGCTAATGCAGTGATGACAATGAAGAAAGATACTTTCAAAGCTTGGTCAGAGATGCAAAGGCTCGCCCCAAAATGGAATACAGTAGCAGGAAGAAAGAAGCGAAGAAGAAGTGCTCCCAAGTCCCAACTCCAACAGCCAAGAGCACGGACGGCTTGCATCGGGAGCTGGAAGAAATTTTTGGCCAACTGCTAAAGCAGATGAGGAAGGGAAGACAAACTTTGATAAGAAGGCAACCTCCCAAAGTAGTCGCTCAAAGAAGGAGAAAAGCTCAGAAGATTCGTTCGTTGAAACCCATTAACAATGATCAGCTTCTTGTGAATGATAACAAAATTCTGCACATCGACATATACAATACATGGCTGATAATGTCCTCGAGAAGGTGTTTTGCTTTTATATTTTGTGAAGTATGCAGTATGCATAGATAAAATACAGGTATGGTGACAGTGTTGTGATTTATCAAACAGTTTCTTCAAACTTCAAACAGTTTCTTCAAGAGCACTTTTCGGAAGCTGAACCAAACCTTACGGAAATACTCGGCATCACAGTCAATGAAGCTATTGAGATAAAGGTTCTGGGCCAGACATGATTCTTGAGCTTTTAAAAATTATAGGAAACATCGGATCTAAATGGCTTTAGTAGGTGATAGATAGCCTGCTTTCTTATAATCAATGCTGGCACAACCTAAGGAATGTAAAAACGTATTGGAGTATTGGAGAACATCGTGATTCCTTAGAGGAATTTCAACTTGTGTTGCTTAACTTGAAAATAGCAATCGATCGATATCCACGAGATCTAGTACAGGTTGCCCTCAGACAACGAAGAGTTCCAAAGGGTTATATACGGATTATGATTGATATGTATGACGAAACAGTGATAACGGTAAGATTTCTGGCTGGCGTCACCAAATCACAGAAGATATACACCAAGGAAACGTCTTGAGTTCTTTGCTCTTCATTATTTTATTTGAATGCCTGCTGGAAGATGAAGTATTGAGCGCCAAACGACATCAACCATTTTATTTAAAACCTTCTAACAGAAAACCCAAAAAATCAAACAATTATAATTTATATTTGCAAAATGAACAAAAGCGCATATGTCCAGACGGGTAATTTTTTTTTTCTGTTGGAGGTTTTTAAAATACCAGCTGGAGCACTCAGACCTAAATACCGGTCCATTGTACTACCAGATAGCAACCTTCTATTTGTTATAGCTTTCCAGATGTTCGGAGAAAAGCCAAAAGACGCTGCCATGATAATGAGTCTTAGTTACCAGCTCTCACCATGTCTGCGCCGAGTATCTGTAACCTCATGCGAGAAAGAGGAGGACCTTCACAGAGGAAGCGCTCTGCGGTGTCCTCATCTTCTCCACAAGATTCACAGAGTGTGAAGCCTAACACGATTAAATGCTTGGCAAAAGAGAAGTGCGCGCTGGCAACGCCAATAAGCTTTCTACAGTCTTTTCTGCTACGAGCTAGCAAAAATGTTGCAGTCTTCATACTAACTTTGGGGAGCATACGCTTGGTCTGTCTGCACCCAATAGAGGCATGCCATCTACGGTTGTGCTCTTCACAAATCCAATCGTTGATTGAAGCCCTCACTGGCAGACCAAGCGACGGTTCAGATCCTGAGAAAGCTGTCTGAGATTTCAACGGCGATATCATTTCCAGTTATGCCGTGATGGTCCGGAACCCAAATGAGACTCAAGGAATTTAATCTGCTGATCGCATTCATAGAGCTCTTGCATTCCTGGATCACTTTCGAATTGGTTATAGAGGGTTGAGAAGGGCCTTAAGCCCAACTAGGCTGTCGCTGCAAACAAAGATACTTCTTCCCGTCCATCCATTGTTCGTAACGTGATTCAAGGCCATAAGGATAGCATAAGCCTCCACTTGGAAAACGGATGCGTATGATCCCAAAGATGTGAGCAGTCGTATGTCTTCGTTCTCCACAAAGGCACCACCACCAGAACCCTCGTCGGTTTTGGAGCCATCTGTGAAGATACGATAACAGTTCTTTCCAGGCTCAGATTCTGGAGTGAACCAGTCCTGAACCGAAGGAAAGTTGACTGAGTAATTTTGACGCAGTTTGAGCCTTGGGATCATCGTGTCAGACGGCATATCCATTAGACGTGAGTCAAAAGATATGCTGCTAGCGAGTTCCTGAAAGCTCCAGTGCGAATTGTGCCAGAGACTACATCTCTTCAAACTAGAAATGGTCTTGAGAGTACACCCCATGATGTAGGTATCAAGGGGAGGAAGACTCAGCAGTGCGTCGAGAGCAGCTCCCGGTGTGCTAGGGAAGGCCCCAGTTACACCAAGACAAACTGTTCGTTGAAGTTTGGCAAACGGAGCAATAACGTATTTACGCGAGAGCTTTAGTAGTTTTAGACTCGACATGTTTAGACCAAAGAAGTTTGTTATCCAGGATTTCTCCAAGATGTTTGACTTCATTTGAAAAGGGGATGTTGACGCCTTTAAGCGTAAGTTGGGTCGGACCAGTCAATTTTCTACGTCTCGTGAAGAGGACAACCTCGGTTTTAATAGGACGGGTAATACTTATAAAGTTTTATCGAGCGGTTGATGGGCCAGCAGGGTGACGAAGAAAGGAACTGGATGCTCACGACGAAAACTGAATTTTCTGCCTGAGTGGTGCTTATGCCGTAGGTTATGCTCTTAACGGTATCCTTTTTTTAATACAATTTGTACAGAAAATGGAGAATTTGCGCGAGAATTGACAACAACGTTTGGACACAAAGTGTTAACAATATAACTCGTCTGGACAGGCACAAAGCGAAATTTTATGGCGTTCCTCTTGAATTCTCAATTGCTACTGAGCTGCGTGCTTGAACGATATAGCCATCATAATTGAGGAGCCTTCACCTCTGAAACAAGCACTATGGGTTGATTTAAATAAAGGTGAGTAATGGGTACCGTATTAGTCTAAAAAGACTCTGGGCTTGTGTTGGCCGTTTTCTGATCCAGACATGCCTATTTCAGGTATTTTTTTGAACGCTTCCAAAGTGGGAAAAGTTTAAGTATCTGGGATCAATGACAGAAATTCGAGCAATTTGTGATGAGTGTAGGGTGCATGAAGTGGGGAGAAAACTCCACCATCTTCTTGAAAATGCTCTTTAAATTGAAAGAAAGATATTGTCATGTCACGAAGAAACGAAAAAAACGCATACCAAATCACTCCCTTTATGGGCAATTTTAACGAAGTCTCACATTTAGTTCAATTCAGACATGAACAGTCCAGAACCTGGAGGCTTGCCACCGTTTTCTGAGGCTAATGCGGCTTTCCTCACAGGCGGATAACTAGTGTGAAGCAGATAAGTGGGACTGTTGACATTTCCTTGAGATGACCCATGCTCACAACGCCTTCCTAAAATTTAAATAACCGAATGCACACCAAGGATGTGATCTCTAAAGTTAACAGGAATGAATCGGTGTAACACCTCAATTAGGGATAACGAATAGCGATAAAAGAAGTCATCTTCTGGCTCAGATAAAGAGTTTGATTACTTTTTCGACACCAGTGACACCAGACCCTAAAAGTCTATCCCTTTTCGTACGAAGTTTTTAATGGTTTGACTAACTGCTGATCAGCCAGGTTCGATTATAGGGTGTTTCAACTCTCTGAGCCCTTAGAAATGGACCATAGGGTTATCAACCTTCTAGTCTAAGTGGTATCACAATTCACAATGGACCTACTGTGGTGTAAAGGTGTCGGTCTCCGTATACTGACAGCCACATCTAACCTTACCTAGCACCTCGATTACACATAATTTGATTCTACGAAAAGCTTATTCAAATAAAGTGAAATAAATACATGGTAATGCAATTGAAGTTCCACTCCAAATCTTTATTATCCAACCTCGTTAAGACGTCGTCGTCATAACCATTTTTTCCACGTCATCTAAGCATTTAACAACATCACACGAAAGTTAATAAAATTTTTCAAACGATTAACTCGAGAGCTGCAAAGCCGAGTCCAAACACAATCTGCACTTAGCACCGCCACTTAAATGGCCATTAAATAATGCCATACATCGCAACTAAACTTCTTCAAGATTCTTTCAATGGCTCTCTGCTTATAGCCTCAGCACATTAACACCGCAATAAAGTTCCCACATTACGTTGCACTAACATAATAGCATATAAACTTTAAGGACATATTTTAACACATTCGGAACTTCAACGATGAAAGAACCAGAAAATAGGAAACAGGCCAACAAAAATTGCCAACACACAAGAAAACAACAACAAAAATGTGAACAGGAAACGGTTTCATGCTGCAGCCATATACTGTGTCCTTTTACTTTTCCTCGGGTGCTCTGGTACTTCACTCAACCCCACAAGTAGAAAAGTGGGCAAGTGAACTGTGAAGTGCTAGCTAGTCGTTGGTAGTTGAATATGTGTTTGTTAATGGCTCATTGTCGCTTGATATCTGTATATTGCCCCAATTAAAGTACACAATAGTACACAGCATTCGCATAAGCTTGACAAAGTTTTAATATATGAATGCTGCTCTGTGTGATATCATTATTGTAGGTGGAGAGGTTAAAACACTTTGTACTTTTTTTACCTTCCGAGTGTTGGACATTCACCAAAACATTGTAAAAAAGAGTTAAAGAATGAAACAAACTTGTGAGCTCATAAACAAGGGTACAATATTCAAATTGGATCCTCTTTTGTCCCTGAATGATAAGCGACAAGTATGCGTTCTATAGTAAAAGATTGGCAACGTCCGGTTAAATGGACTATAACTCTTATCTTACAGCCTTTACTCAATGTCTAAATCCAATGGACGGGGTAGTTATCTTTTGTTAGGATGTGCGTCAAAGAAAAGGGTTTATATCAGGATAAGTTAACTTTTTGACCATAGAAACAGTTGGCATCGGACAATTACTTTAGAAATGAAACTAAGTACATGAATGAAAACTTGATGGTTCCTTTTCGAAAAGAATTTTGCTAATATTGGTTTTCTTCTTTTTATCTAAGCGTTAAGCTGAGAAGAGGTTGGAAGTTGCCGTCACTTTTGACGGCAGATCTTGAAAAAAGTCCTTGGCCACAGAGGAAATATTACGTACCCCCTGCCTGAATATAAATAAATAAATAAACAAATAGGGTGGCGCAACAGAGCGAGGAGCCTCAGGGCCTAGCGCATTTCTGATAACCTTTCTGATAGCCTTGTAAGTGAATGGAGAGAACCTACAATTTTCTGTCGATTCCGAACGACTAATCGAGAAAGCGCTTTTCATGGCAGTGCATTTACTATCGGAGTACTTGCCAATTCCTCGCGAAAGGTAATACAAGTGGAAAAACATATTTGCCTCTGTTGGGACTCGAACCACTAGCCTCTGGGTTAACAGCAGACATCCTAACCATCACGCCACGGGTACCACCCTTTGTCTGAAACACACTCAAATTTTTCTGAGAAAGCATCTTATTTGAATTAACGGCTATATCCTATTTCTTATTGTTGTTTTGGCTTTGATGACAAGCTCTATTTTGAATGAAGCTTTCAACATTTTCAACTGTTACAAACCCAAAAGTAGCGAAAACACGTTCATGTTTTTAAATTGACCGTCGGTGCTGTTTGTATGGGATAGCGGAAAAAATCCATAAAGTCTGAACCCGGCTGCAACCTCCCTAGTAGGTTTCATGTTAACGTAAATGTAAATAAAATTGCTTGCTTGGAATTGGCTAACACACATTTTGACAAATTTTGGTCGAAAAAGAATCATTAAAAGAAAAGTTATTGACAATTTTCGGATTTGCAGAGTTTATTGACATATTCGAAATTTTTTTAATTATGAAAATATTAACGTAATATTAATGTTTACAAGTTAGTTAATTTGTTGAAGGGCTTTTCACTCAAAGGAAAATGTTTTTTCTTTGGTTCTGTTCTTAACTGAGTTATTTATGGATCGGATGATATCAGGATCATATGGAATTCATCCTCATTCTTCGATAACCGGGCTAATTTCCTCGAGTGATGGGTCCTATAGTATGAACAGTTGCGTAAATGTGATACCAAGGGTATAACGATATCGCGAGGTTAGCTGTCTCTTCAGTGTACATCTTAAATTTTTGGGTATCGATTAAAAAGTTTCTGCAAATAACTTCCATTATGACTGCGAGCCTGGTTATCAATCTTTTGTCTACTTTGGTAATATCTGCAGCTACATTTGAATTTCCGAAAAATCTTCTGGAAGTATTCCCATCGTTATTGTTCCACTTCCTTGTTTTACAACGTCTACTTTTATTCCACCCTTTGATTGGAACTCCACTTGAATTCTTTTTTTTTCTCTTCTTTAATAGCACGAGTAGTCTCATTCGTTCTTCACACTTTGAAGCTTAAGTTATATCCCAGGTGCAATAGAGTACTCCATAAATCGAATCCATACATGCAGTGATGACATTCCTAGAACAAGATATTCTTCATTCATAATCATAGACTGTAATTTCGAAAGTCATTCATCTCTAAAAGCTTAGCTCCACAAATAACGCAATTGCTTGCAGAACTAGTATTGGTAACAGCTTGAGCTACTTTTCCATCTATCATAGTAAAATAAAGACAGTGTTTAACTTTGATAACATGCATTCGAACAGCGACTGAAGTATTTTCCAGTTCTTGAATTTCATTTTCCACACGGTTTTTCTCCTCTCGTATAATATCAACCGTTTCCTGCTTATATTCAAATTTTAAGGCTCTGCAATATCTTGTTGAAGACGGACGGGGATTTATCCATGTTAGGTATATTATTGTCTCCAGTAGTTGACGTAATTTTCAAAGGAACAATCGATGTCATGAAAAGATGAGAATCCGATGCCCCTTGGTTGCTATGAGAAAATGTTTGCATATATATTCGCTCTGCCCAGATGAACCATCACAACCCCACTTTGTGTGAAGTTCCAAAGTTTGGTCTTTTAGTTTATTGCACCAGTGTGTCACTAGGAATTGTTTTCCAAAATTCTGTTAGCAGTGTGATCCAGCAAATCTTGCAGCCTTACTCTAGCTTCTAGCAGATGTCTCACTTATTTCTATATGTTTTCCGGATAACAAGATTTTTTGGCCTGAACAATATCCTTGTACTTTGGGAATATATTATGTCCAATTTCTTTTCTCTTCTCTTCATATTGGTACTTAGATAGTTATGTTTGGGTAATAAGGGTAAGTTGTTATTTTATATAAAATACGTTCCTACCTTCTAAAACTGAAGCAGATCCTGTGAGATTGCTTGAGTTCTTCAACCTTATATCTTTGTGCTCGGTTGGTGCATGATTTGAAATCCTTCCTTGGCCTAACATTTTCTTTGTTAGCACTTTAACTTGTTAAGTTAATAAATCTTCGTTCCAATCTTTCCAACGAATACTGTCTATGAAATTGCACTTTTTCCAACATAACCAAAGTCAAAATCGTGATTCTTAAATTAAATTCAGTGAACCAAATTTGCGCACTACGTTCAAGATCGGATCAGGACGGATACGAATCTTTCGAAAAAAGTTTGTTGATTATTGTAGCTTCCTAAAAATAGTAGCCACTAGACGTAGCTTAGTGTAGCTAAAACTGTAACTCTATAGGGAAAGAACATTAAAATATTTATTCGAGTGCACTCAGTCAAAACCCAACTAAACGGGAAAAAACATAATTCTTCACAATTTTTTTTAAAGCTGAATAGCATATGTTTTATAAAAAAAATTTATTTTTCACAGCTTATGGACAAAATGGCACTAACTTGAATCTCTAGTTCTACTCTGCGGATCACTGCAGTACAAAATAATGGGCACGACTGGGTCGCACGAGATTGCGATTGTATGCTAAATACGATACCAAAATCTTAGGGCTGAGTAAAAGGCTTTGGTATTCGCTCCCCAAGTAATATTTGTGGAGCTGCAAGTTTTAAATATGCTTAAGAAAAGCTTTAAAAGAGTGAAGTCCGTGGCTACTGCTCTATTTTGAACTTTGTAACAGCTTCTGGCAATTTTTAGTTTATTTAATGCTCTAAATGTGTGCCTTACAACATCTCCAAGCTCTTAAACCTTATAAAGCTAGTTGCTCTATAAATATGCTTTATTACAACCATTACCATTACCGCAGCACTAAACGAGCCTAACTCATTTTAAATCTCTTTGCTTTACAAAGGCATTATATCTGCTCGAGAGATGTACTAAGAGCTAATCGGGAGCTTAACGCTTTACAGAGCAGGTTAACTTAACTTTTGTCAAAACATAAGAAAAATATGAATAAAGAAGAAGTAATGTACAGGGTGATACTCTTACATAGAATATATTTCCTTTCTAACTTTGCATTCGGAACATATTTATTGAAAAGAGAATTGTTTCACTCTACTATTTACTATACATATCTAAAGTTCCACTTTTACATAAGTAGGTTATTTTTCAGCTGTCAAAACATGTAAGTTCAGTTGAATCAATATTTTTATGCGGGGAAAAAAATCACGAAAAATCGAATTTTTTCGACGTTCCAGGTACGACAGGGTCATACAGTCAAAGTAAAGTGAAAAAATGAATATTTTAAATCAAAAAAAAAAAAATAACACTGCTTCTTTGACATACCAATTTGAGTTTTCACATTGACAACATGTGACGAGATTTTTTTTTTAGCATAAAAAAGTTTTTGCTCGGGATCAAATTATTTTTGAGGTTCTATTATATGAAAATGTCTTTGTGAAATGAGCTTCTGGAGACGAGTATTTATGTGTAGTTTTCTCTCTTGTTAATTTTTTTATTGGCAAAAAGAACATCGAAAATGTATTTTTTGAATTTTCATTGAAAGAAAACACTTGATCTTACATGGGTTTTGTGAACTTATTACCTCCAAAAAAGTGGTCACAAATTAATATGTATAACTATTTTCCAAGTTTCAATTTTGTTGTGTATTGATCTCTCTCTCTCTCTCTCTCTCTCTCTCTCTCTCTCTCTCTCTCTCTCTCTCTCTCTCTCTCTCTCTCTCTCTCTCTCTCTCTCTCTCTCTCTATCTATCTATCTATCTATCTCTCTCTCTCTCTCTCTCTCTCTCTCTCTCTCTCCCAGGCAGTTTTCTCCTCTTTTTGGAAAGCGACTTTTATTTTCCCAATTTTCAAAATGGGTTGTAAGAACCAAACTTCGAATTATCGACAAAAGCTAAGCTTTCCGCCATCTTCAAACATTTCGAGAGCATTTTGTACGACTCTCTATATTTTCACTTTTAAGGGAAGGGGTACTACGACTCACCTTACCCAATTTGTATCAACTCCTCTCTTGGCCCTGGAAAAAGGCAACGAGATTAATGTTACTACTACCGACTTTAGTAAAGCATTCGACAAAATTAGCCTTCAAATTATATACCTAAATTTCAAAGCCTTTGGTTTCCCGCCTTAGATTGTGGAATTGGTCAAATCATACCTAAAAACCGTCTTTACAGGGTAGTTTTTAGAAAAGCAGTTTCTGACTTAATATTTGCTTCTTCTGGCGTTCCCCAAGGCAGCCGTCGCGGTTCACTCCTGTTTGTGTTTGCAATCAATGTCGTCGGCAATTTTATTTCCTTGTTTGATCTGTGTTTTTATGCAGACGATATCAAAATTATAAAAGTTATTATCATCTTCTCAAGATTCTTCTCTTCTTCGAAAAAACTTAAACGCTTTTCTTGCTTGGTGTAATAAAAACTTTCTTGAGCTTAACGTTAATAAATGTCAATAAATGACTTTCTAGCATTAACGCTTACCTTTAAGTATTCGCAATGCTTCTGCAGCGTACCTGAGTTTCCTCTATTCGTGATCTGGGGGTAAAAGAGCTATGAGTTTCCACTCTAAAATTAACTATAATATTGCGAATGCAAACTCCTCTCGTGGGTTTATCAAAAGCTGGTCTAGAGAATTTTCCAAAAACCTGCGACTCTAAATCATTATTCAACGCATATGTCAATCCTTTCCTTGAACATGACAACAGGTTTAGTCCCTCTTCCAAATAATTCAATCTCGTAGAATTGGAGCTTGGCAAAGTAGGTTTCTTAAATTCGCTTTCTGTAGGTTGCCCTGGTCTGATGCATTCATTTTATATTCATATGAAAACCGTTTGCGACTAATCGACTTGCTCACACTGTCTAAACTTCGTTGTTTCACTGATATAATTTTTGTCCATAAGGTTATGACTGGCACCGTAGACTGCCAACGTTACTTAAGCTGATTTGAGTGATCACAAATTCACTACGTTCTGTCCCCCTCTTCCGCCAGAAGTGCCTTTGACTTTTCCTTCAGAAAAATTTTCTATACCTCTTCTCTCTAAACTATTAATCCGAGTCTTTTTCTTTGTTTCTTTCATTGAAACTTAAAAAGTTGAGCTTCGTCATTCCGTGGTCCGTGCCATTTTCAGTCTGATACGCCCAAGACTATTGACTGGAAGATAATAATTGGTGCGTTATTGCTGACATACCCCGTAAAAGCTGTAAAAGGTCCTCGAATTTTAGGCCTCTGGGCTTGAGTTTCTTCGAACCAACCGCGGCGGCCACTTGCCTGAAATTATTTTTAGAATTCAATGGCAAACTCTTATATTTATAATAAAGCTAACTTCTTGGTCATTACATAAAATTATGAAAACCACACGTCTAAAAAAATGCACTTCACTTGATAGGGAACGAAACAGGACTTTAGGTGATAGCTAAATTTATTTAAAAGCAGTTTGGTTCTCTTGAACATCGCTGTAATGTTGAAGTCTGCCATTCTGTTCACAATTATCGGCTAAAAAAAATAGATAGCTGCATTCCCCACCTCAACGACCGCCTTGATATGAATAAACAAAACATCAGCTCTACCTTCAAGGCAATTTCGGTCGAAATTATAATTAAGATTCATTTTCAAGCCGTTCAATCTGAATGTGGAATGTTTTAGCCAGGCCTGTCACCGCCTGGCAGTTTACAGAAATGGAGAAAAATTCCCATCGGTGTTTCCTTCTCAGTCCTCTCTAATTTTTCGAAATAATGATCACATAGCGCTTTTTTATTTACGTAATGGCTTATGAATTATGAGGAACCATAACAATTTAATAGTTTGTTCTTTGAAGCTCTGGGGTTGCCGTGTGGTCGCAAGTAAAGCCTTTTTTGAAAAACGTCAACTTAACCCCAATAGCAAATTAAATATTTTTTGAGCCCGGAGTTTGCCATCGCCTCTACCTGAAGTCGCACTAAGTTTTTTTCTACGATGGTTTTGTGAATTACAGTTTTTTGAGAGCTAAGAACCCAGGTTTTTTTTTGACAACTCATAGGGTTGTCAAGGAAACCTGGGTCGACTCTGGTAAAATTTCAACGAATATGCGGTCATAGTACAAAAAAAAGAATCGGTGTAAAGCAAACTTTGGATTCATATTTATTTCATGCTTATGCTGAGAGTTAAGAATTTTTTGTTTTATTTGCCGCCGATGATGCCTGTACCAGGAATGGTAGAATTATTAGATACATCATTACACTGACATACTCCATTCTCGCAATAGCCCCCTTGTTGAAATCCAGCCTGAACGTAACACTGCATTGAGCATTTTACGTCAGTAATTCCAAAGAACTGGTAAAAAGAGTTCCTACAAGGATCTAAGAGCGAAAAAAGTTTGAGAAATTAAACAAAGTTTATCGATAATTAAAATAGTTTGCATTACCACCAGATCCAAAGAAAATTCGTGCGTTTTCTGCGAAATCACCACCACCTGCGAGATGGTTTTTCAATGAAAAGAAATTATTTGTTGATTTGTTTCAAAACTTAGTTACCTATCGACGGATTAGCGGTATCTTCTTGCCCAGCTGATCCTGCAATCAGGCAGAAACCAATGAATGCCAATGCTACAACTTGTTTCATTTTAAATTCTTGTTGAATGTTTTATCTTTTGAAGGAAGATGCTTGATGTTTGCAGTCCTGCTCTTGGCAACTTTATACTTGTTTGAGCAGTCGAGACGATCCCTTTAACCTGTTCGGAAACCTTGAAAAAAATGTTAAAAGCTAATGATGATTGCAATTAGACAATCGCTTGTTGTTTCAAGAAACGCAAATGAGACAGTTTGTACTGATAAGAGAAGCAGTAGTCGTGTTTGGTATTGCGTAATGCACATTAGGTCGAAAGATAAAACTTGAAGTGGGTTCTTCTTTAAATAATCCAAATTCAAAAACAAAACAGAAACTGTTCTAGATAATGTTTTGTTTGTAAGTCAGAAAGATGAATGACTTTCTTAATGACAAATCATCGTTGCACACTCTAAACGACTAGCTTTTTAAAGTTTGAACACAAATGGAATAGCTGGGAAAACTGTTTGGATGAGGACGCCGCGCCGATGACAAAGGTGATGATCTGATGAGAGTTGTGTAATCACCACTTACTCTTTAAAGAAACAATTTGCGAGATGCTTCGGAATTCATAGCTCTTACTTACTTACTTACTTAGGTGGGCATTACAGTTCGGGGTGAACCTGGGCCTCAACCTATATCCTTCTATAACGACTTCGTTTTCGGGCGAGCTCTCTCCAGTTCTGCACTCCAAGCCGGTTGAGATCTTCATCCACTTGATTGCGCCATCTAAGACGAGGTCTTCCCCTTCCGCGATTTCTCTGCTATATGCTTTCGAAAACCCGTCGAACCGGTGCGTTTGGATCCATCCGCTCTACATGACCCAACCATCGTACCCTTGCGATGCGTACTCTTCTGGCTAATTTTTCTTTCGAAACGACCAAGAGCTTCCTCATCCGCTTTCGATAAGGTCCATGCTTCCGCGCCGTAAAGCAGGACTGGGATGATTAATGTCTTATACAAGGCTACCTTGGTTTTTCTGGAGAGGGTTTCGTTTCTCAATTGCCTTCTTAACCCAAAGAAGCAACGGTTGGCAAGAGTTATTCTCCGTTTGATCTCCGCACTGATGTTGTTGTCCGTGTCTACAGCAGATCCTAGGTAGACGAAGTCCTGTACTACCTCGAAGTTATGTCTGTCTATAGTGACGTATTGTCCAATTCGTCGATGTTCTGTGTCCTTGTTTGATGAGAACATATACTTCGTTTTGCCCTCATTAACCATCAAACCCATTTTTGCAGCTTCTGTTTCAATACTCGCAAAAGCACCTATGACATCACGCTTTTTCTTCCCATTACGTCAATATCGTCTACATAGGCGAGTAATTGGACAGACTTTTGAAACATTGTTCCTCTGGTGTTGACGTTTGAGTTTCTTACAATCTGTTCAAGTATGATGTTGAAGAAATCGCATGACAGTTTGTCGCCTTGCCTAAAACCTTTTTCGACATCAATGGTCTCGGTAAGTTCTTTACCGACTTTGACGGAGCAGCGTGAATTCTCCAGCGTCATCCTGCATAGTCGTACGACTTTTGCAGGGATGCCGAAACTATACATGGCTCTGTACAGCTCGTCTCTGTAAATACTGTCATACGCGGCCATGAAATCGATAAAGAGGTGGTGAATATCGATATTAGATTCTAAGGTTTTTTCCAAGATCTGCCGTATTGTGAAAATTTGGTCTATTGTGGACTTCTCTGGTCTAAAACCACATTGATAAGAACCTATCAAGTTGTTGACGTGGGGTTTGAGATGTTCACATATTACAGCAGACAAGATCTTATAAGCGACGTTAAGGAGGCTTATCCCTCTATAATTGGCGCAGTTGTGAGGGTCTCCTTTCTTTAGGATCGGGCATATGATACTGAGGTTCCATTCATCGGGCATGCTTTCTTCCGACCATATCATGCAGATCAGCTGGTGCATGCTTCTTTCCAACTGATTTCCAGCTGTCTTGAAGAGTTCGGCATCAAGGCCATCTGCACATGCAGTCTTATTTGATTTAAGTTTGCATATTCTAGGTCGGGAGGACGGCATTCTTGATCATCGTCCAGGCTGAATGGGGCAATCTGCCTGACAGTGGAATTTGTGTTCTCATTGCCGTTAATCATTCTGCAGAAGTGATCTTTCCAGATCCTCAGTAGCGACTGTGACTCTATAACTATGTTTCCCTGCTGGTCTTTACAGGCTTGCGTTCGGGGCTTGCCACCCTGGCAGGATCTTTATACCTTTTGGTAAAACTTCCGAATCTCATTCCTGTCATGGCACCTCTCTATTTCCTCAAACGAGCGCTTCTCATGCTGCTTCTTTTTCTTTTTGAGAGTTCGGTGTTCTTCCCTTCTTTTCTTCTGTAAATCTCGTTATACTGATCGTAAGCAGCCCTTGTTCGTTTTTGCATCAGCATTTGTCGTGCTTTTTGTTTGGCTGCATTTGATGCCTGCATTCTTCGTCGAACCATGGGTTTCGTTTTGGTGGCCGAGTGAAACCCAGAACCTCAGAGGCAGTGGTTCTGATGGCTCCTTGGCATTGCTGCCACTGGACTTCAATGCTTAATGCTGGCGGCATGGGATTCAAGGATAATTGAAGGGACACTCGATTGGAAAAGGCACTGGCAATCTCTTGCGATTGTAGCTTTCCGACGTTATTCGTCACAGCGTTAGTTCGTGCTGGTCTTGAACACGATATCCTAATTCGTACCTTGACTACAACAAGGTAGTGGTCCGAGTCAAAGTTGGCCTCTCGGAAAGTTCGGACATTTAACACTCTGGAAGAGTGCCTTGCGTCGATCGCAACATGGTCAATTTAGATTTAGTCCCGCAGCAAAATCGATTCGCCTCAGTCCGTTTTCGGAGACTCATGGTCATTATACGCTCATTAACTGGATTTTGGCTAATCACCTTATTTTATTCATTTAGTATATATATAATTAGCGACATTTTGTATTTACAAATTAAAATAGTGGTAAATGCCGATTTAAATACAAAGATTCATATATCCATTATAACAGAGCTTGTCCCTGAGTCTGAGAGCTTATCCCTGAGTTTTCCTCTTACGACAAATCTGCATCCAAAAAAGCGCTGTTTCTGTTGCCTGTAGCAGTCGCCATAGTAGATGTCACAGTTTTTCATCTTCTTTATGCCTGGTGAACACCATCGCAATTCTTGGATGGCGGTTATGTCTGCTTTGCAGGGCGTCCGCTAATTCTCCTGCTGCACGTAGTCCGTTAATAGCTCGATTTTAGCTATAAATATTCGTGCACGATACACCAGGAATTGTTCAGGGCCAGGTTCACGTCTCCCAACCCTGTGGAAGTATGAGTTATGTATACCTCTCCAAATCCACGTAAGGTGGTGAACATCGGGCACACTTTCTTCCAACCATATCATTCACATCACCGCTAAGCAGCTTGCAGAAGTGGTCTTTCCAAATCCTCAATAGCGAATGTGAATCCTTCACTTTCTTTCTCTACAAACCTGTAATGACTTGAGTTCGAAGTTTGAATTTAATCGCTATCATGATATGCCTCCATTTCCTCATGGTGCTTTTTTTTATTGAGAATTCAGTGTTCTTTCCATCTTTTTATCTCTATGTATTTGTCACAGGTGGTACCCGTGGCGTAATGGTTAGCATGTCCATCTGCTAACCCAGAGGTTCGAGGTTCGAATCCCAGCAGAAGCAAAATGCAAAAATGTTTTTCCACGGATATCGCCTTTCGCGAGGAATTGGCAAGTCCTCCGTTAATAAATTCATTGCCATGAAAAGCGCATTCTCAATTAGCCGTTCGGAACCGGCGAAAAATTGTAGGTCCCCTCCATTCCCTCACAAGGCATGGTTGTGAGAAATGCGCTAAGCCCAGGGGCTCCTCGCTCTGTTGCGCCACCCTATTTATTTTTTTTTTATTTATTTGTCACAGGTAGCCTTGGGCATAACAGGCTACATTTGCTTCTAACTACAGATTCGCTCCCAACTAAGCGTCTTTTTATTGTTTGTATCAGTCACCATAGTAGATGTCGAAGTTTTTCATTTTTATGGATAGTCAATACTATTGAACTTCTTACGTTTCACTTGCAGATCCGACGGTCTTCGTCCTTCTATTGTTTGATTGGGTAGTCAACGGCGGATTATTACACGAGGCTGTTGGTTGTTTCGGAACATCGGAACCATACAACTTTTACGTTGTTGGGTAGTAGTCCCTACGCACAACCCCATACTGGAGGGTTAGATCCTTTTGGAATCTCTTTACAAATGAATGGCTGGATAATCCGGTGTCAGTCGTCATCCACAGGGACTGTTGTGAGTTGTCTATGGCTTGTCGGGAGCTCATCTGCCACCATCTATGTTTTAATACCCTTATCTAGTATTAGAAGAATTTGAAAATCCTTTTAGAGAATATGTTCATTTCTTCGCTAATGTCATTTGTGCAGCAATAAATTTGCAATAAAAAGTTTTAAAAATCGACTTTTTTTTACTGTCCCTCTCCTGACATACTTCGGCTAAGAGACTGAATTCGATATCAGGACGCCGAACAAAACTTTTAAAAATTAAAGTTGGTAAGAAAAAACTTATGAGCCAACCACCAAATACTCTCGTAATAAAGTCCTGGAGTAAAAACAATTGGCTTGATTAATTTTATCTTATTTACTGTGGCGTATGAGTACTTTTTTAACAAACAAGAAATTTAAATTGGTAACGAAATTCCTTGAGTGATTGCCGATAAGGGCCAATAGCACAAACTTTTGGGGCAGTGTGGAGAATACGAATATTTCCATTGGCAACAAAGTAGAATAGAGCTACATAAGTTTGATTGGGCCCCAGGATCATCGCAAGTCGGAAAAATAAATCTGCTAAAACGGTTTTCTCTTGTGATGATGGAACTGTGGTTTCAATGCTTTTATATTGTAATGACTGCAGGCTTCTTTAGACAAATACTCATCCGCCTTCCATGCAGAGGCGTATGCTATTCAAATGGTTGTAAGCTACGTTACGAACAATGGCTGGTGAATATTTGTGTCTACAGCGGCAGCCAAGCTGTGCTTTAAGCCCTTCTAAACCATCTAACGACTTCGAAACGTTCATAATAAATCTTCAAAATTGTTGCTATCTCGTAACTCGTAGCAGAATCGAATTTAGAAAGCTTATTGGCGTTGCCAGCGGGCACTTCTCTTTTGCGAAGTTTAAGCCTAACACTTAAGCCTAACACTTAAGCCTAACACGTTTAAAGTGTTAGGCTTAAGTGATACAACACTCTTTGAATCTTGTGGAGAAGATGACGACATTGCGGAGCACTTCCTCTGTAAATGTTCTGCATTTTATCGTATTAAATTCCACATAATCGGCGCGGACATGGTGAGAGCTGATAACTTAGGCAGCGTCTTTTGGATTTCCTCCGAACATCTGGAAAGCTATAACACAAAAGGGTTACTATCTGGCTGTACAAAGGAGCGGTCTGAGCGCTACAGTTAGTGTTTTAAAAACTTCCCGCAAAAAAGAAAATATGTTTGTTGGTGGTTAAGGTTCCTGTAGATTGATATGGAATAAGATGGTTGATGCTCTCGCCAGATACTGGTCATACAGCTGGTCATTGATTTTGGATACAGTCCTGGCAAATAATTCCCGCCACTCTGCTACATTCTCCTCTGTTAACGATATAGTGAGATCATTAGATGTCGCTAGCTGGTTTTTAGTTTTTGTAAGTAGCAGTCTTCTAAGTATTGATTTGTGAAGGCTGTTGTCACATCTCCCCATTACTTTAATCAAGTAGTCTAAAAATAGGTTTTGAATATAAATAGGACATAAGCACGATTCCACATAAATCGCACAGGTTGGGTTTGTGTTTTGTAAACGGAACAGTCGCCTAGTAAAAAAAATCTTTGAACAGCTTCAAATTCTGCAACTTGGTTAGCTCCAAAAGCCTGTACAGCATAACACATATAGGTGTTGACTGTAGCATTAAATACTTGGTATTTGGATCTTAAATCGATATCCTGATTCGAAAAGAGTTTGGGCCACATCAAACTCAGCCCCAATTTAGCTTCACTGCTTTTTCCTTTTGAAAAAATTTTTACCAAAGGTAATTGAACTCACTCACTGCTTCTACTTGCTCGTTATAAAGTCCCCAGGTTTCCTCGCGTTGGCGTTTTCTTCTTCTCTGTCGGTTCTCAAAGATCATAACTTTGGTGTTATGCAAGTTGATATGGAGATCCCATGTTTCGCAATACAATTTAAGCCTATTTATCTAAAGCTGAAGTGTAGGAGGATTGACTGCTAATAAAACCAAGTCATCAGCGTAGAGCAGCACTTTTATTAGATTTGAAATAGTACTCCACCAGGGAGAATATAGCTTAGATCATCGTTGAATAAAGCGCAATAAAGTGGAAGAAAACCTCAACCGACTTAGACTGCAAAACAGGAGAGAGCTCCCCCGAAATCGAAGTCTTTATAGAAGGATGTTGGTTGAGGCCCAGGTTCACCCCGAACTGTAATGCCCACCTAAGTAAATAAGTAAATAAGGGAGAATATCACACAGATCATCGATGAATAAAGCGAATAGGATAGGACTTAGAATACATACCTGAGGGACACCTGCAGACATCTTAGATCCATCCCATACTGAAGCACTTGTCTACGCCAGAAATTTCAAATACAACATAGAAAACTTTCTTGACATACCCAGAGACTCAAGTTTATAAATTAATGCCTTCCTGTTGACTGTATCAAACACTGCTTTGAAATCCACAAAACTTTTGCTTTTTCGGGATATTTTGTGGCGGTGATGGCTAAATCAAAGATATGGTCAGCGATTGAGTATCCAGAACGGAAGCTAGCTTGAAATCTGCTGAGACGATTACTATTATCTATCCAGGTGGAGAGCCTTTTATACAAAATGGTAGCAAAAATCTTCCACATCCATGAAAAGCTGGAATTCAATAGACACTTTGCAAAGCGAACCTCACAGACGCATCCCCAGTGCAAAGCAGACAAGTGGAACAATTGGGATACCTTCGAAATCACGATACTCGTGACGGCGAAATAAGAAACCAAAAAGTTTGCTTCAAAAACATCCCCAACGCGTGTATAAAATAGAAAAGGATCAAGAAATTAAATGATGGCATTGAGTTTGGAACGAATTTGTAAATAACTTTATTGTTTTCCATTATCATGTTATAAACATTAACTAACAACTATGGAATATGCCTTTTAACAATTTTATTTTCAATTTCTTTTTATATGGCTAAAATGTAAACAAAACAAAAACGAGTACAGTACTCGGACAGTCAACTAAAAACAAATTGCAGCAGTTTAACAGAAACAAAAGCACATAACAACAAAGTTAGACAAAAAAAAAGGAAACGAACAAACTCTCGGATCAAACTGGACAACTGCGACGATCAGAAGTTAAATGTAAAATACTGCTAAGTTGTTGTTGCTAATTGTATTTACAATGCTTTCGTAGAATATTGTTTATTGTATCTTTTGTGTTTGTGTGTATTTCACACTAATATTAGAGGATTATGAACAAATAGCGACCTGTTTGAGATTGGCATCTTAGAACAGAACATCGTCGTCACCTTCGTCCAGAATATTGGTTTGATGGCGAACATCGATGCCTTGCTCGAGAAGCATAGCTTTCCTCTCGTCGGCCTTTTTACGTGAAATTCGCTTCTTATCTTGAATCTTCTTTAAACGATAGAATTCCTCACGTTCCAATTCGTCAAGCTCGGAAATGATGTACGCCAGAGTGCGCTCAATGCGCGGAATGATTACTGCAAGAAGTACCATGGATATCAGTAGCTAGGTCACATGAGGACGACTTACCGTGCTCTATAGCGTTTACTCTCCTGTTGGTGATTTTGATCACCTCGTCTAGGGTAACAAAAGATGTCTGCAAGGAAGCCAACTCGACGAGTAGCTTTACAGCACTCTGATAGTTCTTCTTTAGTCGGGTCAGTTGTTGACCACCACGAGCCAAACCAGCTAGTTCGTAGGTATCAACACCATCCGTGTAAGACTCAAACACTGGCAACGTTACACCAGCAACGTTGTCCTTCTTTGTGCGAATCTTGATTTGGGCCTTTGTGACATTTTGGAGAACGACTTGATTGAAGTCACCTGTGGTGAATTTGGCTTCGGCTAAAGAAAATGCAGCTTCTTTCATTACCTCACCCATAAGGGTTTTAGTCTGTAAAATAGATATGATGGATTAAGTCACGAGTGTTTTGCTTATATGCCCCCTTCCACAACCACTCAACCTACTTCAATGATTTTTCCCAAAATCATACGAAAACGCATTTGGAGAGCGTCAGCTTTTTTCTTGAGTAGACCATGACCCTTCTGTGCACCAGCTAGACGTGATTTCATCAACATCTGAGCACTAAATAAAAAATTACATGAAAAAATTATAATCAGGGAAAATTTTGCTGAGTTGTTTTTGAAACTTCTTTTTTTCTGATTAAATTGTTGGAGTGGTGAGGACTTTTGGCTTGATTGTACTTACCCACGAGATGGGAAAATGGCTAGTCTATCTTTTCCGGACATTTTACAGTTTAGTTTGTTATACAAATTTTCTTTTCACAAGGGAGGAACAATTTTTAACTTCGTTTCAGTGAAAGAAAATTTTTGGTAGGTCAGCTGACAAATGTCGTATGACCTGTCAAATGGTGTGAAAAAGTCAAATCAGTTCGAAGTGACATCTCGTGGTGAACACAGATTTATAGTGATGTGCCAACCTACCTTACCTAAAACTAGTTTTCCCATACAATTGCTGTGCTTTGGAATGTTTTTTTTTTGTATAGTTGGATTTGGGAAAAATATGTGTCACCCAATGTCTGTGGTAAGATTTTTTTAGAAAAATTTAAAATACTTTTTCATTCGCTTCTCTTTTTGACATTTGTGCTTTATAATGTTCATCCGTCCCGCTTTAAGCCTTGCGCAATCCAGCGCGGTTTGTGCTTGCGATGCGGTTGCGAAAGAAAGAAGACTATGGAAGTTCTAAAAAGTGAACAAACATTCATGGTGGATTTACAAGCATCTGCAAGTGCAGATGAAAAACGGAAAAAGACACAAAGTGTAAAATTCATACTTGTCTGATAGAGAGGGAACGAACTTCCTAGTTACCATAACTAGTTACCATAACTAGGAAGTTCGTTCCCTCTCTATCAGACAAGTATGAATTTTACATCTTGTGTCTTTTTCCGATTTTCATCCGCACTTGCAGATGCATGTAAATCCACCATTGTGGGTGCAGATGAACATGTTCATCTGCAACCATAATTTTTCATCTGCAACCATAATCCTATTCGGCTCTCTTTTCAACTTTTGTGTTTTATAATCTTCATCCGTCTCGCTTTACTTTTCTGCACTTCCGCAGTTGTAGATGCATGTAAATCCAGCATTACTTTTTGCACTTCTGTAGTAGCAGCTTTCTTTTTTAATAACTAAAAAAGTACTCTTTCTTTCTTACCATAATAATTTATAGGATCTACCTCACGAACACGCTCTGCCATTTAGGAACTACCTAGCTGTCAATCAAACTGTCATCCTTCTAAACTCACATGTGCTCACATTTTGCTATTTCGCCTCTCGCGTTGTTATATGTTCTTCCTTACAAAAAAATTGAACAAAATTTTATAAAATAATGAAAGTAAAAAAGCCAAAAACTCAAAACAAAGATGTTGAAAAGACACTTGAAGTTAAAAAAGATGTTACCGAAAAACCGGTAAAAAGTGTTGATACCTCGGTTTTTAAATATTTCAATGATTTAACAAATGAAACCGAACACGTTCGAATAAATGCTGGAACAAATTTGTTGCAATATTTATCGAAATCACAAGATCCAGAAAAGGTAAGAAATTGAATTAAAAAAATATCAACACTTAAGTATTTCAATAATTGATGTAAATTTCAGCGTCAAAAAGAGATCTCGTATTGCTTGAAGCGTTTGGTACGTGGTCTGGGAGCATCCACGTCGGCGTCGCGAACAGGATTTTTCACAACTTTAGTTGCTTTTATGCGAACTTTAAATGCTGATGGTGTTACCATAGAACAGATCATGGAGACTGTCCAAAAAGAGCTCCATGTAGGGACATCTATATCGAATAAGGTATGTGGGATCTATTGATTCAAATATTCAATAAATGTTCCTTTGATTTGTCCTTAAAATTATAAGACAAGAGTGTCACTCATTGCGTAGAAAGCTATCAGCATAACGATACTTGAACAGATTATACTCATCAGTCATCACCGACTTGTGAGAGAAAAGCAGGGGATTCACAGAGGAGGTGCTTCGCGGTGTCCTCATCTTCTCTACAAGATTCTCAGAGTGTGAGATACCACAAGTTTAAGTGTTTGGCAAAAAAGAAGTGCCGCTGACATGCCATCCACGGTTGTGCTTTTGACAGATCCAATCGTTGATTGAATCCCTCGCTGAGGACCTAGGCAGACCAAGCGATGGTTCAGGTCCTGAAAAAGGTGTCTAAGAACTTTGCCTCGCAAGTTCATCGGCGATCTCATTTCCATTTATGCCGTGATGGCCTGGAAACCAAACGAGACTCAAAGAATTTAGTCTTCCGACCGCATTTAGAGAGCTCTTGAATTCCTAAATAACTTTCGAAGTAGTTAGAGGGTTTAGAAGCGCTTTTAGCACAGCTGGCTGTCGCTACAAACACAGATACTTCTCCCCATCATAAATCGGATGCGTATGAGGTATGACCCTTTTCGGTGACACACCCCATGTCTTACCAAAGGATCCCTTGCATTGCTTTAGGAGTCTTTGACTCGACATGTTTAGACCAAAGAAGCTTGTTATCTAGGATTATTCCAAGGTGTTTGACTTCGTTTAAAAATGGGATGTTGACGCATTTTAGTGTACGTTGGATCAGACCAGTCAATTTTCTACGTCTCGTGAAGAGGTGTCAAATAGATTTAGCGCAGAGTTTGGAGAAAGAGAGAGAGAGTTTGGTTTGTAAGTTTGATTCATTAAACAATACACTCTCCAACATAATTTCGAAAAAAAATCCAGATTTTTTGCAAAGCTTCCGCTTTTTATTTCAAAAAGATTGTTCTCGTCACCTAGGAAGCAATTTACTTGTTTCATCTTTTGGGTCCGCTTTTCATTAGAGCTCTGTTTGAGAGTAAGGCATAATGCTTCGACGACGTTCAAGATAATCAGTCAATTCTACGATTGAAGTATCACTCAATTCAATTATCAATTTAATATCAATTTCAACGCTCTGTTTTGTAGTCGGAGGAACACCTAACCAAATATGGGAACTATGCTTTTGAACGGATGTAGGTCTTATAAATTTATAACCTGATCAAAAGGGACGAAGAATTGCGTCCATCGTCTTGAGAAACCTTAGCATAATATTTTTAGCGCCTTCAAATATGCGTTCAGTTCAACGAAGATAATCGTTTTCATACATTCCAAGTACTTAAGCACTTCTCTTGCGTAATGGCGATACCATTCATAGATAATGGCAACGGTGCGCTGGATGTTGAGCTTACTTACTTACTTAGTTAAAGTGACGCTACAGTCCGGGTCGGACTAGGGCCTCAACCAACATGCTTCTCCAGCCAGCTCGGTCCCTAGCTAGCTACCTCCAGTTTTACACGCCAAGTTGGTTGAGGTCCTCTCCTACTTGCGTGCGCCACTTAGGTCTTGGTCTTCCTCTACTGCGCCGTCCCTCGGGATTGGATTCGAAGACTTTCCGGGCCGGAGCGTTGGTGTCCATTCGCTCTACATGACCCAGCCATCTAAGCCGCTGGACCTTAACTCATTTGACAAGGTCAGTGTCGCTATACAGACCGTACAGTTCGCCGTTGAATCTTCTTCTCCACTCTCCATATATGCAGACGGGACCAGAAATCACCCGAAGAATTTTTCTCTCGAAGAACCCTGAAGCGTTCTCGTCTACCTTTGACAAGGTTCATGTGCCATATATAAGAACCGGGATGATAAGCCTCATACAGGGATAATGTTTAGTTGCTCGAGAGAGGACTTAACTACTCAATTGCCTTCTTCTGGTGTCGTTGTCTGAATTACAAGCGGCGCGTTGGTAGACAAAGTCCTTAACTACCTCAAAGTTATAGCTGTCTATCATGACGTTCTGTCCAAGAAGTCGGTGTTGGGTGTCCTTTCTTGATAACAGCGTATACTTGGCCTTACCCTCATTGACCACTAAACCCATCTCTTTCGCTTCCGTCTCAATGCTCATAAAAGCGCCATTGACATCAAGCTGCGTTCTTCCAATTATGTCAATATCGTCGGCATATGCAAGCAATTGGACGGATCTTTAAAAGATTGTGCCTCTTGTGTTGACATGGGAGTTTTGCAATATTCTTTCAAGAACGATGTTGAAGAAATCGCATTACAGTGCATCGCCTTGCCTAAAACCTTTTTTGGATGTTGAGCTCTAACGACAAATAACTGAATGTTTCGTAGCAGATCGTTTCAGTTCTGCATACTAAACCAGGGACGTGAATTGGAAAACGAATAAGAAAAACGAGGGGTCGACAAAACAAATAAAAGAACAGGAAGTTTCAGACAAGAGCTCATTAATGAAGATAAAGGAGACTTAAAGTCATCACAAGTAATCCAACAAGGAATGCCCTCATCAATACCAAAAGTACGCGTTTTCGATTTCAACAGACCCTGATTTTCAATTATATCCAATGCTTTACAAAAACAGTCTTACTTTCACAAATTCCATGTATAAATTGTTTCCAATTTTCGGTGAGATAAACCATCAGGTCCACAGTGGACCTTGCTACAAAAGCCGTACTGTCGGTCGCTTTTGTTCTTCAAGATATTTTATTAATTGACGACTTATCAACGTTTCCATGACTTTGGAAAGAAGAAATGTAAGTGCTATTGGTCGGTTATTGGAAAAAAAAAAATTTCCCTTTTTGATGGACAGGCTAAACAAATGAAGTTTTCTATTTGCTTGGGAAGAGCTCAATTTATTGAAATACGATATTTAAGTTGACATTACATTTCGGGTTGTAACTGGGGCTCAACCAATTTCAATTTCGGGTGCCACCTAAAACGAAAGCTAAAGCTCACTCGATTTTTTTTCTCGAAATGAGCCAGGGTCTCCTCATCCGCTTTAGATAAGATCCATGATTCCGCGCCAGACAGGGACTATCAAAGTCTTGATAAGGCTTACCTCGGTTTTTCTAGAAAGGATTTTATTTTTTAATTGCCTTAGTGGCCCAAATTACACGTGATTGGCAATTACAATTTTCCGTTTGAGCTCCACACAGATGTTGGTCAACATGTCTATTGCGGATCATAGCTAGATGAAGGTTTGTACTACCTTGAAGCTATGCTTGTGAATTGTTACATTTTGTCCAATTCATCGATGTTCTCTATCCTTGTTTGACGAAAGTACATTCTTTGTTTTGCAAAACCATTAAATACTCCGCAGCGCTGCTATGAAATCACGTATACGTCTTCCCATTACGTCAATATAGTAATATAGTGGGTAAGCGTGTTATTGTACAGACTTTTGAAAAATTATCGTCACTGGCTTGAGTTTGCCTCCGCAATCATTTCTAGTATGATGTTAATAAAATTGCAAAGACTGTGATCGGTCTTATCGAAGGCATTGGCGTCAAAAGTCTCGGTGAGTTCTTTACTGACCTTGATGGAGCATTACGAGTTCTCCAAAGTCATCCTGCATAGTAGTACAAGTTTTGCAGGGATGCCGAAACTAGACATGGCTCCGTAGCGCTCGTCTCTGTGAATACTCTCATACGCCGCCGCTTCAAAATCGATAAAAAGATGATGTAAATATCGATATTATATTCCCAGGTTTCTTCCCTCATCTGTTTGTTGTTGAGGTAAACCACACGTCATTCACATATTACAGATCTAATGAGTGACGCAACGTTTAGGAGGCTTATTCCTCCGTATTTGGCGAATCTTCTGACTATATTAATATATCATTCAGAAAGCTAGCCGTCAAGGCCTAGCCAAGGCACCTGAGGTGTTATTTGATTTAAGCTTTCATATGACAATTCGACGTCATATCGTTTTTACAGCGCTTTTTAGCGAGGGTCGTGATCAGGATATCCTCATTCGTACCTTGGTTACAACAAGGTAATGGTCCGAGTAAAAGTTGATCCTTCAGATAGTTCAGCCATCTATCACACTGGAAGAGAGTCTTACGTCCATCGCAGAATGGTCAGTTTGGTTGATGGTGGATTGAGATGCAGAAAGCGTGTACTTCTAACAACTAGATTTATCCCCCGCAGCCGATTAACCTGAGTCCGTTTTCGGTTTGATTATGCAGGTTATGCTAATTGCATTTCCGAAGATATCACACTTTTCCAGTGTTGCGTTAAAATTGCCAAGGACAATGTTCACAACATGTGTAGGGCATTGCTTATGTGTTTCTTCGAGGAGCTCGTGAAAACCATTTTTGGAACAATTTTCTTTCTCTTGTGTGGAAGGCTGGCGCGTGGGCGCATATCGGGGTAGTGCTGGTGAATTTAGTTTCGAAGTTGTCGCCATAGTAGACATCGCAATTTTTCATCTTCTCTATGCCCGGCCCGTTCCATCGCACTTCTTGGATTGCGTTTACTTCTGCTTGCATCAGTTTCGGTTCTCTTGGAAACCCCTTGAACATAAAAAATCGATACACTTCTGCAGGGGCTTTTGGAAGCTGCCGTTGGCTCGCCTGGAGTTCATCCGGCACCATTTATCTGCATCAATATGTTGTCCTTGAGTTGAAAGACAACACAATTAAAGACTTTCAAACCTAATATGCCGTAGTAGCTTATTCAGGAGCTTCTGTTGGTTTTGTAAGTCGAATCCATCCGCTGTTACATTGCCTATAAGCTCTGGCAGACCACTAAGATTCATTCAGTCATAACTCCTAGATTACAATTTTACAATTACAAAATTACAATTGTACTCTTTGTCTAGTACTGGGACTTACTAGGTTAGCGAGTAAATTTCGGTTGGATGAGACCAGCAATCCAGCGAGAAAGGTGCATGATACAGTGGTTAGGGGAGTGCCTTTTTTTATTTTGGAGATGATGCCTTCCCCGTACAAGAAAACAGAGAACATGAAACAAACATTAGGCATTGAAAAAATGCCTTTAATGGGCATCTGGCCAATGATGATGATATCCATATTTTAAGTGACTTGTTGACACGTATATGCAAGCTGCAATTACTTCCGATTGAGGTAGGCTATTGATTTATTTTTAGGAGGTTAACCTGGAAAGTTGTTTTAATTTATTAATTGACTCCTACACCAGTTCCGGACCGAGCTCGCCTAGATTGAGCCTAGTGAAGTGTTGCTGTAGTTCACCAATTAAGGGAAGCTTTACCTGGAGTCAATCTTTTTAACTGATAACGTCTTTCAAATAATTACAAAAAAAAACTATTTTTACTTAGGGTTTTAAATTTATTATTTATTTATGACAACGTGAATACAATAAAATTCAAATGAGCTAAGTAACAGAGAACAATAATTAACATGTTGAAAATAACCGTTGAAAACGAAATTGGAGTCTGTGCACTGCGATAGAATTTGACGAGGATCCTCTGAACGTGGCAAAACTCGGATATAAGAGATCACATATCTCCTTCTAGTCAGGTTTTCTGTGTAGCAAAAACCTTTTGAAAAAGATATTGATTAAATAGGTGTTGTTGTTGTTGTTGTTACATAGTTTTCTTTGTATGTGCATTGTGTTGATATCGATTCACACTTTATTCCTAGCAAAGAAGAATGACACGGAGTTGAGTTGTGGTGCTTTGTACTTTAATTTATGAAGATCTGATGAATTATGCTCCTAGAAGACATTGACTATGTGACCAATACAAGGTGTGTTTTATGATAGGATATCTATTTCTACTCTCTAAATCGAACACAGTAGACTTCCTTTTGAATTTGTTCTTCACCAACAGTAACAGCATCGGTGTCTGTGATAACAACTGCAGCTATAACAAGAATGGCTGCAGTATTTGTACTTGTGGTAACAAATGTGGATGTCATGGATGCACTTGTAATGACTCGAGCACGATGTCCAAAGACAATGGTGTGGCATTTTCTTTAAGAAAATTTTTTTTTAATCAATTAATTAATTGAATTGTTTAAACACTGTTGATATAGACTTACAAATTTTTTGGTTTGATTTTTTAAAGAACTATCTCTTAGCGTGCAGTATGCCTTCTTGAGCACAATTCTCTTGATGGGAGATAAGTTGTGGCTTTAACGGTTCACGCACCTTCGACAACTGAAATGAAAATATGACACAGTTTGGTTTTCGGAAAAAGGAAAGAAGTCTTGTTCCAGTTGGTTTTTTTTTTTATCAACATGCAATGAGCTTTTGCAAAATAACAAACCACCTAGTTCCTCGGTAGTCTGGGGCAACGATAGAACTATCGATTTAACTTATTGAAACTTGATCTATTTTTGCTATCAGGCCCTTAAAATTATAAGGCAGTTATTAACAAGCTGAATCGATAGGAATGTTTTGGAATAAACAAACAGTTGAAAAAATCATATCCGTGTTCTAGAGTAAGGATAGACGGTAAGGAATTCTTATTTGAAGGCTTGGCAAGGCATAATAGTGACGTGGATATGAGACAAAACAGCTTGTTTGAGTTTGTTTTTTTTTCTTCTTTTTTCTTTTCTTTTGTTTCATGAATAAATAAATACAAATTGGTGATTAGCAAAGTAAAAGTATGTTAATGTGGACGTGATTAGAACTCAAACAGGATTAGTTTATGTTTGAGGTCAATGTCATTCAACTGGGGGTATTTACTCGTACCAGTCTCAATGATTATTGCGAGACTTGAAAAAGATATTCTTTATTTTTTTGTCTAGGTTGCCAAGGAAAAGCCAGCAGTTATGAGTGTGGTCAGGATTATTAATTGCACATGCAAGGAAGGTTGGCGACATACTTTGAGAAAAACTTATTGGGGGTCTACGACAAGGATTTTTTATTGGAAGGACATCATTTTTTAGGCTTTGTTTTTTTTTCAGTGCTCAAGCAATAGTTTCTTGTTCTTATTTTGATTGTTGTCAACTAGTTTTGGAAGAAGATCTGTAGTTGTCTTCTTTTTGTTTTTTTAATAATAGGAAGAAATTGTTGTGAAAATTTTTTGAATTTGAAGCTTTAAACGGCGATTTTGAATTTTGATGAAAGGATACATTTTTTCTGTTTCGTAAATGGATTAGTTAGTCGGTTTGAGGGTAACTTAGTAGATACTAACCGCCGTATTAATAAACGCGGAATAGCTGGGTTAAGCCTTATTCCATAGATTAAGTGGAAAATTGTATAGCATTTACTTTACCAGAGAATTTTTGAATTAAGTAGAAAATAATGTAGATCTTATTGCTAAAATCTAGTCCAGAGCTTGCATAAGTTTGTTTGATGTACACATTGGTGCACTCTTAAGCGGATTGAGGGGTTCGATGTGATTCGCTTACAATTTCTATTTCTAGCAGGGTCCTTTTAGTTTTGCATTCTAAGTCGGTTGATATCCTCTTCTACTTAATTCCGCAACATAAGACGAGGTTTTCTCCTTTCTCGCCTTTCATGAAATCCGCTTTCGAAATCATCGAGTCGAGTTGGTGTTGTTGACTACTCGTGTAGAGGAAGCGCGTCAAAAATAATGCTCGCTGACATCCCTGACAACGAAACAATCAAATATTAAAATGGAAATAAAAAAAACTTCTTGTGATTGACTGACTTCAATTTTTGGCTTTGAAAAGAGATTGAGTTGCAGAAATGAAGTAGAAGGCGACGGACGCCAGCAAGCAAATACAATTTCAAAATTGAATTCATAGTTTAATTCAAATTTCGTTAAGTAAAATAAGAAGAAATATGTGCTTTCTCTTGTTTTACTTACAGGTGTCTATCCACTCTTCATGTCCAAGCCGTTGTAGTCTCGCGATGCGTACTCTTCTATACGCTAAAGTCGCGGTACAGCTCATGCTCATGATTCATTCGTTGTTGAATTTTCTTTTTCACACATCGTCTGCGCGAACGAGACCAAAGATTAATCTGAATATTTTTTTTCGAAACGACCAAGGGTTTCCTCATCCGTTTTAGACACAAAGGATAGATCTCGTGTTAAAAAAACAACAACGTAAACAAATGCAAGTTGCGTGACAAGAGAAGTAATGGGTTTTCATTCTTGTTCTGTATACCTCTATGATCGTATGGCAGGATTGGGATGACCAAGGTTTTACATAGGGTTACCTTGGTTTTTCTAAAGACGGTTTTATTTCACAATTGCCTTCTTAAACCAGAGCAGCAGCGAGAGTACGAGTACGAGTAGATACATTCTTCAGTGCAGGCTGACTAAATCTAATATTAGGTTCGTTCGTTGAAGCTCTGAATGTCAAACTGAGTGTTTTTTGAGCCCTGGGTTTGTCCTGGGTTTTCCCTCAACTCGCCCTAGGTTTTTGTTGGGGCGAGTTTAGGTAATGAACATTGAACAGGGCTGTCAAACGACATATATATATATTTTTTTTTTTTTTTTTTCAAATGACAGAGATGTGTGGTGATTTTGGGGTTTAGCTTTTTATGACGACTGGAAATCCTAGGTCTTTTTTACAACTCCTAAGGGTTTTCAAAGAAACCTGGGTAAAGTTCAACGAACGAACCTATTGGGACCTAAAACAATTGTCAATAAACCCAACAGTGAAATTTTAGGTTTGTTTCTGTACTCACCCAAGGGAGTCCGCGAGTTCTTGAAACATTCCGAAAAGTGTTTCTTTGACTTTTTCTGACATAACAATTGCAGAATTTCTAATTTTTTTTTATTTCATTTTCCCTCCTTCCAGAATTTAGCCAAACAATTTGCTCGTGCATTTTATTGCTTTTCAAGTCCGCTTTTTGTGAAATTAGCTGATCAAAAAATATTCATTGAATTCAAACTTATGTTTGGGGAAGAAGTGAAAACTATAAGGTACGTTCATTAAAGCCATGGGTTTGCAGTTGCACTGTTTGTCCTTAACTTTCTTTAAAGGAGCACTATTTCTTCGTTTGCACTTTTGATTGATTAACATTTCAATTCGAACTAGTGATGATAAATGATTTTTCTTTCTTAATTTGTAGTCCAAATAAGTGGAAGTTTATAGTTATAATACTCTCCCATAGCTTTTAGACCATCAGCTCATGAGGCTCGTTTTCTTCTTAGTCTTCGAACATTCACCACTATTACAAAGCGGCCCTACGTATTTATTTCGGACTTCGAATGCGAAAAAGAAAGGACTAAAAACATCTTTGAAATGAAATTTTTGCAACAGATAACTCGTAGGTATGTCTTCCAACAAGACTGTCCTGTAATGACACCTATCGTCGCACTAATGTGTTTTCTGTAAAGCCGTTCGACCGCTTAAGATCTAGCTTGGGTCAGATTTGTTTTGGTGCGTTACACGTTAAACTGCTTGACCATCTCTGATTAGTTTTCTAGTATGCGTCCTGCTTGCGCAAGAGCTTGTATGTAGCGATTGGTATCCCGATACTCTCCGTTATCGGTGAGAAGAGCAGAAGTTTTCCGTTTCTGGCGAGTTCATCTGCTTTGTAGTTTCTGGAATATCTTTATGTCCCGGCACCCAGCACAGGTCAATGTTAAACTGCTCTGGCATCTCCCTGAGAGATAATCGGTAGTTAAGGGCTAGAATAGAGTTTAAAAAAGTTTTGACGCCAGAGATTTGATGACTGTCCGACTTTCTGAGAAGAAAAGATACATATACATAGGTATGTATATGCGTTTTGGATATCATGTTTTTTTTAGCCAAGAGAAAGCTTTGCTTATAGCCATCACTTTTGCTTGGAACACGCTACAATGTTCTGGAAGACGAAGCGAGATGTTTAATTTCATTACGTCTGAATAGACACCACAACCTACTCCTTTTGTCCCTCATTTTTGAACCGTCCCCGTATAAAAATGGACGTACCTATTCGTTTTCCAAGAATGCTTTTTTCTCCCAAACTGTTCTCCATGGGCAGATAACTTGTAACTTGTTAATAATTTGATCAATAATGACAAGTTTCGTGTCAAAACATTCAATACAAGTGCGTCTATGATGCTTCTATTTTTGACGTTTGTTGTCCGAAGGGTGGCGCAACAGTGCGGGGAGCTCCGTGGCCTAGCTCATTTCTCACAACCATCCCCTGGAAGTGAATGGAGGGAACCTTCAATTTTCTGCCGATTCCAAACGGCTTATCAGATACGGGGTTTGGCCCTAGGACACTTCCTTTTGGTACACCGGGTTCTACTCTAAGGAGTCGGTTCGTAACGTTGGGTTTCTGAGTATCGTAGTACTGCCTGGGAAGCACTCTAGTTTGAGGAACGTGGATGCCCAGCTTTATTTTTACATGAGGCACAAATAAGAATTGAAATCTCTAATTGTTCTATTACTTTAATGTGCTGTTTCTTAGACGGACAACGCCGGATCTACCCTCACTTCTTTTTTTGGTGAGACAGTTTTTCCACACGGAAAAGTGTTATCGCCCGAGTATTCATTGAGATAACAAAAAAGAAATAGCCAGGACATAGATACTTTAATCATGTCCTATCTATGAATGACAAACCGATGTAAAGAGAATAGTAAACACTCCACTTAAGTCGTGGGTTACATCGTCAATTCGATTCTCCCTCCTTAACTTCAACCTACGTCCCAAGGTGCTGGTGTTTAAAACTACGACTTAATTTATCCTAACAGTTTCAACTAAAACAAGATTAAGGTTCTACGAAATCTTTTAAAACAAAATATCTTTTGATTTATTTTTAGGAAGATGCAGAGGCCTATGTTGGGAAAATTCTCGTTTGTGGTGCGTTACTACGTTCGGGCAGACTTTCCACAGCAAATGCTGAAAACTTAAAGCAAGTTACCAACATTCTGATTCAATCATGTCGACACAGATCCTACCACAGTTCTCTTGCTTACTCTTTCCTCATCGAAATGTTTGAGAAAGTAAGTCACAATCAATTAAATTGCAAATTATGTAGTTTTCTAACACTATTTGTTTATTACAGCTTTCCAGTGATCAATTCGAGCAATCTGTTTGGCCACTTCTCCAGAAAGAGTTAGTTAAGCCCTGGGCCAAGCAAACTGTTCAAACCGTTCATTGTCTAATAGCAGCTCAGCTCAAATTTCCATTGATTGTAAACAAAAAGTTCTTCAAATCTCACTTGGGAGGATCACAATTGCTCAATTCAGAGAGCCAACCACATTTGTTGCGGCTTTTCTTTGGCACTACCAATTCCAATATACTGACACATCCAGCCTTGGAAGCGTTCGGCTTGTATTTGGGATCCTGTCGCGAGCTGGCCAATTTTTTCGCTGACCATGTGAACCCTTGCTTAGAGACTCCAAATAGATTGCAAGAAATAATTTCGCTTAAGATTGTTACAGACATATTGGTCAAAGTGGACAGTGAAAAAACATCACTTTCAAGTATTCTGGTGCCGAATTTCGTGAAAATGATCGTAGCAAGTTTGAAAAATGCTAAGACCAAAAAGGACGAGACACTCAAAGCGTTTTATGCTGAGTTTTTTGAAAACCTTGCCACTTGCTGCTCTAAGGCTACTGATACAGAACGCGTTGAAGTGATCCACAGGTTAATTCTTCACCCCGGAACATTTAACATAGAAAAGTTTACCACAAATCGAATTGTTCATCAGTTGATTGGATTCCTTGGCGAAACTGGAGTCCAAGACATATTCAAAACCTACAAAGAAATTTTTCTCAACCGTCTAACGAAAAATGCCGAGAACAACGCTGACACATGGTTAAACTTCGAGCGACAAAACGCCGCATATATGCTTCAGCATCTCTTATCCCACAAATCTGTTCAGAAATCGTTTGCTTGGCGCCAAGAGCAACTTCACTTTTTCATGGCGATTGGACTGTTTAATGTAAATGACTCTGGAGAAATATGCACTCGCAGTGAGGCTGGCCAACTGCAGAAAGATTTCGGAACGCACATGAAAAATATTTTCTACACCAGCTTACAGTCGAAAGTGTCGGCTTTGAAAGAAGAGAAAGCTGTTCTGGTATCTTTGGTGCAAATTTGTAACGAGTATTTACAAAAGAAGAATTCAGCTAAGTATTTCTGTCAAAAGATAAACGAAAAGGTCGTGAAAGCTTGGAACGACATGTATTCCGAAGTGCAGAATTCGAAAAAAGCGCATGGCAGTGCAAAAAAATTGCAACTCGTTTTCCACATTCTCTTGCTTCATATGGGCCTTCAGCTTTTCCGAGAGCCTGAGATGGCAGAAACAGCAATAGGTGATTTAGAGAAGTGCATAGACCGGACCAAGGAGAAGAAAAAATCCCTAGAGGGATCGGATTCGGAACCCGAGTGGATTGAAGTGGTGATTGATTTGTTTTTGCATTTGCTCTCACAAAACGCCAGTGTCTTGCGAAATGTTGTGAATACTGTGTTCCCTCATTTGTGTGACAGCCTCAACTTGACATCTGTTTATCAGATTCTGGCCATGCTGGACATGAAGGACGGTCAGAATCCGTTGACCGGCAAAGGTGATAACGACGAAGAAGATGAAGATGAAGATGAAGAGGAGGAAGAGGAAGTGAAGAGCGACGAAGAAGGGGATAACGAAGATGAAGACGACGAGGAAAGCGATGACGACGATGACGAAGAAGTTGAGGGTGAGGAAGAAGATGAAGCAGTCACAGCTACGGATGAGCTACGCAATGCTCTATCCCTTGCCCTTGGATCGGCAATCGCTAAAGACGACGATCAAGACTCTATAGATTTGAACGACATGACGGAAGAGGAAGGAAACAGACTGGACGCTGCCTTAGGTGCTGCTTTTGCAGCAATGAAAGGATCCGGTGGCAATAACCCTAACAAAAAATCAAAGAGTCATCGTTCACAGATGACCACAGTGATGCACTTCCGTATAAGAGTGCTGGACCTCCTAGAGATCTATGTGAACCACGAACCGAGTCTTCTCATAACTATTGAGATTATGTTGGCTCTCTTCAATATGCTTGAGTTTTGCACCGACGAAGAATTGAAGCCGCTTTTAGTTAAGATAGAAAAGACACTAAACAAACTAACCGCCCTAAGACAATTTGGCTCAGTACAGGACGTCACTGAAGGCAACCTCGTTGATTTTATTCGATTGATCATCGACAAGAAACCCAGTTCCATAGCGTTTGAAGTTCAGAATCGTCTGAAGACCAAGTGTTGCATGTTTCTTACTGCCAATGCAAAACTGATGAGTGAGGGTGGTGCTAACGACCAGGTTTTGTCCTTGCTCACAGAATATCTTGAAGACTTCATTAAATCACGTAACCCGGCTGTAAATATAACTCTTTTGAGTGATGTTTTTAAACTACGCTGGCAAGGCGTGTGGCCGCTAGCTGGCATGTTGGCAGAAAAGGGTATATCAAAGACAACTCGAACGTTTAGACGAATCCAAGTACTTGACTTACTGATTGTAGTGTACAAAAATTACGAACTAATCAAACAAAATGAAAAACTAGCAAAGAAACACCTCAAGACTATTGAAAAAGTCCTGTCACAACACTTGGATGAGATATACAATGCGAACAGCATATCTGTCAGAGAATTTACTACCCTCCTGGAATTATTGTTTGTAGCAAAACGTTGTCATGATAAATTCGCAATTGCCACTGCACTGAGTGCTTGTACGGAACGTATTCAAGAAATACGTGGCAGAGTAAAATTGGACTCGGCCCAAAGTTATAATCGGTTTTGTAATGCTTACAAAGTGAAACCCGTTAAAAATACGATACAAGAACAAAATGGCAAAGCTAACGGTCATGTGTCTAGTGAAGAAGAACAAGAAAAAGACGCTCATGAATCTGAATCGTCCAAAAATACCCAACAAAATAGTAAGAAGCGAAAGCAGCAGACAGACAAGCCAACAGAGTCTTTCAGAAAAGGCAAAAAATTGAAAAAGGAAGAACGGATGAAGGCATTCTCCGAGGGTCTAAATGGAGGATTTAATTTTGATGCCAATGCAACGGCGACGGAAGACGTAGATATGTCCGATGGCCCCCCGAATGAGGGAAAGAGTTCGTCCCCTGAAAATTCTAATTAGCGGCAGTGCAGTAAGGAAACTTCCCTCTTTTTTTTTAATACCAACTAGTTTTAATAAAATGTTGAAAATAAACTGAAAAAAAAAACTGTAAATTTTTCGGTGTTTTTGTGGATTTTAGTTTAGACTTTGGAGAGAAGCTTTCGAAGATAGACAACGGTTTTACGAAAAACCAAATATCAGTGAAACAAGTACACTTTTGATTACCTTAACTATAGGAAAACGGTGTTCAGGAGTGATTACTTTTCTGAACCAAACTGATCTTAGTATTATTGGAAGGAATTTCTTGAAGGACCCCAATGTTTGTAATAGGGTATTAAGTTCATTTAACAAAATTGTCCTTCTGTTACAAGAGATGCCAGCCGAACTTTCCCTTACCTCTTTATCTCGGTACCCGCAACCTCTCTTTAGATGTAGTGATTTGAGTGGCACACCTCTCATGTTTACGATAAAATCCGTTAAAATGGCTTACCCCAGAGGCGGACCAGTGTGAAGCAAATAATAATTGAGAGAAAAACCTGAAAATATTCCAATCGAGGATGATCTATAAGTTGAAGCCTGCTAAATTTTTGTTTTGTGATGAGAACTCGTTGGTAAATTGGACACAAGACTGAAATTTAAACTCACTTTTTCTGATTTGGTGTTTTTATGGAGTTTCACTTATGTAAATGTTTTATTGAAACTAAAAGTTTATTTTGGTTGTGTCATGTGTAATGATGAGCCTTTTTTATATTAAAGTGAATACGGTAATTAAGAAGATGACTGACTGAGTTGACTTACAGTTTATTTATAGCAAATGCTTTATATTCTTGAAGGAAGCCTTGGTATACATTTTGATTGTCTGAGACAAGTTGAGAAGTGTATGAGCGTAGTGGAAGAATCATTTCGAAAACTGCCAACTGCTCAATTACACAATGTTTGAAATTTTTTAAACAAAGCTTACACTTTTAAAAAGGAAAAAAATATAAGTGGAGTGGAAAACACAGTAGGGGAATACGGAACTTCTTCCTTTTCGCGTGATCTCGAAGGGAGCACATCTTCATTTATCTATTTTCACACTATTGATCCGGTCAACTTTTGAGGATGTGGTACCCGTGGCGCGATGGTTAGCATGTCTGCTGTCAAACCAGAGGTTCGCCGTTCGAATCCCAAGCGAGACACAAATGTTTTTCCACGGGTTTTGCCTTTCGTGAAGAATTGGCAAGCCCGGCAAAAAGTTGTAAGTCACCTCCATTCCCTCACAAGGCATGGTTATGAGAAAGGAGCTATGCCCTGGGGCTCCTCGCTCTGTTGTGCCACCCTATTTATTTTTATATTTAACTTTTGTGGACAAAGACTTTTTTCGAAAATACTTTATTGCACTTTGTTGGCCTTGTTGTTTGTAGTCTACAAAGAGGACTTTTAACGTTTTTACTTACAGGCAACAATAATAACCCGGCAATTTTCTTACAATTTACATAACGAAGACATGCTTAATGAAACCAAATTTTGTGGGTAGGCATTCCTCTCCGTTTGGTACTTTGTATACCGATTATAATATATGCAATGCAGCCCTTAAAGTCATTCTGTTTTCGTTTGAGAACAGAGATGGAGAGGTTTATTATTGCTCATTGAAACAGCTACGAGCTACGGTTGATGCAAATTTAAAGCTCTTCGGGATATTATGGATATCAAAGTCGTTACGAACCGTATATATAGGTTCGTTCAAACATAAATCTAATTTAAATCTTATCCAAAATATATTCTACAAAATATCCTTAAATTAATTTATTTTTGTGTTTCAAATCACTTCAAAATTGAAAAAATATCCTTATTTAAAAACTTATAGTTAAAATTTAAAAACGTTAAGAAACAAAAAAATTAAATAAATAATTAATTAAATACTGTTGTATTGTACACTATAAATTCAAACAAAAAATTATAAAACGGATTCGAAATTTTAGTATCAATTTCTATTCAAAATTGCATTTGCAATCAAAACCATTTTGTCTACATATATATTATATTAATTTTCTTAAAATTATTAAATGTATGTTCAATAAAAGAATATGTCATTCAGGCAGACGGCAGCACAGCCATGTTCTTTATATTGTATTAATTTTGTAAAAAATTTATTGAAATAAAAAACATTATCTATCTATCTATCTATCTATCTATAGGTTCGTTCGTTGAACTTTACCCAGGGTTGACTTAGGTTTCCAAGATTTTCCAGTCCTCAAAAAACATTAAACCACAAAATTAACGCACATTTAAATAAAAACACATGCCCTTTTGACTCTCCCCAGCAAAAACCTAGGGCGAGTAGAGGACAAGCCCTTACTTACTTACTTAAGGTGGCGCTACAGTCCGGGTCGGACTAGGGCCTCAACCAACATGCTTCTCCAGCCAACTCGGTCCCTAGCTAGCTGTCTCCAGTTTTGCACGCCAAGTTGGTTGAGGTCCTCTCCTACTTGCGTGCGCCACCTGAGTCGCGGTCTTCCTCTACTGCGCCGTCCCTCGGGATTGGAATCGAAGACTTTCCGGGCCGGAGCGTTGGTGTCCATTCGCTCTACATGACCCAGCCATCTAAGCCGCTGGACCTTGACTCGTTTGACAAGGTCAGTGTCGCTGTACAACCCGTACAATTCGTCGTTGAATCTTCTTCTCCATTCTCCATCTATGCAGACGGGACCAAATATCACCCGAAGAATTTTTCTCTCGAAGCATCCTAAAGCGTTCTCGTCTGCCTTTGACAAGGTCCATGCCTCTGCGCCATATATAAGAACCGGGATGATAAGTGTCTTATACAGGGACACTTTAGTTGCTCGAGATAGGACTTTACTACTCAATTGCCTTCTTAGTCCGAAGAAACAGCGATTGGCAAGAGTTATTCTTCGTTTGATTTCAGCGCTGGTGTAGTTGTCTGAATTAATAGCGGCGCCTAGGTAGACAAAGTCCTTAACTACCTCAAAGTTATAGCTGTCAATCGTGACGTTCTGTCCAAGACGTCGGTGTTGGGTGTCCTTTCTTGATGACAGCATATACTTGGTCTTGCCCTCATTTACCACTAAACCCATCTTCTTCGCTTCCGTCTCAATGCTCATAAACGCGCCATTGACATCACGCTGCGTTCTTCCAATTATGTCAATATCGTCGGCATATCCGAGCAATTGAACGGACCTTTGAAAGATTGTGCCTCTTGTGTTGACGTAGGAGTTTTGCACTATTCTTTCAAGAACGATGTTGAAGAAGTCGCATGACAGTGCATCGCCTTGCCTAAAACCTTTTTTGACATCGAATGTATCGGTGAGATCTTTTCCGACCCTGATGGAGCAGCGTGCGTTCTCCATCGTCATCCTACACAATCGGACAAGTTTGGTAGGGATGCCAAAACTAGACATGGCTCTATATAACTCCTCTCTATAGATGCTGTCATATGCGGCCTTAAAATCGATAAAAAGGTGGTGGGTATCGATTTGAAGCTCCTGGGTTTTTTCCAAGATCTGCCCTAGTGTGAAGATTTGGTCTATGGTGGACTTTCCTGGTCTAAAGCCGCACTGATAAGGACTTATCAGGTTGTTGACGAATGGCTTCAGACGCTCACACAATACGGCAGAGAGGATCTTGTACGCGATGTTAAGAAGACTGATACCTCTGTAGTTGGCGCAGTTCAGAGGGTCTCCTTTCTTGAGGACCGGGGAAACGATGCTGAGGTTCCATTCATCGGGCATGCTTTCTTCCGACCATATTTTGCAAATGAGCTGGTGCATACTCCTGACCAGGTCATCGCCGGCCGATTTAAACAATTCGGCAGTGAGGCCATCAGCTCCAGCAGCTTTGTTGGACTTTAGCTTGGACACTGCTGTCTTCACTTCGTTCAGGTCGGGTTGGCGGAATTCTTGGTCTACGTCGCCTAACTCGAATGGTTCTATCTCTCTAACAGCGGAATTGGGTCCATCATCGCCGTTATAGAGCTTGGAAAAGTGGTCTTTCCATATCCTCAGCATAGACTGCGGTTCCACCACGATGTTCCCTTGGTCGTCTTTGCAGGCTTCGGCTCGGGGCTTGTAGTCCGAGGCTGTTGTTTTTACCTTCTGGTAAAACTTCCGAACCTCATTCCTGCTGTGGCACCCTTCTATCTCCTCGATCGCGCGCTTCTCATGCTCTCTCTTTTTCCGTCTGAGAAGCCGGTGTTCGTCTCTCCTCTTCTGCTTGTAGAGCTCATAAGCAGTTCTAGTCTTTTTGTGCAGCGCCGCTTTGTATGCTTCCTGTTTAGCTGCATGTGCTTGCCGGCATTCGTCGTCAAACCAAGGGTTTCGTTGTGGTGGCCGTGTGAAACCCAGCACTTCAGAGGCGGCATCTCTGATGGCTGATTGGCAGTGCTGCCACTGGTTCTCTATACTTGATGCTGACGGCATAAGACTCCTTGAGAGGTTGTAAGAGACTCGATCGGAAAAAGACTTGGCGATCTCTTGCGATTGTAGTCGTCCAACGTCGAATTGTCTCACAGTATTTCCTTGTGTTGGCTTGGATCGGGATATCCGCAGTCGTACCTTGGCTACAACAAGGTAGTGGTCCGAGTCAATGTTGGCCCCTCGGAATGTTCGGACATCCTCTATACTGGAGAAGTGCCGTGCGTCGATCGCTATGTGGTCAATCTGGTTGACGGTTGATTGATCAGGAGATTTCCATGTCCCTTTGTGGATATTGAGGTGCTGGAACCGCGTACTAGCTACCAGAACATCTCGCCCCGCAGCGAAATCGATCAGCCTGAATCCGTTATCGGAGGTGTTGTCGTGCAGGCTGTATCTTCCGATTATTCCACCAAAGATATCCTCTCTTCCTAGCTTGGCATTAAAATCTCCTAGAATGATCTTAATGTCATAGCCAGGGCACTGCTCATATGTTTTGTCCAGGAGCTCGTAGAATACGTCTTTGGTGTCTTCATCCTTTTCCTCTGTGGGGGCGTGTGCGCAAATGAGGCTTATGTTGACGAATTTAGCCTTGATGCGGATTGTTGCTATGCGCTCGTTCACATAGTTGAAACTCAAGACTTTTTGCCTGAGTCTGGTTCCAACAACGAATCCACATCCAAACAGTCGCTGCTTCTGTTCCCGGTAGCAATCGCCGTAGTAGATATCGCAGTCTTTTAGTCTGCGTCTACCTGGCCCATCCCATCGCATTTCTTGGATAGCGGTAATATCTGCTTTGTAGCAGTTTAGGGCTTCCGCTAATTGTTCGGCTGCACGTGGTCTATTAAGGGACCTAACATTCCACGTACAGATCCGAAGCTCGTTGTCCGTTTTTCGTTTGCTAGGTTCGTCATCAGTAAATCCGTCCGTATCCGAGGCTTGTTGGTGCTTCGCAACTATGACTTGCTTTACGTGGCCGGGAAGTCACCCCGACAGCACGACCCCCAACCTGGAGGACCAGATCCTTGTATAGCTCCAAGGATGGGAAGCCGGATAAACCGCTCCTTATAAGCCTGAGCTCCAAATATGCTGTAGTAGCCCTATAAGGTGTTCACTAAGTAGTTTAGCCTGACTGGAACTGTAGACGCCACCGTTGATTCCATCTAGGGAATTCCTCCGCTGCCGTCCGGATGAAAGAAGAGGTGCCTTAGTGGGAACACCTCTCCCCCCCTCTCTCGTTTGCTGCCACCAACAACCTTCCACTAGGGTTGAGACCCAATCTCCAGTTGAGGTACTAGGCACCCGTTGTTCACCACGTGGAGGTGAGAGTAGGAGTTGATAGACAGAGGTGGGTTTTAAAAAAACCTATGAACGCTAGGGTCCTCTTGGGTGCACGTGTCTACCATTTAAACAAAGAGGACAAGCCCAGGGCTCAAAAAACACTCAGTTTGATATTCAGGGCGAGTTTAGGTTTTTCCTAAAATACTTTGCGGCAACCACAGGGCGACGCGACGCCAGGACTTCAACGAATGAACCTTATACATATGTATGAAGGTACATGTAGTTGCTATTTCTTGTACGGTCTTCCACTTCGTAAGAAACCTTTAACTTGAAGAAAGTTACATTGAAAAGGTGTTAGGTGGCAGTTAGTTGTGCCAATGATAATGCATTTAGTCATTTTCAAAGAACTCGATCTATAAATACACGTTGGTTACCCTTACCGGCGTAGGTCTTTATCGAATGTTCCTATTCCTAGTGAAGTTTACGGTTTACCAATTGCTACATAAAAACTTGCCAAGGTCGGTTTGACGTGTTCTATGTACACCGGGGTAGGCATGGTTCCGAGCTGAATCTATAAGGCGTTTGAACAATCAACTCAAACTGAAACTGGCTTTCTGTCTAATCTTACCACAAACGCATATACAGAACCCTGCAGCAAAATATTTGATGACTCAAGGCTATGGCCCAATGACTCCGTCAGACTTCAACTTCAACTTCAACTTCAACTTTAAAATATGTGAAAATTTTGGATGGCCCAATGAATCCGTCGCGTTAATGCGCTTTCGTTACACAGAGCACCATGTGTGTGAGCATGTGTGTCTACCAACCAACAAAAAATACCAATAGCAAATGTCAAAGTCGGTAAGTGCGTTGATATTAAAAATGTTTTAATCTCAACGCCGCCACGGACGTCACGTACGTTGCTTATGGGCCATTCCCCATAAGAATACATGTGTTTTAATCGAGTTGTCAGTTGTGGCCGCTAAAGTCGAACGCGTGACGGAGTGATTGGGCCATAGCCTTCAGTACCATCGCTATAAAAGCGTGTTATGTCGCTTTCCATTGGTTTCACTCGAAAAAGCACTCGTTTTGAAAACCAATGAACCAATGGAGTGGATTCTCACTTCAAATCGAGAAGTGGCTGTCACTTCTCAGATACATGAGAAGCGATCTTTTTGCGCCAATGGAACGGATTGAGGATGCTCCTCGACTCTCCTAGACGGTTCTTTTCTTTTTTTTTTTTGATACCTATAATTGCAATTTTGTAAAAGATCTAGCTTCTTTTTGTTATTTTGAGCTTCGTTTTTTTCAGTTTCAAGTTTAATAAACCACCAAATTCGTAGTCTTTTCTTCGTTCGTATTTTGGAGACGTAAACCAACTTCTTTAATAAGGTTATATCAACCTTTATTATGAGGAAACGAGTGGACTTTCGGCTACGAACAGTTAGAATAGAAAACACTTTTAATGCCCACTGTACGCCTCGGAAAATACCGTTCGTGGTGCACTGGACGCCTGGGTTCGAGACCCGGCTTGGTATCTACTTTTCTTTCAGCGTCCCAATTTCATCTGTAGGTACGTCGGCCTTGAGGTTATATGTGAAATTAAAATCACCTTATTTCCATCTGCTGCACCACACAAAAGGAAAGGTTGCTACTTTGGCAGTACAAAGGACTGGTATCAGCTTTTTGGGTCTTGTGAGACTTTAAACTCTACTTCCCGTGGAATAAGTCCGACTCTTTAACCACTACACTAATAGTACCATGTTGCATATACCAAAGTATGTAAGTCCTGGGTTACCCTGAAATCGCATCTGACTGGTTAGAACTTTGTTTTTTTTATTTTTAGTTCATTATATGCTCCTTTTTCGCAAATTGGTTCTAATAAACGACAAGGGAGGGGATCTCTCGTGATTTGAAGAACTCTATGCAAATAAAAGAGGCTTATCATGGTACAAAAACATTGGGGCAATCAATTATTGGCAACCGGAGATTGCTAACAGTCTAAAATAAATGTGCCCACATGACACAGGATTCTTTCTGTAAGGATTAAATTAAGACGAAAACTCCCTAATACAAAAAAAAAAACATAGTGTCTGATGTGGGACAAGATAACCGGAGTAACTCTGGAAGTTGAATTTGACAGTCAAAAACTGTAGAGCTGTATTTTTTACAGAATTTTTTTTGTTAAGGATAGGTAAATAAAAATAAATAGGGTGGCGCAACAGAGCGAGGAGCTTCAAGGACTAGTGCATTGCTCACAACCATGCCTTGCGACGGAATGGAGGGGACTTACAATTTTCTGCCGGTTTCGAACCGCTAATCGAGAAAGCGCTTTTCATGCCAATGAATTTATTAACGGAGGACTTGCCAATTCCTCGCGAAAGGTGATATCCGTGGAAAAATTAAAAGCCTCTTTTGGGATTCTAACCACGAACCCCTGGGTTAACAGGCGGACATGTTAACCATCACACCACGGGTACCAGATGTACCAGGAAGATAGGGCAGCTGAATTCGTTTTTCAAAAATAAAATCCTTACACTGTATGGTAACAAAACAAACGGGACAAATCGTTTTCGTTCCTAAATCAAAGCCGTAGACAATGAGTACTCGCAGAAGTCTTGTATTAGGATTGATTTAAAGGTGGCCATAAACCAGAGGCCCAACTATGTAACTCCATTCCACTTTGTAGTCGTTAGAAAGTAGTTTTTGACTGACTCAACTTTTAACTGCCAAATTGAAAGTAGAATTTTATTTGAATTCTTCCAACTGCTTCCGACAAAAACTTCGGTTTCTTTCTATTTCCCATTTTTTCTTCTACGTCGTCCTTAAGAACTACAAAGAAGGACTTTGGGGTATCTGAACACTTTTATTTTAGAATCGAGTTGCATGGTAGGTCCCCAGATTCTGCTGTCATTCGAAATGATGCATTTGACTGTAATATGATGGACCAAACACCTCCACCCTACCAACAAACGACGAAAAATAGAAACGCCTTTCGGAATATCAAAACAAAAAAATACCTTCAACATTGTGTCTGTTGACTGACCTGCGATTTCCCAAAAACAAGAAGGCAAAAATAAAAACACTAATTCGATTGAGAACAAACGACATTGTTTATAAAATTATTTAAAATTCTATTTTGTTCAGCTATTGTCTGTTTATACATTTTCTATGCTGCTTCGAAATAAAAAAAAAAATTGGTAAATCTGATTATACGTAAATACAAGAACCTAGTGCAAGCAGCTTAGTTTTCGTTTTCTTCGTCCTCATCATTTTGTTCACCATCTTCTTCGTTCTCTCCGGCCTCGAACTGCATTCCCTCTTGGTCGCCCTCCTCGTCTTCGTCACCATCCACTTCGGCATTCTCAGCCTCGGCACGTTCCATACGACGTTGCAGATCGGCTTCATCCATGGCTGTGACCACCTTGGGTGGCATGATCACTTTCAGTTCACCCTCGTTTTCTGTAATTTGCTTACGAATGCTTTCGATTGCTACCTCTAGAGCTTTGAGGCCATCGGTTTTTTCAGTGGTAGACGTGGTCATAACGTATAGAGGTGGTGCAATGAGATTGATGCGAATTGGCATCTCATCAGTCGAAAAATCAAGTCCAGACTTGAGTGCCGCTTTAACAGCGTCAATTCCTTCGTAGCCGTAGCAAGAGCATTCGATGTCAGCTCGAATCTTAACCGCCTGCGATGTGAGCTTCCTTTGAATGTTCTGTAATAACACTTCTTTGGTTTTGCTATCCAAGCCACATTCGTCAAGAATAGAATGATCCTGCACCGACTGTTTGAAAATATCATAGGCAGCTGCCTTGTTGTTGTATTTCTCTTCGAAGTACCACGCTGTCTTCTGATACAACTCTTCGAATTGATCATTTGAATTGTAGTCCAGGACGTCGGCCACATGCCGGAGAATGGAATTTACTGCTTTCGCTTTGGCAAAGCGTTCGGTACACTTTTCGACATCTTCGGCGGAGACACGCCTCTTGGACAAATCAATGTAACCCTTTTCTTTGTCAACACGAATGACCACAACGGGTTCTGTCTTACCAACCCGGATAAGTTTGTTTATCGACCGGATACGACGACGGGACAACTCAGACAACAGAATCATGCCCTCGATATTGTTGTATTCCAGCAGATGAACGTAAGCACCCATTTCGGCGATTGATCGTACGTTTACCATGACGACATCTTCTACTTCGGGATACTTTTCTTTATAAAAACGACTCGTCAAGACCATTTTGAAATTATTTTTTTTAGTTAATTGGGATTTTTGTGAATTAAGCTGATGAAATTTACACAAAAATCAGTAACTAGCAAAAACGTGTACACTTTTGCGGGTTGGTTAAACGAAAAGAATAGTGACAGGACAGGGATAGCATATGTCAAACTAGGCCTCACTGTGAAGTTGGCAACGATTCGGTACTGTCCCGGGTATACACTTTTTGGTTTGAACAGAGCACACAGTATTCTTGGCTACACTAGGATCATAAAACCAAAACCTATGAACGACTAACTGCGTGAACACAATGCATACGCATACGCATCGGAGCCGGAGCCGCAAGAACTGTCAAAATATTAAAAAGTAGCAAATCCATTGATGTGAACACAATGCATACGCAACGCACTACGCGCCGCAAGCCGCAGCCGGAAGAGTTGGCTAACTTTTAACTTTTACGTGCGTACTCAATAAAGTTGTTTTGATTTTAAAGGCGGTAGAAGATGGACGAGTCGGAAAAAATTATTGAAGCAGTGCGAAGCCGAGAGATGTTATGGAATTTGTGTAACAGAAATTATAAAAATGTTAAAATGAAAGCCAAGGAGTGGAAAAACATATCTGAGGAATTGAATTTTTAGTTTCATAATATCCTTCGGTTTTTCTGTTTTGGTACAATGGTCGTACCCACCATCTTCGCTTTTTTTCTTTGAAATATTGTAAAGCCAGATAACAAATCTGGATTACACCCATCAAAAAAACCATCTCTTCATTTTCTCTTTCCATTCTAGCTTTTATTTTATTTTCACAAACTCAAATTTGATATACTCGTAAATTAGATTTTTCATGCAGTCAGCTGACATCAATACAGACTTTATGTCAAAAAACACGTACGACGTCCAGCTGCATTGTGTGCAGTTTTTAAAAAACACGTACGACACAGTTTGACAGCTCTTTCAGCACCGGCTGCGTATTGCGTCTGCGGCTCCCATTGTGTTCACGCAGTAAAGTATTATTCACATGAGAACGAACAACGAACGACGATCGTTAATTTTGACATTTCATTCACATGAGTGATTTTACATTCGTCACGAATAACGAACACAATTTACATGCAAAACAAAAATGGGGAATGATTTTGAGGTTAAGCACGCGCGAAAAATTTTTCGTTGCAGTCTGGATTGTATGTGGAACGAGAATAAAGTATGACAGTTCGTACCTACTAGATGTTTATTCGTAACGAATAAACTTTTTTTCTCAATTTTTTTAATTTTAGACACAAAAATAAAAGTTTATCCACCTAAAAATAAAAATGAACTATTTTTCCATCGTTTCCAATAAAATTCGTGAGGAATTTATGCTAGTAAGGTACTTAAAATCTCATTTCTTGATTTATTCGTCGTTCGTTGGTCGTGCTCATGTGAATAGTCCTTAGTGGTGGACTTACATGCATCTGCAAAATCGGAAAAAGATACAAGATGTAAAATTCATACTTGTCTGATAGAGAGACAACGAACCATCTGCACTTCCTTAGTTATGGTTGCAGATGAAAAATTATGGTTGCAGATGAACATGTTCATTATGGAGGTTTGGCAAATGAACATGTTCATCTGCACCCATAATTTTTCATCTGCAGCCATAACTAAGGAAGTGCAGATGTTGCGTTCCCTCTCTATCAGACAAGAAGTATGAATTTTACATCTTGTGTTCTTTTCCTTTTTTCATCTGCACTTGCAGATGCATGTAAATCCACCATTATGCTGGATTTACATGCATCTGCGACTGCAGAAGTGCAGAAAAGTAAAGCGAGATGGATGAAGATTACAAAGCACAAAAGTTAAAAAGAGAGACGAATAGGATTATGGCTGCGGATGAAAAATGATGGGTGCAGATGAACATTTTTTTTTTCATCTGCAGCCATAAAGCCTTGCGCAAATCAATGAGGTGAGTGCGTGCGATGTGATTGCGATAAGTCAAATCCCTATGTAATTTTATGGACGTTTGACTCAATGCATAGGGATTTGACTTATCGCAATCGCATCGCACGCACTCACCGCATTGGTTTGCGCAAGGCTTAACTAAGGAAGTGCAGATGGTGCGTTAACTCTCTATCAGATAAGTATGAATTTTACATCTTGTGTCTTTTTCCGGTTTTCAGATGCATGTAAGTCCAATATTATGCTGGATTTACATGCATCTGCTACTTCAGATTTACCTTTCTGCACTTCTGCAGTAGAAGATGCATATGAATCCAGCATAAATTTACAACTTTATCCAAACAAACTAAAAACATGAAAATGGATTGAGTTTTATTTAAAAAAATTACTTCTAAGATTTTTTTGTGCTATTCTGATATAAAATAAAAAAAAATTTATTGAAAGTCTGAAATTATCGCCTTGCAAAAGCTGCAAAGTGGGTTCTCGGCATTATACTCTCATTAACCCTTTGTCGACCGACGGTACTTATAAGTACCACTGAATGTTACTTCAAATAAAGTCCCTATATGATTAAAATTGGACACTGTCAACCAAAGCAACTTTTAAAAACTATGTAATCTCCATGTTTCAACTTTTTTTTTGTTCTTATCTAAGTCCACGGCATTTTTACAAGGGCTTTTTTCGACAACATGCTAGACTTTTGAAATGCGTGATTGTCAATAATAAGATATGCAATAAGTAATGACAACATTATTCAAAAAGTAACGCACAAATTGTCTTTCCAAGCTTGTATTTATGTGAGAATAATATTGAATTATAAAAGAAAACAAAAACTGAACATTCTTATGATGTATCTTATTTTTTATGGCCCTACGGAGTTTTTGAGTCCTACTACCAATTTGAGTCTTTAGATGTCCCTGCAAAATTTTGAAATGTGTTTTCTAGTTTAAAATGCTCCAATCTCAAATATTAATAAAAAAAAACTTTTTTTTAAAAGGTTTTTCATAGCTTGGTCAACAAAGGGTTAACATACCTGGTAATTGCTTATCATTTTTGAACTCTCTCTCTCTCTCTGTCTCTTTCTATCATCCCCCAGCATTTGCTTTCACTCGCCGTCTCTTTCTATTTTACACGCATGGTTTGCACACCCAGCAATACAATTATACACACACACAAAACAGAAGCCCACCAGACAATTTCGAAAGAGACAACAGTATTCATCATTAAAACAGCGCCATTTTTATTCCATTTGCCAGCTGTGAATTCGCCGAACAGTACAGGGATAATAAAAGATAAAATCAAACACTATACTGTACTTCTTTTCGCAGTCTGCTTAAGACGTACTCAAAAAAGAGACAGCATTTATTGCAGTCAAGCACTTCGCCCATGTTCTTGCTGTGTGAAGAAGATTTTATACCATTTTGAAAAAATAAAACATGGCTGGAAGAGGTGGTTATGATCACGCTAGGTAAATATTAATTTTATTCAATTGTTAGTCAGTGTAAAAAGTAGAAAAAAATATTAAAATCAGTGCCATTTGTCTCTATAAATCGAAATTCTGTGAAATTTATTTGCCACACGATTTCCTACGTTGAAAATTTCCCGGGCAAAAAGATTTTTTTTTTCTGAGCACTGGGCGGCGAGTGAAAAAATGTGTTCATTTTCTACTTCAAAGACAATTTCCTGTGCTTTGCTTTTTAAAATTTCGTGAGAAAAAGGAAATACAAATTTGAAAGGCAAATTTTGAACTTTGTATTTGAAACATAGGCTATGGAAATATATGTATTACAAATTTTTTTCCTTTTTTTTTTTTTAATACCTCGCATCTCACGCTGAAAAATGATACGGCAAAAGTTGATTCGCGTGCTATCGACGACGACGACGTGCTATGTATGTGGCAGAGTCTGAATTCATAATTAGTCTCATTTGTTTATATAACACTAAAGAAAAAAAAAAATCCTAACAACTGTAGTCTTGTATTGTTTTGGAATTGAATTTTTTTTGTTAAATTTAAAATTTTTCTTTGCAGAGGAGGATATGGAGGCGACCGCCCAAAAAAACAACTACCAACTGAACCCCCATTCATTGCTTATGTTGGCAATTTACCCCAGGGTCTAGTGCAGGGTGATGTCATGAAGATATTCCAAGACTTTGCTGTCAAAAATGTCCGTTTGGTTAAAGATCGTGAAACCGATCAGTTTAAAGGATTCTGTTACGTAGAATTTGAGACTCTTCAAGATCTTGAAAGAGCCCTCGAACGCGATGGAAGAATCGAATTAGATGATATCTCTGCCCCCCTTAGGATTGACATTGCCGAACAGAGGAAAAATGATCGGTGAGTTTTGTTGTGGTCTAATTGATTATTACTTGGTAATTAAAAAAGTGCACTATCAGCATTTTCTTCGAACAAGCGATCGCATGAGGTATTTGGCTATTTTTAGGGATTGTGGCAAATGCAAAAATTTAAGTTTTGGTTTGCTTTTCAATAGAAAAACTCTGAATAGATATTGGCGTTTACAGTTTCTTTTTGTTTGTTATTTAATTTTTACCTTTTTCGGTTGGGATAAAATTAAATTGCCAAAATTAAGTCCATCTTAACTATTCTCTTTTGCTTATTATCAATGGTTGGCTTAAAAACACATCGTAGACTACTTGACCAATAAAAGATAATGCAAGTTAGTGTTTGATAGAATTTGAGATTGCAGTTTTTAGTAGACGCTCCCACATAAAGAAGTGCTCACTAAAAACTCAATTTTAGTGATGAAATTTAGCGAGAATGTTTTACTTGTATGTTTTGAGATATTGCCTAGATAAGTTTTATGTCTAAAATCGTGCTGGGCTTTAACGAGAGTACGAGATTACCTACATTTAGTTTTGTAGGGGAACCTTACATACATCAAGAAAAAAAAAAGAGAATCCAACGAGACTATAAAAAAGCTAATAGCGTAGTTCACTCTGTACAATCAGTTGGACAGACTTCGTTTGATGGAAGATGGATAGTCGGATGTAGTTTGCGTTCAGACTTATGAGATTTGTCGTCCAACATTATGACATAAATATATTCCTCCGCTTCATTCAACTTCAAAATTTTCAAAAATATTTGAAATCCACCAAAGTTGGACAAGCGGTAGTCTGCGGGTTCACATTATCCAACATTAGTCGTTCAAACCAAAGTCTGTTCATCTACAGTGTGAACTCCGCTAATGACGCAAGTTCATCTTTAGAAACTTAAAGAGTTTCCATAAACACATAAGCCATGGTCCAATATTTTCAAAAAAAAAAAAAGCAAATTCTACTCTAGTCCAGCAAGCTTCGGCTCGCTGCGTTAGTTGGCATTCTAACCGGAGACAACTCATTGCGTACATGGCACAACCGACTTATGTAAAGGATGCCAAGACAAAGAGGCAGAGGAAGAATTCCTCTGTGAGTGCCTTGTCCCTAAAACTCCTCGGAGAATACTTCTTCGACGAACTGGTGCCCTACTCTACTCGTTTTCCAAAAACATTTTCACTCTTTCCGTCCTTTTTCGTTTATTTTGGAATTCGTTTTAAGCGAAGTGACAGATTTGGATTGATTGCAGGTGCAGGGAAGTAAGTCCACAGATACTAAGTCCACTGAGGAACTAAATTCTAATTTGTACAGGAAAATAAGTCCCCCAGAAACTAAGTCCATTGAGGTTCTAAGTTCTCACTTAATGGGAACGAAATCCACTTTACTAAAGTTGCCTTTTATTCCATTGAGTGAGAACCAGCTTCACTTCCTAATGGGAAATAAGTACACACTGGGAAGCATAACGTGAGTATGAATTTCCAACAATAAAAATTAAAGAGAGAAACTACTGTTAGTTCTTAGACCTTTTCTTATGTTTACTTGAACTTATTTTCATAAGTACGAGTATGTTACCGTCGATATTCAATAAAGCCCCATTCTACCAACACACGGGTTTGGAAAATGGCTTTGCATACACCATTTTAATGGCTAAAAGAATTACAAGATTAGTAGGAGAAATGCCCGCCACATTTCAACGCAATAGCCAGTTGCATTCCTCCCCTTAAGCAATTTAACCGCAATACACGCCTCGCAAGGAATGCAAATCAGTTTTACATTCAGCCCAATTTTGGTCGTACAGCGAAATATAGAGATTCATTCTTTAGCCGTACTGCTCGGATGTGGAATGCTTTACCTGACTCGGTTTTCCCCTCTCATTGTAATACATACACAGAAGTTTAAAAATAATGTGCATCGGCACCTCCTTTCTAATCCTTTCCTTCCTTCTTAACCGCTCGCACTGTGTTAATAACATTATAAGGGTATTAATAACCCATTGATGTGCGCGTATATTATATATAATAAAAAAAACCTTATTTTGTTGATGGGACGTTCAATGTTGTGCCCATATCATGTGGATACAGACAGATAATTATTATTTATTTCGCTTATGCATAACATGTAAGTACCTACCTTTTCGATACTATTTTATTATTTTTGAAAGTTCGAAAATTGAATCAAAAAGCATATTTTTGTAAACTCGTTTATTTCGAAATTACGTTTTCGAGTTTTGGAAAATATTTTATTATTCAGTTTATGTTAGAAATCCAATTGAACCAAAGAAAAAAACACGTCTGTTCACGACAAGATTTATTAAGAGAGTAAACGTTATGATATAAGAATATAGTGATTTTAGTTGTAAGTAAAGAAACGAGTTGAGAAGTGTGACTACATATGGAAATGAAACATTAGTTCAAATGGTTTGTGTTGCCATATTGAAAGGTTTTTATGTAATTTCAACAGTTTATGTATTTCAAAATTCAGTTTTCAAAAATAATCCAAAAAATCGCTGCGATAAACTGAATAATAAAATATTTTCCAAAACTCGAAAACTGAATTTCGAAATAAACTGATGCTTTTTCATTAAATTTTCAGAAACTGAATTTTGAAATAAACTAAACAGATACCTACTTCAAGAGTATTACCTTTAATTCGAAACTTTAACAATTTTATTAACTAAATTTGGTATCTCGATAGATACCTACCAAATTTTTTTTGGTATCTCGATAGATACCAAATTTTGGCAAAAAAAACATATTTTTTCGGATTCATAAACTCGTTTGACCGGAAATAGCATTTGGCGCACAAACCAGTGCATGTGCTGTCCTCTGAGACCAAATTTCAAGTTTGTAATAGGTATATAATATAATTAAAAGTTAACTCTTAAATTTTAATAATTATTTATAATTTATATTAAAATTAAGATCACATGAAATTTTTTCTATTTAAAACACATTGCATATTTCACTTCCGGGAATAAAGTTTAATTAGCGGGAAATTAACGACACTTTGTGTTCTGGAAAAAAGTACCTTTAGTTTTTTTTTAATTTCTCTTCTTTTTTGCTTTTGAGTTAAAATTAATAAAAGCATTGAAAATGAAAAAAAACGGCACTTAATGGGGCAAAATTATGTAAAAAGAAAAACAACTAGAAATTTTTTTTTTTTTCAAAATTTCAAAATTTTGAGGCTTGATCTCTCAAAAACATTTCATTAAGTGAACTCAAATAAAATTTTTATTAAAGAACAGAGCATTAGCTTTCAAAAACACTAAAGTATGAGAAAGTAAGTGGTTTAGTTGCTTTTAAATAAGTTTTTAAAAAATTGAGTCAATTTTTTTTTTTTAACTTTTTTCTATACGCCGTTCAAAACATAATTCCGAAAATTTCATGAAAATCCATGGACTGGCCCTGGATTCCTAGGTAAAAAGCTTACGGCCCTCCACTACTTTTGCCATTCTTTTTTCGTTCTAACTGGTGGCCCTAAAGAATTTAGTTTCTCAATTGACTTTCATTCCTATTTTATCCTCAGTTTGTGAAACGCCTATCCGAAAATTTGTTGCTGTTGAAGGATTTTCTTTCATCAACTCTATAAGAGTCTTAAACTGCTCCTGGTTTGTTATCTTTACCTTAAAATAAGTAAAAATAATAAACTATTTGCGAAAAATTGCAGAAACAACCAGAACTTACATTTCTTGGATTAAAACACTTGCAGCCGTATTTATTAGATTTTCTTAAGACGTCTCTTAGACGTCGATTAGTTAAGTTTCAATTAAAATTTAATTGGAACTTAAGAGATGTTGATTAAATTCTTATCGATAATCAATTCTGCGCTGATGCTAAACTAATTGATAGTTGTGTCAAAATAAAGTAGTAAAAACAGAAATCTAGTCCAATTTAAACTGCGTTTTGACAACCATTCGTTTGTAAACAGATGTGGTGCCTTTTTGCTTATCAAAAAAAAAAAAAAAAAAACAATATGTACGAGTATCATCAACCTAAAATGTGATGAGGATTTCTTTCGCATATTCATTCAAAACTAACGCAACGCATTGTTGGTCTTAGGCCCTTATTATGAGAAGCAAATCCACCGCTCGACCATGGAACAATCTTTCTTTGCCAAGCAAAACTGCAATTCCCTGACAATCTCTTAGCTCTGGTTGTAGGCGACAACCATGGCGAAATGGATAAAGTATAACTACTGCGTAAGCGTTCGACCACCATAAACATCCAAAATACAACAGCAGGAAAATATGCCATGAAAAATGCTGTTTCAATTTAACCTTTCAGACCCGCACGCACGAGAATGGTTGTTGCGAGAACAACGCGTTTGGCCTTGTAGCTCTGTGGAGCTTTTGTGCCAGCTTTTTATGTTTCTATTTATTAATCATGACATCTGAAAAATTCTTAGCACATTGAAAACATTTAAATCGCGACGAAAATCTTCAATATTTTTATCTTAAGAAAAGTTTCATTTTATTACCAAAACAACAGAGCGAAATTGACACCGATTTTCCTGAAACGTCAGAATGAATTTTTAATTTGGATTTAAGAGACCTTTAAACGTAATTATTGGCATTTAAGTTAAGAGGGCTCTTAGCAAGGTTACTTAAATGTGAAATTTGATTATCGATACGGATTCGTTACTTAAGTGTTACTTAAATAGCAATTAAATCTAATCGATAATTAAAAGTTCTTTATAGATACGGCTCTTGGCGTTTGCAAATTTCTAATCCAAAAAAAAAAAACCTTTTACTAGTCGTATAACTCATATACGAGTACAACGACAACTGTAATACCGAAATATTCATTTTGTCGTTCACAAAATTTGCGTTCCACTTAACGCTAAATGTCTTACTTACTTAGGTGGGCATTACAGTTCGGGGTGAACCTGGGCCTCAACCAACATCCTTCGATAACGACTTCTATTTCGGGCGAGCTATCTCCAGTTTCGCACTCCAAGTCGGTTGAGGTCATCCTCCACTTGATTGCGCCACCTAAGACGAGGTCTTCCCCTTCCGCGATTTCCCTGCAATGTGCTTTCGAACACCCGACGAGCCAGAGCGTTTGGGTCCATCCGCTCAACATGGCCCAACCATCGTAGCCTCGCGATGCGTACTCTTCTGGCTATGCCCATGTCGCGGTACAGCTCATACAGCTCGTTGTTGTATCTTCTTCTCCACACATTGCCTTCGCATATGGGACCAAAGATCATTCGGAGAATTTTTCTTTCGAAACGACCAAGGGTTTCCTCATCCGCATTTCGCTAAATGTCACATGGCGTTAAACATGGCGTTAAGCATGGCGTTAAACTAAATCAACCACTCTCGCAATACCGATTTTCTGGTACAACAGTTGTCGTTTAAGTGAAACGCCTATCGTAATAGGGGTGATTATTGCCAAGAATAATACATCTTGAGGAACCTAAATACCTTTTTGATAAAATAACGTTCTCAAGAAGTAATCAAACATTGCAAGTCATTATACCGCTCTATAAATATTTAATCAGTTCAAGGCAATTCTTTGTTTATGCTTCTCAACTATAAAATTAATAACCAATACCAATGTTTTCGCAAAAGAATTTCTTAAATTTATAGTTGAATCAAAATAAAGAATTTAAAAAAAAATTTATCCATCTTTCTCTCTTTTCTTTTTCTATTTTTTTTTTTTTTTTTTTCTATTACTCTTTTACTGTTCCTGTTTAGAAACATAAGACCTTTAATTGTTATGAAGTGAAATTTGTGAACAAAATTTTTTAGTGAAATTGAGATTTTTTCATATGAGTCACACGATCCTCGTAACGCCGAAAAAGGAAGAAGAAGAAGAAAAAGAAAACTTTTTCATTAGCTTCTGACATACCAAGACGTAGGGCTGTGGATTCATTAGAGATCCATTCAATCTAATTGACCACGCGACGATGATCAAATCTGGGCCTTCGTACGGTCAAAGAAGTGAAGTGGTATCTTAAACCGTGTATGAATGTGAAATGAATAAATTAAGGCAACAGTAAAGAAACAATAACAGTTGTCAATCATCAGATGTTCCGAGATAGGTAAAGTTGAATGGCGGTTGCAGTGGTAAGCAAAAACACCCCACTCGAATTTCAAGGATCTAGTTCTTGAAAAATTAATTCCTGTTTAATTTGCAACTTCTTTTGATGGTTTTTACTTGCGATTATAGGAACTATAAGGCAAGTCTTGCAATCGTGCAGAAAAAAAATTTTGAGATAACAATTAAATATGACATTACGATGATAGAGAATACGAAAAAAGTGGGTCCTGCAATTCTGTCTGTCTGTCTGTGTGTGTGTCTGTCTGTCTGTCTGTCTGTCTGTCTGTCTGTCTGTCTGTCTGTCTGTCTGTCTGTATGTATATGGATCTACAGCCTGAACTAATAGACCGATTTACTTCAAAATTTGCAGTTAGGGTCTGTGGAGCAGTCTACAGAGGGGTTTTTGGAATTGAGTCTCTAGGTCTTGAAATAACGGTACCTGCCATACAACCGATATGATAATATGTACTTATTTTTCTCGAAAACGGCTCCAACGATTTCGATAAAATTTTGTGTGAAGAATAAATTTTTGATTGTCTTTCTTATGATGTAAATAAAAATTTTGGAAAAAGTATAAAAACGGTACCTCCCATAGTACCGGTTTTTTCAAAACCGACTTTCTCTTTAACGGCTTGCACGATGCTTACGAAATTTTGTATTTTAGAAGTTTTAAGTTGTTTAAGGAAAACTGCATAACAAGATTTGAAAAATTTTAATTTTTGAAATTTTAAAAAAAAATTTAAAAAAATTTAGATTTTTTGAAATAACCTCAAAACCATAACTTAGATTTTTCTCAAATTTTTTGTCAAATTAACTTTTGCTAAGGTCTTAAATTCTGCATACTTGAATTTTACAAAACTTTTTTTTAAAAAATTGTAAAATAAAAAACTGTTATTTTTAAAACTGGTCCAACGATTTTGATAAAATTTTTAGCGTTTATATGTATTAGAAATTGCAAAAGAATGGCGTTTTTAGATTTTCGCTTGAGACCTTTGGAATATTTAATTGAATTTTTTTCAATATTTTTCGTGATTTAATAAATTTTTCCTAATTAATGTATAGTTGGCAACCCTGTACCACCAAATATATTATAAAGAGTTAACACCAAAACCTTTTACTCAGCCCTAAGATTTTGATATCGTATTTAGAACACAATCGCAAGTTCGTGCGACCCAGTCGTGCCCATTTTTTCTGTTTGATTTGACAGATCTCATGAGAAATATGAAAAATACTTCCGTTAATGGAAATTGTATTTGTATTTTTATTATACATAATAATATTCATAGTGCATATAAGATATCACAAGTATTTCTTTTGAGTTGCACATGCATAAATCATATTACAGAGCTTCATACATATGTTTATATTATATCTGGATAGGTCGGATATCCGGGTAGTTCTGATATCCGAATAACTTAGAGATCAGGATATTCGGACCCAAACTGAAAAATTGTTTTCTTGTAGCGTTTGAATACATCTTTTTTATTCACACTGACCTATACATAAAAAAAAACACTCAAACTTACTACTAAGATATTCCCCAACAAGGATCCCGCATGTATCCACTGATCTACACGTCGCCTTTAGATTAGATTAGATTTGGGGGACGGGTAGAGCTTGCTCAGCTCCGGGCACTGCGGTGTCTGAATGAAACCTATTGTGCCAGCCCATGTGAGGTTTCAGAGCAGTTCTCCTGCTCCTGAATTGAACCAGAAGTTAGCAATCTTCTGTGGGTGAATGAGTTTGAGTTTATCTAAGGGGATGATCTCATAGTCAAGTATTTGCTTTCTAAGGCGGAAAAGTGCTGGACATTCTGTAATAATGTGCAGAGATGTTTCTTCATTTTCGAGGCATAGTCTACAGATGGGATCCGCTACCAGCCTCATTTGGTGAAGATGTTTGTTTAAGGAACAGTGACCGGTTAGTAGTTCAGTGCAAATTTTTAGGGTTTTCCTATTGAGGTTCAGTAGGAATTTTGATGTTTTTTCGGTATATTCTGGGAAAAAATATTTTGAACAGATTTGGCCAGATGAGTTACTCCAAGCTTTATTTGATTCCTCCAGTAGGATGTTCTTGGCAGTATGTTTGAAGGTGCTTTTATTTACACCGCAGAAGGGTTCAGGACCGACGAATGGTTTAGATGCGCCGTCTTTAGCTAAGATGTCTGCCTTCTCGTTACCATCATAGCCTTTGTGTGCTGGGATCCAGTGGAGGATTACAGTGTTTTTCCTTGCTAGTTCAGAGAGCGACATGACTGTCTCTTGGACTAGTTTGGATATTATGACAGGTGAGCTTAACGCCTTTAGTGCAGCTTGGCTGTCTGAAAAAATGATATTGTTTTATTTTTCGTATTCGATGAACATATTATTCTCGAACATTCGTTAGTGGCAAAGACTTCGGCTTGGAAAATGGACGAGTGACTGCCCATACTTACTGAGAAGTTCGTTCTGGACGTCGCCTTTAAGTCCTTTCAAAGTTCGTTTCCCAACCACATGAAGTTAATTATATAAAAGAAACTTCAGCGATTTTGTTCCTTCTTCACGTAGTACTCATAGTATTACTTTTCAGACCTGACATACTCTCAAAAAAAAAAAAAAAAAAAAAAAATAGACAACCAAGATAGACCAATGTTCCAATTTAAGACCTATCTTAGCGAGCCTCATCTAAGTCAACGGAAATCCTTTGTAGTGGTGGAAGCACCGAGCAAGAAGGTATCCCTTGTCTTGCCCGGAAAATGCTTAGTATTCCGGTTACGTCAGCAGCTGCACACCGCGTTTTTTTCAATAACTAGGAACAGAAACGTAAAAACTGCAAAAAGAACATTATCATACTCCAATGTGTAATCGATTTGTTTTTGGACATTTGATATTCAATAATCAAGTTGATTGCCACGAAAAATGCTTTCAGATTGAACAGGTTGACAGTTGCAAATATTTAGGTATTATATTACTTACTTACTTACTTACTTACTTAGGTGGGCATTACAGTTCGGGGTGAACCTGGGCCTCAACCAACATCCTTCGATAACGACTTCTATTTCGGGCGAGCTCTCTCCAGTTTCGCACTCCAAGTCGGTTGAGGTCATCCTCCACTTGATTGCGCCACCTAAGACGAGGTCTTCCCCTTCCGCGATTTCCCTGCAATGTGCTTTCGAACACCCGACGAGCCGGAGCGTTTGGGTCCATCCGCTCAACATGGCCCAACCATCGTAGCCTCGCGATGCGTACTCTTCTGGCTATGCCCATGTCGCGGTACAGCTCATACAGCTCGTTGTTGTATCTTCTTCTCCACACATTGCCTTCGCATACGGGACCAAAGATCATTCGGAGAATTTTTCTTTCGAAACGACCAAGGGTTTCCTCATCCGCTTTCGATAAGGTCCATGCTTCCGCGCCGTAAAGCAGGACTGGGATGATTAAGGTCTTATATAAGGTTACCTTGGTTTTTCTGGAGAGGGTTTTGTTTCTCAATTGCCTTCTTAACCCAAAGAAGCAACGGTTGGCAAGAGTTATTCTCCGTTTGATCTCCGCACTGATGTTGTTGTCCGTGTCTACAGCGGATCCTAGGTAGACGAAGTCCTGTACTACCTCGAAGTTATGTCTGTCTATTGTGACGTTTTGTCCAATTCGTCGATGTTCTGTGTCCTTGTTTGATGACAACATATACTTCGTTTTGCCCTCATTAACCATCAAACCCATTTTTGCCGCTTCTGTTTCGATACTCGCAAAGGCACCTATGACATCACGCTTTTTTCTTCCCATTACGTCAATATCGTCTGCATAGGCGAGTAATTGTACAGACTTTTGAAAGATTGTTCCTCTGGTGTTGACGTTTGAGTTTCTTACAATCTGTTCAAGTATGATGTTGAAGAAATCGCATGACAGTTTATCACCTTGCCTAAAACCTTTTTCGACATCAAAGGTCTCGGTGAGTTCTTTACCGACCTTGACGGAGCAGCGTGAATTCTCCAAAGTCATCCTGCATAGTCGTACGAGTTTTGCAGGGATGCCGAAACTAGACATGGCTCTGTGCAGCTCGTCTCTGTAGATACTGTCATACGCGGCCTTGAAATCGATAAAAAGATGGTGAATATCGATATTGTGTTCTCGGGTTTTTTCCAAGATCTGCCGTAATGTGAAAATTTGGTCTATTGTGGACTTCTCTGGTCTAAAACCACATTGATAAGGACCTATCAAGTTGTTGACGTGGGGTTTCAGACGTTCACATATTACAGCAGACAAGATCTTATAAGCGACATTAAGGAGGCTTATCCCTCTATAATTGGCGCAATTGTGAAGGTCTCCTTTCTTTAGGATCGGGCATACGATACTGAGGTTCCATTCATCGGGCATGCTTTCTTCCGACCATATCATGCAGATCAGCTGGTGCATGCTCCTTTCCAACTGATCTCCAGCTGCCTTGAAAAGTTCGGCATCAAGGCCATCTGCACCTGCAGTCTTATTTGATTTAAGTTTGCATATAGCAAGCTTAACTTCTTCTAGGTCGGGAGGACGGCATTCTTGATCATCGTCCAAGCTGAATGGGGCAATCTGCCTGACAGCGGAATTTGTGTCCTCATCGCCGTTAAGCAGTCTGCAAAAGTGATCTTTCCAGATCCTCAGTAGCAACTGTGACTCTATAACTATGTTTCCCTGCTGGTCTTTACAGACTTGAGTTCGGGGTTTGCCAACCTGGCAGGACTTCCGAATCTCGTTCCAGTCATGGCATCTCTCAATTTCTTCAAACGAGAGCTTCTCATGCTGCTTCTTTTTCTTTTTGAGAATTCGGTGTTCTTCCCTTCCCTTCTTTTCTCATTGTAAATCTCGTTATACTGATCGTATGCAGCCCTCGTTAGTGTTTGCATAAGCATTTGTCGTACTTTTTGTTTGGCTGCATTTGCCTGCCTGCATTCTTCATCGAACCATGGGTTTCGTTTTGGTGGCCGAGTGAAACCCAGAACCTCAGAGGCAGCGGTTCTGATGGCTTCTTGGCATTGCTGCCACTGGATTTCAATGCTTAATGCTGACGGCATGGGATTCAAGGATAATTGAAAGGATACTCGATTGGAAAAGGTATTGGCAATCTCTTGCGATTGTAGCTTTCCGACGTCATATCTCTTCACAGCGTTATTTTGTGAAGGTCGTGAACACGATATCCTCATTCGTACCTTGACTACAACAAGGTAGTGGTCCGAGTCAAAGTTGGCCCCTCGGAAAGTTCGGACATCTAGCACACTGGAAGAGTGCCTTGCGTCGATCGCAACATGGTCAATTTGGTTGACGGTTAATTGATCTGGGGATCGCCATGTACCTTTATGAATTTTGAGATGCGGGAAGCGTGTACTACTTACAACAAGATTTAGCCCCGCAGCAAAATCGATTAGCCTCAATCCGTTTTCGGAGATTTTGTCGTGGAGGCTATGCTTACCGATTGTGTTTCCAAAGATGTCCTCCTTCCCTAGTTTTGCGTTGAAATCGCCAAGAACGACTTTCACGTCGTGTCTAGGGCACTGCTCATATGTTTCTTCGAGGAGCTCATAGAAACAGTCTTTGGAATCGTCGTCTTTCTCTTCTGTGGGGGCGTGGGCGCATATAAGGCTGATGTTGGCGAATTTAGCCCTGATGCGGATGGTCATTATACGCTCATTGACTGGATTTTGGCTAATCACCTTATCCCTGAGTCTTCCTCTAACGACAAATCCGCACCCAAATAAACGCTGTTTCTGTTGTCTGTAGCAGTCGCCATAGTATATGTCACAGTTTTTCATCTTCTTTATGCCCGGTCCACTCCATCGCACTTCTTGGATGGCGGTTATGTCTGTTTTGCAGCAGTCCAGGGCGTCCGCTAATTCTCCAGCTGCACCTAGTCCGTTAAGAGATCTTACGTTCCAAGTGCAGATCCGGAGGTCGTTGTCCTTTTTTCGTTTGCATGGGTCGTCAACTTTGAAATCATTATCGTTATCCGAGGCTGCTTGTTGTTTCGGAACAAATTATTTTTTCCGTGGTAGGGTAGTTAACCCTACGCACAACCCCCAACCTGGAGGGCCAGGTCCTTTTGGATCCCTTCGGACACAAAGGGATGGAATATCCAGTGTCAGTACCCTGCTGCAGGGATGTGAGTGCTGCCGTTGGCTCACCAGGAGCTCATCCGCCACCATCTCTACTTCAATACCCTGTCCTAGTATTGAAATACCCTGAAAGACCTTTAAACCAAATATGTTGGAGTAGCTCTTTCAGGGGTTTCTGCTTTTATGGCTGCTGAAGTCCACCGTTGATTCTGTCCTTCGAATTCATCCGCTGGAACATTTACACGAAAGCTCTCGTAGACCACTGAGATTCGTGCAGTCAGTCATTGTTCGCAGAGCAATTATAGTGTTGATATAAGTTGAGGTATTATATTAGACCAGAAATTATGTTGGAAAGATCATTCAATGTATCTGAAACAGTATCTGAACGAGGTTGTAAGACAATTTTCCATCTTAGTATGCACTGCAATTTGCCGGTCTTAAAACTAGTTTACTGTGCTTTATTTAAATCTAAACTGGAATATGAAATTTCTTGTTGGGGAGCTTCTTATTTCAATTAAATAGAACCTTTACTGATTAAACAAAAGCATGCTGTGAGGATAATTTTAAAAGAAAACCGTAGGACACCAAGTTTTGAACTATTACAAAGACTTTCTTTTCAAAGATTTCTGCCAATAAGACATCTGTACTGTTATAAAGTCTTAAAAATATTTTTCTGTGATTCTGGCTACTTCGTAGCTAGAGTGCAAGAAAACTATAGCTTGCGTATCAACATTAGAAATCTTGCAACTATACCTACCATCAAAAAAACTCATTTTTCCCAATGCTATTATGTCACTGCTCCACGATTATTTAATAAATTGCCTGAAAACATAAGGTGTGAGAGAGAAAAAACAGTATTTTTAAAATCAATCAAATATTGGCTATTTTCCATTGAACATTCTGAAATTGATGCTTTATTGAATCCAATGATGTAACTTAAAATTACCATATTTTATATTTCTATTCAAATATTTTTTATATTCTATTTAATCTTCTATTGTTTTCCCTATCAATAGCTCTATTTGTCATAGTTTGAACTTGTAAAATACATACAGTACGGACTCGGTTTGCGCAACCCTCGATTCGTGCAACTCCTCGATTTTCGCAACACTAAAATCTTAACACGCCTTGACTCTATAAGTGCAACTTTTCAAAAAAGCTACCTCGATAAGTGCAACTTCTTGTGTTTATTTATCCCCATTTTATATTCACGTTCTTCTTTTGATTTTTTGTTCCCGTTTTTATTTTACAGCTAGATTATCTGAGCAATATTTCTTGCAAGAACATGAACAAACACTTAAAATGCATCTGTGTTTATTTGAGTGGGTTGCGATCTCGCTAGTGTCTACTAAAAATTCATGGGTAGGTACATCCTGTGTTACAAAAATTTTAAAATTGTCATTCAAAAATAGAAGTGATATTTTATCAGAACTAGAAAAGGGTTCTTAGTTAAGACAATTTGTAAAAAATATAATGTTCACAATTCAACAATATGCCGCATTAAAAAAAAGAAAATTGCTCTCAGACAATTTGTGGCTAGAGCAGAGTCCGAACCAGGGAAACGAGTTAAGATGAAAGCTTCTGAGTATCCACAGATGGAAAAGGCTTTATATGAATGGTTTCAAAAGCAAAGAACAATGCACATTCAATTTTCTAATGAAGTATGACATTTCAAACATAAATTGTGTCTATGAAAATATGATCCAATAAGTGCAACAACATCGGTTACTGCAACCGTCCGAATTTCTATTAGTTGCGTTAATCGAGTCCGTACTGTATATACTATCGTCACTGTCTGTGACACAAGACACAAGATTGTATTCAGCTATTTCTTTCAATATCTAATGTAAATCATATTTATTGTAGCTACTATTATAAAAATCAAAAAGATATTGTCATAAAATATAGAATTATTAAAAAAATGCTTTTCTTCCCCAAAATGTCGATATTTTGGTTTTTATTAACCAAAAAAAAAACAAAGGATTTTGAAAAAAAAAGAAAAAAATAAATATGAGTAGCATTTGCAATAACTGATGGTATTGGTAGTGATTGGCAGCTTGTTGTTCCGTCTTGCAAAAACCACATATTGTCTAAGGGGCCAATTAAAGCGATCAGGAAAACGATTCACGAAATTCTGTTTTCCTGATGCAATTTAATTTTTCGTGTCAGCTGAAAGAAATTTCAGCCAAAGTGGAACAAATCGTTACAATTATTTGGAATCCATTTGCCATGTACTTCACTGACAGAATAACAACGGATTATTTTTTTTCGTGCGCACTTGATAAGGAAAACCAATTGCTGAGAGCCCTGGCAACTGCTATAAACGCTCATCAGGAAAAAATTTATGTTTCAATCTGTCTCAACTTTTCCTGATAGTTCTCCTGATCCCTATAATTTGCCCCTAAGTCATGGTCTTTGATTGATAAAAACAAGAAGAAAATGATTCGATCGCTCAGATTTGAAAACAAGACCGTCTGCCCATTGACATCTTTGAAGAAATACGAACTAAAGACACCTTTCGATGATATAGCATACCAAAGTCATTTTGTCTGGATGCAAGGGTACCTCTTTGATCAGTTGTGGGTTTTCTGACCACCGATATGCCGTAATTTTGTCTGTTTTTCATACACACTGAGTAAGAAATGTGCCTCGTCGATGTGATGATGGATGCAAATCCAAATTCATAAAATACTCCATATTGAGTTGAACGGCATATTAAGAGCTCTGAACACTTAGACAAACTGATCAGCAGGAACACTTGCGTTTGCAGCAACAATGTTTTCGACTGAGTGGGTCTTACGACATCAGTTACGATTGCACTCTCTTCAATTTTCTTTATAATTTACCGATTGCTGGATTAGTTAGTCGATAGTGACAACCATCAGTGGCTAGAATTGAATTACCACTTTTGTAGTAAATTTTAATAATTTTAGGGGATTGTTCGATTGCTAAGCGATCCACTATCGTAAATGGCAAACATTCAACTCATATTCCGACACTTCAAACATTCTCCATTTTTCATTTGAAGTCAGTCTTTCTAAACGTTTTTTTTTTTTAAATCAGAACTTTATCGTTGACTTGCAATCTCCAAAGCCCACAATAGTCAAAGAGCATGTTGATCATCATTTAGATTAACCATGACAACTCTGGTAAAATGACTTAGATAATCTTACCAGGAAGATTTTTGAACTCTTCGATAGAACCAAACTTACAGTCTTCCAAAAGTGCGGAAATTGGACGACCTAACAATTAGTCTTTTCATGTTTTAGTCAAAATATTGGGCGAAGTTATTAAGTCAACATTGTTTTTTGATCGACGATCTATTATACTCTGCGACGCATCAAATTCAAGTCAAAAGACAAGAAGTGAAACTGATGTTAAAGCCAAGAAAAACCATAATTTACAGAATTATAGCTTAGTAAATCAAAATCCTTTATAGCCAACCATTTAATGACCAAAAGCAATGTTTTCTAAAATTTCTCTTTGTAAATTTTAAAAAAGAGGGAACACGAAGTTAGTTACATCATTATTGACAAAAGTCTTATAGAAAAACATATTCTGATAACAGGGTGTTGCCCTAAAGCCTAAATAAACCAATATATTTTTCTCGTTAAAAAATAGAATGTTTATTCGCTAGGAATTGTCTTCAGTGTGACAATTATGTATCAGTGTTTTGTCTCACTCCTTTCAAAAAAAAAAAAAAAAAAAAATACCTCAATAGAATTATATCCTCTCGAGTTCGGACAAACAGAACGGGACTGAGCTTCATTTTGCCCTCAAAGGTTTTTACTTTACTTATATGTACTGAAACTAGACAAGTGTAGATTTACAGTCGCATTTATAAAATTTGCTTAGAACAATCTTCGACAGCTGTTCAGGTAGACGGTTTTTTAAAAAGTTGAGCCTTATCCAACTTCGTATTTATGAAAGCAATCCAACAGTTGTCTAAATAAACCCCCCAATACACACAGACACCTGAATTCTCTGTCAATTTTGAATGGAAAACAATGTTGTCGTTCTCGATGTATGGGAGTAGTAACATTATTTATGTTCTGATATGTGAGTACAACTAAAACTCTTTGAAACAGTTTGGCACAAGACTAAAATTAGACCACAGTTTAATCTGAAGTTAGACATTCCTTAGACAGCGATGGAAAATTTGGATTTGGACACTGTTCTAAGAGCTGTCTAAAGTTAGACATAATTTGGAATGGAATTATAAATACGACTGTAACCGCCGTATTAATAAACGCGGAATAGCCTTATTCCATGGATTAAGTTACCATTATACCATTTTCCATTTAATTAAAGCTACCATTATACCATTTTCCACTTAATCCATGGAACGCAGCTATTCCGCGTTTATTAATACGGCGGTAAGTGTTTAAAGGCGCACTTGTTCAAAATTTAGAGTTTAATTTTTTGGGAAAATGTTTATTGCAATGTAAGTGCTTTTATGGTACCCGTGGCGTAATGGTTAGCATGTCCACCTGCTAACCCAGAGGTTCGAGGTTCGAATCCCAGCAGAGGCAAAATGCAAAAATGTTTTTTCCACGGGTATCGCCTTTCGCGAGGAATTGGCAAGTCCTCCGTTAGTAAATTCATTGCCATGAAAAGCACATTCTCAATTAGCCGTTCGGAACCGGCGAAAAATTGTAGGTCCCCTCCATTCCCTCACAAGGCATGGTTGTGAGAAATGCGCTAGGCCCAGGGGCTCCTCGCTCTGTTGCGCCACCCTATTTATTTATTTATTTATTTAAGTGCTTTTATGAGAGTACATAAATGGCGCATAAAGGAAAGCTGTTAAAAAGTTCATTAGATACTTCTATAGCTGAAAACCATAAAACGGTGTTGTCACTTTTATTTATTTAATAAAAAAAATAATACTTTTTTAACCTTCTACCCGTTGAATGCTTTAGCTAAACACACACCCCTAAAAAAATGCCAGCCATAAGTAACTCATTCACAAAGTATTCCTATCAAATCTTGTTGTGAATTCAAATAGCAAAGTAGCACATGTGTTGTCGCAGTATTATTATTGTTATTTTTAAACATGTTAATCCCAGCTGTCAATACTAAAAAAAAAAACCAATTTAAACATGAAAATAATTTGAAAACAAAGACAAACAACAGGAGCATTATTGGCGAGCATTGCGAAAAGGTGGGCATTTTCCTATCCGAGAATCCAAACATGTACAGATTATGTTGTGTTTAAATGGCTATCGAAAAACAACTCACACACTTACACCAACATTAGGTCCATTGTGATACCATAAGAATTGACAAAACCATTAGCTTTTGATAAAGCGATGGATCTTCCTTCATGTATCCTTCATGTTCGCCAGATCGCTTAGAAGGATTAGATCATCAAGGAAATATTTTCCTAGATGCAGTTTTCTTTTGAGGGAGAACAGGACATGAGCAGAGAAGGTGTGGGACTATCTCTTACTCCTCCTCGTCTAAAAAGCTTCTGCAGCAGTTGTTGGAGGAAACGCCTAGTGTGATGGCGTGTCTACCAATGTCTTGTGCATTTTAGATCTAGCTGTGGCCATATCTGTTTTGTTGCCACATACATAGTGATATTGTTCCACCTATTATTTGTTCTATGCATTTCCCGTTACTTAAGCATAAGTTTGCATGTATCGATTGGTATACCAATATTCAACCTACTGGTTGAGATCGGTAGAACGGTTCCATTTCTGGTGAGTTCATCGGCTTTGTAGTTACCTAGGATATCTCTGTGCCCCGGCACTTAAATAAGGTGAATACTGAACTGTTCAGCCATCTCCTTAAGAGATAAGCGACAGTTGTGGGCGGTTACTGAGTTCGTAGAAACAGCGCCGAGTGATTTGAGGACTGCTTGACTGTCTGAGAAGGTCCGGATAATCGCTGATGATCTTCTTTGGTACCCACAATAAAATCCAAAAACGGACTCTGGCATGCATTCAAAACGAAGGAGGGCACTTTAAGCACTTGTTATAATTGTATTTGTATAAAATACATAAGCTATTAAAAGTTCTTGGAAAACTACTCTCATGGCAAGTTGTTGTAATAAAAATTCGTAAAAAAAATCAAAATTAGATTTTTAACCTGTTTTAGTTTTTTTCAAGTATTATAAAATGGGTTTTTGAAAGCACTTTTTTATGAGTTTTTTTTTATTATTGTTTTGTTCATTCGAAAAAAATAAAGAAACTATGTTTATCAGGCATTTTCTGAAAAAAAATTACCTCAAAGTCAAAACTTTGCTTCGGAAAGAAAATTTGAACACCATTTAAAATGGGAAATCTGGCAACCCTAAACCTATAGGAGCCCAACTTAAATACAGTCTTAAAGGTTGTTATTTCTACAAAAAATTAATGGCACTTTTCATTGGTTTCACTCGGGGAAGCACTCATTTTAAAAACCAATGGAACACCCAAAATAATTTCTGTTCAGTTTAACGTAATTGCCTTTGTGTGAGTGAAACACCTGTGGCTCTTAAAAAATATTCCTTGAAGAAAAATTTCTTTTTGACATTTGAGTAACATGTGTTAGTGCTTCTTGAGTCGATTCTCATTTCAAATCGAGAAGCCGCTGTCACTCCTCAGAATCATGAGAAGCGATATTTTTGCACCAATGGAACGGTTTGAGAATGATTCTGGACGCTCCTGGACGGTTCTTTTCGTCCAATGGAAAGTGCCATAAGTCAAAGATTAGGTCTCTACCATCAGTATTGACAGTAAAATTGTATTTAACACACAACCAAAGTTAGCCTTTTTTTAAATTGTCAAAAAGTGATGTCAAAGTTTAGAAACGAACTTTACTGTAGAACAATTTTTTTCTTAAAATATGACCAACAATCACATCCCAAAATATGTAAAACGAATTACGGAACACCCTGTATATATTGATTTTCCTTTCACAATTCATCGACACATACCTGTGTCCTTAATCAGCAAGCGGTACCTACGAAACGAACACCGCAGAAGATTTAATCCTTTAAATTAAAAGAAAAAGTCATTACTGAGTTTTATTGCCCCCAGAATAGCATCAGTTAATTAAGACGATGAATTCCGTGAAAAACCCTTTACGTGGTGGCTCAACTAAAGCCTGCGATGAGATGAACCCAAAAAAAGTATAAGAGACAAGCAAATTGCAAATTCTAATGACAGAATAATTCAAACGCCGAAAAAGTACGAACGTGTTTTGGAAATACTTCTCTGTTATTTTAAGAGCTTAGGTTGAGTTATCAAGGACTCGTTTTTAAATAAAATAAAATAAAATTCACGAACATGGTGTGTCAGTGCAGCTGCTCAACAACCATAAAACTACTTTACAAAGAAATTCTCAGCTTGAAAGAAATGACCTTTGAATTTTTTGTAAACCAACTGAAGCTTAAAGAAGAAAAAGAGACTATGGAAAACACTGTGGAGAAACCCAACAACGCCCCTATAAAGAAATTCACAAATGATGATGGCTTAATGGGAAACTACTCAACGAAAATCAAAGAAACAGCAGCTGGAAAACAATTAAAGGATGAGGATACGAAAATAACCACTGATGAAAAATCCTCTGACAAGAACCTCTTTCATGAAAATAAGCTCGATAATGTTCTTCTCTTGCAGAAGATTCTTGAAAATCAGTTGACAATGCAGAAAGAGGTTCAGGATATTAGAACTGATGTTAGCAAACTAGAGGAAGCGTATGACAAAATGCAGGGGGATGTTGAATCCTCTAGACAAAGTGGCGTGAATCTGGCAGCTGATCTAATAGAACTAAAGGAAACATGTGACAGAAGAGAGAAAGATTATGAAAATAATAAAGCTGATCTAACACAACTAAAGGAAACATTTGAGAGGAGTGAGAAGGATTGCCGAACTATATCAAACTTGAAAGATATTGAGACTGATCTAAAGATACTACAGGAAACATGTGAGAGAAGAGAGAAAGATTCCCAAACTTTTCGTAAGAATTTAGCAACTTTGAAAGAGACTGAAGGTATTAAAGCTGATCTGACAAAACTAAAGGAAACAGTTGAGAGAAATGAGAAAGATTGTAAAAATGTTTGCACTAGTGTAACAAACTTGAAAAATATTGAGACCGATGTAAAGACACTACAGGAAATATGTGACAGAAGAGAGAAGGATTTTGAAAATATTAAAGCTGGTCTAACAAACCTAAAGGAAACGTTTGAGAGAAGTGAGAAGGATTGCCAAACTTTTCGCACAAACTTGAAAAATATTGAAACTGATCTAAAAATACTACAGGAGACATGTGAAAGAAGAGAGAAAGATTTTGACTCTATTAAAAATATTAGAGCAGATCTCAGGAAAATACAGGACACATGCGACAAAAGACATGAAGATATTCAAGCTCTGCGAACAATTGATGAAAAAATTACTGAACAATGTGCCAAAAACAAGGACAACACATACATACCGCCGGATTGGGACCATGAGAAAACGAAATTGGTTAATTTCATAATCAAATTATATCCGAAAGATTTTTTCGTTTTATATCCAAACTACTTAAACTTCAGGATTATGAAAAGGCTCTCAGATGTGCTGCGTGTAAACTCGTGGTTGTTAGAACTTTCACAAAAAGCTAACCTTACCACTCTTTATGGTACTGATATTCTTCAATATTTGTGTTTCTTGATTAATAATTATCTCACGATAATGGAATTTTATAGAAATAAAACTAAATTATAAACAGAAAAGAAAGAATGGTTTTTATACCGAAATTGATTGAGTCCATCAATACTACTTCACTAATACGTGTATTAAAAGATGTGTCATCGAAGTATTTAATTTAATAAACATTAAAATGAAAATTTATTTGCAAACGAAACGAAAGGAAAAGTTTTTTTTTTTACTTTGACATTGGATTTTTCAAAATCGGTGAAGATGTAGAAGAAGGCTAATGATTTTATCACCTCAACCTTGTTTAGGTTGTTGTGGTAAATTTTACCACAAAAAAATAGACCTTTATATTTCTTTCTTTTCTTCTTTCTATCTCTCCTTTTGTTGCGGCTTCAAAATGCTGGCTGAGGCATCTTGGAACAGCAACCCAAATACTTACTCCTTGCTTAAGCCAGTGGATGGCTAGAGACTCAAGCAGCAGCGATGGTAAAGAGCAGCAGCATGTGCTGACAATATAACATTTATACAATAAGGTAGAAATGTGGTTACCCACCTGCAGCGAGCTGTCAACGTCTTTAACAAAATCATTACCCGTACATTGCATTTGACGCCATTCAAAATAAACGACCCAACGTAGTAGTTGAAGGCCCACCGTTAAGGCCGACTACCCAACCCGCAAAGAGCTTAACCTTAGCAAGGAAACGACTCTAGCTGGAGCCTAGCCTAAAATTTTTGTTCGAATGTAGCGACTGAGATAGATTTTGTCTATTATTCGAAAAATAATCGAAACCTTACTGATCGGTGCTAAGCTTTATTATAAAGTAAATAGATTAAATAATAGGGTTGAAAGCTATGGATCCCCCGGGGCTTAACAGATTTCAAGGATCTACAATTGTATGCCTGTTGGAAAGGTCTTTTCATAGCAGTGTTTGAAGCTTTGGAGGAAAGGCAAATTCTTCTCCAAAGGCAATAACGCATGGAAAAACAATTTTAAGTGTCGAACCTTGACTCTCCCTCCCTCCCTGCGTCCCCCACTAAACAGGTACACATGGTTAGGTTAAATTAGGTTTAAATGGCTATCAGGAAAACAACTGACACACTTAGACTAATACTAGTCCATTGCGATACCATAAAAATTGTGTGAGGGAGTACCTCACTAAACAAAACCATTTAGAGCTTTTGATAAAGCGATAGAGATTTATGGTGTCTGTGTTTGCCAGATCGCTTAGTCTTAGATCATCAAGGATATATTTTCCTAGATGTCATTCTATGCTTTGCTTTGGTTGGTTGGTTACTCAAATCAGAATAGAACAGCAAAATAGGTTTGAAACGAGGAAATCATCGGAGTTGATTTTTTTTACCCGACATAGAATTATACTCCAACGAAAACCAAATACAAGCGCCGATAAGCGAGATGAAGAAGATTTGATGTCAACAAATCATTAGCGTTTTAAAAATAATTTCACTCAAACTCAGCAAAAAAGTAGTTTTAGCTTTTATAGAATCTTAGCGGATGGTTGACACTTGCTCAGTGAAGATCTTGAAGTTTTTTTTTCGGCCCATTTCACATTTTCATCGACTTGCTTTTGATTAAAAAACGTGTCCCCTCAACTCAATCATTGTTTTTACAGTGAGTGAACTGAAATTCGTTAGCTACTTTGTTGTCGAAAGAAAATTTTCATTTTCGAATGGATTTGACATTTGTAAATGCTTTGCATGGTGGAAACAATCTGTTTCCGGATTTGCTATTCCAAGTGTAGTAGAATCGAATCTGCTTTAGAAATAGAGAGTACAAAATGTTCGTTTTCGGAAATTTTTGCTTTCGAAATGAAATGCAGAGTAGGGCCCCTGAGAGGTGAACTTTTTAAATTTTTGAATGTGGACAATGTAATTTTAAATTACGATTTTAATATAATTCATATCTGTGCCAAATAAATAGACCATGTAAAAACTTCTATATGAATGTGTTATAACACTTTTTATTCTTACAGCGGAGGCGGTTTCCAAAAACGGGGACCACCTCGACAGGGTGGTGGCAATCACCAGCAATTCAATCGCAATAGTGGCGGCGGCGGCGGAGGTAATGGAGGTGGCGGTGGCATGAATCGTAATGATAACCGCAATGACAACAGAGGTGCGTACAATGATAATTACGGGCACAATGATAGAAATCGTGTCAGCGGTGGTGGTGGTGGTGGTGGTGGAATGAATAGAGGATATAATGGTAATTAATACCATTGTATTGTCATTATTTTAAGAATTCTAATTGATTTTTTTTTGGATGGTTTTTTTTTTTTTTTTTTAAATTTCTTATAGATCGTCCTGCGAATCGTGGCCGATATGGCAATTTTAATAACGAGGACCGTAATTTTGATCGTAACATGGATCGTAATAATAGAGAAGGCAGCTTTGGTGGCAGCAGTCGAGATGGAGGCGAACGTTTCAATAACTTTAGTCGGCAGCGGGGTGGTGGCGGTGGTGATCGTGACCGCCAATTTAATAACTCCTCAAACGATAGACCTCCATCGTCTGTCGGATCCTTAGGTAAGGATATTCTTTTCAAGAAGATGTTCATCCTTGTCATGGTTGTCAAATCTAATGATTTTAATTAATTGATAAAACTTCGAATTTACAAATATTTTTTTATTTACGACAAACCCAAGAAGGTGCTTTATTAATTACCGCTTTTGAAAAATTATTCGTAATAGTATAATGTTAGGCCAAGTGAATTTTTCTCATAGTTGTTGCGTACCACTCAAACAAATCATACTCAGCAATGTTTATTATATGCAAACTTAAAAAACCGCTATATTCTTTAGATTCTGAACATACAAAAATAAAATAAATAAATAGGGTGGCGCAACAGAGCGAGGAGCCCCTGGGCCTAGCGCATTTCTCACAACCAAACCTTGTGAGGGAATGGAGGGGACCTACAATTTTGGGCCGGTTCCGAACGGCTAATTGAGAAAGCGCCTTTCATGGCAGTGAATTTACTAACGGAGGACTTGCCAATTCCTCGCGAAAGGCGATACCCGTGGAAAAACATTTTTGCCTCTGCTGGGATTCGAACCTCGAACCTCTGGATTAGCAGGTGGACATGCTAACCATCGCACCACGGGTACCACTTGCTTGCGTTTAGGAATTCGCACTCTTTTGAGTTTTTGAGAAATTAAAAAGGCTACTTTTCTCCAGAAAATCGAATTCTGTACGTTTTCCGCTGATTGGGACTTTATTCTATGAGCAAAAAAGAATAAAGGTATTCTGGTCTAGACTAGAGGCATGAATTTCAGATAATTTTTGAAGTGTCGTAAAAAAGCGATCAATAATTTTAGTATTCTTGATTAATATTGAAGAATCAATCGGAAACAAAAAAGATTATTTATATAGAATAATGTCGCCATTGTAGACAAGCTACGCAAAAGCTGAAACATAAATTATTCACAAAATGACGAGTCCCAGAAAAAAGAAAAACCATTTTTTACTTTTTCGAATTTAAAAAAAAAAAACACGTTAGACTTGTGTCTCACTTCTCATCCTGGAAAATATAAGGTCAAAGTGTCATCACCTCTAGGCACGTCGGACCATTGTGTCATATCGGTAGATTTCCCAGTTTCCGTCACAGTAAAAAGAGAAAAAGTCCCAAAAAGGACTGTATGGCAATATAAGAAAGCCAATTGGGACGGCCTGAATAATTTTTTTTAGAAATTTCAACTAGTCTTTGTGCTTTCTCGACGGTAACGTGGATGCATCAGCTGATATGATATCTAACTTAATTCTCAACGGTATGACTAACTTTGTTCCACATAGATCAAAGAGCATCATCCCCAAAGAAAATTCGTTGTTCGATTCGGGCTGTAAAGAGATGGCTAGGGAAAGAGAAAAATGTTTTCGGATTTATAAAAGTGACCCTACCGTTGAAAACAGAAATAAGTTTAATCGCGCCAGGAACATCTGCAATACTCACATACAGAAGACCAAGTTTTTATATGACCAAAAGGTAAGGCAAAAAATACTATTGTGTCCAAAAGGAAGTAAAAACTTTTGGTCTTTTGTTAAGAATATTAAGAACTCAACTAAATCATCGGTTCCTACGCTCGTCTTCAATGACTCTGCTTACGTCAACTCTATCGACAAAGCCAATCTGTTAGCAGCACAGTTTGCTGCCAACTCGACACTACCATACAGCACTCTAGCTCCACCTGAGCTTGTGAGTAAGAACTGTGCAATGGAGCAGATATTTTTCCGTACTCGCTCGGTAGCAAGAGTCCTTAACGATCTCAACATACATAAATCCGCTGGTCCAGATGGTATCCCTGCTATTATTCTGAAGAGGTGTTCTTCTACGCTGGCAAAACCACTGCGTAAGCTTTTCTATTTATGCTATTCTTCTGGGCTCTTTCCGAGTAGATGGAAAACAGCATTTGTCCAGCCTGTCCCTAAAAAAGGCGAATCTTCCTCCCCTTCCAATTACCGTCCAATTGCACTTACGTCCCTTCTTTCCAAGGTCATGGAAACGTTGATAAACCGTCAACTCATGAAATATCTTGAAGAACGAAAGCTTCTTAATGACCGACAGTACGGCTTTCGTAGCAAAAGGTCCACTGGTGATTTGATGGCTTATCTCACCGAAAAGTGGAACCAATCTTTACATTGTTTTGGAGAAAGTAAGATTATTGCACTTGATATTTCTACAGCATTTGATAGAGTTTGGCATCAGGCTCTTTTATCGAAAATGCGTGCTTTTGGTATCGATGAGTCTCTTCTTCGTTGGATTAGAAATTACCTTTACGACCGTTCAATACAAGTTGTATTGGATGGTTTTAAGTCTGATACCCACTTTATAAATGCTGGTGTGCCCCAGGGCTCCGTTTTGTCTCCGACTCTCTTCCTCATTTTCATCAATGATCTCCTGTCTGAAACTTCTAATCCTCTCAACTGTTTTGCTGACGACTCAATCCTCAACTTTTCATATTCGTTTCCAAACTCACGTCCCTGCTCTTCGGACGTGGAGATGGAACGGTTGCGTATGATTAGCTCATTGAATTCTGACCTTGACAGCATTGTTACATGGGGTAAAAAAACCGAGTTGAATTGAATGCTTCGAAAACTCAATGTTGTCATTTGTCGTTAAAGCTTAACATCCCCTCATTACCATTATTCATGAATGGTACCTGCATCGAAGAAACCGAAAAGCTGTCAGTACTTGGTATGTGTGTAAACGACGACCTTCGTTGGAATGACCAAATATTCGAAGTCGCCAAAAATGCTGCAAAGTGCTTAGGTTTCCAAAAGCGATGCAGGAAATTTTTCACCCCCTCTGATCTGGCTACGATTTATAAGGCCTACATCCGCCCTAAACTAGAGTATAATTCTCATATCTGGTCAGGTACTTCTCAAACATCTTTGCGCCTACTTGATAGGATACAAAACAGAGCGTTGAAATTGATAGGTGATAGTTCAATTGTAGAATCGATTGATTCTCTTGAACATCGTCGAAATGTTACTTGCCTCACTCTTTTTTATCGCTTCTTTTACAAACAGTGCTCTAGTGAAATAGCCAGTTGCATTCCTCCCCTGAAACAATTTAGCCGCAATACCCGCCTCGCAAGGAATGCTCATCAGTTCTCCCTTCAGCCCAACTTCGGTCGTACAGTTAAGTATAAAGATTCATATTTTAGCCGCACAACCCGGATGTGGAATGCTTTACCCAACTCAATTTTCCCCACGCAATATAATTTACAGAAATTCAAGAGTGATGTGCATCGGTATTTCCTTTCTTATCCTTTCCTTATTTCCTAACACTTGCACTGTGTTCTTAACATTATAAGGGTAGTAACAACCCCTTGAAGTGCGCGTAAATTATAAAAAAAGGAATAGAAATATATGAAGAAAGAAAGCTCTCAAAAATTGGGTATAGTTTTGAAAAAGACAGTTTCGAGAAAATGCCTTTAAATCAATTCAAAATGAGTTGAAATTAAATAAATTATTATTATATTCGATTATTATACATATTCGATTTTCCAATAAGAACTTGACAACTTTTTTAAACGCAAACAATTTTGGAATTTTATTTATTTCTAAACCTTTGTTATCGAGCCATTTATGAATGGAAATTGACTTCGTTCATATGGCAATCGAGAGCACGTTTTGCAGCAGTCGATTTGTTAGACCAAATTGTATCGTTTGCTAAGGATTGATTGACAGATTGTTTATTTATTTAGCTTTTTAATAGCTATTTATTTAACAATAATTAATTTTACATTAGATTTACACTACATTTTCATTTTTAATTCGTATCAGATTTTTTTTTAAATACAATGAGTTTATCTTCTATATTTTACTTTGACAAAATCTATTGCCTGCTTTTTAAACACCTTTAAATTAGATTCAGTCTTTGCTTCATAGGGCATTTCATTCTATAATTTAATTTTATTTATGAAGTTTGGCATTCTTAAATCATTCATACTTCATTGCAATTCATTTAACATAAAATTTATGGACTAGTATTCATTGTAATTGTTGCTTTTCAACAAAACTATCACTACACAAAAACAAAACTGTTGAACAATACTCAAAATGTAGTCTAACTATTCCATTATAGATATTCATTGCACTTAAAATTACCTGAAAAAACCTATTTTCCTTGATATCTTTTTACAAATACATATATTCAACTAGGTGTGCCAGCGACTTCGTTCGCAAGAATTGGCATACCGTTTTTATTTATCAACCGATTGACATGAAATAAAAACTAAATGTTAAGTGAAGCTATATTACTGAAAACCCTATCTAGATAAGATAAGCCTATTCTGAGATTAGCGTGCACAAACAAACAAACTGTTACGTTTTTATTATATGTATAGATAGATAGATTTGCCCTGAGAAATTTAATTTGTCGTCTGTAACAATACCTAGATATTTTATTTCATTCACTAATGACACGACTTGTACGTGTACATTCGAAGTCGATTTGAAAGGTATGAACGAAACCAATTCAAATCACCATCTTTTACTTCTTACGATTCTAGTTCCCGCAACATGATGGTCTCGATGCTCTCTTGAAATCCAGGAATACACAACATAATTTATTTTTTAAAGCTATTTCCTCTTTCCTGCTCGTGATCACCACATTCACCGCACTTATGTACATGAATGATTCTTTCTAAATCCCGATTGCACATCTATTATCAATTTATTGTTCTAAAAATAGTCTTAGATTGACGGGTAAAGCTTGCTCAGCTCCGGGCACTGCGGTGTCTGAATGAAACCTATTGTGCCAGAAAAAAATAGTCTTAGTGACTATTGTCTATTGTCGTTTAAAAACTACTTCTCAAAAAAAATTTCAAACAAGGGCATTGAATTTATAGGGTGGAACTCTCACACAGTCTTGTTTTCTATTGGCGTTACTACCGATTCTTACCACGGACCCTGAACGGCAGCAATGTTTTCGATACTTCGACCAGTCCGTTGTCTCACTGACACGGTAACATCACACAACTAATATGTAGATGCAAATTTTTCACTAACATTGTTATTGCCTGTCTACTAGTGCGAGAATTACGACTGAAAAATGCAGTTAGCTCTTTTAAAGTTGCAAACGAATTTCCCATGATGAAAATATTGAGTTTACTAAATAAATTGACAAGGACCGTACGATGATAAGTGAAAGGAAGCGATCACAAATTAAATTCAAAGTTGTGAAGCCCCTCTTGGAAAAATATTTAAGTACCACAATTCATGGAGGCCTTTCCGTCAAATATACCATCTAAAGCTAGTCATAAATTCTGAATGGAATTATGTTACTCACTGACAACCATAATACGGTCTTTATTTTAAACTTAATTTAACTTAAATTTACAATCTTATTTAGAAACGACCTACTAAACTGTCTAACTTTTGATTTTTTTCTTTTTCAACAGATGACAGTGAAAGACCCAGACTTAATTTAAAACCCCGAAGTATTCCAGGGCCCATTAACGCTTTAGCGGATACAAAGCAAGCTGCTACAATATTTGGTAATGCCAAACCCCGTGAGGAAAAAATTAAAGAGCAAGGAAAGGAAGGCGCTGAAGAAGACTATGCAAGTTCTTAAATAAATAAAATATTAAACAGAAAACATTGATTAATGCAAATTATTGAAAAAAGAAAAAACAGAAAATAATAATTATTTCACAGCCAAGAGCTGAATAAGAGAGTTAATTGTATGAGAAAAGTTTAAAACAAAAAGAAAATCAATGCGCGAATATTTGAAAAATCGAGAAAAAATATTATGAAAAAATAAAAAATTATCTATGAAAATACAAGCGAAAGAGGATAAAGAAATAATAAGCAAGCAAAGTAAGGATTTCATAAAAAAGCAAGTTTCTTCTTTTATAATTAAACAAAAAGTAATAATAAAACAAAGAAAAAAAAAAAAACAAATTAAAATAAAGATATTTGTATTTAAATTTAAATATTAAGTAAATATTGAATACCAATATAAAACAAAATAATTACTTATAATATATAAATAAATATATATATGCGTATATTACTTTGTAAAAAAATCAACTTTTTAAAATATTAATTACTTACACTTACACTTTGATATATTTATATTCAAAATATATCTAGAAATAATATTTGTAAAGAAGAACAACACAAAAAGAATATAAGTAAATTTAAATAATCTTAGCTGACGATCGAATAAAGTAAACAAAAAAAAGTGGACTTACCACTCACCAAAATACACACTCAAGCAAAAAAAAAATCCCCAAGCAAAAGTAAATTAATTTTCCTTTATCTTGTAGCAGCCGTTTCGTTTGTTGCTTTTCTAATATACATATATATATACACAATTATATATATATACTTTAAATATTGAATAACCCATCAGCATTTCTGATTATATCTGAATTTATTATTATCCTCGCCCGTAAATAGTTCATAATTAAAATAATAAGTACCAAACTAGCAAACTTAATCCTTTCCTGTTAAGGTTTAAAATTTTAATTTTGAATTAAACAAGAATATTAAAATCAAGCGAAAAGAAAATTGTAAGAACATATTCTGTATAGCAACAAATGTATCAGGAGTTGTATTGTGTTACTAAAAACTGGTCTTAGCGTCTATTCTATTATAATTAATTAATTAATTATTTTTCTTATTTTTTTTTTATTAATTTTACACGTGTAAATGATTGTTTTTCATAGAAAAATACCAATAAATAAAACTAATAAAAAAAATTACAAAAAACACAAAAAATTAAAAAAAAAAAACTATTCGATTTATTGATTTAGCAACAGCTTTTATTCGCTCGTTGTGGCTGCGCGCATTAATTAAATATATTTATTGTCGTTCTTGTTTTCTGTTTTGAATTCTTATACATAGTTGTAGGAATTTGTTACCAATGTTTTAGCTTTGTTTATTTTATTTTTTATTTTTTTTTTGTGTCTTTTCAAGAGCAAATATATTTATGAAGTATATTTTATTTATGTTTTCGTTTGTGATACCGTGCCATAGCGAGAGAAGCCACATTTGTTCTTTGTTGTGTTTGATTTGTTGGTGTGTGTTTTTTTATTTTTATTATTGTTTATGCACAAATGGCCGTTCATAACGTAACTAGATTAACATAATCAAAAAAATTGAAGTTCTATCAACACATTTCTCAGACCATAATGCTGATAGTTGTTGAATGCCAACCAAGCATTAACCAACAACACAGAAATAAGAATTTGATTCCCCGCTTGAAATGTAAAAACGTAAATATTGAAAATTACCGAAAGTCACATTTCGCTTGCGTTGTCGGATTTGTGTAAAATTTCTTTTTGATGACAACTACTTGAAAGAAATTTTTAAAGCCAAGTGAAATTGAAAAAAAAAGTATGAAAGAAAATTTCATGTTTTGTATGGCCACCCCTCGCTTTTATGACTGCTGCAGTTCGTTTAGGTATAGAGCTTACGAGGTTGCGGCATTCATCAGAACTTTTTTCTTTAGCCCTTCTTGCTCAAGAACCTTTTTGAGAATCTGTTTTGATGTTGTTGGGTATTGTCGGAGTTTAAAATTCGCTTTGAAATTCCTCACAGATCCCAATTGGGTTAAGATCTATGGGGACTGGGCAGGCCATGGAAGCAAGTCAATGGCATTTTAAGCAAACCACTTCTTGGAGAGAGCGGACTTGTGACAGGGTGTATTGTCTTGCTGGAACAGCACGCCCCGCATATGTCACGAAAAATGCAAAAATGTCCTGGAAGGATGGCTTCAGCTTACTTACTTACTTAGGTGGGCATTACAGTTCGGGGTGAACCTGGGCCTCAACCAACATCCTTCGATAACGACTTCTATTTCGGGCGAGCTCTCTCCAGTTTCGCACTCCAAGTCGGTTGAGGTCTTCATCCACTTGATTGCGCCACCTAAGACGAGGTCTTCCCCTTCCGCGATTTCCCTGCAATGTGCTTTCGAAAACCCGACGAGCCGGAGCGTTTGGGTCCATCCGCTCAACATGGCCCAACCATCGTAGCCTCGCGATGCGTACTCTTCTGGCTATGCCCATGTCGCGGTACAGCTCATACAGCTCGTTGTTGTATCTTCTTCTCCACACATTGCCTTCGCATACGGGACCAAAGATCATTCGGAGAATTTTTCTTTCGAAACGACCAAGGGTTTCCTCATCCGCTTTCGATAAGGTCCATGCTTCCGCGCCGTAAAGCAGGACTGGGATGATTAAGGTCTTATATAAGGTTACCTTGGTTTTTCTGGACAGGGTTTTGTTTCTCAATTGCCTTCTTAACCCAAAGAAGCAACGGTTGGCAAGAGTTATTCTCCGTTTGATCTCCGCACTGATGTTGTTGTCCGTGTCTACAGCGGATCCTAGGTAGACGAAGTCCTGTACTACCTCGAAGTTATGTCTGTCTATTGTGACGTTTTGTCCAATTCGTCGATGTTCTGTGTCCTTCTTTGATGACAACATATACTTCGTTTTGCCCTCATTAACCATCAAACCCATTTTTGCCGCTTCTGTTTCGATACTCGCAAAGGCACCTATGACATCACGCTTTTTTCTTCCCATTACGTCAATATCGTCTGCATAGGCGAGTAATTGTACAGACTTTTGAAAGATTGTTCCTCTGGTGTTGACGTTTGAGTTTCTTACAATCTGATGTTGATGTTAAAGAAATCGCATGACAGTTTGTCGCCTTGTCTAAAACCTTTTTCGACATCAAAGGTCTCGGTGAGTTCTTTACCGACCTTGACGGAGCAGCGTGAATTCTCCAAAGTCATCCTGCATAGTCGTACGATTTTTGCAGGGATGCCGAAACTAGACATGGCTCTGTACAGCTCGTCTCTGTAGATACTGTCATACGCGGCCTTGAAATCGATAAAGAGATGGTGAATATCGATATTATGTTCACGGGTTTTTTCCAAGATCTGCCGTAATGTGAAAATTTGGTCTATTGTGGACTTCTCCGGTCTAAAACCACATTGATAAGGACCTATCAAGTTGTTGACGTGGGGTTTCAGACGTTCACATATTACAGCAGACAAGATCTTGTACGCGACGTTAAGGAGGCTTATCCCTCTATAATTGGCGCAATTGTGAAGGTCTCCTTTCTTTAGGATCGGGCATACGATACTGAGGTTCCATTCATCGGGCATGCTTTCTTCCGACCATATCATGAAGATCAGTTGGTGCATGCTCCTTTCCAACTGATATCCAGCTGCCTTGAAAAGTTCGGCATCAAGGCCATCTGCACCTGCAGTCTTATTTGATTTAAGTTTGCATATAGTAAGCTTAACTTCTTCTAGGTCGGGAGGACGGCATTCTTGATCATCGTCCAGGCTGAATGGGGCAGTCTGCCTGACAGCGGAATTTGTGTCCTCATCGCCGTTGAGCAGTCTGCAGAAATGATCTTTCCAGATCCTCAGTAGCGACTGTGACTCTATAACTATGTTGCCCTGCTGGTCTTTACAGGCTTGAGTTCGGGGTTTGCCACCCTGGCAGGATCTTTTTACCTTTTGGTAAAACTTCCGAATCTCGTTCCTGTCATGGCACCTCTCTATTTCCTCAAACGAGCGCTTCTCATGCTGCTTCTTTTTCTTTTTGAGAAGTCGGTGTTCTTCCCTTCTTCTCTCCTTGTAAATCTCGTTATACCGATCGTAAGCAGCCCTCGTTCGTGTTTGCAAAAGCATTTGCAAACAAGCATTTCCACATAACACTAATATATTTTTTTGAGTCCATGCGACCCCACAAATGAACATTTTGCCCACTCCGCCCGCAGCCATGCAACTCCAGATCATAACGCTTCCTCCTCTGTGCTAAGCGGTTGGAACTACACATTTAGGTAAAAATCGAAAAAGTGACATCAAATTGGTTCTATACTATGGTATTTTTCCCTAACAAACAAGATCAAAGAAAGGTCAAGCGTCCTGTAGTACCAAGATAAATAACGAAGACGAAGGGTAGCCGGCCCACAATACTTTCCAAATTTTTACTTTAATTATAAATTACTTATCGTTTCTCTTGATTTGATGGCGAATCCTGTCTACGAGATTTCGTGCCTGGTCTGGCAGTAACTCTGAAATAAACAGAAGCCTGGATAGAGCTTTCTTGCACTAAACGAAAAAATGTTGAGTTTGGCGTTCCTGCCCACACAAACACTTATCACAACTTAAAATTGTAATGCTTGCAATTAGCTCTTGGTAACAAAAATATCGATTGTAATTTTTTTGAATTTCTTTTTTGACGGTATTATACCCATTTCTGTCACAATAGACAAACATAACTTCGAGGTAGTACAACACTTCGTCTTCCTAGGATTCGCTGAAGACACGGATAACAACATCAGTACGGAGATCAAACGGAAAATAACTCTTGCCAACTGTTGCAACCCGCGGCAATAACCCCTGCTGGGGTTATTTCCCAAACGAAAAGGAAATAGCCCCTGCAGGGGCTATAATTCGCGCGAATTTTTTTATTTTCACACCCCAAATTGATTTTCTCTGGGGCAAAAAAAATTTTCCGCTGCGCGAATGACGATTATTTTTTTTCTTATTTTGAATTTTTTAATTTTACTAATGCAAAAAATTAGCCATGCGGTTAAGTTTGTATTGGTGTATTGTTGTTCTTGTCAAAAGAATTTGGTGCGTAAGCTTTAAGATTTCATTTCAAACAATTTTTGAAAAATAAGAACAATATCTATTCTTTTTTGTTTGTACTTACATGACCAAGGTAGCCAATATGAATTATAAGCTTTTTATAACAATTTTTTAATGGAGAGTTAAAGCTTAACTCATGTGTGGGGCTTGTTGCCAATTCAAATTGGCAATTACACCTGTAGGTGTAAATGCCTTTTTGTTGCAGGGGTTATTGCCACATTAAAAAGGAAATAACCCCTGCAGGGGCTATTTCCTTTTCGTTTGGGAAATAACCCCTGCAGGGGTTATTGCCGCGGGTGTTATTGCACTGCACCTATTTAGGTATGTGTATTGGTAAAAAATATCTTGTTGGCTTCGCAGCTCTGGGTACATTTATATGTATATTTTATTTGACGTTTTTCTTTTTTTTTATAATTGTAAAGATAGTTTCGCTATGCCAATGATGCAGCCTGGTCGCGCGATCTTATGAGCATCTTGCGACTGGTATTAGGACACTCATTGTGGTAGCACTACCAACAAGCAACGCGATCGACCGGAGATCATCGTTCAATCGCGCGATGCAACTCCAATTAGGACATAGCCTTAGAGTGCAAAACTGGAGAGAGCTCGCCTGATATCGCTATAGAATTTTGTTGTTTAAGGCCCAGGTTCACCCCGAACTGTAATGCCCACCTTAGTTAGTAAGTGAGTATGCCCATTTTCTTGGCGGTTTCATCGTTCATCGGCGTACTCAGCTAATTCCACTCAACATCGCCAATCCGAATAGTAGGTTACGCGGTAATTGCAGTACTGAAGTCTGCGCCATAGACGAAACGCATCTATCGCTCCTTTCTAAACAATTTTATGCCTGAATCTCTCGGTTGTTGGAGATTCGCAGCATATCGCCTGATTTCCATATCACTGCATTCCAGAATAGAAAAATGAAAAACTACTTTAAACAGCTTCCCTCGTCCCAATTGACCCGAATTACAAGGTACAAAAAACTATTTTAGACTAGGATCCAGCTAGAGTCATTTCCTTGGTAACGTTAAGCACATCTCTACCTTATTGTATATAAGAAGTGTTAAGGTTTGTTCGTTGAAGCCCTGGGGTTGTCCTGTGGTCGCCACAAAGCGTTTTTTGAGAAGCCTAAAGTCACCCTGAATGTCAAACTTATGTCGATTTCCTTTCACCAATTTGCAGTCGACTGCAGTCGCTACTAAATTCGATTCTTTTTTGGGCATTTAGGAAATTAAAAAAGTAGCGATTCTTTTTTTTATGAATGTGTGTGTGTCCAACTGACTAATGAAGAAAAACAAGCACCACGGAACAAAACAATTACATTCATATTGTTAAGCACACAATTTTTATATTTTTTTTTCACCAAATGTTTTTCAAATTCACAACTAAATACAAAACAATTCTGCTTCCTTTAATTTTTTTCATATGCCGATAATTTTGTTTGCCGTTTGCGATCTGTCAAAATCTGTGTGAAAATCTGTGTGCAAATCCGTCTCAAAAAAGAGATCGACTGCAGTCGATTTTTTTCCTCTTAAATGAATTCCATTGAAAAAAAATTGACTGCAGTCGACTCAATTTGACATTCAGGGCGACTTTGGGTTTCTCAAAAAACACTTTATGGCGACCCTAGAGCTTCAACGAACAAACCTATTGTAAATCGTTCGCACACACGAAAACGTTTTTTCGCTTTTTACATACAGGATGTCACCCTTGGGTCAACTCTGGGGAAAGTTCAACGAACAAACCAATTGTCAGCACCTGCTGCTGCTCTTATTGGAGAAAGGGTATCTAAAACCATCGGGTATTCTTTACCATCGCTACTGTTTCTAGCCTTCCACTGGCTCACGCAAGTAGTAACTATTTGGTTTGCAGTTCCAAGATGCCTAGAAGTACACCACCAGCTGATGGACTAAGTTTGTTTTCTACTCTGCCAGCATTTTGAAGCCGCACCAAAGGAGAGATAGAAAGAGGGAACAGAAATAAATATAAGGGTCTAACTTCTTGTGGTAAAATTCACCGCAGCAACTTAAACAAGGTGAAGGTTATAAAATCATTAGCCTTCTTCTATATATTCACCGAGTTTGAAAAACCTGATGTCAAAGTAAAAAATAACTTTTTCTTTCGTTTGTTTTGCAAATAAATTTTTATTTTAATATGGTCACAAGGAGCACGATTACTTCAAAGGCACATTTTGAATTAAAAGAACTGGTTACCGAGTGACTCATTAATTTCAAATGAGGTTCCATCATTCATATAAACGCGGCTTTTCTCTTCGGGTTCGATCCATTCCATTCCATTTTTTTTTAGTATATAAAATTTAAATATCCTGATCCTTTTATAATACAAGAATTCCAAATATTCCCTAAGTATAAGAGCACGATAACTAAAGTGAATTACAGCTTGAGGACAAAATTCGTTCAACCACGGGTTTACAGGCAGCACATCCTCTATATCTTTTATAATCCTGAAGTTTAAGACGTTTGGAAAGAAAACAAAAAAATCTTCCGGATATTCTTGGAGTATTAAATCAGCCAATCTCTTTTTCTCATGGCGCCAATGCGGGGGTATGTATGTGTTGCTTTTGGCAGCAACTGTTGATGCAGATTGTTCAGTAGTTTTTTTTTCTTCTAGTTTCCTCATACCAGTTCTATTATCCTGAATCTCTTTCTGCATTGTCAACTGATTTTCAAGATTCTTCTGTAATAGAAAAACATTATCAAGCTTATTGTCATGAAAGAGATTCTTGTTAGAGGATTTTTCATGAGTGGTTATTCTTATTTATACTTCAGTTGGTTTATCAAAAATTCAATGGACATTTCTTTTAAGCTGAGATTGTTGTAAAGTAGTTTTATGGTTGTAGGGCAGCTGCACTGACAGGTGACACACCATGTTCGTGAGTTTTATTTAATTAAATTTGATAAATTTGAAGCGAGTCCTTGATAACTGCACCTATGCTCTTAAAATCATTGAACAGTATTTCCAAAACACGTTCGTACTTCTTCAACATTTAGTTATTCTGACTTTAGCATTTACAAAAATACAAAGGCTTGTCTATTATACTTTTTTTCATCTGATCGCATACTTTAGTTGAGCCACCATGACTTTAAAGGGTTTTCCACGGATTTCATTGTTGTATTGTAAATAACAGATAAGCTATTCTGGGGGCAATAAAACTTACCTCAGTAATGACTTTTTTTTAATTTGAAGAATTAACCTGTCTCTGGTGTCCGCTTCGTAGGTACCGCTTGCTAGTTTAGAATACAGGTATGTATGTGTCAATGAATTAATTTATACTGTTATAGATGTCTTAAGCAAATGAAAAAGAAAAAATACATTGATTAATTTTTTACTTTATTATAAATAATTAGGGAAAGAATAGAGAGTTCAGTATCTCTTGTTCAAATGGCGGACTATTCGACTTGGAGGGAGCTCAAACAAAACTCCTAAAATTTGTCTTGTGTGTTGTCGTTGTGTCTTCTTCTTTCTGACAATTCGATGGTTGACAGTAGTATTGACAGCCATCTAGTTGACGTGTCTTTCCAGTTGCTTAAGGTGGAAACATTATCATTTACTCTGGGGCTACACGATCAAGATATGATCGATATGATAAGCCATTCACAATACATTCGAACTTTTTTACATACACAACCAAACTTTTCGAAATTGAAACCCAACTGGTATGGAATATTGAAAGCTACCCGAGAAGCAGTTTCAGTAGCCATGAGATTGACAGTTTCGTCAAATATCCTCAGAAAGAGAAAAGAGTGCCTGGAGAAAAACTTTAAATTTCAAATTTCTTGTTGGTGCCATCTTGAAAATATACAGGGTGATTCGCATAAGGTGTGACAAAAAGATAGGGTGTGTAGGTTGAACCTAGACAAGCAAAAAATCGTATGGGAGGGGGGGTCCATTTTCCCCCGTTTAGGCGGGAGGGGCAATTTAAGAAAAAAATCACTAAAAATGGGAAAAAAAATTATTTTAAAAGAACGGTAATACCTACAGAGTCGTGCTATAACATTTTGAAAAGCCAAAAACCTATACATTTATTTAAATTTTAAAATAAGTTGTTCAAATGAATAGTTTTTGAAATATTAATTTTCAAAGTCAAAATTTTGAAAAAAAAACATTTTTTTTCAAAATTTTACATAATTAAGTAGTATTTTTTTGGCTTGTTTTCAATGCTCTTATTTATTTTTGATCAAACACAAAAAGCCGGATGTCAAAATAACCTGTAGTTTTTAAAAAAACCAAAAATTACAAAAACGACTTTTTTGTTTTTTTTAAGTTTTTTTTTCGTTATTGGATTTTTAAGTGAATTCTCAATAAAAAAAGTAAAGAGAAAATTCATCCTTTATTTCGTAAGTTCACTTAAGAATCCAACGGGTTATCGAAAGCACATTTGCAGGGAAATCGCAGAAGGAGAAGACCTCGTCTTCGGTGGCGCAATCAAGTGGAAGAAGACCTCCACCAACTTAGAGTGCAAGAATGGAGAAAGCTCACCCGAAATCGAAGTTGTTATAGAATTGACAGCACCAGCTGCTGCCCTTACTGGGAAAAGTGTCTCTAGGCTCTTTCATGTTTCTTACCATCGCTGCTGTTTGAGTTTTTAGCCTTCCACTGGCTCACGCAAGGGATAACTAGGTGGATGGACTTGGTTTGTTTTCTACTCTGCCCTGCCAGCATTTTGAAGCCGCACTAAAGGAGAGATAGAAAGAGGAAAATGAAAGAAATATAAAGGTCTAACTTCTTGTGGCAAAATTTACTGCAACAACCTAAACAAGGTGAAGGTGATAAAATCATTAAGGGCCAACTATAATGCACTTTGCCGAACTTACGCCTACTTACGCGAGCGAGCCAATACACTATTTTATATGACAGTAACTATAATAGACGTTCTACTCAGTTTCGTTAAATTTCGCTCACTTTCGCGCAATTAAGCAAGAGCCATTGGATTGGCTCGAACTTACGTAAATGTCAAATTTAAAGCGTATCAACCATAGGGGAAGAAAAGAAGAGAGAAAACAAACACTTCTCTTGCTCCGCAACTGCCATTTGTCTACATTGTGTGGTGTGGTTTGCCTTTTTTTTGTGTATCTCTTCTTTTGTATCAACTGAACTCAAATCAGCTCAACGCATGTTTACATGTTAAGTAGCCAGAATCCATTATAGTTGCTCTTTGTTTAACGAACACTTTCGGAAACTTTTCGTCTGGTTTTTGACACTAGCCTAAGCTGAGCTAAGTGCATTATAGTTGGCCCTTTAGCCTTCTTCTACATCTTCGCCGAGTTTGAAAAATCCGATGTAGAAGTAAAAAAAAGTCGTTTTCTCTCGTTTGTTTTGCAAATAAATTTTTATTTTAATGTAGTCACAACTCACAAGGGACACGAGCAGGCTCAAGGTCACTTTGAGCCACTTTGAAAGACAACTTTATCAAAAACGAAATGTGCGGCTTTCAATCTCTTTTTGTTTATAAAATTCCATTATCTTGTCACTATATTCAAGCATGAATACCAAATATCCCTTAATAGTAGAAGTATACAATTTTAGAAAACCTAATGTAGTAGAAAGTCCTAACAACTACGAGTTTACACGCAGCACATCCAAGTTCTCTTTTATAATCCTGAAATTTAAACAGTCTGGATAGAAAACGAAAAAATCTCCCGGATATGCTTTGAGTATTGAATAAACCAATTGAGTTTGCTCATGGTCCCAATCCGGCGGTATGTATGTGTTGTCCTTGTTTTTGGCACATTGTTCAGTAATTTTTTCATCAATTGCAGTTATAAAAATGTGTGTATCTTCCTGTTTTTTGTCACATGTGTTCTCTATTTTGGTGAGATCTCCTCTAATATTTTCATTAGACTCAAAATCTTTCTCTTTTCTTTCACATGTTTCCTTTAAATCTAATAGATCAGCTGCCAGCTTCACGACACTTTGTCTAGAGGACTCAATATCCCCCTGCCTTTTGTCGTACGCTTCCTCTAGTTTCCTTACATCAGTTCTAATATCCTGAATCTCTTTCTGCATTGTCAACTGATTTTCAAGAATCTTCTGTAAGAGAAAAACATTATTAAGCTTATTGTCATGAAAGAGGTTCTCGTCAGAGGATTTTTCATCAGTATCCTCGTCCTTTAATTGTTCTCCAGCTGCAGTTTCGTTGATTTTCGTTGAGTAGTTTTCCATTAAGCCATCAACACCTGTGACTTTTTTCCAGTGGCGTTTTTGAGTTCCTCCACAGTGTTCTCCATATAGTCTCTCTTTCTACTTTATGCTTCAGTTGGTTTACAAAAAATTCAAAGGACATTTATTTCAAGCTGAGAATTTCTTTGTAAAGTGATATAAAATCGAGTCCTTGATAACTGCACCTATGCTCTTAAATCACAGACAAGTATTTCCAAAACACGTTCGTACTTCTTCGGCGTTCGAGTTATTCTGTCGTTAGCATTTGCAAATTGCTTGTCTATTAATACTTTTTTTGGGTTCATCTCATCGCATGCTTTATGCTATGTCCGCACCTGAAGTTAACCTGGGTTTCGTTCCAGAATGGTTTGAGTTAACCAAGTAGCGTCCGCATATGCAAAAAAGTTTTGAGTTTAACTTTTCGTCTTAGTTAAAAAGAGACAGATATAAAGTGTGAGCAGAACGTCAACGACGTATGAGAGAGTTCATTCTCTCTCCACTCAGTTCCACTCTCTAAAATGTCAAACTCAATGGAATATTGGAAATAGTGCATTCAGCGCACTTGGTTTCGAGTAGGTTATTACGAAACCCAGTGACTAAAAAGGTTTCATTTTATATGGCAAACCACTTGGTTATCATGTTGGTTTGGGATTGTTTTGAGTTAAACAAGTTTAACTCTCAGATGCGGAAATAGCATATGCTATGTCCGCACCTGAAGTTAACCTGGGTTTCGTTCCAGTTTGGTTTGAGTTAACCAAGTAGTGTCCGCATATGCCAAAAAGTTTTAAGTTTATCTTTTTGTCTTAAGTTAAAAAGAGACAGACATAAAGTGTGAGCAGAACGTCAACGACGTACGAGAGAATTCATTCTCTCTCCACTCACTTCCACTCTCTTAAATGTCAAATTCAATGGAATGTTGGAAATAGTGCATTCAGCGCGCTTGGTTTCGAGTAGGTTATCTCGAAACCCAGTGACTAAAAAGGTTTCGTTTTGTATGGCAAACCACTTGGTTATCATGTTGGTTTGGGATTGTTTTGAGATAACCCAGGTTAACTCTCAGGTGCGGACATAGCATTAGTTGAGCCACCATGACGTAAAGGTTTTTCCACGGAATTCATCGTCTTAATTAACTGATGCTATTCTGGCAATAAAACTTACCTTAGTAATGAGTAACGACTTTTTTTAATTTGAAGGATTAACTCTTGTGCGGTGTCCGCTCCGTACCGCTTGCTTGTTTAGGACACAGGTATGTATCGATGTATTGTAAACATAAATCTATGTAAGCTAAGAATACAAATTAAGTGAATAAAGCTGAAGTGAAACAAAGATTTACTACATGATGAGTGCTTCGTCAGGCGAAAGGTGATTAAATAAAATAAAAAATAAATAGGGTGACGCAACAGAGCGAGGAGCCCCTGGGCCTAGCGCATTTCTCACAACCATACCGACGGAATGGGAGGGACCTACAATTTTCTGCCAGTTCCGAACGGCTAATTGAGAAAGCGCTTTTCATGGCAATGAATTTACTAACGGAGGACTTGCCAATTCCTCGGGAAAGGCGATACCCGTGGAAGAACATTTTTGCCACTGCTGGGATTTGAACCTCGAACCTCTGGGTTAGCAGGTGGACATGCTAACCATCACACCACGGGTACAGGGCGAAGAGTGATTGCAGGAGAATAATGTTGTTGAAGGAAACTTCGAAGAATTGGCAATTTCCCCGAAAGTAATATACTTCCATGAAAAGTGCTTTCCCGATTAGTCCTTCGAAATCATTATATACATAAAAAAAGGCCCTTGAATGTCTTTGGACCGAAGTTTCCTTCCTTTTCCTTTCTATTCTAAATTAGATCTGACTAAAGATACAACTAACGCTTTCAATGAATATGGATCTTGGAAATCCTTAGAACTTCTTTTTAAGAAGCCAAGCATAGAGTTAAGTCTTATTAATAATATGATCAATATGATCGTTAAATTTGAGCTGCGGATCAAAAATGACTCCTAAATCTTTTATTCTAAGAACTCTATTCAACTTTTTATTTGATAAATTTATAGTTGAACAGAATTTGAGAAGAGATTCTGCAACACGTTGAAATTTGGCATTTTGAGATATTTAAATAAAAAAAATTTCAATCACACCAATCCATAAGCCTATTAAGATCTTCCTGTAGCATATAACAATCATTTTCAGTTTTGATTTTTTTTTGTAGATTTTGAGGTCATCTGCATATAAAAGACTATTAGAGTGCTTAAATAAAGAAGGTATGTCATTGACAAAGACACTCCAGAAGAGACGGAAATCATGTTTGATAAGCAGTCACCAATTTTCACAAATTGCTTGCGATTTATCAAGTAAGATTCAATCTACTTCAAAAAGTTAGAGTGAAAACCTAAGATGGATAATTTACGCACCACAACCTTGTGATTTACTCTGTCAAATGCTTTAGCAAAATCAGTATAAATTATATCCGTTTGACAACCATCTTCAAAATTTTTTTACAATACCGTTGCACAGCATAATTAAATTCGTAGCAGTGGACCTACCAGAAAAGAAACCATGCTGGTCAACTGATATAATTTCCTTAACTAGGAAAAAATGTTTTTGATAAACTATTTTTTCAAATATTTTTGGTATAACGGTGATTTTGCATATAGCTTTATAATTAGTTACCAACTCTTTAGAACCTGTTTTATGGATAGGAGTAACATAATAAACTTTCCATGAATTTAGAAAAGTTCCCGAAAACAAAGAGGAGTTAAATATAGATGCTAATCGACCAGATATAGATGACATACAATTTTTTAGTACTATTGCTGGAAACCCATTAGAACCTAAACTTTTACTAGAATCAATTGATTTCAAAGCATTTACCACATCTAATTCAGTTATAAGAAATCCATCGATATCTACCAAGCCAGGAGCATTAGTACCAAGAAACTCATAAGCATCATCTGAAGTGTAAACTGACTCAAAATAATTTGCAAACAGATTACAAATAGATTCAACATTACTTGAGGTCGAGTTCAAGTAACGCATGGATTTAGGAAAACCATTAGATTCACGTTTTATATTAATGAACTACCAAAAACATTTACTATTAAGTTTAAGATCATATTCAAAGGACTGCACAAATTGACGGTACAAAAATAATGGCGCTTTCCATTGGTTTCACTCGGGGAAGCACTCATTTTTAAAACCAATGGAACACCTAAAATTGTTTTTGCTCAACTTAACGTGTTGGCTTTGTGTGAGTGAAACACCAATTGCATATAAAAAATATTTCCTGTGGAAAATTTTCTTTTTGACATTTGAGTAACATGTATTAGTGCTTCTTGAGTCGATTTTCACTTCAAATCGAGAAGCGGCTGTCACTCCTCAGAATCATGAGAAGCGATCTTTTTGCACCAATGGAACGGTTTGAGAATGCTCCTGGACGGTTCTTTTTGTCCAATGGAAAGCGACATAAGTTAAGCAAATTGAACTCTTTTTGGTACTTATAGTAGTTAGAACGTAGTGTAAAATCATTTTTATTGACGGTGTTTAGACAGGCGCAAGTGAACCGTGCAATTTTGACGTTCCGCCACCCCGTCGTGTTCAGACTGAAAGTAATGTGAACACGATGGATTTTTTTTGACGTTTATTTTGCCTTCAGATTTGGGAAGAAAAAAATCAGAAATTAAACTGAACTGAAAAAATAATTTATTTATTTTCGTATTTTTGCTTCAGGAACATGAAAAAGAGCATTTATTTTTCAAACAACAGTCTCTTTACTCGAGAAAAAAAAACACAAGTGTCAAAACAAGGAAATGTCAAAACTGCGCCAAGAAAATTTTAAAATTTTTAAAAACTTCGGTGCAAAAAAATGTCTCTTTCTTACAACTATGTGGGAAAGAGAAAAAGCATATAGACGTCAATTTTGCACGGTTCACTTGCGCCTGTCTGAACAGCCTCATTCGATTTGTACCTCTTCAAAGCTTTATTTTTTTTTATTTTTTAAGAATAAGAGCCTTTTGTTATACCAAGGTGAGTTTGAATTTTTTTTAACCGTATTTTAGGGATGAAACGATCAACTGCATTCTGAAAAATACTAGAAAATATATTAAATGCTTCTTCAACATTTTAAGCATTTAAAACTTCATTCCACTGTATCGAAGAGAGATAATTGTTCATTGCATTAAAGTCGGCATTTTTGTAATTAAATGCATAAGTACTATTAATAGGATTAGCTTTCATATACCTATAAAATTTAAAATTTAAAAGTAAGGCATTATGATGCAAAGAATAACTTATTGGTTGGAGTTCCACCAAGCTAGCATCAACAATAAATTCATTATCAACAAATGCTAAATCAAGAACACGATTTAAGCCATTATAAAAACCATTAACCTGTATACAATTAAACTTGGCAAAGAAATCAACGACTAAAGATTCAGTTTCAGTTATAGCTTCCACTTAATATTACCTAAATTAAAATCACCTACATAAATAACATGTTGTGAGTCAGTGAGATTTTCAAATATTGATTTACAATTATCTAAATGAATTTTGTAAAGCTCAAAGGAACATCCAGAAGGGAAATAACTATTAATAATAAATAATTGAATGTTGGAATCCAAATTGACCTTTACAATAGGTTGATCGACATCAAAGTTTGAATTTGAATCAAAGGATGAATTCAAATTAATTAGCTCACATGGATATATTGAACGAATAGCAGTAAGTACACCACCATCCCTTTCAAAGCCAGTAGTAAGATTGCAACGATCCTTCCACCTTCCTGAATACAGTATATTGAAGGCAGTCAAATAATTCTGAGCTATGATGATCCGCAGTCAACCAGGTTTCAGTTAACGTAACAATATCATATTCACAAGATGAAAAATACACGTATAAATCGTCGACGAATAAATAGAACAATAATGTGGTCACTTTCAGTAGTTTTTTTTATGTATTTGATACAAATACAATTATAACAAGTGCTCAAAGACCCTCCTTTGTTTTGAATGCATGCCAGAGTTTTTTGGATTTCATTGTGGGTGTTTAAGTCTGAGATTAGGTCTCTATCATCAGTATTGACAGAGATATCGAATTTAACACAGGTCAGGCTACACCAAAGTTAGCCTTTTTTTAAATTGTCAAAAAGTGATGTCAAAATTGAGAAACGGACTTAACTGTAAAACAATTTTTTTCTTAGAATATAACCAAGAATCATATCCCAAAGCATGTAAAATGAATTACGGGACACCCTGTATATACAATGGTTGACCCAGGTTTTTTAGACAACAATAAGAGTTGTCAAAAATACATGGGTTTTCCAGTCTTCAAAAAGCGCTTGACCAGAAATTACCACACATCCCTGTCATGCCCTCAACTCGCCACAGCAAAAACCTAGGGCGAGTTGAGGGAAAACCTAGGTCAACCCCAGGGCTCAAAAAACACTCAGTTTGAAATTCAAGGCGAGTTTATGTTTTTCTAAAAACGCTTTGTGGCGACACCAGGCGGCCGCAGGGCTTCAACGAACGAACCTATTGACGTAATGGGCAAAAGGAAGCGTAAAGTCATAGGTGATTTTTTGAGCAGTGAAACAGAAGTACCAATAATGGGATGGTTAATGAGGGTAAAACGAAATATATGTTGTCATCAAACAAGGACACCGTACATCGACGAATTGAACAAAACGTCACAGTAGACAGACATAACTTCGAGGTAGTACAGGACTTCATCTACCCAGGATACGCTATAGACAAGGATAAGAAGATCAGTGCGGAGATCAATCGGAGAATAAATCTTGCCAACCGTTGCTTCTTTGGGTCAAGAAGGCAACTGTGACTCTATTACTATTTTTCCCTGCTGGTCTTTACAGGCTTGAGTTCGTGGCTTGCCACTCTGGCAGGATCTTTTTACTTTTTGGTAAAACTTCCGAGTCGCGTGCCTGTCATAGAACCTCTCAATTTCTTCAAACGAGCGCTTCTCCTGCTGTTTCTTTTTCTTTTTTGAGAATTCGGTGTTCTTCCCTTCTTTTCTCCTTGTAAATCTCGTTATACTGATCGTAAGCAGCGAGCAGCCCTTGTCTGCTTTTGCATCAGCATTTGTCGTGCTTTTTGTTTGGCTGCACCTGCCTGCCTGCATTCTTCATCGAACCATGGGTTTTTTAAGACCATATGAGCCCTATTTAAACACAGTTTAAAGATTAGTATTTCTTTTAAAAATAAAGTCCACAATTAAGTCTCTACCATCAGTACTGACGGACAAATCGAATTTGACAAAAATCAGGGTACACCAAAGCTAGCTTTTTTTAGTCGGAAAGTGATGTAAAAGTTGAGAAGTTGTCTTTGATGTCACCGCCAGATTTAAAGGTGTGGAGGCCCCTTGGCCCCAAATTATATCTATACTAGCTGAGCCGCCGGTTTTGATCGGGTCTTTAGCTTTAAGCCTTGCCCAAACCAACGCGGTGAGCGCGTGCGATGCGATTGCGATAAGTCAAATCCCTATGTAATCTTATGGACGTTTGACTTAATACATAGGGATTTGACTTATCGCAATCGCATCGCACGCGCTCACCGCGTTGGTTTGGGCAAGGCTTTAAGGTTATCGTTCCCGTTTTTCCTCTTCCGTGGGAATCTGGGGATGAAATATAATCTTTCTTACTGTGGGACTAGGTGGCATCCTAATGCTGAAAGAATTTTTGAAATCTGTCCAGTCCATTTATTTTATTGAAATAATATATTACTTCATCCTTTTTCTTAACCAATTACCATTACATGAATTTTTTTTCGAGTTGCATAAGGTCTGTATCTTTACTCACCCGCGGGATACCGTTGGATGCTGGGATCCCGAAACGTGTATCTTTACATTTTTTTTTTTCGACGCAAAAGCTATAGAGCTTTTACTTTTTTGGCACTTCCCCTCCAGTAAGAATTTACCCGAACAATTTGCTCGTGCACTTTCTGGCTTGTCGAATCAGCTGTTTATGAAATCAGCTGATAGAAACATTTCAATTGAATTCAAATTTATATTTGAAATTAAATGAAAAATGGAAAGCATAATCTCTCTTAAGTAGGTTTCAAAATTCAAAATAATGTCAAGTATGCAATGTAGCATTGCTATGAGCTCATTTTAACACGTTTCTGAAACAAAATTGTTTGTATGTTTTTTAGTATCTCTACTGAGAGTGCATGATAGATGTCAATCAGCAAGAAACGTCCCAAAACGTGTATCTTTACTTTTCATTTTCGGATGAAGATTACAAAAACAACATTAAAAAGCTCGAGCCCAAACTGTTTCACGAGCTTTTACCCAAGCTTTACCCAGAAAGTAAAGAAACAGACCTGGAGTATCTTTACTTACTGGTGAGAGCTTTCTGGCTCCAAACCAGAAAATGTTGAGTTTGGCCTTCATGTTAACAAAAACACTTATCACAACTTAAAATTGTAATGCTTGCAATTAGCTCTTGGTAAAAAAATATCGATTTTAATTTTTTCGAACAATTTTTTGAATTTCTTTTCTGACGGTGTTATACCCATTTCTGTCACAATAGACAAACATAACTTCGAGGTAGTACAACACTTCGTCTTCCTAGGATCCGCTGAAGACACGGATAACAACATCAGACGGAGATCAAACGGAAAATAACTCTTGCCAATTGTTGCTTCTTTGGGATAGGAAGGCAACTGAGAAACAAAACCTTTTCCAGAAAACCAAGGTAACCCTGTATAAGACCTTGATCATACCAGTCTTGCTTTACGGCGCGGAAGCATGAACTTTATAGAAAGCGGATGAGGAAACCCTTGGTCGTTTCGAAAAAAAAAAATTCTTCGGGTGATCTTTGGTCCCATATACAGACAATGTGTGGAGAAGAAGATATAATAACGAGCTGTATATGAGCTGTACCGCGACATGGGCATAGCGAGAAGAGTACGCACGGCGAGACAATGATGGCTGGGAGGCTGGGACATGTAGAGCGGATGGACACTCCGTTTCGACGGGTTATCGAAAGCACATTGCAGGCAAATCGGACGGAAAAGACCTCGTCTTAGGTGGCGCAATCAAGTGGAAGAAGACCTTCACCAACTTAGAGTGCAAGAATGGAGAAAGCTCACCCGAAATCGAAGTTGTTATAGAATTATCAGCACAAACTGCTGCTCTTACTGGGGAAAGGGTCTCTAGGCTCTTTCATGTTTCTTACCATCGCTGCTGTTTAAGTTGAAGATGGACTTGGTTTGTTTTCTACTCTGCCAGCATTTTGAAGCCGCACTAAAGGAGAGATAGAAAGAGGAAAATGAAAGAAATATAAAGGTCTAACTTCTTGTGGTAAAATTTACTGCAACAACCTAAACAAGGTGAAGGTGATAAAATCATTGGCCTTTTCCTACATCTTCACCGAGTTTGAAAAATCCGATGTAGAAGTAAAAAAAAAAAAAAAATCGTTTTCCCTCGTTTGTTTTGCAAATAAATTTTTATTTTAATGTAGTCACAACTCACAAGGGACACGAGCAGGCTTAAAGTGACCTTGAGCCTACTCAAAGACAACTTTATCAAAAACGAAATATGCGGCTTTCAATCTGTTTTTGTTTATAAAATTCCATTATACTGTCTCGATATTCAAGCATGAATACCAAATATCCTTTAATAGTAGAAGTATACAATTTTAGAAAACCTAATTGAGTAGAAAGTCCTAACAACCACGAGTTTACACGCAGCACATCCGAGTTTTCTTTTATAATCCTGAAATTTAAGCAGTCTGGATAGAAAACGAAAAAATCTTCCGGATATGCTTTGAGTATTGAATAAACCAATTGAGTTTGCTCATGGTCCCAATCCGGCGGTATGTATGTGTTGTCCTTGTTTTTGGCACATTGTTCAGTAATTTTTTCGTCAATTGCAGTTATAAAAATGTGTGTATCTTCCTGTTTTTTGTCACATGTGTCCTCTATTTTGCTGAGATCTCCTCTAATATTTTCATTAGACTCAAAATCTTTCTCTTTTCTGTCACATGTTTCCTTTAGTTCTAATAAATCAGCTGCCAGCTTCACGATACTTTGTCTAGAGGACTCAATATCCCCCTCCCCCTGCCTTTTGTCATACGCTTCCTCTAGTTTCCTTACATCAGTTCTGATATCCTGAATCTCTTTCTGCATTGTCAACTGATTTTCAAGAATCTTCTGTAAGAGAAAAACATTATCAAGCTTATTTTCATGAAAGAAGTTCTTGTCAGAGGATTTTTCATCAGTGGTTATTTTCGTATCCTCGTCCTTTAATTGTTCTCCAGCTGCAGTTTCGTTGATTTTCGTTGAGTAGTTTCCCATTAAACCATCATCATCTGTGAATTTCTTTCCAGTGGCGCTTTTGAGTTCCTCCACAGTGTTCTCCATAGTCTCTCTTTCTACTTTATGCTTCAGTTGGTTTACAAAAAATTCAAAGAAAATTTATTTGAATCTGAGAATTTCTTTGTAAAGTGATATAAAATCGAGTCCTTGATAACTGCACCTATGCTCTTAAATCACAGACAAGTATTTCCAAAACACGTTCGTACTTCTTCGGCGTTCGAGTTATTCTGTCGTTAGCATTTGCAAATGGCTTGTCTATTCTTTGTATATAAAATCTTTGTATAGAAAATTATTTTAAATTATTATAATTATTATAACCCATTTAACGTGAAAGAGTAAGGAGCAAGGAAGATCCCATTAGAATTTGAAGCATTTGACATTTGCTACTTGCTACCTTTATACATTTTTTTAGCAAGTAGATATGAGGTAAACAAATGAACTAAAAAAAGGAAAGGTAAGAATTGTATATTATGTACAGTTGCGGTCAAAATAATAGTAGTGTGAGTAAAAGCATTGCACAAATTGGTATTTTTCCACTTTGCATTGCGTTGATAATGAAAACCTGTTACACTTTAATTGTTTTAAGGGGTGGAAAAGGATCTTGTCAATGTGTAAGAAGACCTCCAAACACCGAATATAATCCACACTTTACAATCATAATGGTATGGGATGCTACCGTAAATGAGATTGCTTCTTGCTGAAATGGGTCTTACAGCAAGAACCAATGGTTCCAGGAAAGTAAAGTAGATGTGATGGAGTGGCCCGCACAGTCTTCGGACTTTAGTCCCATTGAAAACCTATGGAGCGCTGTAAAAAAATAAGCTTCTAGATATAAACCAAGCAACAACACAGTCCTTTGCGAAGAGTTACAGCAATCATGGAGTTCGATAAGCACAGGAAGGTGTGGAAACCTGATGAACTCTATTTTACGTCTTTGTACTGCTGTTATAGCTAACAAGGGACATGCAACTAAATACTAATTAAAGGTACGAACACTCAGCCACATATTGTAATAAAAATTTTTACCTAATGTTTCGATTTCGTAGCATTTCAAGGTAGATTTTCCTATCACTACTATTTTTTTGACCGCTGAATTTCAACATCTGTTCAATAAACTTGCAACTATCGGATAATAATATTAAACTTTTTTTTTTTTTTTGTAAATAAAAGCTTAAAACCCCACTTTGAAAACCACTTTATTGGTTTTTTAAATTAGAATTGACGGATAAGTTTTTTTCAATTTTGTTGTTTCTTAAGCTCTATACTACTATTATTTTGACCGCAGCTGTATGTGTTTTCGTCAGTCGAAAAACACTAAACTAAAAGGCTACTCATACCCTATGTATGAACGAAGAGTTGCCATAAAAACAATAAATATACACAACAACTTAATAGTCATGTTTCCAAGGAAAATTTATTCCGAGGGTAGGTTATAGTATTTAAAGGATAATATTGCTAAAATATATTTTGGTTTTGATCAATTAAATGAGTTTGCTGTTGTTGCTGCTCTTGTTACTGCTGCTGTTGTTGTGCGGATACTGTAGCTGAACATTTCGGTGCGTTTCTTGAATTTTTCCATCCAAATTCTAAGCTCATCTCCTTTTGCCTCAATTTTATCGACTGCTTCAGACTCACCGTCTTGAAATGGTTTTCGGTCCTTGTGAATGTTCTCATGACGAGTGTAGTGGTCTCTCTGATCGGTGAAGTATCGACAGTGTGTACTTGCAATTATTATTATTCTGAACTGTAGGTAGTTTTTTCTTTCCTGGAATTATTAATTTTGTATGAAAATAAACTCATAAAAGTTATACACTTATTTAAACAATAACCAACTCACCTATTTGTTGCCATCTTTAAGTTCATCTCTATGTTCTTCGTCAGCTAACATCCTCATCAGCCCGCCTCTCAACTCTCAAGTCTCAACTCGCCGACATAGAACTTGCCATTGTTGTAATGTTAGTATTTTACAGTCTCGACGTTGAAACATATTGTAGATGGCCTTTTCCAAGGGATTTTATTCCTCTTGAAGAACGAAATTCCAATTATTTTCTCTTCAGTTCTTTTCTTTGTTTTATCACGACATATAGCACTAAAAACAAAGACCAAATTGGTTACAATTTTGCAAAATACTGTAACGCGAACCCAACATTTAATACCAATTTCCCAATCGAAAACGTTCAAATGAAAACACAAGTGGCAGCACTAGTGTAATATCGTTTTTCATTGACGAAAAGAGTTACTCCTTTTGTGAAAAGATCTACTCTTTTTCCATTTTTGATGTTTCATTGGAAAAAAGAGTAGTTCTGTAGTAACTCTAAACGCCAAAGATCTACTCCCAATCGGTTGGGAGATCTACTCTGAAAATTACACACACATGAAAAAACATCTGTTGTATCAAATGTCAAATGGAAAAAAATTGTTATGAAATTTGTTTGATGATTATTAAAATTTAAAAAAAATAGAAAGTAATTGAATATGAGTGCAGGAATATGTAAATAATTTAGAATTTGTTAGTTCGCTGCATTGTTTGTTGTCATTTTCTTCGTCGTCATCCTTTTCCATTCATCACCTACTTGGAGTGTAAAAAAAAAAAATGAAAAGATGCAAGTGGGCGCATTCACTGCTTTAGTAACTACGTTATCAAGTCATTAAAAACAACTGCGAAATGAGTTGAAAATTGTTCACCCCACGTAATGTAAAAATTTCAGATGTAAAGTTAAATTAGAATCATTTCGACGTTTCACAATCGGCTGTTCGGAAAAAAATACGAAAGATTAAAAAGAAAAAAGGATTTGTTGCGTTTGTAGTTCAATTTTGCATTCACAAAACTAATTGAATTTTGACTACATAGTGACTACAGAAGTGAATGCACCCAATGCTATTCATGACAATTGTCACCAATACTACGACGAAACTGTTGAAAAATGTTTCATTGAAAAGAGTAGTTCTGCATTTGAGAGTAGTTCTTTCGGATTTCAATGAAAAACGCTATAAGTGTAGAAATATACTAGGAGGAAAAATGTTTGACAGTTGTAGCGGAGAGTGGAGACAATGTGGAAAATGCTGGAGAGTTCTAGACGAAATGTCATTCGATATAAATAGGCCGCCCGAGGCAACCAGAGGGCAGTTTTGATTATAGAGTGATAAAGTGAAGAGTAAATTGTCTACAAGTGATAGTCCAAAAGTCGAGTTGAGATCGAATAAAGTATAGATACTGAATAAAAGTGGTTGAAATAAATTGAAAAGTGAAGTTTTAATTTTCGAACTAAGCGCACGTTACATTGGTGTCAGAAGTGTAAATAAAACTTATTTGAAGTAAAGTGTAAAAAAAGTAAAAAGAAAAATAAAAATTATACAGTGAAAATGTGTAAGTTGTTAGAAGAGCTCAACTGCATTGAGCTTAAAAGTGAGTTAGGTAAGCGAAATTTTTCTAGAGCGGGATCGAAAAATGAGCTCGTCCTGCGCTTGCGTAACTATTTGGAACAGCAAGCGAAAGACGTAAACAGTTTTGTTTTTGAAACAGAAGTGGAAGGAGAGGAAGTAAGTGAAAATGTAGATTTTTCTAGTATGATGAAACTTTTGTTAGAACAACGAAACGAACAAAAGAAGGAACAGCAGAATGTTCTCGAACGACTCGAAGTACAACAAAAGAAGCTGGAAGGGATGCGAAATGAGCAAAAGAAGAAACAGCAGAATGTTCTCGAACAACTGGAAGCACAACGAAGCGAGCAAAAGAAGGAACAACAGAATATTCTCGAAAGACTTGAGGCGCAACAGAATGTTTTGGAAGGTCAGAAAAACATTATAGAAGGTAAATTGGGTAACATTGAGAAAAATGTATGTGCTCTAGACGAACGCGTTGAAGGTGTGGAGAAACAGCTTTCTGTTGTAGAGAATCGTTTCGAAATCGTAGAAACCCGATGTGATAAACAGTTCTCTGTTCTGACCAAGGAATTAGACCAGATCCGGAAATCTAAATTCGAGAGTCTGCTGGGGAGTTTGCAAAGAAAAAGGAGATGAAACCCCCAACATTTGATGGACAGTCTTCTTGGCCAGTCTACAAGAGACAATTTGAGGCAGCCGCGACAACAAATGGCTGGGATGACGAAGACAAGTACATTGCACTGACTCTTGCTCTTAGAGGCCAGCAGCTGAATTACTTCAAACAGTTCCAGCTGGCAAGAGCGGCGATTTCAGTTCTCTCGTGGCAGCTATAGATAAACGCTTTGGAGATAGCCACTTGAAAGAAGTGTTCCGAGTCCAACTCAACAACAGAGTCCAGAAAAGGGGTGAAAGTCTACATCAGCTCCAAGCAGACGTCGAAAGACTGGTTCACCTGGCATACCCGGATGCTGGAGAAGAAATCATCAACCAGCTTGCTGTCGAGTCCTTCGTTCGTGCCATTTCCGATATACATCTTCAGAGGTCTGTGCGAACTGCTAGAACACGTACTCTTTCTGAAACCTTAGCATTCGCATTGACAATGTAAGCAGCAGAACAGGCTTCTCATGGAGTACATCGACTTAGAGAAGCCATAGTCGAAGAATGCTCGTGCCAAAGAGCTGAAATACAAAAGAACCAGCGGAGCGGACTAGCAAGATGTTGCAACTGCAACAAGACCGGGCACTTACAGCGTCAATGCCGACTACCACCAAATAAAGCCGGTTGTCAACATTGTGGAAGCAAGAGATCCAACGCAGAGCAAGGTAACAACAACACCAGCGTTGCCTATCAGCCCGTTTCCCATCAGGGAAACGAGTAAGAACCAACTTCGAGGGGCAGAGGTTGGTTTCTTGTATCGATGGCCCCAGAACCACCATCCAGGTCTCTCAGACCAAACGAGACAACAAAAGTCTGACTGTGGAGACTACTATTAACGGCAACAAACATGTGGCTACCATCGACACCGGTGCCACAGCATCCATAGTACGTCGAGACCTGGTAAAGATGACGTGGCTTCATAACACCAATAGCTACCGTCTAAGAACCGCAACGGGAGAAGCAGCAAGAGTATACGGAGAAGTGAGTCTTAAGATCCGACTGGCCGATCTAGTGTTTACTCATCAATTCCTGGTGGCAGATATATGTGACGAGTGCATCATTGGAATCGACTTTATGAAACAGCATGGAGTTATTTTGGACATCGGTAATCAGGTTTTGAAGTACCAAAATAAGGAACTTCCAATTACCTATTCGAACGAAAGTACGTCGACACTGAGGACTGTCATCACGAAAGATCTGATTCTGCCTCCTTCTTCTGAAGTGTTCGTTTGGACAAGACTGGAAGGTGAGTTTGGAAGCCTTCGATACCTCATGGTGGAACCAGACCCAGAGTGTTCCTACCAAAGCGTCATCATTGGGAAAACACTGGTAGCACCGAAAAACAAAATGGTCCCCGTACGATTACTAAACACCAGACCGTACGATGTAAGGTTGAAGAAAGGAGAAGTCGTTGGACGTTGCGAATCGGTTGCAGCAATTACGAAAATCACTGATGAAGCCCCGAGAAAAGCTATAACTCTGGAGGAGCTCAAAACCATCAAAGCTAGAATCCTGAATTCATCCAACCTTGATCACCAACAAACGAGGATGGCTGAAAATCTCCTACAAGAGTACACTGATATCTTCGCATCGCAAAAGGGGCAATATGGTAGAAAACAGTTGGTGCAGCATCGCATCAACACAGGAGATGCAAGACCGATTTGTCAACCCGCAAGAAGCCTTCCGCTTGCCAAACAAGGTGAGGTTGAGGAAATGATAACAACAATGAAGAAGGACGGTCTTATCGAAAATTCCAAAAGTCCTTGGGCTTCACCAGTGGTTCTAGTGAAAAAGAAAGACGGAAGCACTCGTTTTTGTGTGGACTACCGAAGGCTGAACGATGTGACTAAGAAGGACAGCTATCCCCTGCCGAGGATCAGTAATACCCTGGATGCCATGGAGGGAGCCCAGTGGTTCTCGACGCTGGACTTGGGACACATCATCTCATCCCAAGGAGTAAAGACTGATCCTGAAAAAGTTGACTCCGCCAAAAATTGCCAACACCACAGGACAAACATCAACTCCGAAGCTTTCTTGGACTTGCCACATATTACCGACGTTTTGTTAAGAACTTTGCTGGAGTTGCAAAGAGTTTGCATCAGCTCACCGAAAAAGGGAAGCAGTTTAAATGGTCAGGTGAGTGTGAGAAATCTTTTCAGGAACTCAAATACCGCCTCTGTAATGCTCCAGTGTTGGCACATCCAACACCTGGCAAAACATTCATCATCGACGCAGATGCAAGCAACGTTGGAATCGGGGCGGTACTATCCCAAGTGCATGATGGCGAAGAGAAAGTGGTGGCATTTTACAGCAAGGTCCTCTCGAAGCCCGAAAGAAACTACTGCGTGACCAGAAGGGGATTGCTAGCTCTTGTCTTGGCAATAAAGCACTTCCATAAGTACATCTATGGACAGAAATTCCTTCTGCGGACAGACCATGGTGCTCTGAATTGGCTGTTGAACTTCAAAAATCCAGAAGGTCAAGTCGCAATGTGGATAGAAAGACTGCAGACTTATGATTACCAGATTCAAAACCGCAGAGGAAAGTTGCACTCAAACGCTGACGCATTATCCCGAAGACCTTGCAAAGTGGATTGCAAGCATTGTAGGCGGCAAGAAGAAAAAGAAAATATTACCGCTCAGCGTTTAAGAGCTGACCCAATTTGCGGATGGAGCAATGAGGAAGTGAGGACTGCTTAACAGGAGGATCCAGATATCGAACCCATTCTCGCATGGAAAGAAAATGAAGAGAAACCTGAATGGGGAGACATTTCTGACAGGAGTCCAGTTCTCAAAGCCTATTGGGCACAGTGGGACTCATTATATGTGCAAGAAGGTGTCCTCAGGCGAAAATGGGAGTCCGCTGACGGTAAATCATATGTGATGCAGCTGATCGTACCGCAATCGAAAGTCAGTGAAGTTCTTTGGGAGATGCACGACGGACCTTCTGGAGGCCACCTGGGAGTTAACAAAACACTGGAGGAGGTGCGTCATCGGTTCTACTGGTTACATGCTAGAGATGACGTGGAGAAGTGGTGCCGAACATGTGACAAGTGTGCTGCAACCAAAGGACCTGGTAGGAAGATTCAAGGTAAGATGCATCAGTACAACGTTGGATCGCCTTTTGAGAGGATTGCCGTAGATGTGGCTGGGCCTTTTCCAGAGACCAACGCTGGAAATAAGTACATTCTGGTTGTAATGGACTATTTTACCAAGTGGCCTGAGGCGTATGCCATCCCAAATCAAGAGGCCAAAACGGTGGTTGACCAGATTGTGTTTAACTGGGTGAGTAGGTTTGGCGTGCCTATGGAACTCCATTACGACCAAGGGAGGAACTTTGAGTCAAACATCTTCCAAGGAGTGTGCGGACTACTTGGCATTAAGAAGACGAGAACCACACCGCTTCATCCACAATCTGATGGGATGGTTGAAAGATTCAACCGGACCTTGAAAGAACACCTCACCAAGGTCGTAGGCGATTACCAAAGAGACTGGGATAGGCACGTACCGCTATTCCTGATGGCCTATAGAAGTGCAGTACATAGCTCGACAGGACAAACACCATCTGACATCCTGTTCGGGAAAACCATACGGCTGCCCAGCGAACTTAAATTTGGATGCCCCACAGAGGAACCACAGGACACGAACGAGTATGTGGACGACCTCAAGGAGAGACTCGCTGACATCCATAAAAGAACAAGGGAACGGATGAAAAACTACAGCTACCGGATGAAGACACGGTACGACACAAAAGCGACAACGACAGGATTCCAAGCAGGAGATCGTGTGCGGCCTTATAATCCTCATCGTCAAAAGGGATTGTCACCGAAACTTCAGCAGAACTGGGAAGGTCCTTATACTGTTGTCACGAGGATTAACGACGTGGTTTACCGCATCCAAAGAGGACTAAGAGGCAAGTTTAAAGTAGTTCATTGTGACCGGCTGCATCGATATAGTGGCGAGGCTGCTGATGGAATTATTCGGGACGAACAATCTTAAGGAGGGGGCAGTGTAACGTGAACCCAACATTTAATACCAATTTCCTAATCGAAAACGTTCAACCGAAAACACAAGCGGCAACACTAGTGTAAGTGTAGAAAAATATTCTAGAAGAGAAAATGTTTGACAGCCAAAATAGTGGAGAGTGGAGACTATGTGGAAATTGCTGGAGAGTTCTAGATGAAATGTCATTCGATATAAATAGCCCGCCCGAGGCAACCAGAGGGCAGTTTTGATTATAGAGTAATAAAGTGAAGAGTAAATTGTATACAAGTGATAGTCCAAAAGTCGAGTTGAGATCGAATAAAGTATAGATACTGAATAAAAGTGGTTGAAATAAATTGAAAAGTGAAGTTTTATTATTCGAACTAAGCGCACGTTACAGTATTGTAAATGGCTTACCATATCTTGATCGTGTAGCCCCGGGGTAAGGTACTTCAAATCTCATTTCTTGATTTATTCGTCGTTCGTTGGTCGTACTCATGTGAATAGTCCTTTTCTGTTAAGGAAATTCAAATGTTTTTTATTTAATGTTCAGCTCAATTAATACAATTAACGTCACTCAAGCGGCCACCACGACTTCTTCTGCAACAACAAATTCGATGAACCCAATTTTCGAGCCCTTTTTCCACTGAATCAAGTCGTATATCATGAATATTCATGAACTCAATAGTGACTTCTGACTTGCAAAGTTTGAAGAGAATCTGGTTTATTTTGAAAGAATAATGACTTCAAATAACCCTACAAGAAATAGTCTAATGGTGTTAAATCACGACTTTTTGGAGGCCATTCAATATCACCATTTCTTGAAATAATGGAATGTCTAAATTTTTCTCGCAATAATTCAATTGTTGCATTTGCTGTGTGACACGAAGCCCCGTCTTGTTGAAACCAAATGTTGTATAAAATAAATATCTTCCAATTTATTAGTCATAAATTTTAGAGATAACATACAATATTTATGATACATTAAATCATTTAAGCATGGCATTCGCCGTCTGCCAGATTGACAATCCACTTTAACTCTATAATATGTTTTATGAAATTTAAATTTTTAATTTAATAGTTTAAGCATTAAGTATTCAATTTTTTTATTTGTTTATTCGTTTGTTTTTTTTTCGGCTACTGGTACAAGTTTCAAAAATCACCATTTTTAATTCTGTTTCTATACATCAGAGCAATTTTTAGGAATTCATACAATATTTCAACATTCATTTGGTTTAACAAGAAAATACAATAACTTTCTGATATGGTGTCACACCCAAAAATGCTTCTTCTTATTTCTCGCAAAACCGGACAGATTCCCAAGAAATGTATGATGTCTTCACGTTCCCTTCGGTTGCACAGATCACATAAAATTGGCAAATCGCTTCTAAATGTGGAATGTAATTGAGATGTAGCAATTCCCCTCGTAGACGGAACATCATTGAAATTGTTTTTATACTATTTTCATCTTTGAAGTAATTGTTTTCCTTGAGAGAATAATCGAGGCGGTTGTAGATTGTTCGATGTAGAGAACTTGCTGCTTCTTCTTCATTTTTTTCTCTATGTCTAAGATCTACTTTTTTTATAAGCTCGTACAATAAGGGCCTTACAGTACTTGGTTCTTCCAGATTTATGTTAAGAACCATTCCACATTCTTCAGCTAAACGTTCCCATTCTCTAAAAAAGCCTCTTTTGCTTCGCACCATTTTTATGGCCACAGTTTTAGGCAGCCGCTGTTCAGGCATTTGCATGACATGGAGAACATAGTCAACTTGCAACTTGAGAGTCTTTATTAGCAACGGCGGCAATCCAGTCTCAATCATAAGCATATAGTTCGGTGAGTTGGGAGGGAGATGAAATACTCTTTTGAGGTAAAACCTGAGAAGTTTTTCCACCGACTCATATTCTGTTGCTCCCCATACCTGAGCACCATAAAAAAGGATTGATTGCGCTACAGTTTCGAAGACACGATATTTACTACTGTGGCTTATGAATTTGTTGTCAAAACAATTTTTCCAAGTAGCGTTTAATGCGATTTTCGCCTTGGATAATTTATCTTTCAAATGTTTATCCATTTTCATATTTTGAGTGAATAGTACACCAAGATATTTGAACTCCTTTACCACTTCGACGGCATTCCCTTCGTAAAACCACTTTTCCTTTACCGACGTTCTGCCTCCTCCCTTCTTTATAACCATAACTTTGGATTTATCCGGATTAACCACAAGACTCCACAGCTTACAAAACTCTTGGAGCCTATTTAGCATCAACTGTAGAGTTTCAGGTGAGTTTGCCAACATCACTACATCATCTGCAAAAAGAAGGGCTTTAATTTGCAGTCCCGCAAATTCTATGCCACCAGGTAGGCAATAGACCAAGTCGTCAATAAAAAGAGCAAACAGATCGGGGCTTAATGGGCACCCTTGCCTAACCCCCATTTTGGTTGCAAACCAATCAGATTTATCAGCACCATTCCAAACAGACGACTTTGTATCTCCATAGATATTTTGGATGACTTGGCCAAATTTTAAAGACATTCCAAGCCCGTACAGCTTATACATTAGGGAATCCCTGTCGACCGTATCGAACGCTGCCTTGAAATCCACAAAGAGAACATAAAGCTTTTTGCCTCTTGCAAGGTATGAGTCTGCTATACTTTTTAACACAAAAATATGGTCTATAGTAGAGTAACCCGATCTGAACCCCGCTTGAAATTCACTCAAAAGATTTTTTGATGATATCCACACTTTAAGCCGATTCTGTAATAGCGAAGTGAAAATTTTATAAGAGGCATTCAGAAAGGAAATTCCCCTATAGTTCGCAGGATTATTTGCACAACCTTTTTTGTAGATTGGGAACACTAAGGCTTCCTTAAACTGTTCAGGTATTATACCATCCTCCATAATGTTGTTCATTAGGCCTGCCAGTGTTTGAATAAAATTTTCTGATCCGTATTTGTAAAATTCAACAGGTATTCTATCAGATCCAGCTGCTTTGCCATCCTTTAGTTTGTTGACGATACGAGTAACCTCATGTATCGTGATCGGCGAATCTAAAATAGGATCATGAAGACCAGGCGGGGCGTAGTGGAACTTTGAAATTACGTTTGAGGTTTGGTTTAAGAGTTGTTGAAAATGGTTCTGTAAAACTTGAGGTGTTAGACTGATGTCAACAGTATATTTAGAGCCATTTAAATTGCGAGCTAAGGACCAAAATTCTGAAGAGTTCATAGCGAGATTTAGTTTGCGCGCCTCCGATTCAAAAAACTGCTTCTTCTTTTCTTTACATAAGATTTTAAACCTCTGATTGGCATTTAAATATAATTCTTTAATAAGACTAGAACTGACTTTACGGAAAAGATTAAGCCAGGCGTAGGACACATCTCTAGCTTTTTTACAGCTTTCATCAAACCAGCGTTCCTTGAATGCAAAGCACTTTTTCTTCAACCTGCTGTATGGATATGAAAGCTTAATTATTTCCTCTAGGTCGTTGAAATTCGTAACTTCGTGATTTCTAAGGGCCTCATCCAAACTGGCCTTATAGGATACTGCTTTGCTACTACGCCAAACTATTTTTGGGAGGAGCTCCATGTTAGTGGTTGAGACATTATCTAACTCAGAATGGTTGAAGGACACAACAATTGGCATGTGGTCTGAAAATGGTTCATTCAATACCTCGAAATCGACGACACAATTATTCCATTCACATCCTTTAAAACAATAGTCAATAACGGAAGATCCTTGACCTCCAACAAAAGTGAATTCTCCATTTTGATCACCTCGGCTAGTTCCATTGAGTAGTTTTAGACCAAAAGAGTTGCATAGTTCTAGGAGCTTATTACCATTGGCGTTGCTGACATTGTCCTTTGATTTTCTCACGACTCCAGCTAGGTTGTTGACAGCACCTTCTTCATTACCCACTCTTGCATTAAAATCGCCTATTATAAGTAGATTTGAGCTATCACCTCCACATGTCATGAATTCTTGAAGGTTCACGAAATCCATATCCCAGTTGTTACAGTTCAAGTAGGTTGGTAAAAGACGTACAATTTTTCTATCAATTTTCATAGTTATATAAATTAACGAATGAAAAGATTCGATTTTGCACCCATTAGTATTAAGATCCTTTTTAAATCCGAAAATGTGACCTCCACTTGCTCTTCCTCTGGTGTGTGTTCTGCTTGCTGGTATCGACTTTATTTCGAAGTTGGTAAATTTCTTCTCGAACATTTCAATATTTAACTCGGTGATAAAAGTTTCGTATAGGAAAATAATATCAAATGTACATATAAAATTATAAAAATTAGTGAAAATAGATTTGTTACTTAGTCCTGAGACATTATATGATAAAATTTTACATACTTTTTCATTTGAACAATTATTATTTTTTATATTCTTATTAATAGATTGAGGGCAGACGGCATTAAAATTAAATATTTTGTTGAGGCGGGGTCGTAACGTAACGTAACGAATTTTTGGTGCAACCAGGAACGCTGCTCACGGTACTGTCATCAATCAGCTGCTGTAACAATGACAATCCACATTCGCCGTCACATTTTAGAGCAAAGTTGCTGTCAAAATAAAATTTTTTTCTATTTACGAATAAAAATTGTCCACGTATTTCTGTTTTTAGCCCTTTGTTTTTACTAATAATGTCGGCTTTCAGCTCCTGTAATCGCCTCCTTCTTGCTCTAGATGCGGCGGGATAGTCTCGGCGTATGGAAACTCCAGTGCCTTTTACTTTGGAGTTAGCTGATAAAATGCGGCCAACATCCTCTCTATTCGCAAGCTTAACAATCAAGTTGGACTTTAGGTTGTTATTTGAGCGGAGTGCACGCACTGATAATACTGTGCTTGTATCTTTTGATTGCAGCAGATCCATGCACAAAGTTCTAGCTTGGTCTGTAGCACTTTTTCCTTCTACTATCGGCATTTGAATTACTAGGTTTTTTTCATTGGCTTTCATCTCCAAGAGTTCAACTTGCCGTTCCAATGCATTACATCGGGTTTCAACTGTCTTCAGCTGTGCCTGTAGTTTATGATTGTTTTCTTGAAGTATGTGAAGGCTATCACATATACCCGCTATATCAGCTTTCGTAGGTAGATCTTGCAGTTTCACATCCAATATAGGAGATATGGCTCTCTGAATGAGATATTCAAGATCTACAACCGACATATTTCCTACAGCCACTCTTTGGTTTATAGCTGAAGCATTTTGGCTCATACTTTTTGGTGACAATTCCACCAGTTTTCGTTTACATTGTTGTTCCATACAATTGTCATTGTCTTTTACCGGTGTTCTTTGCAACAAGGAGACTCACCGAGCGTTTTGTTTTTTTTATTTGTGGAGCTTGATTTAAATAGCTATTTTATCAAGGTTTATTTGTTTTTTATATTTTATGTGATATTGAAATAAAAGAAAAAAACTTCTAAATTAAAGCCAAAACACATAAGGGCGTTGCGCCGCGTCGACCTCACGTAGGCTTCACGTTACATGAGAAATCCTCAAAACGCCCTACTGTCATTCATTCGTCTAAGCTTGTGCAAAATTAAGAATATATATCGATTCAAGTATCGAACGACCATCGTCGTTATCAGTAACTATCGATAACAAAAATCGATTTTTTCTTTTGTATTAAATACATGGAAAACTAGATCGATTGCTAATTTGTAAGTTACTTCTGATAAAGGGATGAATGAGGAGCTAAGTAAAATGTGTAGTGTAATCAATTGAGCTAAGTATAATGTGCGTAGTTGCATTTCTATACTGTTTTATCACATGTTTGTGATAACATTTGCTGTTTAAAATGAAAAACTTGTCGATTTTTTCAACATAATCGATATATTCATACAGATATCAAAAATGTTATCGCAATATACGGTATGAAATTATCGCTTAAGTTATTGGTCGAGCACCTTAACAAAAATAAAATGATTTAAATCCTTCAATATCGCCCATATTGATTGACTTTATATTAACCCATGCGGCCATGCATCGAAAATTAATCAAAATCTCGATTTTTAAAAACATATTTTCAGAATTATAGTAGTTAAAGTGATTAAACATCACCTTCGTCTAGCAAAAGTCGAGTTTAATACAGGTTTAACAACGATAGCTGAAATATCTATATACTAGTTGCATAGACAAAGTTCTGCTGAAACACTCTAAAATGCAGCTTAAGTACACTTCACGCACAAATATGAAGTACAATTCGATTGATTTGTTTGCCACAAAAATCTATAATCGACTTTATACTCACTCATATATCGAAAATTCATCGAAATCCCCGATATGAAAAATATAACATAAAGTATAAGTCGATTTTTCAAAACATCATTGCAAATTCATAGTAGTTAAAATGCTTCAACAACACCTACATTGAATAATCCAACAAAAATTAAATTTAATACAGCTGTAACAACGAGAACTTAAATATTTGTTTAGCATTTTTATCGATAAATTTCAGCTGAAACACATTCCAACATCGATACCGACATATCGATAATTTGTTTCGTAAATCGATGTTTTACTTACATCGATTTTTTTACTCTTCCCTATTGCAAAACTGAAATGGAGGGATATGTCAGAAAGCGAGCAAAAGTTCAACATAGCTGAACTTTTGGTCGCCTCGTTACGTTTGCTTACGTCTGTCAAACGACGCGTTTGAGGACAAAGCGTGATTGTGTGAGACTCTACAGATTTCGTATAGTTGAACTTTTGATTGTTCTGTCAAATGAGGTCGACGCGAGGCAAACGCGCTATTGTGTTATGGCTTTTAAGAGCTCGAAAAAAAAACACAACTTTCACTTCCAAAACCAGGGTTGCCAAGTATTAAAAGATGATTATCATCGATCTATACCGCTAACCCTTGACAGTAATGGTGTTACCAGCTTCATTTTGAAAGAAGTACGGATCGATGATTCCACCAGCCCAAAAACCACACCAAACTGTCAATTTAGGTGAAAGTAATGGTTTTTCATGAATTTTTTTGTGAATTTCCATCGCCAGTTTTGTTTATTTACCGCACCAGTCAAATGAAAGTAAGCCTCATCGGAAAAGATGTTTTTTTTTTTTTAAATCGTTATCGATTTCAAGTTGTTCCAAGGCAAAATCGGAAAGTTCACGACGTTTAAGGTGGTCCAATAATAAAATTGTAAACACTTCAGAATGCAATAAAAAACAAATGACAAATCACGACATACTTCAAATGGCCGCAACGCCACTGCAAAATCAAATCATACCTATTGAAAAACCCTTTATATTAGGGTGGGTAAAAAAAATCAATTTTTTTTTGATCCACCAAAACTTGTTCTTAGGTACCTCTAGAAAGTACTCTCTTAATATTAACGGGAAGATTATGCTCATCGTAGTTTTCCATTTTCTGTTTAGTATCATATAAAAATTGTCATATCATTTTAACAATAGTTTGTTCTATGTTTATTGACAATTTAACGTTCTACAAAATGGTCTCTTATATTTTTTTCATTAATTTAACTATTTAAAATGTGTATATATTTTTTTTATTAAATATTTCCAATTTGACAATATTCATGCGAACTTGCGTTTATTCCGAAAGAATGACAGTTTGCAAGTTATGTCGTATCTTTTTTTTGGGAATATATTTCCTTAGAATACATTTTTTAACGATAGTTTTTGAAGTAGATCATAAATTATCTTAAAATATTCATAGATAAAATAGATAAATTGGAAATATTTATTAAGAAACTATTAAAATTAGTAGGATTGAAATTCTACTGCAAATAACTTTTAAAAGTTTATAGTAATCGATTAACCATTAACGTTCAATTTCCTAAATAAGCTAATTTAATTGAATCTCATTGGATTATAACTGTTTTTTAGTGAGTTACAAAATTCAAAACAAAAAAGTTATTTTCTTAAAAATACTTTAATCTTTGACCTTGAATATCTCTTAAATGGTTAGATTAATGAAAAAAAAAAAAAAAAATAAGAGGCCATTTTGTATAACGTTCAATTTCTTATAAATATTGGCTTTGCTTTGCGACTGGTTGAACGAACTATTGTTGAAAAGATATGACCATTTTTATATGATACGAAACTGAAAACGGAAAACTACGATGAGCATAATCTTCCCCTTTATATTACTCATATTTGGTAAGTACTTTTTAGAGGTCAGATACCTAAGAACTAGTTTTCGTGTGTCGGATCAAAAAAACCTATACTATACTAATATACAGGGTGTTCCGTAATTCGTGTTACGTACTTTGGAATGTGATTCCTGATCATATTCTAAGAAAAAAATTGTTCTACAGTAAAGTCCGTGTCTCAACTTTGTCATAACTTTTTGACAATTTAAAAAAAGGCTAACTTTGGTGTAACCTGACCTGTGTAAAATTCGATTTCTCTGTCAAGTGTCAATACTGATGGTAGCGACCTAATTTAAGACTTAATTTTTTGCTGAAATAATAATCTTTAAAACTGTATTTAAATTGGGCTCCTATAGGTCTAGGGTATCCAGATTTTCAATTTTAAATGGTGTGCAAGTTTTCTTCCCCAAGTAAAGTTTTGATTTTGAGGTCATTTTTTTTTTCAGAAAATGCCTGTTAAACAAAGAGTTTCTTTATTTTTTACAGATAAAACTCATTGATAAGTGCACTCAAAAGCCCATACATTTTATGATAATTGAAAAAATACAAATTGGTAAATTAAAAAAAAAGAAAAGATTTTAGGCTTTGAGGTTTGTTTGAATAAAACAATAATATGGTCCACGTTCACCCCGAATTGTAATGCCCACCTTAGTAAGTAAGTTACTATGTCCATTTCCTTGGCGGGCTCTTCGTTCATTGGCGCACTCAGCATATTCCACTCAAGATCGCCAGTCAGAATCGTGGGTCACGTGGTAACTGCAGAACTGGAGTCTGCACCATACACGAAACCCATCTATAACGTTTTTCTACACAATTTTGTTGCTGAATCTCTGTGTTGTTGGATATTCGCAACATTTCGCCCGATTGATCGAATCTAGACCTGTTCCATTTCATTACATTCCCGAATAGAAAAATGAAAAAGTACTTTAAACAGCTTCGCTCGGCCCAATTGACCCAAATTACAAGGTACAAAAAAACTATTTTAGGTAGGATCCAGCTAGAGTCATTTCCTTGCTAAAGTTTGAGCTCTTTGGGTTGGTCACTAGGCCTTTACGGTGGGCGCTCAACTACTACGTTGGAATCTTGGCCGTTTATATTGAATGCTAAATGGCGTCAAATGGAATGTACGGGTAATGATTTTGCTAAAGACGTTGACGGCTCGTTGCAGGTAGGTAACCACATCTCTTCCTTATTGTATAGGTGTTGTATTGTCAGCACCTGCTGCTGCTCCTATTGGGGAAAGGGTTTCTAGAACCTTTCTTGTTTTTTACTATCGTTGCAGCCTTCCACTGCCTACAAGTACACAACTGATGGGCTAGGTTTGTTTTCTACTCTGCCAGCATTTTGAAGCCGCAACGAGAGAAGAGATAGAAAGAGGAAAAGAAAGAAATATAAATGTCTAACCGCAACAACCTAAACAAGGTGAAGGTGATAAAATCATTAGCCTTCTCCTACATCTTCACCGAGTTTAAGAAATGCGATGTCAAAGTAAAAAAAAATCTTTTTCTTTCGTTTGTTTTGCAAAAAAGTTTTCATTTTAATGTGGTTACAAAAGGCACGATTACTTCAATGGCATTTTTTAGTACACGTATTAGTATAGGTATGTATTATCGATGGACTCATTCCTGCTCCAATGGTGGTCTTCTTTTTGGTCTGTTGCTTTCAATCTGTTTTTGTTTATAAAATTCCATTATCTTGTCACTATATTCAAGCATGAATACCAAATATCCCTTGATAGTAGAAGTATACAATTTTAGAAAACCTAATGTAGTAGAAAGTCCTAACAACCACGAGTTTACACGCAGCACATCCGAGTTCTCTTTTATAATCCTGAAATTTAAGCAGTCTGGATAGAAAACGAAAAAATCTTCCGGATATGCTTTGAGTATTGAATAAACCAATTGAGTTTGCTCATGGTCCCAATCCGGCGGTATGTATGTGTTGTCCTTGTTTTTGGCACATTGTTCAGTAATTTTTTCATCAATTGTAGTTATAAAAATGTGTGTATCTTCCTGTTTTTTGTCACATGTGTCCTCTATTTTGCTGAGATCTCCTCTAATATTTTCATTAGACTCAAAATCTTTCTCTTTTCTTTCACATGTTTCCTTTAGATCTAATAGATCAGCTGCCAGCTTCACGACACTTTGTCTAGAGGACTCAATATCCCCCTGCCTTTTGTAATACGCTTCCTCTAGTTTCCTTATATCAGTTCTAATATCCTGAATCTCTTTCTGCATTGTCAACTGATTTTCAAGAATCTTCTGTAAGAGAAAAACATTATTAAGCTTATTGTCATGAAAGAGGTTCTCGTCAGAGGATTTTTCATCAGTATCCTCGTCCTTTAATTGTTCTCCAGCTGCAGTTTCGTTGATTTTCGTTGAGTAGTTTTCCATTAAGCCATCATCACCTGTGACTTTCTTTCCAGTGGCGTTGTTGAGTTCCTCCACAGTGTTCTCCATAGTCTCTCTTTCTACTTTATGCTTCAGTTGGTTTACAAAAAATTCAAAGGACATTTAATTCAAGCTGAGAATTTCTTTGTAAAGTGATATAAAAACTAGTCCTTGATAACTGCACCTATGCTCTTAAATCACAGACAAGTATTTCCAAAACACGTTCGTACTTCTTCGGCGTTCGAGTTATTCTGTCGTTAGCATTTGCAAATTGCTTGTCTATTATACTTTTTTTGGGTTCATCTCATCGCATGCTTTAGTTGAGCCACCATGACGTTTTTCCACGGAATTCATCGTCTTAATTAACTGATGCTATTCTGGCAATAAAACTTACCTTAGTAATGAGTAACAACTTTTTTTAATTTGATGGATTATTAGGATCTTGTGCGGTGTCCGCTCCGTACCGCTTGCTAGTTTAGGACACAGGTATGTATCGATGTATTGTAAACATAAATCTATGTAAGGTAAGAATACAAATTAAGTGAATAAAGCTGAAGTGAAACAAAGATTTACTACATGATGAGTGCTTCGTCAGGCGAAAGGTGATTAAATAAAATAAAAAATAAATAGGGTGACGCAACAGAGCGAGGAGCCCCTGGGCCTAGCGCATTTCTCACAACCATACCGACGGAATGGGAGGGACCTACAATTTTCTGCCGGTTCCGAACGGCTAATTGAGAAAGCGCTTTTCATGGCAATGAATTTACTAACGGAGGACTTGCCAATTCCTCGGGAAAGGCGATACCCGTGGAAGAACATTTTTGCCACTGCTGGGATTTGAACCTCGAACCTCTGGGTTAGCAGGTGGACATGCTAACCATCACACCACGGGTACAGGGCGAAGAGTGATTGCAGGAGAATAAAGTTGTTGAAGGAAACTTCGAAGAATTGGCAATTTCCCCGAAAGTAATATACTTCCATGAAAAGTGCTTTCCCGATTAGTCCTTCGAAATCATTATATACATAAAAAAAGGCCCTTGAATGTCTTTGGACCGAAGTTTCCTTCCTTTTCCTTTCTATTCTAAATTAGATCTGACTAAAGATACAACTAACGCTTTCAATGAATATGGATCTTGGAAATCCTTAGAACTTCTTTTTAAGAAGCCAAGCATAGAGTTAAGTCTTATTAATAATATGATCAATATGATCGTTAAATTTGAGCTGCGGATCAAAAATGACTCCTAAATCTTTTATTCTAAGAACTCTATTCAACTTTTTATTTGATAAATTTATAGTTGAACAGAATTTGAGAAGAGATCTGCAACACGTTGAAATTTGGCATTTTGAGATATTTAAATAAAAAAAAATTCAATCACACCAATCCATAAGCCTATTAAGATCTTCCTGTAGCATATAACAATCATTTTCAGTTTTGATTTTTTTTTGTAGATTTTGAGGTCATCTGCATATAAAAGACTATTAGAGTGCTTAAATAAAGAAGGTATGTCATTGACAAAGACACTCCAGAAGAGACGGAAATCATGTTTGATAAGCAGTCACCAATTTTCACAAATTGCTTGCGATTTATCAAGTAAGATTCAATCTACTTCAAAAAGTTAGAGTGAAAACCTAAGATGGATAATTTACGCACCACAACCTTGTGATTTACTCTGTCAAATGCTTTAGCAAAATCAGTATAAATTATATCCGTTTGACAACCATCTTCAAAATTTTTTTACAATACCGTTGCACAGCATAATTAAATTCGTAGCAGTGGACCTACCAGAAAAGAAACCATGCTGGTCAACTGATATAATTTCCTTAACTAGGAAAAAATGTTTTTGATAAACTATTTTTTCAAATATTTTTGGTATAACGGTGATTTTGCATATAGCTTTATAATTAGTTACCAACTCTTTAGAACCTGTTTTATGGATAGGAGTAACATAATAAACTTTCCATGAATTTAGAAAAGTTCCCGAAAACAAAGAGGAGTTAAATATAGATGCTAATCGACCAGATATAGATGACATACAATTTTTTAGTACTATTGCTGGAAACCCATTAGAACCTAAACTTTTACTAGAATCAATTGATTTCAAAGCATTTACCACATCTAATTCAGTTATAAGAAATCCATCGATATCTACCAAGCCAGGAGCATTAGTACCAAGAAACTCATAAGCATCATCTGAAGTGTAAACTGACTCAAAATAATTTGCAAACAGATTACAAATAGATTCAACATTACTTGAGGTCGAGTTCAAGTAACGCATGGATTTAGGAAAACCATTAGATTCACGTTTTATATTAATGAACTACCAAAAACATTTACTATTAAGTTTAAGATCATATTCAAAGGACTGCACAAATTGACGGTACAAAAATAATGGCGCTTTCCATTGGTTTCACTCGGGGAAGCACTCATTTTTAAAACCAATGGAACACCTAAAATTGTTTTTGCTCAACTTAACGTGTTGGCTTTGTGTGAGTGAAACACCAATTGCATATAAAAAATATTTCCTGTGGAAAATTTTCTTTTTGACATTTGAGTAACATGTATTAGTGCTTCTTGAGTCGATTCTCACTTCAAATCGAGAAGCGGCTGTCACTCCTCAGAATCATGAGAAGCGATCTTTTTGCACCAATGGAACGGTTTGAGAATGCTCCTGGACGGTTCTTTTTGTCCAATGGAAAGCGACATAAGTTAAGTAAATTTAACTCTTTTTGGTACTTATAGTAGTTAGAACGTAGTTTTATTCGATTTGTACCTCTTCAAAGCTTTATTTTTATTTTTATTTTTTAAGAATAAGAGCCTTTTGTTATACCAAGATGAGTTTGAATTTTTTTTTAACCGTATTGTAAAGTGCGCTTTGTTCGCAATTTAATTCTACCACTTTATTCAGTATCTACTTTCGATATACACTTTATTCGAACTCAACTCAATTACGTTTATTCAATATTCACACTATCACTTTCTAAATAAAACTGACTTCTGGTTGCGTCAGCTCCCTCTTTATATAGTAGTGTGAAACATCGAGAGATTTCTAGTAGTTTTTCTATGAACCATGATATCTAGACAAGTTCCCCTCCCGGTATTTTTCTGCACACACACACACTCACTCACAAACAACGTCTGCCATTATAGCACTCCATTATAGCGTTGCCAGCACTTGTGTTTTCGGTTTAACGTTTTCAATTAGGATATCAGCATGAAATGTTGGGTGCACATTACAGTATTTTAGGGATGAAACGATCAACTGCATTCTGAAAAATACTAGAAAATATATTAAATGCTTCTTCAACATTTTAAGCATATAAAACTTCATTCCACTGTATCGAAGAGAGACAATTGTTCATTGCATTAAAGTCGGCATTTTTGTAATTAAATGCATAAGTACTATTAATAGGATTACCTTTCATATACCTATAAAATTTAAAATTTAAAAGTAAGGCATTATGATGCAAAGAATAACTTATTGGTTGGAGTTCCACCAAGCTAGCATCAACAATAAATTCATTATCAACAAATGCTAAATCAAGAACACGATTTAAGCCATTATAAAAACCATTAACCTGTATACAATTAAACTTGGCAAAGAAATCAACGACTAAAGATTCAGTTTCAGTTATAGCTTCCACTTAATATTACCTAAATTAAAATCACCTACATAAATAACATGTTGTGAGTCAGTGAGATTTTCAAATATTGATTTACAATTATCTAAATGAATTTTGTAAAGCTCAAAGGAACATCCAGAAGGGAAATAACTATTAATAATAAATAATTGAATGTTGGAATCCAAATTGACCTTTACAATAGGTTGATCGACATCAAAGTTTGAATTTGAATCAAAGGATGAATTCAAATTAATTAGCTCACATGGATATATTGAACGAATAGCAGTAAGTACACCACCATCCCTTTCAAAGCCAGTAGTAAGATTGCAACGATCCTTCCACCTTCCTGAATACAGTATATTGAAGGCAGTCAAATAATTCTGAGCTATGATGATCCGCAGTCAACCAGGTTTCAGTTAACGTAACAATATCATATTCACAAGATGAAAAATACACGTATAAATCGTCGACGAATAAATAGAACAATAATGTGGTCACTTTCAGTAGTTTTTTTTATGTATTTGATACAAATACAATTATAACAAGTGCTCAAAGACCCTCCTTTGTTTTGAATGCATGCCAGAGTTTTTTGGATTTCATTGTGGGTGTTTAAGTCTGAGATTAGGTCTCTATCATCAGTATTGACAGAGATATCGAATTTAACACAGGTCAGGCTACACCAAAGTTAGCCTTTTTTTAAATTGTCAAAAAGTGATGTCAAAATTGAGAAACGGACTTAACTGTAAACAATTTTTTTCTTAGAATATAACCAAGAATCATATCCCAAAGCATGTAAAATGAATTACGGGACACCCTGTATATACAATGGTTGACCCAGGTTTTTTTGACAACAATAAGAGTTGTCAAAAATACATGGGTTTTCCAGTCTTCAAAAAGCGCTTGACCAGAAATTACCACACATCCCTGTCATGCCCTCAACTCGCCACAGCAAAAACCTAGGGCGAGTTGAGGGAAAACCTAGGTCAACCCCAGGGCTCAAAAAACACTCAGTTTGAAATTCAAGGCGAGTTTATGTTTTTCTAAAAACGCTTTGTGGCGACACCAGGCGGCCGCAGGGCTTCAACGAACGAACCTATTGACGTAATGGGCAAAAGGAAGCGTAAAGTCATAGGTGATTTTTTGAGCAGTGAAACAGAAGTACCAATAATGGGATGGTTAATGAGGGTAAAACGAAATATATGTTGTCATCAAACAAGGACACCGTACATCGACGAATTGAACAAAACGTCACAGTAGACAGACATAACTTCGAGGTAGTACAGGACTTCATCTACCCAGGATACGCTATAGACAAGGATAAGAAGATCAGTGCGGAGATCAATCGGAGAATAAATCTTGCCAACCGTTGCTTCTTTGGGTCAAGAAGGCAACTGTGACTCTATTACTATTTTTCCCTGCTGGTCTTTACAGGCTTGAGTTCGTGGCTTGCCACTCTGGCAGGATCTTTTTACTTTTTGGTAAAACTTCCGAGTCGCGTGCCTGTCATAGAACCTCTCAATTTCTTCAAACGAGCGCTTCTCCTGCTGTTTCTTTTTCTTTTTTGAGAATTCGGTGTTCTTCCCTTCTTTTCTCCTTGTAAATCTCGTTATACTGATCGTAAGCAGCGAGCAGCCCTTGTCTGCTTTTGCATCAGCATTTGTCGTGCTTTTTGTTTGGCTGCACCTGCCTGCCTGCATTCTTCATCGAACCATGGGTTTTTTAAGACCATATGAGCCCTATTTAAACACAGTTTAAAGATTAGTATTTCTTTTAAAAATAAAGTCCACAATTAAGTCTCTACCATCAGTACTGACGGACAAATCGAATTTGACAAAAATCAGGGTACACCAAAGCTAGCTTTTTTTAGTCGGAAAGTGATGTAAAAGTTGAGAAGTTGTCTTTGATGTCACCGCCAGATTTAAAGGTGTGGAGGCCCCTTGGCCCCAAATTATATCTATACTAGCTGAGCCGCCGGTTTTGATCGGGTCTTTAGCTTTAAGCCTTGCCCAAACCAACGCGGTGAGCGCGTGCGATGCGATTGCGATAAGTCAAATCCCTATGTAATCTTATGGACGTTTGACTTAATACATAGGGATTTGACTTATCGCAATCGCATCGCACGCGCTCACCGCGTTGGTTTGGGCAAGGCTTTAAGGTTATCGTTCCCGTTTTTCCTCTTCCGTGGGAATCTGGGGATGAAATATAATCTTTCTTACTGTGGGACTAGGTGGCATCCTAATGCTGAAAGAATTTTTGAAATCTGTCCAGTCCATTTATTTTATTGAAATAATATATTACTTCATCCTTTTTCTTAACCAATTACCATTACATGAATTTTTTTTCGAGTTGCATAAGGTCTGTATCTTTACTCACCCGCGGGATACCGTTGGATGCTGGGATCCCGAAACGTGTATCTTTACATTTTTTTTTTTCGACGCAAAAGCTATAGAGCTTTTACTTTTTTGGCACTTCCCCTCCAGTAAGAATTTACCCGAACAATTTGCTCGTGCACTTTCTGGCTTGTCGAATCAGCTGTTTATGAAATCAGCTGATAGAAACATTTCAATTGAATTCAAATTTATATTTGAAATTAAATGAAAAATGGAAAGCATAATCTCTCTTAAGTAGGTTTCAAAATTCAAAATAATGTCAAGTATGCAATGTAGCATTGCTATGAGCTCATTTTAACACGTTTCTGAAACAAAATTGTTTGTATGTTTTTTAGTATCTCTACTGAGAGTGCATGATAGATGTCAATCAGCAAGAAACGTCCCAAAACGTGTATCTTTACTTTTCATTTTCGGATGAAGATTACAAAAACAACATTAAAAAGCTCGAGCCCAAACTGTTTCACGAGCTTTTACCCAAGCTTTACCCAGAAAGTAAAGAAACAGACCTGGTGTATCTTTACTTACTGGTGAGAGCTTTCTGGCTCCAAACCAGAAAATGTTGAGTTTGGCCTTCTTGTTAACAAAAACACTTATCACAACTTAAAATTGTAATGCTTGCAATTAGCTCTTGGTAAAAAAATATCGATTTTAATTTTTTCGAACAATTTTTTGAATTTCTTTTCTGACGGTGTTATACCCATTTCTGTCACAATAGACAAACATAACTTCGAGGTAGTACAACACTTCGTCTTCCTAGGATCCGCTGAAGACACGGATAACAACATCAGACGGAGATCAAACGGAAAATAACTCTTGCCAATTGTTGCTTCTTTGGGATAGGAAGGCAACTGAGAAACAAAACCTTTTCCAGAAAACCAAGGTAACCCTGTATAAGACCTTGATCATACCAGTCTTGCTTTACGGCGCGGAAGCATGAACTTTATAGAAAGCGGATGAAGAAACTCTTGGTCGTTTCGAAAAAAAAAAAATTCTTCGGGTGATCTTTGGTCCCATATACAGACAATGTGTGGAGAAGAAGATATAATAACGAGCTGTATATGAGCTGTACCGCGACATGGGCATGTGCCCTAGACGAACGCGTTGAAGGTGTGGAGAAACAGCTTTCTGTTGTAGAGAATCGTTTCGAAATCGTAGAAAGCCGATGTGATAAACACTTCTCTGTTCTGACCAAGGAATTAGACCAGATCCGGAAAATCAAAATTCGAGAGTCTGCTGGGGAGTTTGCAAAGAAAAAGGAGATGAAACCCCCAACATTTGATGGACAGTCTTCTTGGCCAGTCTACAAGAGACAATTTGAGGCAGCCGCGACAACAAATGGCTGGGATGACGAAGACAAGTACATTGCACTGACTCTTGCTCTTAGAGGACCAGCAGCTGAATTACTTCAAACAGTTCCAGCTGGCAAGAGCGGCGATTTCAGTTCTCTCGTGGCAGCTATAGATAAACGCTTTGGAGATAGCCACTTGAAAGAAGTGTTCCGAGTCCAACTCAACAACAGAGTCCAGAAAAGGGGTGAAAGTCTACATCAGCTCCAAGCAGACGTCGAAAGACTGGTTCACCTGGCATACCCGGATGCTGGAGAAGAAATCATCAACCAGCTTGCTGTTGAGTCCTTCGTTCGTGCCATTTCCGATATACATCTTCAGAGGTCTGTGCGAACTGCTAGAACACGTACTCTTTCTGAAACCTTAGCATTCGCATTGACAATGTAAGCAGCAGAACAGGCTTCTCATGGAGTACATCGACTTAGAGAAGCCATAGTCGAAGAATGCTCGTGCCAAAGAGCTGAAATACAAAAGAACCAGCGGAGCGGACTAGCAAGATGTTGGAACTGCAACAAGACCGGGCACTTACAGCGTCAATGCCGACTACCACCAAATAAAGCTGGTTGTCAACATTGTGGAAGCAAGAGATCCAACGCAGAGCAAGGTAACAACAACACCAGCGTTGCCTATCAGCCCGTTTCCCATCAGGGAAACGAGTAAGAACCAACTTCGAGGGGCAGAGGTTGGTTTCTTGTATCGATGGCCCCAGAACCACCATCCAGGTCTCTCAGACCAAACGAGACAACAAAAGTCTGACTGTGAAGACTACTATTAACGGCAACAAACATGTGGCTACCATCGACACCGGTGCCACAGCATCCATAGTACGTCGAGACCTGGTAAAGATGACGTGGCTTCATAACACCAATAGCTACCGTCTAAGAACCGCAACGGGAGAAGCAGCAAGAGTATACGGAGAAGTGAGTCTTAAGATCCGACTGGCCGATCTAGTGTTTACTCATCAATTCCTGGTGGCAGATATATGTGACGAGTGCATCATTGGAATCGACTTTATGAAACAGCATGGAGTTATTTTGGACATCGGTAATCAGGTTTTGAAGTACCAAAATAAGGAACTTCCAATTACCTATTCGAACGAAAGTACGTCGACACTGAGGACTGTCATCACGAAAGATCTGATTCTGCCTCCTTCTTCTGAAGTGTTCGTTTGGACAAGACTGGAAGGTGAGTTTGGAAGCCTTCGATACCTCATGGTGGAACCAGACCCAGAGTGTTCCTACCAAAGCGTCATCTTTGGGAAAACACTGGTAGCACCGAAAAACAAAATGGTCCCCGTACGATTACTAAACACCAGACCGTACGATGTAAGGTTGAAGAAAGGAGAAGTCGTTGGACGTTGCGAATCGGTTGCAGCAATTACGAAAATCACTGATGAAGCCCCGAGAAAAGCTATAACTCTGGAGGAGCTCAAAACCATCAAAGCTAGAATCCTGAATTCATCCAACCTTGATCACCAACAAACGAGGATGGCTGAAAATCTCCTACAAGAGTACACTGATATCTTCGCATCGCAAAAGGGGCAATATGGTAGGACACAGTTGGTGCAGTATCGCATCAACACAGGAGATGCAAGACCGATTCGTCAACCCGCAAGACGCCTTCCACTGGCCAAACAAGGTGAGGTTGAGGAAATGATAACAACAATGAAGAAGGACGGTCTTATCGAAAATTCCAAAAGTCCTTGGGCGTCACCAGTGGTTCTAGTGAAAAAGAAAGACGGAAGCACTCGTTTTTGTGTGACTACCGAAGGCTGAACAATGTGACTAAGAAGGACAGCTATCCCCTGCCGAGAGTCAGTGATACCCTGGATGCCATGGAGGGAGCGCAGTGGTTCTCGACGCTGGACTTGAAGAGTGGATATTGGCAAGTTGATATCCACCCTGATGATCGGGAGTGATGACCGCGTTTTCTACAGGTAATGGGCTCTGGCAGTTTAAAGTTATGCCGTTTGGGCTATGCAACGCTCCGGCAACATTCGAGCGTTTGATGGAGTGCGTTCTTCAAGGACTGACGTGGAAGGCTTGCCTAGTCTACTTGGACGATGTCATTGTTTACGGGAAAACATTTGACCAACATTGTTAGAACCTTAAAGCCGTGTTTCAGAGACTTCGAGAGGCTAACCTTAAACTGAATCCGGAAAAATGTGCACTTTTCAAAACCGAAGTTAAGTATTTGGGACACATCATCTCTTCCCAAGGAGTGAAAACTGATCCTGAAAAAGTTGACTCCGTCAAAAATTGGCCAACACCACAGGACAAACATCAACTCCGAAGCTTTCTTGGTCTTGCCACATATTACCGACGTTTTGTTAAGAACTTTGCTGGAATTGCAAAGAGTTTGCATCAGCTCACCGAAAAAGGGAAGCAGTTTAAATGGTCAGGTGAGTGTGAGAAATCTTTTCAGGAACTTAAATACCGCCTCTGTAACGCTCCAGTGCTTGCACATCCAACACCTAGCAAAACATTCATCATCGACGCAGATGCAAGCAACGTTGGAATCGGGGCGGTACTATCCCAAGTGCATGATGGCGAAGAGAAAGTGGTGGCATATTACAGCAAGGTCCTCTCGAAGCCCGAAAGAAACTACTGTGTGACCAGAATTGAACTGCTAGCTCATATCTTGGCAACAAAGCACTTCCATAAGTACATCTATGGTCAGAAATTCCTTCAATAAGCGGATGGAGCAATGAGGAAGTGAGGACTGCTCAACAGGAGGATCCAGATATCGAACCCATTCTCACATGGAAAGAAAATGAAGAGAAACCTGAATGGGGAGACATTTCTGATAGGAGTCCAGTTCTCAAAGCCTATTGGGCACAGTGGGACTCACTATATGTGCAAGAAGGTGTCCTCAGGCGAAGATGGGAATCCGCTGACGCCCTGACGGTAAGTCATATGTGATGCAGCTGATCGTACCGCAATCGAAAGTCAGTGAAGTTCTTCGAGAGATGCACGACGGACCTTCTGGAGGCCACCTGGGAGTAAACGGAATGTGGACTTCGATAAAATAAAGAACTTTGTTGAAAATGATCCAACTCCAAATCTGCTACTCATTGGGGAAAACACTGGAGAAGGTGCGACATCGGTTCTATTGGTTACATGCTAGAGATGACGCGGAGAAGTGGTGCCGAACATGTAACAAGTGTGCTGCAACCAAAGGACCTGGTAGGAAGATTCAAGGTAAAATGCATCAGTACAACGTTGGATCGCCTTTTGAGAGGATTGCAGTAGATGTGGCTGGGCCTTTTCCAGAGACCAACGCTGGAAACAAGTACATTCTGGTTGTAATGGACTATTTTAGCAAGTGGCCTGAGGCGTATGCCATCCCAAATCAAGAGGCCAAAACGGTGGTCGACCAGATTGTGTTTAACTGGGTGAGTAGGTTTGGCGTGCCTATGGAACTCCATTCCGACCAAGGGAGGAACTTTGAGTCAAACATCTTCCAAGGAGTGTGCGGACTACTTGGCATTAAGAAGACTAGAACCACACCGCTTCATCCACAATCTGATGGGATGGTTGAAAGATTCAACCGGACCTTGAAAGAACACCTTACCAAGGTCGTAGGCGACTACCAAAGAGACTGGGATAGGCACGTACCGCTATTCCTGATGGCCTATAGAAGTGCAGTACATAGCTCGACAGGACAAACACCATCTGACATCCTGTTCGGGAAAACCATGCGGCTGCCCAGCGAACTTAAATTTGGATGCCCCACAGAGGAGCCACAGGACACGAACGAGTATGTGGACGACCTCAAGAAGAGACTCACTGACATCCATAAAAGAACAAGGGAACGGATGAAAACCTACAGCGACCGGATGAAGACACGGTACGACACAAAAGCGACAACGGCAGGATTCCGAGCAGGAGATCGCGTGTGGCTTTATAATCCTAATCATCAAAAGGGATTGTCACCGAAACTTCAGCAAAACTGGGAAGGTCCTTATACTGTAGTCACGAGGATTAACGACGTGGTCTACCGCATCCAAAGAGGACTAAGAGGCAAGTTAAAAGTAGTGCATTGTGACCGGCTGCATCGACATAGTGGGGAGGCTGCAAATGGAATTATTCGGGACGAACAATCTTAAGGAGGGGGCAGTGTAATGTGCCCCCAACATTTCATGCTGATTTCCTAATTGAAAACGTTAAACCGAAAACACAAGTGCTGGCAACTCTATAATGGAGTGCTATAATGGCAGACGTTGTTTGTGAGTGAGTGTGTGTGTGTGCAGAAAAATACCGGGAGGGGAACTTGTCTAGACATCATGGTTCATAGAAAATCTACTAGAAATCTCTCGATGTTTCACGCTTCTATATAAAGAGGGAGCTGACGCAACCAGAAGTCAGTTTTATTTAGAAAGTGATAGCATTGTATACAGAAACTATAGTATTATTATGTAGACTTTTTGGCTGGTGGTCTCCGTGCCAACTAAGCAGTCTCCATTCCAAGCAATTTGTTTTACCATTGTGTGTAGAGAAACGAATGCTGCGCCACCATGCTCGTCCGGTCCAAAGCACAGTTAAATCGATTCATGAACTTACTATAGTTTCTATATACAATGGTGATAGTGTGAATATTGAATAAACGTAATTGAGTGGAGTTCGAATAAAGTGTATATCGAAAGTAGATACTGGCTGCGTTCTGACGCACCATCTTCGAAAATCTTAACTTAAGTTGCTGTCAGTTTTCCATACAAAAGTTCAGCTGACAATTCAGATTTTCAGATTTTCGAATTTAGATTTTCAGATTTTCGAACATAGATTTTCAGATGGAAAATCTTGGCTGAAAATCTGAACCTAAGATTTTTCTTGTCAAAACAAGGAAAACAACATACATGACAATCGAACTTTACTCGGTATTCTTGGTTATTTTTTTGTTCTTCAAGTTTTCGCTTATTTGTTGAATTGAAATTGATAATTATTGGTGTTTGGACATTCTGTTTTGTAAATTAATTTTAATAGTGAGTTTATCAACAAAGAAAATACATTTTTGAAGGCACACGATTTTCATTATTTTTATCACAATTAAGTAAAATGAATGTAATTTTAATACTGCTTAGTTTGGAAACACTTAGAAGTCAAATTGTTGAATTTCAAACAGAAAAAATCTGTGTTTTACAATTAATTTTACTACTAACTATGTAGAATCGAGAGGTGAATCACAGTTCCACTTTAAGACAAAAAAAAAGTTCAGATGGTCGTTCATAAACTGACAGATAGCAACTTAAGTTCAGATGGTGCGTCAGAATTGAATTGAAAGGTAGAGTTTTATTTTTGCGAAGTAAGCGCACGTTACACTATATACTAATCAGTGTTACCGCGGGGACACTATAGTGCCAAAAGGGACTCATTTTTTTTAACTTGGCTCGGGGACTCACAAAATTTAGATTTGGCTCATTTTTTTACGAATCCAAGTTACCTCTATACAAATCATTCATCTTTACTCTGAAGTCAACGTTAATTAATATTTTCAAAAGCTTTGTTAAATTTTGTAGACAAAACTAATTTTGAGAAGAATGCATAGTGTAAACGTAGCTTTTATTTCACTCCTGAACACCTGAACGCTGTGTCAGCATTCAAACATTTTCTTTGATTCACTCATAGGGGCGCTTTGTTTGAGTGAAAGCAAAAACAATATTTTCTTTGTCAATTGTCTTTGTCATCTTTTTTATATTTTTCTTATATTCTTGCTTACATCCGTGTGCTGTATTTAATTTTAATTTTTGACCCGCACAGTCGCACACATTCATTAATCAGAATCAGCTGTGTATTTTCACGCATATGGTTTCTCCTCTGTATATTTATTGTGATATTTTTGTAAGCACAATGTGAATTGTATTTTTTGTTTTTTTTTATGAATTTAATTTATTTTATTTTTATTATTTATGTCTACTTACTATATATGTAAATATATAGGTTTTTTGTATTATTAAAATGAACTTAAAAAAAAAACAGAAGGGACTCATTTTTTTTCAAAAGGACTCATTTTTTCAGCCACTGGGACTCGTCAAAATTTGAGCCCGCGGTAACACTGTACTAATATTCAGGGTGTTCCGTAATTCGTGTTACATACTTGGGAATGTGATTCCTGATCATATTCTAAGAAAAAAATTGTTCTACAGTAAAGTCCGTTTCTCAACTTTGACATAACTTTTTGACATTTTAAAAAAAGGCTAACTTTGGTGTACCCTGACCTGTGTAAAATTCGATTTCTCTGTCAATACTGATGGTAGAGACCTAATTTAAGACTTAATTTTTTGCTGAAATAATAATCTTTAAAACTGTATTTAAATTGGACTCTTATAGGCTTAGTGTTCCCAGATTTTCAATTTTAAATGGTGTTCAAATTTTCTTCCCGAAACAAAGTTTTGATTTTGAGGTCATTTTTTTTTTCTTCAGAAAATGCCTGTTAAACATAGAGTTTCTTTATTTTTTACAGATAAAACTCATTGATAAGTGCACTCAAAAACCCATACATTTTATGATATTTGGAAAAATACAAAATGGGCAAAATTAAAAAAAAAAGATTTTTAGCTTTGAGGTTTGTTTGAATAAAACAATAATATGGTCCAGGTTCACCCCGAATTGTAATGCCCACCTTAGTAAGTAAGTTAGTATGTCCATTTCCTTGGCGGGCTCTTCGTTCATTGGCGCACTCAGCATATTCCACTCAAGATCGCCAGTCAGAATCGTGGGTCACGTGGTAACTGCAGAACTGGAGTCTGCGCCATACACGAAACCCATCTATGGCGCTTTTCTAAACAATTTTGTTGCTGAATCTCTGGGTTGTTGGATATTCACAAATCACAACATTTCGCCCGATTGATCGAATCCAGACCTGTTCCATTTCATTACATTCCCGAATAGAAAAATGAAAAAGTACTTTAAACAGCTTCGCTCGGCCCAATTGACCCAAATTACAAGGTACAAAAAAACTATTTTAGGTAGGATCCAGCTAGAGTCATTTCCTTGCTAAAGTTTGAGCTCTTTGGGTTGGTCACTAGGCCTTTACGGTGGGCGCTCAACTACTACGTTGGAATCTTGGCCGTTTATATTGAATGCTAAATGGCGTCAAATGGAATGTACGGGTAATGATTTTGCTAAAGACGTTGACGGCTCGTTGCAGGTAGGTAACCACATCTCTTCCTTATTGTATAGGTGTTGTATTGTCAGCACCTGCTGCTGCTCCTATTGGGGAAAGGGTTTCCAGAACCTTTCTTGTTCTTTACTATCGTTGCAGCCTTCCACTGGCTCACGCAAGGGGTAACTATTTGGGTTGCTTTTCCAAGTACACAACTAACTGATGGGCTAGGTTTGTTTTCTACTCTGCAAGCATTTTGAAGCCGCAACGAGAGGAGAGATAGAAAGAGGAAAAGAAAGAAATATAAATGTCTAACCACAACAACCTAAGCATGGTAAAGGTGATAAAATCATTAGCCTTCTTCTATATCTTCACCGAGTTTAAAAAATGCGATGTCAAAGTAAAAAAAAAAATCTTTTTCTTTCGTTTGTTTTGCAAAAAAGTTTTAATTTTAATTTTTTTTTTTGTATTTTTATTTTTATTTATTTATTTATTTCTTTTCTTTTACAATCTTGACAGATTAATGTTTTAATGTAACTGAATATAAATCAAATTTAATATAATTCATATAATAAAAAGAATAAGAAACTAATATACTATCTATTGTCATAAGACAAGTGTCGATAGTATCTAGAAAATTTAATATAAAAAAAAAATTTATAAAACAATTCAAAAATTATTGTGGGGTTATCGAAATAGATTATACTTAAAAGCATACAAAAAAGCTACTTAACATCAGGCAGAAGGCCACAGAGTTAGGAGATGAGTTTATACCATAAGTCTTAATAAACCATTTATTTCATCTAAATTAAAATTAAAAAGCCAGCTTTTAACCATCCTAAGAAATAAATATTTAGTACGTACGCAACGAATAACCAGTGGTAATTTATTAAAAAGTCTAGGTGCTACAGATGTAAAAAAATTAAGGAAGTGTGTTGAGTTGTGTGGAGGAACGAAAGCAAGATATCCTTCACTACTACGTAGTAAGTAATCACAAGTGTGACGATAAATAAGATGACCGCTCCTTGAAAAGAATGTTTTCAATACTTTGTAATAGTAAAGATGTTTTAAAGGCAGTATACCAGAATTAAAAAATAGAGGAAAACTATGATCTAATCTTCTCTTATTAAAAACAATTCTGATAATTTTTTTTTGTACAAGTAGTAAGGGATTTAAATGGTTTTTATAAATGCCACCCCAGCAGACTATTCCATACTGTATTCTAGATTGAACTAGACTATAGTAAACAGTTTTAAGGAGACTCCGGCAGCAAAGTTTCCCTAAGTGATACATAATAAAGGACGAGGAACGTAAATATTTTTTAAGTGCTTGAGTATGTACTACCCAATCCATTTTATGGTCAATTGTTAAACCAAGATATTTGAACTCAGAAACAGGTTCAATGCGAAAACATTTCAAAGAACAAGTAAACTGTGGATAATATGATTTGGCATAGTTGGAGACACTACAGGGAAAATTATTTAAAACTGATTGTTTACAGTCAAAGGTATGTAAAATCAATTCCGGAGGGTTAATTTCTAAAGCATTTTGCTTAAAAAACATAATTTTAGTTTTGTCACTAACAATAAGCTTATGCACTCCAAACCAATGACGTAAAAGCTCCAAGTCGTGATTTATATCTGCAATAAGGTCAATTAACGAAGAGCTCGAGTAAACACACGCTATATCGTCAGCAAAACCGGTTGGTTTACCTTTTAAGTTTAAACTAAAAATTGAATTTTTATAAATTAGGAATAAAATTGGTCCAAGAACTGAACCTTGAGGCACACCTAAATTGATTTTACAATTTTCACTAAAATGACTCCCTACTCTTACTTTTTGGGATCTATTTTTCAGATAAGAAGAAAACCAGTCTAGAACAAAACCTCTAAAACCAGCCATCTCTAATTTTTTCAGCATAATTATATGATCTACCGTATCAAACGCTTTTAAAATATCAATAAATAGTGCAGCCGTAAACTTTTTTCTGTTCAAGCTATCACAAACATTCGAGCAGAAATTAAGTAAAGCATCTTCAGTTGATTTTTGGGCTCTAAAACCAAATTGATTAGAGTTAAAATAAGAAATGTTGTCGAGAAATCTAAGGACTCTATTTTTAATAAGCTTTTCTAGAATTTTAGAAAATACAGAGAGAAGTGAAATAGGCCTGTAATTTTGAATATGTTTCTTGTTACCTTTCTTAAAAATTGGAATAACTTCGGCTTCTTTTAAACATTCCGGAAAACAACCTTGCAATATACTTTCATTAAAAATGTAAGTTAAGACATCTACTACGTTAAAACAAACTTTTTTAATAAAATTGTTAGAGACACTATTTGATGTAGTCGATGTTACATGTGGTTACAAGAGGCACGATTACTTCAATGGCATTTTTTAATACACGTATTAGTATAGGTATTATCGATGGACTCATGACCTTCTCAGTGGTGGTTTTCTTTTTGGTCTGTTGCTTTCAATCTGTTTTTGTTTATAAAATTCCATTATCTTGTCACTATATTCAAGCATGAATACCAAATATCCTTTAATAGTAGAAGTATACAATTTTAGAAAACCCAATATAGTAGAAAGTCCTAACAACCACGAGTTTACACGCAGCACATCCGAGTTTTCTTTTATAATCCTGAAATTTAAGCAGTCTGGATAGAAAACGAAAAAATCTTCCGGATATGCTTTGAGTATTGAATAAACCAATTGAGTTTGCTCATGGTCCCAATCCGGCGGTATGTATGTGTTGTCCTTGTTTTTGGCACATTGTTCAGTAATTTTTTCATCAATTGTAGTTATAAAAATGTGTGTATCTTCCTGTTTTTTGTCACATGTGTCCTCTATTTTGCTGAGATCTCCTCTAATATTTTCATTAGACTCAAAGTCTTTCTCTCTTCTGCCATATGTTTCCTGTAGTAACTTTAGATCAGTTTCAATATTTTTCAAGTTTGTGCGAAAAGTTCGGCAGTCCTTCTCACTTCTCTCAAATGTTTCCTTTAGTTTTGTTAGATCAGCTTTATTATTTTCAGAATCTTTCTCCCTTCTGTCACATGTTTCCTTTAGTTCTAATAGATCAGCTACCAGATTCTCACCACTAGAGGACTCAATATTACCCTGCCTTTTGTCATACGCTTCCTCTAGTTTCCTTACATCAGTTCTGATATCCTGAATCTCTTTCTGCATTGTCAACTGATTTTCAAGAATCTTCTGTAAAAGAAGAACATTCTCAAGCTTATTGTCATGAAAGAGGTTCTTGTCAGAGGATTTTTTATCAGTGGTTATTTTGGTATCCTCGTCCTTAAATTGTTCTCCAGCTGCTGTTTCGTTGATTTTTGTTGAGTAATTTCCTATTAAGCCATCATCTGTGACTTTCTTTCTAGGGGTGTTGTTGAGCTCCTCCACAGTGGTTTCCTTAGTCTCTCTTTCTTCCTTATGCTTCAGTTGGTTTAAAATAAATTCAAAGGACATTTCTTTCAAACTCAGAATTTCTTTGTAAAGTAGTTTCATAGTTGTTGAGCAGCTGCACTGACACACCATGTTCGTATCATTGCCTGCCATGTTTGTGAGTTTTATTTAATTTAATTTTACGAGTCCTTGATAAGATAACTGCACCTATGCTCTTAAATCACAGACAAGTATTGCCAAAACACGTTCGTACTTCTTCGGCGTTCGAGTTATTCTGTCGTTAGCATTTGCAAATTGCTTGTCTCTTTTACTTTTTTTGGGTTCATCTCATCGCATGCTTTAGTAGAGCCACCTTGACTTTAAAGGTTTTTCCACGGAATTCATCGTCGTAATTAACAGATGCTATTCTCTGGCAGTAAATCTTACCTCAGTAATGACTTTTTTAATTTGAAGGATTAACTCTTGTGCGGTGTCCGCTCCGTACCGCTTGTTAGTTTAGGACACAGGTATGTACCTATCGATGAATTATAAACATAAATCTAGGTAAACTTAGAATACAAATTAAATGATTAAAGGTGAAGTGAATCAAAGATTTACAACATGATGCGTGCTTCGGCAGGCGAAGAGTGATTGAAGGAGAATCAATAAAGTTGTTGAAGTTATTAAAGAATTGGCAATTCCCCCGAAAGTAATATACTTCCATGAAAAGTGCTTTCTCAATTAGTTCTACGGAATCAGCATATAAATGGAGGGCCTTGAATGTCTTTGGCCCGAAGTTTCCATAAAGTTTTGTTGTTCTACCCTTTTTATTTATGTATTCATTTATTCAAAATCACCGGTTTTCATTTGTAGAGTTTTTTTTTAAAGTGTGTTTAATGAAAAAAAGCAGTGCAGCTCTGAGCAGAGCAAGAAACATGAAAAATGTCAGGCAACTTAGAGCAGAGTCAACTTTTGCAAAGTCAGTTGAAAAAAAAAAAACAACAATCATGTTTTGACCAAAAATATATTTGGTATCCTATTTATAATAAAAATCTGTATTCGAAAAGATTGGAATCAAAACTAAACTAACATGCGATGTTACCTCAACTGATTCTAAGCTAAATTCGATTTCAAATAGATTGTAAAACGCAAAAAAACGTCTTTTTTGCCTTCAAGAAGCGACATTCTGTTCAAGTTGAATTCATCAATATATCATATTCATTATTCACCGCAGCAGAGGAATACCATTTCTTTGTATTGGCAGTAACTTGAGATGGTTCTCACATAAATCCTTAAAGTTATATAATTCTGTAAAAGTACAGAAAATTTGCGAATAACTTGAACTTTGCCATCAACCAACACCTTTCGATAACAATTTCGATTGAGGGCGAGGTCTCTCCATTGTATATAGAATAAGAGTTGTCAAAAATACATGGGTTTTCCATTTCCAGTCTTCAAAAAGCGCTTAACCAGAAATTACCACACATCCCCGTCATGCCCTCAACTCGCCACAGCAAAAACCTAGGGCGAGTTGAGGGAAAACCTAGGTCAACCCCAGGGCTCAAAAAACACTCAGTTTGAAATTCAAGGCGAGTTTAGGTTTTTCTAAGACGCTTTGTGGCGACCCAGGCGGCCGCAGGGCTTCAACTAACGAACCTATTGACGTAATGGGCAAAAGTAAGCGTAAAGTCATAGGTGATTTTGTGATTTTCTTTTCTATTTGAGAATTCGGTGTTCTTCCCTTCTTTTCTCCTTGTAAATCTCGTTATACTGATCGTAAGCAGCGAGCAGCCCTTGTCTGCTTTTGCATCAGCATTTGTTGTACTTTTTGTTTGGCTGTACTTGCCTGTCTGCATTCTTCATCGAACCATGGGTTTTTTAAGATTATATGAGCCCTATTTAAACACAGTTTAAAGATTAGTATTTCTTTTAAAAATAAAGTCCACAATTAAGTCTCTACCATCAGTATTGACGGACAAATCGAATTTGACAAAATTCAGGGTACACCAAAGCTAGCTTTTTTTAGTCGGAAAGTGATGTCAAAGTTGAGAAGTTGTCTTTAATGTCACGGCCAGATTTAAAGGTGTGGAGGCTCCTTGGCCCCAAATTATATCTATACTAGCTGAGCCGCGGGTTTTGATCGGGTCTTTAGTTTTAAGGTTCTCGTTCCCGTTTTTCCTCTTCCGTGGGAATATGGGGATGAAATATAATCTTTCTTACTGTGGGACTAGGTGGCATTCTAATGCTGAAAGAATTTTTGAAATCTGTCCAGTCCATTTATTTTATTGAGATAATATATTACTTCATCCTTTTTCTTAACCAATTACCATTACATGAATTTTTTTTCGAATTGCATAAAGTCTGTATCTTTGCTCACCCGCGGGATACCGTTGGATGCTGGGATCCCGAAACGTGTATCTTTACATTTTTTTTTTCGACGCAAAAGCTATAGAGCTTTTGCTTTTTTGGCACTTCCCCTCCAGTAAGAATTTACCCGAACAATTTGCTCGTGCACTTTCTGGCTTGTCGAATCAGCTGTTTATGAAATCAGCTGATAGAAACATTTCAATTGAATTCAAATTTATATTTGAAATTAAATGAAAAATGGAAAGCATAATCTCTCTTAGTAGGTTTCAAAATTCAAAATAATGTCAAGTATGCAATGTAGCATTGCTATGAGCTCATTTTAACACGTTTCTGAAACAAAATTGTTTGTATGTTTTTTAGTATCTCTACTGAGAGTGCATGATAGATGTCAATCAGCAAGAAACATCCCAGAGGCGTATCTTTGCTTTTCATTTTCGGATGGAGATTACAAAAACAACATTAAAAAGCTCGAACCCAAACTTTTTCCTGGGCTTTCCCAAACTTTACCCCGAAAGGTAAAAAACAGACCTATAGACTTCAGAATTGTCTGTCGAAGTTCGAAATCACCGAACAAATGGACAAGCATTAGTTTTAGGATTCACATAACCTATTCAACATTGGTCGTTCAGACCTAAGTCTGTCCAACAGTGTGAACTGCTCTAAGTTGAAAGTTTGTCAGGTTTTTTTTATTTTCACGACGAAAAAAATGGTTGCAAAAGAAAAGGCTTAAGGTAAGGCTAGACATTAGTGACCTTAAGGTGGGATAACCGCATCTACTCATCGAAATACCATAACCACGTAATTATTGTACAGTCGAAGTCAAAAAACACTTACTCGTGATTTCTTATTAAAATTCTTACTGCGATTTAGCACATTTACAACAATAAAATTTAATTAGAGTGAGAATAATGCACTACTCAAACGCTTTGCGTTATGAACCGTGCAAAAAAAGAAAAAAATGTACTTGGCAATTTTTTTCTTTTAGATTTCATTATTTTTTTGTAAAATATAAATTCTTGATTCTTAGTAATAATCGCTCAATGGGTACTTGGCGCACATTTTTACAATGAAACTGTTTTTTGTGGGATTTTTCTATACCGAAAAATATTTGTAAAGGTAACGCGAAAGAAATATGAAAGGAAAAATTGTTTACAAATGTTTACTAGTCTGAATTTGAAATTTTTTTTTTTCGAAGTCTCTATTGTCGGGCCGCCTCTTTTGTGGAGGCCCGGGGCTGGTTGACCTCCCCTATGACCAAGAATCGCATCCCAAAGAATTTAACACTGTTGAGAACTGTAACGTATCGAGGATTGTAGCAATGGCCGAATTCTTAAACGCAAGTCTTGCGCAAAATATGCTAAGCAAACAGTTCTTAAATGCCGACAAAAAAATCCCTTCGAAGCAGTATGTCCCAAAACGTAGCAGCTTGCTTTTTTTCCCGCAATTGCAAGTGAATTTGTGCAGCTATCAAAAAACACTTGCATACTTTTAATTGCATTGCAAATTTTATTTGTGATTATTTTTGCTTAGCATTTGACTTGCTCAGCAAGGCCTGCGTTTAGGAATTCGCCCAATCGTTTTTTATTATTTTAGAGAAAATTTACTGTCATAAATTTTCTCATTCTGATTTTGTACGTTGTGAATACAACATCTAATTTATAAATTCAAATAAATTACTTATCCTTTTTCATCGTTAAAACTAAGACTTTAATAAACACGAACTACGGGACATCCTAGGACATAACAGAACTTTTATTGTCGCTGAGCACCTAAAAACCCAAATTTACTTACTTTACAAATTTACATTCATTCGTTTCAAATATATAAGAGAAAGATATTATTTTGTTAGGCCAATCAAGCCTTTACTGTTGAAAGAGATTCTCTGCTTGGAGCTTTAAGTAGAGAAATTAAATTTCGAATCGAGTTGAAAAAGCAAAACATTCTTGACACAATAATTTTATTTAATGTTTTCTTTCTTTATAATTTTTTCCTTTATACATTACAAAATATATTTTAGTAATTATTTTTCACAATCTGTTACATTTAAAATTTTTATTACTTTTACTTTGGTTTTATGAAAATTACATGAAAAAATCAAAAAAGTTCTTCTTTTTTTTTAATATCAAGAAAATATTTATTTATGTTAAACAACATTTAGTTAGAAAATAAAAAATATTAAGCACAAAAAATATTTCAAATTGAAAAATATTTCATATTGTTTTGTTGGAATTTGATGGGCGTTTATTGTTTGTACAAAAATTTAACAAAATCAACATAAATACAAATATTCACTAAGAAAAACTATATTCTTTACTTTTTTTTTTATATAAAAGATAATAATGTGCATAGTTTGAGATATTGAAACAGAAAAAGAAAACTTTAAATCTTTTAAAATATTTTCTTTTATTTTTACTAAATTTTCTCTACAAAAAATGTTTGAACCAAAATGGTGGCACGATTTACATTTATATATTGGTCGAAATATACTAAGTTGTTTTTAATTTCAAGTTGTATATTATGGTTTTTTATTTCAGTTTGTCTTGTTTTTTTCTTGTTTCTTTTTTTTTTAATAAATGCATTTCAATAGATTGATTTATCAGCGATGAGTTACATTTATTTTAACAGAAAAACTTGTAAATACATACAATAAGTAAAGTTATGGACAAGCAACATTGTTGAAAGTTTGATTGATATATTCTATGTGAACGGAATTTGAATCTTTATGAAAAAGAGGAGGTACACACGAGGGGTTTTGTGCAAAGAAAAACATTGAATAATTTTAAATATTTTGGTTATTGAATGGCGTTAAGTAATGAATCACTAGTTGCTAAGGTGAACTGATTTTTTCTTCATCTACATAAAAATAGTACAAAATTTTCGACTGACGGGTGATGTTGATTGGAATTTGAACAAAAGTGACTTAAATGCTGTTCTTGTTGGGGATGAATTATTGTAATATTGGCGCCACTCATAAATTTGTTACACACTATTTTAAGTTTCGTTTTTTTTTTGGTTTTTTGTTTTTTTTTTTTTTGTTTAAGGAAGATTTAGCGACAAAAATATTTATATATGGTGATTAATGAATTTAAACGATAATAATTTGTTGCCTCTTTTCAAATATAAACTGACGGCTTTTGAAACGGTTATACATTTTTTCTTATAAAGTTTAATATTTGTTTAGTTAGCTTTTTGTATATATTTAATTTGTTTGCAAAAATATTGGTTTTTATTTAATTTCTTTGAAAGGATTGTTTTCAGCATTTGTTACTACTACTTTTGTTGTGGTTGTTTGACTGCTTAAAATTCTTTGTATTATTTTCTATCTCCATTCAATTTTACAATTTCAAGTTTGAGTTTTCGGCTACTGCATGTTCATCATTATTGACATTGACCTCGATAAATCGGCGCCACTGTCATTTTCTACGGATTCCTGTAAACTTCACGCCTTTGCTCCGGGTAGTTTGGATAAAACTTTTGATAAATCGACACCGGTTAATGCATTGATGGTGGGTGGCAGTTGTCCACATAAACGGGCAACATCGTTTGTAATGTTGTCATTGCCCCCTATTAAGACAATCTCTTCGGTCTTAGCCAATGGGGCAGCGATTTCGGCAGCGATCTGCAAAAAAGAAATCAATTAGTTGTTTTTCTTGTAAAGTTTGTTTAAAATAATTGCTGCAAGCTGATGATAATGATGGTAATTGGCCTACTATCAATACTCCAATGGCAGTTAAGAGTAAAAAAAAGAAAATTCATCACGAATCAATTAAACTCAAGGTAGTTGAAGCCTTGAGTGCGAGGAGCAACTACCCAGCTGAAAAGTAGGTAGGTGGTACTATCTTTAACGAAAGTTTAGCTGCAAATTCCAATCAGGGTGTGATGCCCATAAAAACTTTTATCTTGGGCAATAATCACACGAATACAATCTTAAAATGACTGACGATATTGATATTGTGGTACCCGTGATGGTTAACATGTTTGCCTATTACATAGAAGGTTCGTGGTTCGAAAGACAAAAGAAGACAAAAATGTTTTTTTTGGTTATCGCCTTTCGCGAGGAAGCCCTTTTTATTAGCCGTTCTAGAAAGCTATAACAAAAAGAAGGTTGCTATCTGGTAGTACAATGGACCAATATTTAGGTATGATTGCTGCAGATAGTGTTTTAAAAACCTTCAACAGAAAAAAGGCGTTCTGATTCGGTATTGTATGTCCCATTTCCTTACAAGGCATGGTTGTGAGAAATGCGCAGTCTATCAAATAATTTAATGAAAACAAAGCAATCTTCCCAACCAGTCGAATAGTTGGAATTTGCTTTGTACTTCTTTTGGAATGATGGGCTATTTTGACACCGACCACTCATTCCTGCTCGAAATCCTGACAGTAAGCCATTATCATAACTAAGCGAAACAAAATATGTAGTTTTCCGTTCAAACAACCTTGAAACAGAATTGAAAACTTTTTTCCAAAACGAGTGCTGTGTAGCCGAAACAGTGCATTTTTTGAAAATACGTTTTGGTCGAAATGAAACACCTGCTCTACGCAAGTTTGTTCATAAAAAGTTTAAAAGACTGGCAGCTACTTGAACGAGGTTGTGTTCCATAATTGATGAAATTGTTTGCTCTTACTAATAAAGCCCCAATACATGGAAGCAATTCATTCATTTCATTGCATTTACAAAAAGAAACTTGTATTAATCAACCCGTATAAGGCAAATAAGTACTTAACCATTGAAAGGTAACCTTCGTCGATTCGACGAACATCAATTTTTGGAACAAAGTTCCTTATCGCGCGTTGTGAAAGGGGGCTAGACGGAAAAAATTCTTACGAAAAGTTGTCACGACACTTTTTGCTATAGTAAGCTATTGTAAGGTCTGCGGCGTCGTCGCATGTTTTTCTGTCTGTCTGTCTCTCTCTCTCTTATAGAAAGCAAGCCAGATATTTTCATTTCTATTTCGCATTCACTTATTCACTAATTAATCGAAAGGAACTTCGTTCCATCCGGGTGTCCCTTGACACCTCTCAAGTTTTTTTTTCTTTTGACTGCTCCTTCCGATTGCATTCTTTTTTGTGTAATCCTAGTCAGCCCTAAGTGCTTAATAAAAGCGTTTAATAAAAACAAACAAATAAACATAAATTATTTGATATTTAGCTGACAACTTTGCTCAAAAATCGTAGTTGAATATCGCTTCGTCGATTCGACGAATGGTTATCTTTGAAGTATTAAGAAATATGGTAACCTTTCTAGTGTTAATCTTTGTATATAAAACGTGTAATAACACCATGAACTATACCGATGCGATGGTATAGCCCTCTACCTTCACGATTAAAGGATAGGTCTTTCGAATCGGGAAGAAAGTGATGTTAAAATCTCTACATCTTTACACTATCATAAAGAGGAGAGATTTTGTTTGTTTGTTTGTACCGAATAGGCTCCAAAACCACTGGACCGATTTGAATGAAATTTGGAAAAAGACCTAGGAAGTACCATAGGCTATATTTTATACCCATATTTTTTCGGGAACGGAAACGGGAACGTTTACAAGAACATAGTAGGTACCGAATTGAAAATAAATTGGAACAGAGATTAGACCATCTCTGTTCCAATTTATTTTCAATTCACCTGAAGCCTGAGATATTCTTAAGGGGAAAGGACGGAAACTAAAACAAAACCAGGATCTTATAAAATACTGGACCGATTTCTAAAGTTCTTAGAGTGCTTCATTATCCCCGAGTAGCATGGACCATATTTCGTTCCCAAGTTCCCACGGGAAAGGGACGGAAACGGGAACGTAATCGGAAACTAAGAAAATGCTAGACCGGTTTTGAAAATTCTTTCATCGTTAAAGTGCTTCATTATCCCGGAGTAGCATGGAATATATTTTTTCTCATGTTCCCACGGCATTGTAAACGTAACCAAGAACTAATTCTTTCACCGTTAGAGTACTACGATTGAATATGTATATAGAAGCACACACCCGACACCCGACCTATACGACTTTCTCAAACACGGCATAAGAAGCTTGTTACCTAGCCACAGCCACCCTATTTATTATTATTTATGTTTTTGTCTCTGCTTTCCTATTTTCATACACAAACCATTTTTCAATGAAGGAAATTTGGCAGTATAGATTTTAAAATATGTTCCCTAAGAAACCCTAAGGGATTTATTATACTACATACATCACTCCCGGAATAGCATAGACTGTATTAGTATTTCATTCCCTTGTTTTCACGGGAACGGGAATAAAACCGGGAACGTAACTGGGACAAATAAACCTACACAATGCTAAATATAAATAGTAAAATACTGGATGGTTTTCAAAAATTCCTTCGCCGTCAGCGTGGTTCATAACTCACGAATAACAAACACTATATTTCATCCCTATATTCCCACGGGAACAGGAACTAAGAAACGATTTAACTGACTTTCAACACTATTCCACCTAAATTTTCAGGATGCTCTTAATTTTATCTCGGAAACTTGCTAAGATCCTTTTAAAATTTTAAAGTTTTTAGTGATTGATTTGTTTATGTATTCATATTCATTGGCAAAGTACATCCCTGCACTAATTATAGGATTGCTAAATTGCGACAAAAACGCACCTTATATGTAAAAGCAGCTAGCCCGGACGCGTTAACCATATTTTAAAATAAAACATTGCTTTTTAGAACTACACCTGTTCTGTTTATTTACATTTTACATAGAAGGAATGTAATATGTAACGTTGAACAGTCACTATATGAAAGTTGTTTTTTATACAAACAGTCAGAGCAGAGTCAATGCTATACAGTAGGTCGACGTAGGACCGGAGCTACGCCGGGCGGGTGAGCTAATTGCACTTAAGTATACAACCAAAATAAATTTTAACAAACCCACACAGTATTTTGGTCGTGAAGGTAGATGGCTACACCATCGGCAGTGTTCATGGTGTTACTATAGGTTTTATATACAATGACTACAATCCTTTCTATTTAGCGTGATGATTTTCTTATCATAGCGAGTCATAAACAGGAATTCGTCCATTTCATATTCTAACGTCTGTATAGCATACCTACAGCCATCAAGAAAGCTAGATCCTTATGCTTACATAGCACTATAGCTGGCAGTAACTTAGAAACATTTAATAAAATCCGAAATCTCTCTGCTCCACAATGCCAACACTTAATGAACGCATAGTCTTGTCAGATCGTGGGTACAGATAGAAAAATATGGGCAAAATCAAATCATAGTTGCCGGACCGTTGCTATATTCAAGTGCTTCTTTGAGAATACGATTTTCCTGTCTTGCCAAAAATAATAATTTTAAAAACTTCAAAGTAATGTGTGCGATACAATATGTTTTTTTTTATTAAATAAATAAAACAAAAATGGCACTTTAATTTACCAGTTTTCAGATACCAATAACATTTAAAAACTACTGTTGGGAATCACAAAAGAAGAAATGAGGAGAGACGTCAATTTCGATATCGTTAAAACGGAGTTTTGCTTAAAGTATCTGGTAACACTTACTGATGACAAAGGACACGCAATTTTGTGATCAACCAGATATTTCCTTTACAATTATGGAGACGAGTAGATCTCCGTTGAAATATCTTTTGATAGTCTTTACTTTGAATAGGGGTAGGACAAACTCATTCCTCAGAGATGTGACTCAACTGTGGTTTATACTGCTACTAATATAACACTTGAAGTAGCATTTTCTATACGACAAAGTATGACGATAGCGTCAAAAATGCAGCGTCTGGTCGCGTTGTTTCTCTTTCAAGCTCATAAAGTGTTAAGTTGAAAAAAACTGTTTTTCAAAATACATGGTGGTGCGACGTACGATCTTCATTTCACCACCACAAACTTTTTATCCAAAGTAAAACAATCTCTGTTTTTAGCCGAGAAAACGATTGTGTTGCGTTGTATACACTGACACTTATTCGATCTGAAGTGTGATTAAATCCCAAATGGAAACGAAATGAAAGTCTAACTCTCTAGTTTTAGTGACTCATCGACTAAAGCCTTGCGCAAACCAATGCGGTGAGATCGTACGATGCGATTGCGATAAGTCAAATCCGTTTATGGACGTTTGACTTAATGCATAGGGATTTGACTTATCGCAATCGCATCGTACGATCTCACCGCGTTGGTTTGGCCAAGGCTTAATGCCAAAATTATTTGACGTTTGTGTTGTCTATTTCAAAATAACTTTAGCAAATACAAAACCGTCATAACACCGCGCCCGATTCATTGAGTCACTTTTACCAGTTGCGCAGTCTTTTCGTTAAACGCTTTTATTGAAATTTATATTTTTACTGAACATAATTTGAAAGTCGCTAAAAAAGATGGTGCCAGTAGGCCGTGGCTTAGTGCAATGTAAAGATCTTTCTAGCTTAGACTTTTGGTATAGGCATGAAATATTGAACCTTTAATTGCGTTAAGCACCGTTAATAGCCTAAAATTCGAGCGAAAAGCTCCCTTACCACCGCTGACTTTGGCTGGAACTTCGAGCCACCGCGGCAGCTACTTGTCCGAAATCATTTTTAACATAAAACAAAATGGCAGATCCTTATCTTATAGAGCTAAATTCATTGCCTAAACATTAATTTATAATTCCGCTTGAAAATCACAGGTCAAAAAAAAAAAAAATAAACACTCTAAAGGTGTAGGATCGATTGATTCTTTTGAAAACAGTCGTAATATCAACTGCCACTGTTTTTCTTATCGCTTTTTCTACAAACAGTACTCTAGTGAAACAACTAGTTTGTTTCATATCTCCCATTAAAAAATTTAATCGCAAAACCTGCATCAATAGGAATGCTCATCAGTTGTGAATTAAACAAAGCTTCGATATTGAGGTTCCTATTTTGGCCAAATAAGGAGGTCCCTATTTTAGACCATCCACCCGAATGTAGAATGCTGTAACCAACTCAGTCTTTCCCGGCACTTAAGTTTAAACTCTTACTTAAACTTTTTATATCCTCTTCTATTTTCTTAAATGCTCGCACTGTGTTTTTTTGTAACACAATGAAGGCAGTTCTATGTGCGTTCAAATGTTGTTTTTAAGGAAAAAGGAAGCGTTGCCATCATTGGCGTAGTACGAAAGTGAATTCTGTATACTTTAGTTGAGCTGAGTTCTATAAGAAAAGGAATGAGAGGATAAGCCCTTCGAAAAATCAAACTCAGCGCAGCGGTGTCTGAAACAGAAAAGAATACACCCTCTCATTCCATTTCAAGTAATGAGCCTGTGATGAGAAACGAGCCAAGTTTTTAAGGAATTTGTAAGAAATTTCAATCCACGCTATTTTTTTTAAATTCTTGAACTTACCTTTGGCAGCGATTCGAGGACAATATTCATAATAGCAGCATCACCGTATTGTTTGTAAACGGCGGCCTTCATTTTCATTCTCTCGGCATCTGCTTTACCAACCAATTCAATAGCCGAAGCTTCAGCTTGACCGATCTTACGTATTCTCTCAGCTTCAGCCCGAGCGCCTTCGATTGTTTGTTCACTTTTGAAGAGAAAATAGAATTAAAACCTGAAGTGAAACACATGTCATTTCAACTTACCGCTTACCCTGTGCAATGGTTTGCACACGATAACTTTCGGCCTCAGCTGGCAGCCTAACGGTAGAGATAAGTTCACGATCCTTACGTTGTACCTCTTGCGATTCAATTTCAATTTGTTTTCTACGTTCGACCACATCAATTTGAATCTCTTCATTACGAATTCTCTGTCTAATTTTGGCAGCTTGCAATTCGTATGCCAGTTGAGATTCAGCTTTCTGAAAAATTAGTCACACAAAAAAAGCGTAAAAATTTAAAGAACAAAAACAGAAAGACAAAAAATATAGCGAGCTTACAGCTGTGTTAATTTCTTGATCGAAGTTTGCTTTTTGGAGCTTATACATTCGAGCATTATCTTCTATTTTCGTATCTGTAGAGTATTTGACATCCATTGCCGTCTTCTCGCATTCGGCTTCTCTGATACCCGCATCACGATTGGCTTCCGCAACTCCGGCATCAGCATCTCGTTTGACACTAGCTGTTTGGGCTTTACCCAATGAAGCCAGGTATTGCACATCATCGTAGACATCCTTGATGGTAAAGGAGAGAATTTCAATGCCCATACGCCCAACATCAGGTGCGGCTACTTCCCTCACTAAGGCTGCAAACTGGTCGCGATCTTTGTACACTTCTTCTACTGTAAGAGTTCCTGTGAGATAAAAAAAAAGGATAAAGAAATTAGTTTAGCTCAAAATAACTGAATTGGTTTTCTTTATTAAAAATCACTCGCACCTTGTTACCACAAAGTAAGTTATTCCAACAATCAGGGAGATTTTGCAAACACCCATCCAAATAACCGACATTTTTGTGCGAGTATTGTCTTATGAGGATCCTGTTACTTATATGCTTTGAAATGCACTTCAGTCAACTATAGAAAGCACTTTGAAAATCAATTACGGAAATCCTCTATTCAATTACTAATTCAATACAACTTCAATTACAATCGTCGGAAATAAGACCTGTGCCAGTGGTTCAATGTCTCCACCTGAACTGAACCACAAAGATACCACCGCTGGAGTATTAGCTTTCGTCTAATTAACCGAAAACACCGCATAAGGCGATTGCTGTGTAGTTTGATAAGATAACAAAAGAAACCGCAGTCCAAATCAACAGTTTGAATGACAGTCACAGATTTAGTCGATTTTTTAAGATAAAGCAATCTTGGAGATATTATAAGCCGCACAAACGTCATGCAAAAAGGGATGACGTCAATGCCAATTTGATAGAATCACACAAGACTTCTGATAAAATACTATACGGTTCCTTATACCACAGTACCACATCAACATTCTATTTAATGGGAGGACAGATGTAAATCATATTATCTACCAAAGCATAGGGGCAAACTAACCCCCAAGGTTGTTTTATTGTTATTTTATTATATTTTAAGCCGGAAACGCTACTGTAATTATGACATTATTCTGTAAAAAAAGATCTAAGGCCCCTGGGCTTAGATTTTACTCAAAAAATTGTTATGGTGCTTTAAACGGCGCAGGGTCATAAGTCCACGAGTCATAAGTCCATAATGGACTTATGACCCACCCAAGTGGGTCATAAGTCCATAATTCGATTATGGACTTATGTCCCACCTAAGTGGGTCATGAATCCATATTTTTTTATTTTTTTATGGGACATAAGTCCACAATTTTCGTAGAAGCTTCTTTTCCTTATGAAATGATGATACAAAAACGCACTTTTTAATATAATCGAGCTTTAATTATAATAAAACGAAAAATTTCTTCATTACGAAAAACAAATGAATGTAGTGGAACCAACATCCTCTTATTTCCGCGTTGGGATAAATTTTGTGCAGTGCACTGCGTAAAGCTTGTTCAAAATCAGTCGTAAATGAAGCTGGACCAAATTTGAATACGTTTGCTTCAATGAATTGAAACATATGCATATACATCTCTTCAGATTTGCTACTAGTTAGCAAATACAGAAATGGATAAACCTAAAAATGTTTATAAGAAAATTAGTTTACTTCTTTCGTTATACTTAAGTATTTTCATTTGATAGATTAGTGCAGAATAAAACTGAATTATTTATATTTCAGTAAGAGAATGAAAACAAAACAATATCTTATTTTGCTTTCATTTGTTGTACTCAAAAACAATAAGATAAAAATAAGTTTAAGTAAAGAAAAGGAATCAAAATAAGATTTTGTTTTTGAGAACTTAAGAAAATATAAATGCAAATGCGTAGCGAAAAAAATTTTGGGCAGGAGAATATATTCTCTTGTCCTACGCATTTGCATTTATATTTTCTTAAGTTCTCAAAAACAAAATCTTATTTTGATTCCTTTTCTTTACTTAAACTTATTTTTATCTTATTGTTTTTGAGTACAACAAATGAAAGCAAAATAAGATATTGTTTCTGAGAACTTAGGAATTTAATTTTATACATCTTTTATAATTTACTTCATTCAAAAAACTTACATGAACACAATAATTAATGACTTACAATAACGCGGAACTATTACACAACAAACAGCATACTACAATATATCAGTGATACCAATTTATAATGTTTGATATAAATTTAAAAAAAAAGTATTTCAAAAGAAGGTCTAAAGGCATATTCAAGTAAAATAAAAAAGTTTTATAAGAAATTACTTCACAGCTGATTGTTGTAATATTTGCCGCCAAGAAAATAATTCTTACATGTTTTTTTTTTGTTTAGATTATGAGGGTGCGAAATTCTTTCATTTGTTGGTTTTTTATCACATAAAAGGGGACTGGATTCTTGACAGTATGGCAGCTCTGCTTAAGTTTCACTTTAGAAAAAACCGTTAAAAACGGTTTTTAAGATGCTCTACAAACCCACAAATCCTAAAACTTCAGAGTCTAACAGGTACAGTTTTTCTTTTAAAACAAAGCATGTCAGGTGGGACATAATTCCATAAATATTGTTTATGGACTTATGACCCAGTTAGGTGGGACATAAGTCCATAATCGAATTATGGACTTATGACTCGTGGACTTATGACCCTGCGCCGCTTTAAACAATTTATTTACCTAATGAATGTTGGTATTCAAAACCAAATTGCTCTAAAGCTTTAGACTAAGAGCAGATGTTGCTGTCAAAGTTTGCTCTAGGCGACTTTACCAATTGGTCTCATTACACAATTTGGCTATTCGGGTAAATTTGTTATCTGTAATGACTTTTTAGGTAAAGAATCATTGCAATGAAAGATCTTTTACAATTTGCATTCGGGTCTTCGAAACTGTATACAATCTTTAAATATAAGTTCGGAACTGAAAATTTTTATAAACAAGTCAAACGGAATTAAAATCTTTTATCGTCAAATCTTTTATCGTCATATTGGGTTGGTGACTGAGTTATAGGGGTTGGAAACACCACTATTTGAAAACCAGGGGTCAAATTACCACATCAGTGATCGAGAGAGTGAGTACTATTTTCCATTCAAAATTCGCTCTATATTGTACAACATCAGTCTGCTGTTCATTTATCGACTTGAATTCGTTCAGATACGAGAATTATTGCCACAAACACATAATTCAGTCACGTATTACTCGATGACGTATGCTGTATTTTGGGCACAGTTCGTCACACAAGAATTAGATTTTTTCCCCACTGTGCGCCAAGCTAGGGCACTCGAGGAGAAAATGGAATGATCCTTCCCCTGCCTCTTCGTCTTCGCATTCTCTACATAAGACGGATCTGCTGATGCTCATTCTTATCATGTGGGTACCTAATGAGTTGTTGAGGCCTTCAAAGCTTTAGTAGAATTTCTGTTTATTTTTTATGGAAAAATCTGGCTAAAAAGGTCTCTGGAAACACGGCATGTTTCTAAAGATGACCACCTGTCATTGCCGGTTTTTAGAAAGCTTCGTTGGATTTTGTTTTCTTTTTTTTGCTCTAGTGACTTGAGAACAGAGTTGTTAGTTCAGCTGAGTTTCCAGTGCTCATCCGATTTGTCTATCATTTCATTACCGGCTAGATCGCTGCGACATCTTCCCACTGATTTGGATTTTATGACCGTGGATGAGAAAGCTTCAATGGCCGCCTGGCTGTCTATGAAGATGTCAACATTTTCGTTGATCAAATTTAGGTAACCAGATGTTTTGCAGCTTCACAGATTGCCGGTATTTCTGTTTGGATGACACTGCAAAAGTCGGGGGCTTTATTGATCTATTCATAGGAGGGTAATCTGAGAAGTTTCTATTACTACTTTCTTTATTTAAGTTTATAACCAAACTTTCCACTGCTTGTTCAGTAAAAAAATTGATTTCCTGCATCTTTGGCTGCTTGACGGGTCGGGCGCATTTTTACCATTTTTCAGCGTTAACCATCGCAAGTCCAGCACTCAAAGAAATTTAACTTGTGCCAGTTTAAAAATTGCGACAAATCCTTTCACTTGAGCGTAAACAAGCTTTATAGGAATGAGTTCACAATGGCAACCGAACTACTTCATGTCATGCAACGTTGGTCATTTCATCTACCACGTACGTTTCATGCTGAGGTTTGCAACGTTTAACGATCGCAACAGCTCAGCTTTCATTATATCGCCTTCGAAGCTTATATCATTAAAAGTCAGCCAGTCTTTGACTTCGTTTGATTTTGTGAAATTCGAAGAAGCCCTGTTTAGTTTCCGAGAGCGATACGTAGCATTATCAACAACTATAACAAAGTTTGGTTTCAGTCGTGTTAAGATGTTTGAAAACCACTTTTCGAAAAAAAAAACTTCGGCATTCACGTCTTTATGACAGTTTCCACTTTTTAAAGAAACAAAGCATAAAAATCCATCGTCCGTCCACGAATCCTGTTAAGCTTCCTATGTGGCTGTGGCAAATGATCAACCTCATGCCTTTAACGGATGGTGAACGCAGTCATTTTGACAATTCTTCATTGAATGCTTGTCTTGGTGTTTGCTGAATCATTCCAAACTTTATTACGGGTGTGTTCTTTAATTGAGCCAGGTTTGATTAAATTTTCTATTTTTGCTCTCTCATTTGTTTCATCTGACGTAAATACCTTCTTCTCCAGCCCCGTAGTTATGTTAGTTATGTTCTTTCCAAAAGATTATTAGTCCGCTGACGATTGACGAACTTAAAGCTTAGATCTTTCTTCAAAGTTGTATCAAGTGATGTACGGCATATGTACTTTCGACTTTGCTGATACAATTTCTTCTTTTTTTTTGGGTGGTGAGCTATGGCCATTTATTTGATTTTTCGTTCTGTTAGGGGATGCTAAAACCAATCAGGAGAAAGTGGAAGCGTTCGCAAAATTTTTTGAGTTAAACTTTGTGCCCACACCAACCGATGACCCTGGTCGAAACACCCATCCAACTGATCCTTGGGCCCTACACTGATGAAACCATTTTCAGCAACACCAATCTGTCGAGTGAACCAGTCAACTGCCAAACCTGTGGACTCCGGAAGAAACTGGGGAAATAATTATCAACTCCAAGTCCAAGAAGTCAACAGGCTGAAAGGGCTCCAACAGACAATGATGATCTTCCTGACTATTATCTCGAATAATTGCGTCAACAATTGATACTTTCCCGGGAATCATTAAACCCTGCATCCGTTGACAAAACTGCACAAAGACGCCACCACAGTCCTCAACAGCCACCGTGTCACCTTCAATTGCTTTTCGGATGTCGGAAAAGCATTCGACAGGGTATGGATTGACGACCTCCTCCATAAACTTCACCTACTAAATTTTCCAGCTCCGCTAATAAAAATAATTTTTTCTTTACTCTTCCACAGTAAGTTCTTCCTTCAAGTCCAAATTGCAAAAACATCCACCAGACACAGTAACATCACACAACAATACAGGGTGATTCGCATAAGGTGTGACAAAAAGATAGGGTGTGTAGGTTGGACCTAGACAAGCAAAAAATCGTATGGGAGGGGGGGGGGCATTTTCCCCCGTTTAGGCGGGATTTAAGAAAAAAATCACTAAAAATTATTTAAAAATAACGGTAATACCTACAGAGTCGTGCTATAGCATTTTGAAAAGCCAAAAACTTATACATTAATTTAAATTTGAAAATAAGTTGTTCAAATAAATAGTTTTTGAAATATTAATTTTCAAAGTCAAAAATTAAAAAAAAAACATAATTTTTTTTTTAAACACCTTTTTTCCAAATTTTACGTAATTAAGTAGTATTTTTCTAGTTTAGTTTTTTTTTGTTATTGTATTCTTAAGTGAACTTACGAAATAAAGGATGAATTTTCTCTTTACTTTTTTTTATTGAGAATTCACTTAAAAATCCAATAACGAAAAAAAACTTAAAACAGAAAAAGTTGAAAAAAGTAGTTTTGGTCATTTTTGGTTTTCTCAAAAACTACAGGTTATTTTGACATCCGGTTTTTTGTGTTTGATCAAAAACAAATAAGAGCATTGAAAATAAGCCAGAAAAATACTACTTAATCACGTAAAATTTGGAAAAAAGTGGTTTTAAAAAAATACTATGTTTTTCTTTTCAAAATTTTGACTTTGAAAATTAATATTTCAAAAACTATTTATTTGAACAACTTATTTTTATATTTACATTAATGTAAAAGTTTTTGGCCTTTCAAAATGCTATAGCACGACTCTGTAGATATTACCGTTATTTTTAAATAATTTTTTTTCCATTTTTAGTGATTTTTTCTTAAATTGCCCCTCCCGTCTAAACGGGGGAAAATGGACCCCCCCCTCCAATACGATTTTTTGCTTGTCTAGGTCCAACCTACACACCCTATCTTTTTGTCACACCCTATGCGAATCACCCTGTATAATGGAGTTAACGCTCTTAAAGTTGCGGTCACCGATTCCCCGAATTTCGGTAGAAATTTTTTATAATTTGCAAACGTTGCTCGATCGTTTAGATAGGTACTGAATAACTAGACACTGACATTTTGACGATTAGTGAAAAGGTGCGTTCACAAATTAAATTTGACAAGTGGAGAGCTATACATTCTACTTAATCTTTTATCCTCCATATTTACAAGAGCTACGAGCACAGCAATGCGTCTTAGAGCCACCGCCATATGGACCAATAGCTCAACTGGCCATTCTTTCATTCTGAATTTGTTCGGGTCAACATCAAGTCATTCCAGCTACACCACAACTGCTTTTCGATAAAAACTTCCAAGTCAGAATCACACCAAAATTAACATTGGATTTCAACAAGGATTTCCTAGGAGATTCAAAAGAACTAGATATTAGTTTCTCTTTCCGTCTCCCAAACAACTGAAGTTATATATAAATATTCTCGGATAGCCAAGCAGCCCTAACTTACACGAACTCTGTAACCAACCGCAACTTTAGATCGTCTCTTATGGAGATGACAGAACAGTTTAACATTCATCTTTTTTGGGTTCCTCGACGGCACAGACACATTTGATGTAAGTACGAAGCAGATTCAATAGTTAGAAAAGGAACTTCCATTCCAATGTCATCCAAGAGGATGAAAATCGCAATACGCCCAAAGCAAGGTGCTATATGAACATGACTAACATTAGGTGAACACATATCACACTTGTGCTAACAGTGCCACACAGAACAATCAGTGCATAATCAGAATTAATTCTTCGCCCTTTCTTTTCAAATTATATCACTTGATTTTTCCATCGCCGTTTTATCAATTTCAAAAAAAACCTTCCAGGAAGTGTCTGATCCTAAAATATTCCTTACGGCTCTGTTTTCAGTTTCAAGTGGCAACTGTTTGAGCTCTGCCTCTTATATATTTAAAACCTATACCTACTTTTTCAGGTAAACCCTTTCTTGGCGATTGAAAGGAAGTTTTCAGAAATCAAAGTTAATTATAATGACCACTATGCAATTGAAAAACAAGTAAACAAACACCATTGTCAGACCCGTTGGTGTAGATTTAAAGTTCTTTTTGAGCCAAACACACAAACTTAACAAAATCAATTATGTCAACTTTGACTGTATGTGTCTTAGAAAATATCAAACAAAGATTAAATTTAACATCCTTGTTTCCTTTACGACGCAGCAAAAGCTTTTATAGTTCTTAAACGTTGTTTTCCATTTGTAATTCCATTCGACTGAAACTGCAAACTGTTCATTTCCATTTTCTGTGTCATACTCTCTATTATTGTTATTATTGCTTGACATCGGATTTTATTGTTCCATCAAGTATTACGTTCTTGAACATCATTAAATGAAGAAACTTTTGAGAAAGGAAACAGCATCGGAAAGAGGAAAATTCAACATATTTTTTTCTGTTCTTATATTGAAAAAGCAGAGTAGGAAGTAATAGTTGAGAATACTGTAAGACGTCTATTGGTGTGAAGTTGAGTTTTGAAAATAAAAACTTTTAAGTGTTTGTTTCAAGTACTTACACATAAACTTTTAAACGCACTTGTACTCACACAAGAACTTTAAGCACTGTTGGCTCATAAGTGGGGTAATAAATAATTTTATTTCAGCATTAGTATTCCGGTTAATAGTCATAGTTTAGCTGAGTATAGCAATTATAACTAACTATTCTCTGGAAGCTTTGCCGTTGGAGTACATTTCCAGCATTTGCGTCTTTAAAGAAGGCAATTGGTTTTACGTAGATTTTGGTTATTATGCAAGGTGGGGCAGGTATAACCTTGCTGAATTGAAAGGTTAATAAAAAACAGTAGTAAAGATATCTGTATAATTTTATTTTCCTTGTGTCACAAATCATTTAAATTTATTTTTCAAACAGTTTTAAAGATGGTATCGGACAAATGACAGATCGTGAGCGATCAGTATATACGAGGGATTTGACGTACCCGCGTAAAATAATCACAAGGAGCCAAATCAGGTGATCGAGCAGGCCACGGAAGGTCCTCTCTCAAGGATATGATGCGTTCGGGAAAGTGCTCCTTCAAAATACCCATTGAACATCGTGCAGTGTGCGCTGTGGCTCCATCTTGCTAAAACCACACATCCCCTAGGTCCGCTGTTCAATGTTTGGAAGAAAAAATTCTTCAATCAACGCAAAAATGCGACCCTCGCTGCCTCAACATTTTTGGGGGTCCTGGTAGTCCGCTGACGTACTCTTGGGGATGGTGCAACACACCACCCAATTAATAATCGAATGACGATTGGGAACACGACCTCCAGGCGAAATATTGAAGTGAACGCAGAAGGCACGTTGAGTTGTTACGAAGGAGCGGCCATTCGAAACGAACATTTCGACGGCAAACGCGCGTTCCCCGCCTACTGCATGGTTGTTACTGACGGGGTCACAAATAAAACTTTATCTCTTCCCTTTTCTAAAGAAACCAGCCCCACCCTTCTACGAGCACTACTCTTCTCTTGGGAGTAAAGTCAAATCAGCAAAGTTAGCTGTCCCACCCTCTATAGGTGCATTATAAACTGTACAAAAGATGTTAAATAAACCTTTTTTGGCCAAACTTCCGGAAGGCTGAAGTCTTTGTGGATATCTCTCCACCATTTCTATGAGCAATTGAGGGGACTCACGATTTTCTTTTGAACATGTTGAACTTTACTATAAATTTTTTTTTACTAAGATTGAAATCCAAAATTTTGTTTGGATCTAAAATTATTACTTTGAATTTCATTCCCTACAAAAAAATTTTATGGTAAAAATCACAAAACACAAATCGTAGACAAAAAAACTTTACTTTGCATACTATCCTTGGACTTGGCGATCCTCTACGAAAGGTGATACCCGGGAAAAAGATCTTTGAATATAACTGGGTATCGTAAGCACTACCTCCTACCTTGCCACGCTAACACTTACACCACCAAACATTAGAAACCTGATGTGTTAAAGAAACAGTTTAAGCAGCTCAGTACCATTTAAAATATCTATCAACGTACTGATCAGCAAAGCGGCACAGCGATTGCTATCATAATATAAACGAACGTCAGGTCACAATTCAAATTAAGACCATGTTCATAAAAACATAACGCTAATTTACAACGACGCCGCGCCGACGCTCCTACTCATTGACTCAGCAAAAGAAAAACTCTATATGACTCTTACTATCAAATTTATCTACGATCTCGAGAAGCACGCTCAAAGTGTTACGTAAAAATTGATTTCAACAACTTTGGCGCTGGAAAAGAGGGTATCTTTGCTTCGAAAGTTGGGAATTAAGTAATGCTGACGCTAACATGTTATAAGCACTTAGTTCCAGCATTTTAGTGTTAACAAAAGGACAACGAAAAATCGGAAATTAAAATAATTGAATTGAGATCGACTTGAGGCACGGTTTTGAACACTCGCACGTTACAAAGGGCAAACATAGACTCAGACCACTTCTAGCTAGCAGCTAAAGTACGGATGTCGATATCAATGACTTGAGGAAGGTAGAACTTCTTTCCACCTCACTTTTAACGTCACAGCAAGTCTATCGTTCGCTGAATGCAGCTTATTACGGCAACACGGCTGACCAACGCATCTGAGAACAAGGTACGAGTCAATACTTCTAGCTAAAACAGAGAAAAAGGAAACTTATGTATTGCTTAGAATATAGCACGATCAAGTGGAGAGCAATTTTAAATAAGTTGTTGTGCGTAAGTGGAGGAAACGAGCAGCGTATAGATCAAAAATGCCCCGATTTTGTGTATCTTTTAAACAAGAACTGGTTTTCTCAGCCAGCAACTGCTAAGCGATCAGGATATCGATACACCTCTAGGCATGTTCGTGCAGTAAACAGTATATTTGCTCCTTGTAAGTCGATAAGCCTCTGATGAAAGGAAGATAATAAGTTTCTTCCCGTTGAACTCCCATCATCGGTTATCTTACAATATGTAAGTTGAAGCATTGTTTGGATGGTGGAATTTGAGCAAAATAGCCACATGTTTCCAAATCCGACAATGCAAACATATCTATAAAATACAAAAACATCGCTCTCCTGTAAGAAACACCGCATTCGATTAGATTAGATTGGATTATATGGTTGGTTGAGCTTGCGCAGCTCTAGGCACACCCGTGTCTGATTTTTTTCTTGAGGGACCACTATACGAATTAAAGTATCCCTTTCACGACTTGCCCCAAATAACGCTTACAAATAATACGATATCAGGAAGCTACAGCCGCAAGAGATTGTCAGGGCCTTTTCCAATTCAGTGTCTTTCCAACTATCCTTGAATCTTATGCCGCCAGTATTAAGCATTGAAGAAAAGTGGCAGCAATACCACCAAGCCATGGAAGCCGGAGCCTCAGAGGTTCAGGGTTTTACTCGGCTACCAACACAAAACCCAAATTTTGATGAAGAATACAGGTAGGCAAATGCAGCCAAACAAAAGACAAATGCTTGTTCAAAAGAAAACTTCAAAAGTTAAGTTTGTTCTATTAATGTTAATTTTAACTAAATTTAATTTCTACTATGTTATATTTTGCAATGGTTTTTATTCTTCTTCGTATACGTTCTCTTTGTGCTTGTGTTGGTGTTATTTGCTAACTACTAACACTTGAATTAATGATGAAGAGCGTAGATAAGTGTGTACAAATGAACTTGCTCTATAAGTTCAGCGCCTGGCACAATAGGTTTCATTCAGACACCGCAGTGCCCGGAGCTGAGCAAGCTCTACCCGTCAATCTAAGTTAAGCGCCGCTCAAATCTCAGGGATAAAAAAACTGTCAATTGTGATCGCTACAAAAAGATCCATAAGGAATAAGGAAGGGAAAAATGAAAATAAAGCTGAATGAGCAGTGCCCAAGAAAATAAGAGAAATGTAAAAAGTGACAAATTTCGAACTTAAGCCTGTAAAGAACCGTAGGGAAACCAAGTTGTAGAATTGCAGTCTTTATTAAAAATTTGGAAAGCCCATTTCTGCCTTATACTAATCTGGAGCACTCAGACCTAATTGCCGGGCCATTGCACTACCAGAGTAGCAGCCTTCTTTTTTTTTATGGTGCAGTAGATTGAAAATTAGGTGGATGTAATTTCATATATAACCTCAAGGGCGGCCGGCGGCGGCGTCCCGGATGAAACTAGGAAAGTGAAAGAAAAGCTGATGCCCAGAGCGGGATTCGAACCCACGCGTCCGGCAAACGTGTTGAACACTCAACCGCCCCTACTTCTGCAGACTGCTAAACGGCTACGAAGACACAAATTCTGCAGTCAGACTAAATGCCAAATTCAACTCGAACGATGATCAAGAGTACCTACTGTTCCACCGGTTTAGAAGAACTTATTCTTGCAAAAAAATCAAATCCAGGATATGGTCGAAAGAAAGCATACTTGATTAATGGAAACTCAATATCTATGTCCGATCCTAAAAAGGAGGCCCATACATTTATAATGGCCTTCATTATAGGAGTATAAGCCTCCTCCTGAAAGGTCCTTGTCATTGAGATTTAAGACCACGAAAGCCCTCACTCGACCAAATTCAGAACATTATGGAACATCTAATAAAAAGTGGAATAACGATACGCAGGGTATTTTATCGTATACAAATACATAGAGACAATCTATCCATTTTTTAGGATGACTTTGGAGAATTCGCTTCTTCGTCAAGCAAATAGCATTGACAAAACATCACAATAGGCAGACAAATATGTACGAATTATATCTGTCTGCGTAGACTTGGTCTACATCAGTGTGGAGATCAAACGTTGACTTATGTCAATCGCTTGGATGAACAAGGCAATTGAAAAGTTAAATTTTACGTCGAAAAACCAATGGAAAACCGTGAACTCGTTTAAGAACTTAATCATCCCAAACATGGCGTAGATACATGGACCATATTTTAAGGAAACCCTTAAAAAAAAAATACTCTGAATAATCTTTGGTTCTGTATGGAAAGACAATGAGTGGAGAAGAAGTTTCAGTAGCCAGCTGTATGAGCTGAGCCCATACATATAGCTAGAAGAGTTTGCATCGCGAAACAACGATGGTTGGGACATGAAGAACGGATGGCTACCACAGTTCAGGTCGACAGGTTTTTCGAACGCACTCTGCAGGCAAACAGCGTAGGAGAAAGGCCTCATCTTGTGCCAGTGGAAGGGGTCATACAAGTACAGGGTTTTCCATTAAGAGCTATCCATTTTATTTTTTAAATAAAAACGCCAGCCATTTGAGATATCAAAAAACATTTATTTCATATTAAAGTACACGCAATACCATTACGAATGGAACTCTATTTCGTTCATATGTCCTCCACGGGCGCGCTTGCAGCGATCGATACGTTGAACCCAATTTTCGACCACTCTCTCGCATATATCGACCGGTATTGCGGCAATTTCGCGTTCAATATTGGCTTGAAGCTCCTCCAAAGTCTCTGGCCTGTTGGCGTAGACCAACGACTTGACATAGCCCCAAAGAAAGAAATCCAAAGGTGTTAAATCACACGAGCGCGGCGGCCAATTGATCGGTCCATTTTTTGAGATAACAATTTGACCAAATTTCCTCTTCAAAATGTTGATGGTTGCATGAGCTGTATGGGCTGTAGCTCCATCCTGCTGGAACAACACATGTCACTAAAATCCATTCCACGCAAGTGACGCCAAAAAAACGCCACAATGTGGTTTGTGCGATGCCCAATTCCTGTGAACGACGTGGAATTGACTGATTTGGGTCGTTCTGAACGGATGCACTTACGGCCGCGATATTTTCAGCACTCCGTCCTAATCTTTGTCTCACTGGCACGGGAACATTGTGCAGGGAAAACGTGGATTCAAATTTGTGCACTAAACTGAGAATTGCGGCACGGGTGGGACGATTATAACGACCAAAAATAGGAGTTAGCGCTCTTAAAGTTGCAGCGACTGACTCAAAATTTTGATAGTACGCTTTAATAATTTGGAAACGTTGTTGATTCGTGTAACTCACCATGATGAAATCGTAGACCTTAATGAGAAATCTAACGTTTACAAAATGTCAAAAGACCTTAAGGGCGCGTTTACATTAAAGAAACAAAATGGATAGCCCCCAATGAAAAACCCTGTATTTGTTTGCTCATATATTTTGCTCCACTTTTTGGGCACCACACGGTGACAGTTTTCACGAAAGCTAAAAAAAGTAGTGTCATTAAAATCATTCAAGAACTTCCCAACAACATATGCTTCATTTCCATCGAATCCGTGTTTATTGTCCATAGATTTTCTATACTTGACCGTTGTTAAGCTCCACAAAAATCAAACTCCTTGACAGCAATTTAAATAAGTAACACTCGACTTCCATGTCTTCAATTCAAGTTATTCGATATGGAGGAGTATTGGGCTTCACATAGAACCATTTCCCCTTTTTTAAGGTATTTGTCTCTTTAAAATGAAATTAAATTTGTATCGTTTTTTCCTCTAATTCAGTCCAGACCTAATGATTCGCAAAAAAAGAAGGTTTTTCGTGAACTTAAAATATTACAAACATGTGATTGTATAGGAGGGTATACCCTACTCATACCCTATGCATGAGGTTTTTTGATAGAAAAACTGCAAAGCCTAGCAAATATTACAATGGATTCCAAAAAAGCCTCATCAAAGAACATAACAACAAAAGTAAGACCGACTGACCTTCTCGTAATGCCAACCTTTTTCAAAGCTAAACATCTCTTTGAACTTTGTGAAGTGGCATACCGAACCCAACATTTCTTTGTAAAAAAAAAAATATTATTTTGTTTGTATTTTTTTCATGGGCGAATACGTGTCCATATTGGCTTGAGGGATTTTACTATTCCTATGGGTTTACTGCAAAGTCTTTCAGTTCCAAACCAGTGAACTGTCAAACTGTTCTCTTTTTATTTAATAAGCTTGCCAAATCTATTCGGCAGTTCAATTAGCCTATTCGATTGTATTTTTGCTTGGCCAGTTGAAAATAAAAAAAAAGTCCTGGAAAATATACATACATACACTTTCAAACAAAAGCACACAAAAAACGTAGCATTCAAACGAATTGTGTATAATGTCAATACGAAAATTTGGTCAAAATTGCTCCGATGCCATTAGGGGAGTCTTCAAAATAAAAAGATTTTTTTCTCATTTTGCTATGAGAAATCAATTCCTCAATTTATTCTCGTCAAAGTAAATAGGACTACTGATACAACATAAAGCTCAAACAGTATACGAATCAAGGTTCTTTATTTGCACAGAGGAATGTGCCGCACAAATGACAAAGCTCAATCATCGAGCTGAGAAATTCCTCATGAAATGACGTTGAATAATGAAAAATTCACTTGATTTATTTTTTTTAATTTGAAGACAAAATTAACGTCAACTGAATGCCGCTTTCTGTAACAGATGAGCATACTCAAGTTGATACCTTCCTTGCTTAACGACACTTCATCAGGAAACGACAAACAAGTACTTCCATTTGAGTAAAATTCAACATTTCAAGTTTAATTCGACTATACTTCGCTTTCATCTGAAAGTAAGAAGCATAAAAAAGAATGTGTCTGCATGGATTTTTCTATTCCTGCTTTTTTTTTCTTTAAAATTAATTGACAGGATGTTTGATGGCAACACGTCCTGTGAACACGGCGGAGTCTATTTTCACGTTCAAGGAATTAGGAATTAATAAAAGAAACAATTACAGCAAATTGAAGTTAATTCTAAGAACAGGTCGGGTTTCAACCATTTTGCAGTACAACCTGTTGCCGCACACGTTATCGATTAATACGTGACTGAATTATGTGCATTATCGAGCAATTAAGTAACTAGCAAACTTGTAAAAAAGCAGAAACGACAAAACAAGGACTTTGCAGATGCAAATGGCACTACTCTGCCAAGGAATAATCTTAAGCCGAGCATTAAAACTTTTCGGATCCCGGGGGCTAGCAAAGGAAGGTAACAGTTGAAACGTTGCAATGAAAAAAGTATGACTGTTCGAAGTTTGAAACCTGAAGAGGTGATGATAAAGACGGCAGTACGTCGATTTATCAAAATACGCCTAGGCAAGTAAATTTGGAACACCCGAAGAGTACTCATATGACTTCAAGTTTCCTTCCCTGAAGTTGGTGAATAGATGAACTCTATATCTGCTTAAGGGCACGGCTACGCACTCAGAACTTAGTTGAAAGCTAAGGCGGTCAGTTTTCAATTCTGTGTGAATTTTGCCGATTTGGCGTTCAGTAGTTACACGTGGGGCTGAATTACCGCACACGTGATCGAGTAATACGTGACTGAATTGTGTGTTTTTAAACGAATTGAAGTCGGTAAATGAGCAGTAGACTGATGTTGTGTAATATAGAGAATGTTGAAAGAAAAAAAGCATTCACTCACTCGATCACTGATGCGGCAATTCGACCACTGCCCGTGTCCTAAGGCGGCGCGGTGCAGCGATCTTACGGTCTTCTTGTTCCTCTGGTGTAAAATGAATAAAAAAAGAGGCCACGCATTTCAAAAACCTCCAATTTGTATAATTAATATCAAAGGACTTTCTAAATCACCTCAAAAGGCGATACCCGTGGAAAAACAGTTTTGTTTACTGTTGGAGTTCGAACAACGAACCTCCCCGGGCAGGCTAAATACAAAGAGAAAAACAATTGGATGTTTCTGGGAGTCGAACTTCAAACTTCGTAAGGTTATGTTAAAACGGCTAACAAGAAGCCAAAAGAGATTTAGAAATTTTAATAAATTTTTATCATCGAAGAAATATTCCCCTGCACGAAGTTTACGTTTAAGAACAAAATCAGGACATTAACAGAAGAAATAAAGAGATTTTGTGGTCTTCCTCCTCGATTAAGCATCTTCTGCAGAAGTCGTTTGATAGAACGCCAAGTCGCAAGTGCTTTGTGTGCTTTAGGTCTAGTTTTGACCATATTTGTTTTGTTGTCAGACAAGTTGTGGTGTTCCACCACCTGCTGTTTGTTTTATCCACGGCATCTTGCTTTTGCATGAGTAGCATGTAGCGATTGGGATACCAATGGTCGGTCTGCTCATTGAAATCGATAGCCCGGTTCTATTTCTGATGAGTTAATTGGGTGCCGGGACACCCAAAAAGGTGAATTTTGATGTGTTCAGTCATCTCCATGAGAGATTGTCCACAATTGAAGGCGGTTACTGAGTTCGTGGAGAAATCGCCGAGTGATTTGAGTATACTGCTTGACTGTCTGATACGAATATTCACTGTGGATATCACGGTTAGCTTTAAGCCACGATGTGCCGGAATTTTCCGAAAAGTTCCGCTTGAAATACGCTACAGAGATTTCAAAGACGGAATGATAGTCTGTCCGATTGCACTCTCCAACCCACCCCTTCTTTTCGGTCTTTGAACCACCGTCCTAAGCAAAAAGAGCGTAAGCGCCAAAAAGTGAAAATTGAAATAAAACAAAAACAAAAATGGTAGATCTCCATTTGAAGGTGGGACTACCAAAAACAGTAGAATGCATTTAACTCGAAACTGCAAAAATGAAGATACGCCCTTTATTTTTAGGACGGCAGTATAGAAATGAATTGAATTATCTCTAAGGATTTTCTCATCATCCCAAAGAGATTTTTAGTAGAATCGTGACTTTAAAGTTGTTTTAAAAAATCAGTTAGTGGATGGTGTAGTCGGAGTGACTTTGGATTGATCCGAACAAGTTCAGTATTGTTGAGTGAACAATAAAGTATTAATGGACCATTGAAAGATGGTTCTGAGACCACCAGCGCCTGTGGCTGTCTGTTTGCTGGAAATACTTATTTAGGGGTGTAAGACTAAGGAGTATATTTAGGGTGGCTGTTGATAACGACTACACAGAGACTGATCACTGGACAATGCGTAGACTATCACAGTTAGCCACTTTATCTAAGCCTACTACTTAAAAATTTAGTATCGGTCTAATGACCGTAGTGTATAGCTAGAGGGTGATGTCTGAAGACACTACCCATTTGTTTCCGATGCTATTTTGTAAGAAAATTGGGCCACGGTGGCTTTCCTGACTCTTTCATGTACATTGGACTTCCAGCTAAGATTTTTGTCAAGTATATAATACCTACCTTTTGCAAACACGAACGAGGGCTGCTTAAAGAAAAAGAAGCAGCATGAGAAGCGCTCGTTTGAGGAAATAGAGAGGTGCCATGACAGGAACGAGACTCGGAAGTTTTACCAAAAGGTAAAAAGATCCTGCCAGGGTGGCAAACCCCGAACTCAAGCCTGTAAAGACCAGCAGGGAAACATAGTTATAGAGTCACAGTCGCTACTGAGGATCTGGAAAGATCATTTCTGCAGACTGCTTAACGGCGATGAGGACACAAATTCCGCTGTCAGGCAGACTGCCCCATTCAGCCTGGACGATGATCAAGAATGCCGTCCTCCCGACCTAGAAGAAGTTAAGCTTGCTATATATGCAAACTTAAATCAAATAAGACTGCAGGGCAGATGGCCTTGATGCCGAACTTTTCAAGGCAGCTGGAGATCAGTTGGAAAGTAGCATGCACCAGCTAACCAGCGCGGAAGCATGGACCTTATCGAAAGCGGATGAGGAAACCCTTGGTCGTTGCGAAAGAAAAATTATGCGAATGATCTTTGGTCCCGTATGCGAAGGCAATGTGTGGAGAAGAAGATACAACAACGAGCTGTATGAGCTGTACCGCGACATGGGCATAGCCAGAAGAGTACGCATCGCGAGGCTACGATGGTTGGGCCATGTTGAGCGGATGGACCCAAACGCTCCGGCTCGTCGGGTGTTCGAAAGCACATTGCAGGGAAATCGCGGAAGGGGAAGACCTCGTCTTAGGTGGCGCAATCAAGTGGAAGAAGACCTCAACCGACTTAGAGTGCGAAACTGGAGAGAGCTCGCCCGAAATAGAAGTCGTTATCGAAGGATGTTGGTTGAGGCCCAGGTTCACCCCGAACTGTAATGCCCACCTAAGTAAGTATATAATACCTAGATGTTTCTATTTATATAACATCAATCAATGGAATTGTTAGTGGTGGAATCTCGTTTTTCCTAGTGAAAGAGAACGAGTCCAATTTTCTAGGTGCTTACGCCCAGGTTACACTTTCACACCCATTTTAACTGATAGTTTGTTAAGAGCGCTTTGCATCAGCTCCGTAATTACATGGTCATGACCCATTGATATCGCAGTGGCGACGTTGCGTCATCGGCGTATCCAACCACTTTAAATGCCTTAGCTTCCAAACCAGCTATAAGTTTGTTTACCGGAAGATTCCATAGAAGATAAGAGCCCGCCATGCGATGCGACTACTGACTGTCTTTTGTAGAAAAACTTTCTTTCGATAGTGTGTGCCAGGGTGTTTAGGGTAGTTTCTAACGATTTGCCCAAGCAATAGACGTGTTGTGTTGTAGAGATAAGATTTGAATCTTTAGCATCAATCGTTCTAGCATCTTTAATGGAAATGACTGTTCGGTCTGAGATCTTTTGGAGTTACAGAAATAAAACGAATAAATATGGTAGCGCAATAGAGCGGAATGCACCGAGGCCAAGCGCATTTTTCATAACCATGCCTTGTGAGGTAATGGAGGGAAACTACAATTTTCTGACGATTCCGAATGTCTGACACAGAAGGCGCTTTACAAGGCAATGAATTTAAGATCGGAGGACTTGGCAATTCATCAGGAAATGCGATACTTGTGGAAAAACGCTTTAGGTTTCTTTTAGTATTCGAATAACTCCCGCGTAACAGACAGACATGCGAACCATCACGAAACGGGGAAAATGGGTATACCTGAGAGGGTATAAATACGATGCCGGGCTTGGGTATACAAATGCGACTTCTATTTCTTTCCATTGTAAGGGGATGTAGTCGAAGTTTGGGCAACTGTTAAAAATTACTTCAAAGACTGTTTTTTAATGATCGACAGTACGGATTTCGTAGAAAAAAGGTAGACTGGGGATTTGACGTCACCGAAAAATGGAACCAACTGTATTGGAGCAAAAATAAGATTATTGCGTTTCATAATTTTAAGGCATTTGATAGAGTTTGGCATCAAGCTCTTTTATCGAAAATACGTGCTTTTGGTATCGATGATTCTCTTCTTCGTTGGTTTAGAAATTACCTTTTCCGGTCGCTCGATACAAGTTGCATTGGATGACTTTAAGTATGATACCTACTTTATTAATGCTGGTGTGCCCAGTGCTCCATTTTGTCTACGACACTCTTCATCATTTTCATAAATGATCTCTTGTCTGAAACTTCTAATCTGCTTAACTGTTTTGCTGACGACTCGACCCTCAGCTTTTCATATTCGTTTCCAAATTCACATCCCTGCTCTTCGGATGTGGAACTGGAACGGTTGCCTATGATAAGCTCATTGAATTGTGACCTTGACAGCATTGTTACATGGGGTCATAAAAACCAAGTAGAATTCAATGCCGTCTCTTTGTCATTGAAGCTTAACATTCCCCCATTGCCATTATCCATGAATGGTACCTGCATCCAAGAAACCGAAAAGCTGTCAGTACTTGGTATGTGTGTAAATGATGATCTTCGTTGGAATGACCACATATTTGAAATCGCCAAAAACGCTGCTAAATGCTTAGGCTTCTTGAGACGATGCAGGGAGTTCTTCACCCCTTCTGATCTGGCTACAATTTATAAGGCCTTCATCCGCCCAAAACTGAAGTATAACTCTTATATCTGGTCAGGTGCTCCTCAAACATCTGTGCGCCTACTTGATAGGGTACAAAATAGAGCGTTAAAATTGATAGGTGATAGTTCAATCGTAGAATCCCCTGAAACAATTTAGCCGCTACACCCTCCTCGCTAGGAATGCTCATCAGTTTTACCTTGAGCCCAACTTCAGGCGTACAGTCATGTATATTCTTAGTCGCACTACCCGAATGTAGAATGCTCTACCCGACCCTGTCTCTCCCCCACGTTACGATTCACAAAAATTCAAAAGCAACGTGCATGGGTGTCTCCTTTCAAATCCTCTCCTATTTTCCTAAATGCTCGCACTGTGTTCTATGACCATTATAAGGGCAGTCATAACACCTTGATGTCAGCTTTAATTATCAAAAAAAAAAAAAAAAATGGAAAGCGATATAAGCTAACATGCGATTCAATTTCAAATAGATTACAAACGCAAAATATAAACCAAATGCTTATGCACTTGCCTTTAAGTGCTGCTCTTGAGTCTTAAGTGATCATTAAACACAAAAAATTCTTACTCGGAGCAGAAAAATTGTCATTGAACACCAAAAAGCTGTTTCTGCTCTAGATCGATCTAGAGGAGCTCATTAAACACAACTTGTGTTATAAGTTATATTGTCAGCACTTGCTGCTGCTTTTATTGGGGGAAGGGTCTCTAGGACCTTTCTTGTTCTTAACCATCGCTGCTGCTTAAATCTCTAGCCTTCCACTGGCTCACGCAAGGGGTAACTATGTGGGTTGCTTTTCCAAGATGTCTAGACGTACACCACCAGCTGATGAACTAGGTTTGTTTCTACTCTGACAGCATTTTGAAACCGCAACTAAAAGAGAGATAGAAAGAGGAAAAGAAAGAAATATAAAGGTCTAACTTCTTGTGGTAAAATTTACCGCAACAACCTAAGCATCGAGTTTGAAAATGCGATGTCAAAGTAAAAAAAAGTCGTTTTATTTCGTTTGTTTTGCAAATAAATTTTTATTTTAATGTGGTCACGATTACTTCATTCGCACATCTTTTGTTACACGTATTAGTGAAGGTATTATTGATGGAATCATAATCACTTTCGGTATGAAAAACATTCATGTAGCTTTTCAGTTTTTTCTAATGCTTTTAACAAAAGTCACTCAATTTTTTTCTATACAATTCTATCATCTTGTAACGATATTCAAGCATGAATACCAAATATCCCTTAATAGTAGAAGTATAGAATTTTAGAAAAGGTAATTCAGAAGAAAGTTCTACCAACCACGAGTTTACGCGCAGCAAATCCGAGGGCCTTGTCATGATTCTGAAGTTTAAGAAGTTTGGAAATAAATCGACAAAATCTTCCGGATATAATCTGAGTATTGAATAAGCCAATTGAGTTTGCTCATGGTCCCAATCCGGCGGTATGTATATGTTGTCCTTGTTTTTGGCACATTGTTCAGCAGTTTTTTCATCAATTGTTGTCAAACTCCTTCGCATAGTTTGATTATCTTCCTGTCTTTTGTCACATATGTCCTCTATTTTCCTGAGATCTGCTCTAATATTTTCAATAGACTCAAAATCTTTCTCTCTTCTGTCACATTTTTCCTGTAGTATCTTTAGATCGCTTTCAATATTTTTCAAAATTGATATAGTTTGGCAGTCCTTCTCACTTCTGTCACATGTTTCCTTTAGTTCTATAAGATCAGCTGCCAGATTCACGCCACTCTTTTTAGAGGACTCAATATTCTCCTGCATTTTGTCATACGCTTCCTCTAGTTTCCTTACATCAGTTCTAATATCCTGAATCTCTTTCTGCATTGTCAACTGATTTTCAAGAATCTTCTGCAAGAGAAGAACATTATCGAGCTTATTGTCATGAAAGAGGTTCTTGTCAGAGGATTTTTCATCAGTGGTTATTTTCGTATCCGCGTCCGTTAATTGATCTCCAGCTGCTGTCTCCTTGATTTTCGTTGAGTAGTTTTCCATTAAGCCATCATCTATGGCTTTCTTTCTAGGGGCGTTGTTGAGTTCCTCCACAGTGTTTTCCATAGTTTCTCTTTCTTCTTTATGCTTCAGTTGGTTTACAAGAAATTCGAAGGATTTTTTTTTTCAAAGCTGAGAATTTCACTGTTAGATTAGAATTAGCTGAGAATTTCTTTGTAAAGTGATACAAAAACGAGTCCTTGATAACTGCACCTATGCTCTTAAATCACTGACAAGTATTTCCAAAACAAGTTCGTACTTCTCCGGCGTTCGAGTTATTCTGTCGTTAAAATTTGCAAATTGCTTGTCTCTTATACTTTTTTGGGTTCATCTCATCGCATGCTTTAGTTGAGTGTTGAGCCGCCATGATTTTAAAGGTTTTTCCACGGAATTCATCGTCGTAATTAACAGATGCGATTCTGGAGGCAATAAAACTTACCTCAGTAATGACTTTTTTTAATTTGAAGGATTAACTCTTCTGTGGTGTTTGCTCCGTACCTTTTGCTAGTTAAGGACACAGGTATGCGTTGATTATTATAAAGACAAACATAAATCTATGTAATCTTAGAATACAAATTAAGTGAATAAAGGTAAAGTGAATCAAAGATTTTTAACGTGATGCATGCTTCGGCAGGCGAAGAGTGATTGAAGAAGAATAAAATTGTTTAAGGAAACGTCGAATAATTGGCAATTCCCTCGAAAGTTACTAATATACTTCCATGAAAAGCGCTTTCTCAATTAGTCTTTCGGAATGAGCGTATAAACGTAGGTCCTTGAAATGTCTTAGGCCCGAAGTTTCCACAAAACCTTTTTGCGCCACCGTATTTATTTTTTTTATTCATTTATTCAAAGTCACCGGTTTTCAATTGTAGAGTTGTTTTGATTACATATGTAACTCATTTGCCTCATTTCTCTCTATCACAGTATCAGAAATCGTTTATAAGACGCCATTAAAAAGGACGCTTGCAAACCACTACTGTGAAACTTCTTTTTCTTTTTTGGTCTTGGTTGGCCTTTCCGGCAAAAAGCGGCATTTTGTTCAAGTTGAATTCATCAATATTTCATATAAATATTCACGAAACATAAATTTTTTCTTGAAAAATGTATTCCCAATAAAAAGTATTTAAACATATATTACAATCTTTCCTTCAACCTTCATTTTTCTAAAACAGCCGCCTACACAAAGCTGCAACAACCGGCTTCTTCATACCTGTATCCTTTATTACCCGATAGATAGGAGGTGATGAGATCATTGCAGATGCGAGGAACCTGGGCCTACATTGAAAATACGTAGGTCGTTAGAAGGGTTACCGCTGATTACTTTATCACTGTTTGGGTTATGTGACTAGTTCTGGGGAAATTAGCCCATGCGATGAAATATGTAGAAGAGAAGCTAATAAGAGGGGAGTGGTTCGTATTTTCTTTAAAACAGAAAAAGAAGCTTCGCAGAAACTCGTATGCGTCCGGCTTTTTTAAATTTTTCAATTGAGGTACCATTTCTCTGAAGTTTCGTGAGTTGCAGTTCCCACATACCCATTTCTGGCTCGAATGGGAACAAACAAAACATGGCATACAAATGTAATTGTTCAAACACCATCAAACTTCTTTACAAAGAAGTTCTTGGTCTAAAAGAAATTTGTTTTGAGACCCTTAACTCTGTTCAGCAACAAGAAGGCAAAAGCGAGACCACGGAGGACAAAGTCGAGGTTCTTAACAACAGCAACGTAAGGGATAAAATGACTGATGTGGACTCGATGGAAAACTACTCAATTTCCGCAACAATTGAAGAACTGGTGCAAGGAAAGAATGCGAAAACTAATTCTGACATGAAACCAATGAACAAGAGTTTATGGCACGAAGACAAAACTGACAACGTTCTTTTCTTACAGAAAATCCTTGAAAATCAGTTGACAATGCAGAAAGAGATTCAAGATATTAAAACTTATTTGAAGAAACAAGAGCAAACGTGCGATAAAATGCAGAAGGATACTCAGCAACTTCGTCAGAGTGCAGCGACCAAGGAAGAAATCGAAAGCATTAGTGCCGAGCTATGGAAACTTGAAGGAACATGTGACGATAGAGAGGAAGACTTGCAAACTTTTCGGAGAAGTGTGGCGACTCTAAAAGGGTTGGAAACTATCGAAACTGATCAAAAGAAGCTTAAGGCAACATGTGATAAAATACAGAAGGATACTCAGCATTTTCGACAGAGTGTAGCGACCTTTGAAGAAAAAATTGAAACTATTGAAGCTGATCTAAAGAAACTAGAAGAAACAATTGAGAATAAAGGAGAAGAAATGAAAAATATGAAATCTGATCTAAAGAATCTTGAGAAAACAACCGATAAAAGACATGAGGATACTCGGCATTTTCGACTGAGTGCAGCGACGCTTGAAGTAAAACTTGCAAATGTCAAGTCTGATCTAAAGAAACTTGAGGAAACATGTGTCGATAGAGAGGATGAAATGGAAATTATTAAAACTGATCAAAGGATACTAAAAGAAATGTTTGACGCAAGAGAAGACAATACTCCGAACTGGCAACGGTTTGTTAAGACCCAAGCAAAATCAACTGGCGAAAAACCTACATCAACAGCTGCTTTAGAAAAAGAGAAGGCTTGTCGTTTGAACATCTACATCTACGACATTTGATCCGCAGCATAATATTCTGATGAATTTAATACTAAAAATGTACCCAGAAGATTTTTTCCTGTTCCATCCGAACTGCTTCAATTTCAGGGACATCAAATCGTTTGACGAAATGAGAGAAAGGAATCCATGGTTAGTGAAACTACAAAAGTCACATTCTCTTCCCATTGTATTTGAAACATCTGTTGCATACCTTGAATACTTTGTGTCTAATTATGATAAAGTAATGACTTATTACAACTCAACATTTGGAAAGTATAAAAAATAAAATGAGGTGTTGTTAATTTATGGTTTTTGTATTATTTTTAAGGAAATTTTTTAAGTAGAGCGAGGGAGACAATTTTACTTCTTTCTTGAGTTGATCCACTCGTCCCTCACGACAAAAGCAGGAACTTCAAAGATTTGCACACAAGAGCTGGTGTTTGAACATCACCAAAAATTAATCCTGAATCCCAATCCCGCTTCGGCTTTGGCTTCAACACCGTTACGTGCTGTGTGATCAGATCACTTTATGTTGAAATTATGATTTTTTTTGCGAAGCGAGAAAAACTTCAACTATACTGAACTTTTTGCTTAAAAACACGTCTTGCCGTCTTGTACACGAACCAATGTAACATAGAAAAAAAAATCTGCATTGTGATAAGATGTTCTGATTACGATTGAAGTTTTTTTGTTGTCCGTTGGGGATTTTAACGTTTTGAATATAAAATGTACAAAAAAAAATAATAAAAGAAATTTATTATACAGGGTTTCTACATGTCACTAAAATGACATAGTTTGACAGATCAAAGTCTGGTCAATAAATTGATACAATTGCCAGTTCATTTCCACTTGTGACATTTACTAAAAAAATTGGTTGTCATTTCATTGATAAAGAAATTTTGACAAAATGTTTTGTTAACTCAATGAACGATATTTGAACTTGTTCTGTCATTCCTGAACTGCCAGTGTATTGTCACTAAAAATTATTTTCCTCCTTGCTTCATCGAATTTTTGTTTTGTGTTGCAAGGTTTTCATCTTTTTTTGTTCTTCTTCTTCTTTTCATTTCCGGCGTTACGTTATTAGTGATCTTGAAGCGATCACAACTCTCCCACTTTTCTGCTACACACTAGTGATCCGCCTGTGGGGTACGCCGTGTTGACCTCAGAAAGCATAGGCAAGCCTCCCGGTTTTGGATTGTTCCATGTCTGAGGCCAACCAAATGCTGCTGTTTTTGCATTTGCGAGTGTTTTGTCCTGCCTTTTCTTTTTCGTCGCGAATTTGTTGAAACGTTGTACGATATTGCCTTTTGGACGGGGATCTGCGGATCTCTCCTTTGAACATGACAACACCAACTGAGCCGGTCGTGCTGAATTTTGTCCAAGATGGTACTTTTGACATGAAGGCTTCCACGGATCTTAGTACTTCTAATTCTTCTTTTTTTGTTAATAAATTAAATTGTCGAAGAGGAAGCAGAGCCAGAGAAATGCTTTCCCATGAATTATTATACATGTCCCGGTTCTTATAGGACTTGCTGTTGGAGTTCCAAAGGCTTTCAAACACTTCCACGTTGCTTATAAGTTTTATGGAGGATTCAACACTCCACTGCGTCGTTGATTTCCTCTGCCTTCGATTTTTTTTCTTGAATTGTTTCCATACCTAAGAATTAGTATTATTTATTTATGTGGTCTCGTGTTATTACTTGTCATTTCATTGACGAAAGATTCAACACGATGCCAAAAAAAATGTCGATGTCAGTGAATGGTTAGGTGCCATTTCGTTTGTCAATCAGCCAATTTCCACTTGTCATTCAAATTTACTGCCAAAAAATGATCGACGCTGTTCGTCAGTTCAATGAATGTCAATTTTTGCAATTTCCACTTGTCATTTTTCTCAATGACACAAAATTAGATCATTGTCATTTAAAAAATGGCAAGCGGAATCCTAGCATTACTTGTAGTTTAAGCGGAGTGTTTTGATTAAAATTATAGCAAAAGGTCAAGTGACCTCAACTACATTATGAGTTTGGCCGAGGTACAACAATGGCCTTATCAGTAAGCTGTTGTTGTACCCTTTTAAGACGCAATCTTTGGTCGATTTAACGATTTACCCATTTCGTTGGGATCACAACTTCCGGACAAGAAATCCGTCTCTGGGGCATCTTTTCATATAAAATAAATAGGGCAGCGCAACCAAGCGGGGATCCCGGAGTCTATCACTTTTTGTGGCATGGAATAACTACGAGTATCTTAGAAATTACCAATTCTTCTCGGTAGCGGTAGCGATATAGAGGGATAAGCCTCCTTAACGTCGCTTATAAGATCTTGTCTGCTGTAATATGTGAACGTCTGAAACCACACGTCAACAACTTGATAGGTCCTTATCAATGTGGTTTTAGGCCAGAGAAGTCCACAATAGACCAAATTTTCACATTACGGCAGATCTTGGAAAACACCCGAGAGCATAATATCGATATTCACCATCTCTTTATCGATTTCAAGGACGCGTATGACAGTATTTACAGAGACGAGCTGTACAGTCTAGTTTCGGCATCCCTGCAAAACTCGTACGACTATGCAGGATGACGCTGGAGAATTCACGCTGCTCCGTCAAGGTCGGTAAAGAACTCACCGAGACCTTTGATGTCGAAAAAGGTTTTAGGCAAGGCGACAAACTGTCATGCGATTTCTTCAACATCATACATGAACATACTTGAAGAAACTCAAACGTCAACACCAGAGGAACAATCCTTCAAAAGTCTGTACAATTACTTGCCTCAGACGATATTGACGTAATGGGAAGAAAAAAGCGTGATGCCATAGGTGCTTTTGCGAGTATTGAAATAGAAGCGGCAAAAATGGGTTTGATGGTTAATGAGGGCAAAACGAAGTATATGCTGTCATTAAACAAGGACACAGAACATCGACAAATTGGACAAAATGTCACAATAGACAGACATAACTTCGAAGTAGTACAGGACTTCGTCTACTTAGGATCCGCTGTAGACACGGAGAACAACATCAGTGCGGAAATCAAACGGAGAATAACTCTTGCCAACCGTTGCTTCTTTGGGTTAAGAAGGTTATTGAGAAACAAAACCCTCTCTAGAAAAACCAAGGTAACCTTGTATAAGACCTTAATAAAAAGAAAAATTCTCCGAATGATCGTTGGTCCCGTATGCGAAGATAATGTGTGGAGAAGAAGATACAATAACGAGCTGTAAGAGCTGTACCGCGACATGGGCATAGCCAGAAGAGTACGCATCGCGAGGCTACGATGGTTGGGTCATGTATAGCGGATGAACCCAAACGCTCCGGCTAGTCGGGTTTTTGAAAGCACATTGTAGGGAAACATCCTATCATTGCGATTATCCACGAAAACGAAACGAAGAAGCCGAATAGCTGTCAGTACTGGATATATGTGTCAACGATGATATTCGTTGGAATGGTCACATATTTGAAATCGCAAAATTATAGAGTATAGTTCTCATATCTGGTCAGAAGATTCTCATACACATTTGCTCCTCTTTGATAGGGCACAAAACAGTCGTAGAATCAATTGTTTCTCTTGAACATCATCGAAATGTTACCTGCCTCACTGTCTTTTATCACTTTTTTACGAACAGTGTTTTGGGAAAATAGCCAGTTGCTTTTCTTCCTTGAAACAAATCCGCCTCACTAGGAATGCTTATCAGTTTTGCTTCGACCCCAGCAAAGTCAAGCAGAGAAAATTTTGACCGCAGAAACCGAATGTGGAATTATTTACCAGACTCTGTTTTTCCTCTGCATTACGATTCACAAAAGTTCCTTGGCGTGTTATAAAAAAACTCTCTTATTCAAATCAACCCGGTTACGCCCACCACTAGTTGAAAGAGAAATCTGATCTTATCATCAGAACACAATTGAAAGTGCGTTCTAAAAGTTTCTATGGTCTTAAAAAGTAAGAAAATGCTTGCAGCGTTGAAGTCATTCGGGTTGTTTTATTCGACTTTACATGAGAACTTCCTTCAAACATTCCTGCTCGCACTCATCTCTTTTAAGTGAATACAGTTTATGACTTTGAAACATAGCAGATTGGGTTTTATGGTTTACCGCCCGCCAAGATCTCCCATAGGTACCAACTTACTGGGCTATAATAGCCTAGAATGTTTTTCGAAGTTTATCTCAAAACGAAGCATTTCAGACAGGCAATTGCTTTCTGAAAGCAAAATACACTCCATTTTAATTTTAGGAAAAACAATAAAAAGCAATTCCTTCCTTCAATTCACAGCAAAAAATGCACATAATCAACAAAAATGCAGGAGTACAAAATTGAACAATTAAAATCATTTATTTCTCTTTTGTCTTCTATCAAATTGCATTTAAAAGCATTCTGTGAAGTCGTAACTATTAGGTAGGTACTTACGTTAAACAAAAGAAGTGCTACAAAATAATACTCACCTCCAATCTCTCTTTCACAGTGGTCTTTTGTTTCTTCTTTTTCTTTCACAATAAATTCCCTCTTAACATCACTTTTAGTGGAAGTGTATTATTCTCCACAAGTGGCAAATAAAAGAATTGATTTTGTTCAAGCAAACGTACTTTTAAAAGGAATGGTAAGATACTTAAATTAACTGAAAATTGAATACAGAAAGCTTTGCTTCACTGAGGATTTGCTTCATGGCGTATGGTAATTTTTACCAAGTGGATTTTATTATTGATGAAATGTCATTTTTTATGTATGGAGGATTCTAATGAAACAAAGTTCACAGTTGAAGCTCTTCCATAAACCAACTTAAAGTTACACAACAACGATGGTTTTTCATTGGTTATCATTTTGCAGTCTTTTAGAAAGTCGCTTTAAGTATTACTCTGTTGGTTATCCTTAAAGCTTGAAAACATATAACGGAGTTCACATTTTTCAGTGTGTTTGCATTTTATCGAACATTAAAACTTCTTGCTTCAGCAGATTCTCACTTAAAAAAAAACACGTTCAAATGGTATGCAAATCATCTCCTTTAAAAACATTGGTTTACGTAATGGTGATGTGTACATGCACTTTTCCAAGGACCAGCTAGCAGCTACCAAAATAAATTTCACAGCACAAAAAAGAACCAGAGAAAGCTACACACTTCCTCCTACAATATGACAAGACATAAACAATAAATCATAACACCGAATTAAAAACATAAATTACTAAAGTGACATGAGCACTTGTTCATGATTTGCAATTTAGTTAGGTACTTTGGCTTTTGGCTGCTGAGATCTTTTAATGAAACAAAAACAAAAAGAGGGAAAAAGTTAAACCTGCACGAAAGGGATGAAATGGAAAAGATAAAGCTTACGCCTCGCACAGTTCAAGGGACTATCATCGTCGAGAAACACCACTCCCTGATTTATAAAGACAAATAGAAATAACACTAAATACGAAATTAGGGGAGCAGTTAGGTCGATTTGGTTTGGTCGTCACGGCAAGAATCCTTGTTGAGCATTTAATTAATTTTTGGGACATTGTTAACATAAACGGTTTCCTTTAACAAAAAGAGAAAGAGAGACAGAGAAAAAACAAAAACAATTTAAACGTAAATTTATCAAAATATATTAAACAATTCTAAAACACCACTTGGTGTTTTCAGTTGAGCTTAGGTAACATGATTTATTTGCAAGCAAAATTTTAATTAGTTTAGACTTATTTGAGAGGTGGTTATATAGGGCCGCATGCTAATACATTTAACGTGACTCAAATAATAAGGTAGAGTATTATGGCGGGGAGTTCTATATTTAGGAAACCATTTCGAGGGATTTGTAAGGAACAAGACACTCACTTTTAAAGTTTGGAAAGTGACTATTCATTGTTTCCTAGGTGTAAAATGAAAACCCTCGGTTTGCTATCGCCGAGGAAACCAAACTCGTACCTTTGTTTGAAAGGGGTTGGCCTCAGAATAAATATACAAACCATGTACTTTCCATTAGGCTCAAGATATAATTATATAGTTCAATGACATTAATAAAAAGTTAACACGTTGACGTTAGTAGAGTTATACGATTTGAATTGATTTTTGCCTTTTGTCCGCGTACGGATTCAGTTATTTACATTAAGTTCCGGGAGAAATTGAAGCCCGTAGCTTTTGCAATGTGGGAGGGAGGATAGGGAAGACGATGATTGGCACCCATTTGCTGATGGGACGCCTTATGTTGCATGTAAGAATGAACCTCAATACTTATGTTCAAAGGCCCGTAAAAATGACCTGGTCACAATGGTTAGGGGATACGGTTAGCTACTCAACATCGTAAAAACTTGTATGTGCCGAGGAAACCGCCAAGAGCCTCAGAGAGCAATGGTGATTCCATTGTCTGACTCTACAGCAAACGATAAACGGACAATGCAGTTTTTGGATCTTGCCCCGCTTGCTTAATATTCCCAAACCAAGAAGTGCAACACATTATTATAGATAAAATGGCGCAAGGAAGTTCGAAGAAATTCGAGGAATAACGCTTTTCTGAGTTTTGCTTTTGTAATAAGCGGACGTATTAAGGGGCCACACTTCTAACAGAAAAACACCGATGTACGTTGTTTTTGAGCTTTATAAACCGTAACGCTGGCGCTGGGGAAATATAGAATTATAAATAGGTAGTAGCCAAATCAGAAGGGGCGAAGAATTTCCTGAATCGTCTTAAGAGCACTTTGCAGCATTTTTGGCGACTTCAAATATGTGGTCACTCCAACGAAGATCATCGTATACACACATACCAAGTACTGATAGCTTATCGGTTTCTTGGATACAGGTACCATTTATGTATAATCGTAATGGAGGAATATTAAACTTTAATGATAAGAGAGAGAATTCAGTTTTTGAAGCATTAAATTCTACTCGGTTTTTACTACCCCACTGTCAAAGTCAGAATTCAATGAGCTTATAATACGCAACCGTTTCTGTTCCACATTCGAAGATCAGGGACGTGGATTTGAAAACAAATATGAAAAGCTGGGGGTTTAGTCGTCAGCAAAACAATTGAGAGGATTAGAAGTTTCAGATAAGAGATCGTTCATGAAAATAAGGAAGAGAGTCGGAGAAAAAACGAAGCCCTGGGGCACAACCAGCATTCATAAAGAGGGTTTCAGATAACCATCCAATACAACTTGTATTGAACGGTCGGAAAGGTAGTTTCTAATCTAACAAAGAAGAGACTCGTCGATACAAAAAGCACTCATTTTTGTTAAGAGTACTTGATGTCAAACTTTATCAAGCTCAATAATCTTTTTTTTCCAAAACATTGTAAAGATTGGTTCAACTTTTCAGTGAGATATGTCATTTAACCACCAGTGGACCATTTGACACTGTCGATCATTAAGAGTTTTCGTTCTTCGAGAAATTTGATGAGTTAACGGTTTATCAACGTTTCCATTGCCATGTAAAGAAAGGATTTTAGTGCAATTGGACGATAATTTGGAGGGTAGGAAGATTCGCCTTTTTAAGGACGGGTTGGACAAATGCAGTTTTCCATATGCTCTAGTAGAGCCCAGAAGAATAGGAAAGATGGAAAAGATTATGCAGAAGTTCTGCCAACGAAGAAGAACACCTTTTCAAAATGATGGCGGGATACCATCTGAACCAGAGGATTTCTGTATGTTGAGATCTGCGAGGACTCTTGCAACCAAACAAATTGGAAAAAATATCTGCTTCATAACAGAATTGACAGACTCAAGCTCAAGTGGAGCGGGAAGTTTCGAGCTAGCATCAAATGTGGTTGCCCTCAATAGTGTCACATTTTCCATCTTTGAGGCCTTATCCTTACCTTTCACGTGGCCCGAAAGGAAGAAACGGAAATGTGCCTAATCAGTCAAGATGATTTTTCAATGAAATTTCGGATCACTTTCATTCATTGCAAGGACTCAATCAACAAGACACGATGTTGTTCTTGACGATCGGGCGGGTTTAATTCTTGTATGTTAACTGAACTTTACCAACCTTAGAACCTTAGCCTTCATGCAGAATATGGTGTATCGACGTTTGAGGAATGCCTAATTCCAAAGATCAACGGCGCGGGGCAGCAATATTCTCAATTGTTCTTGAGCGGCGTGCACGGTTTTTATTCTTTACTTAACTAACTTACCCAAACAGCTCGAACGTTTCACCGATTTCTGTATTAAGGTCCAACAAGGTTCTTCGCGATGATCCAAAAATGTTTTAGTTTTATGAACCGTCTCTTTATCATTTTTATACTAAACATGCAGACATTCCAAACATTACGCCATTGTGAGCAGGAAAACTATTAAACCAAAACCGTAAATAGCTGCATTAGGACAAAAAAAGTCCAAAAAGTTACAGTGGTCTTGAAATCCAAGAATACACTATAACATGGAACAAAGTAGCTTAGACGCTTTCACTTCTTCCTAAGATTTTTGGGCTTTGGAGACATTATTTCCTCAGTATCAGTCAATAATTTAAAAAGAGCGTCTAATATCGAAGCACGTTGTTGCATGTGTTTGGGAAATTGGAAACCATACGTCAAAGGACCATGTGTTTTGTATCGGGTTTTCAAAGAATGACTTGACAATTTTTTTAAATGCAAACGAATTGAGATTTTTCAAAGCATTGTTATTAGCCCTGTTCACACTGTACACTGTACAGTTGGACAAACTTCGTTTGATGGAAGTTGGATGGTCGGAGGTAGTTTGCGTTCACACTTATCAAGCTTGTTGTCCAACTTTATGTCACGTAACCTTCCAGTTCGTCCAACTTCAAAGTTTTCAAAAATATTTGAAAACCATCCAACAAGTTGAAGCGGTCGTCTGAAGGGTTCACACTATCAAGCATTGGTCGTTGAAGCCCAAGTCTGTCCAACTAATTGTACAGTGTGAACAGGGCTATTGGCTAGAAGTAGAACCAAAATATTTATGAACTGAACTCAACTTCACTCAAATGGCCACCACCCGCACATTTGCAGCATTCGTTGAACTCAATTGTTCACCGGCCACCGTGAAATTGACTGGTTTGCATCGTTTGCTACGGACGCCTATACGGCAGCGTTGTCTCAATGAGACGGCAACACGACACAATGAATATGTAGACTCGAATTTTTGGATTAAACTTGCTGTTATCTGTCTACAATTGTGAAAATTACGACTGCAAAGTGGAGTTAACGCTTTAAAACTCGTTCTTCCGCTTAAGTGGGTATTTGGGGATGAAAAATAATTGTTTTTACTTTGGGATTATATGGCATCCCCAAATGCTGAAATAATCCCTGTGGATTAGTTTCTAAGTTTCCGTTCCCAACCCCTGTGGTAATCTTCCGTTCCCGTGGAAATATGTGAATGCAATATAAGTCTATGTCACTGAGGGATGAATATAACATCCAAGAGTTGAAAGAATTTTTGAAATCGGTCAAGTTACTTTAAGGTTCCCGTTCTCGTTCTCGTGGGATTAAAGGGATGAAATAAAGTCAAAGTAACTGATGGAGGGGTATAACGTAGCACCTCTAATGCTGGAATAGTTTTAAAAGCCTGACTAGTAGTTTTTAAGTTTCCGTTCCCAAACCCGTTCCTGTGGGAACATCCGCGCAGTTTTTTAAATTTTTTAAGAACCTTCTCCTGACAATAACAAGCACAACAAAAAAGAATTGTCCTAATTGGTCCAGACGTTGTTGAGTTATGCGATTACCAACACATTTTGCGATCCATTTTTATATTTAATTAATAAATTAATAAATTAATAAATTAATATAAAAAGATAAGAAGATTTTAATATTTTCAAGGCATTGTTTAAGCGTGCATTCATTTGTACTTCCGATTATAGGTACTATAAGGCAATGAAAACAACAGTTCAACATGACGTTACGATGATAGAGAATACGAGAAAGTTGTCTGTATATCTGGTCTGCCTGTCAAAATACGGATCTACAGCCTGAACCGCTTTTCAAAATTTGCGGCCAGGTTCTGTGGAGTAGCTTCAGAGGAGTCAATGGAATTTGGTCTCTAGGTCTTAAAACAACGGTACCTGCCATACAACTTATATGATAATACCTACTTTTCTCGAAAACGTTTACAATGATTTTGGTACGGTTTTTTTTTCAAAACCGACTTCCTTTTTAAAGGCTGCCTAAGAAATTCTAGGTTATTAAAGAGAGATTGCGTATCAACATTCTAATACTAATTTTTGGAATTTTCATGAATTTTTTAACAAAACTTCTATTTTTTTGAATATGTATTTTCAAAACGGTATGAAATTTTTTTAAAACTTTTTTTGTCAAAATATCTTCTAACGAGGTCTTAAAAATTTCATGCTTGGTTTTTAAGAAACTAGATTTTAAAAAAAGTGAAAAATGAAAAACCGTTTTTAAGAAAAGTGCTCTAACGATTGATTAAATTAATTCATAAAATTAGGTTTCATATGTATTAGCAACTGCAAAATGGCGTTTTTAGATTTTCGCTTAAAACATTCGGAATATTTAATTTAATTTCTTTGGCAACCCTGTACCACCAAATCTATTGTGAAGATCGAAAATTAAAACCTTGTACTCAGCCTTAAGATTTTGACATTGTAGTTAGCATACTAACGCAAGCTCGTGCGACCCAGTCGTTTTCATTTTTGTATTTTACTCTTCAAGCCAATATATTGCACAATTCATGATTCGAATTTCCTTCCAACCAGACACGATACTGACATCTTTTCAAATTTACAAACTGACCCTTTAACTTGTGGATACGCAAACCTTGCATATGACTTGACAACAACAATTACGAGAAAATGCAGCTAATTCAATTGAAAGTTTCGCACCCACTTCATTTCGAAACAAAACAGATCATCCGAGTATTTAATGGAATTTTAATTGGTGAATAAAATTATTGTGTGTCACGTAACAGATATCATTAAAAAAATGCAGGTGCCTTTTCAATTTCACTCACAAGACCCCTTTACACAATCAGTGGAAATTTTTTTCTTCAAATTTTAGACTTCAATACACACAGCGTGGGTCAGGTTCAGATTCTAAATCGTAAATGATGAAGTTGTAATTGAATTAATGAATTTATAATTTGCGGCTCTTCTCAACTATGAATACAACATACGAACACAATTTAAATAATAACCATTCAACAATTAAATTGAAATGACTTCTCCGGACGACTATCTCGCGCAAAAGGCCACAGAAACGTAACAATCGAGCAATTTAGAATGTTTCAACTTCCCGCAAACACTGAATCTACAATACTGACTGATTATATTCTAACTCAATCCGAAGAACAAACTTGGAAAAGCTTGCGTGCGCACATGTTTCTGCGATAAATGCCAGCTGATTTCAAAGCACAACAATGACCATGATGGGGGTGGAATTTATGTTAAGGAAATAAACTGACACAATGTGAGAGGTTTAAAGCTCTTATTTTTTCTTTAAAGGATAGGCTAAATAGAGCGGTCAAACAAGAAGTTATCGATGTGTCTGTTGTACCAGGAGGGTTTCTTTTGTGTCCTTACCCTTGGGTGGACAAAATATGGATCATAAATTAATGTGGCACAAACAAGAGAGACAATGGGTAGGCGCGAAAGGTCACAAACTTTGCTGGATGCTTTATTGTCTTTTTAAAGGACTATTTCGTTGTAATTTGAGAAGAGAACGTCCTTCTATTTAAGTTCACTCCTTGAACATTATACAAGTTTTTTTTTTCACAATACAAGTGGGTCTGTCTGGTACAATTAACGTAAATGATTCTAGTCGATTAATTGTCTTGGTGGATGTACTAATAATAATTGCGGCGTGTGCTGTAAATGACTTTTTTTTTACGTTTACAACAAAAAAAATTGATCATCTCGTGTTGAGCTTTCCGAAGCAATGTTTTTATTTTTTTTAAATTACAAAACATGCTTCGTGACAAAAAGTGCAACAATGGGTAAGGACCATAAAGAAAATATCACGGTTAAGTCAAAAGTAAAGGTTCCCCCATAGCGATTTCGTTTGCTGTTTGAGCAACAAATTCAACTGTCAACTTCATTGACATAGTGCTACAGTCGCACCACCCGTCCGCGGGATGCTTTACCAAACTCTGTTTATCTATATGACTCACAGAAGTACAAAAGCAATGTGGATCTGTGTCATTTACTTAATCCTCTCCCACTATATCCTAAATGCTAGCACTGTGTTCTTAAATAGTATAGGGGTAGCCCCTAAAAAACAAAACAAAAAATATGAGAGTGCACACACTGAAACGACAGGAACAATGGCTCGCTTTCAAACATTTGAAGTTCTGCCGCTGCCGCCACTTCGCAAAATCACTTTGGATTGGGAGAACCTTAAAGTTCTTTTTGAGCCTTCCTTCAGTCTTTTCACCATTTATAGAGGGCTTACTCATTAGAAATTATGTTTTGGATGCTCCTCATCGGAAAGAACCCATTTATCGTGGTAAGTACCCCAAATCGAGGAGAAAAGATACGTTAAAAAAATAATGACACCATCAACAAGCTCAATTATCATATTTTAAGTGAAAAAATTCTAGAAATTTGTATCAAAGCAGATATTTACGAAGCAAAAAGACGATAGGACATGAACATCGTAAAAAAGGAAACAGGAGTGCTAATTACCACGAACGATGCTGGGTGCGACTGGTCTACCCAAACAGGTTACTCATAATTTGCAAAAAGATACTAACTTTTATAAAACGAGTCGGAAAATTCCAAAGATACTGCAGATGAAAGACATTTCACATTAGCTCAATTCAAAGCTTTTTTTTTGTTGCTAACACAAGCGCTAAACGAAATTTACAGGGAAATTTTTAGGTATCCTCACCTCGTAAAATGAAAAATCACAAATTCTCCATAAAATACTTCGTCCGCAAAAACTTACGAGTGTACGAAGGTGCGTAACGTCGAATCAGGACCTGGGTAGCTATAAGATCTTCAAAATAAAAGTGCTTTGCAAAAAGCAAACATGCTAGGGTTATTTGCGTGAGGTTTTTTTTTTAAAGGTATTGTCTTTCGAAAGTAATTGGCAAGTCTTCCAAGATTACACCACCATGTAAAGCACTTTCTCAGGGTGCGCCGCGCCGTTCAGAAAAATTTAGGTTTTTGAAAGGCGCTATTCCGGGAGCATCCCCGAACTGTGTTGCGCTACTCTATTTACTTTTATTATTTTTAAGTTCATTGATTGTGGTGTCGGATACTGCCATTAGGTTTAGTGTAGCTGTTGGAAAGTGTTCATCACAATGCTGCTACAAGCTGTGTAAATTTTCAAAACATTCCTTCATTCTAAAATTCATAAAGATACATAGCGATCTCCAGATCAACCGACTGCAATCAAATTGACCATGTTGCAATCGACGGAAGTAACTCTTCCAGTGTGATAGATGTCCGAACTTTACGAGGGGGCAACTTCGACTCAGCCCACTACCTTGATGTTGCCAAGGTACGAATGAGGATATCTTTTTCACGACCCTTGCGAACCAGCGTTGTGAAGAGATATGAAAGCTACAATCACCAGTCCCTTCTCTAATCGAGTTTCCTTCCAACTAACTTCGAATCTTTTGCCGCCAGCATCAAGCATTAAAGACTAGTGGCAGCAATGCCAACAAGCACTGCCTCTAAGGTTCTGGGTTTTACTCCAAACGACGACCATGGTTCGATGAAGACCCTGGTCTTGTGTTTTTTTCCAATGGGAGTAGTTATGTTGCATGTGTGTGTGAGATGTGACATATCAATGAAACTGTTCCAAGCGTGTATCGGGTTTGATGGTTAATGAGGGCAAGGCGAAGTAGGTGCTGTCATCAAACAAGGAAAGACAGCATCGACGAGTTGGACAAAACGTCATAGTCGGCAGGCATAACTTCGAGGTAGTACAGTTCTTCGTGTACCTAGGAATCCGCTTTAGACACGGAAAACAACATCAGTGCGGAAATCAAACGGAGAATAACTCTTGCCAACCGATGCTCTTTTTGGTAAAGAAGGCAATTGCGAAACCAAACCACTTATAATATAAGGCCTTGAGCATCCCAGTTCGATTTTACGGCGCGGTGCGTGGACTTTATCGAAAGCGAATAAGGAAACCCTTGGGCGTTTCGAAAAAAAAATACTCCGAATGATCTTTAGTCCCGTATGTGGAGAAGAAGATAAAACAACGAGCTGTCTAAGATGTACCGCGACATGAATATAGCCAGGGAAGTACGCATCGTGAAACTACGGTGTCTGGGACATGTAGAGCCGGGTAACATCGACGCGAGGCTCCGGCTCGACGAATTTTCGAAAGCATATTGCAGGGAATCGCAAAAGTGTAAGACTTCGTTTTAGGTGGCGCAAACAAGTGGAAGAAAGCCTCTACTGGCCTATACTGCAAAAGTGGAGTGTAAAGATGTCGGTTGAAACTCTTAAAATCTAGTTCCCACCTATATAAGTCAGTAAAAGTTTCCAGGTCTTTGGATAGGACTCCAAGTCATTTCCAATAAGCATTTTAAGTAACAGCTTTTATCTTTTCGTCACCAAAACTGTTGACTTTGGCTTGCACTTTCAATTAGGGGAGCTTTAATGGCTTAAAAAATGTATTAGTTGTAGTATAACATGAGCATAGCTAGAACAGTTTTAATGGCAATATTACGACTGTGGAAATCATTCGAGTATTTTAATGATTCGATTCTTTGAAACACTCATGCCTCTCAGTAGACTGAAACTAGTGCACAACAGATAGAGCAGGCGTGCACAGATGTATGTTAGCTTAACAAGCCAGTGCACATAACGTTGTCGTTAGAATGTTCGGAGAAGTCCAACATCCGAATCAGAGAAACATTCAATGCTTGTCAAGGGTATCGCCTTAAACAAGTAATTGGCGAATCGGCAAAAAAAATCAGATCTCTGAAATGAGTTAGGTTCAGAGGCATGCTGAGCTTTGCTGTACCACCCTATTTATTTTATTTTATTTCAAAATGCTGCCATCATTGCTGACGAATAGAAAAACATTAGGAATGTCTCACTCTCAAAGTACAATCAATCAAAATTCTACATTGCGAAATTAAGACCTCTTTGAATAAATAGAGCAAACAAACTGCTTCCCATAAGATTTCTACCAACAGTTTCATAATAATCCAGATTGACTCAGGAAGCAAACAAATATTCAAGAGTCAACACAATTTCACCTACAATAGGACGTTATGCCAATCAGATTTCTTTCACTTATCCACATTGTAAACAGTTTAATTAAATCAAGCAATTTTCAAGGTTTTGCAACTTCCAGCTTAGACTACACTTAATGCAACATTGTCTTGCCGTATTCCATAAAATAGCTATATTCCAATCCAGAAACAAGTAATTCCACATTGTTACTATTCCAATTCGATCATTAAAAGTGCGGAATAGGTACGAGTATTTTCCAAGAAACTTTAATGGGTTCAAGCATCTACCTTTCGTCGAACTATAAGATACAAAGTTGTACATTTTACAATATAATACATAGACGCACATAATCAAACCTATAGAGAGAGATGTTAGTTTTTCACTACACACGCAGTAAGGTCATAAAAACGAAATTGACTTGACATCGCATTTGCCTTTGGTCACTAGAAACACAATAAATAATGAAAAGACCTTTATCTCATTTTTGTTGCGAAGAAGTGTGGGTTGTGGACTTGGGGTGTGCTTTTAATGATAATCACGAATACTCAATTGTCAAGAACATTCAACGTCCGTCGTTATTGATTCCAGATCAATAAGCACAAATAAATTGAACTTAGGGTCGTCCGTAGGGAGGATATACTTTTAGTTTTTATGATTCATTTATTTCAAGGGAATTCGAGGAGGCTATCACACAAATAAGCCGTTGGGAAGATTGATCGAAATAAACTACATTCAATCGTAGGGTTTTTGTGAATGAATTGTAGTGAGTGAGGCACACACAATGAATTTTTTTTTTTCACAGTCAGCGAAATGGCCTCGGGTAAATGATAATCAAGATACAAAAATTCAATTTGTTTTGGGAAACACAATGCACGACTGGTTGGCACGTACTTGCCAGTTGGGTGTTGAATGGTGATACTTATTGGACACGAAAGATTTTATTTGCAAATACCTGCTCAGTAAGAACATTTAAGAACTTTTACTACGTCACTTCAAGGAGTTTCACGAGCTCTGTAATAAAGCTTCACACATTCGATTCCCACCGAACATTACCTGCATGTAACAAATGGGTTTGTGTCAATGCTAAAGTAGAAACAATGTGCAAACATAACACAAAGCTTGTAGTTAGAGGCTTTAAAGAAGATGCAGCACATTTTTTAAGGCGGCACACGCATCCCACATCTTGATATCGACAAAGATGAGTAGTGTACTTTTCCATCTGTCAAATAAATAAATGAATGGAGAAAAGCAAGTCAGCTATGGGCTTAACGCATTTCCAGAACCTTCAGTTTCAAGCCGATTCCGAACTATTATAAGTACGGTCACGCACTGAGCCGCGAAGCTATAGGACGGTAAAATTAGAACAAAATTGATAGCTGAGAGGCAGAAAGATGCTTTGCGGTTCATTGCGTGTTGTAGTTAGCTAGTGGTTTTATGTAATCAAAGTTCATTCAACGTTCACTAACGTAACTGATCCACTGAACTAATTTATTGAACTATAACTAGTTCATAGAACTAACCAGTTCTTTGCACTAGCTAGTTCATTGACGTTGCAAATTCATTGAACTAACTAGTGCATTGAGCTAGCTAGTTTATAGAACTAACTCTGGGGACTTAACAATTCCTAGCGAGAGTCTATACACGAGGAAAACATTTTTTTATGTTTCTGGGATTTGAACCATTCACGCACCAAACAGACATGCTAACCATCACGGGACGGCCACCACTATTTTTTTTTCTGTCGAAAGTTTTTAAAATACCAACTGGAGAACTCTCAGACTTAAATATTAGGTCATTGTACTACCAGATAGCGTCCTTTCTTTGTTATAGCTTTCCCGGTATTTATAGAAAAGCAAGAATATACTACTACCTAAAAGGTTACCATCTATCATTTCTGCGCCGAGTATACCTATAACCTGGTTCGAGAAAATACAAGACAGTTACAGAGTTCGCGGTATCGTCATCCTTTCTGCAGAATTCGCAGTGGTATCACTTAAGCCCAACACGTTTGTTAAAATAGAAGTGCCCACCAACAAGCTTTTTGAGGTCTTGTCTACTGTGAGGTAGCGAAAATGTCGCAGTTTTCTTTTTAACTTTGTGGGAAGGGGGGGGGGGGGGGGGGGGGCATATGTTTAGTCTGTCTGCGTCCAATGCATACCATCTACGGTTGTGGTCTTAACAGATACAGTCGTTAATTGTAGGCCTCACTGAGGACCCCGGCAGACCAAGCGCTGATTCAGGTCCGTAGAAAACTCTCTGAGATGTTTGCCTTACAATTTCATCGGCGATTTCATTTCTAGCTAGTCCGTGATAGCCTGAAACTTAAACGAGACTCAAAGAATCTAGTCTTCCGACCCATTCACAGAGGTTTTGCATTCCTGGATCACTTTCGAAGCAGATAGTTGGTTGAGTAGAGCCTTAAGCACAGCTTGGTTGTCGCAAATATTTCTCTCTATTCAGTCGTTGTTCGCAACGTAGCTTAAAGTTATTGGATACCTCCGTTTGGAAAACGAATGCGTATGAGCTTTAAGAGGCATGCAGTCGTATGTCATCGCTCTCCACAAAGCGTCCAGGTCCATCACCAGTTTTGACAACATCCGGGAAGATACACATGCTTATTTTGAGATTCCATTTCGATAGAAAGTTAGCTAAATTCGAAAAAATGCGTTTATGTTTTGAAAGCTAGCCCGTGAACTTTCGAAACGGCCCAATCTCAAAATGCAAGCTTTTTCGAATTGGACAAATTATTGAAATCGAATCCCAAAATGAGAATTGGCTATAAAAATATTTTTCGGGTTCAGATACTAGAGTGATCCAGTCCTGAACAGTCGTGTATTTTTGACAAAATTTGAGCATTGGGATCATGGTTCGGGCCGCGTATTCAAGTTGTGCAAGAGACCACATCGTTCATCTGAAATTCTTATCCAAAATTACTTAAAGATTTTTGACGTCGCTTGAAAAGGTGACGTTGACGATTTTAAGTGGGTCCGACCAGTAAATTTTCTGCGTCTCTCGAAGAGAGAACTTCGGTCTTAAGAGGATTGACGCAGACCGTTTGTAACACATCATGGAGGCTGAATCCAACTAAGAGAACGACGACGACACCTTCTACATCACTGAAAATCCCCACTGAAAAATCTGTCTTGTCAAGAGCACAATCAATCCAAATAATAAAAATTTGGAAGTGAGGTATCACAAGATTGTCCGCATTGGTAAGCATGATGTGTGTGACAGAAGGTGTATTTGGAGTGAGGTTTTGAGAATGAAAATCTCAACCATTCTTTCCAGCGATTAAAGCAGGAACAAGGTAACACTGATGGATTGTAATAGCAAGACAAGCCCCGTCAGTGTAAGGTGACTTGAAGCTGTCAAAAGATGCCACAGCGTATTTGAAGACCTTGCCAGTAGCAGCTTACGATGACGAAAACCAGCTGCGGTCGCGGATTTCTGGGGAACCTAAATCCTAATTTCCTAATTTCGGAGTAATATTTTGTGAGTTAATATATACATATGTACCTGGTTTTGTGGGAAATGAGTTTCCAACTTAAGGCGTTGTCTCTGCTTTTAGTTTTGGCACAATATGTTTCATTCAGACACCGCAATGCCCTGAGGTGCGCAAGCTCAACCCGCCCTTAATCTTGATCTAATCTGCTTTTAGTTGCTGATGGAAACTAGCTCGATATGATAAGAGAAGCCCATTGTAGGCCAGACATCCAAGCCAAAGAATTCGAACTTTTCTTTTTTAATGATTTTAAACTCAGGCTGTAACAAATGCGTGAAGTCGTAGCCATAAAGTGCTGGAGGTTTATTTGAATGAAACTCTTGGAGGATTTTTTTCTCATTCGTTCCATTGTCCGTGGAGCAGGTTTCGCGACTTGGGTAACGGTTTCGTTCACTAGCCATTCGGTTGGACTATCAGTTATTTTACAGAGCCGTTTAGAAAAATTTCAACTTAGGTTACGAGAGAACGTTCTCAAATATAGTTTTGTATGTTAAGATGGGGCTTCCAGAACCCGGTTCTTGTCGTAGACTACTGGTGGATTGTCGGCTTGACGACAACCACTGGGAGATGAAAATTCCTTTGGCTTATATTTCATATTTTTGTTAATCATTTCTTGGTTTTGTCTATTTTACACACTTTACGAAGACCATTCGTTATCGTCTAGTTGAAGTGAACCATCGGTGTTTTTTTGATTTTCAATCTGGCAATACTTTTTTCGAAGTTGGTCTTTTTGAGAGCTGCCACTTGACTCATACATAGCTTGGCTTACCATTTCATATAAAAACACTTACTACGGAACAACGTTTTCAAATCGCTCAAAAATTTATCACCAAAATAAGTGTTAGATTCACACGACGCGCTGCTTCCAATATTCGGTCGACATAACCGCGTAACAGAGTCGGTAATTCGAGCAACCATGAATCGGTTTCGCACCACGTTTACTCCAGTGTACAGTGCGCATCCTCAGAAATGCCGTACCTCATGTATCTCGTGCAAGAACTGAAGTCGTACGACCAAGAAGCGCGTCGCACGTTCGGTAATGATTTTCACAAGAAAATTTTGTCAAGCGATCAAGCTAACTTTTGGTTGAATGGGTACGTTTACAAACAGAATTGTCGCATTTGGAGTCATGATAATCCACAACCCCTTGTTGAGTTATATCCTCAAAAAGTCACTGTTTGGTGTGGTCTATTGGAAGAGGGAATCATTGATCCATATTTCTTCAAAAATGAATGCGACCAGAACGTTTTAGTTTATGGGGAACGCTATAGAGCCATGACTGATAACTTTTACGTGCCTGCATTGTAGGATGTTGATTTGTACGACCATTGGTTTCAACTGCGGCGCTACATGCCATATAGCCAACGAAACAATCAATTTATTGAAGGAATCTAGTGCAGGGTGAGTCGTGGGCCTGTGGCGGGCGTCGCGTCGCCTCCAAGATCGCGCAATTCAACACCGCTCGACTACTTTTAGTGGGGTTATGTGAAGACGCGTGTCTACGCAGATAAGCCCGCGACGATTGACGCTTTGGAAGAAAACTTTCAGGGCGTTAATGCTGAAATACTGCCCCAAATGCTGCAAAAAGCGGTGGAAAATTGGACCAGCCGCGGCGGCCACTTGCCCGAAATCATTTTAAACACATAATGACAATTTTAATTTTAATTTTGGTGGGGGCAAAACCCCAATTGTTAAGCTTAATGTAAGCTATTACTTAATCAAATTTACAAACAAAGAAACTTAATAGCTAAGACTTAAGTTAACTAGTTGGGGGGCTCAAGAGACGAAGCTTTAGGCAAGGAGTTTGACATTCCTCAGCATTCGGGAAATGGGTTTATTGAAGGCGGAAGAGGTTCGATGGGTGGGAAGACGAGGGTAAGTTTTTAGAAGGATGGATTCGTTAAGGGCTGAGCAGTCAATAATACCTACCTGTAAAGATTCGGTGAATGAAGAGAATGTCAAATATTTTTCGATCTTTCAGCGTATTGAGGTTGAGGAGTTTGATTCGGTCTTGATAAGGAGATAATATCAGGGGATTACTCCAATTAAGACCTCGAAGAGCAAATCGGAGGAAACGGCGTTGAATGCTCTCAATTCTGGCAATGTGCACTTGTTGGAAAGGCGACCAGACTTGACAAGCGTATTTAAAAAGCGGACGAACAAATGAAATGTAAAGGGATCGGGTTAAGTAGGGGTCTGTAAATTCTTTGGGCCATCGTTTCACGAAGCCAAGTGCTGAATTCGCCTTAAAGATTATATCGTCGATATGCTTGAGAAATTTCAGCTCATGGTCGCAAATAATCCCAAGGTCACGGATCACCTGATCGGGGGAAATCATTTGACTGTTTAGAAGATAGAGCCGGGGAGAAGATTCGAATATTGAGCTCCAAGCTGTTTTTGGAGCGTCATATTGAAAAATTGTCGATATCCTGTTGTAGATGGGAAGAGTCTCCAGAAGAAGAAATGATCTGGTAAAACTTAGTATCGTCTGCATAGAGAGAGATGGAGGAGTGTTTGATGACCATTTCAATGACTTTAATAATAAGAATGAAGAAGAGAACTCCTAAATGGCTGCCTTGGGGAACACCGGATGAAGCTAGAAAGCGGCTGGATAAGGCGGATCTGAATAACCGAACGCTGTAAAAACGGTTTTCTAAATAAGAAGAAATCCATCTCAACAGAATGGGTTCAAAGCCGAGGGTAAAAATTTAAAAAAGAATAAGTTTGTGGGAGATTTAAACAAAAGCTTTACTAAAGTCAGCTGAAATTACATCGACCTTCTTTCCATTCTCCAAGGCTGAGAGGGAATATAAGACAAAGTCAGCAAGGTTTGTTGTTGTTGACCTGCCTTTGAGGAACCCATGTTCTCTAGGGGAAATGAGACAAACCTTATCTTTATAATTTATGTAAAAGCTAAACTCTTGCCTACAACATCAAATTACATGTGTTTGAAGCCCCCTTCAAAATGCAAAAAGGTGAATGATCAGCAAGGCAGGTCGACGACAATACTTTTAAAAATAACTTAGCTTATTAAAGGGCCATTTTCTCACGTGCCTAACAAAATATAAAACTGTTGGAAGAAAACAGATTTGAATAAAAAATTGTGTTTCATAAAAAAAAGACTCTTTGTTATTAAAAACATGAAGACATGGGCTCTTTAGAAAATCCTGCGCACACTGAAATCAGAACCGAAAATTAGATTCCAATTATGCAGAAAAAATGCTCACAATTATGACGCAAACAAAGAAGACACGTGAATAAGTAATGAGATAAAAAATCCTTTTTGCATTTATTAGCAGTTTAGACGAAAACAACAGAATCTTTGTACACATTCTGTGTAAACACCAAAACTAACACAATTAATTTGTGGCATGAAAAAGTTTTTGTCTAAAAGTTTCTACCTACCTACAAGGCCCAAACAAACTTTTACTGAGTTAAAAATTCATCGAAGGACATGTTCTTGAAAACTTAATTCGAACACGGAGTATCATGTGTTGCCAGCTGGTCGCTTCATCAATCTAAACTTAACCCAAGAACCTACCTATGTACCTACCTAATACCTATACTATAACCGTCATAAAACTATACCCATCTAATTTTAGTGTACACAGACACACCTATCTACCCCAAAATGTCCACATTAACGGGTGGTTTTCTCACACAACCCTTATTCCACAATCTTTAAATACTAACGACATTGCTCCTTCAGAATAAGTAAACTGCCACCCTTCGAAACAATTTCATTGCTGGTTCAATGTCAATCGTTGTCTATAAATAGGCAATTGAAAATATGATAAGAATGTGTTTGTCATTATTCCCTTGAAAAGCACAGTCACATGTCAGTAAAAACGACCGCTATTGACAAAAAAATTCAAAGGACGAGAGCACGCAACCACTTTCCGTCGAGTACCACCGACAGGAAGACATACTTGACTTCGATTTTATTGGTAGGCTTAGCTGCCAATATTTTAAGACTTTCAGTATCTCTTTTGATTTATGAAGGTTGAGGACAGTAAGTAATCAATTTTCTTTCAATAGCACTACAAGTACATAATACCCCCACGCAGTTATTCAATGATCATCCATCCTATCACGGCGGCTTTCCGAATAATCTCGCGATTAACTTTAATTGAAATTTGTTTAAACAAATGGAGTGAGGCAAAGTATCGAATATCGATTGTCCTTCTCAGGAGAACCAACCGAATTGATTTTTACTGCTGTCACCCTCGGCAAATAAAAAATTTATTGAAAATTTTATTAACGATTACAAAACTGTCACTGTCCATTTGTCACCCCCGCACATTTTCGCAAACAAATTCAATTTTTTGTGTGTCCTTCTGACTTTAATAGAAAATGCCAGAGAAGATATGCAAAATGTCATCTACAAAGCGGACGATACGATGGTATGGTTCTTTGGGGGCAGAGTCAATTATTGCTGATAGCTTTTTGTGTTTGTGGTATGTTTGGATGGCCGCGATGACATTTAATTCAATGAAATTTAATTTATTTTTCTTCAAATTATTGACTTACCAAGAATAGCACGCAAATGTCCTTCCAAAGTTTGCAGTATCGTCTGTTTGATTTCCTTGACAGTTTTACCCAGAAATTGCTCACTTGCGGTGCCCAGTAATTCGTCAGCCTGATGGTGAAAATAATACACGTTCATCATCTATAAAAAGAGAGAAAAGAATGGAAAAAACAAAGCAAGGGGTCAGAAATCAACATCCTGTTGGTCCTGTGTCAAATTCTTGTTTTTGTATGTGTTTTGTGTTTTTTTTGTTAATCAATTTGCTCTATTCACGGAGGGATTCTTTGTTCAATTGTTTCATTTTTTTGAAATTTTAATCGGGGAAATCAAAAACTATAAAAAGGGAAGCGGAAGACAAACAATAAAATCACACGCAAACAAATAAGCATTTCAAAATGCGATACGAATTATTGATCAATAACAACAAAAAAAAAAACTGATACCTTAAGCTTGGCCATTGCCATGATTTTGGATGGGGACATGTGGAGTTCCAAAAGGAAATTTATCTACAAAACAAACAAGAACTCTGCTAGAAAAATAAAGAAACAGATGTGTGAACTTCTATAGAAAGTTTTCCAAAACGGAAATCTAGGGAACGTCAAAAAAGTTTTAATTGAAGACTGATGATGTGGTTTTCTATTTTGTGTTTGTGTGAGTGTGTGTGTTACGCACTGAATGATTTAGTCGTTCTGGTTGATTTATCTTCTGACTCTACTCATAAAGGTTCTTTTTTAGATGAATATTGCAAAGTTAGGAATCAATCTTTTCCATCAACAGTTAAAAGAAAACTTTTACAGTCTTAAAAAATTTAAAAATAAAAACAAAAAAAAAAGTTTGAAAACAAAGTTTTCACTTCCTCTTGTGCTTATGTTGCAAAGCACTGTACTTAAGGCCAAGTTGTGACATCGAGAGTTCGAGACAAAAATAGAAATGCCTGCCATTGCCATAAAAAAATCTATAAAAAGAAATAATCATTAAAAAAGAAGAGAACGTAATCATAAACCCAATAATCAACAGTTTTCAGTACTGGACCTATGAACAGTGGAAATTACGGACACTGGAAATCATGAAGTCACAATTTCCAATTGGTCAGGAGCTTTAGATGACCTAACTTGAAAACTAATAAGCGAAAACAAATTAGTTGTGGAGTGAGGCCTTAGAATCTCACTGCAGCGAGCGTCTCTTCGCTAGTCATAAGGAGTGTGTCCACTTAAGAGAAAAAAACATTCAGAGTAGCTCTTAATCTTAATGGCGAATAGGCTGGCTTAAATATGGTCAGCAATCGAATCCAGCTAAACGAATACCTCAGTTCTAAAGCCACAATTTTCTAAAAACCGCCATTGACAGGTGGTCATCTTTAGAAACATGCCGAGTCTCCAGAAACCTTTGGACAGATATTTGCAAAAAAAAAACAGAATTTCTACTCCCAGCTTAGCAGACATGATGCGAGAATGGGCATAAGCACATCCGACTTATGTAGAGGATGTCGAAGAGGCGGAGGAAGGATCATTCCATTTTTTTCTGTGAGTGTCCTAGCTTGGCCCACACTAGGAAAAAAAGCCCTTGGAGAATACTTCTTCGACGAACTGGGCGACATCTCTAACCTCCAACTGAACAGCATCTTGAAATTAACTCAGGGCTCCAAATGGTTCAGTGGCCCAACCCCTAACCTAGGCCACTCCCGAGAGTAAATTCCAAATGGACACATTCGACATTCTTATTTCTCGACAATTTCTTTTAAGTGGACACACTTTTATATCACTATCGGAGATAAGCCCACAAAATTCCAAAAGACTTTGCATTTTGCGAGTAGCTTTCGAAGAGTCAAAACTCTAAATTGAAAAACAGTGGATAGCAAGGGACACTAATGAACTCACAGAAAAATATGAGTCATTTGAGATTTAAATATTAAAGAATTTTCACAGTGAATTCCATACTCTAATAATGAAAATCTATGATTGCATGAAAATATTCAGTTTGACGTACTACTAAAAAAGAGTAGACCCCACCAAAAATTGGCGATGACCGTAACAAAGCCAGAACAATTAAGGCCAGCTGCAACCCTTCGTTATTGAGAATACGTGCTTTTTCCAACATTTTCAGCTTCCAAATAACAGGAAAAAAGATGAAATGAACACGGTTGCGGAAGTACTGTCATGAAATCAAATCTAAATGCTTAACAAATTTGAACAAATTTACTAGCGATAAAATTAAAAAAAAATTAACTCTCCAATGGACAGACACTTAGGAGTAACTCTAGAGTCTAGAGAATCTACTAGCGACAGAACTCTAAAATGGAAACTCACATTGAAAGTGAAATAGAGGTGCCCGTCTCACAAAGGCTAGCATATCTGATTGTTACGTGGGAGTTTGAAGTTCGAGTCCCAACAACATACAATAGCTTTTACGAGCGGTTAGCCATTTCACTGTCATGAGCGGTGCTTTCTCGATTAGCCGTTCATAATCGGCAGAAAAGTGAGCGTCCTCTCCATTTCGCTCAAGGTATGGTTTGAGAGAAATGCAATGACCCCGCCAATCCAAAAGGCGCAATAACTGTTTTTCAATTGATTGTTCTAAGACTATTCTAGCCTCTAATGCTGCAATTCAGGTTGTTCAAGTAGTTTCGAGTTGAAAATGCGCCTTATCACTCAAAATGATTTTTCGAGGGAATTTCGGATCATTGTCATGCACTTTAACGACCAAAATCTACAAAGACACGACGTTGTGGAGGGCCGATAGGCTTGATATGTTGCGTTACTGAACTTTCAAAATCAAAACCTTTATGCGAAATTTGGTTGAATGTCGTTTGTGGAATGCTCAATTCCAAAAATCGATGAGACATGGAAAAACTTGGGTTTTCTTCATCACTATGGGCAAAAAATTTACTACCATTTGGTAGCCAAATTTATGAAGTCCCAAGTGAAAGACTATTGAAAATGATACAGTGAGAAGCTGCACCCATCAACACGGCCCTCTGCGGACAGATTCTTATGGAAGCTGTAAAAGAAATCAACCAAACAAAGGCTGTTGGTAGAATCAAGTCGTATAGTCTTGCCTTAAGAAAAGGCAACCATCTAAATCCCGATTTTGCAAGGTTAGCAGTGTAACACCATCAACACAGTTCAAAACGCATGGACCACAGCACAAAATATTGGGTTTGCAAACGGATCTTATTTAAAAGGGTCAAATCCTTGCTAGACGTTTCCAAGGGACACTCCCAACAATCCAAAGGAACACGATGGTGGAATGATGGAGCTAAAGCAATGATAAGTTAGAAGTTAGCGGCTTTCAAAGCATGATCAAAGTGCCACTCAAATAATAGAGATGAAAAAGCTCGCCGCAAAGTGGAATACAGAAGATGTAAGAAAGAAGCAAAAACAAAAAACGTTGGCCTAGCCTCAAGCAAAGAGAACAGGAGTCATCATCTTGCATGAAGAGCTGAAAGAAACTTATTCCACGACTGAGATGCTATAAAGCAACTTAGATAAGAGGGTAACCATATTTAAAATAGTCACTTAAAGAAGAAGAAGAGCTCTGGTCACCGAAGTTCATTAACAATGCTCAAGGACAGCCTCTTACTGACAAAATTCTGTACAGTTGGCGACAATATGTTGGAGGCCTTTTGAACGAACAGTTTCCTTAGAGCGCACTTTCCAGAACCTGAACATAACTAAACGAAAATAACCGACATCACAGTAAAATACGTACTCCAAACAAATGCGAAGGCGCTGGGTCAGATGAAATACCATATATGAGTTTTGGAAAAATATGGGAGTCATCGGGCTTAGATGGCTCTCCTCTACTCCAAGTGGAGGGAAAGTTGCATTCTTCCAATGTACTAAAGGAAGGAAGCACACAAATTACCTACCATTCGATCAGAACAAACAGTTTGAAAATCGTTGAACGGGCGGAAAATAATAAAGCTATCCGACAACCAATGCTGGTTTGCCGCATGAAAGTCCAAAATATAAGCATATTACTAATGGAAAAACATCGGAATTCTTTAGAAGATTTGCATGTTCTGGTTGACTTCGAAAAAGCGTTCGATCGACAACCAAGAAATCTAGAGTGGGTATCCCTGAGACACCGAGGAGTTTCAGAGGCCTTTGTTCGGATGATTGAAAGTATGTATGTGACACCATTGACTAAGGGAAGGTGTCCAACTGCCGTCATTGTAGTTTTTCACGTCGCAGTAGGTGTACACCAAGGAAACGTCTTGAGTCCTCTGCTACTTATTGTGAAAGTACAGATCAGCAGTATACAACACCCAGCTATTCTTTACTGACGATAAAGCTATATCAAAACTGAGGATTCTCAATCCCTGCAACAATAACATGATGTTTAGGTAGACGTTTTGGATGAATTGGGTACCGTATAAGACCAAAAAAGATTGGTTACTTGTGTTTTCGGGCTTCTGATGCAGACATGCCTATTTCAAACATTTTTTGAATGAAAACGTGCTTCTCAAAATTTAAGTATCTTGGCTCTACGATCGGTAGTAAAGCAACTTTATAATGACGGCATCAATTTTATCGGCGAGTATGCGTAGGATGAATTAAGTGGCGAGAAAACTTTGCTATTTTCTATGAATGAAAAATGCCCCTAAGCTAAAGGAAAAACCATACACCGCGGTTGTGCGTCTACGCTGCAGTAGTTCGGCCACAAATCACATACGGCTCAAAAATTTCGATAATGCACAGAATGCGACACAGAAACCGAAAGAATTTTAAATCGTCATAGCGCCCTCTATAGGCAACGCAGAGGAAGAAAGAGCATTTTTTTGGATTTATTTATTCATGCCGAAAGCTGTTGAGTCTTGAAGATTACATCCTTTAGATGGCGACCCTGATTTTCGTAATTGTATTGAAGTGACAGTCGCAATCTAAACGACGCAAAACAAAACTATCATACCCTTTAGCCAACATAGAGGTCTGAATTGCAGCGGAATGATGTCGAATGTCATTCTTTAAGACTTCTTGGTCTCGAGGTTTACTCTCGTATATTATTGACTTCAAGTAGTCCCAAAGACAAAAATCGCAGACGGAGAGTTCGGGTGAGCGCGACAACCACACGATTTCAAAAAATCCAAAATCGGGAAGCTCTCAGATACGACGTATTCTGAGCTCAACGAGTAGTAGGTACCCATCAAGAGGACTATTTCCGCCGCAATTAGATCAATGTAGATATATTGTAATACCCTGGAGTATTGTAACGTCCTAGAAACCTATGAGTTTATGTTTGGTCTGATTTTAACCATTTTGTGGCTTGGAGTGTCTGATAATTCTTTTTACTTTTTCTCGGTGTGCCAGATTGCAGAAGTGAGTGGTATCCTCATGTTCATCTTCGTCATTGCATCCTCTGCACAGGTCATCGTTGCAAAGACCTATTTTCTTTTTGTGGCAACCCAGAAGGTTGTGTCCAGTAATGATACTGATAAGTGATCGTAATGAAGGCCTATTCAATGATAGTAGCTTTTCAGATCCGTTGCATTGTTAAAGAAGAAGTAGAAAAATAAAGGATGAGTTTTTAGACGGCAATACTTTTTTCGGAGTTGGTCTTTTTGACAGTTGCCACTTGATTTATGCTCAGTCTGGTTTGCCTTTTCGGAATCATTGATTTTTTTTAACACCGCTAAACAATTTTTGTGGTATTATGTAATTTCGATTGTCTACGCAGATAAATAAGCCCGAGACGATTAACGTCTTTTATGAGAATATTCAGGGCGATATTGCTGACATACGGCCCCAAATGCTGCAAAAAGTGGTCTAAAATTGGACAACTCGGCTGGAATTTATTCGACCCAGCGCCACTTGCCCGAAATAATTTTTAAATCATAATGGCAAACCCTTATCTTTATAATAAAGCATAATTTTTGGTCATAACATTAAATTATATGCGTTTTGATTCTTCATGAAAAGCACACACGTCTAAAAAAATACCACAAAATCATAATTTTTGACCAAATAGTTGCTGACTATAAAAGGCATTCGTTCAACAGTCCTAAGGTCTTCATATCTTTCTGGATATTCAGTAATTTTGAATGTCTATTGAAAGACTTAACAGTACCTATACAATCTCCCTCTCCAAAAACGTTTTGAAATAAAAAAAGTGCGTTTCAAGTATTTGCCAAAGGATGTTTTTCGTTTCATGAGGAAAAGGAAACAGGACTTGGGGATATTGATAATTATTTACATTTCGAATTGCAATATTACAAGCAAGAACACAAAACCATAAACAAAAGTCTACACAAAAAAATAAAAAATTATTAATTAAAAAAAGAAAAGAACATACCTTTGGAAAAAAATATTTCATTGAATACGAAAAATCAAATATTTATGTTCCCTCAGGTCGTAGGAATCTCTCAACCATAGATAAAATAATATTTCAGTTGAATATGAAATAAAAATAAAAACCAAAAATAAAGATTAAAAAAAGACAACAAAGTTTAATAGAAACAGAAATAAATTAACATTAAAGGAAAAACTTACAATCACATACAGTGACATACTCCAAAAGGACATTTCTGCCTCACAAATACTTATAAACATAGGAATACAGAGACCTATGACTTTATAGACCTTTTCTCAGAGTTTGAGAAAATTCATAACAGTGTGCATATTTAGGTAAAATCACCAACATATCATACAGTCAAAATGTTATAATGTTAAGGTAATTGTTTTTATACAAAACATAAAAATGAAATGAAAAATTATTTTGGTCACCGTGTAGTTTTTCTTATTTGTTTCGGGTTCTGTCTCAATGTATCAATTGATCCTCTAATTTTTATTTTGTTGTTACCAAAGGATGATGATTACTGTTTTCAAAATGCCCCAAAGGTTTAGTTGCATTTAAATTCTTTTTTCTTTTTTACTTTTTTTCTTTTTTCTCAGCAAATAATTGTGTAAGATATAAAAAAAACTAAAGAATTTATTTTTCATAGAAAGGATATAAAGATTTTTTCAATTATTGAACAAACAACAATCTTTGCGAAAAGCAGATTTACTTACACAGCCATGAACGTTAACGTAAAAAAAAATATAGAAACAAATAAAATTGGAGGATCAATGTGAAAAGTGTTTTTTTTTTTTTTTGAATAAAGTTATGATGAAGTCGATTGATGAGAAAAATAATTTTTTTTTTTTGACGAAACAATTCGCATGCAGCACATTCAAAAATTCAAATAGAGAAACACACATGCAACTAAGCTAAGCATGGAAAACTGCAGTGCAAACAGTTTTGAAAACGTGCACTGGAAATCCACACACATTACAGAAAACCAAAAAGGACAGGAAAATTATTTTTCTTAATAAAGAAAAATTAATTTAATAAACTTACATTTTGTTTAATCTACTGACGGGGTTAGTTTTTGATATAATAACATAAATAAATCAAGAGAAAAAAATATTAATTTATCATTGAACAATGTTTAATCTTTAAAGCACAGGGTGGCGTGAAGATCGTGTTTTTATTTGAGTGTTATTGAGAGACAGGAGGAAAATTGAGAACAAGAGGAAAATTGAGAACAAGAAGAAAATGATAAAAAGAAAACTAAAACTTAATTTTCATTGTTGTTTCTTTTACTAAGAACTGACCGTGGGTAGAATTTGTTAATTAAAATTGTTTTGTAGTCACATGGAGGGGATGCAAAGCCACTTCACATTTCATGTGCCACAAATATTACAAATCATAGACTGTCGTATTATGAGGAGATGAATTGGCGGTAGATTGCCTTCCCATTTTACTTCAGCAGTTGCTGATTTCAACTAGAGCTAAGTCCGCATTGTTAAACTTACTAGCCGATGTTGTTCGGGTCTAACTCATTCAAAAGCTTTCCGATTACCGGGAAAATATAAGGACTAAATGAGTTCCCTAGATTCCTTTCTCTTGGGCCACTCTATCTATTCCAAAAAAAAACCGCATCAAAATCCGTTGCGTAGTTTTTAAGCTCTAAGCATACATAGGGACAGGCAGCGGAAAAGGGTTTTGTTGTATAATATGTTGCAAGGATAATTTTCTACTTTTTTGTAGCTAGCGCGAACATTATCAAAAACTATGAATACCCTTATGGCATTTTAAAACACAGTTCGAGCATTTAAGAAAACAATAGGAGACACCGAGGGAGGCGATTTGCATCCTATCGATTAGGAGCAAGGCTGTTTGAGAGCCCCCTGACAAAATATAAGAGTTATACTCTAGTTCTTGACGGATGTAGGCTTAATAAATTCTAGCCAGATCAGAAGGAGTGAAGAATTTCCAGCATCGACTCAAAAAATCTAAGTATTCTGCATCATTTTTGGCGTCTTCAAATATGTGGTCATTCCAACGAAGGTAATCGTTGAACACATTACAAGTACTGACAACTTTTCGGTATCTTGGATAAAGGTACCATTCATGGTTAATGGCAGTGGCGGAATGTTCAGCTTCAACGACAAGAGACAGCTTCGAAAACTCAATATCAATGAGTTTTTCGAAGCATTGAATTCTACTCGGTTTTTCCTATCTCATGTAACAATGCTGTCGAGGTTGAAACCACATCCACATCCGAAGAGCAGGGATGTGAATTTGAAAACGAATATGAAAAGGTGAGGGTTGAGTCGTCAACGAAAAAGTTTAGAGGATTAGAGGCTTTCAGACAAGAGATCGTTTAAGAAAATAAGGAAGAGAGTCGGAGACAGAACTGAACCCTGAGGCACACCAGCATTTAAAAAATGGGTATCAGACTTAAAACCATAAAACACAACTATTGAACGATCGGAAAAGTAGGTTCTAATTCAACGAAGAAGAAACTCATCGATACCAAAGCATGATGCCAAACTCTCCCAAATACCTTAGAAATATCAAGCGCGATGATATTACTTTCTCCAAAACAGGGTAAAGATTGTTTCCACTTTTTGGTGAGATATGCCATCAAAACAACAGTCAACCTTTTGCTACGAAAGCGGTACTGTTGGTCATTAAGAAGCTTTCGTTCTTCAAGATATTTCATGAGGTGACGGTATTTTAACGTTTCCATGACCTTGGAAAGAAGGGACGTAAGTGCAATGGACTATAATTGGCAGGGAAGGAAGATTCACCTTTTTGGGGACGACGCGACGGGCTGAACAAATGCAGTTTTCCATCTGCTCGGAAAAATCTAAGCAGAATAGGAAAGATGGAAAAGTTTACACAGTGGTTTTGCCAGCGTAGAAGAACACCTCTTCAGAATAACGGCGGGGATACCATCTGGAACAGCGGATTTATGTATATTGAGATCTTTGAGGACTCTCGCAACCGAGTAAAAAAAATATCCGCTTTATTTCAGAATTTATTGTCTCTAGCTCAGGTGGGGCCAATGTGCTATCAGCAAGTGTTGATTTAACAGCAAATTGGCTCTGTCCATGAAGTTAGCATACGGGGAGTCATTGAAAACGAGCGGTGCGATCAATGACGTGGTGGAGTTTTTAATGTTCTTAACAAAAGACCAACAGTTTTTGCTTCCTTAGGGACACGATAGTATTTTTGCTTTACTTCGAGATCACAATTGTCACCATAAAGAAGAAGATGTGGAATCTGAAAAGATGCTTCACTCAACTAATTAACCTGTTTTAAAACCGTCGGTGAAGACAGATTTTCTTTTGCAGCAATTTCATTCTCCCAAAATTCCTTTTCCTGGATGTTTTTAAGGGTAACTTAAATTAATGTAAAGTGGGGTATACGTATAGCTTATTTAAACGTCTTACCGGTGTAATTCATTCTATGGTTTTGTCGCCTGATAAGCCTCTTTTTAAACTATTGCATTGTTTGAACTTCTCCACACTTTTCGATGGCGTCCCTTTCGAAAAAAAATCTAGTGGTGCTAGCGTCCGGAGTACATTGTAAGGAGGTGATAACATATTGTAATATGTTCATTAGAGCTAAGGTTACTGTGCTACAAACTTAACTCAAACTGAAGTTTGGGCCCTAAGTCATCTTCCTTTTTTTATATCAAAAAACGTGTAGAAAATTTGTCAAAAGAAAAACAAAAAAATGATACATGCCACATGTGGATATGTGGCAATAACGATACCTATGTGCAAAGATGTTTTGAAAATGTTCGAAATATTGCTTTTTAGATTTAACATCTACCAAATGAAATTTAACACCCACACTCAAGAATCAACGCCACCCAGTGCATCCTAAATAAACAAAGAAACAATAAATAATTTTTATAACTATTATATTTTTATAATAAGACGAAACCATGCCTTGATTATGTATTATAATGATACTAAAAACAACTTGAAGGTCATGCCATCCTTTCGAAAGTCAAATCTACCTAAAAAAATATGGAGCTTGGAAAAAAATCAACAATCTTTTTGTTCTTTTTATTTTTTAAAACACAAATTAAAGTGAAAAAAAAAAACATTTGACTTTAAAATTTTGACAAATCGATTGATGATTTCCTTGAATTGCTATGCAAATTATAAACTTTAAATGCAATTATGAAAAATTATATTTCGTTATGCAAAATAAAGAAGCTAATTTTGCCTAAGAATATACCTTCATGATCTTGCACTGCGCTACACCAGTGACTGTTAGCGGTACACCCTGTGAAGTTTCAACATTTTCACACATGGGATTGAGGGTCATCACTTCGAGGGAGAGTCGTTGGACATCTGTTACTAGCCACCAGGCCCATGCCCAGCCACCGACAATGGTTTGCTTTTTCGTCGATCCACAGCAGCCACCTGGAAATAGTAATGAGAAAAAACCATTGAAATATAAAATTCAATAAAAAACTTCTGAAAATTGAATAAAAGCACGTTAGATTTTGAAAAAATTAAATTGAATACACCGAAGTTTTTAGCGAAAGTTTAAAAACTCAATTTTTCGCACTTGCCAATAAAAATTGAAAGGCACAGTTTTGAAAATATTCTTGAAAAATAAAATTTTAATAAAAAATTTATAGAAGTTTCAAATATAAAAACTTTGCAAAAGTAGGTACGCAATATTTTTTAATCTAATCAACCTAAGACTTATAAAATGTAAAATTACAATGTTTTTCACGGGTATGACCTTTCGCTTGGAATTGGCAAGTTCTCCGTTACTAAATTCATTGCCGTGAAAAGCACTTTCTCGATTAGCCGTTCGGAACCCGCAGAAAATTGTAGGTCCTCTCCATTCCCTCATTAAGCATGGTTGTGAAAGAAACGCTAGGCCCTGGTGCTCCTCGCTCTGTTGGCTAACCTATTTGATTATTTGTTTCTCCATTCAATGATGCAATGAAGGGATTGAAAGGAGCTCTCGTTTTATTTACATTGAAATACCAACTCAGTAGACCGTACCCTGGGTTTTCCTCATCTCATGAAAGTCGAAAAATCTTGTGAAGAGTGTTTTGTTTTAAGTGGTATAGAACCTCGAATTGAAATAAAACCCAAGAAATTGGCTTTATTGGAAGGATAATTTTTTGCCATTAATGTTTAAATATGACTTTGGGATTGTGAACGCCAGCCGCGGCTAGATCGAATAAATCCAAGTCTAGCCAACCACTTTTTCGAGCATTTGTGGCCGTATGACGGCAATAACGCCACGAATGTTGGCTTCCAAGTCTCCTAACTTTTCTTGTTTGTTGACATAGACGAGGGACTTCACATATCCTAAAAAAATAATCCAATGGTGTCAAATCACACGATCTGGGTGGCCAATTGACAGGTCTATTCCGCGAAATTATGCTCTCACGGAATGTTTCCTTCACTAAAGACTAAATCGATTGTGACATGCGCTCTACACTCCAAATGCGACAACTTTGCTTGTTGACGTAATCATTCAATTTGCGATGAAAATCAGCATCGAGATCAATCTCATTTTCGGTCGGTATTGAGTTGTCATTCAGTGGTTTATTTACAATTTTGAGAATTTCAAAAATAACTAAAATGGAAATGTGCTCAAATTACATTATTTTTATACATAATTTGAATGTAGTAAATGTGTTTTCAACTCAAAGAAGTAGAGCGTAAAAAGTCTACAAAAAAAAAAGTTCTTTTAAATTGATCCATTTTTACAAAACTATAGGTACTTGTATTTGCAGTTTTATACAATCCGACCGAACACCGAACGAAAATATAGACAAAAACAAATTTCTGTTTGTCAGTTTTAACCATTGAGAAACCAAATTAGAGAGTTTCTCTATGACTTTGACGTAAGGTATGAATAACTATAATGGGTGATGAAAAGGATTTTAAATAAGGATTTTATTCACTGATTAAAGCCTTAATAAGTTCTTATTCACTCTGCATAACTTTTCAGCATTTTTAGAGTGTAATAGCGAAATCTTATAAGTACGGCTGCCGATTCAATCAAGCTTCCTTCCACCTGTCATACAAAGCATCTTCAACTCAGCTGCTGCCATGGTTCTTGCACATTGTTCAACATTTTGAACCGTTTGGCAGAGCAAAATTTTGGTTTAGAGTTCTCCCCTCTGCTTAGGGTGTGTTTCTATTTTTCGATTAAAGAAGATAGCGAAGTTTTTTCAGCATTTCATCAACCTCACTATGATGTCTTCATTGCAATTTGACTCGCCTTACCCGAAATTCCAGATATTTAAAATTTTCACCCTTGCTCTTAATTTTTTCCATTGCAATGTAGATCAGAAAACATTGCAAAATAAGTAGTATTCAGTTTACTTAGGCCTCTCTTCGTTCCGGCAAAAGCAGACAACTCAAAACTGCAAAATAGTTGTTCCAAAGAAAAACTGTAAACTCATACAATTTTAAATCATAGTTTTCTTCTGGAATACAATTTTAATTTTGCATTTCGTGTTTTTTTTTTTTGGCAAAACTATTACTTTGCAATCCCTCGTTGCTTTTATTATTTTTGTTCATTTAATGGCCATTGGTATTTGAGGAACCTCAACAACCGACCTAAAATGTAACCACGCTTCATTGCATAGCAAACTTAAGTTCCAGTCATGTGTGGTGTACGAGTATGAGCCATCACAGATGTTCTTTTCAGAGCAAAAGAAAAGGAAAAAATAATTCCATAGTTCCACGAAAGTAATAATCATTGCGTCAACCGTCAACCTTCTCTTCTCGTTCTTACTGACGAACGTTACAATTTCTGAACTTTCCCAGCTTTATCGAACTTCTGATTTATGTTGCAGATGAACTCAATAAGAGTTCTTAAGACTTCTCTTAACTTGTGAACAAAAAACACCTGCTTGAGTTCATGCTTCGATGCACATACACAAAAAGTATGGCAATTGCATTGAGGGGGAGTCTATGGTCTCCATGTAACTGTCCTAAAACTATTACTATGATGGTGATAGCATCAAAAGCAGCTGGCTGAAAGGCTGAACCACCTGAACAGTGTCACGTAGAGTTTTTCTTTTGATATTTCTCGTCATATTTTATTGTCTGGCTGTGTATTTTCTCTTTTTATTGTCAATTTATTACTTTTGCCATTGAAAAAGTTCAGTGTACAAGAAATGAGAAAGAAAAGCTGTCTCAGAGAGCCACTTGAGTGTGGACTGTGGAGTCGAGAGTTTTCTTTTTCTTGTCTCCTAAGAAAAAACCTGTTCTTACATTTGTTATTATGCGACGGTATTAAAGCTTTTTATATTTGCGTGTCGCTGTCAAGATCAATGTCAGTGTCATGTTCATGTCGGCCATTTGTCTGTTTAATTTTAAAGATTTATGTCGTTTGTCGTGAAGGAGAGACAAGGCGTTTTCATGTCGATTTGAAGTTTATTACATTGACACAGGCAAATTGGCATAGATGTTTGAAGAAAAGTTTGACACCACCAAAGCAATTGCAACCGGCCAATGTTGTAGAAGCTTACACATTTCAAAACAGAAAAAATTGTTCAAGTCATTTTAACTCAAGCACTTGGACGCACAGTTAGTTGATAAGAAAGGGTGTCATCACATTTTTTTGATGCAACCATATGCGGGTATATTGGAAAATTCTTACTTTCGTGTAACTTACATGCTGATCTATGACATTCAGGTCACTTTACTGAGACTATTTGGAGACTTGATTACACAAAAACTATTCGCTAAATAAACTTGAACTAAAATGTTAAAGAACAAAATATTAGCTTTCAAAAACATTATGTAAAGGGTGCTTTGCATATGGTGCCACAAAACCCCAGCATGGATAAGTAAGGTCAAGACAAGAAAAATATTAAAAAAGTCTTTTCTTTCCCCGTTTAGGCGGAAGGGTAATTGTTGAATGATTGACTTATTTTTCTTTAAAAAAAATGATTAAAAATCAACTAAGATCTTCTTCTCTGTTTAGAAACTTTTAAAAATCAGGGATCGAAGATTGAAGAACTTATTAAAGGGTTGCGAATGAAATCAACTGTGGTGTCAGTTGAAATGCCTTTCCTTTTCACATGAGTCTCTTATATCTCGGTTGCGAATCACAGAACGGCGGCAGCAATCTAACGCTGTCAAGTAAAAAGTGGTAAAGTCGCTTTCATACCAAAAATTGGGCTATCCACTCGCCAAGAGCTTTAGACTCCTCAGTTTTATCTCCTTCCGCTGGAAAGAATGGTTGAGATTCTCATCTGTAAAAACTCACTCCAAATGCACCCTCTGTGTCAGATGCAACATGGCTATCAAAGAGGAAAATCTTGTGAGACCGCACTTCAAAATCTTGTTAGCAGGATTGAGTGCGTGCTTGACAGGAAAGAATCTGCGGTAGGTATTTTCATCGACACATAAAGTGCTATTGACAATGCTAGCTTTGATGGTATGTACAATGCTAGTAAATAGAGCCGTGATCTCTAAGGAGGAGTGTGGACAATATGTTGCAACAGGAGTGAATAAGGGCTTTCCACAAGGTGCCGCCATATCTCCTCTTATGTAGTGCATGCTGGTTTACTCTCTACCCGTAATGCTCAATGGATCAAACGTATACGCCCAAGCATATGCGTAGACGACCGCGACGCCGACATTGCCGTGCTCTCGGTTGGCTCCAGCCTCCAAGCTGTCTGTTCCAGACCTCAGGCTACGCTATATCTCATTGACACCTGGTATGCAGGGAACGGTCTCTCCTTCAACCCTCTTAAAACAGAGGTTATCATCTTCACCAGACGTAGAAAATTCACTGGTCTGGCCAAACTTACACTAAAATGCGTCAACATCCCATTTTCAAACGAAATCAGACACATCTTGGAGTATTTCTAGATAACAATCTTCTTTGGTCTAAGCATGTAGAGTTAGACTACTAAAGCACTACCAGTCTTCTGGCAATGTAAAGAATCCGTTGGCAAAACATGGGGTCTTTCACCCAAAAGGGTCCTTTGGATCTATACGGCTATGATAAGAAATCCACAAAATATTCATGTAAACCATTACATTCACCTAAATTGACAGTTTGGTGTGGTGTTTGAATAATCGGTCCGTACTTCTTTCAAAATGAAGTTGGTAACACCATTACTGTCAATGGAGAGCGGTATAGATCGATGATAACCAACTTTTTATGAGCGAAATTGGAAGAAATTGATTTTGACAACATTTGGTTTCAACAAGACGGGGCTACGTGTCACACAGCAAATGCAACAATTGAATTATTGCGCGAAAAATTTAGAGATTCATTTATTTCAAGAAATGGTGTTATTGAATGGCCTCCAAAAAGTTGTGATTTAACACCATTAGACTGTTTCTTGTAGGGTTATTTGAAGTCGTTGGTCATTCAATATAAACAAGATTCTCTTTAAGCTTTACAAGTCAATACTGAACGTGCCATTCATGATATACAACTTGATTTAGTGGGAAAAGTGCTCGAAAATTGGGTTCATCGAATTTGTTGCTGCAGAAGACGTCGTGGTGGCCATTTGAATGAACTTTTATTTAAAACTTAACTGTATTGATTGAACTGCACATTAAATAAAAAATATTTGAATTTCCTTAACAAAAAGTGTGTTTTTTTCAAAAAAGAAATCATATTACTCTTATTGGAAAACCCATTACGTTATTGCCTCGTTTGCCAAACTTCAAAAAAAAAAAAAAATTGTCTTGGCTGCACTGGGGCTTTCCCCAGCACACCGGGAGCTGCTCTCGACGCACTGCTGAATATTCCTCTGCTGGCCTACATCATGGGGTGTAGGTACTCTCAATATCATCTCTCGTTTAAAGACATGTGGTCTCTGGCACAATTCGTACTACAGTTTTGAGAAACTCCCAAGTAGCATGTCTTTTGATTCACGTCTAATGGATATGCCGTCTGACACGATGATCCCAAGGCTCAAACTACGTAAAAAACACACAGTCAACTTTACTTCGGTTCAGGACTGGTCCACTTTAGAATCTGAACCACTTAAGGATAATTATCAAATTTTCATAGATGGTTCCAAAACCGATGATACATTTGGCGCTGGTGCTTTTGTGCAGAGCGATGACACACGACTGCATGCCTCTTGAGGCTAATTCGCATCAAAGCTATAAGCTATGTTACGAACAAGGGATGGGGAGATGTATCTGTATTTGCAGCGGCAACCAAGCTGTGCTTAAAACCCTTCTCAACCCTCTAACTACTTCATAGTGAACCAAGAAAGCAAGATCTCTATGAATGCGGTGGAAAAACTAAATTCTTTGAGTCTCGTTTGGATTTCAGGCCTTCACGGCATTACTGGAAATGAGATCGCCGATGAACTGGCGAGGCAAGGTTCACAGACAGCTTTTTCAGAACCTGAACCGTCGGCGACGTTTTGCTAAAAAAACACTAAATGTAAAAAAAATTGTGCCCCAGATGAACAGAACAAAAAAATGATTCAAAATTGCAGTTTTTAATTTTCTGCTTTGCATACTTAATCCATAACGGAGAGAGGCATAATCAAACTGAATACTTTTTTTGCCGGTTTCCTCATAAAGACATTGACAAAATGACTGCACCAAGTTATCAAATTAGGACTTACCTCTCTTTAAATGCAAACCATTTATGAGATATTTGTAAAACTTTATCATGGGCTTGAAGTACAATCAAAATTAATGGAACTTGAATTCGTTCATATAGCCAACGTGGACACTGTGGCTTAATTTTACTGTTTTATTGGACTTAGTTCGCCACCATTATAGCCTTGTATGCGCTTACGCTTCCCCAGAAGAGAGCGATGACAACTCTAAAGATTGTTTTTACGAGCTCCTCGAAAAAACATATGAGCAATGCCCTAGACAGGCATTAGCGCGGCTAAATCTCGTTGTTGATTACGCACCTTCCGCATCTCAAACTTCATAAAGGTACACGGCGATCCCCAAATCAATCTTTCGTCAACCACATTGACCAAGAATGCCGCCAGGCAAATGCAGCCAAACAAAAAGCACGACAAATGCTGATGCAAAAGCGAACGATCAGTATAACGAAATTTACGAGGAGAAAAGAAGAGAAGGACACCGAATTATACTAAAGAGAAAGAAGCAGCATGAGAAGCGATCATTTGAGGAAATTTAGGGATGCCATGACAGGATTGAGATTCGGGAGTTTTAACAAAAGGTAAAAAGATCCTGCCATGGTGGCAAAACCCCGAACTCAAGCTTGTAAAGACCAGTAGGGAAACATAGTTATAGAGTCACAGTCGCTACCGAGGATCTGGAAAGATCACTTCTGCAGACTGCTTAACGGCGAATTCCACTGTCAGGCAGATTGCCCCATTCATCTTGAACGATGATCAAGAATGCCGTCCTCCCGACTTAGAGGAAGTTAAGCTTGCCATATGCAAAATTAAATCAAATAAGACTGCAGGTGCAGATGGCCTTGATGATGAACTTTTCAATGCAGCTGGATATTAGTTGGAAAGGAGCATGCACCAGCTGATCTGCATGATATGGTCGGAAGGAAGCATACCCGATGAAAGGAACCTCAGTATCGTATGCCCGATCCTAAAAAAATAAAGACCCTCACAATTGCGCCAATTATAGAGGCATAAGCCTCCTTAACGTCGCTTATAAGATCTGGTTTGCTGTAATATGATGGGTCCTTAGCAATGTGGTTTTAGACCAGAGAACTCCACAATAGACCAAATTTTCACATTACGGCAGATCTTGGAAAAACCCCGAGAATATAATATCGATATACACCATTTTTTTTATCGATTTCAAGGCCGAGAATGACAGAGACGAGCTGTACAAAGCCATTTCTAGTTTTGGTATCCCTGCAAAACTCTTACAACTATGCAGAATGGCTTTGGAGAATTCACGGCAAAGAACTCACCGAGACCTTTGATGTCGAAAAAGGCTTTAGGATAGGCAACAACCTGTCGATTTCTTTAACATCATACTTGAAAAGATTGTACAAAACTCAAACGTCAACACCAGAGGAACAACCTTCCAAAAGTCTGTACTCGCCTACGCAGACGATACTGACGTAATGGGAAGAAAAAAGCATGATGTCATAGGTACTTTCGCGAGCATTAAAACAAAAGCGGCAAAAATGGGTTTGATGGTTAATGAGGGCAAAAACGTAGTATATGTTGTCATTAAACAAGGACACAGAACATCGACGGATTGGACAAAACGTCACAATAGGCAGACATAACTTCGATGTGGTACAGGACTTCGTCTACCTAGGATCCGCTATAGACACGAAAAACAACATGAGTGCGGAGATCAAACAGAGAATAACTCTTGCCAACCGTTGCTTCTTGGGGTTAAGAAGGCAATTGAGAAACAAAACCCTCTCCAGAAAAAATAAGGTAACCCTATATAAGGACTTGATCATGCTAGTCCTGCTTTACGGCACGGAAGTGTGGACTTTATCGAAAGCGGATGTAGAAACCCTTGGCAGTGTTTAAAGAGAAATATTCCGAATTGGTCCCTTATGCGAAGACAATGCATGCAGATAAACATTGATCAACCGACTGCGACTTAGGCCGGCCACTGACTACACAATAAAACTGCGAAAATTGGAGTTTGCGCAGTTCATTTGTGTTGTGAATGGGGTTGTTTGTGCAGTTATTTGTGTAAAAATCAAAACGATTTGATTTTTGCTCAAGTCAGTTTGCGCAGTTATATTGTGCAGTCAGTGGCCGGCCTAAAAGTGCAAAACTAAGGAAAGCTCGTCCGAAATTGAAGTCTTTATCGGAAGATGTTGGACGGGGCTCAGGTTCACCCCGAACTGTAATTCTGTAAAGCGCGCAAAGTAAATTAGTTAGGACTCAAGTTAAATGAATTTGATAGAAACATGACTGACTGAGAAGATATGAGCGCATACAACATATACACTTTTTAGATATCACCCTCTCTCAGTCAGAAGAATAGAGCTTTGCTTATCGCCATCATCTTCACTTGGAACACGGTGACATGATTTGAAATACTAAGATAAATCATTAGTTTTATTTTCGACACTGTCAAGAAACGTAACAACATAGTTTGATTAGAAATAAACGCCAATATGAAATATCAACAAACCAAAATAAAAAATTAGCCGGCTAAAGAAATTATTTAGTAATATAAAGAAAAAACACCATGGAAAAATAACTCCCATAAGAAAGCTCTTCTTTTTCTCTCTCTCTCTTTTTTTCTTCTCTTCAAATGTCTTCTCTCTTCCATCGACTTCTTTGAGCATATTTAACACTTACCACCGTCCATCGCGGCGATCAGTTCAATTGCAATCGTCTTTCGACTTCAAACTCAAAGCTGTTCCCTCGCAACCATCACACAATTCGCAAGTTACACAAAAATTCTATTCCATTGCTTACACGTTTTATGTAAAATCGTAAAAAAAGAAAAACTCGAAAAAGCAAGTGGATATACAAACGAATAAATCGGGATGCTAAATTGAGACGCAGAGCTATGTTGTGGTAATTAAGTTTAAATCCAATTCAACGTTCTATCGCGGTTATCTTCATTTGCATTTAGCAAAGAAGAAGATACAACAAATACCACTCATCAAAATGAAATGAGAACGAGGAGTGTTGAATGAAAGTGTCGTGTCCCACATAATTTTGTTTAAAGAATATTTTGGTTCTTAGTTTACTCGGCGAACTACGTGTGAGTGTGTATGTGTCTGTGTCTGTGCGTGTTCGCTGTAACTCAATTTAGCTGTCTTCAAATAAATGAAGTGATTCAATTCATACCACACATCGAATAACGGTTTATCGGCAATAAAACCCATCGAATAGAGAAGTGTTACAAAGAACTGTTTGTTAGTGACGTATGAAAATAAATATATCCATACCAACCGGAAACCATGCTAACAACAGTGTTGCCAATTGCAGTTTTATACACAACCAGTTCTAGAAATGAATAGAATAATTAGCACTCTTGCACTTGGATAACACCACAGTCGTGTTACAAAATCTCAACTCTCAAGTCGAGAGAGAATAAGAATGCTTTTTTTATTGCACTTTATGTAACTGTGGTTTGTATTCTCCGATGGAATAGACAAATAAATTTCACTTTTAGACGTTAATTACAACGTTTGTTCGCCGCATTTAGCGTTCACTAACTACAAACAAATGGGTTCTTTGACTTGAAGAAATTCAGCTTAATTATTGAGGTGGATTGTTAGAAACCACTTTGAGGAAACTAATGGATGTTTGTTTTTGTTTTTTTTTTTTTACTTTTCTTGTTTTATTCGGCATCGTCAAGAAAAACACGATTTACTTTCGCTTCCCTTTTGTTGCGGGTTGTTGATGATGAGTGTGGGCTTATGTTGTTGGTCTATGATTGTGATATTCACGTCATGAAAAGGCCAAGTGCAGCATGGAGAAAATTTAAAAAAAAGAAAGTGAAACTAATTGCAAGTCATATCGGGCATTTTTTTAAGTGTGGATAGTTAAATTTTATTGTCATATTTTAAGATAAAAAAAGATGTTGGGTTTGTAATCGGTTCAATCATGTGGTGTTGTTTGTTATGCACGTGATTGACGTCAGACCTATGCGCATATCGTCTGCATAGCAAGTAATTGTATGAATACTACCAAGGAAATCTGTTGAAGAAGTCGCTTAGCAGTATGATGCCTTATGGAAAGCTTTTTGGACATCAGAGAGCTTCACAACGCGTGCATCCATTCAAATCGAATGAGCTTTGCAGAGTTTTCAAAATAAGATGTGGCTCTATTTAATTCCACTGTCAAACACTGCTTTGAAATTGACAAAGACAAGCTGCATATCGACATTGTATTCCCAAAGATCGGCCGCAATGTGGCCGATTGTGGACTTTTCCGGCGAAAGGCCCATCTCACTTTCGACCTCGGGTTTCAGACGTTCGCATATCCAGCACACAAGATCTTATGTGCGAGGAGGCTTATTTTCCTATAATTATTGATAACTCTTCTTGAATGTAGAACCTATTGTGGGCGAGAACCACGATCGAATCCACCACGGAATTCAAAATCTCCGATCCAAACTCCGACATCTCCCTTCTTGTCGGCACCTTCTGGCGCACGTCTGTAAGCAGAGCGATCTTCACCAATCTTTGTTGAATCACCACGAGGACTGTTAGTCGTGGACGAGCTGTCTGAGACCTGACCGGGCGTTTCATTGTCGCTGGGACAATCTTTGGAGCTAAATGCAAGTATGTCCTCAGATATTCAATACCTTCGTTGGTCAAATGCCAATAATAATGCCTCCATGCAAATTGTTCCTTGACCAATCCACGGGAATGCAACGACTGCATAGTTTTTATGACATGTAAACTAGGAATTTTGGTACCTGTGGTGCGATGGATAGTGTGTCCGCCTGTTAATCCAAAGGTTCGTGGTTCGAATCCCAACAGAGGCAAAAATGTTTTTGCTACGGATAACGCCTTTCGCGAGGAATTGACAGGTCCTCCGTTAGTATTCATTGCCATGAAAAGCGCTTTCTCGATTAGCCGTTCGGAACCGGCAGAAAATTGGAGGTCCCTCCATTCCCTCCAAGGCATGGTTATGAGAAGTGCGCTAGGCCGAGGGGCTCCTCGCTCTGTTGCGCTACCCTATTTATTTTATAAATTAGGAATTGTCTCCAGCTCTGGGTGCTTAGGAGCGTGGAAGTCCTTTTTGGCCACAATGACACCATTTTTGAAGAGGTATTCATAAATAGCGACAAGATGAGCCTTTGGCTTGTAATAAACATTTTAGCGTCTTTGAGAGAGCGGTCACCGGAAAGAAAAATTGGCACAGTTGTAAGGCTCTCCGTTTTTTTTTTTTTTACCGTTGGGCAAACGACATTGCGAGAATTCATGATCATCATTCAGGGCTTGCCGCTCTGATATGATCTCTTTACTATTTGGCATAGCTTTTGAATCCCATTCCTCATTTCTCAATTTCTTCAAACTTTCTATCGTTTACCAAATACAAATATGATGTTCTTCTGCTTTTTTCTGCTGGAAGAGCTGCGGCAGTTGAATAGATTATAAAAGGCATTGACAATTTCTTCTGGAAGTAGCTTCAAGACGTCATATCGCTCTACGGTATTTTATCAGCTTGAGCCTCAAACCCCATTTCCATCTGATTGGAACAAGGTAATGGTCCGAGGTAGTGTTATTGGCATCCAAAATACTCGAGAAGTGTCGTGTGTCAATCACAGATTAGGGTTCTAAACATAAAAACAAATAAACCTTGCTGGATTAACATCAAATAAAAACCTCCCAAGCCAACAAATCTTGGGAGGTTTGCAAGTTTACAATTTTATACCGATTCCGAAGTGAGAAAACTCTTTTCATGACAGTTTTCGAAGGACTTACTAATTCCTTTTCCTCGCGCTTCGTTCAGGCTATACCCGTGGAAAAACAATCCAATGTTCCTGATATTCGAACCTCGAACTCCCACCTCAAAGGAGAACGACTACGCCACCAGCATAACGAGACATCCTGGTTCACGTTTAATGTGTTTGAAGGCCACCACATCAATCTTGAAATATAAAAATCGTTTCCTGTTCCCACAACTTCAAGCAGTCCTGCGGCAAAATCGATCAACTTTAGTCCCAAACGTAGTCTTGAAGAAATCATAGAAACAATTTTTAAAGATATCGTCTTAAGTTTTTGTGTGGTGATGGACGTCTATTAGGCTTTTGTTAGTGAACTTAGTTCTGATGCCAATTACAGTGAGAAGCTCGTTAATCCATCATTGCCAAGGCCGGTGCCTTTTTTTCTAAGTCTGCGTTGAATAAAAAATCCGCATCCAAATAAGCGTTGTTTCAGTTTTGAGTACAAATCGCTGTAGTTTATATCGGCGATTTTCAACACAATTATAATAGTACACATCATGACGACTATGTTTGCTTAGCAGTGAGTCTAGGGCTTCCTCTGGTTCTAAAGCTGCATGGGTTCTATTAAGGAAACTAACGTTCTACATCAAAACTAATAGTTCTTGTTTTGTTTTCTTGGGTCTTTTAAGGTGAAATCATTATTCTTTTTAGTTAATTTAATTCTAATTTTAATTAATTTTCCTTTGCTAGGGTAGTTAACTCCAGGATAGGAAAGTTAAATTCAGGATGGAATAAAAAACTCCAGCATAGGGTGATTAACTCCAACCTATGGCAGCTGACCCCAAATAGGATATCCAACCCAAGGGTAGGGTAGTTAATTCCAAAATAGGGCAGCTAGTTCCGAAATAGGGTAGCTAAAGGGTAGAGTAATGAGCTCCAAGATAAGGTAATTAGTGCCGGTATGGGGTAGTTAACTCTATGATATGGGCACACTCCTTATTATTTAGGGTATTATACCCAGGAAAGGGTAGTAGATTCAAAAAAAGGACAGATAACTTCAAGATAGGCTAACTCCAGCATATGGTAGCTGAGTTGTCTTCAAGATAGGGTAGTATACTTCAAATTAGGGAAGTAGAATAGGATATTCAGCACCAGGAATATCTAACAAAATGGGGGACAAATTCTTAATGAGCCCCCGCCTTACTCCTAAGGAAATGTTTTTCATCTCTTTCTCTAACCCTCTTAAAAATTTTCACCTAAACTCTTTCTCAAGGAGTATTTCCCTAAGAATGGAAAACCTCTTTTATAACCCCTATTCACAAAAAAGGCCAAAAATCTTAGGTTAAAAATTTCCGTTCAATAGCAAAACGTTCGCATATACCCAAGATCTACGAAAGCATTTTGTATTCAATCTCGCGTTTTCATGGCAAATCATTCATTTCTACAAGACAACTTTGGATTTCTCAAAGGCAGGTTTAAAACCACTAATCTCGTTGAATTCATTTATCTTATTTACCCCTTTCTGCATTGGAAAAAGGAAATGTAGTCGATGTAATTTCAACAGAGTTTAGTATAGCCTTCGATGAAATTCCCCATAGACTAATTCCCTTTAAACTACTCGTATCTACCCTCGGCTTCGAACCCATCTAATTGAAATGGATTTCCTCTTATTTGGAAAACAGTTATTACAGTGTTCGTTTCAGATCTTCCCTAACAAGTATTTTTAACCTACTCGTAATTCCGGCGTCCGCCGAGGTAGTCAAAAAGGTCCTATTCTTTTCATTTAACTTCAGTATTTGGATTCATTAAGCGATGGTCAAAGGGATTCTCCAACCCATACGTAGCCGGATCTTTGTTCATAACCTTTGTTGGTCGCGTCCTTGAATCCACCTGCCAAGTGTGGTCTACATAACAACAAGTTCACATTTCGGGTAAAACCCGAAACGAACACTTTTCGACTCATAAAATGTTTATCCTTTTGCTTAAATCTACAAATCTTACAATTGAGATAAAGCAACTAAGAACGTAGAAAATAAAAAAAAAATTTAACGCTAAAATATCGAAAAGTGTTCGTTTCGGGTGTTACCGTGGAATGACCCATTTCAAAAATTCAAAATATTCAGCGCCTTTTTCTTCGATTTGCTCTGAGAGGTCCCCCTCTCTTTTATCTACCCCCTCATCGAACGTCATATGGCTCAATAGAACCTATTTCCCGAATGCTGAGTAATTCTAATTCGAGTATTGATTGTTCTTACTTTAACCTCATTACGCCTTGTCTTGAACTTCTCCTTTTGAATCACTCTCCGCATTAATGTTGGTTTCAATGTTTTTTTTAAATTAGATTAACAAATAGCTTGTTTTGAGGAGCTGAATAAATGGTAGTTTTGCCCCCACCAAAATTAAAATTTTCGACATAAGGTCTGGTTACTTCGGATCTGAATTTTGATACAACGCTTTAAAAACTGCCGTTTACTTATTAGGAGCTTAATCAAAAACGTGGTTGATTCAACTTCCTATTTTAGATCTGAAATACCCTTTGCTGGTTTTTATTCTGGGTATATTGCTTCCATTTGTATAATAAAACCACTTAAAAGGGCTCTAATTAAGACCCTTAGGGCCTTTAAAACAACTACATCGGAGGAGCTCATTAATCCGTTGATTTTGGAAGTACATACAGCGGAAACGGATGATCTTCAAGTGCTTCTTTGAACCTTTGAAAGGATGAAAGTGACAAAAAAAAGTGTAGGACTCATACACTCCTCTCTCCCGCTTTTGCCTCTGAGTACCGAGCTTGCGAAAAGGAGGATATCACTCAATTCATTTTCAAATAAGACTTTGATTGAAACAAAATAAGTTAAAACTCGCACTGTATCAAATTTATATTGCCACAGTAAATCACTTGCATGGAGGTGCGCACAATCTTTGCTAAGTAAACCGCATTCTTCCAGTTTTGTGGTAGACCCGATTTTTGTTTGTAAACCTACGTCAAGCAATAAGTTAATCAGTAAGGCTTGTCCAGAAGAAAAGAAGAAATTCCTAGTATTTAAATAAATAGAATTCTTTACGAAAAAAGTTTTAACTTCAAACCCTGTACTGTGCTTAGAGGATTGTCAGGTCTATCAACACACACACACTCTCTCTATCTCTCTCACTTTTCTCTCAGTGGTTGATAATAATTAGAGCTTATCTGTCAAATTTGACAATTATATCAGTCAATTTCAGTGGGGTAGCAAATGACGTTCTATTTGTTATGTCGATTTCCATTGGTAATCCGGAAAAACTCTCCGATCGCAAAGTAACACTTTTATTTCTTTTGAAGTTTCGTTGCTTGTTTTGTGTATCGGTGTGTAACGTCAAACGCTATTTTCAGTGCGCAGTTTCAGTGTGTGAGTGCTTCTGGCTTCGCTTCCTTCTTCAAATCAAGAATCAAATTTCTCTTCTTTCGAGGAGAGGAACTGTCATTTGATGCCAATGGAATGGTTTGAGAAGCGTTCAGAAGGCTTCTGAACGACCAATGGAAATCGACATTAGTTTAAGGGCTGTTAATCGCTTTTTGTCTGTATTTGCCTGACAAAGAACGACATAACGTTATGAATAAAATAACGTAAGGACAAAAACTGTGAGCACGCATACCTCAATGGCTGTAGCCAAGGCAACAACAAATAATTTGTTTAACACATTACCAATTTCGAAAATCAAATTCTTATTCCATTCAATCACTACAACTCTCCTTTAAAAAAGTGCAACTGGTCATGTCAGTGGAGTCCTCTTTCATATGTTTATATCCGTATTTTCTATTTTTTATAAATTTGTCAAAAAATTCAAAAGAGATTGACTGTTTTTCTATAGAAAAACTGACTCACAAAAAACTTGCAATGAATATCGGTTTTTTAGGCCAGAAACCAATTTATCAAAAAGACTTGATCAAAAAGACGAGATCAAGTTTGCGTGATAGTGAGACTGAATAACATCAATTTGCAAAGCACATTCGGCTTAACAAAAAAAAAAACAGCAAAGATCGGTTGTGAATTCCAATTGAATCGAAATTTCGTTGACATAACTTTTCTTTTTGCATTCGCGGTGATGATGTTTGCAGAAAGCAAAAACAAAGTCAAACAGCAAGGATAAAAAAAAAGAATACAACAATGTCAGTGGGCGATATGTCACTTGATACTAGGGTATCGTATATAGGACTTGAAGTGGATTCGTGTTCGTGATAGTAGTTTAATATTTCATCCGTGACGGCACGTGACCAATGCCAACTTGACGGAAATATCAGTGCCAACGAAAAGAGCCAAAGAAGATGATACGTAACGAGTAACAATTTACTATTCATCAAGGGCTTTCGGTTTTTTTTTGTTTTGGAACGGCGAGATTGTTACGACATTGCTGGACTGCAACTGCAACGCATGCAAGTTTCATTCGGTGAATACCAAAGATCGTTTATCTAATTTATTAGAAGCAGCTTATTCAACGAAGGTTAATTAGGTCGTTAAAATTGGCTTAGACGTCTTTGGCAAAGGGAGCATTGTTTATCTAATTTTTTGTTAACTTGCTCGATAGCCTTTTTGATTGATTTGAGTAAGCGCATTTTGAGTTTTAAGAGAGTCTTTTTTTCTTCCCTTTAAGCCATTACGAGCATCGTGATCTCGAAGGGATCACAGCTACCCCACTTAACTGCTTCACATTAGTGATCTGGTTGTTGAGGCGGTTAAGTTGCGAGTTTTTCCGTCCATTCAGGGTACATCGCTTTGACCACAGAATGCGTCGGAAAGCCTCCGAGTTTTGTATTGTTCCATTTGTGAGGCAAACCAAATGCAGTTTTTCTTGTATTTGCCTGTACCAGGAGCGTTTTGATTTGCCTTTCTTCTTTTTCCTTTTTGATCTCGTCTGAACGTTGTATGATATTGGCTTTTCCATTGAACATAAGAATACCAACTTAGCCGTTCATGCTATGTTTATTCCAAACGGGTATTTTTGACGTGAAGACTTTCACTTTTCACTGATCTTCGTACTTCTAATACGATCAAGCTCAAAGAGAAGAGAATTTTCAAAAAGCTCAAAAAACCAGTTTTTCAAACCAAACTCGGTTTGCGGCTGTGTGTTTAGCCGTACACCCAAAGGATTCCGCGGAATCTCTTTTTACTTCGAACACAATTATTCAAAATCCTGACATTGGACGATAAAAGTTTGTGAAAAAGAAGTAGCGGCTGACGTCTCCTTTTTTGGACATTTATTTAAATAATTTGTGCGAACATCAATGGATTATGAACAGCCTTATAATGATAGGAGAGGATTAAAAACAGACAAAGAGAGTCAGGTAAAGCACTAAACATTCGGGTAGAGCATCATATAAAAGTCTATACATAACTCTATGCTCGAGGTTGAGTTCAACGTAAGACGATGACTATTCCTAGCGAGGAGGGTACTGCGCCCATATTGTTTCACTGGAGGAATCCAACTGGCTATTTCATTAGAGCACTGTTTTTGAAAACGCGATAAAAGGGAGTGAGACAGGTGATATAACGATAATACGATATTCAAGAGAAATAATCGATCGTCCAACTGAAATCATTTTCAAGGGTCGTTTTTGAGCTCAAACAATTAGAATGTTTGAGAGGCACCTTCTCAAAAACGGGAACTATGCTTCTATTTCGGACGAATGATGTAGTATTGCAGTCAGATCAGAAGGGGTGAAAAATTTGCAGCAGCATTTTTTGCGACTTCAAATAGTGATCACTCCAGTGAAGATCATCATACCTAGTACTGACAGCTTTCAGGTTTCATTTAGTTCCTGAAAGTAGCTCATAGGTACCAAACTCTAAATTATGTAAAAATCGGAGTGTGAACACCGATTTCGTTTCGGCACACTTTACCGAACTCCTGCAGGGCCCAGTTGTCGTACAGCTTCAATTCTTTCGAAATGAATTGGCAAACCAAACTTGTTCGTTCTTTTAACACAACCTTTCTGAGTATTTTAAGGCAAATAACGTCTAAATAGTGCTGGTTCGTTTAAAACGAAACCACACAGTCTTTTCTGGTGAGAACCGTAATTAGATTGAAAACTCTTTGGTATTTCTTACTGGTCAATTTAATCTTAAGATTTCCACTACTTTGGCAGCACCACAAGATTTTTAACTCAAACGCCTTCAATGAGCTCATTTTAGAATAAGAAACGTTTCTTATTAGAAATGAATGAGTGATTTCGTTTTGAACGAACCCACACGAACCACACGATGTTTTTTTTTTTCTTCGATAGAGATCGTGTCACACAACCTAATACGATCCACACCGTGGATGTTTGTAGACACTTCCTCATTTTACTTTTGCAACTGATCCCTCGTATGTATCCTCGATTATCCTCGATTTCGGTACTCCTCGCTGAGGGACACAAAAATTAGATCTCATGGTAACTTTTACTGAATGCTTTTTATGAGCACAATATGCAAACTATTTGAGGAACCTTAATTCTTTTTCATATATTATGTCCTTATGCTTTCGGTTGCATTTGTAATTGTATTATGATCGATAAAAGAGCACTAGTTAACCCACAGCCTCATTATTTTTCACAGCAGGTAATAAAATACCCGTTTAATGATTTTGAAAGCATTAATACTATCAAGGCTTCGTGTATCTCTCTTCCATTTTGTACATGGGCAAAAGGTAGCTTTATATCCACTTGTCAGGCCAACAGGAGGTTCCCAAAATTTAGCTTCAGCTATCGGAAAGTAGCTTCAAGGAAATTGTTCGTCCAAAAGGCCGTCATAATACTGTAGCAACCTGAGGAAGATTTTATCATCATCCAAAAGTCTTTAATGAGTCATTGAGCATCTGCAATCGACTTTGGAAAATGAATCTCTTGCGCATATCTAATTCTTTTGCTTTATCGCAATTCTTGAACAACCTGGTTTTCATTGATAGCCGGGGCTGAAATTTCATCTAGTTCCCCATACGAACCCCTCTTAGTCTTTGCTAGCAGTTGAGAAGGCTTGTCTATTCCACTTCAAGGCGAGCCAAATCATCATGGAAGAGTTTTTCATCAAAACCGGCACTATTTCCAATGTGGCTGATAAGTTTGAGTCCAATGGCTCAGTATAAGATCGACCAAGACCCGTTCATCGACGAAACGCATCGCCACTATACGTAAGAATGTGCAAAGGATAATCCTAGACAGTCGATATCACGTCACTCACAAGAACTTTGCCTATCGAATACGACTTGGCGAATTTTGGGTCGTCCATTATTAGAAAACTCAACTGACCCAGGAAATGAACGAAATGTGTCTGTTGAATGGGTTCGGTAGCAGTGGCGACTGACCCTAATTTTCACCGAAAAATCCTTCAAAAAAAAAAAACCTTCAGCGATGAGGTCCATTTCAGAATAGATAGCTACGTGAACGAACAATATTGTCGTTCAATTTGAGACGACCGACGCTAGTTTATATGAGATCCAAGAGCGTTCAACGCATCTCGAAAAAGTCACTGTTTGGAGTGGACTTTTGGGCTGGCTACGACACCGGTTCATATTTCTTTCTAACGAAGTGACATTGGTCGTTCCACCATTGTCAAAACGGCGAGCGCTGAATATTGAACTTGTTTTGAATGATCGAGACACTAACGACATGTGGTATCAGCAGCTCATGTCACATTGGGTTGGAAGGTGATGAGTTGGAGTTGATGATGAGGATTTGGTCACCAAGATCGTTCGATTTAGCCATGTTCGACTGTTTCTTGAGGAGCAGGTGTTTTCGGATAAGCCAGAAACTAAAGCGGTCCTCAAAGCCGAAATAGCCCATAGCATCGGTAAAATTCAGCCTGATTTATGGAAGTCATGGAAGAGGACATTTTTGGTACCCGCCAGCAAGAGAAGACGACGCCGCCTTTCAAACCAACAAAACACACACACATTATTTTACTTAAATTTTAAGATGGTGTAACGTTCGCTGAGTTCGAGAATAGTACTCTATGCTTTTACTTACTATCCGCCTATAATTAGACCACTTTTATTCGATATACCTACAATTTAATAAAAAACTGCACTAATTCAATCTGTACACTATCACTTTACAATTAAAACTGACTCTACTTTCACCAGTAACCTTTTTATAAAAGAAAGCATACAACATACGAGAACTTTCCAGCAGTTTCGAACAGTTTTATTGGAAAGCATACAACATACGAGAACATTCCAGCAGTTTCGACAGTTTGTATTCTAGCTCCTCCCAATTATCACATGTTTGAAACTATTGGTATACACACTCTCCTAAATTATATTTCTGTGCCCAAAGCCATACATTAGATGTTCATTACAATAGGAAGCGCTGAATGAAAAACCCTGAAGTAACCATCCAATTCAGGAGTGTAGTTTCTGAACGTTGACAGCTACTTCAATAGCGAATCAAATTTTTTGCTGAAAACCAACCCCCGCAGCACAGTTGGCTTCTACCGATGATCGTTTTGTTTTCTGTCATCCGTGGGGATGTGCAGTTTTAGTCGATAATGTTACAAATGGTTTTGAAAAATGTAGAATTCAAACCTTGAATGCCAACATATTTCTTGATAAAATTATCTTGCTGATGCTGAAAAGGAATTAAACGATGAAGTACCAGTCCAGTCCACGACAGCCCATTCAACCTGCAACAGCAGATGACACTGAATTTAGCTTGCCAAGGGAATCCACACCAACAGTGTTTCCCGAAATTTGCAGCCCATCATCGTCGTCAGCTTATATCGGTTCGTTGAAGAGACACACGAATCTTTTCCTAAACTGACAAAATCCATTTAAACACGAGCGACGTTCAAGAAATAAAAAAAAAACAAGTTCTCAGTTTCATACAACAACGCCCAGTATGGGCGATGTTAGAGCCCAACCCCGAGCCATGCACATGCACATTGTACCATTAGAAGATATTTTAAGGGCCAATAGCTCTAACAGACTCTTAGCACCTACAAGGGTAACTTACTAACTTCCCACCCAATCATTACGTACATTATTTATATTTTTTAACGAGTTTAGTTTGAGTTCATTTTTATCAACAGAAAGACTGAAATGGATTCAGACAAAACTGCGATTTTTCACAAAGAGGCACAAAAAGAGGCACCCTATAACACTAGAATAGTTCCATCATTCCTTCTTATGATTTTATCTTTCGGACAGAACTTTTTATCAAACATTTTCATTTTTCTTTTCAGAATCCAAAACACCAAACATGTTGACAGTCTGTAATACAATCCAATCGTCATTAGTATCAAAAGGAAAATAAGTCAAGACTTAAACCAAACTAAAGCTTTCCACATTTCCACATAACCCACATTGGAAGTTTCGCCACATACACAAACCAATTTCAAGCACACAATATGAGTAGTGCAATTGTTGGTGCTGCTAATGCAATAGGAGGCGCTGTTAGTGCGGCAACCAGTGTTGGTTGGTTTATTCCAATGCTCGTAGCAGCGATAGCATATTTTCAGTATGAAGAAATTATGGATCCCGAGTCCAGAATAGTCCCTGCAGAAGAAATCTTAGACCATTACGATTTTATAATAATTGGAGCGGGCTCGGCGGGAGCCGTGGTGGCAAATCGTCTGACAGAAGTCGAGAATTGGAACGTTCTTCTCATAGAAGCTGGGGGAGATGAAACGGAAATTTCAGATGTACCTCTAATGGCTGGGTATCTGCAGCTAAGCAAAATGGATTGGAAATACAAAACAGAACCCTCGGGAACGTGCTGTTTAGGTAACTTTTTGCAAAAACAGAGTAAGACGAGAGGGTCATTCTATTAAAGTTTACATTTTTCAGCAATGACCAATGGTCGATGTAATTGGCCACGCGGCAAGGTGCTAGGAGGTTCGAGTGTCCTCAATTACATGCTCTACCTTCGAGGAAGTAAAATCGATTACGATAACTGGGAGGCTGCAGGTAACCCTGGGTGGGGATATCGAGATGCGTTGTATTATTTTAAGAAATCAGAAGACAACACAAATCCCTATTTGGCCAGTACTCCATATCACTCAACTGGAGGCTACTTGACTGTAGGAGAGGCGCCTTTTCATACCCCACTGGCAGCATCATTTGTCGAAGCTGGAGTTGAAATGGGTTACGAGAATCGCGATTTGAATGGCGAGAAACAGGCTGGTTTCATGATAGCACAGGGAACGACTCGCAGGGGGAGTCGATGCAGCACAGCCAAGGCTTTCCTTAGGCCAGCCGGTCTTCGACCTAATTTGCATATCTCAACCTTTTCTCACGTAACACGTATCATGATCGACCCGGTGACTAAAGTTGCCTTTGGAGTCGAGTTCGTCAAGGATCGCAGGATCTACCATGTGAGAGCAACAAAAGAAGTGATTTTGTCTGGTGGATCAATAAACTCCCCCCAAATACTGATGCTCTCCGGAATCGGTCAAAGGAAGGAGTTGGCAAAGCATAACATTCCTGTGATCAAGGAACTCAGTGTCGGTGAAAATATGCAGGATCACATCGGACTGGGCGGATTGACTTTTTTGGTCAATCAACCGATATCGATAGTTGAAAGTCGCTTCCATTCCATGTCCACGGTCCTCCAATATGCCGTCTTTGGACAAGGTCCTCTTACGATTTTGGGAGGTGTGGAAGGACTGGCCTTCGTCAATACCAAATATGCAAACACCACTCACGACTGGCCCGATATTGAATTTCATTTTGTATCAGGCTCAACGAACTCCGACGGAGGATCACAACTGCGTAAGGCTCATGGTCTGACTGACAGATTCTACCAAACAGTTTTTGAGAAGATCAACAATTTGGACGCATGGAGCATAATCCCCATGTTGCTCAGACCTCGCAGTACAGGTTCTATAAAACTACGCAGTAGCAACCCCTTCGACTATCCCTACATCTACCCCAATTATTTAACTGACGATTTCGACACAAAAACATTGGTCGAAGGTGTCAAGATTGCCGTAGCTCTATCACGGACAAAAGCCATGCAGAGGTTCGGATCTAAGATATCGGCAACCAAATGGCCTGGTTGCCTGCATATACAAATGTTCACAGACGAATACTGGGAGTGCATGATTCGTCAGTATACAGTTACGATCTATCATCCCGTTGGCACTTGCAAGATGGGCCCTTACTGGGATCCAGAAGCAGTTGTGGATCCACAGTTAAGAGTCTATGGGATCAGAGGGTTGCGCGTTATCGATGCTAGTATAATGCCAAAATTAGTCAGCGCAAATACAAATGCACCGACTATTATGATAGCGGAGAAGGGCTCGGATATGATTAAGGAGTTTTGGATAAAAAATTCAGTCATTTAGTTTAACCAAATAAAAGAAATTGAAATGTAACAAGATGCAAGTAATTTATTTTTGGACAAGGAAGTTGATTGATAGTTTGTTTCCTTAATCGAGTGCCTGTTTTTAAATTTTAAGTTTAAGTTGAAAGAAGAAGAGACTAACGACTTCTGAGTGACCAGTGACGACACGATTTGAAATAACTCATTTAACGCTTGGTAGAGAAACACAAGTAATAAGAAAGACTATTTTTTTTTTTTTTTTATATAATTTACGCGCACTTCAAGGGGTTGTGACTACCCTTATAATGTTATAGAACACAGTGCGGGTGTTAGGAAATTAGGAAAGGATAAGAAAGGAGATGCCGATGCACATCACTCTTGAACTTCTGTACATTATATTGCGTGGGGAAAATTGAGTTGGGTAAAGCATTCCACATTCGGGTTGAGCGGCTAAAATATGAATCTCTATACTTAACTGTACGCCCGAAGTTGGGCTCAAGGGAGAACTGATGAGCATTCCTTGCGAGGCGGGTATTGCGGTTAAATTGTTTCAAAGGAGGAATGCAACTGGCTATTTCACTAGAGCACTGTTTGTAAAAGTAGCGATAAAAAAGAGTGAGGCAAGTTACATTTCGACGATGTTCAAGAGAATCAATCGATTCTACAATTGAACTATCACCTATCAATTTCAACGCTCTGTTTTGTATCCTATCAAGTAGGCGCAAAGAAGATGTTTGAGAAGCACCTGACCAGATATGAGAATTATACTCTAGTTTAGGGCGGATGTAGGCCTTATAAATTGTAGCCAGATCAGAGGGGGTGAAAAATTTCCTGCATCGTTTAAGGAAACCTAAGCACTTTGCAGCATTTTTGGCGACTTCGAATATGTGGTCATTCCAACGAAGGTCGTCGTTTACACACATACCAAGTACTGACAGCTTTTCGGTTTCTTTGATGCAGGTACCATTCATGGATAATGGTAATGAGGGTATGTTAAGCTTTAACGACAAATGACAACATTGAGTTTTCGAAGCATTGAATTCAACTCGGTTTTTTTTACCCCATGTAACAATGCTGTCAAGGTCAGAATTTAATGAGCTTAACATACGCAACCGTTCCATCTCCACGTCCGAAGAGCAGGGACGTGAATTTGGGAACGAATATGAAAAGCTGAGGGTTGAGTCGTCAGCAAAACAGTTGAGAGGATTAGAAGTTTCAGACAGGAGATCATTTATGAAAATGAGGAAGAGAGTCGGAGACAAAACGGAGCCCTGGGGCACACCAGCATTTATAAAGTGGGTATCAGACTTAAAACCATCCAATACAACTTGTATTGAACGGTCGTAAAGGTAATTTCTAATCCAACGAAGAAGAGACTCATCGATACCAAAAGCACGCATTTTCGATAAAAGAGCCTGATGCCAAACTCTATCAAATGCTTTAGAAATATCAAGCGCAATAATCTTACTTTCTCCAAAACAATGTAAAGATTGGTTCCACTTTTCGGTGAGATAGGCCATCAAATCACCAGTGGACCGTTTGCTACGAAAGCCGTACTGACGGTCATTAAGAAGCTTTCGTTCTTCAAGATATTTCATAAGTTGACAGTTTATCAACGTTTCCATGACCTTGGAAAGAAGGAACGTTAGTGCAATTGGACGGTAATTGGAAGGGGAGGAAGATTCGCCTTTTTTTGGGACCGGCTGGACAAAAGCAGTTTTCCATCTGCTCGGAAAAATCCCAGCAGAATAGGAAAGATGGAAAAGTTTACGCAGTGGTTTTACCAGCGTAGAAGAACACCTCTTCAGAATAACGGCGGGGATACCATCTGGACCAGCGGATTTATGTATGTTGAGATCTTTGAGGACTCTTGCTACCGAACGAGTACGGACAAATATCTGCTTCATTTCACAGTTCTTACTCTCAAGCTCAGGTGGAGCTAGAGTGCTGTATGGTAGTGTCGAGTTGGCAGCGAACTGAGCTGCTAGCAGATTTGCTTTGTCGATGGAATTGACGCAAGCAGAGTCATTGAAGACGAGCGTAGGAACCGATGATTTGGTCGAGTTCTTAATATTCTTAACAAAAGAACAGAAGTTTTTACTTCCTTTTGGACACAATAGTATTTTTTGCCTTACCTTTTGGTCATATAAAAACTTGGTCTTCTGTATATGAGTATTGCACATATTCCTGGCGCGCTTAAACTTATTTCTGTTTTCAACGGTAGGGTCATTTTTGAAAATCCGAAAACATTTTTCTCTTTCCCTAATCATCTCTTTACAGCTCGAATCGAACCACGAATTTTTTTTGGGGATGATGCTCTTTGATCTATGCGGAACAAAGTTAGTCATGCCGTTGAGAATTACGTTAGATATCATATCAGCTGATGCATCCACATTACCGTCGAGAAAGCACAAAGACCAGTTGAAATTTCGAAAGAAATTATTCAGGCCGTCCCAATTGGCTTTCTCATATTGCCATACAGTTCATTTTGGGACTTTTTCTCTTTTTACTGTGACGGAAACCGGAAAATCTACCGATATGACACAATGGTCCGACGTGCCTAGAGGTGATGACACTTTGACCCTATATTTTTCAGGATGAGAAGTGAGAAACAAATCTAATGTGTTGGCCGAATGGCCAGAAATATCCGGAACCCGAGTGGGCTCATCAACAAGATTTAATTCAGCAAAGATCTCAACACACCTACCTTCGGGTGTTGTCTGGCCAGAATGACGAAGCCACCCAGAATTGTGTACATTGAAATCGCCCGCAATTGCGATTTCAGTGAGAGGGTAGTGGGAAACAATTCTTGAAATGGAATCAGATAGCGCATCAAACTCGTTAGAGGTTGAATTACTATCTAAATTGGGGCTTCTATAAATGAAACAATAATGAATGATGTGCTTATGGACGCTGAATTTTAACCACATGAAGCTGAAGTTCTTAGTTGAACAGAGGCCGTATTGTGGTAGAACTTGATAGGCAACATCATTACGAACATACACGGCGAGGCCATAAGAAGCTATTAAGTATAGACTGTACCTAGTTAGTGAAAATTCAAACTAATAAAATGAACACAATAAATTTGACTAGATTTTTGGTTTAAATTAGAAATTGACGGGCTAGAAGGTAGCTGCAGCGTATTCCTGCTTGTTGTAAAGGGCGACTAAGGAAGTAATCAGATCTAGACAATTAACATCAAAGTGAGTCCCAGCAACACCCGTAACACATTAAAAATTTCCAATAAGTGTGCATGCAGATCCTAGGGTTTAAACGACACAAGATCACCGGTGTGGTAAAAGAAAGATCAAACTCAAAACATGAAGCACGTACGTGTAAGAACGATTTTTAGATACTGTAACGTTCACCAGGTTCGAAAAATAAAACTTTACTTTCAACTTATTAACTGTACCTACTTAAATAATACCACTTTTCTATTCGCAACACAATTCAATGAATAACCACATTTTATCTTATTCAATCTTAACATCGTTACTTCACAACAAAAACTGCTCCAGCGGCCTCTTTATGTAGAAAAGCATACCACCATGGTCGAACTTTCTAGACAAGACAAGAGCCGCCAAGCAATTTCCAACAGTTTTTGTTGTATCACCTCTCCGTCCGTCTAACCATTGAAGCAGTTTACAATTATTTCAATACACCGAAAAGAAAAGAAGAAACTCCACAAAAAGATATTAAAAATGCTGAATCTGACGCGATAGATCTCAAAATATCAATCAGTTGAAGATTTTGAGGAGCTATTTTCGTTTGTGTTCGAAACTCTTGACCAAAGAAGAACATTAGAAAGTGACGCAAGGAAGTTAAAAAACGCTATGGATTTCCAGTTTTAGATTAGCTTATATTTTATAAGCATGGTTTACCAACTCTCGTTGTCATTAAGAGTGAAATTAGACTTAAAGATTTAAGGGATCAACTAAAAACTAAACGGGCAGAAAATGACTGATTTTCGAAAGTGTTTGAAGATGCAAAAAACAAATAGCTGAAGTCCTTGGTATTGACGTTAAACTTGAACCGACAATAGAGATCCTAGACAAAGTGCTGAGGTGAAGCAGCTAAATAATTTAATAAAAAATTAAATTTTTAATTTCAGGAACGTGAAATGGAACCGTAAACTACAAAACCTCGATAAAAACAGCAAACCCTTTTGGAACATTGCCAAAGCATTAAAGAAAAAGAACAGCTTTGTTCCCACTTTCCAAAATTCTCTGTCTGTGTGTAGTACCAACATTGAAAAGGCAAATGCCTTTGCTAACTCATTTTACGAGAATCACATTGTTCCCAACTCAGCAAATGATCTATTTGAAAATCAGGTAAAAGATGCTGTCTGCAACTTTACCTCACTTCACACTGACATTCCAGAAACTGCTTACGCAAGACTTGAAGATCTGCTAGTTATTGTAAGAACTTTTCAGATACGCAAATCAGTAGGTTTTGATGGTATAAAAAATATTTTTCTTAAACAACTACCCAAAATCGGTTTAAAGTACCTTCTATTTATATGCAACAGCTGCATTAGGTTTCAATATTTTCCTTTACCGTGGAAAGTAGCAAAAGTTGTACCAATTTTAAAACCTGGAAACCAACCAAATGATATAAAGAACTATAGACCGATAAGTCTTTTGAGTTGTACAAGTAAGATTTTTGAACGGCGCATTAAGTCCAAACTATCAAAATTTATTGTTCAAAACAACATTTATCCTCCGCAGCAATTTGGATTTCGGGAACAACACAGCACAGTAAACCAAGTAAATCGAATAACTAAACATGTTCGATTTAATTTCAACATTCAAAAGTCCACTGGCCTGATACTCTTACCCAATGTCCTAATTGGCAGCCATCGCGCGACTGAACAACGAGCGACGGGCGCTGCATCGGACGATCAAAATATCAAACAACAATAACCCTATTGTGTGTCCTTATTAACACAGGAAAGCGATCGCGCTATGGGGTAGCACGGTCGCAAATGTTTGTTTCATGATCGTTCAAGCTTTATCATTAAAGCTTTTCATATTCAAAGTGTATACTCGTGCGACCGACACTACGAAAAGTAGTTCGGTTGCTTCAAATCAACCAATTTGATTTTCGTCGCGTTGCTCTTAGCAAATAGCAAGTGAAAATGGAATTCGAAGACAATTTAACAAGTGAAATTTTTGCAAAATTTATGTGAATTTTATTTATGGAACTTGCCAAATCACAACCGGCTTTTATATATTTTATTTGAGGTTTTTCTTTTCTTTTTATAATTGAGAAGATAGTGTCGCGATGCCAATGATGCAGCCTGGTCGCGCGATCTTATGAGCATCTTGCGACTGGTATTAGGACACTCTTTGTGGTAGCACTACCAACAAGCAACGCAACCGACCGAAGTTCATCGTTCATTCGCGCGATGCAACTCTAATTAGGACATAGCCTAAGGCTTTGTTTCTCTCAGCGGGAGCATGTCTGATAAACTTTATGTACCTGCAGGAGTGCCCCAAGGATCGGTGTTAGGACCCATTCTTTATAACGTTTACACGAGTGACTTTCCTATTCTACCTAACTGCGAATCGGCTATTTATGCCGACGACACAGCCATTTTTTCATCCGATGTACTTAGTCTAAGTATAGAGACTAATCTACAGTCAGCACTTGATATTTTAGAAAACTATTACAAGAAATGGAGAATTACAATCAATGCCTCGAAAACGCAGGCAATCTTTTTCATAAGAAAAAGAAAAATCTGCTTTATTCCTAGCAACAATTTAAAACTAAATGATATGGAAATAGAATGGGGAAATTCTGTAAAATACCTGGGTATACACTTAGACAAAAAGCTTACTTTTAATGAACATATACATAAAACAATAACTAAAATCAATAAAAAAATAAAAATAATGTATCCTCTAATTAATAGGAAATCTCTTCTGACCAATGACAACAAACTAATAATCTATAAAGTAATTTTCCAATCTATTTTGCTTTATGGTTGTCCAGTATGGGGACAATGTGCAAGGACACATATTCAAAAATTGCAAGTGTCTCAAAATAAGCTATTAAAAATGATGCTAGCACTTCCTTGGCACTTTTCAACATCTGAACTGCATAGCCGCACCAAAATCGATCTCGTTTCTGATAGAATATGCAAATTAAAAGAAAGATATCTTATTCGTTGTGCAATGTCTGATAACATTCTTATTGTAAACTTAACTAATTAGTGCGTTCTTAAATGTTTAGAATTGTACTAGTGCTTTTTTCTTCTATTTGTTTTCCAATTGTTTATTATCTACCTAATTTAAAATATACATCTATATATATAAATAGTTTATAATTACTTAAATTTCTTTTTTTTCCTGCTGTAATTATTATTTATTCACCTTTATGTTCCTTCTTATTTATTTATTAATTAATTTATTTATTTATTTATTTATGCACTACTCACACGTCGACTTATTTGTTTCATAGTTATTTGTTCACTTTTTTCTTTTTGCACAAATAATTTTTTGTAATTTATAACATATATAATTCTACTACAAATATAACAATTTATCTGTGATATAGAGTTAGTTAAAAAAAAAAAAAAAAATTAAAAATAAAAAAAATAAAAAAAAAATTTAATCTCATATATGAACGAAAAAAGCTAACATAGTCAAAATTAATTATATACTTCTAAGTTTTTTCTCAATTAGGAGGTTTTCATGACCTTTCCTCCTCAAAAGTATAATTTTGGACACTTTTGGAACCCTTTGGTTCCAAGTACAGAAGAGTATTTTCGTGTTACTGTCTTCAAACCTCGATTTCTATGTAATGAACTTTGGAGAAAAATTTACAAACCATGAAAATAAACTAGAAGGGTTTTCGATTATTTTCAAGGAGTCTTCATCTGAAATAGAGAAAGCAGTTAAAAAATTTAATTAATCTGTTGAGTTTTACCAAACATATTTGGCTGCCAAACCATCTTCTGTTCTTGAAGAATTAAAAACTTGGAAGAGACATTTGATCCGAAGGAATAATACTTCCTCTAAAAATTCATTAGAAGCGCTCAATAGCTGCTCCGAAGAAAACTTTCTTAAAATGTATATTTTATTCAGGATATTAGTTACACTGTCCGTTTCTACCTCAACTCCCGAAAGAACTTTCTCCTATTTAAAGATACTCTCTTTAACAAAATAGCACAAAGAAGCATGACCAACGAAGTGAGATTCTTAAAAATATGTCTCTTTTAATAAATATAAGCTTTGGATGTTTACTTATTTGCAAGATCGTTTGATTGGTTTAGCTGCTCTAGCTATTCATCGCGAAATACTTATAACAGCAGACGAGGTTATAAGTGTTTTATCTAAAAGGACAGAAAAAAAAAGGATTTTATTCTATGAAATATTTTTTAAATTAATATTATTTCACCTATCACATCAATATTTATTCTAATTCAATGAAGTCTTTTTATTTGTTTTTTTTTTTTTTTTAAATTATTAAGACTTAACAAAAATGAGCGAACTAGGTCTATCCCCCCCCCCCCCCCCCCCCATAGCGAAAAGCTATCTACGCCACTGAATCTTGGACATCTCTTTTTTATCCTTGCCACTAATGACTTAGGTTCTTGAAAATGAAATGTATGTACAGAAAGCATTTTTCTTATTGAATTATGTAAAAACTGCATCAATAAGTTCGTTCGTTCAAGCCTAACGATTGCTCTGAGGTAGCTACGATCAGTTCTCTTGAAAACCTCAGTTTACCCTTAATACCAAGATGGATGTTTTTTGAGTTATGGACTGTGATGCTTCTTTTGCGAGGCTGGGGTAGGACTCAGGGTGTCCAGGGTCTACCCAAGGAAGCTTGGTAAGACTTGGGCTTCGGCGGTCCAACTTCTCAAAATGAATGAAAACGAGGAGACGGTCGGGTAATTTTTAATTAAGTCTAAATTTATTGTTTTAACTTCTCTCAAGAATACGTTTACAATTCCTGCATTTGGTTTCACAAAGTAGTAAGTTTTAATAACTTCTTGAATAAACTTCGTTTCCGGTACTGGTCCTCGGGGTGGTTGGTCGTCTCGTGGTCGTGGTGATGATTCCCTGGGGGTTGGCTGCTACGGCCGCTGTGTCCTCTGTGCGGCACTGATGAATTCTTAACTGGCTCTGCGTTAGGCAGGGCACTCTGTCGGCGGCCGCGGATTTCGAAACTAAGGTCTGCATTGCGTGGAAGGCAGAACGATTTATCGGCGTTGGCGGACTTCGTAGGAAGTGTGTGCGTTTATTCAGGGCAAAACACTCTGCCGGCGGCGGCGGACTCTGTAGCAAAAGTCTGCGGTTGCAGGTAGTAATGAACCGATCTTCTTTTATGAAGACTAAATGGAAAGGCAAAGTCTACAAACTCGGTGCGACACACTGTAGTACTAAAACTTCCTATAGAAGAAGTGAGTCTACCAAAAAGGGGAATCCAATCGCTCGGTGAACAACACCGCAAACGAATAGATCGGCCTTACGAAGACAAAAACGGAGAGGAAAGTTTACAAACTCGGTGAACCACACCGTGACCGTAGTAATGCAACTTCCTATAGAAAGAGACTAAAATGGTCCAACAAATAAGAGAAAAAGCAATAATACGATAGAGGTATGAAAACCCGTAAATCTTTTTCCGAATTATGGTGATCAATTCACCTCTATTCATAGATTTTTCTAATACAAGCAAATGTGAGTTGTAAGTCAATGACAATATTGCATACAAAAAATCGGATGGGGATTACCAATGTATTTCCCCATAAGGAAATACATTGCTAAGGCACGTAGAAGCAAACGATATTTGGCCTTGGAATAAATTTGCATTGTGTAATTTAATTGCGTGTGGGCATTTTAGTAAAAAGAAACACGTACAGTGTTTTGATGCGGTATTTTGGAGGTGGGGTAGGAAATAAAATTGTGACGCTTCGTCACAGGACTTGCCCTCAACTCGCCTCGAAGTAGAAATAGGATTTTTCTGGGGAGCATTCAGAACACTGATGTCAAATGACACGTGTTTTTCTTCAAATGACCAGCATGTGTTGTGACTTCATGGTTAAATCTGTTTTAAGGACCGAAAACCAAGGTTTTCTGGCAACTAAACATGTCACTGCACAGCTTGTTTCTGTCAATACGGTCAGCTCATACGCAGGTTTTTCACAAGATCTCCCGTGTGCTGTAAGTATTTGTTTACGTGGAAGATTTTCAGACGTTCACATGGGCAAGGCAAGAGATGCTAGAGGAGTATTTCTCTATAAAATTGGTGTAATTGTAAGGTTTTCAATTCAATGAAAATGCTTTCTCCCGAGTAAATCATGGAGCTGGTGCATTCTCCTTTCAAGCTTATCTCCAGCTTCCTTGAAAATCTGGACTTCAAACCGTCCGCTTATTTGATTTAAGCTAACATACGAGTTTGCGACACCAACTTCTACTGATTGTCCTTTGCCCTTTATAACAGTTTTTGACTACCTGCAACATCATTTAACTGATGAGCCCATTGTTGTACCTGGACCAAGCTCATAATGGAGTTGAGGTCACTTTAACTTTTACTTTGATTTTAATCAAAACCCTCAGCTTAAAAAGCAACAAGGAACAAGTAATAAGTTTCTTTAATTATAAATAAAATAAAAATCATTTTATATTCAAAACGTTAAAATCCCCAATGGATAACAATACGCTAGCCCATATCCTTCGGCTAACACAAGAGGGACAACACAGAAGCGGAATAACTACTAAATGAATGACAATACCGCTTGGGCTTCGGATTCGCCTTAAGTTTCTGACTTCGATCGTAATCAGTCCATTCTGTCACAATGCAGGTTCATTTTCCATGTTACATTGGTTCGTGTACAAGACGGCAAGACGTGACTTTAAGCAAAAAGTTCGGTATAGTGCGGTGTTGAAGCCAAAGCCGAAGCGGGATTGTGATTCAGGCTTAATTTTTGGTGAGGTTCACACATCAGCTCTTTTGTGCAAATCTTTGAAACTCTTGCTTTTGTTGTGAGGGACGAGTGGATCTACTCAAGAAAGAAGTAAAATTTTCTCCCTTGCTCTTACAAAAAAAAAATTCCCTTAAAAATAATACAAAAACCATAAATTAACAACGCCTCATTTTATTTTTTATACTTTCCAAATGTTGAGTTATAATAATTCATTACTTTATCATAATTAGACACAAAGTATTCAAGGTATGCAACAGATGTTTCAAAAACCATATGAGGAGAATGTGACTTTTGTAGTTTCACTAACCACGGATTCCTTTCTCTCATTTCGTCAAACGATTTGATGTCCTTGAAATTGAAGCAGTTCGGATGGAACAGGAAAAAATCTTCTGGGTACATTTTTAGTATTAAATTCATCAGAATATTATGCTGTCGATCAAATTTCGGTGGTATGTAGATGTTCAAACGACAAGCCTTCTCTTTTTCTATAGCAGCTGTCGATGTAGGTTTTTCGCCAGTTGATTTTGCTTGGGTCGTAACAATCCTTTGCCAGTTCGGAGTATTGTCTTCTCTTGCGTCAAACATTTCTTCTAGTATCCTTTGATCAGTTTTAATGATTTCCATTTCATCCTCTCCATCGACACATCTTGCCTCGAGTTTCTTTAGATCAGACTTGACAATTGCAAGTTTATCTTCCAGCGTCGCTGCACTCAGTTGGAGATTCAGAGTATCCTCCTGCCTTTTATTGGATGTTTTCTCAAGATTCTTTAGATCAGATTTGATAATTTCCATTTCTTCTCCTCTATTCTCAATTGTTTCTTCTAGTTTCTTTAGATCAGCTTCAATAGTTACCATTTTTTCTTCAAAGGCCGCTGCACTCTGTCGAAATTGCTGAGTATCCTTCTGTACTTTATCACATGTTATTTTAAGCTTCTTTTGGTCAGTTTTGATAGTTTCCAAAGCTTTCAGAGACGCTACACTTCTCCGAAAAGTCTGCAGGTCTTCCTCTCTATCGTCACATATTCCTTCAAGTTTCCATAGCTCGGCACTAATGTTTTTGATTTCTTCCTTGGTCGCTGCACTCTGTCGAAATTGCTGAGTATCCTTCTGCATTTTATCGCACGTTTGCTCTTGTTTATTTAAATTAGTTTTAATATCTTGAATCTCTTTCTGCATTGTCAACTGATTTTCAAGGATTTTCTGTAAGAAAAGAACGTTGTCAGTTTTGTCTTCGTGCCATAAACTCTTGTTCATTGGTTTCATGTTAGAATTAGTTTTCGCGTTCTTTCCTTGCACCAGTTCTTCAATTGTTGCGGAAATTGAGTAGTTTTCCATCGAGTCCACACCCGTCACTTCATCCCTTACGTTGCTGTTTTTAAGAACCTCGACTTTGTCCTCCGTAGTCTCGCTTTTGCCTTCTTGTTGCTGAACAGTGTTAAGCGTCTCAAAACAAATTTCTTTTAGACCAAGAACTTCTTTGTAAAGAAGTTTGATGGTTGTTGAACAATTACAGTTGTATGCCATGTTTTGTTTGTTCCAAATCGAGCCAGAAATGAGTATGTGGGAACTGCAACTTACGAAACTTCAAAGAAATCTTTCCTTAGTTAAAAAATGACACATGCGACTTTCTGAGAAGCTCAGATAATTCTGTTTTAAGAAAATACGAAGTACTTCCCTCTTATAAGCTTCTTTTCTACATATCTAAACGCATGCGCTAATTACCTGTGCCCAGTAATAAAACATTTCCACAGAACTAGTCACGTAACCCAAACAGTGATAAAGTAATCAGCGGTAACCCTTCTAACGACTTACGTATTTTCAATATAAGGGCTCTATGCATCTGCGATGATCTTTCTACCTCCTTTCAGCCGGGTAATAAAGGACATAGGCGGATGTTGCAGCTTTGTGTAGGCGGCTGTTTTAGAAGAATGAAGTTTGAAGGAAAGAGCGTAATATATTTTTAAATACTTTTTATTGCGAATACATTTTTCAAGAAAAAATGTATGTGTCGTGAATATTTATATGAAATATTGATGAATTCAACTTGAACAAAATGCCGCTTTTTGCCGGAAAGGCCAACCCAGACCAAAAAAGAAAAAGGAGTTTCACAGTAGTGGTTTGCAAGCGTCCTTTTTAATGACGTGTTATAAACGATTTATGATGTGATGGAGACAAATGAGGCAAATGAGTTACATTTATGTAATCAAAACAACTCTACAAATGAAAACCGGTGACTTTGAATAAATGATTAAAAAAAATAAATACGGTGGCGCAAAAAGGTTTTGTGGAAACTTCGGGCCTAAGACATTTCAAGGACCTACGTTTATACGCTCATTCCGAAAGACTAATTGAGAAAGCGCTTTTCATGGAAGTATATTAGTTACTTTCGAGGGAATTGCCAATTATTCGACGTTTCCTTAAACAATTTTATTCTTCTCCAATCACTCTTCGCCTGCCGAAGCATGCATCACGTTAAAAATCTTTGATTCACTTTACCTTTATTCACTTAATTTCTATTCTCAGTTTGCATAGATTTATTTTTATTATACATCAATGCATACCTGTGTCCTTAACTAGCAAAAGGTACGGAGCAAACACCACAGAAGAGTTAATCCTTCAAATTAAAAAAAGTCATTACTGAGGTAAGTTTTATTGCCCCCAGAATTGCATCTGTTAATTACCACGATGAATTCCGTGGAAAAACCTTTAAAGTCATGGCGGCTCAACACTCAACTAAAGCATGCGATGAGATGAACCCAAAAAAGTATAAGAGACAAGCAATTTGCAAATTTTAACGACAGAATAACTCGAACGCCGGAGAAGTACGAACTTGTTTTGGAAATACTTGTCTGTGATTTAAGATCATAGGTGCAGTTATCAAGAAATCGCTTTTATATAAAATTAAATTAAATAAAACACGAACATGGCTGGCAATGGTACGAACATGGTGTGTCAGTGCAACTGCTCAACAACTATAAAACTACTTTACAAAGAAATTTTCAGTTTGAAAGAAATTTCCTTTGAATTTCTTGTAAACCAACTGAAGCATAAAGAAGAAAGAGAGACTATGGAAAACACTGTGGAGGAACTCAACAACGCCCTTAGAAAGAAAGTCATAGATGATGGCTTAATGGAAAACTACTCAACGAAAGTCAAGGAAACAGCAGCTGAAGAACAATTAAAGGACGAGGATACGAAAATAACAACTGATGAAAAATCCTCTGACAAGAACCTCTTTCATGACAATAAGCTTGATAATATTCTTCTCTTGCAGAAGATTCTTGAAAATCAGTTGACAATGCAGAAAGAGATTCAGGATAATAGAACGGATATAAGGAAACTAGAGGAAGCCTTTGACAAAAAACAGGGGGATATTGAGTCCCCTAGGAATCTGGCAGCTGATCTATTAGAACTAAAGGAAACATGTGACAGAAGAGAGGAATATTCCCAAACTTTTCGTAAGAATTTAGCAACTTTGAAAGAGACTGAAGATATTAAAACTGATCTAACAAAACTAAAGGAAACATTTGAGAGAAGTGAGAAGGACTGCCGAACTATATCAAACTTGAAAAATATTGAGACTGATCTAAAGATACTACAGGAAACATGTGAGAGAAGAGAGAAAGATTTTCAAACTTTTCGTAAGAATTTAGCAATTCAAATTTTTAACGAGAATGAAGATATTATAACTGATCTAACAAAACTAAAGGAAACATTTGAGAGGAGTGAGAAGGATTGCCAAACTTTTCGCACTAGTGTAACAAACTTGAAAAATATTGAAACTGATCTAAAAAAAAAAAAAAAAAAAAAAAAAAAAAAAAAAAAAAAAAAAAAAAAAAAAAAAAAATAATAATAGAGCAGATCTCAGGACATGTGACCAAAAACATGAAGATACAGTGGCGAAGCGTCCATATAAGTCGATTATTTCCGACTTACCTTTTGAAATTCACATCCGAAACATCTTAGACTTCTGGCAACATGAATCAAACTTAATCATACACAACATTTTTTTAACAACTACCACTCTGCTTTCCGTTTTATTCTACACACATGTTGGCTCTTCAATTCACTCCATAAACAAACACAAAACTTTAGCAACATACAAGGTAACCCCAAATATTACGTCTTATAAAACTTGTTGCTGGATAGAACAAATTTGTGTTCTCTCCTCTTTTTTCTTTTACCAAAAAATATGACGGTAGAACATCGTCTTATTTTCTTCCATAAGAAAGCATGTATTGAACAGAGAAGAGCCTAGCGCTAGGCACCTCTCTGTTCAATACATGCTTTTTATGGAAGAAAATAACCCGGTGTTCTAGCGTCATATTTTTTGGTAAATCTGTTGTTTGTTATCTCGTTGTGCTCTGAGCACGTGAATATAGCGCCGGCGCAGTAGCCCAGTACTCATTTGCAGCATTGCTTCTGCACACTTCGGTGTTTGCATGATATTGGTTTTATAAAAGAAAAAAACGCTTTCCTTCGTATTTCTTCCCATGGACACATGCTTATAAACAAAAATGTATATGGCAGGCAGTGTTACCGCGGGCTCAAATTTTGACGAGTCCCAGTGGCTGAAAAAATGAGTCCTTTTGAAAAAAAATGAGTCCCTTCTGTTTTTTTTTTAAGTTCATTTTAATAATACAAAAAACCTATATATTTACATATATAGTAAGTAGACATAAATAATAAAAATAAAATAAATTAAATTCATAAAAAAAAACAAAAAATACAATTCACATTGTGCTTACAAAAATATCACAATAAATATACAGAGGAGAAACCATATGCGTGAAAATACACAGCTGATTCTGATTAATGAATGTGTGCGACTGTGCGGGTCAAAAATTAAAATTAAATACAGCACACGGATGTAAGCAAGAATATAAGAAAAATATAAAAAAGATGACAAAGACAATTGACAAAGAAAATATTGTTTTTGCTTTCACTCAAACAAAGCGCCCCTATGAGTGAATCAAAGAAAATGTTTGAATGCTGACACAGCGTTCAGGTGTTCAGGAGTGAAATAAAAGCTACGTTTACACTATGCATTCTTCTCAAAATTAGTTTTGTCTACAAAATTTAACAAAGCTTTTGAAAATATTAATTAACGTTGACTTCAGAGTAAAGATGAATGATTTGTATAGAGGTAACTTGGATTCGTAAAAAAATGAGCCAAATCTAAATTTTGTGAGTCCCCGAGCCAAGTTAAAAAAAATGAGTCCCTTTTGGCACTATAGTGTCCCCGCGGTAACACTGATGGCAGGTTTGCAGGTTGAAGTAGGTCTCTGCTTGAAGAACAACAAAATAACACGCTGGTCTCCGACTTATTTCATGAATTTGTATGTGTCTCTGCACTGGACTGTTGTGTCAAATGTTGCCAATTTGATAACAAATATGAGTGGATATTAGATCTCATAGCATAAAGCATATTTTTGGCAGAAAATGCGAAAAATAATTGGAATTACTCTAAAGTGGCACAACTGGCCTAAATGAATTCAGTTCCCAATGAGCCGTATTTTATTCGAAAAATGCAGTTTACTAGTAGAACGCAGTGCAATACTTATTTAAATTGATTAAGTGCTTTTCGTGCTTTTTTTAAATATTACAAATTTAGGCTTTAAAAATTGAAAAGTGCAAAAAGCCTGAAAAGTTTTCCGATAGTAAGTTTCAGTGGTTTGACTATGGCCTTAATATCTGTTGACTGTTACTTAACTGATTTTCACTTAGAGGAAACAAATAGTTTTAATTAGCTTAGTTTTATGCTGGTTAGTTTGAAATACTTGACTTTTTGGCTTAGTGCGAAGACAAATATTGCACAAAAAAAATTTTAAGTAAACTTTTTTTTGTTGGTGACTATGTTTCTTTCGAGTTACCTTTTGTAATTATTCACCCCTCGCCACTGGAAGATACGCACATTTTCAGTACCACAATTGATGAAAAACTACTGAACAATGTGCCAAAAACAAGGACCACATATACATACCGCCGGATTGGGACCATGAGCAAACTCAATTGGTTTATTCAATACTCAAAGCATATCCGGAAGATAGATGACACCTGTCGTCTCTGTCTTGAAGACATAGAAACAGCTGAACACATTTTATGTGAATGCCCTGCCGTAGCTAGATCCAGGCTTAAAATATTCAATAAAGGGTTCCCCTGTCCCCTTGATATCAGAAACACCTCTTCCTCGAAGATTCTTAGGTTCTTACATGACCTCAGCTTCGAATGAACAAACCTTTACACTTCGTGTAATTAAACCTAAGGGAACAGCACAAAAGACCTTTCAGGTCGACGTGCTTGTAAAGGTAATTTTCACCTTCACCCTACAAGTTAAAAAAAAAAAAAAAAAAAAAAATATCCGCAAGATTTTTTCGTTTTCTATCCAGACTGCTTAAATTTCAGGATTATAAAAGAGCCCTCGGATGTGCTGCGTGTAAACTCGTGGTTGTTAAAACTTAAATTAAGTTTTCTTAAATTGTATACTTCCACTATTAAGGGATATTTGGTATTCTTGCTTGAACATCGTGACAGTGTAGTGGATTTTTATAAACGATCCGCAAGGATAAAATAAATATATATATATAATAAATCATAAAAAGAAGTAATTGATCGTGCCCCTTCCTGTTACCACATTGAAATAAAAATTTATTTGAAAAACAAATGAAACAACGACTTTTTTTACTTTGACATCGGATTTTTCAAACTCGGTGAAGATATAGAAGAAGGCTAATGATTTTATCACCTTCACCTCGTTTAGGTTGTTGCGGCAAGTTTTACCACAAGATGTTAGACCTTTAACTTTTTGTCTTTTTAGCTATCTCTTCGCTGCGGCTTCAAAATGCTGGCAGGGTAGAAAACAAACCTAGTCCATCAGCTAGTAGTGTACTTCTAGACATCTTGGAACAGCAAACCAGCTTGCCAACTCACTTGCGTGAGTCAGTGGAAGGCTAGATATTCAAGCAGTAGGGATGGTAAAAAACAAGAAAGCCTTCCCTCAATAAGAGCAGCAGCAGGTGCTGACAATATAACTAATAACACTAGTTATGTTTAATGAGCTCCTCTAGATCGATCTAGAGCAGAAAAAACTAGCTTTTAGGTGTTTAATGACAATTTTTCTGCTCCTAGCAAAAATTTTTTGTGTTTAATGACCTGATGCTCTCGATCACTTTATAGCAGCATTTTCTGCACTTGCTTTTGAGTCAGAGCAGATTCGAGCAAAGTGTCAAAGTCAGCTGTTGACGTTTGCTTCAAAGATTTTGGTTTATATTCTGCGTTTTCAATCTATTTGAAATTAAATCGCATGTTAGCTTATATCGCTTTCCTTTTTTTTATAATTAACGCGCACATCAAGGGGTTGACCACCCTTATAATGTCATAGAACACAGTGCGAGCATTTAGGAAAATAGGAGAGGATTTGAAAGGTCACACCGATGCACGTTGCTTTTGAATTTTTTGAATCGTAATGTAGGAGAAAAACGTGGTCAGGTAGAGCATTCTACATTCGGGTGGTGCGACTAAAATAAGAATCTCTATACTTATAATAAGTTGGACTCAAGGTAAAACTGGCGAGGCGGGTGTTGCGGCTAAATTGTTAAGGGGGAGGAATGCAACTGGCTATTTCATTAGAGCACTGTTTGTGAAAAAAGCGATAGAAGAGAGTGAGGCCGGGAACGTTTCGACGATATTCAAGAGAATCAATCGATTCTACGGTTGAACTATCACCTATCAATTTTAAGGCCCTATTTTGTACCCTATCAAAAAGGCGCAGAGATGTTTGAGAAGCTACTGACCAGATATATAAGGGGCGTTAGTGCAATTGGACGGGGAAAAAGATTCGCCTTTTTTAGGGACCGTCAGGACGAAAGCAGTTTTCCATCTGCTCGGGAAAATCCAAGCAGAATAGGAAAGATGGAAAAGTTGACGCAGTGGTTTTGCCAGCGTAGAAGAACACCTCTTCAGAATAACGCGGGATACCATCTGGACCAGCGGATTTATGTACAATGAGATCTTTGAGGACTCTTGCAACCGAGCGAGTTCGAAAAAAATATCTTATTCATCACAGAATTTGCAGACTCGAGCTCAGGTGGAGCCAATATGCTATGAGGAAGTGTCGAGTTGGCAGCAAATTGAGCTGCTAGCAAATTACCTTTATCGATGGAGCTGGCATACGGAGAGTCATTGAAAACGAGCGTTGGAACCGATGACTTGGTCGAGTTCTTAATGATCTTGACAAAAGACCAAAAGTTTTTGATTCCTTTTGAACACGACAGTATTTTTTGCCTTACTTTTTGGTCATGTAAATACTTAGCCTTTTGTATTTGAGCATTACAGATATTTCTGGCGCGTTTGAACAAAATTCGGTTTTCACAGTAGGGTTATCTTTAAATTTTCGAAAACAACTTTCTCGATCCCAAATCGCCTCTTTAAAGCTTAAATCAAATCACGAATTCTCTTTGGGGATGATACTTTTTGTTCTGTGAGGAACTAACTAACTACTAACCACTAACACTAGCATCAATGATGAAGAGCGTAAGTAAGTGTGTAGAAATGAGCTTGCTCTAAGTTCAGTACCGCTTAAGGAACTGTACTGCTTTGGAAAAATCAGTGCAAATGCAGTCGAGCTCATGCCCATTTTCAAGGGCATTGGAACATTTGTGAAGAAAAGAAAGAAGGTTTGTTACCGTTGATCTTTTCTGCATAAAGCCATGCTGCTGGCTACAAGTAATATTTTTTGTAAAAAATGAGAGGCTATCACAAACAATTTGCTCAAAGAGTTTACGGATGTAAGGTTTGGTTGGGTTAAAGATTTGGAATATTTTCCTTTTCTTCCTGGTATATGCAGCTTAAACAAAAATCGTTCGATGCAATAATTAGATTGCGGCATGTCTATTGTCTACCTATAAGGCAGTGTCCGGTTATGACACCAGTTACGGAGCTAAAGAGCAGTCTGCTTAAGGTAAACAAACTTTTGGTAGGTACGTTTTAAATCTAGCATTGTCCAAATCTTTTCGGTAGCAAATCGTGGTATTTGTCCATCTTTTATTCGTTATTTTTATAGCTCTTTGCTTCAGAATAAGTTTACACGTAGCAATAGGCATGCCAATTGTAGTTTTGCTTGGTGACAGTGGCATGAGGGTTCCTTTTCTGGCGAGGGTTCCTCTACAATCTACATGTCTCTATGGCCCGGCACCAAAAAACTGTTCCGTCATCTCCATAAGAGACGATCAACAGTCGCGGGTGGTTATAGAGTTTGCAGAAACATTACCAAGTGATTTAAGTGCTGCTGGACTATCCGAGAAAATACAGATATTTGTTGAAGATATCACCTTTTCTCTGAGCCATGATAGAACCTCTTTGATCGCCAGGATTTCCGTTTGGAACACGCTACAATGGTCAAGGAGTCTAAGGGAAAGACTAGTATTTAGTTTTTTTTTGAGTACATACCGCCTCCTACTTCGTCCTTAGTTTTCGAGCTGTCCGTGTAAAAATGAATTAAATAATTTTCTAGGAAATCCGTATCGTCCCACACGCTTCTTTGTGGAATGGTGACTTGGAAGTTCTTATTGAAATTAACTTGTGGAGTGGTGTAGTCGGAGTGACTTGGTATTGATCCGAATAAGTTCTGAATGGTAGAGTGACCAATTGAGTTATTGGTCCATTGGGAGGTGGCTATGAGACGAAATGCCGTGTTCGCCGCCAATTGTTTACTGTAAATGTCAAGGGGTAAGAGATGTAGGGGAAGGCGGGGCATATCGGGCCCCCGGGGTATAATGGGCCCCCCTTGTATTTCCTGATTGAGTAAAGTGGCAGCTCCGATTTTGCCTCTATCTTTTTCAAATTATCAGTGGCAATACGGGGGAACCCTCTTTTTAAGTGAAAATGACATCTGGGGTTCGTTGAGAAAAAAAAAGCTTTTTTTGGTCATTTGATGTTATTATCAAGTGAAGTAAAGTGCATGTTTTTATACGTGGAGTGAATTTTAAATTCAATTCTTCTCTTTTAATATCAAAGTAAGTTTGTTTATTTTGTATTAATGTAATTATTTCATCTTATTAAGTTAACAGAACAACAATCTACATTTGTATTTAAAAGATTACACATGGGGCATAATGGGCGAGGCATAATGGGCATGGGTGCCCATTATGCCCCATTTATATGTTATTTTCTGTTTCTATTTTTTATGTTTTCTGTTAAACAACACACTTTTTTAGATGGTTCGCAATTACAAAAGAAAAACTAATCATCAACAATGGGACAAAGACAATTTACGGCGAGCTGTTGAAGCTGTAAGAACAAAGAAAATGAGCTGTAAGACTGCTTCTGTTAATTATGAAATTCCCCGGAGCACATTGCAACGATTTTTAAAAAAAGCCGAATTAAACCCCGGAGTTCCACTTGTAATAGAAAAACCTGGCGCTTTCAAACCCGTATTCTCGGTGTCACAGGAACAAGAATTAAGCAATTATCTCAAGGATATGGAAGGTCGTTTGTTTGGGTTCTCTATGAAAGAATTTCGACAACTTGCATTTGAACTGGCAGAAAAAAATAAAATAGCAAACAACTTCGACATTGAGACACGAATGGCTGGAAAAGATTGGGCTGATAATTTCTTGAAACGAAACCAAACAATTACATTGAGAAAGCCAGAAGCAACGTCTGCAGCTCGAGCAATGGGTTTTAACCGTGTTGCTGTCACGAATTTTTTCCAGCTGCTGGAGGGATGCATAAAAAAACACGGATTTTCATCTGATAGAATATTTAATGTAGATGAGACAGGGATCACAACGGTCGCCAAGAGTCTGGGAAAAGTTTTGGCGACAAAAGGACGGAAACAAGTAGGATCTTTGTCGTCCTCAGAACGAGGACAGCTTCTTACGGTGGAGATATGCATGAGCGCTGACGGTTCGTACATGCCACCAATGTTTATTTTCCCTCGTAAGAGGATGAAAGTGGAGTTGATGGATGGAGCACCACCTAATTCATGGGCTGAGTGCAATCAGAATGGATGGATCACGAAGGACTTGTTTTGGAAGTGGCTTAAAAAGTTTGTTGAGTGGTCACGAGCAACGAAAGAGCGACCCGTTTTGTTGCTCCTAGATGGACATGCAAGCCACTTTAAAAGCATAGAAGTTATTGACACAGCAAGGGATAATGGTGTGGTTATGCTCTGCTTCCCGCCACATTGCACACATCGGCTGCAACCTTTGGATGTAAGCTTTATGAAGCCCTTGAGCTCGTATTACGGCGATGAAGTAAAAAAATGGTTAAGACAACATCCTGGAAGGACAATAACTCATTATCAAGTTGGGCAATTGCTTGGCAGAGCATATTTAAAAGCGGCAACAATGTCAGTAGCTATAAACGGTTTCAAAAAAACTGGAATATGGCCTTATAATCCGGATGTTTTCGAAGATTATGACTTTTTACCATGTGAAACAACAAACATGCCGAATGAAGATGAAACAGCTTTAGTTGATCTTATTTCAGAACCACAAGCAGATGCAAGTCTATCCGTTCCAAGCGATCCGTTGATCTTGCCTGTGGAAAAGAATAATTCACCCACTGTTTCAGACCAGAATTCAAGATCCATGGATGCTCAACCTTCGACATCTTCATTTAAAAACTATTCACCATCTCAAATCATTGCCATTCCGAAAGCACCAGGAAAGAAAAGAGTTTCTAAACGCAGAGGAAAAACGGCTGTAATAACCGAATCGCCATACAAGGCTCAACTTGAGGCTGAAACTCCAAAGCTCAATCCTGGCGCAAAGAAAGGAGAAAAGCTCGCTGCAAAAATTAAAAAGAAGAGAAAAATAGAATTTTCGGAAAGCGAAGAAGATGAAGAATGCCTTTATTGTGGGCATTTATATTCCGAATCAACAGAAGGATGGGTGTCTTGCAGAGCCTGCGGTAAGTGGGCCCATTGCTCTTGCGCTGGCGAGGAGGATGGAGATGATGAATCAAGCCACGTTTGCACACGTTGTACACAACACTAATTGAATGTCCACCGTTCCTTACCTTTGCCCATTATGCCCCAGACACGGGGCAAAATGGGTTTATCAAGCACCTATTTAAGATTATTACAAATTGAAGAATTTTTAAGTTTATTTATTTTATATCTCTTTAATTAATGTATTTAAAGTTCCTTTAATGAATTAAATTGTTTTGAACGTTATGAACATGTTTTTGATATTTAAATTATCAAAAAAACCTTAAAGGGCCCGTTATGCCCCGCCTTCCCCTAGTAGTATTTCCAATGCAGGCGAAGGTGTTGAGCAAAGAGCTCCGTTCACACATATACTGGCTGTTTTTTCCAGGGCTGTCCACCATACTGCTACCCTATATGTAAATATCGGTCTTACGACAGCTGTGTGGTGATCTGTGGAAAAATCCCCCATTTGCTTCCAATGGTTTATTTGCAAGAGAAAAGAGCATAGGTGGATATCCTGATTCTCTCTTGTATATTTGATTTCCAGTTAAGCTTTTTATCAAGGATAAAACCCAGATATTTCGCTTCGTCTGAAAAAGTTTGTGGAACTCCACTTATGAATGGAGTGTTTATTTGTGGAACTTTGTATTTCCTTGTGAAGAGGAAAAGTTCTGTTTTGTGTGGATTTACACCTGGTTCACACTTTTTTGTCTATTAAAGAAGTATATTGAGGTCAGTTTGCATAATTTCCGTAAGGATTCGAGCATGTTTGCCTGATACCGCGATGGCTGCATTATCAGCGTATGCAATTACTTTGACTCCCTAAGCTTTCAGGTCCATAAGCAGTTCCAAAGAAGTGGGGAGGAACTCCACCTTGCGGTGCTCCTCTACTGACAGTTCTTTTAGTAGAGAAGACACCTGTGGTTGAATTGATAACTCTGGTATTAAGCATGAAAGTAATCAATCCGACCAGTGAGCTGTCTATTTTAAGATCTATCAATGCCGTTGTAATTGCCGAGTTACTGACGTTTTTTAAAGGCTCCCTCGATATCGAGGAATGCAACTAGAGAGTACTTTTTGTGATGAAGGGAGTATTCAAAAGTACGTACCTGTGAATGTAAGGCAGCACCTACTGATTTCCAAATTCCAATTGCAGTAGGCAGGCATGTTGTGATTTGGAGAGAAGGATCGGTTCTATAACGACTCTCAAATGGATACCAATCAATCGTTCCAGTGTTTAAAGAATGAATGATGATAAACTAATCGGTCTGAAGTCTTTAGGGTTAACCTTGGAGCATTAACCTGCTTTGGGTATGGATACAACATTGTCTTCCCTCCTCTTCAAACGAATATAGTCCAAGAGAGTTTGTAGTTTTTATTATTATATATTATTATTATTTTTCTTTAGTTTTTTTTCATAAAAAAGAGTTTACAATGGTTAATACTAAGAATACGGACATAGCTTTTCTTTTTTTTTTGGCGGGAATGACATTTTAAATAAATTTTAATAAAGAAAAAAATAAAGGGCAAAATAAAAAATATTATTACATTAATCAAAATTAAAATCGAAAAGCGAAAATTAATGAAAAAGCGAGTTTAACATTATTATTATTTTTTTTTTATTGCTATTTTATTACTATTTTTTAACAATTTAGATGATTTGCAACGTTAAAGAATTACAATTTAAGAGTGCTTTGAAACACATATGGTGGTAATTTTAAATTATTTGAAACATAAAAGCAATAATAGGCATTGAGGTTAACTTTCAAAAGCTATTACGATATGTTAAAGAATGTTTGCAGTAACTATACAAAAGAGGCCAACCCCGAGCACCATTTAATATTTCGTAGACTATTAACGGACAAAAAACTTTCTTGGAAATACAACCGTCGCGTCGTATCTCTTGCAAAATATGGCACACTGCGATAAAATGGCAAATATCGTCTAACTCCCTTCTACTACACAGATTACAAATTTGCTGCAGATCGACTTTATGGAAGTTGAGAATTTCGACCATTGCTTTGAATATTATGCTTAATTTAAACGAAGAGTTCTTCAGATTAAAATAGCTATCTTCGGTAAGTATTCGATGGTTGAGGTTCCTGTAAATAGTTCAGGAAGTTGACGATGATGCCATGGTTAAGTGTTCGTCATATGTCTTGTCATCAATTTTTGAAATAATTGTCGCAAAAATATTAGGCCACTCATAGAAATTGCTTTCAGATAACGACAACGAGAGATCGTGGGATAAGGCCAGCTGGTTCCATTCTCTGAAAGGGAATGCATTTGTTCGTATTTGTCTTGCTATTATCAATTTATGACGACTTGTATTACTTCTTCTCATCACTCTCGAACAGTAGTAGAGCTTGCTTTCAGGCTCCTTATGAAGATTGGTGGTAGGCCAGACTCTACGTGTATGGCATAGGTCGGTGTGGAATTTGGCAACCTAAAAATACGCTTGAAAATCATTCTTTGAACTGCCTCAAATTCTTCAAAGGGAATGACTCCAAATGCCTGTGTACCATAGCACATACAGGTGTTAACTGTAGCATTGAATACTTTAAATTTGGATGAGTGGTCAATATTTTGACTAGCGAAAAATTTTGGCCACATCAGATTAAGTGCCAACTTAGCTTCACTACTTTTTTCCTTAGCATGTTTTCCAAAATTCAGATTATACGTTAAAAGTACTCCCAAATACTTAAATTCAAGTACTGTATTGATTTGTTCGTTACCAAGTCGCCAAGCTTCTTCAGGAAGTCTTCTACTCTTTCGGCTCTCAAAAACCATAGCCTTCGTTTTTTGCGCGTTAATGTGAAGACCCCATGTAACACAATATGCCAGCAGTTTATTGATTTGTAGTTGAAGCGAAAATGGGTTGTCCGCCACCAGAACTAAGTCATCGGCATAAATTAAGACCTTGATGAGAGTTCCTGCAAAAAGTACACCGCCAGGAAGAATAGAAGAGATATCGTCAATGAATAGAGCAAACAACAGATGGCTCAAAATGCATCTATCTGCGGGACACCTGCAGTGGTGGCAAACCACTCGGATAACTTGTATCCGTCCCATACTGCTGCACTTGATGATGTTAGAAATTTGAAGTAAAGCATAGAAATTTTTGAGACACTCCAATAGTTGACAATTTGTAGAATAACGCCTGTCTATTTACTGTGTCGAATGCTGCTTTAAAATCCACAAAACAGACATACAGTTTTTTATTTTACTCAATGTATGGTTCTTAATAATGCTTATCAATGCAAAAATGTGATCCATTGTAGAATATGCAGAGCAGAATCCGGCTTGAAACATGCTGAGTCTGTTGGTCCTTTCAACCCATGTGGAGAGTCTTCCATCTTTCTTTTCACCCGTTTTATAAGTCGGAGTGATGAAGGACTTATTTTGGGTAGATACGTAAAGTAATTTTCATCGATTACTGCGGTCGTATCACAAAAAGAGCTGCGAAAATGATTTGCGAAGGCATTGAAAATATCGTTAGTATTCTTCTTTCCAAGTTGTTGGCTGGCGAAAAGCACTAGAACTCTTTTGCAACTTCGAAGTGCTCGCCATCTGATATCGGCACCGTCCTCCTCACACGAAGGAGCTCCTTGACGTCTCCATCTATTACTGTGGTGCCCCAGCTGAATAATGAACCAAGAACTAGCACCCCATTGACATAAGACTTACTTGCTAAATAAACGGTACCTCAAATTCGCCTGTACCAGTTCTTCTATATAATAATGAATGAAAGCTTTCAGAGCAGAAAACCACTAAGACCATTCCCTTCCAAATATTCTACATTGGGGTAAGAAACCACGAGTATCAGTCGGAGTACAGAACCGAATACCCTTTTCAAGTTGAAAGCCCAGGTGCTCCATCAACCTGGTTGCGATACCATCTAAAGTCTAAACCAATCAACATAAGCAGTCTGACCATAATGTAATGTACGCAGCAATAGTGTCCTAGAGGATTTCTTTGCGATCCAATAATTCACATTCAATAAAACAATTCAATTTGCAAATAGGTTTTTATTTTAAAATTAAGACAGGGTCTTACAAAAGAATGAAACAAAACACGTTTTTCTTTGAGCTTTGCAAATTATTTTCCTTAACTTCCTCGAAGATTAAGTAGATGATGCATCAAACGTTGGAAAGGTTTTGGGCTGGAACAGAAATTATTCTTCATTGGGCAGCTTGCCCCAGTAATGATTCAATTTGAGCATCCTTGTAGACCTCATATACTTTTTTATGCTTCGTCATTATTTCAACGTAGTGTTTCAGAAAAATTTCTAAATATTGGTAAATTGTCTCCACGGAAGAAGAAGTTTCAGGGTCCAATTGATATAGCCAAATGTATTTTTCAAAATAATTGGTAGCTTTTTGAACGTCCCTTAGGTTAAGGCAATTTGGATTGAATAAAAAGAAATCTTCCGGATAGACTTTCAGTATTGCATCTACTAACGCAATGGAACCCGCACCCACGTTCGGTCCAATGAACTTGTTCCCACCACTGGCTTTTTTTTCCACTTCCTTATCTTTTGCTGTAACCTAGAGTTTTGCTGTCACATCAGTAATTTCTTGATCGATTGGTTCCCGTTGTGCTGTCAGATGTGTCCTCTGATTATCTTTCTGTTTATCGTCAGACTTTTCTTCTAATTTCCTCAGATCAGTTTTGATTTCCTGAATTTCTTTTTGTATCGCTGATTGATTTTCCAGAATCTTCTGCAAGAGAAGAGTGTTTTCTGTTCCTTCTTCATGTGATAAGCTGCAGCTTGTGCATTTGTCATCGCAGCTTGATGTCGTAGCTTCCTCGTTCAACTGAAATATTCCTTCCGTAGTCGCTTGAAGTGTGCATGAGTTGGAGTAGTTATGATCCGTAACTTTATTCGCAAAGCTTTTTAGAAACTCGGCTGTGTTACTCATGGCTTCTCTATCTTCTTTCGGCAGCAGAACGGTAAGGGTATTCAAGAAAATTTGTTTTAACAACCGAATTTCATCGTTAAGTTTTTGTATAGTTACAAAACAGTTACTCTTGCACACCATATTCGTTGTGTTAATTTTCAAATTTCAACAAAAAAAATAATTTTAATGAAAAATTTTCAAAATGAAGGACAAGATGAATAACCAAAACAATATCACTAACAACGTCCGCACTTTTTCGACGACCAAATTATTCTGTCATCGAACTGCTCCTTTATGAGCGATAATAGCTGAGGTAGTAGAAAGCAACTCTTACAAAGTTATTACCAATGTCCTTCTTTCCATAGAATTCGGAGTGATTTGCAATCAGATGTTAGGGTTAGTAATAAAAATACTCGCCCTAATCATTAATGACCTGGTTTCAAGGACCTCGCTCTCTTCGTTGTCTTTAATTCCAAAGAACTGATTAAGTAACTTAGACCGCTTGAAAACATTGACCATGCGAATTCAGGTAAAGCTGCGTAAGGACACAGGTATACACATGAATGTACACGCAGTCGCAGGTTACTACAAAGGCGTAGGCTATAATTGCTGAAGGATAAGCTGAAAGATATGTTTTCTACATTGTGGTTGATCTTTTCAAAATTTGGGATATATTATTATTGTCTATAATTTGCTCAATTAACTTTTCAGGGAGCTAGTGAGTAGTGTCAACGCAAAAATGTTTAGTGAGAAATATGACAGCCGATGGGGGTACCCCAGTGCATTTTAGCATTGACTCTAATCCCTTTCTGATTAGTTTTTCTTTGAAATTCACGCCGACTTCGATACTGTGACTGCCCTTATAATGTTGAAGAACACAATGTGAGTGTTTAGATTAAAAATAAATAAATAGGGTGGCTCAACAGAGCGAGGAGCCCCTGGGCCTAGCGCATTTCTCACAACCATGCCTTGTGAGGGAATGGAGGGGACCTACAATTTTCTGCCGGTTCCGAACGGCTAATCGAGAAAGCGCTTTTCATGGCGATGAATACTAACGGAGGACTTTACAATTCCTCGCTAAAGGCGATACCCGTGGAAAAACATTTTTGCCACTGCTGGGATTCGAACCTCGAACCTCTGGGTTAGCAGGTGGACATGCTAGCCATCACACCACGGGTATTTAGATTACTTTTTTAAATTACATGCATTGTAATGCGTGGGGAAAATTGAGTTAGGTTAAGCATTCAATATCCAAGTTGAGTGGCTAATAGTTCGGCCAATTAAGTAACTCGCAATAGCAAGAATTTGAACACAGCCAACATTTTCTATACAGCTTGGGTTCACGATTCGAAACAAAGTAGGTATTAAAAGTTCCAATCAATCCTCTTTGTGCTACAAAAGATATGCGGGACAAAAAAGTTTGTAGTGCCAAAGGGGGGCTGTAAGAAAGTCAGGTTGCTGTATTCTCCAGCGTTTACCAGTTGCCAAGGTCAGTCTTGCTTAAATTTCTAGGTGCGCACAATAGAGCCCAGTGCCAAGTTCATGTATAAAGGTCTGCAATTGCACTCTTTTCATGTAAAAAAGAAAGAAGTGGGGTCTTCAACCCCACACCACACATTGGCTTTACAGCTCGGTCATCAGACCTATCCTCACTTACGGTGTTAGAGTATGGTGGACTGCACTTGACAAAGTAATTTATCGAGACAATCTCAGCAAAGTTCACCGTTCAGCATGTATGAGCGTCGCCTTACTCACCACTCCTTCAGTGGCACTGAACATAAATATGTATGTCAAAGAAAGTCGTGTTAGTTACACTATTTATAGATCAAGAACGGCTGAACGGATTTGTCTGAAAATTGGTGGGATGTAGCTTAGGACAAGCAGACGGATCAGTTTACAACATCTTTATCCCGCCACAGACATAAAGTGTAAGCGGAATGCTTAAAATCAAAACAGGAAAAGTAAACTTAAAAAAAAAACCGACATTGGGCATTGACTATCGTTTCATTGACTAAAATAAACAAAAACCAGCGTGCAACAGAAACGAGATTAATGCAATGGGCTAGCTAACACTGTTCTTAAAAAAAAAAGTCCAAGCAAAGTCCAAATATCAGCAACTTTATGAGTCAGCAGAGATCTTCGCTCAACACCCTGGGTTGCTTTCGACAAACTCATATACCCTTACCCCTCGACATTCACGGTTACCGTCCTTCTGTTTCCGTGGGAATATGCGGATTAAATAAAGTACATGATACGTATACCTCCGAAATGTTTCATCTAAAATTCAAAAGAACTTTTGAAATTGGTCAAATAGATTTAAGATTCTCGTTATCGTTTTCGATCCGTCTTGCATTCGCTATGACCATAAATAAATCGCAAGGGAAATCGTTGAATATTTTTCCCATAGTCAATTGTATATGGCATGTTCAACACTCGGACTCGACTCGCCCCTGATAATAAGATAAAAAATATCGTCTATCACAAAGTGCTTCAGTGAAAAATGTAACACATGCACCAAAATAAATAGCTAATAAAGAATCATTAATACTTGAATTTTTGAATATATTTGTTATCCTAAAAAAAATTTTATTAATTATTATTATTATTATTATTATCTTTATTTTTTCATATACATATATCAGATTACAAATATTTAATATTCAAAGAATTACAAGCATGGCTTAAAAGCCGTCTGCCGATAAAAATTTAAATTAATAAAATCCAAACTCTGCTTATTTATTGCTTCTAAGGCAGGACAAAGTTCGCCGGGTCAGCTAGTATATATATAAAAGCCACTGTGGCTGTTCTAGTTTTAAGCAATTTTAAGAAAAACCAAAAAATTTGCTCCTTTTGCAATTTTTTTAGTTTTAATTTTAGTTAAAGTTTGAAAATATATATAGTATCTTTAGGCCGAAAGGCATTGGCATTAAGTTATCGAATATTTAAGAATACCCGCCTAGGGTCAGTAGCTTAAATAAGTTATTATAAAGCTAGTTTAAACATTTTCGTGCAATTTCGCGCGAAATTTGTGAACATGAGATAAAGTGAAAACCAAACAAATTCAAAAAATATAATAATAATAATATTTTGCCAAATAACATAATGCGAAATATCAAAAAGCGAAATAAATCAATGCGAGATAAGGTAAAGCGATTTAGGTAACAGCGAAACAATAAATGCGAAATGATCTTACAGCAAGATGAACGCCAAGGTAAACATTAATTTGCCAATCAAGAATTGCGAAAAAACTATATGCGAGTTTTTGATATGCGAAATAAGAAATTGCGTATTGTACTTTGCGAAGTGAACGTTTGCGAGAAAAAAACCGCGAGCTGACCCCTACCCGAAATCCAGTTTTCATATGTAAAGTTGTTGATTTTTTCGCATTCGATTTTGTCGTGCGCAGAGTCAAATATTTTGAAGCGAGAGGTAGCAAGAAAATTTAACATTTTTTAGAGCAAAACAGCAACAGATTGTAATGTCATCAAAGATTTTCGTGCCATTTGCTTACGTTTTTCTTATAGCATTTTTACCAAAACTCACATAAACAACAAAAAAGTGAAATTACGACTCGTATCAAGTACTCAATTCACACACTTTCAATATCCAAATAAAAAAAGTAATAAAAAAAAAGTAATTTTCTCATACGAGATAAGCTTCTTCGTACAACATTTCAACCTTCAATTAAACTGCGCTGATCAGTGAAAAGGAGAAAAGCAAAAACAAAACAAAAACAAATTTATGTACTCTAAAATGTTCCAGAACAGGGTTAGAGCTTAAAACAAAAAAATATGTATTTTTGGCCACTAGTCGACGATTATGTTGCTATTCCGTCAATGTGCTTCTGCCTCAGAGAATTCTCATCTCGTGAATTTTCAATCGTTGCTAAAAAAAAATTTGTCGCAAAATTTTGGAAAATAAATATGCCTTTTCTATTTCGTAAGATTTTTTGTTTGTGCTTGTAATGGGGCTTCATTTCTGACTGCACAGACACAAAACATAAAATAATAGGGAACTTCGTTCTAAAACGATTCGCCAAAATTTGCTCAGAAATGCTAATCTCTTTCAGCCGTGGTTTACCAAGGAACTAAAAAACTCTGAAGAACAAAAGAAACAAGGCTTGCAAAACCAATTCAACTACTCTTCTCCAACTGACCACAGCTGAATACGAAGTATTCAAAAGTTTCTTTTTCGAAGACACTGTTTTCAAAACGCTTTCTCAAAATCTCTACTCTAGCTACAAATGTCATCCGAATGAGGTGTTCTCTGAAAAATGATCCAAAAAGTTGTTGGTCCTTTATTAATTAAAAAAAAAAAGAAAAAAAAACAGACTACTCTGCAGTAAACACTATTTACAATAACACTTCTTTAAAAAATACTTGTGACATTTGCAAACATGTACATGTACAAAATGTACATGTGACATGTACAAATTTAGCAATTGATGCAAAATACTTTGAATACATAACTCAAGTTACTGCCAAGACAAAGAAAGGGTATTCTTCTGCTGTGGTGAATATTTATATGAAATATTGATGAATTTAACTTGAAAAGAATGACGGAGAAGCAAAGAAGGAAACCGAAACGAAAAAAATTAAAAGTAGTGGTTTGCAAGCGTCTTTTTAAATGGCTTCTCATAAACGTATTTTGACGTTGTGATTGGAGACAACCTGAAAGGCATATGAGTTATGTGATTAAAACCACTCTACAAATGAAAACCGGTGATTTTGAATAAATAAATAGATACATAAAAAGGGTAGCGCAACAAAGCTTAATGGAAACTTCGGGCCAGAGGCATTCAAGCACCTACATTTACACCTATAGTCACACAACTAAGTCATTTTTATGAAATGAGGTCTACATATCCATATGAGCTTCAACTCTGACCTTAAATAACTCAGAAACCGTTAGAGTTATCAAAAATTTATAAAAGACTTTTTTTTTAGAGCGTTAAATTTGTTATAAGAACCATCATTAGTTGACATGATCTGTTCATTATTTCCTGATGACAAAAATTTCAAATAATCAACAGAACTTTTCCCGTGTTATTTAAAACTTCCATTTAAAACTTTGGCTGTCGGGTGGGTCGGGTTAAAATTAAAATTAAGAACTATAACTTGGCACTTTTTTCCTATCACATATAACCAAGAAAGTAGTATGCCAAAACATCAGAAAATTTATTCTGATTACAAAAAAGTCGGTATCAGACGATTTGGTTTCAGCTTTCTCCATGCCAGACGCATTTTAGCTTAAGCATGTTTATCAAATTGAATGAAAAAATTTTTTTAATAGATTTAGTACCGATTTAGGACTATCGTGGAAAAAAATTCGGAAAAAACAGAAAAAAAAAATGGACCGCCCTAAAGGCAACATTTTTTTTTTATATACTATTGAATTTTTTGTTAAAGAAATGACAATTGTTACAGTGGAATTTATTTTCTTTCGTTTTTTTAACGATTTCTATTGTAAATATTTAGAACTTGAACAAATTTTGTTTTCGTTGTAATTTGTATTTAATATATGGATATGTAGACCTCATTTTATTAAAATGACTTAATTGTGTGACCATGAGTGTTTCTGTATATGCTGATTCCGTAGGACTAATTGAGAAGGCACTTTTCATGGAAGTATATTATTTTCGAAAGACTTGCCAATTCCTTTACGTTTCCTTCAACAACTTTATTCTGCTTCAATCACTGCCGAAGCACGCATCGTGTTGTAAACCCTTGATTCGCCTCAGCTTTATTCACTTAATTTGTATTCTTAGATTACATAGATTTGTGTTTATTATACATCGATACATACCGGTGTCCTAAATTAGCAAGCGGAGCGAACACCGCACAAGAGTTAATCCTTCAAATAAAAAAAAATCATTACTGAGGTAAGTTTTATTGCCCCCAGAATAGCATCTGTTAATTACGATGATGGATTCCGTGGAAAAACCTTTTGGCTCAGCTTGATGAAATGAACCCAAAAAAAGTATAATAGGCAAGCAATTTGCAAATGTTAACGACAGAATAACTTGAACGCCAAAGAAGTACGAACGTGTTTTGGAAATACTTCTCTGTTATTTAAGAGCTTAGATTGAGTTATAAAGGACTCGTTTTTAAATTAAATAAAATAAAATTCACGAAAATGGTGTGTCAGTGCAGCTGCTCAACAACCATAAAACTGCTTTACAAAGAAATTCTCAGCTTGAAAGAAATGACCTTTGAATGTTTTGTAAACCAACTGAAACTTAAAGAAGAAAAAGAGACTATGGAAAACACTGTGGAGGAACCCAACACTGCCCCTAGAAAGAAATTCACAGATGATGATGGCTTAATGGGAAACAACTCAACGAAAAACAAAGAAACAGCCGCTGGAGAACAATTAAAGGACGAGGATACGAAAATAACCACTGATGAAAAATCCTCTAACAAGAACCTCTTTCACGACGATAAGCTTCATAATGTTCTTCTCTTGCAGAAGATTCTTGAAAATCAGGTGACAATGCAGAAAGAGATTCAGGATATCAAAACTGATGTAAGGAAACTAGAGGAGGCGTATGAAAAAAGGCAGGAGGATATTGAGTCCTCTGGAAAGAGTGGCGTGAATCTGGCAGCTGATCTATTAGAACTAAAGGAAACATGTGACAGAAGAGAGAAAGATTCCCAAACTTTTCGCAAGAATTTAGCCACTTTGAAAGAGACTGAAGATATTAAAGCTGATGTAACAAATCTAAAGGAAACATTTGAGAGGAGTGAGAAGGATTGCCAAACTTTGCGCACTAGTGTAACAAACTTGAAAAATATTCAGACTGATCTAAAGGTACTAAAGGAAACATGTGACGGAAGAGAGAAAGATTTTAAAAATATTGAAGCAGATCTCAGGAAAACAGAGGATACATGTGACAAAAGACAGGAAGATATTCAAACTCTGCGAAAGATTTCGACAACAATTGAGGAAAAACTTACTGAACAATCTGCATCAACAGTTGCTGCCAAAAACATCGGCAACACATATATACCGCCGGATTGGGATCATGAGAAAAAGAAATTGGTTGATTCAATACTCGAAGCATATCCGGAAGATTTTTTCGTTTTCTATCCAGACTGCTTAAATTTCAGGATTATAAACAACGTCCAGGATGTGCTGAAAGTAAACTCGTGGTTGTGGCGAGTTCATGGGAATCTTATTTATGGTACTTCTTTACGGTTATATTTGAAATTCTTGATTTGTAATCATGCCACGATAATGGAACTTTATAAAAATGAAAAAAAATTACTTACATTTACAGGTAAAACGAACACAAACAGAAAAGCTACATGAATGTTTTTCATACCGAAATTGAATATGAGTCCATCAATAATACCTTCACTAATACGTGTATTAAAAGATGTACCATTGAAGTAATCGTGATCACATTAAAATAAATTTACAAAATTAATTTACAAAACAAACCGAGTAAAAAGTTATTGCTGACATTATAACACTTATACAATAAGGTAGGCTTTCCATCTGGAACGAGCTGTCAACGTCTTTGACAAAATCATTACCCGTACATTGAATTCGACGTACATTGAATTTGACGCCATTCAAAATAAACGACCAAGATTGGCGATGTTGAGTGGACTAAGCTGAGTGTGCCAATGAACGAAGAAACCGCCAAAAAAATGGGCATACTCACGTCCTAACTAAGATGGGCACTACAGTTCGGGGTGAACCTGGGCCTCAACCAACATCCTTCTGTAACGACTTCGGGCGAGCTCTCTCCAGTTTTGCACTCTTAGTCGGTTGAAGTCTTCTTCCGCTTGGTTGCACCACCTAAGATGAGGTCTTCCCCTTTCATGATTTCCCTGCAATGTGCTTTCGAAAACCCGTCAAGCCGGAGCGTGGTTTCGACATGCGTACTCTTCTTGCTATGGCCATGTCACGGTTTTTCTAGAAAGGTTTTTATATCTCAACCCAAAGAAACAACGGTTGGCAAGAGTTATTCTCCGTTTGATTTATGCACTGATGTTGTTATCCGTGTCTTAAGCGAATCCTAGGAAGACGGAGTGTTGTACTACCTCGAAGTTATGTTTGTATAATGTGAAAGAAATGTGCATAGTGCCGTCAAAAAAAGAACAATCAAAAATTGTGCGAAAAAATACAATATTTTTTTTGCCAAGGGTAAACAGGTATAACAATTTTAAGTTGTGATAAGTGTTTGTGTTGGCAAGAAGGCCAAACTGAACATTTTCTGGTTTGGTGCAGGAGAGCTCCAGCCAGGCTTCAGTTCAGTTCAGAGTTACTGTCAGAGCAGGCAGGAGATCTCGTATACAGGATTCGCCATCAAATCAAGAGAAACGATGAGTATTTTCTAATTAAAGTAAAAATGTGGAAAGTGCGTTTTGTCTTTGCTTTGACTATTGGGGGCTGGGTACGCTTCATCTTCGTTATTTATCTTGGCATTAGAAGACGAGTGACCTTTCTTTGATCTTCTAGTTTGTTAGAGAAAAATCGCAGTGGAGAATCGATTGCTCGCGGATGCATTGTTCACAAAATTTGATGTTACTTCTTTGATTTTAACCTGAATGCTTAGTTCCAACCGGTAAAACACAGATCTGGAACGCTGCGGACGGAGTGAGCAAAAATCATCATTTGTGGATTCGCATGGACTCAAAAAATATATTAAAGTGATGGAAAACGAGGGAAGGCCATACAATATATTGAATCTTCTATAAATTTACAACAACACTTGGCTTTAAAAAAAAATGGAGTCTTTTTGGGGATGCCTTATACATTCGGCAAGACTAAGATGGCTGGGCCATGTAGTGCGGATGGACATCAACACACCGGCTCGACGGGTTATCGAAAGCACATTGCAGGGCAATCTCGCAACGGAAAGGCCTCGTCTTAGGTGGCACAATCAAGGTGAAGAAGATCTCCAACGACTTAGAAATCAAAACTGGAGAGAGCTCGCCCAAAATCGAAGTCATTATGGAAAGATGTTGGTTGAGGGCCAAGTTCACCCGAACTGTAATGCCCACCTAAGTAAGTAAGTACTCCCCGTCTAAATATTAAAATGCAATGACTTCTCGTAAGCATCTTACCGACTTCGTAGTTGTGGATCTATCCACGTATATAAAAAGAACATCGAATATCGATTATATTCAAAACCATCGCCACTCTTTTCAGCTTTTAAAGACAACTCATACAAAGGCAATCATTTGTTCTGCTAACATACGTCAGTTCAAAAACAAGATTGCCAAAAAAAAAATCCACAAAAAAATGCACTTTGTCGTAAGTTGTTTATTCAATGCGCCACGTTATTACCTCACGATTGTTGTTTGTCATCAATGAACTACGTACGTCATAGTTCATAATTGCACAATGTACAAGCTACTGCCGGCCGGCACCTCAAGAAAAACAGAAAAAAAAGAAAAAAAAAAAATTTGCTGTCAGAAGCAACTTTGTTTTGACATCGCCCAACAATTTAATGCAACTCCACAGCACCGATAGCAAGCGTCAGCACAAACATAGTAACATTCAACTGCATTAACCAAAAGTAACTATCAGTTTTATTGTAACTACGTTTGAAGTAGGATAAGAATACATATCAGTTGAGTTTACATAAAAAAAAAATGGTTAGCCCGGATGGTATGATGACCATCATGCGGATGGCCTTGACCGCCGCTCCAAGTTTAACAATACTCTTCCTACTCCGCGACAGCATCATTCAACATCGGCCAGATATTCTTGACGTCGACAATCGTGTTCGCCCGATAAATATTGACGAGGTGCGCGATGAGTATGATTTTGTTATAGTCGGTGGTGGGTCAGCTGGTTGTGTCTTGGCATCGAGATTATCAGAAAACCCCGAGTTTAGTGTTCTTCTGTTGGAAGCTGGGCCAGATGAGCCGCTTCTGACAGACTTACCGCAGTTGTTTCCTTTGTTCCAACGAGGACCATTTGACTGGGCTTATACAACAGAACCATCAGATGAATATTGCCTGGCAATGTTCAATCAGCGTTGTCGATGGCCACGAGGACGAGTTTTGGGGGGATCAAGTGTGCTCAATGCCATGATGTACATTCGTGGCAACAGAAAGGATTATGATCAGTGGGCTAGTTTGGGCAATCCCGGTTGGAACTATGACAACATTTTACACTACTTCAAGAAAATGGAAGACATCCGAGATCCTAGTCTCATAGGAAGTCCATATCATGGAGTTGGTGGACCTTTGACCGTGGAGCACTATCGCTTTAACTCACCATTGGCCAGTGTCTTTATGCATGCTTTGAATGAGATGGACGTAATTAACCCATACGGAGATCTCAATGGCAAAAGTCAGACTGGTTTCACTTATCCTCATGGGACCTTGAGAGACGGACTGCGATGCAGTGCAAATAAAGCATACCTCAGACCAGTTTGGCATCGAACAAATCTACATGTCCTGATGAATGCATTCGTTCATAGAATCAACATCAACCCAAATACAAAAGTTGCCGAGAGCGTCACGTACGAGTACGACGATGATGGACGAAAGAGACTGGTTCTTGCAAGAAGGGAGGTTATACTCTCAACGGGAGCAATCGCTAGTCCACAGATGCTGATGTTGTCCGGAATCGGCCCAGCAGACCAACTAGAAGACAACGACATAGATGTGATTTACAATTCCCTTGGAGTTGGTTCCAATCTACAAGATCATGTGGCAGCCACTGGAGCTTCTTATCTGGTCGACAACAAAGTAACCGGGCACAAGCTTTCATTCATTATTCCGCAGATGATGACAGCAAGGAACGTCGAGACGTTTGTGGAGAAGAAAGATGGTTACTTTTACGCGTCACCATTGTGTGAAATCATGGGCTACATAAATACCAAATACCAAGACCCGAAGGAGGACTGGCCTGACATTCAGATGTTCCTTGGATCTTATGGTTATTCCTCAGATGGTGGTATGATTGGAAGACTGGGATCCGGAGTCAGTTTCCAGAACTTTGCTGACGTATTTGAACCAGTTCTATACGAGGACTCCTACATGATAATGCCTCTCCTGATGAGGCCTCGGAGTCGTGGACGTCTATTGATACAATCAAGCGATGCACGCATACATCCGAAGATCTACGCCAACTATTTTGAGCATCCAGACGACATGGCGAGAATGGTAAGTGTCTCTTTAACGCATTTTTACTTCAAATCTGACTGTCAATCGATTACAGATAGATGCATCGAAGTTCATTCATAGAATTTCCCACACACGAATCATGCGGCACTTGAACGCAACCCTTAACATATACTCGTGGAGGAACTGCCCTGATTTTGAGTATCTAAGTGATGAGTTCTGGGAGTGCATGGCAAGGCATTACTCACAGACGATCTATCATCCGGTGGGTACTTGCAAGATGGGCCCAAGGAATGATCCATATGCAGTAGTCGATCCAAGGCTTAGGGTGTATGGAGTGAGAGGATTGAGGGTGGTAGATGCAAGCATCATGCCAAGAATAACTTCAGGTAATACCAATGCACCGACTATGATGATAGCCGAGAAAGCAGCAGACATGATCAAGGAGGAGCACCTGCATTATCAACAACTGAAACACTAGTGGAGGTTTATCATTTTAGAAACAATTTTCAGTGATACTTTTTGAAATATGAAATAAGAAATCAAACAAAACAAAATAAACTAAGAGAGAATTCGTTTCGATTTGGTTCTTTTATGTGCTTTGGTAAATGCTGATTCAATTGAAGTCATAGAGACTTTTGCTTCTTGACTGATTTTTTAAAAATTGAACTTTGTCCAGCTTTTTGGTACAAATACTCCAATGTGAGCTGTTGTCCACTTCGTCGTCTATGTTTTTTATGTTGATAATACAGGCTGCAAGGGAAACCAAAAGAATTTTCAATCGCAATAGCGCAATCTATGTGCAACTTAGAGAAAGAATTTTGGTCGCGTTGCAAAGAGGAAGAGAGAGCAATTTTTTTTTTTGAAATTAGTAACGAACAAACATGGGTGAGCGAACGGTTGACCAGCGTGCGTTTGCCGCAGATAAATTTTTTTTTTTAAATATGATTCGTACCGAATTGTGAATACACTTTGCTTTTGGGTGTCTCCTGCTCAACAGTTCCCTGCATTCAAGAAACCGAGAAACTATCAGTTCTCGGTTTGTGTGTAAACGACGATCGTCGCGTCGTTGGAACGACCACATATTTGAAATCGCCAAAAATGCTGCAAAATACTTAGGGTTCTCAAAACAATGCAGACAAATTTTTCACCTCTCTGATCTTGCTACAATTCATAAACCGTACATAGGTCCTAAACTAGAGTATAACTCCCATATTTGGGAAGGTGCTCCTCAAACATCATTGCGCCTGCTCGACAGGGTTCAAATAGAGCATTCAAAATGATAGGTGACAGATCAATTGCAGATTCAATTGATTCTCTGGAACATCGTCGTAACGTTCCATACCACTCTATTTTTTATCGCAATTTTACAGACAGTAGTGCTCTAGTGAAGTAGCCAGTTGCATTCATTCCTTTGTACAATTTATCAGCGATACCCGCCTCACAAGAAATGCACATCAGTTCTCCCTTCAGCCTAACTTCGGTCGTACAGTTAAGTAGAGAGATTCATATTTTAGCCGATCAACCCGGAGGTGGAATGCTTTACCGAATTCAGTTATCCCCACGCAATATAATGGACAGATATTCAATAATGTTGTGCAAGGGTATCCTTCCTTGTTTTCTAACACCCGCACTGTGTTTTCCAACATTATAAGGGTAGTCAAAACCCTTTGAATTTCACGAAAATTATATAAAAAAAAATTGCGAAGTTATCAACTCAAGAAACTGAGTCGGTTAGTTAAAAAAAATATTTCCAGGTCGGCCAAAAGTAATAAGTAATGAAAATGACCAAAATCCTTATTAAATAAATAGAAATATTAAAAGAGTGATCTTTTTCCCTATTTCCAGCGCCAACAAGACTGTTTCTCTAAATCACCCAAAAGATGGCGCTCTAACGGCTTAAAATCTTTTCGCTTTCCTTGACGCAACCTGTATAAGACAACTAAACACTATAGCGTATTGCGCATGTTGTCCTTGTAGTTGTCAACAAATTTAGACCACCATAACGTCATGCGCTGGTTCTATACAAATGTGAGCCTCAATGACGTCCATGAGCAGAACGAGATAAAAATGAAAAGCATGTAGCATGGGGAAATACCCGTGGAGCGATGGTTAGCATGTCCACCTGCTAGCCCAGAGGTTCGAGGTTCGAGTCCCAGCAGTGGCAAAAATGTTTTTCTACGGGTATCACCTTTCGCGAGGAATTGGCAAGTCCTCCCTCAGTAAATTCATTGCCATGAAAAGCGCTTTCTCAACTAGCCGTTCGGAACCGGCAGAAAATTGTAGGTCCCCTCCTTTCCCTCACAAGGCATGGTTGTGAGAAATGCGCTAGGTCCAGGGGGTCCTCGCTCTGTAGTGCCACCCTATTTATTTTTTTATGGGGAAATACCATAATACAAAGTTATCGTAACATTTGTTCCAGGTAGCTCGAGGTCTTCTTTTGTGTTCAGAGAAGGGGAGCTCAGTTGGTATTGTCATGTTCAAAGGAGAGATCCGCAGAACCCCGTCCAAAAGGCAATATCGTACAACGTTTCAACAAATTCGCGACGAAAAAGAAAAGGCAGGCCAAAACACTCCTGGTACAAGCAAATGCAAAAACAGCAGCATTTGGTTGGCCTCAGACATGGAACAATCCAAAACCGGGAGGCTTGCCGACGCTTTCTGAGGTCAACGCGGCGTACCCCACAGGCGGATCACTAGTGTGAAGCGGAAAAGTGGGAGAGTTGTGATCGCTTCAAGATCACTACTCGTAACGCCGGAAATGAAAAAGAAGAAGAAGAAGAAGAAGAAGAAGAAGAAGGGGAGCTCACTCTAATGACGCTTCGAACTATTCAGTGTGCTGTTTTTCGCTTTTAATTTTAAAAGCGATTATGTCGGAACTAGTGTCTTTAAAGGCGGTGTGCAAAATATCTCGGCGACTTTTGCCCCGATCCTTCTGAAATCTTGCACACTTCTTTCTTTACGATATATTTTTAGAGCTAGTAACACGAGGATTTTAAAAAATTTTCATTTTTCCGGAATTGACAGCTATTCATAGTCGGCATTTTTAGGCAAAAAAACGACTTTTCACTTCAAATTGTCACCAAAATCTCAAAATTGCAAAAAAAAACTCGTGTTACCTGGAGAAACTTGTCTTTTACCGAAATCTTTTAAAAATTTTGATTTTAGATGATCCTGTCAAAAGTTATCTTGCACACCGCAAAAGACCGAAAAATGGAGGCGTCTCGAAAAATGCACTATCGTCGGCTTGTTTTTCAATATTATGAAAAAATTACAGATAATACTTGAGCTTGTACTTAATAATGTAGCAAATCAATAAATTAAATTACTTTATCAGATTTTTCATAAAAAATTCGAAAAAAAGCATTTTTTTCAACCTACTAGGGTTTACCCCTCCTTTAAACCACTTCTGCCTTTTTGCCTCCTTCGCCTTCATAAGCAACGCTCGTTTATATTGTGATACCACGAATGAGCGTTGTGATGTTGTGACGCGCTGATGATCACTTAGTTGGAATCCATTCAAAACTATAGATGGTTCAGGGAGGCATTTCAACACAAAAAATCTGATCACCAATCATTAGCCCTCGATTGTCTTTTTTATCCCGGAGAGCGCAATGTTTAATGGTACCTATGTGATTCGAGTTAACTGCCGCTTCTTGTAACAAAAAAATTGCATCAGCCACATGCCCCATCAAATATTGCACTAAAGCTGAGTCCACACTATGTCGAACGGCACCAATCGAATCATGACGATCGGGAATTCCGAATTAGTGAGGATGTCTTGATCGACCTTTTTCCTTACCAAAAGTCGATCCGAATTCGAACCGAATGAAATAGATCCGATTGCCGGTCGGCATAGTGTGGACGCACTTAAAGAGCTAGTTCATGCGACCCATTCGTTTCCAATTTCTTTAATTCATAAGAACTGATCAAACTTAGCAAGAAGATCTTATGTAAAGCATAACCTTCTTAGCTGTAGGCAGATTAGCAGCAGTGTTCTCATGAATATTCGCGGGATTGGCTGTTGAGCACCCAAACTCTTCCAGTTCGACGTAGTTACGAAAGAAACTCACCTGAAAGTAGAAAAAAAAGAAAAAAATAAATACACGGAATTCACAATGATGATTACGTCAAATGTTTTATAAGAAGAAAAATAACATTTTCAAGAGAAATTTAAAGATCGCCCAAAGGCAAGGCCATCCATTGCGAGAAATCCCAAAAGAGGTTTCAAGAATCGAGTTAAATAAAACAAAAACTACTTTCAGAGGAAATCCAACAAAAAATTTGGCAAAACTTCTTTTCTTCAAGAAACTTCCAAGAAATAAGAGGCAAGCATAGCAACTCTCAACGGACATACGAACAAAACCAAAACCCCATGAGCAAAGACGATTAAGAAACTACAAAGTGAGTTCCTGAGAAAAGCCAGATATTTACAAGTAGAAATAAAGAATTGCCGATACTAAAACGTTAAGCTGTCAGATCATCGAAGGAAGCACTTAGATCTACATAAATACAGGCCCATTGCAGTACCATAGATGGGAATCTTTTTTTTGTTACAGCTTTTCAGATGTTCGTAGAAAAACGAGACCAGGATAAGGTTGCCAAATTTCACCATATTTGCTATGAGCAAACTAAATCTGATTCAAGTAAATGATAAGGAACGAAGGAAGTGCTCTGCAGTGTCGTCATCTTCTCCACAGGATTCCCAGAGTGCGGTATCACTTAAACCTATGACACGTTCAAATGCTTCCTACAAGGGAAGTGCTTCGTTCCAAGCTTTCTACAGTCGAGATGATATCAAAAAGATTGAATTTTTCTTATTAACGTTGGGGAGCAGATACTTAGTCTATCTGCATCCAATAGAGGCATACCATCTACGGTTGTGCCCTTTACAGATCCAATCTTGTATTGAAGCCCTCACTGAAGAACACGACAAAGCAGGCACCGGTTCAGGTCCTCAGAAAGCTGTCTGAGATCTTAACCTTTCAAATTCATCGGCGATTTCGCTTCCAGTTATGTCGTGATGGCCTGGAACTCAGAAGAGACTCAAAAAGTTTAATCTTCCGACTGCATTCAGACACTTCTTGCATTCCCTGTTCACTTTCGAAGTATTTAGTTAGAGGGTTGAATCTTAGACACAGGTTGGCTGTCGCTGCAGACACAAATACTATTGCTATATCAGCTATATAGTCTTCGTGGAGCTTAAAGCCATTTGGAAAGCGAAAACGGACACCTATGTTTCTAGCGAGGCATGCAGTCGTATATCATTGCTTTCTACAAAGACATCAGCGGTAGATTCATCATTGGTTTTGAAACCATCTGTGAAGATACAATAACAATCCTCAACCAGGAAGGTTCAGATTCTAGAGTGGTCGAGCCCTGAACTGACGGAAAGTTCACTGTGTATGTTTGAGGCAGTTTGAGCCTTAAGATCATCGTGTCGTACGAATTGTACCAGAAGCCCACATCTCTTTAAACGAAAAATGGTACTGAGAGACTGAGAGTACATCCGATGATGTAGACATCGTAAGTAGGAAGATTCACCAGTGCGCCGAGTCAAAAGCACCATCTATACTCTGTCCAACAAAGATTGTCAGTACAGGGAAGATAGGACGTTGGCATCTCACTTTGGCTGCAACATATTGCATAAGTCTATCACACGTGAAAGCTCTTTCAGCGTTCCCATAGCATGTATAAAAAATCATACTAAATCGCTTCAAAATGAGAGAGAAAAGTACCAGCGCTACCACTTTTGCTTTTTAATTTCACAATTACGATTTAAACAAAAATTTGATCATCTTTTTCCACACCACCATGAGGTAAGAGGAATAGGTGCGTTTTTTTTTTAAAGGTATCCCCAGTAGGCCTAATCCTTTTTTAACAAAAACAACATAAATAACAAGAAATAAATATGACTTCATTTATTTAAAAATAATCTATTTAACAATATAAAAATATACATTTCATAACAAAAACATCATAAAATAATTTTAATTTAAATAATTGGATACTTACATCTATTCAATATAGAAAAAGATCTTAATTACAATCTGACGAGTAGTTGCTAGTGCTACTATCTTCGTTCGTGAGAAATATCATTATATAGTTGCATTATAAGATTATAACGTATTTGCACACAAAAGAAAAAAGTAAAACAACATACACTGATGGCAGTACTTACATATTAAATTTATCTCAAAAGCTTCAGAAAAGCATTATTTTTCAAAGTTCTTTAACAAACTCTGAAGGAAGAGTTGTATTATTTCGGTCAAATTTGGTCATGGCAACGCCGTCTGAATGTACGCATTCTCATTGCACTCAGCAAATAAACGAGGGAGGGTTGAATAGCAAACACAACACACAAGTCATTCTGCCATCGACTGTGTGGCAGACAAGTTGTATGGGGGACTATCGCAAAATTTTTATTAAAACTACATGAAAAACTCATAGGTAGGTCAGTGGGTTGTTTTTATTTCAGTGGGCGCTACGTACATTATTACTTGTGTGGTGTCCTGAGAGCGTTGACAGGCACCACAGTTTCGAAAAAAGCTCTCCCATAAGGCCTGTACTGACAATCTTTGTTGGACAGAGTATAGGTAAATAAAAATACCAACCAATTGGACATGCTTTTGGTTCAAAGTCGTGAATTGTATGTAAGCATTCTTCGTAGTCATGAATTAATTGCAATTTCAAGTGATACAAAATGGTCTCAGCATTTTTTAATAAGATGCCATTTTTTCCAAGATAAATATAGAAAACAAGCGTTATCACTTAAGCTCAAACTTGCGAACGTGATCACAAAAGATTAGACGCATAGTTGCGGATTATGAAACGTGCTTCCCCATTGTTACGCACTTACTTCATAAGTTCCAGAGAGGTTGTTTTGTTTAGTAGTTCGATATTGCAGTTCAGAATCTGAATTTTAGAACTCAAAGACGGTTCTTGCTTTTTATTTCACTTTTCTACTGTTGAAAAGGACGTACATCCTTAGAGAATTAAACAAAGAATGTTGAATTTGACAAGTTATCCGCAACAATGCATGCCAGAAGGAGTGGGAGCTGTAAACACAATGGTTTAAACTCTGGTCGAAACACTTTTGGCAGCACACTGCGCCATTTTACCACCAGACCAAGGACCAATCAAAAACGGATTCAGCTCGTATGATTTCAAAGTCGTCAGAGTTGAAACGCCTGGATCGGTAATAGCCGCAAGATAAAAGTGAGAACCCAAATTGGAATGTTCTACTTTGAGAAGGTGGAGGAGATCCCTCAGTAGACTCTCAAGTAAAGACAGTAAACAATAATGAACTAGATACTTGCCATTTTAAGGCCCATGCACTATTCTTTGATGGATTTCACGGTAGTTATTTGTAGAATTATTTCACTGAAGCCGGAACTTGCTATTGGCAATGGGGAAAGATGATGGGTGATCCGGGCGGAGCAAGTGCAATGATTTATAATCACAGTAATCGTCAAGATTATGATCAGTGGCAACGAAAGGGAGATTCCCATTGGGTTTGGGATTATGTTTTGCCCCTTTTGGAAAAATCGGTGCACAAGACGTCGTTTGGAATCGCGGTTAATTAATTCAACATTGACTTTCCAGAAATCAGAGAAATGATTTTTGAAGGCGGAGAGGAGGCGGGATATCCCAAGTTTGATTACTTCAAAGATGGTCCAGATCTTAGATACAATGATATATCAGGAACTATAGAGAAGGGCTGTCGCAGCAGCACAAGGAAAAGTTACATAGCAAAAGCAAAGAACAAGCCTAGCCTTCACGTCATGAAGAACGCAACCGTCAGCAAGATCAATTTTGATGAAAGCGGAAAGATGTTCACATGAGTCGACTTTGTTTACAGAGGCCAGTACAAAAAAAATATGAAAGTTTCAAATTAAGTCATCCTCTCTGCAAAAAAGACTCATCGAAACTTCGAATGTTTCCGGGAACCGGTCCAAGAAGTCACCATCAGCCTCGGTATTCAAGTGGTGAGGAACTAGAGGGTGGGCGACTTAAGCAAAAAAAGAAGCTCAAAGTATTTGATTAGTCAATCAACGATATCATATTTAAGTTGTTAATGTAGAGCTATTAAAGCCAAAATAGATTGGAAGTATTCGGCAGCGTAGTGCAAATCTAAATGATCCTCCAAAACTAGTCCTAAATTATCTGAAACACCCTAAAGATGTGGAAACGCTCTTGCGACCGACGCATCAAATTTCACTTGAAATTGGAACAAATTGTTGTTTACAGGAATCTAGGGTCCCAAATAATGACACTTGATTTGTCAGGATTTGACCAGTTTGTGTTCAAAAATGACAAATACTGGAGGTGCTATATGAAAAACAAGTTTAACATTTATCATGCAGCGGATACTGACAAACCAGATACCGGTCCAGTGCCGTCGGCGTCGCTGAGAAACTTTGCATAGTTTAGTAGGTCCTCTCCGGGTGGAGCATCCCAGTTCCCAGTGGCTACCCAGTGGAGGTACAGTAAGTAGGTACAATTGACGTGTACTATAAGCTGCTACATCTTGGCGCCGCCAGGTTGACATCAATCATCAGAGCCTTCGCGAATAGTACACGCCGAACCACCCAAGTCAGATGCAATTTATTGCTTCTAATCCAGCTCAAAAATTCCATAAAAAAATGATTTTTCCTAAAGACAGCAAAGATCGTACTTCCTAGATAACATGATAGCATGTGGATCAAACGGTAGAATCACAAAATAACTCTTCTTAATTTTAAATCTACATTTATCACAATGGTTTTCAGTTTTCTCAGGTCATTCTTCATCCAGATTGAAAACAGCCAATCAGCAACCAAATGTATCAGAGCAGGAGTTGCACAAGGTTCAAAGCTCGGGCCGTATCTCTACATCTTCACTTCAGATTAGCCTCAGCCAAACAGGGCCAAGAGCTTGCTGTATGCAGATGATTCCATTAATTATGCACCGATAAGTTTCGATGTCACCAGGAACTGCAACTCGAAGATTCGAGGGTCACGTTAGAAGTCTTTGGGAACACTGCACCAAATGGTACATCAACGTCAATTTGTCTAATTCTGAATTAGCTTATTTCAGGGAACCTATCAGATGTCAGATCACAAGACCGATCAGCCGCAAACTGGTATAACACAACCATCCAACTATACCATATGGAACACAATTGAAAACGAAAGCTATCGTTAAGTATACCTACTTCGGCATAAACCTAAAATACCCCTTGATGCGGATAAGGAACGAATTTAGCCGAAAGACAAAGTTGTTATTCTTCAAGCATCTTTTCAGCCCAATCATCACTTAGTGCTTTCCTGCTTGGTTTCCTATGTGCAAGACCAGCATGAAAAAGCTCGGAGTATTTGAGAGGAGAATTTTGAGGATCTGCACAGGACTCAACTTTGACCGTCAATGAATGAAGTACTGCAGCATCAAAAAAAAAGCTATAAGGAGCATCAATTATCCATCCTTTCGATAGAATAATTTTGAACGCTACAAGGAAACTAACAAACAACCTGAACTCGGGTTGTTGCGGATTAGAAGGATAAGGAGCGAAGAGAGACTTCCCGAGCCACGATACCTAGATGTGATGGCACTACTGGACGAAGGAATCATCTCAATCAATGATGAAGATTGCCTCTTCGTCATTGATTGAGATGATTCCTTGAAATGATTCCCTTTTGTAAGGAAGCACCCTCAGCTTACCACATGAACTTACCATATGAACAACTCAATAGACAACACTTTAAATGAATTGTAATATCAAAAAATCACTTTATAATTTAGGCAGTTAAACAGGACCCTACATAGACAAGGTCTTTTGGAAGTAGTATGAGGGCGGAAAGTAGTCACTGGAGCACTCAATTAAATATAATTTAACAAGTGGAGTACATGATGTTAAGATAACTGATCATCTTTAAATGTTTTTGAAAATGATAGTTCGCCACGTAGATAAGTGGAAAGGGTCAAATTTATTTTTGCTAAAATATATTGAAAATTCGAGAAAATATTTTTCGTAGTCGTACGAAATTTTTGATAACTTGGATGACGTAGAGGCTTTTAAACCGAATAAAAAAAATCGCTTTGCTAATAAGTGCAAAAATGACCCATTAAACTCTTGTCTAAAAAAATACTATGCTAAGCTTTGCAAACGAGATAAGACCCTTACTGCTGAGTCACGCGAATAATATTATTCAAAACGTTTCAATCGTTTTAGGAGCAACGCTAAAATTGAATGGAGTGTTGAAAATTGTATTTTTACGAAAACAACCTAAGTCAAAAAATTTTTTCAGGTATTTATATCAACAATGACATTACTTCTGACCCAAACTTAATAACAAACAGTTTAAACAACTATTTTGTAAGTTTAATCAAAAGAGCAAAACCCTCTGTTCCTCTTCACAATAGTTGTAATTGCAGTGTTGAAGGTGTTTCAAAAACGAAGCGATTCAGCTAAAAACCTTCCATTTTCAGGAATTATCGTCTGCAGAAATTCAAAAGTCAATTTAAAACTTACAGAGTAAAGATTCTTGTACAAGCGATGGTACATCTGCGATAATATTAAAAAATTATGGATATTTTGTTCTAAATTTTAAACTTCAGTATTGATTCAGGAAAGTTTTCAAATTCTCTGAAAGGCGCTGAAGTTATTCCTCTTTTCAAAAAAAGATTCCATAAGAATGTTGCTGAATATGGACTAATCTCACTGCTACCTACTATTTCTAAAATTTTTTGAGAATTATTCAAGAGAATGCTTTCATTCCTTGAAAAAATGAAATTTTTTTTCTGATGACCAATTCAGTTTCAGATCAGGTAGATTAAAGGAAGATGCAATTGTGAAAGCTTGTTGTGATATACCTATACAAGGAAATAACCGATAGTGAAACCACGACGGCATTTCTCATTGACATGACAAAGCCGTTTGACTCAGTAGATCATGAAATACTTTTGGGAAAGCTTTACAACGTTGAATTTAGAGGAACTTTTATCAATGGTTGCAATCATTTTTGGGCGACAGAGAACAAAAAGTTTTAGTTAATCAAACATTTAGTGATGTATTAAAATTACAAAACGGAGTTCCTCAGGGTTCTGTTTTGGCTACAAACTCTTTTTTAATCTACATCAACTCACTGTTGTATAGCTTTCGCAGATGACATAGCCTTCACTTATACTGAATTTTCATATTTTCAATGTTTTGCTAACTTAATTAAAGACTTGCAATTGCTAAGAGGATGATTCGCATATCGAAGATTTATTTATAGCCAAAAAACAAAAATTATGTATTTTAAGATATCAGGATCGCTTCCTTTGGACTCTAACGCATTATCCCATGCAGCGGACTGCCAAAAGTTTGCTATACCTTTGCACATATCTGTTAGAAATAGTTTTGTAGAACAAAACCAATGCTCGGTGAACTGTTTTCAAATTGAGCGTGTAGACTCTTTTAAGTACTTAGGGTTTCTCATCGATTGCTGCAAAGTTCATGCACAGTCGATCAAAGCTTACATGAAATTTCTGAAGTTCAAGAGCAACAAAACCAGATAGTTACGAAACCAAGCCCAGCGTACTTCACTACTATTGACTTTTTTATGAGCACTGCCTGAGATCATACATAAGATCGCAACCCCACATCTAAAGGGGCGATAGTCTTATGAAATGATTTTGAAAAGCTGAGATGCTAAGTTCTTTCACATCAACATTAAACCCCATCGCCGAATATGAGCTTTTCTTTCCCCTTTTCTTTTACCACCAAACTAAACGATCTGGTCACAAAAATCAAAAACAGCTGCAACCCATTTCTTACGATAAAATCATATAAAATTACTATACAGAAACTCAGTGCAATGCAAAAACTAAAAACAAAGCAATTTGTAACCACAACAGCTTACAAGTTTCAAGCAGACACCAATCACATTCCACAAAAAGTAACTAGAGCTAGGCAGTGAATTAAACATAAACAAACCAACCAACAAGTCTGCAATTTCTGAATATCACACACCGACACCCAATCTAAAAATAGCACGTGCTCAACATAAAACAAAACCAAATAACTTTTTTTTAATCTGTACCCTTTATCAATTTGCAATCAGTCAGACGTCTTTTCCGATTTTTAATAGGAATCGCAAATGTCTCAAGTCGATGATATTTAACACATTAATTTAAAAACATCCATTAAAAGCTTGCAGACTTTGATAAATGTATCTGCAGCCCACAGCACACTCTTCGATTCCAGATAAATAACGAAAGCAGAGACGTTGTATTTTCCCTGACTTAAAGTCTAGAAATCAAGACGATTATGAGCAGGTTATTAGACCGTTAACTGTTTAGAAACAATCAATGTTACCGGGAAACAGCAGCAAAATAGAAAAACCCAATTAGAATAAGATTATAGTATGGAAGTGTTAACTGCCAACTTCAGGTTCAAACGCGGCATTCACATGAAATTTCCATTTGGCCAATTACACTGCCAAAGCTTTACAATGCAGAGAAAATCAACAAACAATAACAAAGTTTTCTTGAGTCACTCCGATTCATTTACAACAAAAAAAGGGGTTTCCGAAGAAAAGGTAAGCCAAGCTTTACTAGAACCGGTCTCATTTCTCTACACCCCATGCCACCAACGACACCGACAGGAGTCGAGCCCTCGTTATGGTAGAATGGTATTGCACTTTGGTTCTAACAATTCAACTACAACTTGTATTCTAAGTTCTCAGAATCAAGATTATTGTTGATTGGTTTTATCTCCGTCATATTCGATATGAATGTAGAAGCTGTTTCTATAAATAAAAAGAGCGTGTTCGAGATAGTCACACCACATTGGTACAAGATCATCGATACGTGCTTGAGATTAACTAAGCTTTGCAGCATTTGCTACATAAGCTCTAGCGCGGGTCTTCTCTTCGATAGTTTCCTATTGCAATTCAGACTTCCAAGTTTCTCAGTCTGCAGGCAATAGTTTGGAAGGATTAAAATTTATAAGTGAAACCATAGTCCAAAAATATGTCGGCTACGGCATTCTATTCGTCACAATGTGTGCCAGGAGGAGTGGGACAAATCAACACAATGGTGTCAACGCTGCTGCAAACGCTTCTCGCAGCACAATGTGCCGTTTTACCAACTGAAGAATACCCGATAACTAGCGGACTTAGTACATACGATTTCATTGTTGTTGGCGCAGGAACTGCTGGATCCGTCGTTGCTAGTCGATTGAGTGAGAACCCTGATTGGTCTGTGTTGCTCCTAGAAGCGGGAGGAGAACCTCCAGTAGAATCTGAAGTAAGTACAAACATTCCATTGCCCATAAAGAGATAAACTAACTCACACATTCCAACTCTTCTACAGGTTCCTTCAACCTTCCTGCAAGTCATGCACAGTAACTACACATGGAATTATTACAACGAGCCAGACGGAAAGACTTGCCAAGCCTACGAGAATCAAGTCTGCTATTGGCCCAGAGGAAAGATGATGGGAGGTACTGGTGAACTCAATGCCATGGTCTACGTCCGCGGAAATCCCGAAGACTTTGACGTCTGGAAGCGACTAGGAAATCCCTTCTGGGGTTGGGACGATGTCTTGCCGTTTTATGAAAAAGCCATGAAATTGGGCAAAGAAAATGGATCCATTGGAATCACCGTAAACCCATTCAACCCCGACATGCCCGAAGTCAGAGAAATGATATTTGGAGCTGCTGCCGAAGCCGGATTCCCAAAGTTCGAGTATCTCAAAAAAGGATATTTGGGATACACTGATCTACAAGGAACTATCGAGAATGGCCGTCGAAGCAGCACCAGGAAAAGCTACCTGGTCGCAGCTAAGAACAGGCCTAACCTCCACGTCATGAAGAACGCAATCGTCACCAAAATCAACTTTGATGAAAGCGGAAAGAAAGTCACAGGAGTCGACTTTGTTTACAAGGATCAATATGAAGTAACTGTCAATGTAAACAAGGAAGTTGTTCTCTCAGCTGGAGTTATAGACACACCCAAACTTCTTATGCTCTCGGGAGTCGGTCCAAAAGATCACTTGAACAGCCTAGACATTCCAGTTGTAAAGGATTTGAGCGTCGGTGATAATCTCCAAGATCACGTTGCAGTTCCTATTCTATACAAACTAACCAAGAGTAAGACCAAGCGTACCACACCCAGAGATCAACTTGATGACATCTACACCTACCTCCTCAACCAAACCGGACCACTCTCCACCACCGGTGTCAACAGCATCGGAGGATTCATCAATTCCGACGAGAATTCCACCAGTCCCTACCCAGACATTTTGTCCCAAATCATTTTCATGAGAACCGGAACTGAAGATCTCGAAAACTGGATAAAGGGTCTTCGTTGGGGAAAGCGTGTAGCCGACAGCATGCGAAAGGACAATGAAGATCATCACGTCATTGTCACTTTCGTGGAGCTCTTGAGACCAAAATCAATGGGAACCATTCGTCTGCGCAGTGCCGATCCATTCGATGCACCAAAAATATTACAAAATTACTTGGACCATCCACATGACGCTGAAACCATTTTGCGAGGAATCAAATTCCAAATGAAAATGGAGCAAACTGCAGCTTACAAGGAACAAGGAGCCGAGATTATGAAACTTGACTTGCCCGAATGTGACAAGTTGGAATTCAAGAGTCAAGAATATTGGACTTGTTACTTGAAACACATGACAATGACTCTGTATCATCCCGTGGGCACAACCAAAATGGGACCAGACACAGATCCTAGTGCTGTTGTTGATTGGAGACTGCGTGTTAAGGGAATTAAGGGCCTTAGAGTTGTTGACGCCAGTATAATGCCAAATGTTGTTAGTGCAAATATTAATGCTCCAATTGCAATGATTGGAGAAAGAGGAGCCACTTTTGCTACAGAGGATTGGACGATGAAGCCAAAGCAACCAAAGCAACCCAAGCAACCTATGCAAATGAAGCCTTCGTCTTCGAGTTAAAGTGCATCTAGATGTAGGTGAAAAAGGAGTGAAAAGTCTTCTCTTTTGTAAAACAAAAAGGAGTGATAGAGAATACTGTGTTAGGGATGAGGCATAAGAACGGGGAAGAAACACAATTTAGCTAAAGAAAAGTACAATTTAAAATATAAAAATAATTAAAACATAAACAAGTAGAAACAAAGGTCCTGTTAAGCAATAAGAATAAGTCATAGAGGTACACAAATGTATATAAAAGGAGAATGTACAAAGCACAGATGTTATTAGATTTTAAGTGTTCTGATATCTAATTTAATAAATAATAAAAAATATAAAATAAAATATGTGTTCGTATCACTATCAACTACAGGTAGAAAATCGCTCTAACTAAAAATATAAATAAGGCGGCGCGAGGAGCCTTACGGCCTAGAGCATTTCTCACAACCATGCCTTGTGAGGGAATAAAAGGGACCTGCAAAAAAGCTTTTGCCTCTGTAGGGATTCGAATACCAAGAACCTCTGGGTTAACAGGCAGACATGCTTACCATGGTGACCACATAGTTTGTGTTGCTCAGGGTCAATGAAGCACTTTGACGATGACAGAATTTTTGGAATTGGTCCAGTATTTTAAAAATTCTTCGTTATGTTCCAGTACACGTAGGAATATGGGGATTAAATAAATTCTTAATTACTCAAGGGCAATGAAGCACTGAAAAATTGAAATGATTTTTGGAATAGGTTTAATCTTTTAAAGGTTCCCGGCTATGTTCCCGATAACGTTTCCAAGGTAATACGTAAAGGAAATATAGCCTACATGTTATGAGATGACACATGCGATGACGCGTGCGATGACACATGCGATGACGCGTTCGATGGTTTTGCAGTAGTTTTGTAGCATTTCCAAAACAAACACGAAGTTCTTCTTTACGTCCTGTTATTGTGGGAAAATGGGGATATACATATGTACATGGATGGAATGTAGTCTACGTTACTCAGGGCAATGTAGCATTCCAAAGGTGGAAGAATTTTTAGCCGATTCCGTTACCGAAAGAACTTTGAAAGTAAATATAGCCTTTGTAATTTCTCAGGTTCTAGAGCACTTTTTTCCCCGACTTCATTCAATTCGACTCAGTAGCCTTTTTTAATTTAATTTGAATTTAGTTTTGGTAGGGGCAAAACCTCCGGATTTGACAAGCACGTATAAATGATATGTCAAGGGATCGGGCGGGTAACGTAGGGGTCTGCAAATTCCTTGTACCATTACTTAACGAAGCCAAGTTGTAAATTTTCCAGCATTATATCGTCGATATGCTTGAGAAAAGTTCAGCTCATGGTCGCAAATAATTCCAACCTCACGGATCACCTGAAAGGAGGAAATGATTTGACTGTGTAGAATATACATATACACATACAGACGAGGAGGGGATTTGATGCGTTTATATGAGAAGGTAATTGATTGGCATTTGGAAATATTGAGCTCCAAGCTGTTTTTGGAGTACCTTATTGAAAAATTGTCGAGATCCTGTTGGAGGTGGGAAGAGCGTTCAGAAGAAGAGATGACTTGGTAAAACTTAGTATCGTCTGCGTAGAGTGAGATGGAGGAATGTTTGACGAACATTTCAATTGCGTTAATACTAGGAATGAAGAGGAGAGGGTCTAAATAGCTGCCGTGGGGAACACCGGGTGTAGCTAAAAAACGGTTTGATAAGACGAATCTGAACCAAACGCTGTAAAAAAGGGTTTCTAAATAAGAAGAAATCCATCTCAACAGAATCGGTTCAAAGCCGAGGGTGGAAAGTTTAAAACGAATAAGTTTATGGAAGATTTTATCAAAAGCTTTACTAGTCTGTTGAAATAACATCGACCTCAAATCCATTCTCCAAAGCTGAGAGCAAAGTCAACAAGGTTCGTTGTTGTTGACCTGCCTTTGTTCCCGTTCCCATGGATATATTGGAATGAAATATACATATTAACCTCTTCCTCGGATCACTCTATCTATTAAAAGAAAAAGCAGCATCCAAATCGGTTGAGTAGTTTAAAAGATCAAATCTTACAGACAGATAGGGGAAAGTTACTTTGTTTTATGCTATATGCAATGATGCTAACATCTTTCGGCCTAAAGATTTGTTAAGTATTAATAAATACTAGACCAATTTAAAACTGAGAAAATTTCAAGAACTCAATTTCTTATAACATTTTTTCTAAAAATAACATGATACCAGTTGAGAACATTCTGCCCACCCTCTACACCCTAGGTCTGAAATTGTATAAGCTAGTCATTGGCGACTAGCTAACACTAGACCCAATTCCAAAAACCCCTCTGTACGCTACCCCACAGACCCTAACTGCAATTTTTGAAGAAAATCGGTTTAGCGGTTGAGGCTGCAAATTTATATACGGACAGACAGACACGAAGTTTTGCACGATTGCAAAACTAGTGTATGCAGTGGAAAAAAAACCTGCTGCTCAAATGTGTTTCTGTTTTATTAAGGTCTTCCTTAAGACTACCCCAGCAAATAATAAATATACATAAATTTACAATAGTCTTATTGAAGCGAAGGTCCTCATTGATACTAAATTGTAGTTGTTTAAGCTCATCCGATATTTGGGGTCAAAATACTAGAAGCAAAATGAGTTTTGGCTACAGACAGCAATTGACGCTATAAGCTTCGTCTGAGGTAACCCCTTCTAAAAGTGGTCGTCCAGAAAAATCGCTTGAAGAAAGCAGCGATCGGAGCAAACGAAAATTTTTCAAGGACATCTTCTAGAAAGAAATATTATTTTATTATTTATTTATTTATTTATTTATTTATTTATTTATTTACTTATTCAATTATTTATTTATTTACTTATTTATCTATTTATTTGCCAATTCATAATTGTTGTTGTTAATGTATATATATGTATATATTTACTTGTGTAATTATTAATTTATTTATTCATTTGTTGGTGCATTATTTTGTTATTTATTTCTTACTTATACAAATGTTTGTATAATCTTTGAAAACAGTTTGTAAGAAGTCTATAATTTGGCTGAGGTGATTCTCAGATATTTCCTCCTCTTCTCTCCATCTCAAATATTCAATGAAGGTTTTTCTTGTAGGTTTTCCTTCTATCAATTAACTCAACTATTATAATATTATAAAACCATTATTATAAATTTTTCGGTAGTAAGGTAGCCTTATACCAAATCTCTGTAAATTGTGCAACTTATCTATCAAGTTGTCTGCTGCAAAACAGACGCCTTGCCAGGGCAAAAGCTCCTCTAGCCATGGCCCTAACCGCATCCAGGTAATCGTTTTTTTCTATTACATCATTGTTTGAATAGATAATAAATCCTATTTTAGTTTAGCTTTAGGTAGTCTTCCAAACGACGTTAAAAAAAACTGCACAGAGTCCAAAAACTTAACCTCCACGAGTTTTTCCTAAACTAACTTTCCTAACAATAGATTATACTAACGTAAAAATGGAGGACCTTATTCGAGAAATGGATAAGCTTTTAGACAAGAAACTTGAACATCTTGGAACGAAAGAAGACATCAATGGGATACAAAATGATATAGCAGTTCTAAAAGAAGAGAACCGAATTCTGAAGGAAGAAGTTTTAAAATTGAAAGAAGGCGAAGTTCAATTGAAGAAAAAAATGGAAGAAACAGAAAAGTTTACAAAAAGAACGAACTTCATAGTAACAGGTTTAAGCACAGAAAACGGAGAAGAAGCGAAATCCCAGTTTCAGGAAGTTTGCAGTTCAACTCTTCGTGTAGCTGCAACGACCAACGGTGTTCGTAAAATAAGTTCAGCCAACGCGAATAAAACGGCCTTCGTATTTGAGCTAGCTAGTTCAACAGAAGTAAATGCTGTACTGTCGTCGACAAAGAAATTAGCTGGCAAACGAATTTCAATCAACAAAGATCTAACAGGAAATGAAAGAGCGGAACAGTTTCACCTGAGACAAGTCAAACGAAGTCTTTCTAAAGCAGACCACAGCCTAAAACTTGACTCATCGTAAATAGCTGCAGACGATACAAGTGTACCCCCGATGGAATAATTAAGTCGGCAAATTTGGAAGACAAGTCCTTTATTGAAAATCACCTCTCAAAAATACAATCTACATACTCGGTCACCTTAGACTCACCCAAGCACCAAAATACATATGTGCAAAAACTTCCTCAGAGTAATTAGCAACCCAATGTCTGTCAGGTTTAATGTTATAATGTAACTGGTCTTGCAAATAAATTAGTACTATGTGATTTTTTTAAATTTATATCTGAATTTCAAATCTTTTTCTTATACGAAACACTTATTACATTAGAAAAGACACAAAATTATGAAAAATTTTTTGAAGGCTTTAAATTACACTGGATTTCTACAAAAAAAAAAATCAACATTTTGGTAGAGCAAGTGGAGGGTGTTTGTTTGGGTACAGTAAAAATATTGAGTCTTTGCATCGTTTGCAGTTCTTAAACATCTACGGAACTACTATACTGCGTGGAACTTTTCTTGGAACTACAGTCAACTTCGTGCCTTGCTATTTAAACTGCAACAATTGGATGAGAGACTTTAACAACTTAAAAAATATTTTGATGAGCTTGGTTCAGAAAATGTTATATTACTTGGGGATCTCAATGTCAGAACAGGAACGAGGGGTTCTATCGATATCCAGGTAGTCTCACAGCCACCAATTTTTGATACGAGATGTTCAAAAGATTCAACAGCTGATGGAAACTGCAACGCATTCCTTGAATTTTTAGAAGACATTGGAGCGTTTATTCTCAATGGTAGATGCCTTAATGACAAAAATGGAGAGTTTACCTTTGTATCAAGCAGAGGGTCATCCTCATCAGTAATCGATTATTGCTGCCCATCTTATAACTCTGTCGGTATCATAGATGATTTTTCCGTAGGATGCAAAACATACTCAGATCATATGCCACTGCTCTTAACGATCAAGTCTTCTGAAGACAACAGTAGAAATGCTTCTATGCAGTTGCTCCCTAGAATGAAGTGGGTTGAAAACAAACGCTCGGATTATATTCAAAATCTCAATGCCGCTGTAACGATGAATACTAACCGAGAAGAAAATATCGAAATCAGATGTGAAACCATAAAAAAATTTATATACGAAGCAAACAAGATGCCAAACAATGAAATAATAAGATTTGATCGAAAGAAACCTTGGTACGACTTAAATTGCTACATTGTTAGAAAAGACACATTAAGAGCACTGAGAATGTTCAAGAAAGATAACCTAGAAGTAAGCAGAAAAAAATATGTTAATGCAAACAAAAAATATAAAGCCCTGATAAAATCAAAACAATATGATTATTATCAAAATATCTCACGTCAACTTGCATCTGTTACCGTTGCAAAAGATTGGTGGAGAATTGCAAGAGAAATTCGAGGAGATTCATTAAAAAATTATATGCAAGTCACTGCAAACGAGCTCTTGATCCACTTCAGAGGAACATTGAATTCAACGTCGTCACAAAGCATGACAGCCATATCCTCTTTGGAATCCGTTTACAACCAAAAACTTGATAGACAGATAGAATTAGATGAAGTTATCCGAGCAATAGAATCATCAAAGGAAAACAAAGCTCCCGGTATTGATGGTATTTATTTTTTGCTCAAAGACATCTTTGATACTGAAACCATACCTACATCGTTCAAAAAATCGATAATTTTCCCTCTTTACAAAAAGGGTGACCCAAGTCTTCCTTCAAACTACCGCGGGCTTTCATTTTTAGACACACTCTACAAAATATTTACCACAGCTTTATTAAATAGACTTACTTATTGGATAGAAGAATACCACGTACTAAATGAATACCAGGCTGCATATAGAAGCAATACAGCACTGTTGACCTAACCTATCGTGTATAGTTCAAATTCAACTCAGTCAGAGGAAAAAGCTTTACGCCTTTTTTGTTGATCTATCGGCTTTCGACAACATCAATCGTGAGGCGCTGTTTTACAAATTACTTAAATTAGGAGTCTCATCGAAAATGGTTTCAATTATAAAATCCTTGTACAAAGACACTTCTGCGACAGTTTGGAACGGAAAAAGTATAACAAGCTTCTTTCAGACAACCAAAGGAGTCAAACAAGGTTGCGTATACTAAGCGCCTTACTTTTCGTTCTGTTCTTAGAGGATCTCCACTTTGAACTACCAACTGGTCTCACTTTGAATAATTTGAAAATAAACGTACTTTTATACGCAGATGACATAGTTCTCCTTTCTGATAAGCCTAATATACTGCAAAGGATTATCGACGCCTTCAGTAGGTACTGTATCAAATGGAACCTAGATGTTAACCTAGAAAAGTCAGAAATTGTGATTTTTAGAAACGGCGGTAGGAGAGCGGGTGCTGAAAAATGGTATTTTAATGACGGAGAAATAAGAATAACAAATCAGTACAAATATCTCGGCGTTATCTTCACATATAACATGTCCTGGTCCGAACACTTGTCAAAACGTCTTGCAATGTCAAAAAACTCAATAAATTCGACATGGTCCAAATTTGTTCAAAATAAGTTTGTTACACACTCTGCTAAATACAAAGTGCTTGACGCAGCCACCAAATCAATAATGTATTATTGTGCACAGGTGTGGGGATTCAAAGAGTACCTTCAAATTGAAAAGCTCCAACGTTTCTTCGTGAAGAGATGCTTCGGGTTGCCAGACAACACACCTAATTATGAAATTCATATTGAAACTGGCCTTCCAAAATCATTCCTTACAACTTTGAAAATTCATTTTACGTACTTACAGAGAACACGGTGTGGACGAGTCATTAGCGTTGTGGATTAAAGCAATGCTAGTAAATAGAACCGTAATCGCTGAGGCTGAGTGTGGACAATATGTTGCAACGGGAGTGAATAAGGGCTGCCCACAAGGTGGCGTTTTATCTCCTCTTCTGTGGTGCATGTTGATCGACTCTCTACTCGTAATGCTCAATGGTTCTAACGTTTCGATTGGCTCCAGCCTCCAAGCTGTCTGTTCCCGAGCACAGGCTGCGCTTTATATGATTGACACCTGGTGTGTTAGAATCGGTCTCTCAGTCAATCCTCTTAAAACCGAGGTTGTCCTCTTCACGAGACGTAGAAAATTGACTGGTTTGACCCAACTTACGCTTAAAGGCGTCAACATTCCTTTTTCAAATGAAGTCAAACATCTTGGAGTAATCCTGGATAACAAACTTCTTTGGTCAAAACATGTCGAGTCTAAAACTACTAAAGCACTGTCAGTTTTCTGGCAATGTAAAGCAGCCTTTGGCAAGACATGGGGTCTTTCACCGAAAAGGGTCCTTTGGATCTATACGGCTATGATAAGACCAATCATCTCCTATGCGTCAGTTGTTTGGTGGAATAAGCTCTCGCGTAAATACGTTATTGCCTCGTTTGCCAAACTTCAAAGAACAATTTGTCTAGGTGTTACGGGGCCTTCCCCAGCACACCAGGAGCTGCTCTCGACGCACTGTTGAATCTTCCTCCCCTTGATACCTACATCATGGGGTATCGTTTAAAGCGATGTGGTCTCTGGCCAATTCGCACTGGAGCTTTGAGGAACTCGCAAGCAACATATCTTTTGACTCACGTCTAATGGATATGCCGTCTGACACGATGATCCCAAGGCTCAAACGGCGTCAAAATTACTCAGTCAACTTTCCTTCGGTTCAGGACTGGTTCACTCCAGAATCTGAGCCTGGAAAGAACTGTTATCGAATCTTCACAGATGGCTCCAAAACCGACGAGGGTTCTGGTGCTGGTGCCTTTGTTGAGAACGACGACATACGACTGCACTCATCTTTGGGATCATACGCATCCGTTTTCCAAGCAGAGGCTTATGCTATCCCAAGGCCTTGAGCCACGTAACGAACAATGGATGGACGGGGAGAAGTATCTTTGTTTGCAGCGACAGCCAAGCTGTGCTTAAGGCCCTTCTCAACCCTCTAACCACTTCGAAAGTAATCCAGGAATGCAAGAGCTCTCTGAATGCGATCGGAAGATTAAATTCCTTGAGTCTCATTTGGGTTCCGGACCATCACGGCATAACTGGAAATGAGATCACCGATGAACTCGCTAGGCAGGGATCTCAGACAGCTTTCTCAGGACCTGAACCGTCGCTAGGTTTGCCAGCGTCCACAGTGAGAGCCTCAATCAACGATTGGATCTGTGAAAAGCAAAATGGCCTCCATTGGATGCAGACAAACCAAGCGTATGCTCCCCAACGTTAGTAAGAAGACTGCAACATTTTTGCTAGCTCGTAGCAGAAAAGACTGTAGAAAGCTTATTGGCGTTGCCAGCGGGCACTTCTCTTTTGCCAAGCATTTAAACGTGTTAGGCTTAAGTGATACCACACTCTGTGAATCTTGTGGAGAAGATGAGGACACCGCAGAGCACTTCCTCTGTGAATGTCCTGCTTTTTCTCGCATGAGGTTACAGATACTCGGCGCAGACATGGTGAGAGCTGGTAACTTAGGCTCCTTATCATGGCAGCGTCTTTTGGCTTTTCTCCGAACATCTGGAAAGCTATAACAAATAGAAGGTTTTTTTTTTTTTTTTTTTTTTTTAAAAAAGAAGAGGCTTGTATGCTAACCTGGAGAACTCAGACTTAATTACCGGTCCATTGTACTACCAGGGTAGCAGCCTTCCCTTTTTTCTGTGTTGCAGTAGTGGAAATAAGGTGTTAGTTATTTCACATATAACCTCAAGGGCGGCGAAACTAGGAGGCTGAAAGAAAAGTAGATGCCCAGAGCGGGATTCGAACCCACGCATCCGGCCTACCTACTGAACACTCTACCACTGCACCACGGCCGCCCTCTGAATAGAAGGTTGCTATCTGGTAGTACAATGGACCGGTATTTAGGTCTGAGTGCTCCAGCTGGTATTTTAAAAAACTTCCAACAAAAAAAAAAAAAAACTTACGGAAAGTAATTTCAATGCCACGTAATCGTCTCCCACGTATTCTTTCTGACGTTATCATTCAGAAAAATATTTATTGGGCCCAGGAATGGTCAGGCCTTTTCCAACAAACACAAATGGACCTCAGTTTTGAAGCCCCGCGCTTAATGTGGAATGAATATCACAACATAATACTTACAAAGCTTTCGGAAAAATACTGGGTTGATTTTGTGGGAAAGGCACATCAATCACAATTTCACGACGAATATAGCAACCTAATACACTCTGATGTCCCAAACTATTTTCAAGATAGCAATCCACGCGAAATGATAAATTTGGTCTTCAAAGCACGATGTGGTCTTATAAACTTAAATGCTAGAGATTTTCGCAATGACACTGTAGGCATATGCAGTATATGTAATATGAATGCTTCAGAAAACACATATCACTTCGTTGGTATGTGCCCCATCTTTAAAGGATACCGTAAAACATACCTAGGGAGCAAAATATTGGACAGGACTACATTTCTAGATTTCTTAAATGGCTCAAAGTACCAAAACCTATACAAATTTTTGAAAAACTCATTTAAATATCGAAGCCTTATAATTAATGAATATAGTTAGAACTCACTCAGCTTTGCAACTTTAAACAAGTTATTGTCAAATTCAATTTTGAAAACCAGCAAACTCATATCTTTGTAAAAATTTAACTGAAAATAAAATTATTTATCTATCTATCTATCTATCTATCGTTTACTATTTAAAGAAGTTTCATGTTTAGAAAATTATAGATTGTTTGAAGCAGATTACGTTTCAGCACTTGAAAAATTCTAATTTTGAAATTCTTACTAACTAAAAAAAATCTATGTTTTTAAATATGTATGTAAAAACCGTTCTATTTAATTGTTTTTAATTATTTTGTTAAAATAATAATTCATTCCAAAGTCTTAAAACTTGCACACTTTTACAAAAAACTGAAAAAAAATATCGAGAAAAAAAAATGTTGCAACGATTTCGATTAAATTTTCAGGGTTTATATTTATTAGCACTTGCAATATAACAACGTTTCTGATACACCCTTTATTAATTACATATGGAATGGCACCCACAACTTACGGAGAATCTGTCAGTGTCAGTATCTAATGACATAAGAACTATGGCGCGAAACAGGAGTACTTTCCCGCGCAGTATTAACTTTGAAGTAAACCAAAATTGTAAAATGAATTATTAGCTTTTAAGACGTTGTACAGTAAAGTTATTCTTTTATTAAATATATAAAAATTTGTATATCTATCAGTTTTTGTAATGAAAATTTAAAATATTTAATTTAATTACTTTATGATTTCATATGAACACACAGCCCTTTAGTCTTTGAAAAACAGCAACGTTAAACATATCAAAATCCCTTATTTGATACTTTGCTTGGGTATATTTCTTCAAACCATCAAGTAATCAAATCCGACAGATTTTCCTATGTCCGAATTGTTTTTTTGTACTTAAATTGAGTACTCGTTTCAGATTTCAGACAGGTTCCAACAACGTGCAACAATGGCTCATTTAAATAAGCTTGAGAGAGTCAATCTACAGATTTGGAACTTTATTGGTATAAAACTTACATCGTAAGGCTTTGGCTTTTAGCGTCAAGAAACACTTGCCAACTTTAAATAACACTTTTAAATATTTTCTGTTGGGACACAAATAAGAACATTATTTGTTGTACTAAGCTCGTCCTAAACAGATTTGACTTCCTCTCCTTGCACAGCCATATTCCAGGCAGAAAATGGTTCCCAACTTCAAACAGGAAAACCAAATAAGAATCAAACACAAATAGTATGGGCATACTGACAACTTCAAGTTCCAGCATGGCATTCACATGAAGTTTCCAGTTAGCCAATTACACTGCAAAAGCTTCAGAACGCACATTAAAATAAACAACTTTTAAAGAAAAGTCGACGTGTGCTTACTGCGAAAGCCGCCAAACAATAACAAAGTTTCCTCGATTCATTCTAACTCATTTAGAAGAAAAAGGGGATTTCCCAAGAAATGGTAAACCAAGCTTTAGTAGAACCGGTCTCATTTCTCTTCACCCGATGACGCCAACGACACCGACGCAAGTCGAGCCTTCGTTGAATCGCAACGAAAACGTAATGAAGACAACATGGTAGAATGGTATTGCACTTTGATTGTAGCAATTCAACTACAACTTGTATTCTAAGTTCCCAGAATCAAGATTATTGTTGATTGGTTTTATCTCCGTCATATTCGATATGAATGTAGAAGCTGTTTCTATAAATAAAAAGAGCGTGTTCGAGATAGTCACACCACATTGGTACAAGATCATCGATACGTGCTTGAGGTTTACTAAGCTTTGCAGCATTTGCTTCATAAGCTTCAGCGCGGGTCTTCTCTTCGATAGTTTCCTATTGCAATTCAGACTCTCAAGACACTTCTCACAATTTCAACAGTCTTTAGGCAATAGTTTGGAAGGATTAAAATTCATTAGAAAAAACAATAATACAAAAACATGTCGGCTACGGCATTCTATTCGTCACAATGTGTGCCAGGAGGAGTGGGACAAATCAACACAATGGTGTCAACGCTGCTGCAAACGCTTCTCGCAGCACAGTGTGCCGTTTTACCAACTGAAGAATACCCGATAACCAGCGGACTTAGTACATACGATTTCATTGTTGTTGGCGCAGGAACTGCTGGATCCGTCGTTGCCAGTCGATTGAGTGAGAACCCCGATTGGTCTGTGCTGCTCCTAGAAGCAGGAGGAGAACCTCCAGTAGAATCTGAAGTAAGTACAAACATTCCATTGCCCATAAAGCAATAAACTAACTCACACATTCCAACTCTTCCAAAGGTTCCTTCAACCTTCCTGCAAGTCATGCACAGTAACTACACATGGAATTATTACAACGAGCCAGACGGAAAGACTTGCCAAGCCTACGAGAATCAAGTCTGCTATTGGCCCAGAGGAAAGATGATGGGAGGTACTGGTGAACTCAATGCCATGGTCTACGTCCGCGGAAACCCCGAAGACTTTGACGTCTGGAAGCGACTAGGAAATCCCTTCTGGGGTTGGGACGATGTCTTGCCGTTTTATGAAAAAGCCATGAAATTGGGCAAAGAAAATGGATCCATTGGAATCACCGTAAACCCATTCAACCCCGACATGCCCGAAGTCAGAGAAATGATATTTGGAGCTGCTGCCGAAGCCGGATTCCCAAAGTTCGAGTATCTCAAAAAAGGATATTTGGGATACACTGATCTACAAGGAACTATCGAGAATGGTCGTCGAAGCAGCACCAGAAAAAGCTACCTGGTCGCAGCTAAGAACAGGCCTAACCTCCACGTCATGAAGAACGCAATCGTCACCAAAATCAACTTTGATGAAAGCGGAAAGAAGGTCACAGGAGTCGACTTTGTTTACAAGGATCAATATGAAGTTACCGTCAATGTAAACAAGGAAGTTGTTCTCTCAGCTGGAGTTATAGACACACCCAAACTTCTTATGCTCTCGGGAGTAGGTCCAAAAGATCACTTGAACAGCCTCGACATTCCAGTTGTAAAGGACTTGAGCGTCGGTGATAATCTCCAAGATCACGTTGCAGTTCCTATTCTGTACAAACTAACCAAGAGTAAAACTAAGCGTACCACACCCAGAGATCAACTTGATGACATCTACACCTACCTCCTCAACCAAACCGGACCACTCTCCACCACCGGTGTCAACAGCATCGGAGGATTCATCAATTCCGACGAGAATTCCACCAGTCCCTACCCAGACATTTTGTCTCAAATCATTTTCATGAGAACAGGAACTGAAGATCTCGAAAACTGGATAAAGGGTCTTCGTTGGGGAAAGCGTGTAGCCGACAGCATGCGAAAGGACAATGAAGATCACCATGTTATAGTCACTTTCGTGGAGCTCTTGAGACCAAAATCAATGGGAACCATTCGTCTGCGCAGTGCCGATCCATTCGATGCACCGAAAATATTCCAAAATTACTTGGACCATCCACATGATGCTGAAACCATTTTGCGGGGAATCAAATTCCAAATGAAAATGGAGCAGACTGCAGCCTACAAGGAACAAGGAGCCGAAATAATGAAACTTGACTTGCCCGAGTGTGACAAGTTGGAATTCAAGAGTCAAGAGTATTGGACTTGTTACTTGAAACACATGACAATGACTCTGTATCATCCCGTGGGCACAACCAAAATGGGACCAGACACAGATCCTAGTGCTGTTGTTGATTGGAGACTACGTGTTAAGGGAATTAAGGGTCTCAGAGTTGTTGACGCCAGTATAATGCCAAATGTTGTAAGTGCAAATATTAATGCTCCAATTGCAATGATTGGAGAGAGAGGAGCCACTTTCGCCACAGAGGATTGGACGATGAAGCCAAAACAACCAAAACAACCCAAGCAACCGATGCAAATGAAGCCATCATCTTCGAGGTAAAGTGCATCAAGGTGCAGGTGAAAAAGGAGTGAAAATTCAGTCTCTTTTGTAAAACAAAAAGAAGTGATAGAGAACACTGTGTTAGGGATGAGGCATAAGAACGGGGAAGACACATAATTACGTTAAAGAAAAGTACAATTTAAAATATAAAGTGAGTTAAAACATAAACAAGAAGAAACAAAAGTCCTGTTAAGCAATAAGATTAAGTCATAGAGGTACGCAAATGTATATAAAAGTAGAATGTACAAAGAAAAAAATGTTATTAGACTGTAAGTGTTCTGATATCTTATTTTATAAATAATAAAAAATATTAAATAAAATATTTGTTTGTATAACTATCAACTACAGTTAGATAATCGTTCTACCGCGCCAGGTTTTCAAAGAGTTTGATGTTTTCAGCTTATACTCTGCTACAATCTCAAGAACTTGTCGAGATTAACAATTCGGTGACCCAAAATGTGCATTTAGATCAAATCTATTTCGAGATTCTTTCTCTACCTTCAAAATAAAGCATGACCGTGCCTTACAACTTTTTAAATTAAATCTTTGACAGCTTATTCAAAGAGCTCTTTGAGACCAGAACCAAATCACTTTATGAGTGCAGAACCAAAGAAATCTTTCAGAATCTTCTGAGAGCGGAACCAAAAAACTGAGAGCAAATTAAAGAACTTTCAGAGAAGCAGAACTCTTTAAAAACTTTTGGAGAACTCTTGAAGGGCACGGGTCTCCAGGAATTTCTTGGAGAACGTTTAAAGACCTCTAAAAAAAGCAAAATTAAAATACAAACCTAGAGAATACTTCAAGCGGAGAGTTTCAACATTCCTTATACACCTTTGCAATGTTCAAGGAAATTAAAGAGCAAGTCGATGTGGTACAATTTTTACTTCAATGTATCGGCGATGTATTGCTAGTGATAAAAATAGTTTTTAGCAATCGATGTATTTCTTCTACGTATCGTTTGTATCCTAAGCTACATCCTACAGGGTTACCCTGAATATATTTTCTTACGTCTAAATATGAGTTTTTTTTCTGGTTATAGCTCTTTTACAAACAAATTAAAGGTATTTGTCAAAGCCAGGTGTTCTGTTTAGTATGTACAAAAGATTCAAATCTGATCTAATTTCCCTCCTTAGGTATTCTCAAAGAAGCCGATAAAATCCAAAAGGGACGATAGGGGAGGAGCAGCCAACTGCATGAACACAAAACTATTCTTATCGCAGTCTTTTCAGGGATACATAAAACCACTGATTTTGGTTCATAAGACATTTTTAGAAGGCTTTAATTTTTGATTTTTTTTTTTTAATAAAAGTTAAGGCATAATGTGTAGAAAATACTGGTTTTCATGAAACTCAACAAATAAAAACATTTTAGGGTGCATTTTCGAAATAATAACCAAGGCGAATATTTTTTAAATACCCTCATAACAAATAGTCCTAAAAGGTGTGTCAGGTTTTAAGTATCTTTAACATTAGTTTGTTTCTGCTAATTCTAGATGATTAACGACGCAATATGTCAAAATAATAAAATTGGCTGCTCTTTCAATTTTCAAACAAAAAAAAAAATTTCATTATAAAGAAATATTTTTGAAAAAAGCTCAGGATGGATAGGTTGTCCAGAAAACCCCTTTTTTCCCTCAGAGAATTAAGTGCAATCAGCGAAAAGCCCACAAAGTTCGATTTTCTTGAGAAAAGTAGCTTTCATTATATTTTCTCAAAAACTAAAAAAAGAATTTTTCATTCGGTTATCTGTGTTTGAGTAAGAATTAAAAAGACAATTGATTTTTATTAAAAGAAAAAGTCATTCTTTTAGGCAAAAATTAATAAAAATTTTGTTTAAAAAAAAAAAAATGGATTTTTTCAAGATTTGCAATTGAGACCTGATTACTCATAAGTCATAAGCCATTAACTAAATTAACTTGAACTAAAATGATACCCGTGGCGTAATGGTTAGCATGTCTGCCTGCTACGCGGTTTTTCCACGGGTATCATCGAGGAATGGCAAGTCGTCCGATAGTAACTTCATTGCCATGGGGAAAGTGCAAGAAAGAGAAAACTATCGATTTATATTCTCATCGTCGGATTCTTTGTTGACCGCGCTGGGGCAAAAGCGCGGTCAACAAAGAATCCGACGAAAAATAAGCACGCCCAAGTCAACATGTAAAAAATAATGTCTCATGTTAAAAACCCAAGGCAAGTGGTGAAAAGGACATTTGTATGCAATGTTGCATTTTATGCAGCAGCTACTTCTTTTCCACAGGTCACGCACATAACACTTCGAAAGTTTACGCATTATTTTAAAGAATCTTTAGAAAGCAAGTGGATGGTCTGCTGTTAATAGCGTTGAAATAGTCAAATTCAACGACCAAATTTATTTTCCAATCAATTTTCTCAGACGATTTACGTAATCGTATCAAGATTTACGATTTTACTTACAGCTTTATCCGCAATAAAAGATTTTTTATATTATTTTTTTTCCACACAAAATATCAACAACTTCTCTCAAGTTGTCTGTCAAACTTCAAAATTTTCAAAAACATTTGAAGACTTACAATGGTTTTCAGCCCACGTTGAAAAAGTACCAATCTAACGCACAGGCCACTTCCACTAGAAAGCCATGGCTACGTGGTGTTTAACGAAGACTCGATAAGATGGGCAATCTCCTCGCAACAGCATTTCATCTTTCCTGCTCTTCTGCAGCAACTAAGCTATATCTCTCAAACTTCGAGAAGCGTGAGAGTAGTATTCCTACCAAAAGCTGGCAATAGGTCAAACTCAGACCCAAAAGCGTCGCAATTGCCAAACGAATTGACACACCCACCATTGAATTGATTGACTCTATGATATGATGAATCATATCCACAACACTGGGTCAAACATCAATAACAGATAATGATGTTAAAGGTGGTCCCCAAAGAGGGGTATAAAACAGCTCTGGTCAATTGTAATAGATCAGCACTGACGGTTCAAAAACTAACAACGGTGTAGGTGCAGGCATTTTCGGAACTAAATTCAACCCATCTATATCCCTTGGTAGCACAGCAACTATCATTCAAGCAGAGGTAATAGAATGTTGTGCTAGGGAAAGCATTGGAAGAAACCTCCGAAGATCACGCATCCTAATTTGCTCTGACAGTCAGGCAGCTCTTAATGCATTTTGGAACCGCCTGACTCAATAACTCTTTCCTGGGTGCCTGAACATTAAGGGTACAGGGTGTACTGGTCACTGCTCTTTCAAATATCACCTTAAAAACATGGACATCAGCCAAGATGACACCTGCCGTCTCTGCCTCGAAGACATAGAAACAGCTGAGCACATTTTATGTGAATGCCCTGCCATAGCCAAATTCAATCTAAAACTTTTCACCAGTCCTCTTAACCAGTCCCCTTGACATCAAAAACACCTCTACTTCAAATTTTCTTAGGTTCATACACGAACTCAACTTCGAATGAACAACTTTACACTTTACGTATATAAACCTAAGGGAACAGCACAAATCAGCCCTATCTAGCTAAAAAAAAACGTGGTGTGCCCAGAGATTCCCAATTTTTAGACAAGTCTTCTTGGAGTGCCAGGCATAAATTCCCCCACTAGGCTCTTAAAAGCTTTTGGATTTTTCCCTTGTCAGCGATTAAGCTGTTGATGGCAGAAATTCATTGTTGATGCCAATGTTAGACCAGCGATGGAGCCACCGGCATTGGAGTCAAAGCTCATAGACATAAGACTATTTAGATTCAATAAATATTATATTACACTAACTTTAAGAGCAATAAAAGGATTGGACCTTCACAATCAAAGTTTTACTTGTTTTTTTCTTTTTGTCAACCCTGGACGTTTCAACGTTCACATTATCAGACCAAAGTCTGTCCAACAAATGGTACACTGTGAACTCTTCTAAAGACGACAAAAAGAACTTTAAAGTGTCAGGAACTGTTTTTAATAATAAATAAAAATTAGTTACTTATTGAATTGAACTTAAACTCAAAAGAATTCTTAAAAATCACTTTAAAACTTCTTTGGAGTAGGAATAGAAAGATTTTTAGCGCCACCACAGCAAATGTTTCTATAGTTTTTTTTTTAATAAGTTCTACAAAAACACGACTAATTGTTACGAAGAATAAATAAGGAGCTTGTGAAGAGCTTAGTAATTTTCTCTGGATAACTCTTTAAGAGCTTATGTGTTCCTTGCATTACTTTACGAAAGAACAATGCTTTGAAAATGATCTGCTCAAAGCGAAAAGGTTCAAAATCAGAAACTGCCCTTCAAGACTTTACTCGCCAGTACGCTTCATACATAGTATCACTGTCATCTAGCAGACTAGAATAAAAAAAGCAACATAAGCTTCGTCATCAACGACTGTCATCGAACTGCACTATGGGTTATAAGAGCCACATAAATAAACCCCCTTAGAGTTGAAGGAAGCATAGCTTGTTCTTTGAAAACTTTGGCAAAAAACGTCAACTACTACTATAATTAATCAATAAAACACTAACAGATTCAACTCATCCTCTGTTCAAGGCTTTTGAAGAAGCGATTCATATTTACAACAAAAACAAATAAGAAAAATTCCATCTCAGCGCTTTTGAAACGATACCTCTTGTGTCCAATCTACCATCCATCAACTATCCACTTAGCCCATTAACACCCAAGGGTACCAAAAGTAGAAAAGAGTTTGTTTTTATGGAATTTTCCTCTTATTGAGGTAAAATAACACACTTTTGCAAAAAAACGAATAAAAAAATTATGTTGTTAGTAATGGACCCGTACGGTATCATACGTACTTTTTTAATTTGAATTGACAGGAAAATTTTTGAAACAGTCTTTATGAATACACAATAGGTTTGTTCGTTGGAGCCCTAGGGTCGCCCTTGGGTCGCCACAAAAAGTTTTTTAAAAAACCTAAAGCCAAATTGAGTGTTTTTTGAGCCCTAGGGTTGACTTAAGTTTTCCCTCAACTCGCCCTAGGCTTTTACTGTGGCGAGTTGAGGGCTGTCAAATAGTACATATTTTTTTTATGACAGGAATGTGTGGTGATTTGTGGTTTATCATTTTTTGAGAACTGGAAAACCCAGGTTTTCTGACAAATCATAGCGTTGTCAAGAAAACCTGGGTCAATCCTGGGGAAAGTTCAACGAACGAATCTAATGTAACATCGCACATTTCACAGCACCATTTCGATGGAATTGGCACTGACGGGATCTCAACTGATTGGGTAGTTTTTTGGGAAAGTGGTATCCTGCGCTCTTCACAATGCTTCTTTGGACGGTATGCTTAGGTTGTCCTGGATTCAGAGTATGAAGAATGAGATAGTGAAGCGTTATTGCCCTGGTGAACTAGAGCAGATCACTATTGTTGTTATTTGCTAGCTTGTGGAACTTCCAGACATTTCATACAGTTGAAGAAGCATATAGGTCAAAATTTTCCACCACCATTTCTTGCCTCGTATTTCAATGGAGTACGTGTTTATAAACTGATCATGTGGTCATGTAGGTCCATACCACCCATATAATAATTTTTGACACTAAGAGGCGGAGGAATGTTTTTTTGATGCTCCTTGCTTCGCTTTTCGCATGTAACAATGTCTTTGGTTCTTTTGCCCTGCATATAACATGGTTTGATTTACAATAAGTTGTCTGATGAACCCAATGTACTTTTTAAAGCACATACAACTTTGGCATTGCTTACCTCTGTACATAAATACAAAAATATGAAGAAAATTGAATTCTCGTAAGCTTATGGTTGTTTAAAATAGAAAATTAGAAAATTGTTTCAAATATTTTGCTTATTGAAGTTTATAGACCACAAATGTCTTGGATGGAGACAAAACTAGAAATAGTTCCAAATGCTTTCTAAGAAAAGACGGTTGGACAATAGTTTACTTGACCAAAAAACAAAAAAAGGACCTGAAAAATTCAGGTAATATTGTTTATTTGGAAAACAAATTCAAACGGATGATTTTTATTTGTAAGCTTACTTTTAAATGTCCATTTGCTAGAATCATTTTACTGTACTTTTAGAAGTAGGTACAATGGGTTAGTTTGAAAAAGACAAAAAAGAAAAACGATGGACTTCTGAAACAAGTCTTTGAAAACATCAACCTACTTACAAGCGTGCCACATACAATCGATTTCTTAACAGAAAACACAGCCTTAAACTTGCGGAAATCTTGGAGATGTCATATCCACTCACTCACAACCAAAATTATCAGATATAACTTTTTTTCTTTTACTTTCAATGATCAGCAATTGACTTAAAATTTTATAGATATTCTTATGCAAATAAAGTTTAAGGAAATTAAAAAATTTAAATGTTATGTTCTTGTTCGAATACGTTCTTTTGTGCTTGTGTTGGCGTTTTTTACTAACCACTAACACTTGCGTTAATGATGAAGAGCGTAGATAAGTGCGTTCATAAAAGCTTGCTCTAAGCTCAGTACCGCTTAAGACTCTGAGATGCAAAAAAAAGGGATGGCATTCTCATGGTTTGGCTGCCCTGACAGTTTAAAAAAAAAGTTAACTAAATTTCAAAATTATTTCAAAGTCTGATTCAACAAATATTTAAATATCTGTGCTCTTTTTGACACACTTGTGTCCTGTTCTGATTTGATTTGCTACTCTCGTGGCGTTTTTGAGGACCCTTTTTTTATCAATTCATTTTTTTCTTTTTTTCAAGGATGATGCTTTACAATTGATATACAAATTCTGAGGATCAAATTTGAAAAATTAAATTTAAAAAATTAGTTCATTGCTTGCCAACTTCAAACAGGTAAACTACGACGCGACTGCTAGCTCAGAAAAACCCAATTCGAATAAAATTATTAAAACAGTTAGTGTTTCCAGTTAATTTCAAGATCAAGCGCGGTATTCACATGAATTTCCAAGTTGGCCAATTGTACTGCGAAAGCTTCAGAACGCAGATTAAGAAAAGTCGACCTGTGCTTACTGCGAAAGTTGCCAAACAATAACAAAGTTTCCTTCATTGACTCTAACTTATTTAGAAGAAAAAGTGGGTTTCCAAAGATATGGTAAACCAAGCTTTAGCAGAACCGGTCTCATTTCTCTAAAGCCGCCGCAGACACCGACGCCGCCGCCGATGCGACACGAGCATTCGTTGTATCTGTAATAATACTAATGAAATCCTAAATACTCATTGTAAACAATTATTACACTCTAATTACATCTTAAATGAGAATCTATCTACAAGCATTTACATAGATATAGGTAAAAAATAAACGTAAAACCATATTCCCCTACAAATGAAATTCAATATTTTATCATTTAATAAATTTATTGATCGTAGACTTCATTGTTTTACATAAACTTTGTTCATGTATTGACGTGTTAATGGCATACAGTACAGTATCGAAACAACAATGTAATGAAGACAATATAATTCATGAGGCTGAATGGTATTGCACTTTGATTGTAGCAATTCAACTATAACTTGTATTCTAAGTTCTCAGAATCAAGATTAATATTGATTGGTTTTATCTCCGTCATATTCGTTATGAATGTAGAAGCTGTTTCCATAAATAAAAAGAGCGTGTTAGAGACAGACACACCACATTGGTACAAGATCATCGATACGTGCTTGAGGTTTACTAAGCTTTGCAGTATTTGCTTCATAAGCTCTAGCGCGGTTCTTCTCTTTGATAGTTTCCTATTGCAATTCAGACTCTCAAGTCTCTCAGTCTGTAGGCAATAGTTTGGAAGGATTAAAATTTATAAGTGAAACCATAATACAAAAATATGTCGGCTACGGCATTCTATTCGTCACAATGTGTGCCAGGAGGAGTGGGACAAATCAACACAATGGTGTCAACGCTGCTGCAAACGCTCCTCGCAGCACAGTGTGCCGTTTTACCAACTGAAGAATACCCGATAACCAGCGGACTTAGTACATACGATTTCATTGTTGTTGGCGCAGGAACTGCTGGATCCGTCGTTGCCAGTCGATTGAGTGAGAACCCCGATTGGTCTGTGTTGCTCCTAGAAGCAGGAGGAGAACCTCCAGTAGAATCTGAAGTAAGTACAAACATTCCATTGCCCATAAAGCATTAAACTAACACACACATTGCAACTCTTCTACAGGTTCCTTCAACCTTCCTGCAAGTCATGCACAGTAACTACACATGGAATTATTACAACGAGCCAGACGGAAAGACTTGCCAAGCCTACGAGAATCAAGTCTGCTATTGGCCCAGAGGAAAGATGATGGGAGGTACTGGTGAACTCAATGCCATGGTCTACGTCCGCGGAAATCCCGAAGACTTCGATGTGTGGAAGCGACTAGGAAATCCCTTCTGGGGTTGGGACGATGTCTTGCCGTTTTATGAAAAAGCCATGAAATTGGGCAAAGAAAATGGATCCATTGGAATCACCGTAAACCCATTCAACCCCGACATGCCCGAAGTCAGGGAAATGATATTTGGAGCTGCTGCCGAAGCCGGATTCCCAAAGTTCGAGTATCTCAAAAAAGGATATTTGGGATACACTGATTTACAAGGAACTATCGAGAATGGTCGTCGAAGCAGCACCAGAAAAAGCTACCTGGTCGCAGCTAAGAACAGGCCTAACCTCCACGTCATGAAGAACGCAATCGTCACCAAAGTCAACTTTGATGAAAGCGGAAAGAAGGTCACAGGAGTCGACTTTGTTTACAAGGATCAATATGAAGTAACCGTCAATGTAAACAAGGAAGTTGTTCTCTCAGCTGGAGTTATAGACACACCCAAACTTCTTATGCTCTCGGGAGTCGGTCCAAAAGATCACTTGAACAGCCTCGACATTCCAGTTGTAAAGGACTTGAGCGTCGGTGATAATCTCCAAGATCACGTTGCAGTTCCTATTCTATACAAACTAACCAAGAGTAAGACCAAGCGTACTACACCCAGAGATCAACTTGATGACATCTACACCTACCTCCTCAACCAAACCGGACCACTCTCCACCACCGGTGTCAACAGCATCGGAGGATTCATCAATTCCGACGAGAATTCCACCAGTCCCTACCCAGACATTTTGTCTCAAATCATTTTCATGAGAACTGGAACTGATGATCTCGAAAACTGGATAAAGGGTCTTCGTTGGGGAAAGCGTGTAGCCGACAGCATGCGAAAGGACAATGAAGATCATCACGTTATTGTCACTTTCGTGGAGCTCTTGAGACCAAAATCAATGGGAACCATTCGTCTGCGCAGTGCCGATCCATTCGATGCACCGAAAATATTCCAAAATTACTTGGACCATCCACATGACGCTGAAACCATTTTGCGGGGAATAAAATTCCAAATGAAAATGGAGCAAACTGCAGCTTACAAGGAACAAGGAGCCGAGATTATGAAACTTGACTTGCCCGAATGTGACAAGTTGGAATTCAAGAGTCAAGAATATTGGACTTGTTACTTGAAACACATGACAATGACTCTGTATCATCCCGTGGGCACAACCAAAATGGGACCAGACACAGATCCTAGTGCTGTTGTTGATTGGAGACTGCGTGTTAAGGGAATTAAGGGCCTTAGAGTTGTTGACGCCAGTATAATGCCAAATGTTGTTAGTGCAAATATTAATGCTCCAATTGCAATGATTGGAGAAAGAGGAGCCACTTTTGCTACAGAGGATTGGACGATGAAGCCAAAGCAACCAAAGCAACCCAAGCAACCTATGCAAATGAAGCCTTCGTCTTCGAGTTAAAGTGCATCTAGATGTAGGTGAAAAAGGAGTGAAAAGTCTTCTCTTTTGTAAAACAAAAAGGAGTGATAGAGAATACTGTGTTAGGGATGAGGCATAAGAACGGGGAAGAAACACAATTTAGCTAAAGAAAAGTACAATTTAAAATATAAAAAGAGTTAACACATAAACAAGTAGGAACAAATGCCCTGTTAAGCAATAAGATTAAGTCATAGAGGTACGCAATTGTATATAAAAGAGGAATGTACAAAGCAAATATGTTATTAGATTGTAAGTGTTCTGATATCTAATTTTATAAATAATAAAAAATTTTAAATATAAAATATGTGTTCGTATCACTATCAACTACAGTTAGAGAATCGCTCGAAAGTGCCAGGTTTGTATTGAGCTATGTCTTGAACTTACTCAGCAACAATCTCAGGAACCTGTCGTGAGTAATCCTGTGACTGGAAATCTGTGTTTAGATTCAATTCTCTTTTCGAGACTCTACCTCTACCTTCATAATAAATTAAGCATGGTCGTGCTTTTACAACTTTTGAAATTAAATCTTTCAGAGCAGAACCAAGAACAATCTTTGAGAATTTTCTGAGAGCGAAACTAAAAAAGTGAGAGCAAAATTAAAGAACTCGGTGAAGCAGAACTCTTTGAAAAGTAGAGCTCTCTAGGAATTTCTTCATAACTTTAGAGAGCAGAATAAAAAACCTTTTTCGGATATTTTCAACAACTCATGGGAAACTTGTTGAGTACAAAACTCGTTGCGATCTTTAACAGGATAGAATAAAAGTATAGACCTAGAGAATTCCTTAAGTGGAGAGTTTTAACATTCCATAGACGCCTGAGCAATATTGAAGAGCGCTACCGAGGGCTTACAGTTTCGCCTTGAATGTATCGGCGATGTATCGCTTATAAAAAAATCAATGTTAACATCGATGTTTATGACCGAACTATCGATTATTTGGATAAATATATGCATTGTTTGCATCCCTGGGCCCCTGTGCATGATGGTAAGCATGTCTGCATTTTAACCGGGAGGTTCATGCTTCGAATTCCAACAGAAGCAAAAATGATTGTTTAGGGGTATCGCCTCTCGCGAGGAATTGGCAAGTCCTCCGATAATAAATTCATTGCCATGAAAAGCGCTTTCTCAGATAGTTGATCGGAATCGACAGAAAATTGTATGTCAACTCCATTCCCTCACAAGGCAATGGTTGTGAGAAATGCTCTAGGCCCGGGGGCTCCTCGTTCTGTTGCGCCACTCCATTTATTTATTTATTCCACTATCATATCGTTAATAATATACTCGTTAACATAGTTGCTACATGAAGTGATTTCAATCACCTAAAGAAGTAAACTCAACTATAAACCATAACCTTTTCTTATGTCTTTTTGATAAAATGACCTGTAGATTAATGATCTTCGTTATCTAAGGCAGAGTAGTGAAAAATGGAAGTGTCATTGAAGTCTTCTCTGCAATTTTTAATTTAATCACAACAAACTCATTGATCGACTCTTCTTCTTTTTCTTCTTCTTCTTCTTCTTCATATTCGCCGTTACGGGCATCGTTATGTCGATCAGAGCCCTCCCACTTTTTATTTTTCACTAGTGCTCTGCTCGGGGGGAACTAAAATAATTTAAATAATAATTTAGACCAAGTGTTAACCCTCCTTTACGACCCGGCAAAAGTCGTGTCCATCCGACCTGGGGTCCAAATGGACCCCACGATTTTTTCTTCGAATTTTTTTTTTATTTCTGACATATATTATTCAGTGTGGTACCCGTGGTGTGATGGATAGATAGCATGTCCGCCTGCTAATCCAGAGGTTCGAGTTCGAATCCCAACAAAGGCAAACATGTTTTTTCCACGGGTTTCGCCTCTCGCGAGGAAATGGCAAGTCCTCCGATAGTAAATTCATTGCCATGAAAAGCGCTTTCTCGATTAGCCGTTCGGAACCGGCAGAAAATTGTAGGTCCCTTCCATTCCCTCACAAGGCATGGTTGTGAGAAATGCGCTAGGCCCAGGGGTTCCTCGCTCTGTTGCCACCCTATTTATCTATTTTATTTTTTATTGTTCAGTTATAGTTCTTCTGGCTATTGTATGAATTCTTTCTTAGTATTTTATATAGCAGTGATAAAGAATTTTAAGCAGAGATATCATTATGCAAGTATATGTAGGAGGTCATCAATTAAATTTTTCAATTTCAAAGTCGGTGGAAATTGCCTAATTTTGCAAATCTGGGATACCCGCTTATCCCTTTCGATATGTCTGTTTTACGTAATTACTGATTGTAATATTCATGTTTATCAATGTTCTTGTCAGGTATGCCTATCAAAAGAAAAAATAGTCTTTATTTCAGTTTGTTCAGGTCATGAAACAATTTTATGACCTAAAAAAGTATTGAATTTCCCCAATACATCCCCAATACCTATTTATTTGAGAGACTTGAATTTTCAACTTCCTCGCGTACAAACAACATAAATATACCAAGAAGTTCAACGTTGCAAACGCGAAGGTCTTTCTTCGTTATTGGTGCCAGAATTTGGAACAGACTACCAGCTCCATATAAAACAATTTTGAACTTAAATAACTTTATCCGCTCTTTAAATGACCATCTACAGAACCCAGACGAAGCGTCGCATTTTCACTCCTTATTTGTTCAATAACTTGCTTTAATTGTTTGTAATTTTCTTTTGAATTTCTTTTTTTACTATACAATTGTAAATTTAATCAAAACTATTTTCAAAATGTTTAGCATTACTAACTTTTTATTTTTACGTTAAAAATTTTTTTTTTTTTTTTTTTTTTTTTTTTTATTGCTCATACATATAATATGTATGCATTTTTATAATTTCCAAAATGTAAATAAATGTATTTTTCTAGCCATAAATGAGATCTGATCTCAAGGCTTCTTTATGTAAATAAAATGAAATGAAATGAAATGAAATGAAATCCCAAGCAAGCCTGCCAATATAGCTTGAAGTTTAGGTGGCTGAATGAAAGCTCAACGGGCTACCCACTGAAGTTTTCTATATAGACTGGTAGCTCTGACCAAAGTACAGGACTTGGTCGTGGATATGATGTGCTGATGTCGTTGATGCCATCATATTTCAATTCTGGACGCAACCTCACTATTAGTAATTTCTTTACGTCGGTGGATTTGGCATTGAGGTTGCTGGATAAGAAGATCACCATTCTTGGCACGATTGATTTGCCTAAGCCTTTTGTAGCGAAGGATGTTCTTGATGACCAGAATGAGCCTGTAAAGGTCAATAACAAAAAGCAGTATCGTCCAGTTCACTCATCCATCTTTGGATTTTCAGGAAAAATGGCGTTGGTGAGTTATGTTCCGAAGCCAAACAAACAAGTGGTATTGCTATCAACACAACATAACTGCAAGAAAGCCACTTCCGGTCATCAAAGTAATCCTGCCATGATACTGGATTATAACCGCACCAAAGGTGGAGTCGATGTATTCGACCAAATGGTCTCAATATATTCATGTACACGTAAAACAAATCGCTGGCCGATGGTTGTATTCTACAACTTACTGGACGTAGCAGACCTAGCAACTGTCATCATTTTCCGACACTTCAATCCACCTAGAAGAAACAAAATTTTTTTCAGAAGTGATAAACTCATCGAACTAGCGGAGGAACTGGTTGAGTCAGAACTGAATAACCGTTTACAACCTGCAACACAATCTGGCATTGGAAAATCTGCTTTGGATGCTCTATATATTTTGGGGAGAGTTCACAGGAAGTAATACCAACAGTCCCCGAGAGGCTCTCTTGTAAAAGGAGCAGATGTCAACTTTGCCCATGAGCAGACGACAAGAAAAGCAGAACCACCTGCGATATATGTCGCAGATGTTGTTGCCCTTACCACACTAGAACCTTATGTGTTAAATGTCTACCGGAACTGCGAACAACTTCAAGTTAAATCCTCTAAACATAAACCTTTTGTTTAAATTAAAATTTGAAATAAATTAATTATTTATTAGAAAAAGTTTGATTTTTCATAGAATTTCAGTAGTGGGGTCCAAATGGACCCCAAGTCGGGTGGACGGGTTCTTTTCACAAAAAAATCGCAGAAAAATCTTATCTGATAAAATATAACAACGAGTGGAACGTAATTCTTTATTTTAAAAAAAAAGACAACATCTGGCTGGCATCTGACTCCTACATACAGCAGCCTACTCATTTCAATATTGAAGTTTTTGTTTTATTTTGCAATCTTAAAGCAAATAAACGCCTGTGATAAAAATATCATCACATGAACAAATAATGAAGTTTACTTTTTAAACCAACAAATGATCTTGCCTCTATCAACGAATTCCCAGAACACAATGTCGAGACCATGGCTTCCGAAAATTCAAGATAAATGAAAAATTGATAAGAAAAAATCCACATGACAAAAGCTACTGCCTTATTAAATAGTAAACTTGATGCAAACAGATTCAACGCATGAAAATTTTGAACCAAACTCGAGAAAACATTTTTACTGAGCTTAAATACGCTGATATGGAATCCCCTCTAATGGTTTTGCAGAACAATGTAAGAAAGCTCCTAAATGAGATGGTTGATTTAGAGCCCATGGCGCCCAGTCAAGCTGTTGTGTCCGAGATTCGGCTTATCTTCAGGACGAATTGTTTTTATGAAGCGAAAGAAAGATTTTTAGATTATTTTTAATTGTTCCATTGCCATATTATTGCAAATGGTTGCTTCATTTGACCAAACAAACCATCCCTCTCAATGACTATGAAATATTGAGGAATGTGTGAGAAAAGAAACACGTTAAAGCTTTCTTGTTTCGGTAGGAATGAATGCTTAACTAGAGCATTAATTAAATTTGCAATTATTATACTCAATTCGATGACACAGTCAATAAATTTATCAGTTGAATTTATTTTTGAACGTGCCCTAGTCAGGGTAGGTACTTTTCACAAAACAAGAGAGTTTAATTACCCCATTCTTAGTTTTATTACCACAAATAAATAAAAATTGGTCTGAAGGTTAAAGTACTTTTGTTTACATTGCAATGCGAACGTAATGATTAATCAACCTCATTCTTATTTAATCCTCGTTTAACTCCATAACGAGCTCAAGTGCAAACGACAAAAGTATGCTTTGCAATAAAACTGTTGAGACAGGCTTTCAAAAAAAAAAAAGAAACAACTTTTTATTTAAAGAATAAAAATCAAAATACTATAAAGCAAAGATTGAGTTTAAAGAACACCTCAGTCGAGATTTTCAGTCATAACTCGTTTAACTTCGGTTGAGTAAATTTGTGCAGTCTAAATACTCATTCAAACTCACATTAAAGTAAGTGCATTTAATTTTTGAATTGGGCGAATATTTTATAATTTTTATTATTACAAAAAAATATTGTTGTGCCTTAAGTTTTGACAAATACCTCAATAGCATGTGAAGTGAAAAAAGTCTGAATTTGTGTTAAATGACGTCATGAACCTTCATGCTGTGAAGTAGATTTCTTTACTTATTTCCCTTTACTAACTCGCCTTTATTGTACGTCAATGTTTTTCTAGTTTATCTTACAAGCTTTCGTACAAATAAAAAAAAAACGTCCAAAAAGATAGTTACACAATTTGTAACGAACGTTATTTTGGCCTGAATAAAGGTTCAGTAAGTCTTTGTGTAAGTTTTTTAAGCAAAACAAACTCGGGGAAGGCGGCCGGGGCAAAGCGCATTTTTCTCAACTATCACTAGTGGGAAATGGAAGGAACCTACTAAAGGTAGAAAGTATTTTTCATGGGCGTATAATTCAACTCGTTACTTGTCAAATTTCCCCGTAAGAGGCAGACATGCCAACCATAACGCAACGGGCCTTAATTAATTCAATTGAAGCCCCAAATGTTATCAAAAGTGGGTGGGCGAGTACTATTCGGGAAGGGTTCGACTCGTGTCAACTTGGCGGCGGCGGCGCCCAGATGCTGCAATACAATATAGTACTAATAAGTACGAGTGTTAACAAAAAACTGAAGAAGAAATAGATCAACACTATAATGCTCCGCGAATGTCTCAGCGGATGAATTCGACTTACAGAACCAACGGTGGGCTATAACAGTTCCGAAACAACCAATATAGCCTCGGATAGTAATAATAACTTAACAAATGAAAAAAGAACAAAGACCTCCGGATCTGCAAGTGGAATGTAATATCTCTTAACGCGTTGAGTGCAGCTGGAGAATGATGAAAAACTGCGACATCTACTATGGCGACTGCTACACATAACAGAAACAACGATGATTTGGGTGCAGATTTGTAGTTAGAGGTAAGCTCAGGGATAAGGTTACCAGCAAAAATCTAGTTTATGAGCGTATAGTGACCATCCGCATCAGGGCTGAATTCCTCAACATTAGCCCCCACAACTGCTCGAAGATGTGATGTGTGAGACATCACGTGAAAATCTCAAAACTTTGGAAGGAGGACATCTTTGCAAATACAATTGATAAGCACAGCCTTCATGACAAAACATAATGAATTTAGGCAAATCGATTTTTCTGCGGGGCTTAATGTTGTTGTTCGAAGTACGCGCCGTCAACCATATTGACCATGTTGCGAACGGAGCAAGACACTCTTCCAGTGGCATAAATGTCCAAGCTTTCCTTGACTCGGACCACTACCTTGTTGTAGCCAAGGTACGAATGAGGATATCTTGTTCACGACCCGCACGAACCAACGCTGTGAAACGATATGACGTCGGAAAGCAAGAATCGCGAGTAATTGCTATAGTGGCTTCTCCAATCGAGTGTATCCCCAACTATCCTTGCTTTAATTTTATGCCGCTAGCATCAAGCATCGAAGATTAGAGGCAGCATTGCCAAGAAGCCATCAGAACCGCTGTCTTTGAGCTTTTGGGTTTCATTTGCCCCCAAAACAAAACCCATGATTTGATGAAGAATTCAGGCAGGCAAATGCAGCCAAACAAAAAGCACCACAAATGCTTATGTAAACACGAACAAGGGCTGCTTACGATCAGTATAACGAGATTTACAAGGAGAAAAGAAGGGAAGAACACCGACTTCTCAAAAAGAAAAAGAAGCAGCATGAGAAGCGCTCGTTTGAGGAAATTGAGAAACGCCATGGCAGGAATGAAATTCGGAAGCTTTACCAAAAAGTAAAAAGATCCTGCCAGGGTGGCAGGCCCCGCACTCAAGCCTGTAAAGACCAGCAGATATAGTAATAGAATCACAGTTGTTACTGAGGATCTGGAAAGACCACTTCTGCAGACTGCTTAATGGCAATGAAAACACTAACTTCGCTATCAGGCAGATTGCCTCATTCAGCTTGGACGATGATCAAGACACATGCAAACTAAAATCACTAAGACTTGAAGTGCAGATGGCCTAACTTTTTAAGGCAGCAATAGCTCATTTGTAAAAAAAAAACATGCACCAGCTGATCTCGATGAGACGAATATGGTCGGAAAAAGCATACCCACTGACTGGAACCTCAGTATCGTATGTCCGATACTAAAAAAAAGGAGACCCTCACAATTGCGGCAGTAACAGAGGAATAAGCCTTCTTTTAGTCGTATTTGTATTTGTCTGCTGTAATTTGTGAACGTCTGAGACCCCACGTCAACAACTTGATTGGTCCTTATCAATGTGGTTTTAGACCAGAAAAGTCCACAATAGACCAAATCACATTACTTCAAATCTTAGGAAAAACCGTAGAAAATAATAGGATTTCATCTACCAAGGATCCGCTACAGATACAAAAAACAACTTCAGTGCGGAGATCAAACGGAGAACAACTCTTGCCAACTCAACCGTTGCTTGTTTGAGTTAAAGAGGTAATTGAGCAACAAACCAATCTCTAAAAAAAACCAAGGTAACCCATTATAGGATTCTGATCGTCCTAGTCCTGCTTTACGGCACGGAAGCATGGACTTTATCCAAAGCGGATGTGAAAACCCTTATTCGTTTCGAAGGAAAAATACACCGAATGATCTTTGGTCCCGTATGCGAAGACAATATGTGGAGAAGAAGATACAACAACGAGCTGTATGAACTGTACCGCGACATGGGCATAGCCAGAAGAGTATAAAATCGCGAGCTACGCGAAGTACTTACCAAAATTCAAAACTTGAAAATAGTACTTAATTATTAGTATAGCCTCATCTATACTTTAAGTTTAGTATAGATGAGGGTTGGAGGTATAACATCAAGCTTAAAATGGTTAAATGAAAAGAAATGGCTCCTAAATTTTACAGTTTCGTGTTTTCTCAACTGTACCTTTCATATAAGTGCTTTCAATGAATCACTGTAAAGATGTGATGATAGGTCTCCTTTTATAACGTTACAATTGTTCACAAAAAATCCATTCCATAGTTTTCGTGTGTGCTGTGCGCCCTAATGGTGCAGAAATATTTTTAGTTTCCTGTTTATTAGGCAGTTCAATCTAATCATTGACTGCTTATCATTGTTTTCGTTTTAATGGTGAAATTGCAAATTCTTATTTTGAAAATTGGTTGCCAATTACAAGCTCTCACATTTATAAATACTTAATTAGTTATGTTGTTGTGATTAGCCCGAAAAACTCAATAATAAAATTGGCGATTGAATCTTCATAATGCTCGTATCACTATCATGGCATTGGTTGGTTCGAAATAAAAGATATTCTTATGCCATTAGTGTTTAAAAATGATTTGCACATATGGAGAATACTCCCTCAGTCTCGGATGAATCGAGAAGTCCAATTTTCGAGCAAAGTTGGGCAGAATATCGGAAGTATAAATTCAAAAGCGTAGTTCTGAAGTATTCATAGTGAAATGGAAAAACGTACTGGCCACAAATAAATAAATTAATAAATAAATAGGGTGGCTGGGCCTTGCGCATTTCTCACAACCATTTTTTTTTTTCTTCAGCTGGAGGATTTAAAAATACCAGCTTGAGCACTCAGACCTAAATACCGGTCCATTGTACTACCAGATAGGAACCTTCTGTTTGTTAAAGCTTTCCAGATGTTCGGAGAAAAAGCCAAAAGACGCTGCCATGATGAGGAGCCTAAGTGACCAGCTCTCACCATGTCTGCGCCGAGTATCTATAATCTCATGCGAGAAAAAGCAGGACATTCACAGAGGAATTCCTCTGCGGTGTCCTCATCTTCTCCACAAGATGCACAGAGTGTGGTATCACTTAAGCCTAACACATTTAAATGCTTGGCAAAAGAGAAGTGCCCGCTGGCAACGCCAATAAGCTTTTTACTGTCTTTCTGCTACGAGCTAGCAAAAATGTCACAGTCTTCTTACTAACGTTGGGGAGCATACGTTTGGTCTGTCTGCATCCAATGGCGGCATGGCATCTACGGTTGTGCTCTTGGCAGATCCAATCGTTGATTGAAGCCTTCACTGAGACCTAGCGACAGTTCAGGCCCTGAGAAAGCTATCTGAAATCCTTGCCTAGCAAGTTCATCGGCGATCTCATTTTCAGTTATGTCGTGATTGCCCGGAACCCAAATGAGACTCAAAGAATACAATCTTCCGACCGCATTCAGAGAGCTCTTGCATTCCTAAATCACTTTCGAAGTAGTGAAAGGGTTGAGAAGGGTCTTAAGCTATCGCGGCAAATACAGATACTTCTCCCCGTCTAGCCATGCTCACAACCATGCTTTGTGAGGAAATGGAGGGGTCCTAATATTTTACGTGTGTACCAGCGTCTTCAATAATAAGTCACTTGGAAACAACAACTCTGCATTTGGACGAAAAACTTACCAAACAAAACAACTTATTTAGGCAAATTAGTTAAATTGACACGTTTTCTTAATAAAAATCGAACTAATAAAAAAAATACGAATTAAAACAAACATCTAAGTAAACCAAATTCATTTGGGAGCGCATGGTTATGCACTGTGTGCTGTGTCGTCATCAGTGCGATATAGGAAAATTTTAATATTCAATGTATTTGTGCATTTTTGTATAAATGGATTTTAAATGCATACATTCGTCTTTGGTCATTAAATTGCTTAATAAAAGCTAAATATTTAATGCTTAAAAAAATACGTTCCGCTTTAAGTGGTGTGTGTTTGTAAAATTGTTCATCCTAATTTACTATCGGACTTTACGCCGCGCCGGCCGGCCATTCAACACCGAACTGTAATTAACAATTTACCATATTTGAATAAGACGAGGTATTGTGCTGCGCTTGTACTATAAAACGCTGCGTTTGAATAATTTACAACTATTTTAATGCATCTCCGTCAAAATCTCGATCTTTTACTGAAAAGCCTCTTTTCTGATGTAATCTTGTTCTCTTCTCTTTTGATAAACAGTTTTTTTTTGGCTTTTTAACTTCTTTTCTGGGAAATCTCATTACAACTTGTCGAAGCAAATTAATCTCCAGCTAAGCTAATCGAAAGTCAAGTTAATTAATTACAATTGTTGCTTATTGCATTTTATATTCCATGTTATCGGGTAGGAGAAGTATTCAATAACTGCGCTTAAAATGCGACTTAAAGACAAAAATCTAGGAGGGAATACCGATAATCGATTTGCAAAATGCAGCGTCATTCGTAAATCAAGTACGAGTATGCACATATCATACATTCTTTCCATTACAGAAAGTTTGCGGGGATTTTTCCTGAGATAGACGGTTTCTTTTGCAATGACGTTGGAGGAAATAATCTCCACATAACAAAGTACAGGCTTTGAATGCTGGGAAATAAATCAGGACTTCCCACACCTTGCCGAAGATGACGTTATGTTTATATTGACATCGACTAATAACTATTAATTGAGCTTGGCAGAAACTGCTGTGAAAGAACATCACAAGTTTTTGAATTTCATAGAAAAAAACTCACTGAGAGTCAGGTTTTTGATTAATTATTGCGTATTGACCGGAAGTGCTGCAGCTCAGACTTGCGGAATGAATTTATGAAGTGTTTATTGTCGGCCTTGCGGAAAACTCATTTATTTAAATTGTTTTTTTTTTTGAGTTAGGGAAGAATGTTGTTTTGCATTTACTACAAGGACATTTTTTACATTTATTTTCTTAGACACTCGGAGAACGTGTATTAGACTTTCCCATCAACATAATTAGTTTTTTGTGTATATGCTTTGTAGAGTGGTCCTTAAAGTGGTTAGGTCGGAGTTTTAATGAGTGCACCCCTCACAAATGTTGCAAATAAATAAAAAAAATTTGTCCCAAAATTTCACTTTCCTATCTCAATTTTAACACGTGCCGCCGGACGTGTTCTTTTTTCCATATAAATAACATGGGATTTTTTTTAAGTTTCAGTTTTTTTTTTTAAGCAATATACATAGCACCAAAAAATTCGGTCACGATTTTTTTCTCATTGGAAAAAGTTCTACTTTTTTTTAAGAATTTTTCCAACTTCGAAAAACAAAATGGCGAAACAAATATGGCGGTCTGAAAAATTGAATTTTTTCGTAATTTTCGAAAACTCGTTACTCAGGGGTTTTTAGGGTCGCTAAAAACGAAAATGATATAAAAAATGAAAAATTTTATGTAAAAAATCCAATATGGCAGCTCAAAATTGAAAAATTTCATATTTATCGGATAATTCGTTTTTCAGGGGTTTTTGAGGCTGGTGAAATTAGTTTTTAAATAAAAAGAAATAGTTAAGCTCAGTTTAGCAAAATGATGACTGGAATTTTTACTTCGTACTTTGACGTGTTTTCAACATGTTTATTATCATCACGATCAATTCCTGTTGATGTGGACATTTTAATGCGAGAAAATTAACAAAATCTTGCACAGAGTTAAGCGTGCAATAAGCCGGCCAGCGGATTTCATTCATTTATATTTTTCTTGTCAATGTTAAATCAGCGATTAGGTGCTTTCTTCCGCCAAAAAGTTCTGCAAAAGAATTGTATTGCGCATGCGCGTGCCTTGTATGCATTGAATAGAGATAGTTGACATTGACACATCAAACAGTGATAGCTTTCATCTACGCCTGCGCAATACGATTGGTTGGCGAAAGAAAGCATTTAATATTTATGTTTTCCATGAACACAAGCCACGGTTGACGTGAACAACGGTTGTTTTTGTTTCTGTTCACATATGTGAAATTTCTTCCGTTATCATTTCGTTCGAGTTACAGACATCTTTGCGTGTAGATTCGTGTCAATTCGATACTTTAAACATGGCATCATTACCGTATCTACGTCAGAATATTTATTTAATTGGTAATGTTGAAGCGCAAATTTTAGGAAATAAGCTGCCATCAAAAAAACAAGTTTTAAAAGTACTTTTCTTCAATGTCCGTCATTTAAATTTCACATTGAGTGAAAGTAAGCAATTATAGTGATTAAAGAAGCCTTAATTTTCTGGAAAAAAGCTTGCATTCCAACACAAGCAGAGCACCGGTGTTGTGATAAGCTCGAAAAATTGTACAATGATTGGCGAAAATTACAAAAAAGTGCAAAGAAACCTAGTAATATTGAAAAAGAAAAGGAATTCACTTCAACGTTAAATGACGTATTTGATATTGCTCACGGTGGTGTAGATAAATTGATCGATGAAAAAACAATAAATTTTTTACTATGCCAGCGGGAGTCTGGAAGGAAAGGTTATATTGCTAATTTTGAAACATCATACGATATTGAAGAAGATGCACTAACTCGAAGAAAAGAAATCGAAAATGCAAGAAAAAGGAAAGCAGAGTTGGAACAACAATCTCTAGGTAAGCTGAAAAAATAAACTCACGTAAGAAATTTCCGAATGTTAAATAAACTTTTTTTTGTTTTATTCAACACGTAGAAAATATTAATTTAACACTTTTTTTTACGTTGATTGCATTACGCAGAAAATATAAAATTGACAGTGAATTTTTCTAAACTGACATTTGAAAGAGTTTTTCTGTTACAGATAGTCAGATAGACTGCTACAATAGTCAAACAATTTTACCAATTTACGTTTCATTTCACCTTTTTCGAATGTAAAATTGAATTTTCTTTGCAAAAAATTGACATAAGAAATATGTAAATTCAATGCCAAATGTTAAATTTTAATATAAAAATTTTAATTATTCACATTTTTTATAAAACTGTGTTTGAATTTAACATTTCCTGCGTATTAAAATAAATAGACAAATTGAAACCGTTCATCTGACATTGTTTACTGTTAATTTTTACGTTTTTATTTCATTACGCAGATTTTCATTTCACATTGTTACATTTCGATTATTTTTTATGTTTGTAATGGATATTTAATAATATAAATAATGAATTAACTTTCATAGATGAAATTGCAGAATTGGAATCGAGTAGTTCAAATTTAACTCTGAGCCAGCAAAGTAGTGGCTCTAATTTTGCACCATCTGAATCTCAAGATCGACCATCTGAACCAAAACGGTCTCGTGGATCAACTCCTGTGATAACTGAAAAATTAGCAGCTGTTTTGGACAGATCGAAAGTGACAGACAGAAACGCTGTTTAGTTAATCATTGCTACCGCTCAAGCATTAAATTGTGATGTTACTTCGCTAATAATTAATAGAACATCTATTCGGACAGCAAGAGAAAAGTGTCGAGAAAGTCTGGCAATAAAAATTAAGAAAGTTTTCACAAATTATGAATTAAATTCAGCGACAATTCATTTTGATGGAAAACTTTTGCCAAATTTACCCAAACATGAATCTTTCGAAAGATTGCCAATAGTTATCAGTGATGGGAATGTAGAACAGCTTCTTGCTATACCAGAACTTGAAAACAGTAAAGGATCAACCCAGGCGAGGGCTGTGTTTGAAGAACTTGTGGATTGGGGTCTCTGCAATAAGATTAAAGCTGTTTGCTGTGACACAACTAACTCTAATTTAGGACATCTTGGCGGTGCTGTCACTGTATTAGAACAGCTGCTAGACAGGAAGCTCCTTTACTTTCCGTGCCGTCATCACATATTTGAGTTAGTTTTGAGAGGAGCTTTTGAAGAAAAAATGCCTGGAGTTTGCGGACCTAATGTTCCTTTATTTCAAAGATTCCAAAGAATTTGGACAACATTGGATAAATTAAAATACAGTTCTGGTTTAGATGATGAAGACTTGAGAGAAGAGCTGGAAAGAAATAAGGATGCGATTAATTTATTTGTTAGAAATACTTTGGAAAATCGGCAACCGCGAGGGGATTATGAAGAACTGTTAAAGTTGACGCAAATATTCATTGGAGAATCTTCTGGGACCGGAGTTAAATTTCGACATCCAGGAGCCTTTCATCATGCTCGCTGGATGTCGAAAGCTATTTATTCTCTGAAAATATATTTATTTCGACAGCAGTTCAATTTAACTGTTCAAGAGCGCAAAAATCTTTCCTCCATGTGTCTTTTCATTGCCCTCGTTTATGTAAGAGCTTGGTTTGTAGCCCCATACGCTGCACTAGCACCTAACCACGACTTACAATTTCTCAAAAAAATTACTGATTATCAGTCGATTGACAAAAAAATATCGCAAGTAGCATTAAAAAAAATTGCTGAATCCACAAACAGCAGCAATGGCGTTTTTCGATGAAGAGATATCAATCGATATCAAAAGAAATATGGTGGCAAAACTGGAAGTGCGTAATGAAATAGATCAGGAAAATTGTAACAAAGTTGTTGTAAAAAATATCAAGGGTATTACGGAGTTTCTTGATAAAGAAATGGATTTTTTTATTGATTCTGGATCTTTAAAATTTTTTGAGAGATACGAAATTGATACAGAGTTTTTAGATCTCGATCCATTGATGTGGACATAGAATGAGAATTTTCAAAAAGGACTGGCCATTGTAAAGGGATTGAAGATCGTCAATGACTGTGCGGAAAGAGCTGTCAATCTAGTCCAAAATTATAACAGCATTTTGACTACGAACGAAGAACAAAAACAATTTACTCTGCAAGTTACTGCTTCGTATCGTAAAGAATTTCCAGACGCCACGAAAGCAACAAATATGAAAGAATTCATAATATGAAGTTTTTATTATGTGTACGAAATATTTAATTTTTTGTTGACTATTAGAAAAAATAGAAAAAATGTAAATTAAACATACAAATTATGTTAAATTAATTGATCATAAAAAGAATGTAGGATTTTTTACATAAAATTTTTCATTTTATATATCATTTTCGTTTTTAGCGACCCTAAAAACCCCTGAGTAACGAGTTTTCGAAAATTACGAAAAAATTCAATTTTTCAGACCGCCATATTTGTTTCGCCATTTTGTTTTTCGAAGTTGGAAAAATTCTTAAAAAAAAGTACAACTTTTTCCAATGAGAAAATAATCGTGACCGAATTTTTTGGTGCTATGTATATTGCTTAAAAAAAAAAACTGAAACTTAAAAAAAATCCCATGTTATTTATATGGAAAAAAGAACACGTCCGGCGGCACGTGTTAAAATTGAGATAGGAAAGTGAAATTTTGGGACAAATTTTTTTTATTTATTTGCAACATTTGTGAGGGGTGCACTCATTAAAATTCCGACCTAACCACTTTAAGGACCACTCTAATTGCTTTGCCATTAATTTTTATTGATATCGAGTGGGTCAAAAATATTATTTGCTTTACCTTCGCCATATGGTGGCACGTGGCACTTGCTTTGTTAAAACTCCAAGTTTCCTTATTAGAGAGGAAAAAAGTATGTGGTATCTTTTTGTCTGTTCAAGTATGTCACCCATCAATTCAGCAGTGCTGCTATTTGTGTTAATTGAAATGAATTTTGATGGTCAACTGCACTCAATGGAAATAAATAAAAATAGTGAAGATACCTAAGGACTTGAGGACTTTCTTTTGTAAATTGTCTGTATTACTTAGCTATCAACATGAAATCAACAAAAAGGTCAGTTGCTCTTATACTACTTCGATCCAATTTTCTTCTAACGTAGAGTCGATCTATGTTAGTCGCCTTTGGAACTCTTTGCCCATAAGTACGAGAAATGGAAGCACAAGACATAAATGTTTACTTTTAAAATATGTTTACTTATTTTTACTATATAGCTTTTTATTTCAAATTCTATTTTTTTCGTCAGTAAATGTACGAGTATTATGAAAAATGAACTTAATAATTTTTTTTAAATTAAAATTCTGACATAAATTAAGCGGCTTTCGAAAGTAACAGGACTTGTCCTACTTTTTTAGCGATTTAATATGTTTCACGCAATCTAGTAAAGCTCAAACAATGTGGTTTAGACCAGTAAAGTTCACAATAGACCATATTTACACTATAGCAGATCTTTTAAAAAAAACCTGAGAGTATAATATCGATATACACGATCAATTTATCGATTCAAAGTCCGAGTATGACTATATTTACAGAGACGTGCTCTACAGATCCATGTCTAGTTTCGTATTGATTCTCGTATCACTATGCAGGATGACTTTGGAGAGTTCACGCTGCTCCGTAAAGGTCGGTAAAGAGCCCATTGATGTCGAAAAAGGCTTTAGGCAAGGCAAAAACAGAACATCGACGAAATGGACAAAACATCACAACAGACAGACATAACTTCGAGGTAGTACACAGGACTTCGACTACCTAGGATTCGCTAGATACGGACAACAAAATCAGAGCCGAGATCAAACAGAGAATAACTCTTGCCAACCGTTGCTTCTTTGGGTTAAGAAGGCAATTCAGAAACGCGGCCTTGAAATCGATAAAGAGATGGTGAATATCGATATTATGTTCTCGGGTTTTTCCAAGATCTACCGTAATGTGAAAATCTGGTCTATTGTAGACTTCTCCGGTCTAAAACCACATTGATAAGGACCTATCAAGTTGTTGACGTGGGGTTTCAGACGTTCATATATTACAGCAGACAAGATCTAATAAGCGTGCTTTCTTCCGACCATATCATGAATCATATCTCCAGCTGCCTTGAAAAGTTCGGCATCAAGATCATCTGCACCTGCAGTCTTATTTGATTTAAGTTTGCATATATTATTAACTTCTTCTAGGTCGGGAGGACGGCATTCTTGATCATCGTCCAGGCTGAATGGGGCAGTCTGCCTGACAGCGGAATTTGTGTCCTCATCGCCGTTAAGCAGTCTGCAGAAATGATCTTTCCAGATCCTCAGTAGCGACTGTGACTCTACAACTATGTTTCCCTCTTCGCGGTCTGCCACCCTGGCAGAATCTTTTTACCTTTTGGTAAAACTTCCGAATTTCGTTCCTGTCATGGCACCTCTCTATTTCCTCAAACGAGCGCTTCTCATGCTGCTTCTTTTTCTTTTTGAGAAGTCGGTGTTCTTCCCTTCTTCTCTCCTTGTAAATCTCGTTTAACCGATCGTAAGCAGCCCTCGTTCGTGTTTGCAAAAGCATTTGTCGTGCTTTTTGTTTGGCTGCATTTGCCTCCCTGCATTCTTCATCGAACCATGGGTTTCGTTTTGGTGGCCGAGTGAAACCCAGAACCTCAGAGGCAGCGGTTCTGATGACTTCTTGGCATTGCTGCCACTGGTCTTCAATGTTTAATGCTGGCGGCATGGGATTCAAGGATAATTGAAGGGACACTCGATTGGAAAAGGCATTGGCAATCTCTTTCGATTGTAGCTTTCCGACGTCATATCTTTTCACAGCGTTAGTTCGTGCTGGTCGGGAACAAGATATCCTCACTCGTACCTTGGCTACAACAAGGTAGTGGTCCGAGTCATAGTTGGCCCCGCGGAAAGTTCGGACATCTAGCACACTGGAAGAGTGCCTTGCGTCGATCGCAACATGGTCAATTTGGTTGACGGTTAATTGATCTGGGGATCGCCATGTGCCTTTATGAATTTTGAGATGCGGGAAGCGTGTACTACTTACAACAAGATTTAGCCCCGCAGCAAAATCGATTAGCCTCAATCCATTTTCGGAGGTTTTGTCGTGGAGGCTATGCTTACCGATTGTGTTTCCAAAGATGTCGTCCTTCCCTAGTTTTGCGTTGAAATCACCAAGAACGATTTTCACGTCGTGCCTAGGGCATTGCTCATATGTTTCTTCGAGGAGCTCGTAGAAATTGGAGAGAGCTCGCCCGAAATCGAAGTCGTTACAGAAGGATGCTGGTTTAGGCCCAGGTTCACCCCGAACTGTAATGCCCACCTTAGTAAGTAAGAAAGTAAGCCGACCAGAGGCTGACCTTAAAGCATCAACGAAGGAACCTGTTATTTCTGTCGAAAAAAGGCGACAAACTGTCACATGCGATTGCCTAAACATTATACTTGAAAATATTGTACAAAAATCTAAGGATAAAGATAAGTGTAACACTGAGTTTTAAGGATTTGAGAAAAAGAGGACATCAGCTGGAGAACATGAAAATGAATAGTGTTCATGTTCATATAAAAGTCGTTTATTCAGATTTCCGCTATTTGTTACCTTTACTAAGGAGATCACTTGATGGGTGGATGGGATTCAATACCTGTTATGCTATGTATGAGCTTAAATGCTTCATAAAACGTTGTCCATTATTACCTGAAACAAAAAAAAAACACAGTCGTTAGCTTGCTAAAAAAAAAAATATAAAAAAATTTATAACGAAACTTAGATGAGTAAAACGAATTCGGAACGTGGTGACGGATTTAATTCTAGTCGCAGGAAGTTCAACTGCTTACAGAACCTTTGATGATTAAAAATATTTTTTTTTTTATATTTGGTTGTTTATCTCAAGTTCCTGGTTAAAGTTATAAAGGGAAACTTCTTCACAAGCGAAGGTAATACAATTTTGAGGTTAAATACAAATAAATTAGGACAAATTAACAACAGTGTAACGAAGTGAGAGAGATCCTGCACCAGATGCTAGCCACATCAATAACAATTCGCTGCCGATTATGCACGATAATTTTCCATCCACTGCCATATAACTCATACGTACTAAAAACAGATTTTCATTTCCAGTGTGTCTCGTAGTTCTGTGAGGTGCACTTAAAAATATGAGAAAGCAGAGTCAGCTTGAATTGAAAAAGCATAAAAATGTACAGTACACTCTTACAATAGGAAAAACAGGAGTACGTAGTGCACCCAATGATTCCCAGTCTTGAGCCAGGTTTCATTTGAGTAAGAGGCACAAGTCCTCCTACAAAAAACCATTCAAAGACTTTTGGGTATTTTTTTGATAGTTTTTGACGGCTGACTTGCCAGCGTTTGACTGTGGATATACCAGAGTGGAAGTTGCGAATTAAAACCAATTTGTGAGGCGTTCACAATCATCTTTGAGAACTAACGATTCCTAGCAAGTACTTAAATTTTTCATTCTCTGACCTTTTATTGGCTCCTCGTTTTTGGTATAGCGTTTTAAACATCCATAATCGAGTGCTTCCAAAAATTGTCTTTTTGAATAAGAATGTGCCACGCTTTCTTATCCCTGTGCATTTACGACTGGAAAAATTCTAAAAGTAAAAACAGTGTATGGATGCATTTTGGGTTGACTTGGAGAGAAGACATTCAATACCATTTGGTTAGACGGCCATTTCTTGAAAATGATCGGATATGGCATGACAGAAGGTTTGTTGTCTCAAACGGCAATTTAACTTCTTCCAGAACTCTCAAGATTAAGAACGTTTTGCAACATGGAGCGGTGATTTCTCCTATTTTACTAAGCATTTTCACTGGCGATCTAATTGATTCTCTTCACGTACTAAAGCGTACGCTAACGACCTTATTGCACACAGAACAGGTCCCAAAAGCGTTAAGTCATCAGAATTCTCTTGCACGTTACTTTCAAAAGATTCTGCAAAAAAAACAAAAAATTGTACTTAGAACCTCGTTGGCTCAGGCCTCAAGGGCTATATGAAAGAATTGGCAAAAGCTGACGATTGTTAATCTACAGCGCTGCCCAGTGGCCAGCAAAGTTGTAGTAAACTATCTCGGTATCTGGTCAGTATTTTAACAAACTGATGCAGTTCTGCCCAGGGCTTTACGAGCTCTCGCTCTGAGAAGGTGACTGTTTCACTGCAAACTGATAGCAGGGTGAAAGTGATTTGCTTCATAAACCTCATAAGGCAAATGATTGTCTATGGGTAATGTCGTCTCGACTTAACTGAGATCGCCGATGAACTTACGAGGCAAGGATCTCAGACAGCTTTCTCCAGGACCTGGACCGTCGATAGTTCTGCCAGCGTCCTCAGTTAGAGCTTAATTCAACGATTGCATCTGTCAAGAGCACAACCGTAGATGGAATGCATCCATTGGATGCAGACAAACCAAGCGTATGCTCCCCAACGTTAATAAGAAGACTGCAACATTTTTGTTAGCTCGTAGCAGAAAAGACTGTAGAAAGCTTATTGGCGTTGCCAGCGGGCACTTCTCTTTTACCAAGAATTTAATTGTTGTAAGGTTAAGTGAAGCCACGCTCTGTGAATCTTGTGGAGAAAATGAGGACACCGCAGATCACTTCCTCTGTGAATATCCTGCTTTTTCTCGCATGAGGTTACAGATAATCGACGCAGACATGGTTAGAAGACCTCAACCGACGTAGAGTGCAAAACTGAAGAGAGCTCACAAGAAATCGAAATTGTTGGCGTAAGATGATGGTTGAGGCCGAGGTTCACCCCGAACTGTAATGTTCACCTAAGTAAGTAAGTAAGCGTTAGCTATACACAACGAAAAGAAACAATCTTGGTCACGATGGAAAGAGGAAGAAAGAGAAATTTTTGTAATTTAGCAAAGAGCCAACATTTTCAGTTCAGAAGTGAAATGAAAAGCGCTTTCTCGATAAGGCGATCAGAACCGGCAGAAAATTGTAGGTCCCTTCCATTCTCTCACAATGGTATGGTTGTGAGAAATGCCCTTTGGCCCTAGGGCTCCTCACTCTGTTGCGCCACCTTATTTATTTTATTTGGTTGAGAAGCACAAGTTACACAAATGAAAGTCAGCAAACTTGACGACGGCACATTTGTGTTGCTTCGCAACCCATAAACTGTCGATGCATCAATTTCCTATGGGAGCTTCTCAATTACCGAAGGCCATAGGAAACTGAATGCATTGACCTCTAATTTAAGTAGGTATCTACTGAAAATGAATGGAATTAGAAAGACAATAAAAACTTATCCGTCAAACGAGACACACCAAAGTGCTCTGTTGTTTTTATTCATACACATATACCCAAAATATATGTAACTCACGCGTTTGCCATACATAATTTTTTTTTTTTGAAATAATGATTCCTAGGAATTGAGGAAACGCGAATTTCGAAAACATCAGGGCCATTGAAAACAGTCTGAGTCGCTCCGCGTGCATGCATGCGAAAAATTCAAATCTATTCGATCTTTTCATTTGCCGAAAACTCCATTGGGACTTAGACATTCATTCATATGAAATTTTGTATACTCAACAGGCCCTACTCACTGACCACACCTCAAGAATTGTGTTCAGTGAAGTAAATGCATACAAAGGGGGGCGCAACAGAGCAGCGAGCCCAGGGACCTAGCACATTTCTCACAACCATGCCTGTGAGGGAATGGAGGGGATCTTCAATTTTCTGTCGGTTCAGAAAGCGCTTTCCATGACAGTGAGTTTACTAACGGAGGAATTACCAATTCCTCACGAAAGGCAATACCGGTTTGGGTTTGTATTGGGATTTGAATCACAAACCTCCCGCGTGACAGGCAGACTTGCCAACCATCACCCCACGGGTACCACTAGTCCAATGAAGTAAAGAACAAATGATACCAAAAATGGAATCCAAATTCCGATTCAATTTCAATAAATGACGAAGCATATTTTATCTCAAGGGTGGTCTTATTAATACCAAGGTCATATTAGGTAAAAATAGGTGTCAAGCTCTGTCTGGTTACTGGGAAGTGAGGCAGGCTTAGAATATTGTTGCTTGTTAGTTCACATGTAACATTCACATGCATATTGTTGGATTTTTTCTTCTTATATTTTCGGTTTCCGTGTGCACTCTGTATTAAAACATAGAGCTAACCCAATCTTTCTTTCTTTAAATTTTTAATTTCAAAAACCAGGTTATTTTTGTTTTTGAAAGCCTATGCTCATAAACATTTTTACTAGCATCAGTTAAAGCACTTGATTCCTTAAAAAGCTTTTTATACAAAAGTTCAGAGTTTTACGAACAATACAACGTACAGCTCTTTCAAGGGAAACAGGTAGACAAGGTTTTAAGATAACTATAGAGTAAGTGGCAAGTCCTCCAATAGTAAGCTCATTGTCATGAAAAGCGCTTTCTCGAAAAGCCATTCAGAATCGGCAGAAAATTGTAGGTCCCCACCACTTCTTCACTACGCATGGTTGTAAGAAATACGCAAGGAACCGGAGCTCCATGCTCTGTTGCACCATCCTATGCATGTTCACAGTGTTTCTTTCAATAGCTGAACAATTACTAAATCACCAACAGATCCTACATTCAGACTGTAAGAAAATCACCTAACTCCAAGTTAACATGCCCTCGTGCAGTCAGACGAACGAAGGACATATTTACACCATAAACTGCGTGCTCTTCTCTTCCGCTTTCCCTATCGTCATTGGGCATGCTTGGACATGTTTCTCTATTTTTGTTTACTTTAACTTTAAAGCCATTTCATCATCATAATCTTTCCCAAAAACACCGCCTTATCGTTGTTTGTCTGTGTCAAACTCTTTATCTCGAAATACTATAGACCAAAACAGAACTCGAGAATCTTCAATAAACAAACAACAAAAAAATATCGACCAGGCTTTCAAGAGCTTAGATAACCATCACTTATAGAAACAAAAGTAAGTTCAAAAGGCGGTTGAACAATCTTATGCACCGGAGGACAACTGTGGCGCAGCAATCGCTTTTATGCACACAATACTGAAACCAATAGCTTGGAGCGGAGACTGCTAAGTTGGACCGGAGACAACAGGTTCGCCACTAGTCCAAAAGTCTACACAATCCGTTTCTATACACTATGATATAACTAAAACTTTTGAAAGACTTCAACTCAACTTCGAGGGTGCAATGCACAGACACACACCTCCAACACATTAAAAAAAAGCTTTCGGTATTTAGTAATTAGCAAAAGTATGAGAAAAATTTGTAGTCAGAAGTTGTACAACAGCGTCGCTCGCCGTCGCGTCGTGTTTTGCTCTTGACGGAACAACACAATTCAAATAATAACTTGAAGCGACCCTATCAGGAACAGCCATGTAATAAAAACAAACAAAACAGGCTTGTCTTCATCATTACCAACTCACTTATTCAAATTTAATTATTTGTAAGTCAATAAAACAAGCCAATTTGTCACTCATACCATTAAGAAAAGATTAAATATTTTTAGACTCACTTGATGCACACGCTAAACTGATAAAGCATTTGTATAGATAATGCCATATGTTTTTATAAATAGCTATGTTGACTCCAGTTTAGTATTCGATTAGAACTTGTCTTGACGTGAGGTGCGTCGAATATGTCTCAGTTATCTGCGCAATGCATGCAGCAGAGTGTTGGCCTTGGGAATACCGTGTTCTCGACACTTCTCCACACTCTGCTTGCAGCTCAGTGTTCAATTTCACCACCTGAGCTATGGCCTAAGGATTATGGTCCAACTTATTTGCAAAAAGGGATCGATACTTACGACTTCGTGGTGATCGGAGCGGGAACTGCTGGATCGTTGATAGCAAGTCGATTGAGTGAGAATCCGAAATGGAAAGTTTTGGTTTTGGAAGCAGGGGGAGATCCTCCAGTCGAAACGATGGTAAGTTCGAATGGTGTGAGCAGGTCTGTCTGATACTCAGCTTAAATTTCATAGATCCCAGCGATATTCTTCAGCGTTCAACACTCGGAACATAATTTTAATTATTTCACTGAGCCAGACGGCAAAAGCTGTCTGGGCTACAAGAATGAGGTGTGTTATTGGCCGAGGGGAAAAATGATTGGCGGTTCTGGAGCAATAAACGCCATGTTGTATGTGCGTGGTACAACTGAAGATTATGATAAATGGGAACGCGAAGGGAATACAAACTGGGCTTGGAAGGACGTCTTGCCGTTCTTTGAAAAATCCCTTCAGAAAGACGAATCAGACACAAAGGGATCCGCCAGTCTCAATCCATTCGGGGAAAATTATCAAGAGATACGTGAAATGCTCTTCGCAGGAGCCGAGGAGTTGGGTGTACCCAAGCTTGATGTTGTCAACGAAGGTGCTGACATTGGCTATGCTGCAATGAAAGGAGGCGTTAAGAACGGCCGCCGAGCAAGTACAGGAAGTGGTTTCTTAGCGAAGACCAAAGATAGACCGAATCTCCATGTGATCAAACACGCAATGGTAACAAAAATCAATATGGACAAACAGGGAGAGCAAGTGACAGGTGTTACCTTCGTCTATAAAGACCAACACGAGCTGACTGTTAACATTGCCAAAGAAGTTATCCTCTCCGCTGGTGCATTGGATTCTCCAAAAGTGCTTATGCTCTCCGGTATAGGTCCAAAGGACCACCTCAACAGCCTGGGAATTCCAGTTGTCAAAGACTTGAGAGTCGGGGATAATCTTCAAGATCATTTGATAACTCCACTGATATTTACAGTCGACGACAGCAAAGTCAAGGAAGAAACCCTACAAAACCAATTTGATGCCACCTATACGTACCTTCTCAATCAAACAGGACCGTTGGCCACTCACGGAACTACTTGCGTCACAGGATTCATAAATTCCGACGAAACTTCAAGCACCAAATTTCCTGACATTATTTACCACAACATGTTCATGCAGCGTGGCACTCCAGGATTAGAGTTATGGTTAAATGCATTGCAATTCAAAGATAACATTGCAGAGAGTATTCGAGAAGTGCACAAGACCAGTCATTTGCTTTTAGTCTATGCCGTTCTTCTCAGGCCAAAGTCTCATGGGAAAATTCGATTGAGCAGTGCTGATCCAAAGGATCATCAGAAATTCTATGCCAACTACCTTGACCATCCGGATGATATGAAAACCATGCTGCGAGGTATTAAATTCCAAATGAAAATGGAAACCACCGCAGCTTTCAGAGATCAAAATGCAAAACTCTTCCAGCCTGATTTGCCAGAGTGTGATGAGTTTAAGTTTAAGAGTGACGAGTATTGGACGTGTTACGAGAAGTATTTGGGATCGACGGTTTATCACCCGGCTGGTTCTGTCAAAATGGGACCAGATTCCGATCCAAGTGCGGTCGTAGACCCTGAGTTGCGAGTTAGATCTGTGAAAGGATTGCGGGTTGCTGATACGAGTATAATGCCTCACATTGTTAGCGCAAATACTAACGCTCCGACAATGATGATTGCAGAGAGGGCAGCCGCTTTCGTCTCACAAGAGTGGGACAAAAGAGAGGGTCATACTGAGTTGTAGATAAATTTAAGATAATAAATAACAAAATGTTTGCTTTTTCCATAGTTTATTTGTTCTCGATCACAGATTTTTCATTACTTCTAGGCATTCTAGCTTTTCAACAAGGTATTTTTTGTGTGAATGCATCGATTACAACGATCGAAAAAAGGACTTAAGGGACATAAGTTCCCAACCGCCGGCCGCCGGCGCCGGGGTCGCGGCGACAATTGATGAAGAGGCAAGTGAAATAAGTCTTAAAAAAAGCCTGTACATAGTTGATGCCGTTTGTAATTGACCGTTCTAGTTTTTACTGATTGGTTGACATTACGTCAATCAAACAGGACAGACAATAACAAAAAGGCCAATAAATGAGCATTTATGATGTTAGCATCGCTCAGCGAATACCGCAACCATTTGTGTGAAGAAATCTGAGGAATATTTTTGTTCTAAATGGAAACCAATGGTTGAGGAATCACATACAAATTATTAAAAACAAGAACCAATAATCCGACGAAGACGAAAATTTGTTCTTCGCTTAGACGTAAATGGCCATAAGTTGTTAGCTGTTTGAACGACGGTCGGTGGCTATTTTTGTAGATTATTCAAAGACGACGCGACGGTTAAGTTACTTCACACTTAAAATAAAAATTTATTATTTAAGGTGTTATGGAAGCTTTATTCTAACAGTTATATGCAAGGTGTCCATCTTATCTAAAGCGGATGAGGAAACGCTTGGTCGTTTCGAAAGAAAAGTATTTCGAATGATCTTTGGTCCCGTGTGCAAAGACAACATGTGGAGAAGTTACAACAACAACAAACTGTATGACCTGTACCGCGACATGAGTAATGGGCATAGCTAGAAGCGAACTCATCCTTATCATTGTAGCCAAGCTACGATTGCTGGGTCATGTAGAGCGGATACACTCAAACGCTGTAATGCCCACATAAGTAAAGTAAGTAAGCTTACATCTTAATTTACGAGAGTTTCTTTTTCGCGGGCTTGGGGAGTCCAAAAGTCATTTTTTATTTATCTTGGTATGCATTAAATTTTCAACTGTTTTCATTGCTAGCTTTGTCTGTGGCAGCCGCTTAGATATGCCGAATGGAACTTGCTCAGCAGTTACCAAGTGAAGTCAACGAGAATGCAGAACTATCCTGACACGCCACGACCGAAACAAATGCAAATGGCCGAATTTATAAAAAAAAACACATTTTCGTATATATATGAGGTCAACCTCGCTTTTCGCGAGCAATTGGCAAGTCCTTCGTTAGTAAATTTACTGCCATGAAAAGCGCTTTCTGAATTCGCCAATCGGAATCGGCAAACAATTGTAAGTTCCCTCCATTCCCCTACAAAGCAATGGTTTTGAAAATTGCTCTAGGCCCCGGGATTCTTCGCTCTGTTGGGCCACCATATTTATTTATTTTATGCGTTTCAACAAACTATTAAAAGTCATTTCAAAAACTGTGAAAATCCCAGCCACAGCCCACTAAATTAATACCTCCTTGAACAGAAACTTTGAAACTGGTGACATTTTTGAGCTATGGAAAAAAGTTAGTGATATGAAGAATTGAGCTGCGGTACGTCGCTGAAGAACAACTGACAACATTGCTATTGTTGTTCATAGTGTTGAGGAAAACTTTGGCTTGTCTATTTCATGTTGATCTTTGAAATCGGGCATTCCACAAACGACATTTTGTTTGAAAACATATGTCAAAAGGTTTGTAAAGTTCAGATGCGTTTTATGGTTCGGCGAGGTCTTTAGATGTTGCTTTTTCGAAAATGGGTCTTCAGCAAACGTTGAATGGAAACGATATCGAAAGAAGATTGACGAATTTGTATGGCTGGAATTGGAAGATATTGACGTAGACCACTTGACCACTGGGCCGCGCGTCAAATAGACATACAAACGATAACATCGATCTGTTGCGTGAAATTTTTCCTGACTGTGCGATTTTGCCAGCGGTCACAATTGGCCATTGATATCTTGTATTTTAACACCTTTAAGCTATCGTCTTTAGGGCTACCTGAAATATAACGTGGCCAAGTAAGTTTTTAGGAAGATTTTCAACAAATTTCGATGTGGTAGTTAAAAAAAATCGTTACAAAATAAAAAGCTGCCTAATGTTTTGATTTTTGACCTCTTTTAAGAGGTATACAAATTCAATAGGATATAAAACACGTAAAAATTTTGAACCAATTTTTTGAGAACCTTATCAGTACCTAATAAGAATTTGTAATTGTTATTCTGAACTAAGTCTATTCATTGAGAAATGGCAAAACTATGTACTGACCAGCTGACCACCAATTGTCAAATTGACCAGAACAAGACACAGAGCTGCCGATTTAAGAATCAAACTTTTTGGAAGAAAACTCTGCATACAGAACCTCTAAGATGCCAAATTGTCATGTCACGGTTTTTTCGAGTGAAGAAAAAACATATTTAAAACAGTGATAACGTACTTGAAAGTCAACCAAGTTCACTGTTTGTTCTTAGCGAAATCAAAGTAAAATGGCCGGACGGCACCAATGGCAGTACCGAATTAGTGTGAACGTCCCGATCAACCTTCTTCCTTACCGAAAGCCGACCCAAAATTTCATTTCATTTCATTTCATTTTTCATTTATTTCTTATAATAATATAATTTATAATAAGTATAATGTGCTAGATACATTCATTTCAAAACATAAAAATATATTATTTAACAAATAAGGTAGTGACATTAGATATTAAAATTTAAGCAGTTTTAAATGTCACTTCATTGCAAGTTGTTTCGCAGATTATGATTATCTAGGATTCTGAAATTCAGATTTCAGATTCTGAATTCAGATGGAAAATTCCATAATAAATTTTTTTAAGATCATTGGAGCAAACTTTTTGGAGATAGAAGAAGTGCCGCAGTGTAGAACGAAAATATTATTTTAGACTCTTGGTTTGATTGCTAAAAGTCATCTTTGAGTCGATTAAGAGTCCCAGATACTGAAAAACATCCACTTTTTCAATTTGGAAACAAGACTCACTACAGATTTGGTGGTCAAGGTAAGTGATCGCACTCGACTCAGAAGCACAAAAGCAACTCAAAAGTTTATATTTCTTGCACATTGGTTCATGGAAAAAGATATCTGGTTCAAAAACGTTCGGAGAAGAAAGACTAAAGAATATAATTTTGGTCTTAGAACTAATGACTAACTTATGTTCTGCGAACCACGACCTAAAGAGATTCAAATCTCAATCAATATCAGCCACTAGATCAAGGGGACTATCAGCACCAAACGCACAACCAACATCATCCGCAAAGGCAGTAATTTTAGACTTAAATGGTAATTTAAACAAAGAGTTAATATACAATAAGAAAAGTATAGGACCAAGTACTGAGCCTTGAGGTACTCCTATATTCAGAAATTTTAAGTCACTTCTAATATTATTAATTTTTACACGCAATGATCTATTTTCAAGGTAGGATCTGAACCAGTTACTCATAAAACTCCTTATACCAGCATTTTCCAGTTTAGATAACAGGATTTCGTGGTTTACCATATCAAATACCTTAGTGATATCGACAAAGAGACCAGCTGTACACTTTTTACTGTCAAGATTATTAAAAGTGTCGGAGCAAAATTTCAGGAGAGCGTCTTCAGTGGATTTACCTTTCCGAAACCCAAATTGTAGAGAGCTAAAAAAGTTGTTTTTATTTAAAAAGTGCAATAGTCTTATTTTAATACTTTTTTCAAAAATTTTACTAATTGACGAGAGGATAGAAATAGGTCTATAATTGCTTTTTTCATTCGCTGATCCTTATTTAAAAATAGGAACAATATCGGCACACTTCAAAGCATCCGGAAATTTTCCTGAGAAGATGCTTTGGTTAAATAAATGCGCCAGAACATCAACCAAGAAAAAAGATAAATTTTTTAGTAAATTATTTGAGACACCATCAGCTCCACAAGTGTTTGAATTTTTTAGAGACCCAATACTTTTCAAAACTTCGAATGCCGTTACGGGTTCAAAAAAGAAAGTGTTTTGATTCAAAGAATCACCACGAATAATTGAATAACTACAAGATGCACAGGAGGAACGGAAAGAAGACTGCAAAGAATCAGAAACATTTGCAAAGTAATTAATGAATTCATTTGCAACAGTATTTTCATCAGAAACTACATCTCCATTTATATTTAGATAGATATCCTTTTTGTTACAAGAATGTTTATTCAGAAGACTATTTAATAATTTCCATTCAATTTTAATATTCCCCTTAACCTGCACAAATTGGTTATCATAGTATCTATCTTTACACAAAGTAATTTCTCTTTTAAGTTGAGAGCACATATCTTTGTAACGCGTATTTAAATTTTTATTAAGCGGATGTTTAGCCCACTTGATTCTTAATTTGTTCTTAAGATTGATTTTTTTTAGAATATAACTGTTTATCCATGGCTTGAGTCTAATCTCTTTACTTTTCTGCTTGACAACAACAATAATTTTTTTAGTATATCCAAAAAGATATTAAAAGCCTTAGAGACATTGCTTTCCAGGTAAACCGACTGCCAATCTTCAAAAAAAAGTTTTCGTTTTAGTGTAACGTAATCAATTTTAGTTATTTCAAAACTTGAAGGAGGAGTATCGTTAAATTATTACTGGGAGAACTCATCAAAACACCAGTCATGGCATGGTCAGTTATACCTAAATCAAAATTGCATTTTTCAATAGTGACCAATGAGCAATTGGAAAAACGTCCATATATGTGGTCCAAACATTTTCCGGAAGCTGGCCTTGTTGGCTCATTAATAAAGGAAGCTAAACCATGAGATGCAAGTAAGGACAAATAGACTGAAACAGCATCAGAATTTTCCAAAATGTCGAAGTTTATATCTCCCATAATCAATAAATTTTTTGATTTTTCTTTTTGCAAAAGATTTAAAAATTCATCCATAAAAACTGAAAAACTGAATATATGCAACCTGTAAACGCAAAGAATAACAAAATCTCTTTTGTTTAATTTAAAAGTAATTTTCAATATGTCGGCGCTCAAAAAATCTAATTCAGTTGGTACACAATCATACGTTTCTCTAACAAAGCAACCTACACCTAAATTGAACCGAATGAAATAGATCCTAACGCCGGGCTGCGTAGTTTGAACGCACCTTAAGAATTTATATCGGGTATCTTTGAAATGGTTCAACATCAGAATATATACTTAAAAACATAAAAATTTCTGGATAAATCCAACCTAGAGAAAATCATCAACTTCTGGCCCAATTCAGAAGTAACAGAACTGCTCTGAAACTTCCCATGGATTGGCACATGTTTGCAATTAGAATCCACGGCGGGCACCCACAAAACTGCATAAGCTCACCTTGCCATATGTAATGTCATCTGATCTAATATTACTTACAACTATCAAAATGTTGGCATATAAAACAAGCTTCGTAATTTGGTAGCCCAATTTGGATCTTGTTTGCTGAAGTAGCATTAGAAAAAACGCAAAATTTGATTATCTCACAACATTGCGTAGCGCTGGCGCTGGTAGAAAAAAAAACACACCTACGAGCTACGAGTAACTTCAAGCCCAAAAACCAAACTGCTTTAAAATCTTAAATCTTTGTGTGAACGTGCTGTGCTATACAAAGAATATTTTATACTCGCCATGCAGCACCAATTTGAAGTGAATTCTTAGAACATTTTGTTAACACCGAAATTTACGTTTTGCTTTTTTTGTAAACTGCCAATCCACCTTATGTTTTGCACAAATTGGTTCAAGTCTCTGATATACAAAGCTCTTGTTCCAGTGCCCCTCAAAAGACTGTTACAGAACTGTTACAGAAGATGTCGCTATGAGGTTGTCAGCTTAGTTTTGTAAATAAATTTGAAAGTTGAGGTTAATCAGTTACGTAAATGAGGGAATGAGAAATATTTTATAAATGTAAGTTTCGGCAGCTCATTTTTGGTAAGTTTCGGCAGCTCGTTTTTCCAAGCGTTGCTGCAAATGTTTTGATCAAAGCGTTTCTTTACTTTTAAGACAATTACGCTCTTTCAGAGAGTTTCTGAGAGAATTTTGGCAACCACTCCTTAAAATATGACAGATTGTGAATTTCTGTGCACAAAGTAAAGATACAGACCCTTTATTGGCATTTCGCCTTAAGTCTGGAGACCGGCGCGGTGTTTTGACAGTTTTTTACTTACTTGTTAAAATTTACCTGAAATAGGCAATACAAACGTCAAACGAACAAGGGTTGTGTCGTTGAGTCACTAAAACTAGAGATGAGTGAGCCTTTTACTGGTTAGTGGATTATATTTTTGTGGATGCTTCAAATACCCCGTATCCACTTAGAAATAGAATGATTAGTTTACACTTCAATAAGTGATGACCTATTTCATGATACATGTTGTGATATTTAGAGCACAAAGCAACAAAATTTTGACATTACCAGGCAAAATACGTGATTTATCTCCCTCGCTCTTATGTTGTTGACTAGTTGACGAAACAATTATAAAAGGCACGTTTTTGTCGCAACACAGCAATCCTCTAAATCAGCTCAGCAGTCCATTGAACATAGAAACAAATAAACTACTGAGCACTTTATTGGTTTTAACTGAGTTAAAATTTAAAGAAAATACTCAAAGCCGATAAATGGAAAGGGATGATTATTTTTTGCATGAACATTTTTGTTGCAAAGAAGGGATTTTTCATTCACATTTGACCAATGGGTAAGGACATCGACTACAAATCAGTTGCGATGTAGGCCAATAAGAAGTTATCTAATTTGTAACAGACGCCATGCACATAAATACGTCACCAAAATTGTTTGCTTAGAAGTTAAATGAGTACATATATCGTATTTTTTTGCTGAATAATAAAGGATTGCTGAGTTGCGACAAAAGCGCACCTAAAATAACGTTTCGCTGTTTGTCGTTACGCTTAGATCTTTGAAACTGCTCAAAGGATTTTTGTGAGATTTTTTTAATGGATAAAGTGATCCATTTCCAAAATATCTTTCACCGTTAGAGTGCTTCATCGCCATTGAGTAGGATAGGTTAGGTAGAATGGACTGACAGCTGATCTTTTTTTCTGACACACTTAGATCAATGTCGATCCATTGTAATACCCTGGAGTATTGCAACTTCCTAAAAACCTAGCAGCTTATGTTTAGCCAATTTTTAGCCATTTTGTGGCCTCAATAAACTTCAACACGCTGTTTCTTAGAGTGTCGAATAGTTCTTCTAGTTTGTTGAAGAAGTAACTGCCTAGAAATTTTTTCCTGGTGTGGCAGATTGCTGGGCAGTGACAAAGGAAGTGAGTGGTATCCTCTTGGTCATCTTCGTCAATATCCTCTACATAAGTCATCGGTGCAAAAACCAAGTTTATTTTTGTGATAGCCTAGTAGGCTGTGTCATCTGAGAATACTGATGAGAAATCGTAATGAAGGGCTATTCAGGGGTATAAGCTTTTCCGAGCTGTTCCTAGCGTGTTTTGGCCACAGTTACCTGGAGATGACACAGGATTCTAGGCATGAAGAAAGGTCTCTAGAACCTCTTTTGCTCCTTACCATCGCTGCTGTTTGAGTCTCTAGCCTTCTACTGGCTCACGCAAGGGGTCACTATTTGGGTTGCTTTTCCAAGATGCCTACAAGTACATCACTAGCTGATGGGCTATGTTTGTTTTAGCATTAAGCATTGTGAAGCCACAACAAAAGGAGAGATAAAAAGAGGAAAAGACAGAAATATAAAGGTCTAACTTCTTGTGGTAAAATTTACCGCAACAACCTAAACAAGGTGAAGGTGATAAATTTATTAGCCTTCTTCTATATCTTCACCGAGTTTGAAAAACCCGATGTCAAAGTAAAAAAAAGTCGTTTTATTTGGTTTGTTTTGCAAATATATTTTTATTTTAATGTGGTCACAAAAATCACGATTACTTCAATGGCATACTTTTTAATACACGTATTAGTGAAGGTATTATTGATGGACTCATAATCAATTTCGGTATAAAAATCATTCATATAGGCCTGTAGCACTTAACATTTTCATTTTAATTTTATAAAGTTCCATTATGCTGAAACGATTATAAATAAAGAAATTCAAATATTGCTTAATAGTACCATAAACAACAAAGTGATGTGAAAAAACTATCCCCTGAAGTTCGTACAACCAGGAGTTCACATGCAGCACATCCGAAATCTCTTTCATAATCCTGAAGTTTAAGCAGTTTGGATATAAATTGAAAAAATCTTCCGGATATGTTTCGAGTATTGAATCAACCAATTTCTTTCTCTCATGATCCCAATCCCGCGGTATGTATGTGTTGCCGATGTTTTTGGCAGCAACTGTTGATGCAGATTGTTCAGTAGTTTTTTCATCAATTGTTGTCAAACTCTTTTGCTGAGTTTGATTATCTTGCCGTTTTTTGTCACATGTGTCCTCTATTTTCCTTAGATCTGCTCTAATACTTTCAATAAACTCAAAATCTTTCTCCGTTCTCTCACATGTTTCCTTTAGTTCTGCTAGATCAGCTGCCAGATTCACGCCACCCTGTCTATACACCTCTATATCAGTTCTAATATCCCGAATCTCTTTCTGCATTGTCAACTGATTTTCAAGAATATTCTGTAAGAGAAGAACATTATCAAGCTTATTGTCTTGAAAGAGGTTCTTGTCAGAGGATTTTTCATCAGTGGTTATTTTCGTATCCTTGGCCTTTAATTCTTCTCCAGCTGCTGTGTCCTTGACTTTCGTTGAGTAGTTTTCCACTAAGCCATCACCTCCTGTGACTTTCTTTCTAGGGGCGTTGTTGAGCTCCTCCACAGTGTTTTCCATAGTCTCTCTTTCTTCGTTGTGCTTCAGTTGGTTTATAAAAAATAAAAAATATAAAAATTTATAAAAAAAGGACATTTCTTTTAAGTTGAGAATTTCATTGTAAAGTAGTTTTGTGGTTGTTGAGCAGCTGCACTGACACGCCATGTTCGTGATTATTTATTTAATTTGATTTGATACAAAAACGAGTCCTTGATAACTGCACTTATGCTCTTAAATCACTAACAAGTATTTCCAAAACACGTTCGTACTTCTTCGGCGTTCGAGTTATTCTGTCGTTAGAATTACTTCTTCACACGCACAACTGCAACTGTGGTTTTGCCAGATTAGATTAGATTAAGTTTTTATTTGAACAATATATACAATTTGACTTATAACTAATTAGGATACTATGATAATAATATTTTGTTGGCACATTGGGGGCCTAACCATATACATTGACTTAGCTTAAAATATTATAGAGTGTTGTATAATTTACATGACAAAAGGTAATAAAAATAAAAGTCGGTTGACTTTGTTGTCATCTCAGGTGGTTCATTCCTGGTTATCTGTGGCGGGTTTATAGTTGAAAAGGTGGGGGTTGGCAATTTAGCCACGGTGGTGTGCTGACCCAGTGTCAGCGTAAAACGAGATAGGTCCCTCGTTGTCCTTGATGATGTTGTCGTCCAGGGTCTCCATCACACTGAGGTACCTCGGTTCCGGATGTCGTTGCTCTGTGGTCATCCTTCTCATTAGCTGATTCGGGTGGTTGGTGACGTTTTGCACTAGCTTCTTTGTGGATAGCACCAGGTATCTGTCCAGAGGTATGATGTTGGCTTCTTGGTACAGTTGCTCGTTCCTGTAGTGCTTTCGTCGCCGTCGGTCAAAGTAGAGGCCGGTGCAAATCCTGAGTATCTTCCTTTCATAGAGCTGGAGTTCTTTCATGGCTGTTTTCGAAATGGAGAACCAAACTGGAAAGGAGTAGCTAATTACTGGTCGCAGAAGTTGCTTGTAGACCAGTAACTTTGTCGCTTGGCTTAGTCCAGTTCTTCTTTTCAGCAGAGGGTGTACCCGGCTGAAAGCCCAGCTGGTTTTTTTGAGAGCTTTCCTGCTGTGTGGATTGAAGTTTAACAGCTCATTGAAGTGGATACCCAGGTATTTCACATTCGGCTTGGATTGAATGGTGGATCCATCGGGAAGTTTCAGGACCAAATTTTTACATTTGGTGGCAGTCCGACCGCCTCTGCCATTTGAGGGTCTCCTGAAGCAAACCAGTTCCGATTTGGAGGTGTTGATCCGTATGCCCCACTTTTTGTAGTAGTGGTATAGTCTGTTGACGTGGGCCTCTACTCTCTTGACTGCGAGCAATGGTGAGAGTGATGTGGCGTAGGTAAGCGAGTCATCAGCGTAGAGGAGATTCTCGCATCCAGTTGGAGTTGGTTGGTCTGACGTCATCAAGCTGTAGAGGAAGGGACCGAGTTTTGAACCTTGGGCGACTCCGGCTCCGATGTTTTTAGTGTGGGATTTGCAGTTGTCCATTTGTACGAAAAATTTTCTGAAAGAAAGAAAAGAACAGAGAATTTTGATTAGTGGCGGTGGAAGCTGAAACGAGTAAAGTTTGTGTATTAATCCATCTATCCATACGCTATCGAATGCCTTCTCGACATCCAGAAAGCATCCAACGGTGACACGATGACTGTTGAGTGAGGTGGTGATATCATGCTGAAACTTAAGGAGTGGATGCAGCGTCGAGTGTTTCTCACGAAAGCCGAACTGCATGTCTGGTATGAGGAGGTTATCGTTGCAGAATGTTTTGAGTCTGCGGAGGATTACTTCTTCGAGTATTTTGCTGATGTTACTCAGCAAGGAAATCGGCCTGTAGTTGAAGATTTGATTGGAAGCGCCTTTCTTGGGAATTGCCACGATCTTTGCTGTTTTCCAGTTCCGAGGAAAGTAGCAGTTGTTGATGCAGTTGTTGAGGATGATTGTAAGGAGAATCATCGCTGCATGGGGAAGCCTTTTGAGGATGTGGTTAGAGATGCCATCTGGTCCGGCTGACTTTTTTGGCTTGGAATTGCCGATGATCTCTGCTACCTCCTCTAGATTGCAGAGACGAATATTGTTGGTTGGATTGTCAGCTGGATTTGCATCGTCGAAGATCACTATATCCGGGCTTGGTTGGAGTGTTTGCTGCATTGAGGATTCCACCTCCAGCAGAAATGTTTGGTCAGTGGGCGGGCTTGGTTTGAAGTTTCCTTCGAAGTAGTTGGCGAGAGCTTCAGCTTTGTCTTGGGTAGCTGTGACTTCCACATCGTTGACAACTAGCATTTCGGGGGGTTTTTGTTGCTTTCCAATAATTCTATTGATGTTTCCAAACGTATCCGGTCCGGGTCTAATCGCTTCCAACCTTTTCTGGAAGTGGATGTTGTTGTGGTGTTGGATCGAGTTCCGGAACATGATGTTGACCTGCTGCAGCTCATTCCAGATTGTTTGGTAGCACCTGTTTGCTGTATTCATCTGGCTTTGGTGAATCCTTTGAAGTTTCTTCCTCAGTCGTTGTCTGTGCGCGTATAGATTTTGGATGTATTCCGGGAGGTGTTGGTACCTATCCCTTGATGTCCTGGGCCGTTTTTGGTTGCTGATCGCCCTGGATACAGCTTCTTCTAGATTGCCAACTGCAGCATCAATCTCACTGTCAAGAAGGTTCCTGTTTGGTGGTGGTAGATCTAGGTTGTCCTCGATGTCCCTGTGCAGCTTTTCTACATCCAATCGTCTGTAGTTGATGAAGCATTCTGGTGTTTCTGAAATTAGAGAAATTGGTTGGTTTAAATTAATAGTTAGTTGTACGGCCTCGTGGTCAGAGTCACTATCTACTGTCTTACAGATGAAGTTCTGTATTTCTGGCATTATGTTCACCAAGTTGGAAGAGGCTAAGAAAAAGTCAAGTGTCGATGGTGTTCTGGGAAAAGTTGGTTTTGGTTGTGATACAACTACAAGCGTGTGATCGTTCGTATTTTGGTCTAGCCAGTTTTCTATTGCCGTGCCTTCTTCGCTGATCTTTGTGTCCAACCATAGACTGTGTCTTGCGTTGAAGTCCCCGCCGATGAGTCCGTACGTGCTTTGCTTCAGTATTCCGTTGAGGATGTGAAGGTCGCTTTGAATGTTTCTTGGAGAGGAGTTGCATTTGAAATAGATGCTTATGACCGTTAAGGTCTCTTCTCTTCCAAAGCTTATCTTGATGGCGGTGGCTTCACTAGTCAGTAGTCCAGCGATGGTTACTTCTTTGGTGTTGGGCGAGAGTTTATCTTTTATGAAGATTGCTGTTCCTCTTTGAAGATGATTTTTGTCCTGCCGAAAGGTCCTGAATCCCTTGATGTTAATGTTGTTGCGTCTAGTGACGTTCGTCTCGCTGATTAGCGCAATGTCAGGGGTGTTGTTCTTCATGAACAAGTTGAATGACGTCCTCTTGTCTAGGCTGTATAATGAGTTAACATTATACGTCAGGATGCGTAGTTTCTTCAATTGCATAGTTGGAGGACGAAAGTGGCCAGCGCCACGGACTTCTCACCATCGTTCAATTGAGCGTAGTTGGGTGGTATGGCACCCTTAGCCTTGTTCACGGCGGTCTGGAAATTAGATCCGAAGAGTCGTTGGAATTCATTGTTGAGGTCCAATTGATGGGGCTTGTGTGGTTTGGTCGGTATTCTCTGGACGGGTGTTCTATTGGCTGGGGTCCTCGGTTGCTGTTGTGGGGCTTTGCTTGTTGGTTTGGTTTCTGTGTTTTGTTTTGCCATTGCTGCGTAGCTGACTCCTGGGCGGGTTACCACACATGCTGCGTTAATGGTCAGTTCTTTCTGAATTTTCCTCTCTGCTAGCATTTGGTTCCTTTCGGTCAATCGTGCCTTCAGAGTCGGGCAGCCCTTGAAGCTAGCTGGATGTCCCTCTTTCTTACAGTTGGCGCACCATACGTCCAGTCCTGTATTTTGTGTCCTCTTGCATTGGCCTGGTAGATGGTCCTCCTTGCACTTGACGCAGACGTACTGGCGTCCACAGTTAGTGGCTACGTGGCCGAAGCGTTGGCAATTTCGGCACTGCACGATGTCTTTGGATTTGAGTTTCTCCCAGTGCACTCTCTGGTTCATCACTTGTGTCTTCGTGTAGACTTCATTCAGGTCGCATGTCTTGGGCACTTCGACTACGAAGTTGTTGTACACCTTTCCTTGTGCCTTCTTTGACTTGTATTGGGTGACTTTGATAATTGGTAGTCCTTCAATTCGGAGCTCATCCTCAACTTCTATGTCTGAGTAGCTGTGGTGAATTCCTTTCAGAAGCAGCAGATTTTTTCTTTCCTCCTTCGGCGTAAATGAATTGAACTGTATCTTCATCGTCAGAAGATACTTTTTGATGGCATCAAATGAAGTCCTGTCCCCGGCGTTGATAATTGTGGTCTTCGTGTTACGGTTCCTGAAGGTAACCGTGAGATTGTTGGACTTGCAGTGTCTTCTGATCTCAGCAACGTTACCGGAGAAGCAGAAGATTGGAGGCATTCCGGGACCCTTGGCTGGCTCGTTTGTTTTTGGTGCTCCTGGTGTTGTGGAAGTTGATGGTGGGCTGTTTTTGGCTGCGAATATTTTCTTTGAAGTTGTTGGCGGTGGTGGCTGAACGGTTGGTGCTACTGCTGGCACCACTGCTGGTGCTGTTATGATGGTCGGGGTAGGTGAAGTCGAATTTACCGACCCGATTGATGATGGCGGCTCCTGTTTCTTCTTCTTGGAGTCTTTTTTGGCGGCTGTCTTCTTTGATCGTTTCTTACCAGTTACCTCGGTGAACTGGTCGTCCTCGTCGGATCTATCAGATTTATCTGCCTCGTCCCCAGTCAGGCAGATAAGATCTTCGTCCTTTCCTTCGTTTTCAAAGGTTTCCTCCATTGGCTGTGGTTCATCGAGCTGTATCTGCAGCTCCTTGACGAGGTTGCTGAGGCGCTGTCGGTGCTCTAACCCCAGATCGGCTTTCATCCGCCTCAGCAAAGTTCCGAGAGCGGTGATTGCCGTTTCTACGGTCAGCTTCTCCATTTTCCTGAAATGCTTAAAGATTATTAATACTTCCTGGAAAAATAAAAAAGATTAGTTATAAATCCTGCAAGAGATTATATTTTCCAGAAAGGGATAATTCTCTCCTGGAAAAAACAAAATATTAAAGGATTAGCTTAATTATATTTCCTAAGAAATGTAATTAGGATGGGATAAACCCTATTACCAGTCCGGTCCTTCTTCTTGTTCAGGTACCTGGCAGGTAGTCGGTGAGTGTCCCTTTTTTGTTCGGTGTGTTTGGGTATTTTGGGTATTCTTAGTCCGCTGTGTGTACGTCCTCTCGCGATGACGGTGACTGACTGACTCCTGTGGCCTGACTGTCTGTCTGAGTTATACTCCAGTTAAGGGCGGATGAAGGCCTTATAAATTGTAACCAGATCAGAAGGGGTGAAGAACTTCCAGCACCAATGTACTTATTGGCTGACAGCCACTTCCACCTAACCTAACCTAACCTTCCTGAAGATGACATAGGAATCTAGACATGGGGAAGGGGTTTCTAGAACCTTTCTTGCTCCTTACCATCGCTACTGTCTCTAGCCTTCCACTGGCTCAAACAAGGGATATTTGGGTTGCTTTCCAAGATGCCTGCCTGATGGGCTATGTTTGTTTTCTACTCTGCCAGCATTTTGAAGCCGCGACAAACGGAGAAATAGAAAGAGGAAATGACAGAAATATATAGGTCTAACTTCTTGTGGTAAAATTTACCCCAGCATCCTAAACAAGGTGAGGGCGATAAAATCATTACCCTTCTTCTATATCTTCACCGAGTTTGAAAAATTAGATGTCAAAGCAAAAAAAAACTTTTTCGTTTGTTTTGCAAATATATTTGTATTTTAATGTGGTCACAAAAATCACGATTACTTCAATGGTACATCTTTTAATACACGTATTAGTGAAGGTAATCATAATCATAATAAATCATTCATGTAGCTTTTCTGATTGGGTACGTTCGGCCTGTAGCACTTAACATTTCCATTTTAATTTTATAAAGTTCCATTATGCTGAAACGATTATAAATAAAGAAATTCAAATATTGCTTAATAGTACCATAAACAAGAAAGTGATGTGAAACTATCCCCTGAAGTTCGTACAACCAGGAGTTTACACGCAGCACATCCGGAACCGCTTTTATAATCCTGAAGTTTAAGCAGTTTGGATAAAAATTGAAAAAACCTGCCGGATATGCTTTGAGTATTGAATAAACCAATTGAGTTTGCTCATGGTCCCAATCCGGCGGTATGTATGTGTTGCCGATTGCAGATTGTTCTGTAGTTTTTTCATCAACTGTTGTCAAACTCTTTCGCTGAGTTTGATTATCTTCCTGTCTTTTGTCACATGTGTCCTCTATTTTCCTTAGATCTGCTCTAATACTTTGAATAAACTCAAAATCTTTCTCCGTTCTCTCACATGTTTCCTTTAGTTCTGCTAGATCAGCTGCCAGATTCACGCCACCCTGTCTATACACCTCTACATTAGTTCTAATATCCCGAATCTCTTTCTGCATTGTCAACTGATTTTCAAGAATATTCTGTAAGAGAAGAACATTATCAAGCTTATTGTCTTGAAAGAGGTTCTTGTCAGTGGTTTTTTCATCAGTGGTTATTTTCGTATCCTTGGCCTCTAATTCTTCTCCAGCTGCTGTGTCCTTGACTTTCGTTGAGTAGTTTTCCACTAAGCCATCACCTCCTGTGACTTTCTTTCTAGGGGCGTTGTTGAATTCCTCCACGTCCACAGTGTTTTCCATAGTCTCTCTTTCTTCGTTGTGCTTCAGTTGGTTTAAAAAAAATAAAAAAATAAAAAAATTTATAAAAAAAGGACATTTCTTTCAAGTTGAGAATTTCATTATAAAGTAGTTTTGTGGTTGTTGAGCAGCTGCACTGACACGCCATGTTCGTTATTATTTATTTTATTTTATTTGATACAAAAACGAGTCCTTGATAACTGCACTTCTGCTCTTAAATCACTGACAAGTATTTCCAAAACACGTTCGTACTTCTTCGGCGGCGTTCGAGTTATTCTGTCGTTAGCATTTGCAAATTGGTAGTCTCTTATACTTTTTTTGGGTTCATCTCATCGCATGCTTTAGTTGAACCAACTTGACTTTAAAGGTTTTACCACGGAATTCATCGTCGTAATTAACAGATGCTATTCTCTGGCTATAAATCTTACCCCAGTAATGACTTTTTTTAATTTGAAGGATTAACTCGTGTCCGCTCCGTACCGCTTGCTAATTTAGGACACAGGTACGTGTCGATGTATAATAAACATAAATCTATGTAATCTTAGAATACAGAATACAGAAAGTGGATTAAGCTAAAGTGAATCAAAGATTTACAACATGATTCGTGCTTCGGCAGGCGAAGAGTGGTTGAAGAAGAATAAAGTTGTTGAAAGAAACGTAGAGGAATTGGCAATTTCTCCGAAAGTAAAATACTTCCATGAAAAGTGCTTTCTCAATTAGTTCTACGGAATAAGCATATAAATGTAGGGCCTTGAATGTCTTTGGCCCGAAGTTTCCATAAGTTGCGCCACCCTATTTATTTATTTATTCATTTATTCAAAGTCACCGGTTTTCATTTGCAGATTTATTTTAATTACATAACTCATTAGCTGATCAGGGAGGGTGTCTCCGATCACAATGTCAAAAATCGTTTATGAGAAGCCATTAAAAAGATGCTTGTGAAGACTACTGTGAAGCTTATTTTGATTTTTTGGTCTAGGTTACCTTTTTTCATTTTGTTGAATTCATCAAAATTTCATATAAATATTCACAACACATAAATTTTTTCTTGAAAATTGTATTCCCAATAAAAAGTATTTAAAAATATATTACGATCTTTCCTTCAACCTTCATTCTTCTAAAGTCTACACAAAGTTGCAACATTCGCCTTCTTCATACCTGTTTCCTTTATTACCCGGCTGATAGGAGGTAGAGAGATCATTGCAGATGCGAAGAACCTGGACCTACATTGAAAATACGTAGGTCGTTAGAAGGGCTACCGCTGATTACTTTATCACTGTAATTACATGACTAGTTCTGTGGAAATATTTTATTGCTGGGCCTGGGTAATTAGCGCATGCGCTGAAATATGTAGAAGAGAAGCTAATAAGACGGAAGTAGTTCACATTTTCTAAAAACATAATTATTTGAGCTTCGCAGAAACTCGCATGCGTCCGGCTTTTAAAATTTTTCAACTGAGGAACCATTTTCTGAAGTCTCGTAAGTTGCAATTCTCACATACTCATTTCTGGCTCGAATTGGAACAAACAAAACATGGCTTACAAGTGTAATTGTTCAACAACCATCAAACCTCTTTACAAAGAAATTCTTAGTCTCAAAGAAATTTGTTTTGAGACTCTTAACACTGTTCAGCAAAAAGAAGGCAAAAGCGAGACCACGGAGGACAAAGTCGAGGTTCTTAACAACAGCAACGTAGCCGGTTAATCACCTGCTAGTCGAACCACGCGTAACTTTAAATGTATTTCGAAAGACTTTTAGGGTCTATGGAAGATAAGTCGCTAGTATCATCGAAGAAGAACTCACCGAGATGAATTTTCCTCCTATGAAGTAGTGCAGGGCATGAGCAAAGAAGGTGTTGAACGGTTTCTTCCTTTTCCTCGTCCATGTAGCCTCTGCAGAAATCATTGGAAAACACACCAAGTCTTTTGGCGTGTCTCCCTATTAGACAGTGTCCCGTAAGAACACCGGCAATGTACTCATTGGCTGACAGCCACTTCCACCTAACCTAACCTAAGAACACCTATGGTAGAACCTAGATACAGGCGGTTCAGGGCTAGCAAACTCTTCGAGCGTTTTGAGTCTACACACGGCCAAACACCAACTTGAGGGTGATGTAGTCGGATCGATCGGTCGGTAAGAATCTAAAGTTATCTAGAATGGTAGTGTGGCCGATTTTATTATTGGTCCATTGTGATGTAGCTCTGAGTCGAGTAGCTGAGCTAGCTGCGACTTGTTTGCTGAAGATATCTAGGGGTGTGAGATTTAGTAGTACATTGAGGGCGTCCGATGGGTTTGTCCTCAGAGCGCCACTAATAAACAGAATAGCCGTTCTTTGAACTCTGGCCAGCTTGCTGTAGTTAATAATCGAGTCTACTGCGGCCCACAAGACTATCACCCCGTATGTGAGTATCGGTCTAATTACCGAGGTAAACAGGGTGATTTGGGGGGAGAAACCACATTTCCCACCAATGGCTTTTTACAAGAGAAGAGTGCCACGTTGGCTTTATTTACTCTTTCCTCAATATTGGTTTTCCAGGTCAGTTTTTTGTCAAAAATGAGACCTAGATATTTAGCCTGATTTGACAGTGTGAGAGTTACCACTTTAATAGTTGGGGGTCTGAAGTCCGGAATTTTTGTATTTCCTCGTAAAGAGAACTAATTCCGTTTTGTGTGGATTGATGTTCAGACCACAATCTACAGCCCAATTGTTAAGCTTGTTAAGTGCTGTTTGTAGCAGGTCAGCTAGGGTTTGTGGGTGCTTGCCTGAAACGGCAACGGCAATTGCTACATCAGCGGCATAGGCTATGGTTTTGAAACCTTCGTCCTCCAGGTCGATTAACAATTTGTTAACGACCAGGTTCCACAGTGGGGGAGATAGAACTCCTCCCTGCGGAGTTCCTCTATTGGCCAATCTGCTTTGTAGTTCCCCAATTCGGAACTAATGATTCTGTTGCTGCATTGTTGTTATCATGTTCTTGACGTGTTCTTCTATCAGCAGCCCATCAAGAACATTAGTGATTGCTGTATTGTTAACATTGTTAAATGCACCCTCTATGTCTAGGAATGCGACGAGAGAGTATTCTTTGTAGTGCAGGGATTTTTCAATGGTGCAAACCAGAGAGTTGAGTGCAGTTTCCACTGATTTACCTTTTGTGTAGGCATGTTGCGCCGTTGAGATCAGACTAGGTATAATTTCTTGTCTTAAGTGTATGTCAATCATTCTTTCCAATGTTTTAAGGAGGAAAGATGATAGACTAATAGGTCTTAAATCTTTTGGATTTACATGGGAGCTTTTTCCAGCTTTAGGTATGAAGACGACTAGCTTCTTCCCAGGCCATGGGAATTTTAGTATATGTATTGGAACATACGATGTTATGAACATATCTGAATTCGTCAGACATTCTTTGATTATTTTCAGATTGTCCACTGCTTCCACCAAAGCCCAATTTCCAACTAAATAAGGATCACCTAAATCAGAAGTAAATTAAGTCCATTGAAATTACCCTCGCTATTCGTTTAGGTATCGAGCTTACGAGGTTGCGGCATTCGTCAGAACTTTTTTTGAGTCTTCCTTGCTCAAGAGCTTTTTCGAGCATCTGTTTTGATGTTGTTGGGTATTGTCGGACCTTAAAATACGCTTTAAGATTCCTCATAGATCTCAATTGGGTCCAGATCTAGGGACTGGGCAGGCCATGGAAAGAAGTCAATGGCATTTTAAGCAAACCACTTCTTGGAGAGGGCTGACTTGTTACAGGGTGAATTGTCTTGCTGGAACAACACGCCCCGCATATTTGTATCACCAAAAATGTGCTGGAAGAATGGCATTAGAGTGTTTTCCATCACATTAATAATTATTTTGAGTCCATGCGACTCTTACAAATAAAAAATTTTGCCCACTCTGTCCGCAACCATGCAATTCCAGGTCATAACGTTTCCTCCTCTGTGTTTAATCGGTTGGAACTACACATTCTGGTTAAAATCAAGAATGTAATATAAAATTTTGTGAACAATGCACCCGCGAGCAAACGATTCTCTACTGGTATTTTTCCAGAACAAACAAGAAGATCGAAGAAAGGTCAAATCAGGTATATAACGAAGATGAAGGGTAGCCGGCCCCCAATAGTCAAAGCAAAGACAAAACGCACTTTTCACATTTTTACTAAAATTATAAAATGCTCATCGTTTTATGGCGAATCCTGTCTACAAGATTTCGTGCCTGCTCTAACAGTAACTCTAAAGTGAACTGAAGCTGGTTGGAGCTTTCCTGCACCGAACCAGAGTTTGGCTTTCTTGCCAACACAAAAACTCAAAACTGTAATATTTGCAATTAGCTTAGCTCTCGGCAATAAAAATATCGATTGTAATTTTTTCGAACAATTTTATGAATGTTCTTTTTTTGAAGGCACTATGCTCATTTCTGTCACAATAGACAAACATAACTTCGGGGTAGTACAACATTTTGTCTTCCTAGGATCCGCTATAGACACGGATAACAACACCAGTGTTGTTTTCAAACGGGGAATAACTCTTGCAAACCGTTGCTTCTTTGGGTTAAAAAGTCAATTCAGAAACAAAATCTTTTCCAGAAAACCAAGGTAACCCTATATAAGACCTTGATCATCCCAGTCTTGCTTTAGAGCGCGGAAACGTGGACTTTATCGAAAGCGGAAGAAAAAACCCTTGGTCGTTTCGAAAGAAAAATTCTCCGAATGATCTTTGGTCCCGTATGCAAATGTGGAGAATAAGATACAACAACGAGCTGTATGAGTTGTACCGCAACATGGGCATAGCCAGAAGAGTACACATCGTGAGACTATACGATGGCTGAGACATGTAGAGCGACATCAGCACTTCGGCTCGACGGATTATCGAAAGCACATTTCAGGGAAATCGCTGAAGGGGAAGACCTCATCTTAGGTGGCGCAATGAAGTGGAAGAAGACCTCAACCGACGTAGCATATTCCACTCAACATCGCCAACCAGAATCGTGGGTCACATGGTAAATACATAACTGTATAGTCTGCTTTATAGACGAAACACATCTATCGCTCTTTCCCAAGCTATTTTGTTGCTAAATCTCTCAGTTGTTGGAAATTCGCTACATTTCGCCCGAGTTATGTATTCGAAACCAAGAAAAATATTACTATGCTATGTGGGATGGGAAAATAAAGATTAACTTCTAGACAAGTAAGAAATTAAGAACACTTTTAGCACTTGGGTTTAATTAGTTAATTCATTGATTTATTTTTAGGCATAATAAAAGGATAATGACACTTTTAGTTTAAGTTCTGAATATAGTTATAGTTAATTTAAGTTTTTGGATAAGTTTCATTAGTTAATAGAAAGTAAAAAGGGTTCAACAGTTTAGATATAAGATTTCGTAACTCGTGACTTTAAATCGTTTTCGTTGCGTGAGCGGCCTCGTGACTTGTTCTTATCTGACTGTAAACGTTTTTCCTTCTGTTCTTCTTGTTCGGTCTATCTCCTCCCGTTGGTTTTATAGTTGCGCATGTAAATTGTAGCGGCACCGTTGTCATGAGTTTTTATTCCGGTTGCGATGTTTAAGACGGACTTAGGGATAGAATAGAGCATTCTAATCCCACAGCTATCTTGAAAGATCTCTATGAGAAGGGCAGTTGAATTGGTTTTCTGCCGCGAAGAAGTGAAGTCGTTTTGAATAAACAATAATAAAATTAATTTTGTTTTTTTTTTTTAATCAATATAATAATAAAAAGATATGAATCCCGTTTGTTCCATTTCATTGCATTCTAGAATAGAAAAATTAAAAACTACTTTCAACAGCTTCCCTCCGCTCAACTGATCTTTAGGTTGGGCACTCGGCCTTTACGGTCGGCGCTCAACTACTATACTTGGCCGTTTATATTGAATGGCGTCGAATGCAATGCACGTATAATGATTTTTTTAAAGAAGGTGACAGCTCGTTGCGGGTGGGTAAGCACATCTCTACCTTATTGTATAGGTGTTATATTGTCAGCACCTGCTACTGCTCTTATTGGGAAAAATTTTTTTTGAAAGTTATAAAATTCCATTAACGTGGAATGATAACTTAACAAGAAATTCAAATATTGCTTCATATCAGTACCTTTAACAAAATTGAGAAGTGGTACAAAACTGAAGGTGCGCATCTTAAGTTCTAACAACCACGAGTTTGCAGACAGCACATGCGGGAGACTTGGCATAATCCTGAAGTTTAAGCAGTTTGGAAATAAAACGAAAAAATCTTCCGGATATACTTTGAGTATTGAATCAACCAATTTAGTGTGCTCATGGTCCCAATCCGGCGGTATGTATGTGTTGCCGATGTTTTTGGCAGCAACTGTTGATGCAGATTGTTCTGTAGTTTTTTCATCAATTGTTGTCAAACTCTTTCCCAGAATTTGGTTATCTTCCTGTCTTTTGTCACATGTGTTCTCTATTTTCCTTAGCTCTGCTTTAATGCTTTCAATAAACTCAAAATCTTTCTCTCTTCTGTCATAGTTTTCCTTTAACGTCTTTAGATCAGTTTCAATATTCTTCAAGTTTATTACACTAGAGCGAAAAGTTTGGCAATCCTTCTCATTTCTTTCAACTGTTTCCTCTAGTTTCGTTAGATCAGCTTTAATACCTTCAGTCTCTTTCAAGGTTGCTAAATTCTCACGAAAAGTTTGGGAATCTTTCTCTCTTCTCTCACATGTTTCCTGTAGCATCTTTAGATCAGTCTCAATATTTTTCAAGTTTGATATAGTTCGGCAGTCCTTCTCACTCCTCTCAAATGTTTCCTTTAGTTTTGTTAGATCAGCTTTAATATTTTCAGAATCTTTCTCCCTTCTGTCACATGTTTCCTTTAGTTTTGTTAGATCAGTTTTAATATCTTCAGTCTCTTTCAAGGTTGCCAAATTCTTACGAAAAGTTTGGAAATCCTTTTCTCTTCTGTCACATGTTTCCTTTAGATCAGCTGCCAGATTCACGACCCTTTGTCTAGAGGACTCAATATCCCCCTGCCTTTTGTCACACGCTTCTTCTAGTTTCCTTACATCAGTTCTAATATCCTGAATCTCTTTCTGCATTGTCAACTGATTTTCAAGAATCTTCTGCACGAGAAGAACATTCTCAAGCTTATTTTCATGAAAGAGGTTCTTGTCAGAGGATTTTTCATCAGTGGTTATTTTCGTATTCTCGTTCTTTGATTGTTCTCCAGCTGATGTTTCCTTGATTTTCGTTGAGTAGTTGCCCATTAAGCCATCATCATCTGTGACTTTTTTTCCAGGTTCGTTGTTGAGCTCCTCCACAGTGTTTTCCTTAATCTCTCTTTCTTCGTTGTGCTTCAGTTGGTTTATAAAAAATAAAAAATAAAAAAATTTATAAAAAAAGGACATTTCTTTCAAGTTGAGAATTTCATTGTAAAGTAGTTTTGTGGTTGTTGAGCAGCTGCACTGACACGCCATGTTCGTTATTATTTATTTTATTTGATACAAAAACCAAGTCCTTGATAACTGCACTTCTGCTCTTAAATCACTGACAAGTATTTCCAAAACACGTTCGTACTTCTTCGGCGTTCGAGTTATTCTGTCGTTAGCATTTGCAAATTGCTTGTCTATTATACTTTTTTTGGGTTCATCTCATCGCATGCTTTAGTAAGTTTTTCCACGGAATTCATCGTCGTAATTAACAGATGCTATTCCGGGGGCAATAAAACTTATCCCAGAAATTACTTTTTTTTTCAATTTGATGGATTAACTCTTATGCGGTGTGCGCTCCGTACCGCTTGCTAATTTAGGACACAGGTATGTATGTATCGATGTATTGTGGAAGGAAAATCAATATGTATATGTATATATTTCGAAAGTGAAAAAAGCTAAAGTGAATCAAAGATTTACAACACTCAACCTTAATTTACAATCAAGTAGGTAAAAATAATAGATTAAAATGATCTACATATTTAAAATATGTAATATTCAATAAAAAAAATAAAAGAAAATATTAGATTTTCAAGCCCATGTTTCTCAAAGAAAAAACTTGTTTATGATCAGCAACTTCTTTTGTTCAACTATTAGCAACCATATTTTCAGTGTTGACATATTATTTGATTATAATTGAACTATCTGCTTCTTTTTCTTTATAAAATGGTGTCTTATGTCAGTATGTTTAGTTGTTGGACTATTTAGTTTTTTAGTTAGTTAATAGAATATTTATTTGTAACCTTACTTAGGTGGGCATTACAGTTCGGGGTGAACCTGGGCCTCAACCAACAACCGTCTATAACGACTTCGATTTCGGGCGAGCTCTCACCAGTTTCGCACTCTAAGTCGGTTGAGGTCTTCATCCACTTGATTGCGCCACCTAAGACAAGGTCTTCCCCTTCCGCGATTTCCCTGCAATGTGCTTTCGAACACCCGACGAGCCGGAGCGTTTGGGTCCATCCGCTCTACATGACCAAACCATTGTAGCCTCGCGATGCGTACTCTTCTGGCTATGCCCATGTCGCGGTATAGCTCATACAGCTCGTTGTTGTATCTTCTTCTCCACATTTGCATACGGGACCAAAGATCATTCGGAGAATTTTTCTTTCGAAACGACCAAGGGTTTCCTCACCCGCTTTCGATAAGGTCCATGCTTCCGCGCCGTACAGCAGGACTGGGATGATTAGGGTTTTATACAAGGTCACCTTGGTTTTTCTGGAGAGGGTTTTGTTTCTCAAGTGCCTTCTTAACGCAAAGAAGCAACGGTTGGCAAGAGTTATTCTCCGTTCGATCTCTGCACTGATGTTGTTGTCCGTGTCTACAGCGGATCCTAGGTAGACGAAGTCCTGTACTACCTCGAAATAATGTCTATTGTGACGATTTGTCCAATCCGTCGATGTTCTGTGTCCCTGTTTGATGACAGCATATACTTCGTTTTGCCCTCATTAACCATCAAACCCATTTTTGCCGCTTCTGTTTCAATACTCGCAAAAGCATATATGACATCACGCTTTTTTCTTCACAGACTTTTGAAAGATTGTTCCTCTGGTGTTGACGTTTGAGTTTCTTACAATCTGTTCAAGTATGATGTTGAAGAAATTGCATGACAGTTTGTCGCCTTGCCTAAAGCCTTTATCGACATCAAAAGTCTCGGTGAGTTCTTTACCGACCTTGACGGAGCAGCGTGAATTCTCCAAAGTCATCCTGCATAGTCGTACGAGTTTTGCAGGGATGCCGAAACTAGACATGGCTCTGTACAGCTCGTCTCTGTAGATACTGTCATACGCGGCCTTGAAATCGATAAAGAGATGGTGAATATCGATATTATGTTCTCGGGTTTTTTCCTAGATCTGCCGTAATGTGAAAATTTGGTCTATTGTGGACTTCTCTGGTCTGAAACCACATTGATAAGGACCTATCAAATTGTTGACTTAGGGTCTCAAATGTTCACATATTACAGCAGACATGATATTCTTAGCGACGTTTAAGAGGCTTATCCCTCTGTTATTGGCGCAGTTGTGAGGGTCTTCTTTCTTTAGGATCGGGCATACGATACTGAGGTTCCATTCATCGGGCATGCTTTCTTCCGACCATATCATGCAGATCAGCTGGTGCATGCTCCTTTCCAACTGATCTCCAGCTGCCTTGAAAAGTTCGGCATCAAGCCCTGCAGTCTTATTTGATTTAAGGCAAGCTTAACTTCTTCCAGGTCGAAAGGACGGCATTCTTGATCATCGTCCAAGCTGAATGGGGCAATCTGCCTGACAGCGGAGTTTGTGTCCTCATCGCCGTTAAGCAGTCTGCAGAAATTATCTTTCCAGATCCTCAGTAGCAACTGTGACTCTATAACTATGTTTCCCTGCTGGTCTTTACAGGCTTGAGTTCGGGGTTTGCCACCCTGGCAGGATCTTTTTACCTTTTGGTAAAACTTCCGAATCTCGTTCCTGTCATGGCACCTCTCTATTTCCTCAAACGAGCGCTTCTCATGCTGCTTCTTTTTCTTTTTGAGAAGTCGGTGTTCTTCCCTTCTTCTCTCCTTGTAAATCTCGTTATACCGATCGTAAGCAGCCCTCGTTCGTGTTTGCAAAAGCATTTGTCGTGCTCCTTGCTTGGCTGCATTTGCCTGCCTACATTCTTCATCGAACCATGGGTTTCGTTTTGGTGGCCGAGTGAAACCTTGAACCTCAGAGGCAGCGGTTCTGATGGCTAATTGGCATCACTGCCACTGGTCTTCAATGTTTAATGCTGGCGGCATGGCATTCAAGGATAATTGAAGGGACACTCGATTGGAAAAGGCATTGGCAATTTCTTGTGATTGTAGCTTTCCGACGTCATATCTCTTCACAGCGTTATTTCGTGCTGGTCGTGAACAAGATATCCTCATTCGTACCTTGGCTACAACAAGGTAGTGGTCCGAGTCAAAGTTGGCCCCTCGGAAAGTTCGGACATCCAACACACTGGAAGAGTGCCTTGCGTCGATCGCAACATGGTCAATTTGGTTGACGATTAATTGATCTGGGGATCGCCATGTACCTTTATGAATTTTGAGATGCGGGAAGCGTGTACTACTTACAACAAGATTTAGCCCTGCAGCAAAATCGATTAGCCTCAGTCCGTGTTCGGAGGTTTTGTCATGGAGGCTATGCTTACCGATTGTGTTTCCAAAGAAGTCCTCCTTCCCTAGTTTTGCGTTTAAATGGCCAAGAACGATTTTCACGTCGTGTCTAGGGCATTGCTCATATGTTTCTTCGAGGAGCTCGTAGAAACAATCTTTGGAATTTTCGTCTTTCTCTTCTGTGGGGGCATGGGCGCATAGTAGAGCAATGTTGGCGAATTTAGCCCTGATGCGGATGGTCATTATACGCTCATTAACTGGATTTTGGCTAATCACCTTATCCCTGAGTCTTCCTCTAACGACAAATCCGCACCCAAATAAGCTTTGTTTCTGCTGTCTGTAGCAGTCACCATAGTAGATATCACAGTTTTTCATCTTCTTTATGCCCGGTCCACTCCATCGCACTTCTTGGATGGCGGTTATGTCTGCTTTGCAGCAGTCCAGGGCGTCCGCTAATTCTCCAGCTGCACGTAGTCTGTTAAGAGGTCTTACGCTCCACGTGCAGATCCGAAGGTCGTTGTCCTTTTTTCGTTTGCTTAGGTCGTCAACTATGAAATCATTATCGTTATCCGAGGCTTTTGGTTGTTTCGGAACCATATTTTTTTCCGTGGAGGGTAGTTAACCCTACGCACAACCCCCAACCTGGAGGGCCAGGTCCTTTTGGATCCCTTCGGACGAAAAGGGCTGCTGGAATATCCAGTGTTATTTCCCTGCTGCAGGGGTGTGAGTGCTGCCGTTGGCTCACCAGGAGCTCGTCCGCCACCATCTCTACTTCAATACCCTGTCCTAGTATTGAAAGACCCTGAAAGACCTTTAAGTTAAATATGTTGGAGTAGCTCCTTCAGGGGTCTCTGCTTTTTTGACTTTGACTTTTTTGTTCCGGGCTACTTTGTCAACACTCGCACTTACTAGTTTAGCAAGTCAGCTCTGGACGGAGCATCCCAGGTCCCAGTGGATACCGCTTGCAGGTATAGTAAGCACAATTGACGTGTACTATAAGTTGCAACATAACGCTTATCATGTTAAGAGGAAATCGGTTTAGGAAGTATGTATTCTCTTGCAGATTTAAATTTAACTGGCTGTAAATTATCCTGTGCTGAGAAGATTGGGCTTCCAACATATATGCATCAAATATTGAGCGGCTTGCTCCTTTAAGTTATGTTCTGAAAACAGCATCTCAAGTCAAGCGCGAGGACGTTTACACCGAATTCAGCTCCTAACTCTTCCCACTTTCTCACAATATTTTCTTTTGTTTGAATTATCCTCTTGAGAACGAGCTTGGATAGTCTTCTTTTTTCCATTTCCATCACTTTCAATACATAATCAAAATGTTATTTGAGAACATCCAAAAACAGTGGGTACTGTAGTTTCCACATGCAACATGTAATTAGGTGTATTCGTCGGCAATCGAAAAATCCATTTATTAAAATATCTTAAAAAGATTTCCACTTCTTCATATTTAGAATTTCTCAGACTTGCGCACCGTACAGCAAAACAGAAGCTGCAGTTGCTCGAAGCAGCTTAATTTGCGCATTGTGGTCAACGTATTTGTTATGAATGCACTGCCTCCAAACTGCTGAAATCGCTCCTTCTGCCTCCGATAACTTCAACTGAAAGTGCTTTTTCATATTTAGATTAGGGGTAGCCAACAAGCCTAGGTATTTGTACTCCCTTGTAATTGTTTTATTTTGACCTTTGTAACTCCATTTTTCGCTCCGTGAATATCTCCCACCTCCATCTCGAAAGATCATCATTTTTGATTTTTCAGGTTAACTGATAAATTCCAAAGGCAGTAGTTTTAATTTGGATTAGTAGTTTTAACTCTAGATTTTCTAGAGCTCCTTTTTATGTAGAGGCTAAATTATAGCTCTTTTAAAATCAAGAGGAACGCTTGCAGTCTCGAATATCCTATTGAATTCTTTTGTCAGAGCTTGCCAAAACTCACTGGTACAGTTTTTGTAGAATTCTATTGGAATTCGGACATCTCCTGGTGCCTTTCCCGCATGGTTGTGTGATGGAAACTTAGCCCAAGATTGCCGACATGTATGCAGAGGTGAAACCGTTAATTTAACTTGTGTGCTACAATAAATTTGATGAAATTACAAGATCACAGCTTTTCATAGACCTTCTAAAACGTTCTTTCAGTTAAGCCTGAACAAAAGTAACAAATTCAAAAGAAGATGTCAGCTGGAGCAACATGCTCAGCAGCGCAATGTGCGCAACCAAGTGTTGGTGTAGGCAACACTATGGTGTCGACACTACTTCAAACACTGTTAGCCGCCCACTGTGCCATTTCCCCACCAGAGTTATGGCCAAGAGACTATGGAAGTACAACGCTCAGTGAAACTCTAGGACCTTACGACTTCATCGTCATTGGTGCCGGATCAGCTGGATCAGTCATGGGAAGCCGGTTGAGCGAGAATCCTAATTGGAAGGTCTTAGTGTTAGAAGCCGGAGGTGATCCACCAATTGAATCAGAAGTAAGAGGATGTATATTTGAACAACTCAATAATAAATAACTTCTTCCTTATAGATCCCAGCTCTATTCTTAACACTCCAACACACCGATTATACTTGGAACTATTTCACTGAGCCCGATGAGAAAAGTTGCCAGGCCTCAAAGAACAAAGTTTGCTATTGGCCAAGGGGAAAGATGATAGGCGGGACAGGAGCTGTCAACGCTATGATGTATGTTCGTGGCAATCGGCGGGATTTTGATAGCTGGGAACAAAAAGGCAACACAAATTGGGCATGGCGAGACGTTCTTCCTGTTTTCGAAAGATCAATCCAACCAGAATCACACAACTTGTCGGATCTTAGGGGAACAACTGTTGTCAACCCATTTGAAGTGACTTATCCCGAAATACGCGAAATGATTTTCAATGGAGCTGAAGAGTTGGGAATACAGAAAATTGCCGGTATTAGAGATGGTGCTGATATTGGGTACACATTAATACCGGGAACGGTTGCCAATGGTCGTCGTTCGAGCACTGGGAAAAGCCATCTAGCCAAGACTAAAAACAGGCCAAACCTTCACGTGATCAAAAATGCAGTCGTCACAAGAATAAACTTCGATGAGAAGAAAAAAACCGCAACCGGAGTCACCTTCACTTATCAAAACAAACAGGAGTTTACAGTCAACATCACCAAAGAAGTCATCCTATCCGCAGGAACCATAGACTCCCCAAAGCTCTTGATGCTCTCGGGCATAGGCCCCGAAAATCATTTGAATAGGCTCGGCATTCCCGTTGTGAGAAATCTTCGAGTCGGTGATAATCTCCAAGACCATGTAACGATTCCAATCATCTACAAGCTCAATCACAATAAGATTAAGGCCGAAACCATGAAAGACCGTCTTGAAGCAATCTTCACATATCTCGCTAGCCAAACAGGACCCTTGGCTGGACACGGAGTCACAACCGTCACTGGATTTATAAACTCGGATGAAAATTCAAGCAGTCCCTTCCCCGACATAATATTCCATCACGATTTCTTCCAAAGTGGATCATCCGGCTTAGACGAATTGCTCAATGCATTATACTTGTCAGAACGCGTCTCGAGCAGCATTCGATCATTTTTCACAAATGACCATATTTTTATTGTATACGTCAATCTTTTGAAACCAAAATCAACTGGCAGTTTGCGCTTGCGCAGTTCCAACCCAAAAGACCCAGCCAAGATATTCTCCAATTACTTTGCCCATCCCGAGGATGTGGAGACCCTTTTGAGAGGTATTAAGTTTCAAATGAAGATGGAACAGACAGAAGCATTCAAAGAACAAGGTGGAGAGATTGTACAAATCGATCTGCCAGAGTGCGACCAGTTTTCATTTAAAGGTAACGAATATTGGAAGTGCTACATGAAGTACATGACCTCCACTCTGTACCATCTGGTGGGGACGGTAAAAATGGGATCAGATGCAGATTACAGTGCCGTTGTAGATGGGCTGTTACGGGTGAGGGGAATAAAAGGATTGCGTGTCGTTGACGCTAGTATAATGCCAGAAATTGTGAGTGCAAATACGAATGCCGCAACCATAATGATTGCCGAAAGGGGTGCCGACTTCATAAAGGACGACTACAGTTGAAAAGGGAGATTGAATTAAATTGTCCTGTTGTCAAATTAAATTGTGTTTTTCAATACTGGAATTTGTTCTATTTTTATTTAAAGAATTTTGTAGACTTATTGGGCCAAATTGGAGCTCACGTTATCGAGTGAGTTAGTGACCATTTTGGGATTTCAACATAGGTGATATCACGTATCGTATAGCTATTTGCATATTGACTTCAATCCAGTGGCCCTTACAGTCTTTCCGACAAGAGAAAGCTGGGAGGAAACAGGGTTATAAAAGGAAATCACATTTCCGTCCTCACAGATGGTTCCAAAACGGACGAAAGGGTAGGGTCAGGTATCTTTTCAGACTACCCCACCACGAATAGATCAATAAAGTTTCCCGACTTCTGCAGTGTCTTTCAGACAGAAGTACTGGCAGTGTGCGAAGCCGAGAAGCACCTAGCTACGCAAAACCTGATCAACAAAAGTATTGACTTCTTTATAGACAGTCAAGTGGCCATTAAAGCTATCTCATCCATTATCACAAAATCCAGACTAGTAGACAACTGTCGCAGTAACCTAAGACTGCTCAGCGAAACAAACACAGTTAGTTTAACCTGGGTTCCAGGACATCGTGAAATAATCGGTAATGAAATGGCGGATAAGCTTGCTAAAATCGAGCCAGCACTCGAATCCAGCGAAACGAACACCTCAGTTCTAAGGCCACTTGAGCAGGAAAAAAACAGAATCAGACACAATTTTCTAAAAACCGCCAATGGCAGGTGGTCATCTTTAGAAACATGCCGAGTCTCTAGAAACCTTTGGCCAGATATTTCCAAGATAAAAACAGAATTTCTACTCCAGCTAAGCAGACCTCGGCTCTCTCTGTTGATTGGAATTCTCACAGGACACAACTCATTGGGTACCCACATGATGAGAATGGACATTAGCACATCCGACTTATGCAGAGGATGCCAAGATGAGGAGGCAGAGGAGGGATCATTCCACTTCCTTTGTGAGTGTCCTAGCTTGGCCCACACTCGGAAACAAACCCTCAGAGAATACTTTTCGACGAACTGGGCGACATCTCTAATCTCCCACTAAGCAACGTCCTGAAATTTATTCAGGGCTCCAAGTGGTTCAGTGGGAGTTCTCTACCACAATAACCATCTACCTCTCCAATCTTCCCATTTCCTCATCCTCTGATTTCCCGGGGAGCACAATGGTTCCTTGAGATCCGAGTGAGGTGTTGTCACTTGTGGCTGCAATCCCCATTCAACATAGCCTAACCTAACGACAGGACGTAATTGACTTGACACTATCTATCAGATATGCTAAGGACATTACCAACTGGAAACTGTTGCCGGACGTGTCACTCTCAGACCACAGATATATTGAATTCCATGTAGCAAATGTGGTTCCCACTCCTTTAGTTACAAGGAATCCCAGAAAAACTAACTGGAAACTTTTCAACGATGAGCTCGGTAATTTCGTCAAAAGTTTACCTAAGCTCTCAACATCACAAACAGTGGAAGATGCAGTTCTAGAAGTGAATTGTGCAATTACAAGTAGATTCGAGCTGACATGCGACGAGGGTTCTGGTGCTGGTCCCTTTGTTGAGAACGACGACATACGACTGCACACATCTTTGGGATCATACGCATCCGTTTTCCAAGTGGCTTTGAGCTTTGAGAACTGGTAACTCAGGCTCCTTATCATGGCAGCGTCTTTTGGCTTTTCTCCGAACATCTGGAAAGCTATAACAAATAGAAGGTTGCTATCTGATAGTACAATGGACCGGTATTTAGGTCTGAGTGCTCCAGCTGGTATTTTAAAAACCTCCAACAAAACAAAAAAAAACTTAACTTGGGATTTGTGAATTTATTTAAGCATTTTCTTATTAACAAATTTGTTTGAATGGAATAAAGTAATCTACCTTCGTAATAAATATATATTATATATGAATAAAAAGAAAGGTCAAACGTCGAGTAGTACACGTGCTTTACAAGCTGCGGCAAATTAACTCATTTATTTCAATATTATGTCAATTTATTCGATTTTCTGGTGTTAATACCTGACTGGTGCATTTCTTCTTCGCTATTTTATATTTTCAAGCTCTTTTATTTCATAAATTCGTGCTTTTCATTTAATCACGGCAACATCAAACGAAGACTTGGCTAAAATGTTAGAAAAATTGCATTTTTCAGTTGGATAACCAATTGATTGGTCTGAAACAAGATATGCGTGACTTTAAATCCCTTGTTAATAGCAACCTCTCAATGTTGAATAAAAAAGTGGATTCTTTCTCTAATGATTCCAATAACATTTTATCCGATCTCAAAAGTGGGTTTAATAAGAAACTTCCCATCAGTGATTACAAAAATGATTTTCTTGACCTTTAGATCAAAATTCAAAATTCAACGTAAATGTGACCTCGTTTTGACGGCAATACCCTGTGAGGATGCTTTTTTATGAAAGGCTGAGGTATGCTCAGTGGATCCAGAGTCTTCTAAAGAAGCAGCAAAACTTTACATTATTGAAGCTAGTTTATTACCGATATTAAAAATAGTTTTGGTTTATACATTTCATACAATGTTTTAAATTTTAATTCATGTTTCTAGAGTCTAAGTCTCTATTGATATGGGTGACTTCACTCCTCTTCGGGTGAAGTTTCACTTGGGGTTCGGCTAGGATGTGGTCTAGTCCGGAATTCACGACCAGATTCTTGAATTGGTCTTCAGGTCAATCAGATGAAGATTTCTTGTTCTGGATTGTGTGGGCTTCCAGTTCTTAGGCTTGCATTAAGTTTCTTGTCCTGGGTTAAGGGCTCCAAATTCTGGGGCTCGGCTTTTGGAGTAACGCTGGGTTTTTGGTATCTCTCTCTTGGTATGATAAGTTCTGTAATGATACTAGGAAGAGGGAGTTAATGGGAGGGAGTTAATGGTTGCTCTGAGGTAGCAGGAGCAACTTAATTCACAACGAGGTAGCGTTCGACACTATCAATTCACAGCGAGGTAGCGTTGGACACTATCAAGAATATTGAATATTTTTTCTTCGGGTTCCTCGGGATTGAAAATCTGTCATATGAACGTTCGGAGCATCTTTTCAAAAATCGATCAGCTAAGATCATTTTTTCAATCAGTAACCACAGATATCATTCGTTTTTCAGAAACTTGGCTATCTAATAACTCAAAAAATTTAATTGAGGACTGCAAGTTAAATATTAAAGGCTACCGGGTATTTCGTTGTGATAGTGATGTCCGTTGTTCGGGTGTCTAGATTTATGTACGTGGAGGGATTAACGCTATTTGCTTAGATTTCTTAAAAACCAAAGATATTCAGTGTTTGCTTCTTGAAATCACGTTACCTTTTGAAAAAGTTCTAATCTACAGACATCCAGGCCGTTTTCCTTTTGAAGATTTTGAGTCATTTCTGACAAAATATTGCGCCAAATATGAAAATATAATTATTTGTGGCGATTTATACATCGATGTAAGTGTTTATTCACCTGCTTCTAATAATTTGGAAAACATTCTCGATTCTTTGTTGGCATTCTTTTAGATTATCCACATCGATCGACTTCAAGGTTGAATCTTTAACTAATTTATTAAAGTACATACTTATATCGCCCGTGCAGTGTCGGGTTAGAATAGCACTGCAGCGCCTCCCCGCTTGTCGTAAAAGGCGACTAAAGGAACAATCATATCTAGACGACTAACATCAAAGTGAGTCTAGCGACACACATACCACCTAAAAACTCTCCCCAAGTATGCATGCAGATCCCGGGGTTTACACGACTGGAGATCACCGGTGTAGTAAAAGGGAAATCAAACTCATTAAATGGAGCATGCATGTGTCGAAAAGGATGAAAGGAAAATTTTTGAAAAATTTTGAGCATTATGGAAGTATTTATGCAAACAAAAGAAGCACTACCCCGCCAGGCAGTTCCATTGCTATGCACGAAGAGATGATGAGAAGGAGGCGAGTGGACATCTTGTGTGTTCAGGAAACGAAATGGCGAAACACAGCAAACAAAGCCTGTTTCTTAGATGCAAAGACCAAGGCTTACAAGATGTTCTACTATGGAACAGAACAAGATAGGAACGGAGTCGGTATCATCCTTGACCAAAGTTTATGTAACAGCGTGTTGACCATTTTGAAGTCCAGTGACCGTTTGATGTCTCTTAAATTGGTGATGGAAGGAAAGGTCTGGAATATAATCAGTGCATATGCTCCCCAAATAGGGTGTGAGCAGGAGGAAAAAGATGCATTCTGGCTTGATTTTCATAACCTACTTAAGAACATCCCAAAAGAAGAGTATTTGTTTGTTGGAGGAGATTTGAATGGACATGTCGGGAAGACAAACGAGGATTATGAAGACTGCCATGGAGGTTTGGGATTTGGCACCAGGAACACTCCTGGTGAAGATATTCTAAATATGTGCAAGTCATACGGTCTAATCGTACTAAATACCATGTTCATCAAACAAGAACGACACCTTATCACTTACAGCAGTGGAGGAAATGAAACCCAGATTGATTACCATTTGGTAACCAATCACATGAAATCTCGGGTGAAAGACTGCAAAGTGATACTAGGAGAAGCTGCCGCTCAACAACACCGTCTTCTTTTAACAGAATTTTTTACGGATGCGAAAAAGGAAGTCAAACAAACAAAGGCTACTTGGAGAATCAAGTGGTACAATCTGCAGAAAACCAAAGGACAGCAATTCATTTCGTATATGCAAAGTCAGCTGTGTAATACCGACGACGCAGTTTCAAATGCAATCACGGCACAAAATATGTGGGATCGCCTACAACGAACCTGCTTAGAGAGAGCCAAATCACTGTTAGGAGTCTCAAAAGGACACCACCAACAAGCTAAAGAAACCTGGTGGTGGGATGATGAAGCTAAAGCAGTGATTAGAAAGAAGAAAGCAGCTTTCCAAGCTTGGTCGAAGTGCCCCTCAAGAAATACAAATGAAAAAGCGCGTTTCAAAATGGAATACAAGAGCTGCAGAAAAGAAGCGAAGAAAAAGTGCGCCCAACTTCAAGCAAAAAGCACGGAGGGCCTGTATCGAGAGCTGGAAGAGATTTCTGCCCCAGCTGCTGAAGCAAATCAGGCAATCCAAGAGCTAAGACAAAGCAACTTGAATAAGGTAGCAACCATTTTCAAAATAGCCGCTCAGAGAAGGAGAAATGCGCAGGAGATTCGTTCGCCGAAGTTCATCAATGATGCTCAAGGAGTGCTACTTGTGGATGACGACAAAATTCTTCACAGGTGGCGACAGTATTGTGATGATCTTTTGAATGAACAGTTTCCTCGGCGCCACTTTCCAACAGCTGCACCTAACTTTACGGAAGTATCCGACGTCACAGTCGAAGAAGTTAGGGAGGCAGTTAAGAACTCCAAAAAAGGCAAAGCGATTGGGCCAGACGAGGTACCATTTGAGTTTTGGAAAAATATGGGAGACATCGGGCTAAGATGGCTCACGATTCTCATCTCCAAACTTGTAAGAGGTGACAGTTTGCCTAATCAATGGAGGGAAAGTTTTCTTCTTCCAATGTACAAGGGAAAGGGAGATACCAGAAGCTGTGACAACTATCGTTCGATCAAGTTGATGTCCCACACTATGAAGATCGTTGAGCGGGTTTTGGATAGCCGACTGCGGAAAATAATAAGGCTGTCTGATGACCAATGCGGGTTTGTCGCGGGTAAGTCAACTACAGACGCAATCCAAAGTATGAGGATCATTATGGAAAAACACCGAGATGCCTTAGAGGATTTGCATATTCTGTTGGTTGACTTCGAAAAGGCATTCGATCGACAACCACGAGATCTGATATGGGTGGCCCTCAGACACCGAGGAGTTCCTGAAGCCTATGTGCGAATAATTATGGACATGTACGAGGGAGCAGTTACAAAAGTGAGATGCCCAGCTGGAGTCACCGAAGAATTCCAAATAACAGTAGGTGTACATCAGGGAAGTGTCTTGAGTCCACTGCTCTTTATTGCTGTTCTGGATTATTTGCCCGAAGGAAAAGTAACGGACAATAAAGTACAACAATTATTTTGTATTGTATTGTATTTTGCTGACGATGGAGCCATCATAAGCGAGGATCCTACATCCCTGCAACGAGCACTTGACGTTTGGATTGATGTTCTGGAAGGACATGGGTACCGTATTAGCGATAAAAAGACGGAATACCTGTGCTGCCCTTTTTCAGATCCAGACAAGCCTATTCCAGACATTTATTTGAATGGAAATGTGCTTCCCAAGTGTGAAAAGTTTAAATATCTGGGATCTATGATCAATAGTGAAGCAACTTGTGATGACGACATCAATCATCGAGTAAGCGTAGGGTGGATGAAGTGGCGAGAAAACTCCGCTATCTTCTGTGATCGAAAAATGCCCCCTAAGTTGAAGGGAAGACTCTACACAACAGTTGTCCGTCCAGCTCTGACATACGGTTCACAATGTTGGACAATGTACAAAAAGTATGAGAGCAAATTGACGGCAGCCGAAATGAAGATGCTTCGGATGACAGCAGGAGTAACAAAGCTTGATCGAATTAGAAGTACTAAGATCCGTGGAAGCCTTCATGTCAAAAGTACCATCTTGGACAAAATTCAGCACGACCGGCTCAGTTGGTATTGTCATGTTCAAAGAAGAGATCCGCAGAACCCCGCCCAAAAAGCAATACCCGAATGTGGAATGCTTTACCTGGCTCTGTATTTCCCCTTCATTACGATTTACAAAGATTTAAAAGCAACGTGCATCGGTGTCTCCTTTCAAATCCTCTCCTATTTTCCTAAATGCTCGCACTGTGTTCTATAACATTATAAGGGTATTCATAACCCCTTGATGTGCGCGCTTATTATATATAATAAAAAAAAAAAAAAAAAAAAAAAAAAAAAAAAAAAAAAAAAAAAAAAAAAAATCGTACAACGTTGCAACAAATTCGCGACGAAAAAGAAAAGGCAGGCCAAAACACTCCACACAAGCAAATGCAAAAACAGCAGCATTTGGTTGGCCTCAGACATGGAACAATCCAAAACCGGGAGGCTTGCCGACGCTTTCTGAGGTCAACACGGCGTACCCCACAGGCGGATCACTTGTGTGAAGCGGAAAAGTGGGAGAGTTGTGATCGCTTCAAGATCACAACTCGTAACGTCGGAAATGAAAAAGAAGAAGATTAAAGCGCTTATATGACAAATATGTTCCAACTAAAAGAAAAGTGTTAAATAACAACACTCCATGGTTTACTTTAGAGATCAGTAACCTAATTTGTGAAAGAAATTTCCTATACAGGGTGTATAAAAACTCGTGATCGGAAACTGACTAGGCGCGTTACAAAACTTGTAGAAACAGAGTAGTTAAATACATTAGAGATTTTAAGAAAACATACTTCCTCGAGAAATTAAACACTTCAAATAATTCTACCAAAATATTATGGAACAATTTGAAAAATCTGGATGCAATTGGCAAATCTAACAATGAAACTTCCTACAATTTGAACAACTTTTTTTCTTCGTCGGGGAATAACCATGACCGTCAATCAAATTCTTCATCATCATTAGACAATGATGGTGGTTCCTTTTCTTTCAATTGTGTTTCACCCGACGAATCAAATCTCTCTCCTTAATTAGTTCTAACGCGAAAGATCTTGACAATATTTGCCCCAAACTCATTCGAATTTTGCTTCCTGCATTCCTCCCCAGCATTGTTAATATTCGTTCTTCCCAAGTTCTTGGAAGGTAACAAAGGTTCTTCCTTTGCGCAAGAAAGGAAGCTCTAATGACTTTTCTAATTTTCTTCCTTTTCTAGTAAAAGGCTTAGAGTAAATTATGTTCAATCAAATCTATGAATATGTTGAATCACAAAATGTTTTGTCGACATTGAAATCGAGTTTCCGAAGAATGCATAGCTGCGTTTCTGCCATTTTGAAAGTTCAAAATAATTTACGAATTGCAATGACGGAAGATAAAGTTTCTGTTTTATGTTTGCTTGCTTTCGGATCAGTAAATCATTCAATCCACATTCATAAATTAAAGCATAAATTTAGTTTTTCTTCATCCGCCTTAAATCTGATACAAAGTTATTTAGCGGACTGGAAAGAGATCGTTTGTTTCGCTTCAGTAACTTCCTACTTTTTAAGTCCTAAAGCAGGTGTCCCTCAGGGTTCGTTACTGAGCCCCATGCTTTTTAGTTTGTTCATTAATGATGTTGTTGAAGTTATTGAACATTGTTCGTATCGTTTTTACGCCGAAGACTTACAAATTTACTTTCCCTTCTCAATCGGTCGCGTCGAAAACGGCATTTGTAATATGAACGACGATTTAAAAAATATTCACGATTGGGCAGTTAGAAATGACTTAGTTTTAAATCCTACCAAATCACAAAGTATAATTATTTTCATAGTATGTGTTTTTGACCTTTTGTGGCATTTATGGAGGCCTAATTTGAGTGCTACAATAAATTTTATGAAATTACTAGTACCTACATAACTTTTCATAGATCTTATTAAATATTCTTTCAGGCAGGTCTGAACAAAAAGTTACAAAAATTGAAAAGATGTCAGCTGGAGCAACATGCTCAGCAGCGCAATGCTTGCAACCAAGTGTAGGTGTAGGCAACACTATGGTCTCGACACTACTTCAAACACTTTTAGCCGCCCACTGTGCCATTTCCCCACCAGAGTTATGGCCAAGAGACTATGGAAGTACAACGCTCAGTGAAACACTCGGACCTTACGACTTCGTCGTCATTGGTGCCGGATCAGCTGGATCAGTCATGGGAAGTCGGTTGAGCGAGAATCCTAATTGGAAGGTCTTAGTGTTAGAAGCCGGAGGTGATCCACCCATTGAATCAGAAGTAAGAGGATATACATTTGAAGAACACAATAATAAATAACATCTTCTTTATAGATCCCAGCTCTATTCTTGACACTCCAACACACCGATTATACTTGGAACTATTTCACTGAGCCCGATGGGAAAAGTTGCCAGGCCACAAAGAACAAAGCTTGCTATTGGCCAAGGGGAAAGATGATAGGCGGGACAGGAGCTGTCAACGCTATGTTGTATGTTCGTGGCAATCGGCGGGATTTTGACAGCTGGGAACAAAAAGGCAACACAAATTGGGCATGGCGAGACGTTCTTCCTGTTTTCGAAAGATCAATCCAACCAGAATCACACAACTTGTCGGATCTTAGGGGAACAACTGTTGTCAACCCATTTGAAGTGACTTATCCCGAAATACGCGAAATGATTTTCAATGGAGCTGAAGAGTTGGGAATACAGAAAATTGCCGGTATTAGAGATGGTGCTGATATTGGGTACACATTAATACCGGGAACCGTTGCCAATGGTCGTCGTTCGAGCACTGGGAAAAGCCATCTAGCCAAGACTAAAAACAGGCCAAACCTTCACGTGATCAAGAGTGCAGTCGTCACAAGAATAAACTTCGATGAGAAGAAAAAAACGGCAACCGGAGTCACCTTCACTTATCAAAACAAACAGGAGTTTACAGTCAACATCACCAAAGAAGTCATCCTATCCGCAGGAACCATAGACTCCCCAAAGCTCTTAATGCTCTCGGGCATAGGCCCTGAAAATCATTTAAAAAGACTTGGCATTCCCGTTGTGAGAAATCTTCGAGTCGGTGATAATCTTCAAGACCATGTAACGATTCCAATCATCTACAAGCTCAACCACAGCAAGATCAAGGCCGAAACTATGAAAGACCGTCTTGAAGCAATCTTCACATATCTCGCTAGCGAAACAGGACCTTTGGCTGGACACGGGGTCACAACCGTCACTGGACTTATAAACTCGGATGAAACTTCAAGCAGTCCCTTCCCCGACATAATATTCCATCATCTTTTCTTCCAAAGTGGATCATCCGGATTGGAAGAATGGCTCAATGCATTAGACTTGTCAGAACGCGTCTCTAGCAGCATTCGATCAGTTTCTACAAATGACCATATTTTTATTGTATACGTCAATCTCTTGAAACCAAAATCAGCTGGCAGTCTCCGCTTGCGTAGTTCCAATCCAAAAGACCCAGCCAAGATATTCTCCAATTACTTTGCCCATCCCGAGGATGTGGAGACCCTTTTGAGAGGTATTAAGTTTCAAATGAAGATGGAACAGACAGAAGCATTCAAAGAACAAGGTGGAGAAATCGTACAGATCGATCTACCAGAGTGCGACCAGTTCCCATTTAAGGGTAACGAATATTGGAAGTGCTACATGAAGTACATGACCTCCACTCTCTACCATCTGGTGGGGACGGTAAAAATGGGATCAGATGCAGATTACAGTGCTGTTGTAGATGGGCGGTTACGGGTGAGGGGAATAAAAGGATTGCGTGTCGTTGACGCTAGTGTAATGCCTGAAATTGTGAGTGCAAATACGAATGCCGCAACCATAATGATTGCCGAAAGGGGTGCCGACTTCATAAAGGACGAACACAGCTGAAAAGGAGATTGAATTAAATTGTCCTGTTGTCGAATTAAATTGTGTTTTTCAATACTGGAATTTGTTCTATTTTCATTTTAAGAATTTTGTAAGCTTATATAAAGCCTTGGGCCGAATTGCAGCTCACACTATCGAGTGAGGGAGTGGCATAAAAAACTGAAGAGCAGGCTACCTCAAAACACTAGTAAATTTTCGAGGTTTTTTGAAAAATTAAACTAGAATTTCGTCCTCGGTAAGTTCATTATCGGTATGGATATTTAAAGAAGCGAGACCATTTAGTCGTTCCTGTCCCATCGTATTTCTCAGGTTAATTTTGATCCTCCTCGTCGGAAATGATCGTTCTGGAGTTGCTGTAGTTACAGGTAGTACTGCCAAGACTCGCAAAATATAATCGACATTCTATAACGACTTGCTATTGATAACCTGAAATGTATCGTCAGATTGATGTTTGCATATGTGACTCCATCCGATAAAAGGGACTTACTAGGCAAGAAGTCGGTTGTTGGATCATGATTGATTACACAAGTTCTGTTACTGAATATTCATGAAGTGCAATCAGAAACTGTAACATAACTATTATTTCACAAAATATATAAATTCAGAGAAACAATTTTTTACAGTGGTTAGAATCTGGTACTTCAGCGCCTTTCAGAGCGTGCCGTGTAAGCTTTCACTTTTGCCTAAAAGGCGCCTTTTCTCGGATCGCGTCACATGTAAACTTTATTACATGCAAATTTTTGATCGAAAGATACTAGCCAGTCAAGCATCAAGTGCATTTTGGATGTTCTGGCTGTGGATTCGTTGTCTCTACATCTTGCTTTTTGACAGAAATCTTTCTTTCGAACAATCCGACATATCTTCGTAAAATGTGTAGAGGTCAGCGCATCTTTTCGTTAAACTCTTGTTTAAGAAACAGTTGCCCGAAATTTTGGAAAATGGATTTGTGTTCCGAGAACCGACTTTTGAGTTGAGAAATGAACGTATCAAGAAAAGGAATTCAGAAAGAAACTCTGTAGTAGTCTTCAATACTTTGTGCTTGAACGTTGCAACGACTTTTTTGTTGATTGCAACGTCGGCGTGGCAATTTCATTGTTTATTCGTATTCAGAACAAATTCTAGCAACATGTTCATAATTAACGTGGAAAGTAGAATCTGCGTTTTCGCGTTTGTACGTAAATTCATTCAAAGCGTCATCTGCCAGCTTCGAATTGACTGATTTCATAATGTGACAGGCAATTTGAAAGTCAACCGTCGAAATCGCTGTGAAAAGATGCAACGCAATGATATTTATATATATATAAAAAAAAATTTTGAGTAATAGACAACCCCTCCCCCCCCTTGCCCAAATCCTGGATCCGCCACTGCATCTGTCTTTCGGTACTGGTGTACATGGGCAACGGAAGCGATCGGTGAACGAGAGTGAACTTCTTTTTGGACTCGGTTGTTTATTTGTGAACTTATTTGAGGAATTTTTTATTAATCCAAGACAGGTACGCAGACACTGTCTCTCAAACACCCGAATCTTTTCCATTTGAGAAGCTGTAACGTTCAACCACAAAGGGCACACACAGACAATCATCGGCCATGAGGGCCATGTAGCAAATCACTTTCACTCTGCTATCAAGTTGTCTGCTGTGAAACAGTCGATTTTCTGTCCTACAAATGCATACCATTTTTTCGTGATTGCCAAGCCCCACTGTACTATATCGCATAGGGTTTCTTAGAATTTTAATAATAATGTGATGTCATCAGCATAGCATAGTAATATGTATTAACAAGAATTTCTACTAAAAATAAAGTCTAAAATTAAGTCTCTACCATCAGTATTGACAGAGAAATAGAATTTAACACAAATCAGGGTACACCAAAGCAAGTCTTTTTTTAGATAACAAAGTTGAGAACTGGACTATACTGTGAAACATTTTTTTTTCTTAGACAATGACCAAGAATCACATCATCAAGTTTGAAACACGAATTACGAAACACCCTGTGTAGTTTGTCATAGTTTTCAAGTCCATATAAAGATTATAGTCAAAAAAGTTCCGAGTCCGTGCCACGTGCACTGAGTTGAATGCGCTATTTTTTTTATTAGTTTCTTCCTTACGCCGAAGTCGGTCGCATGGTTAAATGTTTTCGTGAATAATGTGTACTCGCAATTGTTCTTTATTAGAGGGCAGATAGAAGACACAAGGATAATCGATGAACGAAGATGTGGTTATCCTGTAGATTAAACATACCTTAGTCATTAGTGAAGTCAATGAAGAATTCCTAGGAAAAACTTTATTTGCTGGGTTTGGTTATCAAAGCATAAGCAGGTAAAAAGGAAGTGAGTGTATAAAAGAGAAGTAATTTGTATTTTACACCAAGTATTATTTGAACGTTCCTTGCCGCTTCAGCGCACGCAGAAAGAATTTATCTCAATCTCTCAACGTGCAGTTGTCATCGACTCTTTTTAAAATTAAATTAAATCAAATAAAACCAACAAACATGGCATGTCAGAGCAACTGTCAAACTACCATCAAATATCTTTGCAAAGAAATTATCGATATAAAGAAAGAATTTATCGATATGAAGAAAGGATTTATCGGCTTACAGGAACTTTATTTTGATATCATTAACACAAACAACGTTCAACAACAAAGAGACAAGAGCGAGACCATGGTGGACAATGTGGAGGTTCTTAACAACATCAATGTAAGGAACAAAGTGACGGATTACAACTTAATGGAAAACCACTCAAAAGCAACAACAATTGCCGCAACAGTTGGAGAACCATCAGAGGAAAAAAATACAAACTCCAATTTTGACTGGAAGCCCACAAACAAGAATTTAGGGCATGAAGACAAACCGGAGAACGTTCTTTTCTTGCAGAAAAACCGTGAAAATCAGTTGGCGATGCAAAAAGAGATTCAAGATATTAAAACTGACCTGAAGAAACAAGAAGAAATATGCGCTAAATTGCAGGAGGATACTCAGCGTTTTCTACAGAGTGCAGGGACCCTAACCGACATTGAAACTGTTAAAGCTGATCTTAGGAAACTTGAGGTAACATGTGACGATAGAGAGGAAGATTCACAGACTTTTCGAAGGAGTGTAGCGACTCTGAATGGGATGGAAAATATCAAAGCTGATCTGGAGAAACTAAATGAAACGTGCGATAAAAGGCAGGAGGACTCTCAGCGCTTTCGACAGACTGCAGCAACCCTGGAAGAAAAAATTGAAAGTATTGGAGGTGATCTAAAGAAACTTGAGGGTGCATGTGAGACCAGACAGAAATACACTGACACCCAAGTAAAAACGATTGATAAAAAGTTAGCTGAAATATCGGCAAAAACAAAAGCTGCGTCAAGTGATGGCAGCGAAAAACCAAAAGCCTACACTGGCGAAAAAGAATTTCGAAAGACACTTATTAGTCCTCAAATTGCAATAGTTGAATCAGTTTTAAAAATCTACCCAGAAAGATTTTTCATTTTTCATCCAAACTGCTTAAACCTTGACTATCCTGGTCATAACATTTTTTTGCTTAACTCTTGGTTACATAAAGTGAAAAATCTTGACATTCCTAGAATCGAAAATTATACAACTTATTTAAATCTTTTATTGCACAATTTTGATAAAATAATGGCCTATTACGAAGAAAACTTTGGAAGCTACTAAAACTAAAACTCAAATAATTGCTAAAATGCACCGCGAACAAATATAGAACAGTTAAACTCCATTAACTTTTTCTTTACCCAACAGATCTACGGATGATTATCCTATTAAATGATAACTACAATTAAAATTTTACAAATGTATTTTCTTTAACTTAGCTCAAAAATTGAAATTAAAATGAAAAAGTAAAGAAACAAACTCTTGCTTAAAAAATAAATTTTTGTTGTTGATTTGGGGTTCTCGTCGTTTGGTCGGTTGGTTTATTTATACATCTTGTCTTGAAAAAAGTTTTTACTAACAGTTTAACTAGGCTCAACTGAATTGGGTAAATCAAAGCAAGATTTTTCCTATTTCGCAACACGAACGAAAGAAGTAGTAGGGGAGCCCAGGATGCTAAATTTGCAGTTACTAAAGCGTCATGGGGACTTATTGGATTGTGAAGTCTACATTCTAAAACGAAAAAAAGTGTATGGCAGTTTTCCATTTTAGTTTAAAAAAAACAGTCACAATACTCGAGCGCGTCAGATATTCATACACTATACGCGCTTTGTCTTTCTGATAACCGACAAATATTAATCTGACGATTAACTGGGGGCATGGCATGGTGTATATTTCAGTAATCTGACAATTTCAGTGGGCCATAAGTCTCATGGCTGATTTTTAAAAACGTAAAAAAAACACGTGACCTGGAAATACTCGAGCGCGTCAGATTTTTATACGGAGATATCAACTTAATGTCTTCGTTCTCCAGGATGATAATAATCAGACAATTATATGGGGGCGTACTCTTAGTCTGACAATTTTAAAGTAACAATTATTTGTTGTTTCTATTTTTTATGACTGGATGCAATAAAATATGTACACATATTATGTATTTACAAATTTTGATTTGAAATTTTGTTGAAAATACTAAAAAAAAAAACACATAAAAGTTTGAGCCTTTAATATTAATTTTAACTGCTCGATCAAGAGGTGTGAAGATTTCCCATTGAAAATTCACGGAAACTCTGATTTTTTATTTATAAATTTCTATAGCACAGCGGCATTTCATGGGATCGCTTTAACCAAAGATGGTTTTTTCTCAAAATTAAACGCTCTACAAAAGTGTTTATTTTGGCAAAGTCGTTACTCATACCGGCCAGGTGGTACGGGCCACTAAACCAGATTTTTCCATAAGATTCACGTTTTGTCGCAGTTATCTCGTAAATAACAAAAGCTACGGAAAATTGTAAATTACAAACTTGTAGAAAATTTAGTTTCCTACAAAAAAGATCTTTTGGATCAAATTGCTAGTATCAATATTAAGCGAGATATTAACCATCATATATTAAACCTTTTATTGACGATTTTGACTAAATCGCCCCAAGCAAAATGTCAGATTATATGTTTTCCGTGATCCTGATAAGATTACCTTCAAAATAAAAATAAAAATTATTGGCGCTCGAGTAGGTATTTCAAAATGTCGATTTTTTTTTACATCTTTGTGGTTCGCCTACTTACTTAGGCCCCGCTCAAATTGTCAGATTATTGAAATCACTCTTCTCGATGTAATCAACTTACCATCTCTTAATCTGACGTGTTTGAGTTTTTCTGAGGATCGACTTTTTTTTACTAATCTGACGGGCTGTCCTCAACGAACGTCCCAACATTAAGGTTTCATATATGGTAGGAGTACATTACAGGATGCAAGGTTTCTCCCCATATGATTTTCTGACGCGCTCGAGTAACGCGCTCGAGTAACGCGCAAAATCCCCTCTTGGGCTCCCCTGCTAAGGTGAGTCATTATTTGAGTATATGTATATACATATGTTTATGTAAGTATATTAGGGTGTGTCATTTTTGGGCAACTTTTTTTTACCACAAAAAAACAGGCTAAATACTTTCAGGAAGGTATAAAAAGAAGTCTCTTAAAATTTTAGCTCTTAATATTAACATTAAGGGGCTCGGCTAGTTTCTCGAGCTCAAATGGAGGTGATTTTTTGAAGGCGTGTAAAAAAAACAATAGCTTCAAATGTTCTGTTATTTTAGGAGTTTATTAAACATATATTCATGTAAATTGTCACGACATTTCGAGTTGAAATATTAAAATCCAAGAGATATGGACCATTTTTTGAAATCCTTGAAATTTGAAAACGTCAATTTGTCGCATTTTTTTGAATTTTTCTTGTACCTGTAACTAGAAAATAAAAACATGGCGTTAAAATAGACTCTTTTTGCCATACAGTCATGTATAATTATAGTGAAAAATTGAAAATTGACAAAATGGCAGCAATTTAAAAAAAAGTGCAAATTTCGCCAAAAAAATCGGGTTTCGATGGCTGCCAAAATTACAATTTTCATCCGATCGTAAAAGTTGTAGATGGCTGTATGTAAAAACATATGGAGAGTATGCAGTTAAAACTGTTCTATATCGCATGGGGTTTCTTCGAATTTTCCACATACTAATAATGTGATGTCATCAGAATAGCAAAGTAATATGTATAATTTACGAGTATTTCTACTAAAAATAAATTCTGAGATTAGGTCTCTACTATCAGTATTGACCAAGAAATAGAATTTAACACAGGTCAGGGTATACCAAGTAAGTCTTTTTTTAAATCGTCAAAAATAGATGTCAAAATTTAGAACAGGACTTTACTGTGAAACAGTGTTTTTCTTAGAATATGGCCAAGAATCACATCACCAAGTTTGTAACACGAATTACGAAACACCCTGTGTAGTTTGTCATAGTTTTCAAGTTCATATAAAAATTATAGTCGAAGAGTTCCGAATCAGAGTTCCACGGGTACTGGGTTGAATGCGCGTTTTTTTATTAGTTTCTTCCTAAAGCCTAGTACGCTGCTAAAACGAAAAGAAAAATCCCATACAAAAATGACAGGACGGAATCGTAAACGAAAAATTTCGCTCACCTTTCCGTCGTGCAGTACGCTGCTGCTCTGCGAAAAGGGTTCCTTAGGTGGATAGTTGTAATAGATTTTTTACTACAATTTTTTATAATTCTCCACATTTTTCCGTCCATCGTTTATCTCCCGGGACAAAAAATGCTTGCGAAATTTTGACAGTTCTATTTTTTTTTTCTTTTGTTTATTTATTGTGCCATTTCAATAGAATTTTATTAAGTGGAAAATTGAAGAATTTTATTTAAACAAAGTTTGAAACAAATAGATAAAGTAGTTTTGAAGTGGGTGTGAATAGTCAACATTTACTTTGAAAGAGTAATTTTGAATGTTTAGCTACACATCGGAGTCGAATCAATACGAGCAACCCAATTGCTATTCTAACCAAGTATGAAAGGAAGCTCTGAATCTGGCCTTGCCGAATTGATTGGATTATGTTTCAAAATGTTTCGCCCCGATGAGTAGCTTCTATTTAGCACAGTATGTATTTATGACCAGTGGATGCGTTCAATTTCAAGGTACACTTTCTTAGAAGGCAACTTACAAGTTACAATTTTAAAGAAAATCATTTTCCAGGACTCAAAGAGCGGATATCTAGGGAATTACTAAAGATGAGACTTTTCCAATCACCGCACACAATTTTTATGGCTGATTTAGCAAGTTTCAATGCCTGGTTTGGAGCAAGAGAAAACAAAAACCGACTATGAAGAACAAGGTGGCGAACATTTCAAAGAACACCCAACCAGCAACTATTTTTTCAGCACACCAACACTCGCTGTAGTCGAAACATCGGCTGAATCAATGAAAACTGAATAAAAAGGTTTATTTACTTTTGGATTTCTTATCTTTATTTAAAAACAGTTGAAAACTTGGAAATTTACTTCGTGCTGTTCAAGTTTTTCCGTCGTATTTTTGTTGGAACCACCTAGATACCGAAACTGAGGTTTCCTGCGGATGAGAAGTTGTCCCTCCTCAACTCGGACCTTAAAGCCACGCTCCAAAATCTCTTCGGCCTTAGTGCCACGAGCTGTGGAGTGAACAGTGATGTTTTCATTACGTCTGATGCCGAAAGAACGTACTGTTACGGTATAACGAGTCTTTGAAAACACTGGTTGTTGACCAGTCAATTGTTCCGATACCTGAATGTTGACAAAAAATGTTTATTCGTTGAGTATTCAACTAATGCACTTTATAGTCCTGAGCTTACCTTAGCAGCACGAATCAACCCTTCACCGGATTCACCCACACAAATATTCAAGCACAGTATTCGAAAGTGTAGTTCCTGGATATGGTTCTTAGTTAGTTTTGTTAACACATTTTATGTTAAAAATATTAATTTGTTTTATTGATTCTGGTGACACTTTTGTCTTGACTTTGACTGTCACTTTTTCAAAACAGCTGATTATACTCTACACAAATATTTTCCGCTGAGTGTTCGTTCACGATTTCGACGTGCTCGTGGAGATCAACGAAAAATTCCGTTTCGCATCAGCAGCGTACTAGGCTTAACTCCGAAGTCGGTCGTATGGTTAAATGTGAATAGTGTGTACTCGCAATTTGCATACCTGTGTCCTTTATTAAAGGGCAGATAGAGGACACAGAAATAATAGTGAACGCAGATGCGGTGATCCTGTAGATTAAAAATACCTTGGTCATTAGTGAAGTCAATGAAGAGTTCCCAGGAAAAACTTTATGGCTGGGCTTGGTTGATCAAAGCATAAGCAGGTAAAAACGAAGTGAGTGTATAAAAGTGAAGTAATTTGTATTTTCCACCAACAGTATTATTTAAACGTTCCTTGCCCCTTAACCACTCAGATAGCATTTATCTCAGTCTCACAAGGTGCAGTTGTCATAGACTCATTTTAAAATTAAATTAAATCAAATAAAACCAACAAACATGGCATGTCGGAGCAACTGTTCAACAACCATCAAATATCTTTGCAAAGAAATTTTCGATATAAAGAAAGAATTTATCGGGTTGAAGGAACTTTGCTTCGAATTCTTGAACACAAACAACATTCAACAACAAAGAGACAAAAGCGAGACCACAGAGGACAATGTTGAGGTTCTTAACAACATCAATGTAAGGAATAAAGTGACTGATTATAACTTAATGGAAAACCACTCAAAAGCAACAACAATTGCCTCAACAGCTGAAGAACCATTAGAGGCAAAGAATACAAACTCCAATTTTGACTGGAAACCCACAAACAAGAATTTAGAGCATGAAGACAAACCTGAGAACGTTCTTTTCTTGCAGAAAATCCTTGAAAATCAGTTGGCGATGCAAAAAGAGATTCAAGATATTAAAACTGATCGGAAGAAACAAGAGGAAACATGCGATAAATTGCAGGAGGATACTCAGGGTTTTTTGCAGAGTGCAGGGACCCTACAAGAAATTGAAACTGTTAAAGCTGATCTTAGGAAACTCGAGGCAACATGTGACGATAGAGAAGAAGATTCGCAGACTTTTCGAAGGAGCGTAGCGACTCTGAATGCGATGGAAAATATCAAAGCTGATCTTGAGAAACTGAATAAAACGTGCGATAAAAGGGAGGAGGATACTCAGGACTTTCGACAGACTGCAGCGACCCTGGAAGAAAAAATGGAAAGTATTGGAGGTGATCTAAAGAAACTTGAGGGTGCATGTGAGGCCAGACAGAAATATACTGACGCCCAAGTAGAAACGATTAAATCAAAATTAACTGAAATATCGGCAAAAACACAGACTGCGTCAAGTGATGGCAGCGAAAAACCAAAAGCCTACACTGGCCAAAAAGACTTCCGAAAGAAACTTTTTAGTGGAGATATTGCAATAGTTGAATCAGTTTTAAAAATATACCCAGAAAGATTTTTCATCTTTCATCCAAACTGCTTAAACTTTGACTATCATGACTATAACATGCTGTCGTCGAATTCTTGGTTAAGTAAAGTAAAAAATCTTGTTATTCCTAGCAACACTAGTTGTACAACTTATTTAAATCTTTTATTGTACAATTTTGATAAAATAATGGCCTATTACGAAGAAAACTTTGGAAGCTTCGAAAAATATAACTCAAATAGTTGCTAAAATGCACCGGGAACAAATAGAAGACAGTTAAACTCCATTAACTTTTTCTTTACCCAACAGATCTACAGATAATTCTATTAAATGAAAACTACAATTAAAATTGTATTCAGAGTTATGTATTTTCTTTGGCTTAGCTCACAAACTAAAATTAAAGTAAAAAAAAATAAAGAAACAAACTCTTGCTTATAAAATAAATTTTTGATGTTGATTTGGAGTTTTTGTCGTTTGGTCGATTGGTTTATTTATACATCTTGTCTTGAAAAAAGTTTACACTAACAGTCTAACAAGGCTCAACTGAATTGGGTCAATCAAAGCAAGATTTTTCTAACTTCGCAAGACGAAAGAAAGAGGTGAGTCATTATTTGAATATATATACAGGGTGTTCCCTACTTTGTGTATTATCCTTTGGGGTGTGATTCTTGGTCATATTGTACGAAAAATTGTTATACGGTAAAGCTCATTTCTCAACTTTGACATCACTTTTTGACAATTTAAAAAAAGGCTAACTTTGGTGTACCCTGACCTGTGTTAAATTCGATATCTCTGTCAATACTGATGATAGAGACCTAATCTTAAACTTAATTTTCAGTAGAAATAATAGTCTTTAGAACTGTATTTAAGTTGAGCTCCTGTAGGCTTAAGGTTGCCAGATTTTCAAATGATGATGGCTCGTGAGACATCATGTAATAGGGTACTATGAGTTTAATGTGAGTAGTGAAAATCGAGATAAGTTGTCAAAGGTGGACATCCAATACCAAAAGTGGCATACATATATGTAGATGGAATACCATAAGATAAGCACATTAAATCCCAAAAGCAAACACGGAGTTTAACCACACAACACTAACAAATTTAAATAAACAATTTCTATTTTTACAACAAAGCTGCATAGTTTCAAGTTATTTACTCATTAATCTTCATAACTCCTCCAGCTACATGTCTCCTATGTATGAAGCTTAAAAACAATCCTCTTTCGAGCTGTCAAACTCAATATCAACAAGCACTGTGTTTTCTAACATAATAAGGGTAATAACAACCCCTTGAAGTGAATTATAAAAAAATAAAACTATTTGCTAGACTTTAGATGTCATTTATTTGCAAAACAATATCACCAAGTTAAACAAAAACACGAATAACTTACAGCCGGCTATAAAATATTCATAAATACTCACTAACAACAGCAAGATAACGTGCAGGTATGTAGGTATGGAAGTCTGTTCGCTTGCCTATTTTTCATATTATCAAACCGCAACAACCACCTCACCCAACAGCCACACCATCAAAACAACTATCGCACCCACCAATTGATCGCGTCGCTATTCCCCTCCTCCATCATCACAGTAAACAAATAGATTTTTGTTTGTCTATTTTTAAATTTAAATTTTAAATCAAGTTGGCACATTCAACAAACAAAAACCGATAGTTCATCTCGAGAAAAAAAAAATAAAAAACAAAAATATTCTCCTACTCAAGAAGTGATCGCCACCCTTATACAAACACACAAGGGTGTGCCAATGTAGGTATAGTTTCTTATTGGGGTGATACAACGACAACAACAACTCGGTATCTCTCTCATAATTATTTGACTTAGATTAATTAAGCATGCGGCCAATTGGACACTTTTAGATCGAACGATCCGGTAGTCGTGAGAATTCAACTAAACTAATCAGTTCGTGTTGTAAAATTTGTTCGAAGAAAATGGAATTTCTTCCAGCTGCGTGCGCAGCTCGTTCCGCAGGACCGGGAAATGAATTAATGTCCTTATTGTTCCACACACTAATTAGTTCGTATTGCTCAATTTCGCAACCATCCATGTGGCCAATGGACCAGGGACATACATTGGCAACAAAAGGATTGGATACGTATGACTTTGTGGTTATTGGAGCTGGGTCAGCGGGTGCTGTCGTAGCTGGACGATTGTCGGAAAATCCAAACTGGAAAGTTTTACTTATGGACGCTGGTGGTGATCCTCCCATTGAGGAAGAGGTAGGTTGGCAAGAACCAATTGATCTTCTCAACTAGTGGGAGTTATAGTGGGTTCGAGTCTGCATGTTTATCGATTTCGAGTGAGTTTTTTTCTCTGAAATTGAACTGCATATAATATAGTACAGTTTACAGTATTGAATAGATTGAGTGCCGTTTGTTGAAACTAAACTCATGCTCAACGTTAACCTAAGTGACACCTTGTTAGTTCAAAGAATCATGTGGAAGTGTATGTGGAAAAGAAATAGTGAAGCACATTCTCAAAAGAGTTGTTTGGTTACATTTGCAAAGAAAAGTACTCAAACTATGATGGCGTTATTAAAATACTGTGTTCGTTGATGTCAACTTTCCACACGTCAAACGATTCAAAATCAATTCAAGACTTTGCGTAATTGCAAGAGGAATAGTGCGGAGTTTTTTTCAATTTGTCTATTCACTCTAATTTAGTGTAGACACACACACTATTTTTTGTTGTGCGATTCGCTGTGTGGATATTTTTATTCAGTTCGAGTCGATTGAGCTGATAGAAATTCATTTTTATGAAAATAACACAGACCCAAGGTCAAGTCGCTGATAAAAAGACTGTGCGAAATCGAAGTGGTGTATAATCTTTGCGATAAAAGTATCTATTAGTTTCTAAGTTCACCTCATCTTCTTATCAAAATCACAACGAATAATGACCAATTGACATTGAAAGTCATGATTGATATCACAGTCAATGCACATATTTTATTTATTGCAAATTGATTGATGGGTTGTTTTTCGCCGCATGCCGGTGTAACACATTCGTCACTTACTTTGGTTATCATAGAATAGCAAAATAAAGAAATTACATAAAATGTTTATGTGGAAATTTATTGCATCCCAAATCCCGAAGTTTGTGATATGGCCAAGTGTCTAACGTCATAGCAAAATAATTCATCATAGCTTATTGTGAGTTATTGTTTAAGTCATTTGTGTAAAAATAGGTAAAAATGAAAAAAATTGTATGCAAACAAACGCACTCCTAGTAAATGAGTTAAGTGGAAACTAAACAAAGTCCCTCTTGATTTGAATACAACGTCCTCAGCTTATTTCGAAAATTCGTGAAGATAGCTTCAGTTAGGCTTCATCGATGGCTTTATCTGCCCATTTTTCGTTCCTGCCTGTTCTGTCTGTCCGTATACTTATGTGCAACCTGAACCACTGGATCGATTTTTTTTAATTTTTTTTTTGTAGTTTTTTGCGCAGGCAGCTTACAGAAGGGTTTTTGGAATAACGTCTTTAGGTCTGGAAATAATGGTTCGTGCCATACAGCCAATTAGTTAGTTTAGTTTTATTCATCAATCAGATATAAATTATCTTATAGACTACGGTAACAAATGTAAACATATATATATAGAAAAAAAATGGAATACATATGATTCATATATGAGCAAAGCCAGTATATAACATTGTAAAAGCAATAAATTAACAAATTAATTATCAATTTAACAAACGGGTGATAATAGTTTCAATTAAAATTTAAGAAATAAATTAGCAATTGGTTTTTGAGAGATTCTCTAGTTAAATGAAAGTTAACATCAATAATAACTGAGATTTGATTAGTTATCCTGACACAGCGAGTTATGATCTCATTGAAACCATAGTTAGTTCTGTGCTCCTCTTCACGAAAAAGAAAGCGTTCCCTGACATAACGAGAAGGAGCATTTATATTGATTAACGTCAATAGAAGTGGACAATTAATACGATAAGACAAAATATCATTTAAAAACATTACAGAAAATACTTTACGACGACTTTCAAGCGTTTGGATGCCAATTAGCAGACATCTTGTTTTATAACACGGCATTTCAATGCTTCCAAACAACAAATCTTGTGAAATTTCTTTGGATGCTTTCAAGTTTTCTGGAATGCGAGTTGTAGTAAGGATTCCAAACTACACTACAATATTCCAATACAGATCTGACGTAGGAAGTGTACAGAGATTTTAGAGTATAAGGATCAGTGAAATCAGTCGAATTACGTTTAATAAAACCCAACATTGAGTTAGCTTTGGCAACCACGTATTCAATGTGTTTAATAAAATTAAGTTTAGAGTCAAAGATTATGCCAAGATCCTTTTTTTTCATAAACTTTTTCAAGAATAATATTTCTTATTTTATATTCGAATGAGATATGTGAGAAATTTCGAATAAAAGAAAAACATTGACATTTCGATACATTCAAGGATAAGTCATTGTTTAAGCACCAATTTGACAATCTATCAAAATCTTGTTGTAAAAGAATACAATCTTCTGCAGATTTAATACATCTAAAGAATTTTAGATCGTCCGCAAACAATAAGCTATGTGAATTCAAAAGAACATCAGGTAAGTCATTAATAAAGACAATGAATAAAAGTGGTCCCAAATGGCTTCCTTGGGGAACTCCAGATGACACAAAGAAAGACTTAGATCTAAAATTGTCTATTTGTACAGATTGAATTCTTCCTGTTAAGTATGAAATGAGCCATTTAAGAATGCTGGAATGAAAACCTAATTTTTTTAATTTGCCTATCAATATAAAGTGATTAACTATTAACTCTGTCGAAAGCCTTCGCGAAGTCCGTGTATATCACATCTACTTGATAACCCTGCTCAAGCTTATTAAGAACAAAGTTGGAGAATAAAGCAAGGTTGGTTGTTGTGGACCTACCAGCTACAAATCCATGTTGAAATGGTGATAGTATAACCTCTTTGAGCTTAAATGCCAATCTATCATAAACAGTTTTTTCAAAAAGTTTAGGAATTTTAGATAATTTGCTAATAGGTCGATAGTTACAAATGCTCTGTTTGGAGCCAGATTTATGAACAGGAATAATGAATGACTTTTTCCATTCAGAAAGAAATTCACCCCTAGAAAGGGAGTTATATATATATATATAAGAGCAAGATGCTCGGAAAGAACTGCAGCACATTTTTTGAGAATAATTGACGGAATTCCATCAGGCCCTGGGTTATTGTCGCAGTTAAGTTTATTAAGTGCATTTTCAACTTCGGAAACACTTATATATAACTGCCCAATATTGATCTGAGCATCTGTACTTTGAAAGAACTGTTTGTTGTGTGGAATAATTAGATCTAAAAAATTCAGCAAAAGCATCATAGATAGATGTTAGATCAGTTAAATTAGTATCCAAGTAAGTCATACTGCTTGGAAAACATCATATATCATACCTATTCACAAATCGGGTTCCAAGAAAGAGGTTTGCAATTATCGCCCAATAAGCAAACTATCGACCATCCCAAAAATTTTCGAAAAACTTGTTTATGACAAACTCACTTTTATTTTGAAAGGAAATATCTCACCATTTCAACATGGATTTATAGCAGGTCGATCAACTACAACGAACCTAACTATTTTTTGTAATGAAATAATTAAAAATCTTGAAAATGGCTTTCAAACTGACGTCATATTCACTGACTTCGCTAAGGCGTTCGATAGAGTTAACCACCAAGTTCTAATAAAAAAACTTGAATGTTTTGGCTTCCACTCAAATATTCTACAATGGTTTGAGTCTTATGTGAGTAGGAGAAAACAGTTTGTGCGTATTAACGATGTTTTTTCTGAGGTTATTCACGTAACGTCTGGTGTACCCCAAGGAAGTCACTTGGGGCCCCTTCTTTTCTTACTTCTGGTCAATGATATCCCTGATTTTCTAAGAAATTCATCCTGTCTGATGTTTGCCGACGACATAAAAATATTTCGTTGTATAAAATCTACTAACGATTGTGTTTTACTCCATAGCGACCTCCAATGCTTATCTGAATGGTGCTCTACTAACCAACTCTTCTTAAACGTATCTAAGTGTCAATCATTAACTTTTACTAGTTAGTACTGACCTCATAGTAATAAATGTTAAGAAAGATCTTGGGGTCTTTTATGATCAACAGCTAAGTTTCAAGCCTCACATTGACTTTGTAGTTAACAAAGCTAACTCGATGTTAGGATTTATTTTTCGTAATTCGAAAGAGTTTAAGGATCCCTATACTCTAAGGTCTCTTTTCTATGCCTATGTTAGGTCTTCGTTGGAGTACTGTTGCGTAATTTGGGATCCTTTTTATCAAGTTCAATCAAATAAAATTGAGAACATTCAGAAGAAATTCTCTAGAGTTGCTATTGGTCGTTTGAACTGGAATATCCCTATTCCTAGTTATAATACAAGGTGTCAATTTCTTCGTCTTCAACCCTTAGTCGCACGTCGTAAATATTTTTCTGTGATGTTCTTACGCGGTATTGTTTTGTCACTTGCCATATTAATTGTCCTTTACTATTGTTTAGTTTAGTTTAGTTTATTTTTGAATTCCATATAATTAAGTGTACAATTTTCATGATATAAATAACTTTTGGCCTTGGTTTGAAACCGTCTGCCAGATGCCAACTTTTTCATTAAATTTTGTTTTAAACATATGAGATTTTTTTGTTTTATCTTTAAAATAATAATGTTTTAATTTTCATGAATAAAATGTTATTGAAAATGTTTCACAACTTTTTTCTTTTTTTTTTTAAACATTTTGAAATTATAATAATATGCAAAGTATTGATTATTTGCTTAATAAAAATGGAGTTTTCGTATACGAAAGATGAGGGTGCACCTGATTGGGTTGAAATCTACTATTAATCATTAATAAATTCTTGTCGGTATTTGAGTGTTTCTATGCAATAATGAGCCAGGTTTTTCCAATTTTCACCATTTAAGATTTTTATAGAATCTTCTTCACTTAAAACTGTCTTCTGAAAGTATACGAATCGAAGTTCTTTTAAAATGGGGCAGATAGATAAAAAGTGAAACGAAGTTTCTTGCTCTTGTATATTGCATAAAGAACAGTACGTGTTTCGGTCTTTGTGGTATGGTCTGTAATTTAGAGCTAGCAGTTCTCCCCTCACTCGAAAAATATTGGAAATTTCAATCACGCTTTTTTCATCAGTAAAATAATTCATACTGTTTAAATTATACTGGAGCTTTGGATACAATGATCTCCGTGATGAGCCTTTAGCTTCCTCAATAAGATCTGATCTTATTTTTATATCCAATACTTCTAGATAGCTCATTAGTTTATTTCTTAGATAAACGTCTTGTGTGTCTAAGCTTGGCAGTGTAGTTCCACAGAGCAGAGATAGCCCTTCCCATTTCCTGAACCAGCTTATGTTCTTGCGTATGCTATGCTTTGCAAGTATCTTTGGTAGTCGGTCGTCAGGGTATGTGAGTATTTTTAAGACATATTGGAAGTGCATTCTTAGAGTGTATAGAAAAGTTGGTGAAAGACCAGTTTCTAGAAGGAGCATGTAGTTCGGCGTTGACTGTGGCAGAGCAAATGTTTTTTTAAGGAAAAATCGTTGAAGTTTTTCTACTTCGTCATATTGTTGGTACCCCCAAACTTGAGATCCATATGTCATTATAGATTTCAGAGCTGCTTCAAATACTTTAAACTTGACGCTGTGCGCAACGAGTCTACTTCTAAACAGATTTTTCCATGTTGAATTTATTGCAGCTACTGCTTTTGCAAGCTTAATCTGCAGATGTTTTCTTGGACTTAGATTAGGTGTTAGTATCATACCCAGATAATTAAATTCCTCCACAACTTCAAGAGGCTCCCTGTTCACCGTCCATCTTTCATTTCGGCAGTGTCTACCTCCCCCAGTTCGAAAAATCATGACTTTCGATTTTGAAGTATTTATTACCAACTTCCACGATTTGCAGTAACTACTGAATTTATTTATCATTAATTGAAGGCTTTCGGGAGACTCTGCGAATAATACTATATCGTCTGCGTATAAAAGACATCTTATTGTTTGCCCTGCAATATGTATTCCATTTGGTAAAAAGTCAACTATGTCATTTATATACAATGCAAACAACAATGGGGACAACAAACATCCTTGGCGAACACCACTTTTTGTTTCAAACCAGTCTGACATTTGTTCGCCGTCCCATACAGCCGATACAGTATCTTCATACATGTTTTTTAATAATTTTAGGATTTTAGATGACATGCCAATTAAATTGAGCTTGTATAACAATGCTCCTCGGTCAATGCTGTCAAAAGCCGCTTTAAGATCAATAAATACTGCATACAATTTTTTCCTCTTTTCTAAATAGTGATCTACAATATTTTGAATAGCAAAAAGGTGATCCACTGTTGAGTATCCTGCACGGAAGCCTGCTTGAAATTCACTAAGTAATTTGTTTTTTTCTACCCAACGTTCAAGTCTTTTTAGTAAGACGCCTGCAAATATTTTAGCTACAATATTCATAAATGAAATTCCCCTATAATTTTCTACATTGTTTCTGTCGCCTTTTTTATGTATTGGAAACACTATTGATTTCTTAAAACTTTGCGGCACTTCTGCTGTATAAAGTATTTTTGAAAATATTTTCGATAATTGATCCAGGAAGAAGTTGGGGGCATTTTTGTAAAACTCATAAGGAACTCTGTCTTCTCCTGGAGCTTTGTTGTCCTTTGCTTTGTCCAAAACACAGCGAATCTCTTCCAAGTCAATATCTTGCTCCATATCTTCTACAAAGACTAGGTTTTCAGCGAATTGTATTGGCTCGTCATTTGATATAGGATTCAAAAGATTTTTGAAATGATCAGCTAAAATATTGGCATCTAAATTATTTCCAATTTTAAATTTGGTACCATTCAATACCTTCACTATTTTCCAGAACTGTGAGGAGTCTTTTACCTTAGTTAAGTTATCTGCCAATTTGGTGAAAAACTCTTTCTTTTTAAATTTGCACAAATTCTTGTAAGAAGTATTAGCTTGCATGTATGCTTTTCGAAAGAATTCTCCATTCCGCTGTTTTGCTAGCTTGAGCAATTTGAACGATTTCGCTCTTGCTTTTTCACAGTCTGTATCAAACCACTTGTTTTCCTGTTGTTACATATCTTCTTTCTTCAGGGGAGGTTGAGTTTTTTATAGCCTCAATGAAAAAATCAATTTCGTGGCCTGAACTTGCTTCACTTATGTCAGTTTGCGCCATAAACTCACAAAGCTTGTGATGATACATTTCTTTTTCATGCTCCCTCCAATAAAGTCTTGGTAAAAGCTTCAATTCACTATCAAGTCCCAAATCTTCTGAGGACAGAGTTACGGATATGGGCATATGATCGGAAAAAGTTTGTGTACCAACATGGAGGTCAACTACTCTTTCAAACCATTTATCACCGATACCACAATAATCCACCACAGAAGAACCAGGTCCTCCAATAAAAGTCAGCTCCCCCAAAATATCACCATCAATTGACCCATTTAATACGAATATATTAAAATTCTGGAATAATTCTAAAAGCTTCTTTCCGTTTCCATTTATAATCTTATCTTTTGAGTGTCTTACTGCTTTAAATTGTTCACCAAAAATATTCATTTCACTTTCTATTTGTTTGTCTGCCATACGCGCGTTGAAATCCCCGATAAGCATTATGTTATTAACATTTATGTTATTAAGTAGATTTTCAAAATTGAAAAAATCTTGCTCCCAATTATTGCAATTAAGATAGATTGGCAAAACATAGTACCATTCGCCCAATATTTTTATTTTTAAAGCAGTAAAGCCTTCGATAGTAAGATAACTACAGTTTTTAAATGTAGATCTATACCCGAAGAGGTATCCTCCAATTGCCCGCCCACGAGAATGTACCCGTGTAGCTGGAATCCAATACAGTTTATAACCAGTGAAAAACTTTTCAAAATCTCCATAATTATCTTGCATTACATGCGTTTCAAAAAGAAAAAAATAATCAAAACTATTCACATATTTAAAAAAGGATGGAAAAAGTAATTTGTTTTTTAATCCTCCTACATTATAAGATAATAAATTTAAAATACTTACAGGTGCTTCTACTTTATTTGTTTTACTAAAATTCTGGCAGACGGTACTGTCTCATGCTCGTGCTAAATAGTTTTTTTGTTGCATACGTTCAGGCAGTTGGTTATTCGATGTTATGTTCCCATGGTTGTTGCTTCTACTGACATTGGATGCATTTGATGATCGTAAAAGCTCTTCGTTTGACAAGTTGAAACCCGCATACAATTGTTTGAGAGTTTCGCAGCCGTCGACTCCGTCATTTGACTGCAATAGCCCCCTCTCTCTGCACCAGTTGAAGATTTTCCCCTCAGCCACCAATGTCTCACCTTTGATTTTGATGTCAACATTCGGTTTGCAATTCTTTATGGACTTCCTCACCCGCAGCAGCAATTGTCGTATTTTTCGTTGTTCCAATGGCAAATCCCTATGGATGAACATACCGGTGCCTTTCAGTTGGATTGTTTTGTTGATTATTTTATCCACATAATCCTTTGAATTTGTTTCAACAACAACATTGCTTGTTTGGAAGTTCGAAGGTAGCGAACGAATTGAGCTTATAGGTGCCGGCTCATCTGGAACAAGTGAATTAAGCAGTTTCTTAGCTTCGTCGCGAGGATCTGTGTTTGGTTGTTTGGCGAGGCGTATAATAAGATTTTTTTCACATGATTTTTTTGTTACGAAATTAAGTTCTCTCTTGAGGTACTCGCATTGTTGTTGAACTTTCTCCAATGCTTGTGTGAGTTCCTGGTTTTTGGTTCGGAGTTTTTGTATTTCTTCATGTATGGTTGCAACGTCTTCTTTAGTTGCTAAATTTGCATTTTTTGTGTCCAGAAGATCGCCCATGAAACTTTTCAGATCGTCGATTGACATTTGGCCTACTGCCATTGTTTTAGTTGTTGTTAGTTTTTGTTGTCTTTTGTGTTTTGTGGTAAATTGATCTGGTGAAGTGACAGCAAGAGATCTTTTTGCACTCATTTACACTTAGTGTTTATAGTTTTTAAGTTAAAATTTAATGATTTTCAAATCCACGACACTTTAAATAATAGCTATGTAGCTTTTCAATAAATTTAAATTTCGTTATTTTAAAGATAAAAGCACTTTGATATGGAACTTTTTAACAAAGATGTCGCTCAATAAATAGCCAGAGTTGCCATCCTCCTTTACTATTGTCTCTGGTAGAAATATATGCTCCGTCAAGACAGTTACGGCCTCGATTTCTTTTTAATGAGCCTCATCATCGCGTTAATTATGGTTTGAATGAACCCCTAACCCGATGCATTCGAGAAGCAAATAAAATATGTATTCATGTTGATTTTTTTTTTCCATCAGAGTAGTGATTCCTTTAAAAATTGCTTATTATTATTATTAAATACGTAACCTGGTGGCTTAATGCTTGAATTTTATAGCTTAATTCGTTAAAATATTAATAATTTTGGTTATTTTTTTTTCTTATTTATTATTATTTTTACTATTCTTTCTCTTCTTTTTCTGTCTTAAATAATTAGGAATCATTAGTCTGTAAGATTATATATATTTAATGTGTATATATCTGCTTGATGAAATAAATAATAATAATAATACCACTGGATTTTTTTTTGTCTTTGATGAAGGCCCAAAAGGATCTACTGTTTGTCTTTAAGTTGGATTCAACAGAGATTATGTAGTTTTTGTAGAGAAACTTGTTAAGAAAATTGAATTCCCTTTCTAGTCTTATATAATTTTGTTTTAATTCCAAATTGTTTGAGCATTTATGAAGCTTTTTATAAGCTTTGATTTTTTTATTACTTAGATTAGAAAGTCATTTATTAAACCAAGGAGGTTTTGAATTTTTGTTTATAAATGATTTAGGCACATATTTATTAATTGCCTCCTTCAAAGTATCCATAAAAAATTTATAAAACTTTGTAAAACACTGTGGCTTGAGTTTAAACGCCAGGGAATACTCGACAGATAATCCGCTATGCCTTCATAGTAAATTTTGTTGAAATCATATTTAAAGTTAATCTCACACTTTGAATTGAAATATTTATAATAGTCAAAACCAATACAAAATGCTTTATGATGAATTTTATTGCCATCGACAAGCAAGGCATAAAGATCTTTTAACTAATATTTTCAACTCTTTAACAGCAAAAACTAGATCAAGTATAAGATTTAAATCATTTTTAAATGAATATGATATGATCATTTTTATTTTTCTCGAAAACGGCTTCAAAGATTTCAATAAAGTTTTATGTGAAGGATTAGGTTTAGATTGTCTTTCTAATGATGTAAACAAATCATTTGGAAAAAGTTTTTTTTTTCAAAACCGTTTTTTATAAATTTTTTAAAAACACTTCAAAACTATATATTTGATGTTTTGTCAAAACAACTTCGGCCAAAATCTCAAACCTAGCATATTGGATTTCTTAAAAACTCGTTTTCAGAAAAAATGAAAAATAAAAAACCGATTTTTTTTAAAAACTGGTCAAACAATTTTGATTAAATTTTTAGCGTTTATATGTATTAGCAACTGCAAAAGAATGGCGTACACAGATTTTCGCTTGAAACTTTTGGAATATTTAATTTAAATTTTTTCAATATTTTGCGGGATTTAATTCAATTTTCATAATTACTGTGTGTGTGTAGTTGGCAAACCTGTACCACCAAATATATTTTGAAGAGCTAATACTAAAATCTTGTACTCAGCGTTAAGATTTTGTTATCGTATTTAGAACACAATCCCAAGTTGGTGTGACCCAGTCGTGCCCATTTTTTACAAACAGTGCTCTAGCGAAATAGTCAGCTGCATTCCTCCCCTGAAAAAATTTAGTCACAACACTCGGCTCGATAGGAACGCTCATCCTAACTTCGGAGATACAGTTTAGTATGGAAATTGATATTTGATCCTAACTTCGGAGGTACAGTTAAGCATGGAGATTGATATTTAAGCCGCACAATCCACTTGTGGAATGCTCTACCCAACTTTTTTTCCAATACGATCCAATACGATCTACATTGTTAATTTAAAATCAATATGCATCGGTGTTGCCTACTAAATCCTCTTTTATTCTCCAAACGCTCGCACCGTGGTTCATAACATTATATGGGAAGTCATATGCGCCTTAATATGAGCGGTAATTATGAAAAACGGCATTGGTATTCGAAATTTTTAAAGTGGACAGTGCGTAACCTGCTGACTTTTGGTGCGAGTTGAGAAATTCTTCCACTAACTTGACACTTGACTTATAAAGGGTCTGCCATTAAAGTTTTTTTTCTACAACTAGCGCTTATTTCGTTAATGGTAACACTTAGCTCATCTCTGATTTGACAGATAATTCGTTCTATCCTTCCGCTGAACGAATATGGTTGAGTATACGCTTGAACAACGCTGGGAAATATTGCGACATTACTTTGAAAATCATGGTAATGTTGCAGAATCTGTGTGAAAATTGCGTACGGATTTTTGAAGAACAGCAGCACCGCCAGCTCCGTATGTTCGTTATCTTGTGAAAAAAGTGAAAGAAATTGACATCGTCATCGATAAACCAAAGCGTGAAAAGCCAAAAACAGTGCGTACGCCCGAGATATTCCAGTTGTGGCAGAAAGTGTGTGTGAAGCGCCATCAACATCAATTCACCGTCGTTCTCAACAATTGAACATTTCGGAGACATCATTGAGACGAACTTTGCATAAAGACCTTGGTATGACGCCATACCAAGTGGGCCTGCGATCGGCTTAGAGAAGATGCCGATTTTGATCTTGGCGGGTATTTAAACAAGCAAAATTGTCGCATTTGGGGCACAGAATACCCGCACGCATACATTGAAAAGCCGATACACCCGAAACGAGTCACTGTTTAGTTCGGATTTTGGTGTCCAGAGGCATAATTGAGCCATTTTTCTTGGAAAATGAACAGATAGTGGCCGTTACAGTCAATGGCGATCGTTATCGGGCCATGTTGAACGAATTTTTGTTCACAAAAATTGAAGAGGAGGATATTGACCACATTTGGTTTCAACAGGACGGCGCTAAGTGCCACACAGCCTAAGCTACACTCGATGTTTTGCGCCCTGTTTTTGAAGATCGCATTATCAGCCACAGAGCTGATGTCGTTTGGCCACCTCGGAGCTGCGATTTGACACCGTTGGACTATTATTTGTGGGGTGCCGTAAAATATAAGTGTTACGCCGACAAGCCAGAGACAATTCACTTTTTAAAGGACAATATTCGTGAAGCCATTGGTGAAATACATCGTGTTGGCTACTGCATGGCCAGCCGAGGCAGTCATTTGAATGAAATTATTTTCCATTATTAACCGGAAGGATTGTACTTTCAAATAAAAAAAGAAATTTGAGAAAATATTCAGTAGTACAACAACAAGAGATGGTGCTTGCTTCTATGTACTAAAAAGACTATTGAAATTGATGAACATTTTGGCAGGACCTTGAGAATAACAACAAAAGATGGCATTTGGTTCTATGTTGAGACTTAAAACCACAGTCGCCATGTTGCATCAATTGGGCGGGACAGCCATTTAAAATTTTTTTTTGTCAGTTTTGTATTGAAATGACGCTTCGAGAACTTTTGATTCTTCCTTCTCTTGATATCTACATCAAGAGGTATACTCTCAAAAACATCTCTCGTTTTCTTAAGGAACTCGCAAGCAGCAGTCTCATGGATTTGCGATCTGACACAATGATATTAGGGCTCAAACTGCGTCAAAGATAAGCAGTCAACTTTCCTTCGGTTCAGGACTGATCCACTCTCTAATCTGAGCCAGAAAGGATTGTTATTGAATCGTCACAGATGGTTCCAAAACCGATGATGGATCTGGCGCTGGTGCCTTTATGGAGAACGATAACATACGTCTGGACGCCTTTTTAGGCTCATTCGCATCGTATGCTATCCAAATGGCTATAAGCTACGTAACGAACAATGGCCGGGGAAAAGTGTCTGTGTTTTTAGTGACAGCCAAGCTTTGCTTAAGCCCCTTTTCAATCCTCTAACTACTTCGAAAGTGACCCAGGAATGCAAGAGCAGGGTTCCAGCCCATCACGGCATAACTGGAAATGAGATCGCCGATGGACTAGCGAGGCCAACATCTCAGACAGCTTTTTCAGGACCTGTACCGTCGTTAGATCTGCCAGCGTCCTCTGTGAGGGTTTCAATCAACGATTGAAGAAGCAAGAGTCAAGTCACTAAATGCAGACAGACCAAACTTATGCTCCCCAACGTTAATAAGAAGACTGCAGCATTTTTGCTATCCCGTAGCAGAAAAGAATGTAGAAATCTTATTGGCGTTGCAAGTTGTAACCGGGCACTTCTCCTTCGCCAAACCCTCAAAAGCGTTAGGCTTAAGTGATACCATACTCTGTAAATGTTGAGAAGATGAGGACACCACAGAGCACATCCTCTGTGAATGTCCTGATTTTTCTCGCGGCGCTTGTTAGGCTCCTTATCATGGCAGTATCTTTTAGATTTACTACGAACATCTGGAAAGCTATAACAAGAAGAAGGTTGCTATCTAATGGTACAATGGACCGGTATTCAGGTCTGAGTGTCACAGCTCCAATTGAAAATCACAGCTTCAGCGGAAATCATGGCCGACATGCCACAATATTCGCATTGTTCATTCTGATCTTTGTTTGGTTGTTGTGTGTAGAAATGCGAAGACTTCTAAATTAGTAAAGCTCTTTTAAAAGGTTTATAGATATTTTGGCAAAGGAAAACAGTGTAAAATCATCTTATGACCATTCTGAGCTCTCCACGGACTATACTCTAAGTAAAGTTCTTTCATTAGCGCTCACAAAAATGGTTGTTTAGTTGCCACACTTCAATGCTTTCAAAATCTGCAGTTTTTTCAAAACTTAGGAACCCAACTAAAGCACATCATTCTCATACACAAAACAAAAGTATAGCAAGCAGTTTAGTTATCAAAAAAAACAGTATGGAAGATAACCCAAAGGATTTTTATTCTCCAGGTGGCAATCGTCAAAGCGAAAATCCACCCGTAGTCTTCACTACGGCAGGGGCACGGATTCTGGAGGCCCCATCTGACATACAAACGCACACCTTTACTGGTGGATACACGCGAGTCGAAGGTACCGTAACCGATGACTCCTGCAGTTCTCTCCATGAAGCTCTTCGTGGTCTGAACTGGAAAGATGAAGAAGGCAGCTCGGAGGTACTACCTCCAAAGCTAATCTCTCATCCGGGCTTAGCTGTTGACCAGAGCGGTGCTATCACCGGACTAAGTGAAGCTGAACAAGTGGATCCCACTCCAACGATGACACCCTCTGGAGAGCAGCTTTCCAAGCGCCAACAAAAGCTGGAGAGAAGGCGAGCGGCAAAGGCTCAACGCAAAGAGGACACCAGGGTGGCCGAAGGCATTGAATTAAGTTGCGAACCTTTGGTGACGGCGGCGAAAAGGGACAGGTCGGAAGAGGTCTCACCCACCAATTCAGGACGGTCTCACGTAACCGAAGTCACCCCAACTTCTGCAAACGCGAACAGGGTCGAAAGGAAGAAGGTTTCCGGAAGCTCTGCAAAACTTCCTGTTGGTCTAACTGGAAAGTCGGTGAATGAAACTGGAGGAACAGGTCGCACGACTTGCGAATTCGGTCCACGGACACTGGCTGGAAAGGACGAAGCCGGCATGGTTGAAACTCCTGTTGGTCTAACTGGAAAGTCGGTGAATGAAACTGAAGGAACAGGTCGCAAGGCTTGCGAATTCGGTCCACGGACACTGGCTGGAAAGGACGAAGCCGGCATGGTTGAAACTCCTGTTGGTCTAACTGGAAAGTCGGTGAATGAAACTGAAGGAACAGGTCGCAAGGCTTGCGAATTCGGTCCACGGACACTGGCTGGAAAGGACGAAGCCGGCATGGTCAAAACTCCTGGAGGTCCAACCGAAACGTTGGTGAATGAAACCGAGACTGGTAGTCAGTCTGGTCCACGGACACTGACCGGACGGGATAAAGCCTCGAAAGGAGCAATGATAATAAATCAAATTAACCTTCAACATTCTAAGGCTGCTACTGCACTCCTATGTAGCAGGCTTTCCGTGTTGAATACAAAAACTCGCCTCGTAGCAATCCAAGAGCCATGGGCCTGGAAGGGCCGAGTTCTTGGTCTTGGAGGGCTACGAGGTTTCAATATTCTCTATGACGAACGGGCTGACCCACCCCGGACCTGTCTCATCATACCGAGGTCTTTTGCAGCAACTAAACTTGACCACTTCTGTGGTCAAGACCTGGTTGCGGCTATGATAAACTACGAAACGAACGGTGAGTGGAAAACTTTCGTCGTTGCGTCAGTTTATTTTCCCTGGAACTCCATTCTTCCCCCTCCCTCAAGACAGGTTGTGGATTTGGTGGAGTTTTGTGAAAACCGGAAGTTGGGGCTTATCATGTGTTGTGATGCAAACGCTCAAAACATAGTTTGGGGCAGCGTCAAATGCAACATGAGAGGCAACCATCTTCTTAATTACATTCTGTCTTCTAACTTAGACATTAACAATGTTGGTAATACGCCAACTTTTGTTACGGCTATACGACAGGACGTAATTGACTTGACACTATCTAACAGATATGCCAAGGAGATAACCAACTGGAAAGTATTGCTGGACGTGTCACTCTCAGACCACAGATACATTCAATTCCATGTAGCAAATGTGACTCCCACTCCTTTAGTTACAAGAAATCCCAGAAAAACTAACTGGACACTTTTCAACGATGAGCTCGGTAATTTCGTCAAAACTCTACCTAAGCTCTCAACATCACAAAAAGTGGAAGATGCCGTTCTAGAAGTGAATTGTGCCCTTACAAGTAGCTTCGAGCTGGCATGTCCAGCTAGACAATTACCTAGTAGATCTATGGTTCCGTGGTGGAACAATGAACTACAGAAACTTCGCAGGGAAACCAGAAGTATTTTGAATAGGTCCCTCAAGACCAAATCAGATGTCGACTGGAACCTGTATCGATCTAAGCAGAAGGACTTTAAAAGGTTGATTCGAAGATCAAAAAATGCCTCTTACAAAGAATTCTGTGAAAGTATAGAAACACTCAGTGAAACTAGTCGACTTACTAAAGCCCTTAAAAGGAGCAAGGTAAACAAACTAGAAACGCTCAGGAAATCAGACGGTTCCTATACCGAGTCCAAAGCAGAGACACTCAGTCTTATGCTGGAAACTCATTTTCCACGAAACCAGATATCAATCGGACCACAGCAATCTATTTCCCTTAGATCAGTTGAATCCGATAAATCCACTCGACTTAGCTGGTACACGTCATCGTTAGTTGCTACCGACGAAGCCATCAAATATGCCGTGGCATCTTTTGACAGTTTCAAGTCACCTGGCACTGACGGTGTTTACCCAGCTATGTTGCAGGAAAGTATAAACCTTTTGCTTCCTACTTTGAAAAATATTTTCACTGGTAGTTTAGCCCTAGCGTATATACCAACTCCATGGCAGAGTGTTAGAGTCGCCTTCATACCAAAAATTGGTAAACAAGACTACTCACTCGCCAAGAGCTTTAGACCCATTAGTCTTACCTCCTTTCTGCTTAAGACGCTGGAAAGAATGGTTGAGATTTACATCCGTAGAACCTCACTCCAATTACACCCTCTGTCTCAGATGTAACATGCTTACCAAAGAGGAAAATCTTGCGAGACCGCACTTCAAAATCTTGTTAGCAGGATTGAATGCGCACTTACAGGAAAGAATTTGCGGTAGGCATTTTCATCGACATTAAAGGTGCTTTTGACAATGCTAGCTTCGATGGTATGTGCAATGCTGCCAGAGAACACGGTGTGGGCGAGTCATTAGTGTTGTGGATTAAAGCAATGCTATAGTAAATAGAACCGTAATCGCTGAGGCTGAGTGTGGACAATATGTTGCAACGGGAGTGAATAAGGGCTGCCCACAAGGTGGCGTTTTATCTCCTCTTCTGTGCTGCATGTTCTAACGTTCACATCCAAGCATATGCAGACGACGCGACGGTTGCTGTGCTCTCGGTTAGTTCTAGCCTCCAAGCTGTCTGCGCTTTACATGATTGACACCTGGTGTGTCAGAAACGGTCTCTCCGTCAATCCTCTTAAAACCGAGGTTGTCCTCTTCACGAGACCTACAAAATTGACTGGTCTGACCCAACTTACGCTTAAAGGTGTCAACATCCCCTTTTCTAATGAAGTCAAACATCTTGTAGTGATCCGGAATAACAAGCTTCTTTGGTTGAAACACGTCGAGTTTAAAACTACTAAAGCACTGTCAGTCTTCTGGCAATGGAAAGGAGCCTTTGGCAAGACATAGGGAATGGGGTCTTTCACCGAAAAGGGTCATTTGGATCTATACGGCTATGATAAGACCAATCATGGTGGAATAAGCTCTCGCGTAAATACCTTATTCCCTCGTTTGCCAAACTTCAAAGAACAGTTTGTCTTGGTGTTACTGGGGATTTCCCTAGCACACCGGGAGCTGCTCTCGACGCACTGCTGAGTCTTCTTCCCCTTGATACCTACATCATGGGGTGTACTCTTAAGACTATTTCTCGTTTAAAGAGATGTGGTTTGAGGAGCTAACAAGCAGCATATCATTTGACTCACGTCTAATGGATATGCCGTCTGACACGATGATCCCAAGACTCAAACTGCGTAAAATTACTCAGTCAACCTTCCTTCGGTCAAGGCCTGGATCACTCCAGAACCTGAGCCTGGAAAGAACTGTTATCGTATCTTCACAGATGGCTCCAGAACCGACGAGGGTTCTGGTGCTGGTCCCTTTGTTGTTGTGCGACAAATTCTTTGTTTTCACGACAAATTTACGACAAATTACGACAGTTAATCCATTTAACAAACTGTGAAAATCTTGAAGTGGTAGCTTGACTAACTTGATGGACATCTTGAAATCACATTACCTTTTGATAAAGTTTTAATTAATTGCATCTACAGACATTCAAACCGTTTTCCCTTTGAAGATTTTGAGTCATTTCTGTCTAAATATAGCGCCAAATATGAAAATATAATCGTTTGTGGTGTTTTAAACATCGATGTAAGTGTTTGTTCACCTGCTTCTAATAATTTGGAAAACATTCTCGATTCTTTTGGTTTACATATTGTTAGTTATTTTTCTACGAGATATACACGAACAAGTGCAACCGCTCTCGACCTATTTATTGTCTCTATACAGGGTGTATAAAAACTCGAGATCGGAAACTGATTGGGCGCGTTACAAAACTTATAGAAACAGAGTAGTTAAATACATTAGAGATTCTAAGAAAACATACTTCCTCGAAAAATTTAACACTTCAAATGATTCTACCAAAATATTATGGAACAATTTGAAAAATCTGGGTGCGATTGGAAAATCTAACATTGAAACTTCCGTAGACCACATTTTCGCGAACAAATAGAACAACTTTTTTTTTCTTCGTTAGGGAATAACCATAACCGTCAATCAAATTCTTCATCATCACTATACAATGATGGTGGTTCCTTTTCTTTCAATTGTGTTTCACCCGACGAATGCTACAAATCTCTCTCCTTAATTAGTTCTAACGCGATAGGTCTTCACAATATTTGACCCAAATTCATTCGAATTTTACTTCCTGCATTCCTCCCCAGCATTGTTAATATTCGTTCTTCCCAAGTTCTTGGAAGGTAACAAAGGTCTTTCCTTGCGCAAGAAAGGAAGCTCTAATGACTTTTCTAATTTTCTTCCTTTTCTAGTAAAAGGCTTAGAGTAAATTATGTTCAATCAAATCTATGAATATGTTGAATCACAAAATGTTTTGTCGACATTGAAATCGAGTTTCCGAAGAATGCATAGCTGCGTTTCTGCCATTTTGAAAGTTCAAAATAATTTACGAATTGCAATGACGGAAGATAAAGTTTCTGTTTTATGTTTGCTTGCTTTCGGATCAGTAAATCATTCAATCCACATTCATAAATTAAAGCATAAATTTAGTTTTTCTTCATCCGCCTTAAATCTGATACAAAGTTATTTAGCGGACTGGAAAGAGATCGTTTGTTTCGCTTCAGTAACTTCCTACTTTTTAAGTCCTAAAGCAGGTGTCCCTCAGGGTTCGTTACTGAGCCCCATGCTTTTTAGTTTGTTCATTAATGATGTTGTTGAAGTTATTGAACATTGTTCGTATCGTTTTTACGCCGAAGACTTACAAATTTACTTTCCCTTCTCAATCGGTCGCGTCGAAAACGGCATTTGTAATATGAACGACGATTTAAAAAATATTCACGATTGGGAAGTTAGAAATGACTTAGTTTTAAATCCTACCAAATCACAAAGTATAATTATTTTCAAACGTAGCTTAGAAGAGTCACATTTTCCTTACTGATACTTGAATGGCCATGAAATCCCTTACAGCTCTCCGGTTAAGAACTTAACCCTTAACTGATGTGGTGGGTCCATTGGACCCACATTCAATTTTCAAACATGTACAGCAACCGCTGCGATAATCGCAGATACCTGCGCTTTTAGATACCTTCCTACAATAAGTGGACGTGTTTGAATACGAAAGGACGTGTTTCGATATCCTCTCCTTCGGTGAGTTACAGCATGCATGTGGGTCCATTGGACCCACGTCAGTAGATACGTAACTTTTTTTTGGCTTGAACCCGCTGAAACGGCTCTAGCAACAGGCAATGACAAAAACGCCAAATTAAAGAAAAATAAAAGAAAAGGGTCTTTTTTCTGTCCACCGAATAGAAAAGCAAAGACAGTTCATTTATGTGCAAAATGCACACAGCCTATTTGCCTAACATGCTCCCAGCAGGTATGCAAATCATGCATTTAAGCCCCAAATTTGATGGGTGTCAAAATTTTTGTTTTTAAAGTATTTGAGTTTTTTTGGTGAAAATACTAAGGAATGATATTTTATCTTAAAGAAAAATGACTTTTTGATTTTTTGTTTTTGTTTTTTTTGTATTTATAGTGTGCATTTTAGAAATGCCTTTTTTTTTACTATGTCTAAAGACAAATTTTTTATGTGGAAATTTTATGTTGAAAATGAAGTTCCTGGTTTTATTTATTTCCTTAAATACCTTTGCAAATGATCCTTTTTTAAGTTAAAATAAAGATGTTTAAGAAAAAATGTAAACTTGTCTAATTTTTATCACTGTCAAAAAGCTGGGTCCAATGGACCCACCTCATTAGATACGCAACTAAATTTCACCACATCAGTTAAGGGTTAAGAGTTCATTCTTAACAAAACGCTTACTTGGAGCGACCACGTAAATAAAGTTATTTGTGGCATTTATGGAGGCCTAATTTGAGTGCTACAATAAATTTTATGAAATTACTAGTACCTACATAACTTTTCATAGATCTTATTCAATATTCTTTCAGGCAGGTCTGAACAAAAAGTTACAAAAATTGAAAAGATGTCAGCTGGAGCAACATGCTCAGCAGCGCAATGCTTGCAACCAAGTGTAGGTGTAGGCAACACTATGGTCTCGACACTACTTCAAACACTTTTAGCCGCCCACTGTGCCATTTCCCCACCAGAGTTATGGCCAAGAGACTATGGAAGTACAACGCTTAGTGAAACACTAGGACCTTACGACTTCGTCGTCATTGGTGCCGGATCAGCTGGATCAGTCATGGGAAGCCGGTTGAGCGAGAACCCTAATTGGAAGGTCTTAGTGTTAGAAGCAGGAGGTGATCCACCAATTGAATCAGAAGTAAGAGGATGTACATTTGAAGAACTCAATAATAAATAACATATTCTTTATAGATCCCAGCTCTATTCTTGACACTCCAACACACCGATTATACTTGGAACTATTTCACTGAGCCCGATGGGAAAAGTTGCCAGGCCACAAAGAACAAAGCTTGCTATTGGCCAAGGGGAAAAATGATAGGCGGGACAGGAGCTGTCAACGCTATGATGTATGTTCGTGGCAATCGGCGGGATTTTGACAGCTGGGAACAAAAAGGCAACACAAATTGGGCATGGCGAGACGTTCTTCCTGTTTTCGAAAGATCAATCCAACCAGAATCACACAACTTGTCGGATTTTAGGGGAACAACTGTTGTAAATCCATTTGAAGTGACTTATCCAGAAATACGCGAAATGATTTTCAATGGAGCTGAAGAGTTGGGAATACAGAAGATTGCCGGTATTAGAGATGGTGCTGATATTGGGTACACATTAATACCGGGAACGGTTGCCAATGGTCGTCGTTCGAGCACTGGGAAAAGCCATCTAGCCAAGACTAAAAACAGGCCAAACCTTCACGTGATCAAGAATGCAGTCGTCACAAGAATAAACTTCGATGAGAAGAAAAAAACGGCAACCGGAGTCACCTTCACTTATCAAAACAAACAGGAGCTAACAGTGAACATCACCAAAGAAGTCGTCCTCTCCGCAGGATCCATAGACTCCCCAAAGCTCTTAATGCTCTCGGGCATAGGCCCTGAAAATCATTTAAAAAGACTTGGCATTCCCGTTGTGAGAAATCTTCGAGTCGGTGATAATCTTCAAGACCATGTAACGATTCCAATCATCTACAAGCTCAACCACAGCAAGATCAAGGCCGAAACTATGAAAGACCGTCTTGAAGCAATCTTCACATATCTCGCTAGCGAAACAGGACCTTTGGCTGGACACGGGGTCACAACCGTCACTGGACTTATAAACTCGGATGAAACTTCAAGCAGTCCTTTCCCCGACATAATATTCCATCATCTTTTCTTCCAAAGTGGATCATCCGGGTTGGACGAATGGCTCAATGCATTAGACTTGTCAGAACGCGTCTCTAGCAGCATTCGATCAGTTTCCACAAATGACCATATTTTTATTGTGTACGTCAATCTTTTGAAACCAAAATCAACTGGCAGTTTGCGCTTGCGCAGTTCCAACCCAAAAGACCCAGCCAAAATATTCTCCAATTACTTTGCCCATCCCGAGGATGTGGAGACCCTTTTGAGAGGTATTAAGTTTCAAATGAAGATGGAACAGACAGAAGCATTCAAAGAACAAGGTGGAGAAATCGTACAGATCGATCTACCAGAGTGCGACCAGTTTCCATTTAAGGGTATCGAATATTGGAAGTGCTACATGAAGTATATGACCTCCACTCTGTACCACCTGGTGGGGACGGTAAAAATGGGATCAGATGCAGATTACAGTGCCGTTGTAGATGGGTGGTTACGTGTGAGGGGAATAAAAGGATTGCGTGTCGTTGACGCTAGTGTAATGCCTGAAATTGTGAGTGCAAATACGAATGCCGCAACCATAATGATTGCCGAAAGGGGTGCCGACTTCATAAAGGACGAATACAACTGAAAAGGGAGATTGAATTAAATTGCCCTGTTGTCAAATTAAATTGTGTTTTTCAGTACTGGAATTTGTTCTATGTTCATTTAAAGAATTTGGTAAGCTTATATAAAGCCTTGGGCCGAATTGCAGCCCAAGTTATCGAGTGAGTGAGTGGCATTGTGTAATTTGAAATTGTAATAGGAAAATCGAGTTCAGTAGCATTTTTCGAGTCTATTATTTCACAGATGTCACTGGTGTCTCTTTAGACAAATTTCATAACAATAGAAAGATAACTTTTAGTGAGAATTTCAAAAAGTTTAAACATTAAATGCATTTGTCTTTCGGTACAGGTGTACATGGGCAACGGAAGCGATCGGTTTGACTAAGAAAATTTAAAAAAAAAACTTAGTTCTGTAGATCATTTGTTTTTTCTTAAACTACTTAAAACTGGAGCAGCCTCAGTAGCTTTCATGGCTTTTGTTTTTTGTGTTTTGTAATTTTTTTTTTTTGATTTTTGTTTGTTTTTCTTTAAATTTCCTTGCCGCTTCATTTTTATAATTTTTTTTTGGGTTTTAATATTTTCTAATTTTTGTTTTTTGTTTTTGATGCCGCTTTTTTTAATTTTTTTATTTTTGTGTTTTAAAAATAGACAATCATCGGCTTTATGAGGGCCATGTAGCAAATCACTTTCACTCTGCTATCAAGTTGTCTACTGTGAAACAGTCGATTTTTAGTCCTACAAATGTATACCATTTTTTCGTGATTGCCAAGCTCCACTGTACTATATCGCATAGGGTTTCTTCGAAACATTTTTTTTCTTAGAACATGACCAAGAATCACATCACCAAGTTTGTAACACGAATCACGGGACACTCTGTGTAGTTTGTCATAGTTTTCAAGCATAAAAATTATAGTCGAAGAGTTCCGAATCCGATTTCCACGTGTACTGGGGTTGAATGCGCGTTTTTTTTTATTAGTTTCTTCCTTTTGCCAAGTTCGGTCTTATGGTTAAATGTGAATAGTGTGTACTCGCAATTTGCATACCTGTGTCCTTTATTAAAGGGCAGATAGAAGACACAGAAATAATAGTGAACGAAGATGCGGTGATCCTGTAGATTAAAAATACCTTGGTCATTAGTGAAGTCAATGAAGAGCTCCCGGGAAAAACCTTATTTGCTAATCAAAGCACCAGCAGGTAGAAACGAAGTGAGTGTATAAAAGAGAAGTAATTTGTATTTTGTACCGACAGTATTAATTGAATGTTCCTTGCCGCTTCAGCACGCAGAAAGCATTTATCTCAGTCTCACAAGGTGCAGTTGTCATAGACTCATTTTAAAATTAAATTAAATCAAATAAAACCAACAAACATGGCATGTCAAAGCAACTGTCAAACAACTATCAAATATCTTTGCAAAGAAATTTTCGATATAAAGAAAGAATTTATCGGGTTGAAGGAACTTTGCTTCGAATTCTTGAACACAAACAACGTTCAACAACAAAGAGACAAAAACGAGACCACAGAGGATAATGTTGAGGTTCTTAACAACATCAATGTAAGGAATAAAGTGACTGATTATAACTTAATGGAAAACTACTCAAAAGCAACAACAATTGCCGCAACAGTTGAAGAACCATCAGAGGAAAAAAATACAAACTCCAATTTTGACTGGAAACCCACAAACAAGAATTTAGGGGATGAAGACAAACCTGAGTACGTTCTTTTCTTGCAGAAGATCCTTGAAAATCAGTTGGCGATGCAAAAACAGATTCAAGATATTAAAACTAATCTAAAGAAACAACAAGAAACATGCGATAAGTCGCAGAACAATAAAAGAAAAAGAGAAAATATCGAAGCTGATCTTGAGAAACTGAATGAGAACTTTCGAAAGAGTGCAGGGACCCTGCAAGAAATTGAAACTATTAAAGCTGATCTTAGGAAACTCGAGGCAACATGTGACGACAGAGAAGAAGATTCACAGACTTTTCGAAAGAGTGTAGCGACTCTGAATGGGATGGAAAATATCAATGTTGATCTGGAGAAACTAAATAAAAAGTGCGATAAAAGGCAGGAGGATACTCAGGACTTTCGACAGACTGCAACGTGTCTGGAACAAAAAATTGAAATTATTGGAGCTGATCTAAAGAAACTTTCGGAGGCATGTGACACCAGACTGAAAAATACTGAGACCCAAGTAAAAACGATTGATCAAAAAATAACTGAAATATCGGCAAAAACACAAACTGCGGCAAGTGATGGCAGCGAAAAACCAAAAGCCTACACTGGCAAAGAAGACTATCGAATCTAAGAAGACTATCGAAGGAAATTTGAAACTGTTAGATTGATTGAATCAGTTTTAAAAGTCTATCCAGAAAGTTTTTTCCTTTTTCATCCAAACTGCTTAAACTTTGACTATCAAAATGATAACATAATGTCGGCGAATCCTTGGTTATATAAAGTAAAAAACCTTTATATTCCTAAAATCAGAACTTATACAAATTATTTAAATTTTTTATTGCGTAATTTTGATAAAATAATGGCTTATTACGAAGAAAACTTTGGAAGCTACAAAAACTACAACTCAAATAGTTGCTAAAATGCACCGGGGACAAATAGAGAACAGTTAAAATACATTAACTTTTTCTCTACCCAACACATCTAAAGATGATTTTATTAAGTGATAACTACAATTAAAAATGTATTCAGAGTTATTTATTTTCTTTGGCTTAGCGCACAAACTAAAATTAAAGTAAAAAAAAAAAATAAAGAAACGAACTCTTGCTTATAAAATAAATTTTTGTTGTTGATTTGGAGTTTTTGTCGTTTGGTCGATTGGGTTATTTTTACATCTTGTCTTGAAAAAGTTTTTACTAACAGTTAAAGTAGGTTTAACTGAATTGGCCCAATCACAGCAAGATTGTTCTTACTTCACAACACGAACGAAAGAGGTAGTAGGGGAGCCCGGGATGCTAAATTTGCAGTTACTAAAGCGTCATGGGGACTTTTTGGATTGTGAAGTCTACATTCTAAAACGAAAAAAAATGTATGGCAATTTTCCATTTTAGTGGGGCGGTGAGCGTGTATGAACTTTTAAAAATGAAAAAAAAAAAACAGTCACATTGAAATACTCGAGCGCGTTAGATAGTCAGTCATAGAGTATACGCGCTTTGTCTTTCTGATAACCGACAATATTAACCTGACGATTAACTGGGGGCATAAGCGCAAAGAGAGGTAAAAAAAAAGTTATTCGAGCGGGTCAGATTTGTAGAGTGAATGTAAAGAGTACTCAAAAAAGTTTATATTTCAATAATCTGACAATTTGAGTGGGGCCATAAGTCATGGCTGATTTTTAAAAATGCGTCAAATTTTTATACAGAGAGATCAACTTGATTTCTTCGTCCTCCAGGATAATAATCTGACAATTATATGAGGGCGTACCTACTTTTAGTCTGCCAATATTTAAGTCACAATTATTTGTTGTTTCTATTTTTTATGACTGGATGCAATAAAATATGTACACATATTATGTATTTACAAATTTTGATTTGAAATTTTGTTGAAAATACTAAAAAAAAAAACACATAAAAGTTTGAGCCTTTAATATTAATTTTAACTGCTCGATCAAGAGGTGTGAAGATTTCCCATTGAAAATTCACGGAAACTCTGATTTTTTATTTATAAATTTCTATAGCACAGCGGCATTTCATGGGATCGCTTTAACCAAAGATGGTTTTTTCTCAAAATTAAACGCTCTACAAAAGTGTTTATTTTGGCAAAGTCGTTACTCATACCGGCCAGGTGGTACGGGCCACTAAACCAGATTTTTCCATAAGATTCACGTTTTGTCGCAGTTATCTCGTAAATAACAAAAGCTACAGATAAACTATAAACTACAAACTTGTAGAAAATTTAGTTTCCTACAAAAAAGATCTTTTGGACCAAATTGCTAGTATCAATATTAAGCGAGATATTAACCATCATATATCAAACCTTTTATTGGCGATCTTACCTAAATCGCCCCAAGCAAAATGTCAGATGATATGTTTTCCGTAATCCTGATGAGATTACCTTCAAAATACTTGTTGACTGACTTATATGTACTTGTACATACTTTTAGCATTTGAATTTGATGAAGGATGTCAATCTGCATAGTTCTTATGAAGTCTATCAGAGAATTCACAGGAAGAAAATCTCAATTTCAAAGGAAAGTGAAACTACAGTATACATACATATGTACAATGTACACATTCAAGTTTAAGTTAAATAAGCTTTAGGTCTGCATTAAATGGAAAATTGAGTGGTCGCCCGTAGAACTGAGTTCTTGAGTGACAAACGTAGAGTTCAATTCTTAGAAAAACAGGAACATTCATAAAATTTTAGAGTTTGACTTAAAATAAAAAGCTCAATCGATAGAGTGTTTTTCATGGCAATGAACTATCAGAGGACTTACCAATTATTCGCGAAAGGCGCGGTTAACAAAGAGGCATGCATGCATGGGTACCACAGGAGTTTGACTTATCGCTGCTAAGGTTCCTGCTGACAAAGTAATCAGCCTGACGAGCCAGACCTCAGACTTTTGGAAAAGTATTTACTTTTACCCTGTCGAGATAAGAGAGTTGATATTGGAAAAAAGAAGAGCTCGAAGAAAATGGTAAAATACTAGATTTCCAGACGACAAACCAGCGTTTAACCGTCTAAGCAACGAACTGAAAAAACAAATCTACGAATTCAAAAATAAACAAGTACTTATAAAGAAGTACTTAGACCTGTTTGGACCTATGGAATCCAATTATGGGGCTGTACAAAGAAAACAAATACTGAAATCATCCAAAAGTTTCAAAACAAAGTCTTTCGTGGAATAGTAAATGCACCATGCGTCGGCTTACAAGCAAAACTGACCAACTGCCAAAATTTGTATTTTGTATTTTTAATGTCAAGTACCTATAATAAAAAATCGAGTAGAAAATTCTAAAAAAAACTGCCTACCTGATATTTTGCCTAAGAATATGCAAAGTAGCTTGTTGGTTGAATATCTACCTCCACGTAAAAAATTCAGGAAGAACTGACCAAATTCAGATTGTTATTTTTTCCAGAACAAAAATCAGCTTTTGTTGTAGATATACCGTATTTATGTAGGAACAGAATCCGACTTCGATGAGTAACACATTTTTTTAAGTTTTTTTTTTTGTTCCTCAATCAAATATTCCTAATGTTTTCTGTTTAACTGCTTAGTAAAAAATAAAAAATTAATGTTTTTTATGTTTCAATTAAAGACTTGACGTAGACATTGACTGCCTAAGTGGTTCTCATCGCAAACTTTTTTTCAGGAAAAATTTACTATCTGTTGTTTTTAACAAAACAATAGACTTCAGTTATATATAATATATTTATTTTTTATATTTCAGCTTTTCCATCATTGTGTATATTTTTTATAATAAAATAACAAAAATCTAAAAGAGTCGCAGTTACCTTCATAAAGTTTCAAGAGTTTAAAGAAAACAAAGAACTTGTTTTGCGTTTTCCCACAAACTGCATTTTTGCAGATAGTCAGTTTTGCTTGTAAGCCGACGCGACGCATGGTATATAAGAAATAGCGATTTACATCGTGACCTAAAGATAGAAATGGTTAAAGAAGTTGTAAGAAAACATGCTGTATCACACAATCAGCGATTGCACGAAAAAAAAAATTAATCGCGCTCGAGTAGGTATTTCAAAATGTCGACTCGCCTACTTACTTAGGCCCCGCTCAAATTGTCAGATTATTGAAATATACACTCTTCTCGATGTAATCAACCTACCATCTCTTAATCTGACGCATTTAAGTTTTTCTGAGGATCGACTTTTTTTTATTAATGTGACGGGTGGCCCTCAACGTACGCCCCAACATTAAGGTTTCATATATATGGTACGGTACTCCTCATTACAGGGTGCAAGGTTTCTCCCCATATGATTTTCTGACGCGCTCGAGTAACGCGCAAAATCCCCTCTTGGGCTCCCCTACTAAGGTGAGACATTTTTTGAATATATATATATATTAGAGTGTGTCATTTTTGGGCAACTTTTCCTTTTCCACAAAAAAAAAAAAACAGGCTCAATACTTTCAAGAAGGTATAAAAAGAAGTCTCCTAAAATTTTAGCTTTTAATATTAACATTAAGGGGCTCGGCTAGTTTCTCGAGCTCAAATGGATGTGATTTTTGGAAGGCGTGTAAAAAAAAACAATAGCTTCAAATGTTCTGTAATCTAAGGAGTTTATTAAACATATATTCATGTAAATTGTCACGAAATTTCGAGTTGAAATATTGAAATCCAAAAGCAATATGGATCATTTCTTGAACTCCTTGAAATTAGAAGACGTCAATTTGCAGCATTTTTTTGAATTTTTCTTGTACCTGTAACAAGAAAATAAAAACATGGCATTAAAGTAGACTCTTTTTCCCATACAGCCATCTATAACTATAGTGAAAAATTGAAAATTAACAAAATGGCAGCAATTTAAAAAAAAAGTAAAAAAAGGTTTTTCGATGGCTGCTAAAATTACAATTTTCATCCGATCGTAAAAGTTGTAGATGGCTGTATGTAAAAACATATGGAGAGTATACTATGCAGTTAAAATTTCAAGACGATTCGTTAATATTTGTGTGAGTTGCAGCAGCGGCAAATTTGAAAAATCCAGTTTTGAGAAAAACGCGTTTAAAGTTTTCAGAGCAGTTTTCGATTTAACTAACAGGAAGGGAGTACAAAGGATCAAGATGTCCTTGAGCATTCAAAAATATAAGCCGCAGGCAATACATTAAGGACGAGGCAGCTGTCGGGCGCCCCGCCGCCGCCGCGCCGCCGGGTTGGGATGGGTGGAGTTCGAGCGCCCGAGATTCTTCTCTTCCATACTCTGCCATTTCAAAAATATCCAAGATATCATTCCAATAATAATTATATAATTAATAATAATAATGAAATATGCCGAGTTTTCAGAAACCTTTGGCCAGATATTTCCAAGAAAAAAACAGAATTTCTACTCCAGCTAAGCAGACCTCGGCTCTCTCTGTTGATTGGCATTCTCATGGGCCACAACTCTTTGGGTACCCACATGATGAGAATGGGATTAGCACATCCGACTTATGTAGAGGATGCCAAGATGAGGAGGCAAAGGAAGGATCATTCCACTTTCTCTGTGAGTGTCCTAGCTTGGCCCGCACTCGGAAAAAACCCTCGGAGAATACTTCTTCGACGACCTGGGCGACATCTCTAATCTCCCATTGAGCAACGTCCTGAAATTTACTCAGGGCTTCAAATGATGAGTTGGGGTTCCCTACCCTAATAAACCAATCACCAACCCAACCTTCTACCTCTCCAATCCTTCCATCTCCTCATCCTCTGATTTTCCCGGGGAGCACAATGGATCGTTGAGATCCGAGTGAGGAGCTGCCACTTGTGGCTGCACCCCCATGCAACCTAACCTAGTAACTTTTATGGTTTTTTTTGTAAATTTTTTTTGGATTTTTGTTTGTGTTTTTTAAATTTTTTTTTTTTTGATGCCGCTTAGTTTGTAAAAATTTTTTGGATTTTTGTGTTTTTAAATTTTTTTTTTGTTTATTTTTTTATTTTTTTTTTGTTACTGTGCCCACCCCCTACCCTAAAGCTTACACGCTAAACCTTTGTGAGCCAGCCATTGGCTACTGACTATCATCATCAATATACATTTGTAGCTCGGACAACCACCAGAACATATCTGACATTTTAACAACGTCACGACGATCGCGATCAGAGACCACCCTACTGAGCCAGAAGAGCTCTTCAACTTCTCCGCCTATTGCGGCGACGTCAGGTCGTAAAGGAGCCGTCGTTCTACGGACTAACAGCAGACGTGGTAGATTAACGGAACCGCCAATCTGTCCTGAATCAAACCTATCATGTCAAAATAGAGGAAAGTCTCCGGTGGGACAAATCCACTGAAACGTGTTCTCTCTATTTATTCTGTGTTGGGGTAGTAAGCCCCAAATATCAGGCCATTGTTCGAAGACATCGCTCTTCCAGTGTGACCAAGAGTCAGTTTTATCATAAAGTTGTCGATTCTGTTTATTTGAGCCCCCTTGTAAAGGACCCAGGATAATATTTTCTGTACTCCAACTCTGGTGTTCTGTGCAATTCAAGACAGGTACGCAGACACTGTCTCTCAAACATCTGATTTTTTTCCTTCTGAGACGCTGTAACGTTGAACCACACGACAATAGACAATCGTCGGTCTTATGAGGGCCATGTAGAAAATCACATTCACTCTGCTATCAAGTTGTATGCTGTGAAACAGTCGATTTTCAGTCCTACAGATATATACCTACCGTTTTTTCGTGATTGCCAGCCCCTCTGTCCTATATCGCATAGGGTTTCTTCGAATTTCCCGCAGACTGATAACGTGATGTCATCAGAATAGCCAATACACCTAACGCATTGTATATGTATTAACAAGAATTTCTACTTAAAATAAAGTCTAAAATTAGGTCTCTACCATCAGTATTGAGAGAGAAATAGAATTAAACACAGATCAGGGTACACCAAAGCAAATCTTTTTTAAATTGTCAAAAAGTGATGTCAAAGTTGAGAACTGCATTTTAGTGTGAAACAGTGTTTTTCTTAGAATATGACCAAGAAAAACATCACCAAGTATGTAACACGAATTAAGGGCGGCCGTGGTGCAGTGGTAGAGTGTTCAGTAGGTAGGCCGGATGCGTGGGTTCGAATCCCGCTCTGGGCATCTACTTTTCTTTCAGCCTCTTAGTTTCGCCGCCCTTGAGGTTATATGTGAAATAACTAACACCTTATTTCCACTACTGCAACACAGAAAAAAGGGAAGGCTGCTACCCTGGTAGTACAATGGACCGGTAATTAAGTCTGAGTTCTCCAGGTTAGCATATAAGCCTATTCTTTTTTCTTTAAAAAAAAAAAAAAAATGTAACACGAATTACGGGATACCCTGTATAGTTTGTCATAGTTTTCAAGCACATTTATAAAAATTATAGTCAAAAAAAATTCCGAGTCAGTTCCACGTGTACTGAGTTGAATGCGCAATTTTTTTTTATTAGTTTCTTCCTTAAGCCAACGAAGTCTGTCGTATGGTTAAATGTTTTAGTGAATAATGTGTACTCGCAGCTGTCCTCTATTAGAGGGATAGAAGACACAGGGATAATCGATGAACGGAGATGCGGTGATCCTGTAGATAAAAAATATTTTGGTCATTAGTGAAGTCAATGAAGAGCTCCCAGGAAAAAATTTATGGCTGGGCTTGGTTAATCAAAGCATAAGCAGGTAAAAACGAATTGAGTGTATAAAATAGGAGTTACTTGTATTTTGCACCAGCAGTATTATTTGAACGTTCCTTGCCGCTTCAGCACGCAGAAAGCATTTATCTCAATCTCACAAGGTGCAGTTGTCATCGACTCATTTAAAAATCAAATAAAACCAACAACATGGCATGTCAGAGCAACTGTCAAACAACCATCAAAAAATATCTTTTCAAAGAAATTTTCGATATAAAGAAAGAATTTATCGATGTAAAGAAAGAACTTCTCGATATAAGGAAAGAATTTATGGATGTAAAGAAAGAACTTCTTGGCTTAAAGGAACTCTGCTTTGATATCATTAACACAAACAACGTTCAACAACAAAGAGAAAAAAGCGAGACCATGGAGGACAATGTTGAGGTTCTTAACAACATCAATGTAAGGAACAAAGTGACGGATTACAACTTAATGGAAAACCACTCAAAAGCAACAACAATTGCCGCAACAGTTGGAGAACCATCAGAGGAAAAAAATACAAACTCCAATTTTGACTGGAAGCCCACAAACAAGAATTTAGGGCATGAAGACAAACCGGAGAACGTTCTTTTCTTGCAGAAAAACCGTGAAAATCAGTTGGCGATGCAAAAAGAGATTCAAGATATTAAAACTGACCTGAAGAAACAAGAAGAAATATGCGCTAAATTGCAGGAGGATACTCAGCGTTTTCTACAGAGTGCAGGGACCCTAACCGACATTGAAACTGTTAAAGCTGATCTTAGGAAACTTGAGGTAACATGTGACGATAGAGAGGAAGATTCACAGACTTTTCGAAGGAGTGTAGCGACTCTGAATGCGATGGAAAATATCAAAGCTGATCTAGAGAAACTAAATAAAACGTGCGATGAAAGGCAGGAGGATACTCAGCACTTTCGACAGACTTCAGCGTCTCTGGAAGAAAAAATTGAAAGTATTGGAGCTGATCTAAAGAAACTTGAGGAGGCATGTGAGACCAGACAGAAATATACTGACACCCAAGTAAAAACGATTGATCAAAAAATAACTGATATATCGGCAAAAACACAAAGTGCGTCAAGTGATGGCAACGAAAAACCAAAAGCCTACACTGGCAAAATAAAACTTCGACAGTTATGTTCTAGTGAAGAGATTATATTGATTGAATCAGTTTTAAAAGTCTATCCAGAAAGGTTTTTCTTTTTTCATCCAAATTGCTTAAACCTTGACCAAATTTCAAAATTAGCTGTAATGAACTCTTGGTTACATAAAGTAAAAAACCTTGATATTAATAAAAACCTTGTTTTATCGTTACCAGATTATTTAAAACTTTTATTATACAATTTTGATAAAATAATGGCCTATTACGAAGAAAACTTTGGAAGCTTCGAAAAATATAACTCAAATAGTTGCTAAAATGCACCGGGAACAAATAGAAGACAGTTAAACTCCATTAACTTTTTCTTTACCCAACAGATCTACAGATGATTCTATTAAATGATAACTACAATTAAAATTGTACAATGTATTTTCTTTAACTTAGCTCAAAAATTTAAATTAAAATGAAAAATTAAATAAACAAACTCTTACTGGTAAAATAAATTTGTGTTGTTGATTTGGGGTTGTTGTCGTTTGTTCGATTGGTTTATTTATGCATCTTGTCTTTGAAAGTTTTCACTAACAGTTTAACTATGTTCAACTGAATTGGCCTAATCGCAGCAAAATTGAGTGAGTCATTATTTGAATATATATACAGGGTGTCCCGTACTTCGTGTATTATCCTTTGGGGTGTGATTCATGGCCATATTCTATGAAAAAAATTGTTTTACAATAAAGCTCATTTCTCAACTTTGACATCACTTTTTGACAATTTAAAAAAAGGCTAACTTTGGTGTACCCTGACCTGTGTTAAATTCGATATCTCTGTCAATACTGATGATAGAGACCTAATCTTAAACTTAATTTTCAGTAGAAATAATAGTCTTTAAAACTGTATTTAAGTTGAGCTCCTGTAGGCTTAAAGTTGCCAGATTTTCAAATGATGATGGCTCGTGAGACATCATGTAATAGGGTACTATGAGTTTAATGTGAGTAGTGAAAAATCGAGATAAGTTGCAAAAACAAAAAGCGGCATATGTAGATGGAATGCCATAAGATGAGAACATTAAATGCAAAAAGCAAATACGGAGTTTAACCACACAGCACGAACAAATTTAAATAAACAATTTCTATTTTTACTACAAAGCTGCATAGTTTCAAGTTATTTACTCATTAATCTTCATAACTCCTCCAGCTACATGTCTCCTATGTATGAAGCTTAAAAACAATCCTCTTTCGAGCTGTCAAACTCAATATCAACAAGCACTGTGTTTTCTAACATAATAAGTGTAATAACAACCCCTTGAAGTGAATTATAAAAAAATAAAACTATTTGCTAGACTTTAGATGTCATTTATTTGCAAAACAATATCACCAAGTTAAACAAAAACACGAATAACTTACAGCCGGCTATAAAATATTCAGAAATACTCACTAACAACAGCAAGATAACGTGCAGGTATGTATGCTAGTCTATTTGAATTTTTTCGTATTATCAAACCTCAACAACCACCTCACCCAACAGCCACACCATCAAAACAACTATCGCACCCACCAATTGATCGCGTCGCTATTCCCCTCCTCCAACACCACAGTAAACAAATAGATTTTTGTTTGTCTATTTTTAAATTTAAATTTTAAATCAAGTTGGCACATTCAACAAACAAAAACCGATAGTTCATCTCTAGAAAAAAATAAAAAAAAAACAAAAATATTCTCCTACTCAAGAAGTGATCGCCACCCTTATACAAACACACAAGGGTGTGCCAATGTAGGAATAGTTTCATATTGGGGTGATACAACGACAACAACAACTCGGTATCTCTCTCATAATTATTTGACTCAGATTAATTAAGCATGCGGCCAATTGGACACTTTTAGATCGAACGATCCGGTAGTCGTGAGAATTCAACTAAACTAATCAGTTCGTGTTGTAAAATTTGTTCGTAGAAAATGGAATTTCTTCCAGCTGCGTGCGCAGCTCGTTCCGCAGGACCGGGAAATGAATTAATGTCCTTATTGTTCCACACACTAATTAGTTCGTATTGCTCAATTTCGCAACCATCCATGTGGCCAATGGACCAGGGACATACATTGGCAACAAAAGGATTGGATACGTATGACTTTGTGGTTATTGGAGCTGGGTCAGCGGGTGCTGTCGTAGCTGGACGATTGTCGGAAAATCCAAACTGGAAAGTTTTACTTATGGACGCTGGTGGTGATCCTCCCATTGAGGAAGAGGTAGGTTGGCAAGAACCAATTGATTTTCTCAACAAGTGGGAGTTATAGTGGGTTCGAGTCTGCATGTTTATCGAGTTCGAGTGAGTTTTTTTTTCTGAAACTGAACTGCATATACTATAGTACAGTATTGAATAGATTGAGTGCCGTTTGTTGAAACTAAACTCATGCTCAACGTTAACCTAAGTGACACCTTGTTAGTTCAAAGAATCATGTGGAAGTGTATGTGGAAAAGAAATAGTGAAGCACATTCTCAAAAGAGTTGTTTAGTTACGGTTGCAAAGAAAAGTACTCAAACTATGATGGCGTTATTAAAATACTCATGCTTATTTTGACATTCTATTCGAATGAAAGTTTAGCCGAATTCGAAAGAAGTGCATTTTGAGACTCGAATGATTCGAATGTTAAACATGTAAAATTTCGAATCATTCGAGTCTCAAAATGCACTTCTTTCGAATTCGACTAAACTTTCATTCGAATAGAATGTCAAAATAATCATGACTGTCTTCGTTGATGTCAACTTTCCAAACGTCAAACGATTCAAAATCAATTCAAGACTTCGCGTAATTGCAAGAGGAATAGTGCGGAGTTTTTTCAATTTGTCTATTCACTAGAATTTATAGTAGACACACACACTATTTTTTGTTGTGTGATTCGCTGTGTGGATATTTTTACTCATTTCAAGTCAATTGAGCTGATAGAAATTCATTTTTATGAAAATAACACAGACCCAAGGTCAAGTCACTGATAAACAGACTGCGCTAGATCGAAGTGGTGTAAATAGAATAGAAACAAAATCAGAAAAGCTTGGCATTTTTGCCGTCTGCCTAGTTGACAAAACATATTTTTTTAACGTTTATAATGATTTGCAAATTTAATTCTCTTAAAATAATTGCAATAATTAGTTTATAAAAAAAAGGGAGTACATAACTTAATTGTAGTTCTAAAAACTTTCATTAATTATACGGTCCCTATAAGTAAGAGCCAAATTACAGTATTGGTAAAGTTTTTTTACTTAAATTTGTTTAGCAAGGATATAACTTCGATCTCAGTCAAAAAAAAAAATCCTAACACGTTCCTTCTCACTTCGCTTAAAATAGGACATTTTTCCATAAAATGTATAATATCCTCTCTTTCACGCAGGTTGCACATAGTACATAAAATTGGTAAATCCTCTCTGTGTGGAATAAAGTTCAAGCGTATCAGCTCTCCCCGTATCCTGACCATCATAGATATCTCATCTACGCTGTTTTCATCTCGGAAATAGTTCCTCCCTTTCTTCCAAATGGTAGTCTAGTTGTGAGTATATTGCTCTATGTAGCGATTCATGAGCGTTATTCTCAAACCGTTCTCTGCACTTCAGGTCTACTAGTGAAATAATATCATATAATAAAGTCTTCCAGCGAACATAGTCAAAACTGTTTAGACTTAGGTCCATATCGCAGTCCGCCGCCATATCTTTCCACTCAGAATACCAACTTGATTCCTCACGTATGACTTGAAGGGCCGCCGCCTTGGGTAGCCGATGATTTTTCAGCTTCATGATCTTTAGTACGTAATCGATTTGCATTTTCAGCGTACGTATAAACAATGGTGATAATCCTGTTTCAAGCATAATCATGTAGTTGGGCATATTTGGTGGTAGTCGAAAAATTCGCTTTATGTAGTATCGGAGTAGTTTCTCTACATTCTCATACTGTTTAACTCCCCATACTTGTGCTGCGTAGAGCAAAATTGATTCTGACACTGCCTCAAATACTCGGAATTTACTGCTGTGTGCTATATTTTTATTGTGAAAGCATCTGCTCCATGACGCACTAATTGCGCTTTTGGCCTTTGTCAACTTCTCCTTCAAATGTTTCTCCATATTTAAACTTTGCGTGAAACAGACTCCGAGATATTTAAATTCCTTGACAATTTCTATTGTCTGACCATTGAAGAACCATTTTTCATTTCGAGAGCTTCTGCCTCCGCCGTTCTTAAAAATCATAATTTTTGATTTATCCTGATTCACCACTAGATTCCAGAGCTTACAATATTGGTAAAGTTTGTTGATCATTAGCTGCAATGATTCTGGAGAGGATGCCAAGAGTACGACGTCATCTGCGAATAGCAGTGCCTTGATTGTTTGTCCTGCGTATTCTATGCCACACGGTAAAAAGCTTACTAGATCATCAATGAACAAAGCAAACAGATTTTGCATGACTCTACCAAACTTTAAGGACATACCAATGATAAATAACTTTTAAAATAGAGACTGTCTACCTACTGTATCAAATGCTGACTTTTTTCTGAGAAATGAATCCCCAATACTCTTCAAAACAAAGATATGGTCGATCGTTGAGTAGCCTGCCCTAAAACCAGCCTGGTACTCTGTCAATAACTTATTATTGCTGATCCATGTATTGAGGCGTGTCTGTAGTGTAAGAGTGAAGATTTTATAGCAAGCATTTAAGAAGGATATACCTCTATAGTTAGATAGTTCCAATAAACTTCCTTTTTTATGTATTGGAAAAATTGTGGATTCTTTGAATTCATGTGGTATTGTTCCTGTTTCCAATACATTATTGAATATAAGCGTAAGTCTATCTATCATCTCCATAGTGCTATATTTATAGAATTCGGCTGGTATCCCATCCGAGCCAGCTGCTTTTCCATCCTTTAGTTTACTCAATGCTTGTGTGACCTCTCGACGTGTTATAATCGCATCCAACACTTCATTATCAACACCAGGAGGTGCGAAATGAAAGTTGAGTCTTTCTTGCCACGGATTCAGAAGGTTCCTGAAATGCGTGGCTAGAAGATTAGGGCTAAGGCTGTGATGAATCTTTAAGTTTTTGCCATTTAACTTCCTAACCAGGTTCCAAAATTCTTTCGCATTCCGGCAGTGGGCTAATCGCTTTGATTCACCTTCAAAATATACTACTTTTTTTTGTGTACACAGAGCTTTGTATTCTCTGTTGGCTTGCAAATAACCGTCATTTGAACTACGATATGCTTTGAGCCAAGCAAACGATAAGTGCCTAGCTTTTTTACATTCCATATCAAACCATGGAGTGTTGTAATCTTTCTTATTCTGTTGGCCAGTAGAGATCGGGTAAGATGTTTTAATAATTTCTCCTAGCTGAGTTAAGTTGCTTATCTCTTATCTACTGAGCCGTCTTAATCGGATTCCACTTTAGTTTGGGCAATAGCATCATAGTATTGCTTTCATCTTGTTCCACCGCTGTCAATCCAAAAGTAACTATTATAGGCATATGGTCTGAATACGGTACATTTTCCACTTAAAAATCAACAATTATTCCATTTACCACCAACGAGACAATAATCAATCAACGAACTTCCTTGCTTGCTAATAAAAGTAAATTCACCTTCTATATCTGACGAAGTAGTTCCGTTTAAAGTTCTCAACCCATAAGAATTAATACAGTCTATTAACTTCACTCCTCTTGTATTAATAACATTATCTTTTGACTTTCTTTGAATTCCAGCTTCTAATTCTCGCGTTCAAGTCGCCTATTACCATTAAATTACTGTTCTTCTCTTGTGCCATAAAATCTTCCAATATTTCAAAATCTCTGTCCCAATTATTACAATTAATGTAGGCTGGGAGTAGCCGAAAAGTCTCATTATTAAATTTGAGATTTAGGAATGTTACTCGCTCCACTACACGAAATTCAATGCTGATATCTTTTAAATTCTTTTTATATCCAAAAAAAAAACATCCTCCACTGGCTCTTCCCCTTGACTGTGTTCTAATAGCTGGAATCCATTTGAATACAAAACTTGAAAATTTATTTTCAAAATTGGCTTGGCTGTTTTCTTGCAGGAAAGTTTCATATAGAAATACAAATTCAAATTGGTTTATAAATTTATAAAATTGGGAAATCCTTATGGATAGAAGTACCAGTGTTACGCAATTTGGATTTAGCTTGAAGCACCCTCACTACATCATCATGGACATCCATTTCTACAATTACACTCGCAGTTTTATTCCCAGAGCTTATTTGACGTGCTGCAGTTATTTTTGAGCTGTCATTTGTTTGTAGGAGCTCTAAACAAATTGCTTTTGCTTTCGCTATCGTATAATCAGGATTATTTACCGGTTGCAAATGAACAATCAGATTTTTTTCATTCGCCTTTTTTTCAAGAAACTCAACTTGTTTTTCAAGCAAAACACATCGCGTCCCCATCTGATTAAGCTGAGTGGTGTATAATCTTTGCGATAAAAGTATCTATTAGTTTCTAAGTTCACCTCATCTTCTTATCAAAATCACAACGTATTATGACCAATTGACAATGAAAGTCGCGATTGATATCACAGTCAGTGCACATATTTTATTTATTGCAAATTGATGGATGGGTTGTTTTTCGCCGCATGCCGGTGTAACACATTCGTCACTTACTGATTTTGGTTATCATAGAATAGCAAAATAAATAAATTACATAAAATGTTTATGTGGAAATTTATTACATCCCAACTCCCGAAGTATGTGATATGGCCAAGTGTCTAAGGTCATAGCATAATAATTCATCATAGCTTATTGTGAGTTATTGTTTAAGTCATTTGTGTAAAAATAGGTAAAAATGAAAAAAAACTGTATGCAAACAAACGCACTCTAAGTAAATGAGTGAAGTGGAAACTAAACAAAGTCCCTCTTGATTTGAATACAACGTCCTCAGTTTATTACGAAAATTCGTGAATATAGCTTCAGTTAGGCTTCATCGATGGCTTTATCTGCCCATTTTTCGTTCCTGCCTAAAAGCGTTCGTTTTCGAGGCTCTGAGTTTATCCCAAACCAAGGCGTTTTTGCAGTTGTAACAGCGGCAAAAAAGCTCTTGGCTACAGCTATAAATGGAACGCTCTTTTTACTTGCGATTTTAGCATAAGCCAAATTTTGAAAACGTGCAGAAAAAAAATTTTGAGATCAACCAAACATGCATTGCGATGATAGAGAATACGAAAAAAGTGCGTCATGGAGTTCTGTCTGTCCGTATACTTATGTGCAACCTGAACAACAGGATCGATTTTCTTAAATTTTTTTTTTTAGTTTTTTGCGCAGGCAGCTTACAGAAGGGTTTTTGGAATTACGTCTTTAGGTCTTGAAATAACGGTTCGTGCCATACAGCCAATTAGTTAGTTTAGTTTTATTCATCAATCAGATATAAATTATCTTATAGACTACGGTAACAAATGTAAGCATATATATATAGAAAAAAAAAAAATGGAATACATATGATTCATATATGAGCTAAGCCAGTATATAACATTGTAAAAGCAATAAATTAACAAATTAATTATCAGTTTAACAAACGGGTGATAATAGTTTCAATTAAAATTTAAGAAATAAGTTAGCAATTGGTTTTTGAGAGATTCTCTAGTTAAATGAAAGTTAACATCAATAATAACTGAGATTTGATTGGTTATCCTGACACAGCGAGTTATGACCTCATTGAAACCATAGTTAGTTCTGTGCTCCTCTTCACGAAAAAGAAAGCGTTCCCTGAGATGACGAGAAGGAGCATTTATATTGATTAACGTCAATAGAAGTGGACAATTAATACGATAAGACAAAATATCATTTATAAACATTACAGAAAATACTTTACGACGACTTTCAAGCGTTTGGATGCCAATTAGCAGACATCTTGTTTTATAACACGGCATTTCAATGTTTCCAAACAACAAATCTTGTGAAATTTCTTTGGATGCTTTCAAGTCTTCTGGAATGCGAGTTGTAGTAAGGATTCCAAACTACACTACAATATTCCAATACAGATCTGACGTAGGAAGTGTACAGAGATTTTATAGTAAAAGGATCAGTGAAATCAGTCGAATTACGTTTAATAAAACCCAATATTGAGTTAGCTTTGGCAACCACGTATTCAATGTGTTTAATAAAATTAAGTTTAGAGTCAAAGATTATGCCAAGATCCTTTTTTTCATAAACTTTTTCAAGAATAATATTTCTTATTTTATATTCGAAGGAGATATGTGAGAAATTTCGAATAAAAGAAAAACATTGACATTTCGATACATTCAAGGATAAGTCATTGTTTAAGCACCAATTTGACAATCTATCAAAATCTTGTTGTAAAAGAATACAATCTTCTGCAGATTTAATACATCTAAAGAATTTTAGATCGTCCGCAAACAATAAGCTATGTGAATTCAAAAGAACATCAGGTAAGTCATTAATAAAGACAATGAATAAAAGTGGTCCCAAATGGCTTCCTTGGGGAACTCCAGATGACACAAAGAAAGACTTAGATCTAAAATTGTCTATTTGTACAGATTGAATTCTTCCTGTTAAGTATGAAATGAGCCATTTAAGAATGCTGGAATGAAAACCTAATTTTTTTAATTTGCCTATCAATATAAAGTGATTAACTATTAACTCTGTCGAAAGCCTTCGCGAAGTCCGTGTATATCACATCTACTTGATAACCCTGCTCAAGCTTATTAAGAACAAAGTTGGAGAATAAAGCAAGGTTGGTTGTTGTGGACCTACCAGCTACAAATCCATGTTGAAATGGTGATAGTATAACCTCTTTGAGCTTAAATGCCAATCTATCATAAACAGTTTTTTCAAAAAGTTTAGGAATTTTAGATAATTTGCTAATAGGTCGATACACGGTTAAAAATTTTGGTGTTGATTTTAATATTTTTTGGGTTGCATATATGACAACACCAAAAATTTATTAGAATCTAATAAACTGCAAGTATGAAAAGAGAGCATTTAATAAAACAAATATTAAAATGTAATAATTAAGATATTCAAAAGTAAAGGTGCATGCTAATGAAAAAGTACGCTTTACTTTTTAATATCTTAACATTATTACATTTTAATATTTGTTTTACTAATTGCTCTCTTATATTTGCTCTCTCTTTTAATAACTGCACTCTCCAATTGCCATATGGCAATGAATTTCCTAACCAACTGCGAATTCCTCGCCGAAGGAGATACTCGTTGAAAAACATTTTAGCCTCTGTTGGGATTCGAACCGCGAACCTCTGGATTGACAAGCGGACATGCTAACCATCACACCACGCAGGTACCACCAAACTTGTGAATCCAATGTAATACTGGATATCAGTACATTGACATAGCAAATGGAATAAAATAACCTCTGATTATTAAATTGTAATATTGAAGAAGTTGAAAGCTAAGAATTATGGTATTAAATTTAAATATCAAATTTGCCTACAATCTTAAAAAAGGTCTGAATAATTAGATTTCAATACTAAAGTATTGTTTTTTAATCGTGTTGATTACATTTTAATCGGTTTTGTATTACAAATTGTAAGCCTAATACAGAAATATTAAAATGTAATACACAATAATTAAGAAAGAAAGTTAATATTTGGGAAATATTAAAAACTAATTTTCACTGTATTGCATACAGCTGTAATACAAGGGCTGTATTAAAAAGTATATCAAAATTTTTAACCGTGTAGTTACAAATGCTCTGTTTGGAGCCAGATTTATGAACAGGAATAATGAATGACTTTTTCCATTCAGAAAGAAATTCACCCCTAGAAAGGGAGTTATATATATATATATAAGAGCAAGATGCTCGGAAAGAACTGCAGCACATTTTTTGAGAATAATTGACGGAATTCCATCAGGCCCTGGGTTATTGTCGCAGTTAAGTTTATTAAGTGCATTTTCAACTTCGGAAACACTTATATATAACTGCCCAATATTGATCTGAGCATCTGTACTTTGAAAGAACTGTTTGTTGTGTGGAATAATTAGATCTAAAAAATTCAGCAAAAGCATCATAGATAGATGTTAGATCAGTTAAATTAGTATCCAAGTAAGTCATACTGCTTGGAAAACATCATATATCATACCTATTCACAAATCGGGTTCCAAGAAAGAGGTTTGCAATTATCGCCCAATAAGCAAACTATCGACCATCCCAAAAATTTTCGAAAAACTTGTTTATGACAAACTCACTTTTATTTTGAAAGGAAATATCTCACCATTTCAACATGGATTTATAGCAGGTCGATCAACTACAACGAACCTAACTATTTTTTGTAATGAAATAATTAAAAATCTTGAAAATGGCTTTCAAACTGACGTCATATGCACTGACTTCGCCAAGGCGTTCGATAGAGTTAACCACCAAGTTCTAATAAAAAAACTTGAATGTTTTGGCTTCCACTCAAATATTCTACAATGGTTTGAGTCTTATGTGAGTAGGAGAAAACAGTTTGTGCGTATTAACGATGTTTTTTCTGAGGTTATTCACGTAATGTCTGGTGTACCCCAAGGAAGTCACTTGGGGCCCCTTCTTTTCTTACTTCTGGTCAATGATATCCCTGATTTTCTAAGAAATTCATCCTGTCTGATGTTTGCCGACGACATAAAAATATTTCGTTGTATAAAATCTACTAACGATTGTGTTTTACTCCATAGCGACCTCCAATGCTTATCTGAATGGTGCTCTACTAACCAACTCTTCTTAAACGTATCTAAGTGTCAATCATTAACTTTTACTAGTTAGTACTGACCTCATAGTAATAAATGTTAAGAAAGATCTTGGGGTCTTTTATGATCAACAGCTAAGTTTCAAGCCTCACATTGACTTTGTAGTTAACAAAGCTAACTCGATGTTAGGATTTATTTTTCGTAATTCGAAAGAGTTTAAGGATCCCTATACTCTAAGGTCTCTTTTCTATGCCTATGTTAGGTCTTCGTTGGAGTACTGTTGCGTAATTTGGGATCCTTTTTATCAAGTTCAATCAAATAAAATTGAGAACATTCAGAAGAAATTCTCTAGAGTTGCTATTGGTCGTTTGAACTGGAATATCCCTATTCCTAGTTATAATACAAGGTGTCAATTTCTTCGTCTTCAACCCTTAGTCGCACGTCGTAAATATTTTTCCGTGATGTTCTTACGCGATATTGTTTTGTCACTTGCCATATTAATTGTCCTTTACTATTGTCTCTGGTAGAAATATATGCTCCGTCAAGACAGTTACGGCCTCGATTTCTTTTTAATGAGCCTCATCATCGCGTTAATTATGGTTTGAATGAACCCCTAACCCGATGCATTCGAGAAGCAAATAAAATATGTATTCATGTTGATTTTTTTTTTCCATCAGAGTAGTGATTCCTTTAAAAATTGCTTATTATTATTATTAAATACGTAACCTGGTGGCTTAATGCTTGAATTTTATAGCTTAATTCGTTAAAATATTAATAATTTTGGTTATTTTTTTTCTTATTTATTATTATTTTTACTATTCTTTCTCTTCTTTTTCTGTCTTAAATAATTAGGAATCATTAGTCTGTAAGATTATATATATTTAATGTGTATATATCTGCTTGATGAAATAAATAATAATAATAATACCACTGGATTTTTTTTTGTCTTTGATGAAGGCCCAAAAGGATCTGCTGTTTGTCTTTAAGTTGGATTCAACAGAGATTATGTAGTTTTTGTAGAGAAACTTGTTAAGAAAATTGAATTCCCTTTCTAGTCTTATACAGGGTGATTCGCATAAGGTGTGACAAAAAGATAGGGTGTGTAGGTTGGACCTAGACAAGCAAAAAATCGTATGGGAGGGGGGGGTCCATTTTCCCCCGTTTAGGCGGGAGGGGCAATTTAAGAAAAAAATCACTAAAAATGGGAAAAAAATTATTTTAAAAGAACAGTAATACCTATAGAGTCGTGCTATAGCATTTTGAAAAGCCAAAAACCTATACATTTATTAAAATTTTAAAATAAGTTGTTCAAATGAATAGTTTTTGAAATATTAATTTTCAAAGTCAAAATTTTGAAAAAAAAAAACATAATTTTTTTTTTTCAAACCATTTTTTTTCAAAATTTTACATAATTAAGTAGTATTTTTCTGGCTTATTTTCAATGCTCTTATTTATTTTTGATCAAACACAAAAAACCGGATGTCAAAATAACCTGTAGTTTTTGAGAAAACCAAAAATTACAAAAACGACTTTTTTAAATTTTGTGTTTTTTTAAAGTTTTTTTTTCGTTATTGGATTTTTAAGTGAATTCTCAATAAAAAAAGTAAAGAGAAAATTCATCCTTTATTTCGTAAGTTCACTTAAGAATCCAATAACGAAAAAAAAACTTTAAAAAAACACAAAATTTAAAAAAGTCGTTTTTGTAATTTTTGGTTTTCTCAAAAACTACAGGTTATTTTGACATCCGGTTTTTTGTGTTTGATCAAAAATAAATAAGAGCATTGAAAATAAGCCAGAAAAATACTACTTAATTATGTAAAATTTTGAAAAAAAATGGTTTGAAAAAAAAAATTATGTTTTTTTTTTTCAAAATTTTGACTTTGAAAATTAATATTTCAAAAACTATTCATTTGAACAACTTATTTTAAAATTTTAATAAATGTATAGGTTTTTGGCTTTTCAAAATGCTATAGCACAACTCTGTAAGTATTACCGTTCTTTTAAAATAATTTTTTTCCCATTTCTAGTGATTTTTTTCTTAAATTGCCCCTCCCGCCTAAACGGGGGAAAATGGACCCCCCCCCTCCCATACGATTTTTTGCTTGTCTAGGTCCAACCTACACACCCTATCTTTTTGTCACACCTTATGCGAATCACCCTGTATAATTTTGTTTTAATTCCAAATTGTTTGAGCATTTATAAAGCTTTTTATAAGCTTTGATTTTTTTATTGCTTAGATTAGAAAGTCTTTTATTAAACCAAGGAGGTTTTGAATTTTTGTTTATAAATGATTTAGGCACATATTTATTAATTGCCTCCTTCAAAGTATCCATAAAAAATTTATAAAACTTTTTAAAATCACTGTGGCTTGAGTTTAAACGCCAGGGAATACTCGACAGATAACCCGCTATGCCTTCATAGTCAATTTTGTTGAAATCATAAATTTAAAGTTAATCTCACACTTTGAATTGAAATATTTATAATAGTCAAAACCAATACACTGCTTTATGATGAATTTTATTGCCATCGATGGGGCATAAAGATCTTTGAACTAATATTTTCAACTCTTTATCAGCAAAAACTAGATCAAGTATATGATTTAAATCATTTTTGAATGAATATGATATGATCATTTTTATTTTTCTCGAAAACGGTTTCAAAGATTTCAATAAAATTTTATGTGAAGGATAAGGTTTATAAATTTTTTAAAAACACTACAAAACTATATATTTGATGTTTTGTCAAAACAACTTCGGCCAAAATCTCAAACCTCGCATATTGGATTTCTAAAAAACTCGTTTTCAGCAAAAGTGAAAAATAAAAAACCGAATTTTTAAAAAACTGGTCAAACGATTTTGATTAAATTTTTAGCGTTTACATGTATTAGCAACTGCAAAAGAATGGCGTACACAGATTTTCGCTTGAAACTTTTGGAATATTTAATTTAAATTTTTTCAATATTTTGCGGGATTTAATTCAATTTTCATAATTACTGTGTAGTTGGCAAACCTGTACCACCAAATATATTTTGAAGAGCTAATACTAAAATCTTGTACTCAGCGTTAAGATTTTGCTATCGTATTTAGAACACAATCGCAAGTTGGTGTGACCCAGTCGTGCCCATTTTTTACAAACAGTGCTCTAGCGAAATAGTCAGCTGCATTCCTCCCCTGAAAAAATTTAGTCACAAAACTCGGCTCGATAGGAACGCTCATCCTAACTTCGGAGATACAGTTTAGTATGGAAATTGATATTTGATCCGAACTTCGGAGGTACAGTTAAGCATGGAGATTGATATTTAAGCCGCACAATCCAATTGTGGAATGCTCTACCCAACTTTGTTTTCCCAATACGATCTACATTGTTAATCTAAAATCAATATACATCGGTGTTGCCTACTAAATCCTCTTTTATTCCCCAAACGCTCGCACCGTGGTTCATAACATTATATGGGAAGTCATATGCGCCTTAATATAAGCGGTAATTATGAAAAACGGCATTGGTATTCGAAATTTTTAAAGTGGACACTGCAGGTTACGCACTGTCCACTGGACAGTGCGTAACCTGCTGACATTTGGTGCGAGTTGAGAAATTCTTCCACTAACTTGACACTTGACTTATAAAGGGTCTGCCATTAAAGTTTTTTTTTCTTCAACTAGTGCTTATTTCGTTAATGGTAACACTTAGCTCATCTCTGATTTGACAGATAATTAGTTCTATCCTTCCGCTGAACGAATATGGTTGAGTATACGCTTGAACAACGCTGGGAAATATTGCGGCATTACTTTGAAAATCATGGTAATGTTGCAGAATCTGTGCGAAAATTGCGTACGGATTTTTGAAGAACAGAAGCACCGCCAGCTCCGTATGTTCGTTATCTTGTGAAAAAAGTGATAGAAATTAGCATCGTCATCGATAAATCAAAGCGTGAAAAGCCAAAAACAGTGCGTACGCCCGAGATATTCCTGTTGTGGCAGAAAGTGTGTGTGAAGCGCCATCAACATCAATTCACCGTCGTTCTCAACAATTGAATATTTCGGAGACATCATTGAGACGAAGTTTGCATAAAGACCTTGGTATGACGCCATAAAAAGTGGGCCTGCGATCGGCTTAGAGAAGATGCCGATCTTGGCGGTTATTTAAACAAGCAAAATTGTCGCATTTGGGGCACAGAATACCCGCACGCATACATTGAAAAGCCGATACACCCAAAACGAGTCACTGTTTAGTTCGGATTTTGGTCCAGAGGCATAATTGAGCCATTTTTCTTCGAAAATGAACAGAGAGTGGCCGTTACAGTCAATGGCGATCGTTATCAGGCCATTTTGAACGAATTTTTGTTCACAAAAATTGAAGAGGCCGATATTGGCAACATTTGGTTTCAACAGGACGGCGCGGCGCTACGTGCCACACATACTAAGCTACACTCGATATTTTGCACCCTGTTTTTGAAGATCGCATTATCAGCCACAGAGCTGATTCTTCCATCCCTTGATATCTACATCAAGATGTATACTCTCAAAAACATCTCTCGTTTTCTTGAGGAACTCGCAAGCAGCATTTCTTTAAACTCACGTCTAATGGATTTGCGGTCTGACACAATGATATTAGGGCTCAAACTGCGTCAAAGATAAGCAGTCAACTTTCCTTCGGTTCAGGGCTGATCCACTCTCTAATCTGAGCCAGAAAGGATTGTTATCGAATCGTCACAGATGGTTCCAATACCGATGATGGATCTGGCGCTGGTGCCTTTGTGGAGAACGATAACATACGTCTGCACGCCTTTTTAGGCTCATTCGCATCGTATGCTATCCAAATGGCTATAAGCTACGTAACGAACAATGGCCGGGGAAAAGTGTCTGTGTTTTCACTGACAGCCAAGCTGTGCTTAAGCCCCTTTTCAATCCTCTAACTACTTCGAAAGTGACCCAGGAATGTAAGAGCAGGGTTCCAGCCCATCACGGTATAACTGGAAATGAGATCGCCGATGGACTAGTGAGGCAAACATCTCAGACAGCTTTTTCAGGACCTGTACCGTCGATAGGTCTGCCAGCGTCTTCAGTGAGGGTTTCAATCAACGATTGAAGAAGCAAGAGTCAAGTCACTTAATGCAGACAGACCAAACTTATGCTCCCCAACGTTAATAAGAAGACTGCAGCATTTTTGCTATCTCGTAGCAGAAAAGAATGTTGAAATCTTATAGGCGTTGCAAGATGTAACCGGGCACTTCTCCTTCGCCAAACCCTCAAAAGCGTTAGGCTTAAGTAATACCATACTCTGTAAATGTTGAGAAGATGAGGACACCACAGAGGACTTCCTCTGTGAATGTCCTGATTTTTCTCGCGGCGCAGACATTGTGAGAGCTTAGAACATCTGGAAAGCTATAACAAAAAGAAGGTTGCTATCTAATGGTACAATGGACCGGTATTCAGGTCTGAGTGTCACAGCTCCAATAGAAAATCACAGCTTCAGCGGAAATCATGGACGACATGCCACAATATTCGCATTGTTCATTCTGATCTTTGTTTGGTTGTTGTGTGTAGAAATGCGAAGACTTCTAAATTAGTAAAGCTCTTTTAAAAGGTTTATAGATATTTTGGCAAAGGAGAACAGTGTAAAATCATCTTATGACCATTCTGAGCTCTCCACGGACTATACTCTAAGTAAAGTTCTTTCATTTGCGCTCACAAAAATGGTTGTTTAGTTGCCACACTTCAATGCTTTCAAAATCTGCAGTTTTTTCAAAACTTAGGAACCCAACTAAAGCACATCATTCTCATACACAAAACAAAAGTATAGCAAGCAGTTTAGTAACGATTCCTTTTTTTCTATTTGCAGTATGTTGGATGGCACATATCGACGCAACATTCCAACTGGGACTGGCAGTATCAAACCGAGCCGAATGGCAAATCATGCATGGCCATGAAAGGCGAACGTTGCCACTGGCCAAGAGGAAAAATGCTTGGTGGCACAAATGGCATGAACGCAATGATCTATGCGCGTGGTACACGTAAGGATTTCGACGATTGGGAAGCTTGGGGAAATCCCACCTGGGGATACGATGATGTCTTGAAATATTTCCGAAAGGCTGAGAATTTAAAATCCACACGGACAGGTTTCAAAGAAGGAGATCACGGTAAGGACGGACCGATTGGATTGAATAATTTTGTCAGCGACAATGAATTCCGTCACACGATGCGAGCAGGTATTGAAGAATTGGGCTATCCGACAGTGACTGATTTTACAGAAGGATCTTTTGTCGGATACATGGATGTGCTGGGCAACCAAGAGAACGGACGTCGTATAACCACCGTTCACTCGCACATCCTTCCACACAAGGACCGAAGTAATTTGCACGTAATAAGAAATGCTCATGTGAAAAAGTTGAACTTTGATAAAGAAAAGCGAGTAACTGGGGTGACTTTCGTCCATGAGGGTACCCGAGAGTACACTGTTAAAGTTAGCAAGGAAGTTGTAGTGTCTGCTGGTGCAATAGGATCTCCACAAATTCTAATGCTTTCCGGTGTCGGTCCCAAGGACCACTTGAAATCTCTTGGAATTCCAGTAATTGCTGATTTGCCAGTTGGCCACAACCTAAAGGATCACTCTAGTCTGCCGTTGATATTTAAGATCGACAAATCAACAGCCAGTCCACAAGACAAAGAAGAACTAGTCGATGCAATGTACAATTTGCTTATGGGCCGTCAGAGCAAGCTCTTGCACCACGAAGCAACTTCCTTCACAGGATTCATCAATACCACTCGTATCGATGCAATCAACCCTGACATTCAAACAACACATTTCTTCAGTCGTATGAACAGTCCTGAGTTACAGCACTACGTTAAGGCTACAGGCTATAATGAGGGTGTGGCGAAGTCAGTGCTTGCGGCTAATGTCAAGACAAACACATTGATCATCTACCAACTTCATCTCAAGCCCAAATCGAGGGGAACTTTAACTTTGTCCAGTGCCAACTACCTCGATAAACCAAAGCTACAACCCAACTACAACGAAGAGGAGGAAGATCTGCAAACCTTCATTCGAAGTTTGAACATTTACTCAAAATTAGTTGACACCAAAGCCTTCAAACAGCGTGAAGCTGAACTCCACAAACTAGACTTGCCACGTTGCAATGACTTGCCATACAAATCAGACGAATACTGGAAATGTTACACTTCCTATATGACCAAGACTGTCTATCATCCTGTGGGTACGGTTAAGATGGGACCAGACACTGATAAGACAGCCGTCGTTGACTGGAGATTGAGAGTGCGCGGAGTTAAGGGTGTCCGTGTTGCTGATGCAAGCATTATGCCTGATATTGTTGGATCAAATACTAACGCAGCAACTATGATGATCGGAGAGAAAGCCTCTGATCTGATCAAAGAAGATTGGGCAGCCAAGGGCAAGGAAGAGTTGTAGTGTTAAAGTTTAAAATTAAGCTGTTGTTTTTTTTTATATTAAAATTGGATTAAATTTGTTTTGTTTTTATCAAAGGGTGTGTTTGTGTGTCATGTGTGAATATTTTGGACTCAAACTGCAGCGAACTTCCAACTTACAACAAGGCTGTATGTATGCCCAGTAGGTAAAGCAATGATCTTCTCTGACCATTTTGGGATTGTTTCAAGGTCTTTGTTGACACAAAAGACTCTATGCTCTATGAGCCCAAGAGGGCAGCTAAAGTACAATTGAACATCGTCAGCATATAAATGAGTCGAACAATGGTCAAATAGAGAAGGAAGCTCGTTAACGTAAATAGAAAACAGTAAAGGACCAAGTATAGAACCTTGAGGAACACCTTTCACATTTGGAAGAAAATTGCACAAGCTATCACCAACTTGCACTGCTTGTTTTCTATCAGTCAAATATAAATAAATCAGTTTTGCCGCACTTGGAGAAAAATTGAAGTTATGCATAAGCTTATTACATAAGATATCATGGTTAACAGAGTCGAAAGCAGATCAGAACCAAGAACGTTATCTCATCTTTATCTAATGCATGTCTAATGTCATCAGTAACGTTAAAAAGCGCTGTAATACAGCTGTGTTTTTCCGAAAACCAGATTGCTTCGGCGGCGGCGTTAGCATCGAGTTAGTTGTAAGATGATTATTGATTTGTTTTTGAAGGATTCGTTCAAAGACCTTCGAGAGAAATGGTAACACAGAGATAGGACGAAATTCCACACCTTTGGCGACAGCATTTGGCCTTAATTGGAAAAAAACCTTCAACAACGTCAGCACAATCTGCTGCACGAAAACGAAAACCAATACGGTCCAATTGATCTGAAAATGAAAACAGATTCGAAGACGGAGCAAGAGCTGATGGCTGAGAAACAAAATTTTTGTTGAGGTTGTTGAAATCAACGTCGGTTGTTATCCCATTTCTTGACTTGCCAATATACCAACTCTACGTAAGTTTTTTCACAATTGTGGTCCACTAAAGGAAGTACTGAGGTGAGGAGATAAAAGTTTCGATTTTTCCTTACGTATTTCTGCTACTACTCTATTGCACAGTGAACAAAGAGTACGTCGCAACTCTAGCAACCGGTAACGCTTCCAGATGTTGTAAGTACAGACTCGTTCTAGTATTAAGAGCCTTATATTGCGAGTAAACCAAGGTTTGAAGTTTTGCCTTAGGGTAATGGTCTTAATTGGGACATGAGTATCGAAAAGGCTATTTATATTCTGAGTCAAGAACTCTAGCAGCTCATTTGAGGACTGCAAGTAAAAGATTTGGTCCCAATTAATCCTACATGCATGCTCTTCTAAACGTAAATGGTTAATGCTATGAAAATGATGGTATGATATTCGCTGAGAAGGAGTGTAATCAAAGCTAAAAGTATAAGTTAAGAAGATTAAGTCATGCTTAGAAAAAGCAGGAGTAGAAAGTTGATCATATAGAGCTACGTTCTCTATGTCACTAACGAGAAACAAATCTAAAAGTTAAGCATGCCCACCAGAATAATGAGTAGGTGTCACTGTCACTTAGATTAAATGTCAACATAATATGTGTTAGAACATTGGGGTGCAAGATATTGCAATTGAGGTCTCCACATAAGATGGTGTTAGGAGAATTGAGTGAAAGTTCCTCTAAAAGAGTGAACAGTGGTGAAAAGTCTATGTTTCCGTTTGGCCTGTGAATTCCTCCTAAAAGCATATTACCATCATTGCCTACCAGCTCAACGAAGAAATAATCGACGCTACTGTCCGCCTCAGATGATATCTTAAGATGGAATTTTAAAGCTAGCTCTTACATAGAATAGTAAGAATAAAAAGTAGAGGACTTCAATGGCTTTCCTGGGGGACGCCGCTCGTGGTAGCTAAAAAAGGGCTTGATAGAGAAGAGCTTTCAAAAACATACCATGTGGCTTCATGGGCTTCTTAATAATTTTGAGGATTTTAAGCCAATTCCTTACAAACTTGCCTCTCCCGCCTAAATGCGGGAACATAGACCCGTCTCCAATACGATTTTTTTCTTGTCTCAAACCCACCTATCTGCTTTTAACTTTTGTCGCATCTTATGCAAATCATTTTGTATTTGGAAACTCCTGGAATCAGATTAGTTTAGAAAAGGGAATACATTCCAAAAGGCAGGTCATGATATTGTTGGAAGATTCCTTGAGTCTTTGAGCACAGGTCTGTTATACATTCAGATAGCAAAAGGCTTTTGAGTTCAACAGCTTTATTAACTTCTTTGATTGTCATGTCGGGTATTTCCGTTTAAGTTAGGTTCAGCTTCTCGAAAGTGCTCTCGAAGAAACTGTTCGTTCAAATGAAAACTAACTCAGTGCGGTTGCCACCTATACCGAATTTGGTAATCATCCATAAGAATCCGCTTTCAAGCATTTCTCTTTTCTTTGAGCGGCTTTTTTGAAGATTGTTGCTCCCGCATACCAGTGGTTTTGTTGTATTTCTTGAATAGTTTGGTTTGCAACAGCAGCCGGGGTAGAAACCTCTTCCAGCTCCCGATATATTCCCTCCGTTCGCTTTGATTAGACTTGGACGCACTTATTTTCACTTCTATCTTGTAGCTTCTGTATTCCCTTTCGAGGCGAACCATTTCATCGTTATCACTTGAAGCCTTGAAGGACACTTTGGCAATGCTTTGAAAGCCACTTTTTATCACTTATCACTGCTTTAGTTTCATCCTTCCACCAACATGTTACTTTGGTTTGTTGGTAGTGTCCCTTTAAAATGCTTAGCTTTCAGGGATTCAAAATAATAAACATGCGATCCCAGATGTTTCATCTTATGTATTATTATTGGTTTGTTCGTTGAACTTTACCCAGTGTTGACCCAGGTTTTTTGACAACCCTATGAGTTGTCAAAAAAACCTGGATTTTCCAGTCCCTGGAGTTCCTGTCATTTGAATAAAAACACATGCCATTTGATTGCCCTCAAAACGCCACAGCAAAAACCTAAAACGAGTTGAGGGACAATCTAAGTCAACCCTAGGTCAACCCTAAAGCTCCAAAAACACTCAGTTTGACATTCAGGGGCTTATAAACTAATTTGGATTTGAGAGAATTTGCAAGGAAAAGGAAAGGAGAAGAGCTAACGTATTGTGTCAAGAGCTAAGGAAAGTCTTTTGACAATACAACATGGAACACCAAGGAACATAATTAAACTCAATTTTAGTAGAGTAGAGTGTTCTTCCCGTTCTTCCCCCTTCTATTTTTTTTTTTTTTTTGATAACATTCCCAAATAGATAAAAACTCTTCGCATTTGCGAGACTTTACAACAAAACGACAGATACATGTACTGAAAGCATTGTACACAGTCGACGCCCAAGCTAAAACAAGGCCCTTGTGCTTTTTACAAAAAAAAAAAACAAGGTAAAAGAAAATACTAACATTAACATTAACATCTTCATTTATTGCACTCTTTGGTCTTCGGCCTTGACGCATTCTCAATGAAATATTTACCCTTTTCAATTTTAATTTCAAAGAGTGCAGTGGATATGGATAGTCATAGTGTAAAGAGAGGATAAAGCTTGCATAGCTTCCATAAAAAAAAGCGTTTTTGTAATGTAGCCAAGGCAAGAGCTTATTTTCCGAATACACAAACCATAACTGATTCAAGTTCTATTTATATCGCCATTCAAAATTCATATCTCTCAAACTGTATTGTAAAAGAAACAGTACTTTGAATGGCAAATTATTTGTAATAGGCGTTATTTTTTCAGTCAGAACCTACTTACTTAGAACAGCATTGTACTTAAGCGTTCAATATTCAGGAAGGCTCTGATTGGTGTCAACTTGACGGCGCGGCGGCGGCGGCGCAGCGTGCCCAGACGTTGCAACTGGGCAACAATTGAGCACAATTGACGTGCTCAATTGCGCTTACTATACCTCCAAGCGCTAGTCACTGGGAACTTGGATGTTTAACCCGGAGAAGACCTGCTAAACCAGTAAGTGCGAGTGTTGACAAAGGGCAGAAGAAGAAATAGATCAACACTATGCTCTCCGAATGACTGCTGTCCGAACCTCAGTGGTCTACCAGAGCTTTTGGGGATTGTCTCATCGGATGAATTCGACTAAAAGAATCGACATTGGACTTCAGCAATCAAAAAAGCAGAAAACCCTGAATGAGCTATTCCGACGTATTTGGTTTAAAGGGCTTTAGGGTATACAACTAGAGATGTGGCGGATGACCTAATGGCGAGCCAACGACACCTCTCATACCCATGCAACAGGGAACTGCCTCCAGATAATCTTGATCTTAAGGGATAACAAAAGGACCAGGTTGGGGGTTGTGCGTGGGGTTAACTACCCAACGTCGGAAAAAATATAAGGTTTCGAAACAACCAAGCAAACGAAAAAAGGACACAGACCTCTGGATATGCACGTAGAACGTAGGCTCGTTTAACGGATTACGTGCAGCTGTAGAATTAACGGACGCCCTGGAATACTACAATCCAAACACAACTGCCATCCAAGAAATGCGATGGCGGTTGCTACAGACACAAGAAACAGCCCTTATTTGGGTATGGATTTGTAGTTAGAGGAAGACTAGACTAGACTAGCTAGGTTACTAGCCAAAATTCAGTTAATGAGCGTGTAATGACCATCCGCATCAGGGCTATATTCGCCAAAATTAGCCTTATATGTGCCTAGAAGAAAAAAAAAACGATACTCCAAAGATTGTTTCTACGAGCTCCTCGAAATATCATATGAGCAGTGCCTTAGAAATGACGTGAAAATCGTTCTTGCCGATTTTAACGCAAAACTAGGGAAGGAGGACATCTTTAGACATACAATCGGTAAGCATTATTGAGTACCTTTATATATAAGCACATCTATGAATACAAAGTACATACAAGTATTCATGTCACCCACAAACATTATGAGTACGGTAAATAAGATCATGTATACAATAGAATGTAGGCTATCTTAAGTTAACCTTTCAGTAATAAAGTGTCAGTCTCATGAGTCAAGTGTTTACTAAGATTCCACAAGCATATAGTCTCCATAACAAAACCTCCGAAAACGGACTCAGGCAAATGTATTTTGCTCTCTCTTTCTCAGTAGTATGCGCTTTCCGCATCTCAAACTTCATTAAGTTACATGGCAGATCAATCAACCGTCAACCAAATTGACCATGTTGCGAACGGCGCAGACCCTCTTCCAGTGGCATAAATGTCCAAGCCAGGTGCAGATTGCCTTGATGCTGAACTTTTCAAGGCAGCTGGAGACTCATTGGAAAGGAGCATGCACCAGCTGATCTGGATGATATGGTCGGAAGAAAGTATGCCCGATGAATGCAACCTCAGTACCGTATGCCCAATCTTCAAAAAGGGAGACCTTCACAATTGTTCCAATTAAAGAGGAATAAGCCTCCTTAACGTCGCTTATATAAGATCTTCTCTGGTGTAATATGTGATCGTCTGAAACCCCACGTCAACAACTTGATAGGTCCTTTGCAATGTGGTCCTAGATCTTGGAAAAAACCCGAGAGTACATATAATATCGATTTCGATATACACCGTCTTTTTTTATTGATTTCAAGACCGCGTATGGCCGTTTTTACAGAGACGAGCTGTACAGGGCCATGTCTAGTTTCGGCATCTCTGCAAAACTCGTACGACTATGCAGGATGACTTTGGAGAATTCACGCTGCTCCGTCAAGGTAAAGAACTCACCGAGACATTTGATATCGAAAAAGGCTTTAGGATAGGCGACAAACTGTCTTACGATGTCTTCAACATCATACTTGAAAAGATTGCACAAAACTCAAACGTCAACACCAGAGGAACAATCTTTCGAAAGTCTGTGCAGCGAAATGCTCTGTTGTAGAACAACAACAAGGGAATTTTTACTGAACTATCTACTGGTTATAAAATTTTTAGTTTTACTTTAGGCGGTTTTGCTAAATTTTCGCGGAAAGAAGTGCGCATGAACAAAAAAAAACCTATTAAGATGAAAGAAAAGGTTGCAAACGTAAAAGGTTGCGTTTTTGCTGTTGCGATAGCCGCAGAAACGCTATGTTGGCAGCATTTCGACCGTCGCATCATGAATGCTTCAAATGTATGAAAGCGCTGCTTTATTTTCTGTCGCGCCAGTGTGGGTCTAAATTAAAACGATACGACTGTTGAAATAAAATATGTAAACCTTATAAACGATCCCGAAAATTCACCATTGCAACATAAGACATTTTTTATTTCATTAAAACCGTTTGTTTTCAGTGTACGTACCGCTATGTCTACTTACTACTGACTTTCACCCTTGACGTTCATTAAAAGCAAACAAACAAACAATAAAAGCCTATTTTGGTTACCACAGACAACTTAGCACTCGATGCGTATCTATTGGTATCTGCTGGTTTTGTTTTGCTTTTTTTGTTAACGACCGGATAATTTCAATATGTGGGCTCATTGCTCATATCGGTACGTCTAATTACCACGTCCACTTGCCTTTAACACTTCTCGATTGAAGTGTTTTTTTTTATTTCAATTTTTGTTTACTATGCTGCAGACGTTGCCAAATTACTTCTTCGCGTAACTCACCTGAAAGAGAAGAAAGAAAAAACGAAAGTTAAAATCATATTATGCTAAAGTTAATATTTATAAAATAAGAGATCAAGAAGGGGTTTAACTCAGATTATTTGACGTAATAAGAGGAACAGAAAAAACCAATGATAAGAAGATGGCTTGAAAAGGTTTTGTTTTCGAGTTATCACATAACAACACGGTCTGATCCCGGTGGCATTTTAGAGAAAACGTTTTAAATAATTGAGAAATGACGCCTAAATAACTAACGCCCAAGACCAAAGAAAAAAAAAGTTTAAAGTAATGAAAACCAAAGATTGAGCAATGACTTAAGACGCTTCTTCTTCAATTTTTTTTCAAATGTTCTATGACGTGCTTTTTGCTTTACAGCTGAGGTTTTGCTCATCTGATTAGCCAGGGTCTTTCTGAAGAAAAACACGAATCTTCAGGGGGAAGTTCCTTACCTTAAATGTACAAACTTTTTATTCAAACACAAACAAAAACTCTTAAAATGTATATCAGTAAACTTAAAACTAACTACGGCTACCCAGCCGTAATAACTTACGGTATCATTACTTGCTGTTGACAATTTTTTAGCCCGAAAAAATTGGGAGGTAAAGGCTTTTTTATGGCTCTTGGTGGCACACAAAACAGCAGGCAATAGCTAGTTGATCTGCAAATATATTTGTGGCCCCTTTGTGGCACGGCACGGAGAACACAACTGCAAACTAAGGTTTTCACTGCAGAAAGCCTGTTATAAGCAGCAGTCAGAGGTTTCAGACGGAGAAAAAAAAATAACGCCTTACCGAATGTTTCTGGTTGATGAGTACTTACATTAAACTGCGGCTCAGTAAAAAAATAAATAAAAATAAGATGGCGCAAAAGAGCGAGAAGCCTCTGGGCTTAGCATATTTCGCACAACCATTGCCATTGTGAGGGAATGGAGCGGACCTACAATTTTCTGCCGGTTTCGAAAGACTAATCGAGAAAGCACTTTTCATGGTAATGAATTTACCATCGGAGGACTTGCCAATTTCTCGCGAAAAGCGTTACCCGTTGAAAAACATTTTGCCTCTGTTGCGATTCGAACCACGAACCTTTGGGTTAGCAGGAAGACTTTGAAGTTAAAGTTATTTCGGCCGAAAAAGGCAGATTTTGAAGAATTTTTTAGCGTAACGGGTAGTGTTCGTTTATTGAAAATCTACATAAAATAAAGTGACATTTGAAGAACACTCTGCGAAATTTGCATTGCAAAATATTCAAAATTGAGTGAATGAAAATTAAACTCCGGAAACACCTCGAAAAAAGTTGGTTTGCGGTGTGCACCATAACTGGCAACAGAACCATCTAAAACAAAAAATAAAAATGCATTCGTTAAAGGAAATGTTTCTTGAGGTAATGACGGGAGGATTTTTGTATCTTCAATTTTTCGATTTTTCGTAGCACTTGGGACTGGGAGCCTAAATCCAAAAAAAAAATCGGCTAATTTGTTGTTAAAAAAATAGTAGATATTAAAAAAAAATTCTCTCGACAATACCTGGTGAAATATGTGAAGTAGTGTACTTAATTTTAAGGTGATCACTTACTTACTTAGGCGGGCATTACAGTCCGGGGTGAACCTGGGCCTCAACCAACATCCGTCTATAACGACTTCGATTTCGGGCGAGCTCTCTCCAGTTTCGCACTCTAAGTCGGTAGAGGTCCCTTGCCTAAAGCCTTTTTCGACATCAATGATCTCGGTGAGTTCTCTATCGACATTGACGGAGCAGCGTGAATTCTCCAAAGTCATCCTGCATAGTCGTACGAGTTTTGCAGGGATGCCGAAACTACACATGGCTCTGTACAGCTCGTCTCTGTAAATACTGTCATACGCGGCCTTGAAATCGATAAAAAAAATGGTGATTATCGATATTATATTCTCGGGTTTTTCCCAAGATCTGCTGTAATGTGAAAATTTGGTCTATTGTGGACTTCTCTGGTCTAAAAAGACATTGCTAAGGACTTTTCAAGTTGTTGACGTGAGATTTCAGAAGTTCACATATTACAGCAGACAAGATCTTAAGCGACGACTTTGAGCAGGCTTATTTCTCGGGCATGCGATTCTGAGGTTCCATTCATCGGGCACGTTTTCTTCCGACCATATCAGTTGGTGCATGCTCCTTTCCAACTGATCTCCAGCTGCCTTGAAAAGATCGGCATCAAGTCAATCTGCACCTGCAGTCTTATTTGATTTATGTTTGCATATGGCAAGCTTAGCTTCTTCTAGGTCGGGAGGACGGCATTATTGATCATCGTCCCAAATAGAATGGAGCATTCTACTTGACAGTGGAATTAGTGTCTCAATCGTCGTTGAGCAGTCTGCAGAAGAGATCTTTTCAGGTTCTCAGTAGCGACTGTGACTCTACAACTATGTGTCCCTGCTGGTCTTTACAGGTTTGAGTTCGGGGTTTGCCACCCTGGCAGGCCTATTTCCTGTCATAGCACCTCTCAATTTCCTCAAACGAGCGCTTCTCATGCTGCTTCTTTTACTTTTTGAGAATTCGGTGTTCCTCACTTCTTTTCTCCTTGTAAAGCTCGTTATACCGATCGTAAGCAGCCCTCGTTCGTTTTTGCATCAGCATCTGTCGTGTTTTTTGTTTGGCTGCATTTGCCTGCCTGCATTCTTCATCGAACCATGGGTCTCGCTTTGGTGGCCGAGTGAAACCCAGAACCTCAGAGGCAGCGGTTCTGATGGCTTCTTGGCATTGCTGCCACTGGTCTTCAATGCTTAATGCTGGCGGCATGGGATTCAAGGATAATTGAAGGGACACTCGATTGGAAAAAGCATTGGCAATCTCTTGCGATTGTAGCTTTCCGACGTCATATCTCTTCACAGCGCTAGTTCGTGCTGGTCGTGAGCAAGATATCCTCATTCGCACCTTGGCAACAACATGGTAGTGGTCCGAGTCAAAGTTGGCCCCTCGGAAAGTTCGGACATCTAACACACTGGAAGAGTGCCTTGCGTCGATCGCAACATGGTCAATTTGGTTGACGGTTAATTGATCTGGGGATCGCCATGTACCTTTTTTTTTTTTGATTCTGAGATGCGGGAAGCGTGTACAACTTACAACAAGATTTAGCCCCGCAGCAAAATTGATTAGCCTTAGTCCGTTTCCGGAAGTTTTATCATGCAGGCTATGCTTAACGTTTGTATTTCCAAAGACATCCTGCTTCCCCAGTTTTGCGTTGAAATCGCCAAGTACGATTTTCAAGTCATGTCTAGGGCACTGCTCATATGTTTCTTCGAGGAGCTCGTAGAAACAGTCTTTGGAATTGTCGTCTTTCTCTTCTGTGGGGCATGGGCGCATATTAGGCTAATATTGGTGAATTTAACCCTGATTAGTCCAGTAGATTTTGAGTTATCGTGCACACGGACTTCAAATATGTCAAGTCTCAGAAAATCCCAGAAGAGTGTGGTCGTTAAGGTCAATTGTTGTACCTACTAATGTTTATACTAATGTACACTATGCCTGGAATATAAATAACAAGACTGGAACAGGCCCGTTTATGAAGAAATTAATTCGGGGTCATTTCATCAGCGCACCGCGCAACTCCCGCTCAGGTATAAGACCCGGAATGGAGCAATAGATGCTCAAAAGGCCATAGCTTCGTCAATTTTACTCCGATCGACTTGAAATTTTTACACAATATTCTTGTGATATTATGTATGCATCGTTCAAAAAAATATACTCCCCCCCTTAAGAAACGTATGATAAATTATCAATTCTTAATATCTTTTCGTTCAACAAAAATAGTTCAATTGTTAAACATCGTCCTAACAACCTGTTCGAAGATCAAAGTAGCAAACACTGAACATCAACTATTTTTTGCTGACCACGGAGCCATCAGAAACAAGGATTGTGGGGAACGAGCACTTGATGTATAGTTTCAAAGAAAATGACCGAATACCTGTGCTGCCCACTTCCTCAAGCAGACATCCCTATTCCAGAAAAAGTTAGAGTCAAGTACATAAAAAGATAGAATGTGAAAGTTAAACTATGTGGACCTTTATCCTCCACTGTCTCCAAAACATAAACTAAACAATTGTTCATTGTTCGGTGCATTGATAAAACTAACACGAAAACTCAATTTAGTCTTTTATTATTCATTGATAAAAAATAGTATCTACACTAATTATGTGTTATTTCACACTATCTCGTTTATGAGTGGAAAAGATAATGGGCTAATCGCGTAGTTATCATTTTTATTTAAATGTTGTTGCAGAATAAATAAGCGATTCCAAATTTTTTTCGTATAATTGTTCTTGTCCTGGATGCTTCTACAAAACGCTTATCTATCAGCATTCATTTTAATGTGTATTTTATGCTGTTCACTTGCGTCACAAATAAATGCTCTTCTTATTTGCCAAAATTGCTGATAACGATTAATAGCTAACATTTTATCATATCCTTGATAAGTTTGAAGTTTTTGTTTATATTGATTAGTTTAACGACAAAAAAACACCCTCGTTGCTCCAGAAATAGACTTATCAGTATCTCTTGAAAGGGAGAGCTGATTTTATTGATATAAGGACATGAATATTGTCAAAGTGTTTTTCCATGTGCACTGTTCTTAATCGTCAAACAAAGATGAGAGACATGAGAAAAATGATAAATTACATATAAATCGGACGTGTACGAGAATTGATTATAGGGTTGCTCCCAAAATATGAAGTAGATTCATTCATCAAACACAATTCACTGACTGATTTCAAAAAACAGTCTTGGATTTTATTGACCTTGTTTATCTATTGTCTCATTATGAATCAGTAGCGAAGGGGAAGGGCCAAAGACCCGGGCGGCGAAATTGACAGACCAACATTTTAAAAAGCTACTGTGGCTGCTCTAGTTTTAAGTAGTTTTAAGAAAACATACTAAAAATTGTATTGAAAACTATTTTTGTTTTTTTTTTTTTAATTTTCTTTGTTTTAACCACAGCTCTAGTTTGTAAACCCTTAAGTTATTTCCAGGCTGAAATGCACTTGAAATAAGGTATTGAGTTATTTAGAGTACCTGTTTAGAGTCAGTAAGTTAGTTAAATTAATTTATAAGCTAGTTTAATTTATTCTTGGTAGCATTTAAGTGGATGTAAGATAATGAAAATAAAAATGAATTGAATTACTAAAGGGCAGATAGAAGACAGAGGGATAATCGATCCGGTGATTCTGTAGATTAAAAATACCTTGGTCATTAGTGAAGTCAATGAAGAGTTCCCAGGAAAAACTTTATGGCTGGGCTTGGTTGATCAAAGCATAAGCAGGTAAAAACGAAGTGAGTGTATAAAAGTGAGGTAATTTGTATTTTCCACCTACAGTATTATTTGAACGTTCCTTGCCGCTTCAGCAAGCAGATAGCATTTATCTCAATCTCACAAGGTGCAGTTGTCATCAAAAACTCATTTAAAATTAAATTAAATCAAATAAAACCAACAAACATGGCATGTCAGAGCAACTGTCAAACAACCATCAAATATCTTTGCAAAGAAATTTTCGATATAAAGAAAGAATTTATCGGGTTGAAGGAACTTTGCTTCGAATTCTTGAACACAAACAACGTTCAAAAACAAAGAGACAAAAGCGAGACCACAGAGGACAATGTTGAGGTTCTTAACAACATCAATGTAAGGAATAAAGTGACGGATTATAACTTAGTGGAAAACTACTCAAAAACAAAAACAATTGCCGCAACAGTTGAAGAACCATTAGAGGCAGAGAATACAAACTCCAATTTTGACTGGAAGCCTACAGACAAGAATTTAGAGCATGAAGACAAACCTGAGAACGTTCTTTTTTTGCAGAAAAACCGTGAAAATCAGTTGGCGATTCAAAAAGAGATTCAAGATATTAAAACTGATCTTAAGAAGCAAGAAGAAACATGCAATAAATTGCAGGAGGATACTCAGCGTTTTCTGCAGAGTGCAGGGACCCTGCAAGAAATTGAAACTATTAAAACAGATCTTAGGAAACTTGAGGCAACATGTGACGACAGAGAGGAAGATTCGCAGGCTTTTCGAAGGAGTGTAGCGACTCTGATTGCGATGGAAAATATCAAAGCTGACCTAGAGAAACTAAATAAAACGTGCGATAAAAGGCAGGAGGATACTCAGCACTTTCGACAGAGTGCAGCGTCTCTGGAAGAAAAAATTGAAAGTATTAGAGCTGATCTTAGGAAACTTGAGGCAACATGTGACGACAGAGAGGAAGATTCGCAGACTTTTCGAAGGAGTGTAGCGACTCTGAATGCGATGGAAAATATCAAAGCTGACCTAGAGAAACTAAATAAAACGTGCGATAAAAGGCAGGGGGATACTCAGCACTTTCGACAGACTGCAGCGACCCTGGAAGAAAAAATTGAAACTATTGGAGCTGATCTAAAGAAACTTGTGGAGGAATGTGACACCAGACAGAAATATGCTGAGACCCAAGTAAAAACGATTGATACAAAAATAGCTCGAATATCGGCAAAAACACAAACTGCGTCAAGTGATGGCAACGAAAAACCGATAGCCTATACTGGCATAAAAGACTTTCGAAAGAGATTTTTAAGTGAAACTGTTAGATTGATTGAATCAGTTTTAAAAGTCTACCCAGACGGATTTTTCCTTTTTCATCCAAACTGCTTAAACTTTGACTGTGATTGTTCCGAAATGCTGTTGGTTAACACATGGTTACATAAAGTAAAAAATCTTGACATTCCTAGAATCAATAGTTATTCAACTTATTTAAATCTTTTATTGTACAATTTTGATAAAATATTGGCCTATTACGAAGAAAACTTTGGAAGCTACTAAGACTACAACTCAAATAGTTGCTTAAATGCACCGGGGACAAATAGAGAACAGTTCAACTGCATTAAATATTTCTTTGTCTAACAGATCTGCAGATGATTCTATTAAATTATAACTACAATTAAAATTTTAATCAGTTATGTATTTTCTTCACAAGTTAAAATAAAAAATAAAGAAACGAACTTTTACTTGCAAAATAAATTTTTGTTGTTAATTTGGGGTTCTTGTCATTTGGTCGATTGGTTTATTTTTGCATCTTTTCTTGAAAAAGTTTTCACTAACTGTTTAACTAGGTTCAGCTGAATTGGGCCAATCACAGCAGGATTATCTTGCAATAAGTATGAGCTTCAGAGTAGACGTGTTTCTGTTTCTGTTCCTGATGACTGCATTATTGTTTTATGAAATAAAAGAAATTAAAAAGCTGTTAGTGACATAAATAATCGCGTTGTCAATTTATAATACCGATATTCATTCACTCAACACCGAAGTAAACAATTTTAAGGTTTCACTAGCTACTCCTACTTAACTAGCTTCGTTAGCTGAAAAAACTCTGCAAAAATACTGAAATTTCGAAAGCAGAAAAAATTGCTGAGTTCTCTGGCGTAAACATGACACTTAGGAAAATCGTCTAATTCAGAAACACTTTTTTGTTTTAGTGTGCACCACAATCGATATTAGGCCACCATCTTCTTTTTTTAATAATTAGCACATTGTACGTCCGAGGTTATGGGCTCAAGGTATAGAGCACTGTTCGTAGAAAAAGCGGTAAGAGACTGACACAGATAATCTTTCGACGATGGTCAAGAGAATCAATCGATTCTTCGATTCCACTTTTACCTATCAGTCTCAACGAATTGTTTTGTTTGGGGAGTTGATTAAATATGAAAATTGAATTCTTACCCAGATGGGTTCATGTAAGCCTTATAATTTATTGCCATATCAGAAAGGGGGAAAATCTTTCTGCTGCTTCGTCTTAAGAAACCTAAACATTTAGCAGCAAGATGAAAGGCAGAACAGCTCGTTGTTTTATCTTCTTCTCCTTCGCATACGGGACCAAAGATCATTCGGAGTATTTTTCTTTCGAAACGACTAAGGGCTTTCTCGTCTGCTTTCGATAAAGTCCACGCTTTCGCGCCGAAAAGCAGGACTGGGATGATTAAGGTCTTATACAGGGTTAACTTGGTTTTTCTGGAGAGGGTTTTGTTTCTCAATTGCCTTCTTAACCAAAAGAAGCAACGGTTGGCAAGAGCTATTCTCCGTTTGATCTCCACATTGATGTTGTTATTCCTTTCTATAGTGAATTCTAGGTAGACGAAGACCTGTACTACCTCGAAGTTATGTCTGTCTATAGTGACGTTTTGTCCAATTCGTCGATGTTCGGTGTCCTTGTTTAATGGCAGCATATACCTCGTTTTGCCCTCATTAACCATCAAACCCATTTTTGCCGCTTCTGTTTCAATACTCGCAAAAGCACCTATGGCATCACGCTTTTTTCTTCCCATTACGTCAATATCGTCTGCGTATAGGCGAGTAATTGTACAGACTTTTGAAAGATTGTTCCTCTGATGTTGACGTTTGAGTTTCGTACAATCTTTTCAAGTATGATGTCGAATAAATCGCATGATAGTTTGTCGCCTTGTCAAAAACCATTTTCAACATTAAAGGTCTCGGTGAGTTCCTTACACAGCTTGACTCTGTTACTACTGTCATTAGCTGCCTCCCTTTTTGAAGATCGGGCATACGATACTGAGGTTGCGTTCATCGGGCTTACTTTCTTCCGGCCATATCATGCAGATCAGCTGTGCATGCTCCTTTCCAACTGGTCTCCAGCTGCCTCGAAAAGTCTGGCATCAAGGCCATCTGCACTTGCAGTCTTACTTGATTTAAGTTTGCATATGGCAAGCCATCTTCTAGGTCGGAAGGACAGCATTCTTGATCATCGTCCAAGTTGAATGGGGCATTCTATGTAGTATTTGTGTAGTTAGTCTTGTGGTGTATCAGCCAAATGGTCTTTGTCGCCCGGCTGCAAACCCCCTACTCCGCAGATTTATGTGTGGAGTAGGTTTTAATAAAAAAAAAAAAAAAAAATAGCTGAAATATCGGCAAAAACACCAACTGTATCAAGTGATGGCAACGAAAAACCGAAAGCCTACACTGGCAAACAAGGCTTTCGAAAGACACTTTTTAGTGCAGATATTGCAATAGTTGAATCAGTTTTAAAAATCTACCCAGAAAAATTTTTCATTTTTCATCCAAACTGCTTAAACTTTGACATGTTTATATCCAACCTGCTGTCGATGAACTCTTGGTTACATGAAGTAAAATCCCTTGATATACCTAAAATCAGAGATTATTCAGAATATTGCAATTTTTTATTGTATAATTTTGATAAAATAATGGCCTATTACGAAGAAAACTTTGGAAGCTACAAAACCTACAACTCAAACAGTTGCTAAAATGCACCGGGCACAAACAGAGAACAGCTAAACTCTATTAACTTTTTCTATCTAGAGATATACAGACGATTCTATTAAATGAAAACTACAACCAAAATTGTATTCAGAGTTACGTATTTTCTTTAGCTTAGCTCAAAAATTTAAATCAAAATAAAAAAAATAAAAAAAAGAACTTTTACTTTGGGGTTCTCCTCGTTTGATCAGTTGGTTTATTGATAGACCCTTATTTTTTAAATTTTGAAAAATATTTAAGTTTAGTTAAACTAGGTTCAACTGAATTGGGCCAATCGCAGCAAAATTTCACTTACTTCGCTGTAAATATGATTGTAAAATATGTTGATTCACTCAACATCGAAGCGAACAACCTTAAGGTTTCACTAGCTACTCCTAGCTTACTAGCTTCGTTAGATGAATAAACTCAGCAAAAAGACTGAAGCTTCGTTAGCAGAAAAAAAAGAAGCACTCCGGGAGTGCCGACAGAAGTGAAAACAGAATTGAATTTTCAGCAAATATTTTAATTGCAGAAGCGTCTTCAGACTAAATAAATAAATTTGTATATAAAAACTGTCGTATTACACTTGAACACGTATTCGGTGAATTATAAACGCCTACTGTTATAACTTGCTGTCCATTTCCAGAGTGGCAACGACAAACACACAAATCGCCGATATCAAAAACTAGTGTACCTCGTATGCAAATCCATATGATTTGAGCAAAATATGGCAGTTGTATAAGACAACCTTTTATAGATAGCTACTCCTGCTGCTGGACGATCGTGCCTTCTGAAACTTGCAACTAAATTGAAATCTGAAATACCAATCATATCTATATTTCTTCGTCACCCTTGTGAAATTCTGTTAAAATCAATACATTCAATTTTTTAACGATAGTGTCTACAGATCTCGTAACTGCGCTCGTAAACTTTGACAATGAAATGAAAAAAAAGGACAATGTATTAAGTTAAGAAACGAAATTTATATATTTAAGTAATGGTTTTCAAACTATTTTCATGCAACCATTTCAACTCCATCGATAAATCATCGCGATGAGTTGTTGATCTCTTTTAATTTGTTGTAATGTTCGAATCATCGACCAGTGCGTCACCTACTCTGCCATGATGAAATTTCCAGCTTCACTCATCCACTTCATTGTAATGATAGTAAAATATTTGGTGCTTTTTATTTTTTCTGCGTTGCATAAATTTTTCTCTGTCCTTTAATTCCTTTCTTTCTTCTCTGAATTTCTCCGAGTCGGTAAATGACTAGGTAATGTTGCTATTACATTCTTTTAAGTCATTTAGCAGCATCAAAATTAAGATGTTTCTTGGCTCAATGGTCGAGTCGTTGGCTACTAAACTCAGGGTCTCAGATTCGAATCCTAGCCGTGGCAACAATTTTTATTTATGTTTTCACTTAAAATAAATAAAAAATGTAAGTCATGGCTGGGAATCGAACCTGAGACGCTGGGCTATGACGACTTTACATACGAAATACGATGAGCCAAAAAATGGTGTCGGTCTTGAATTCATTGCTTTACCCCCATCGCAAAAGTGCCAAACGCGCCCAAAGAAGTTTTCACTCCAAAAACTGTTGAGTTCTCTATCGTAAACATGAACTTTGAAAACACTGCCAAAGAAATAAACAGATTAAAGCACTCCTTAAAAACTTACGAAAACCGTCTACTTCAGAAAAACTTCTTATTTTAGTGTCCATTACAATCGATTTTAGGCCACCATCTTCTTTTTTTATAATTAGCACATTGTACGTCCGAGGCTGGGCTTGAGGTAAGGCTGATGAGCATTCCAAGCGAGGCGGGTGTTGCGGTTAAATTATTTCAGGAGAGGAATGCAACTGGCTATTTCATTAGAGCACTGTTCGTAGAAAAAGCGATAAAAGAGACTGACACAGATAACGTTTCGACGATGCATCGCGATGGTCGAGAGAATCAATCGATTCTTCAATTCCACTTTTACCTATCAGTCTCAACGATTTGTTTTGTATCCACCTGATGGGCGCAAAAATGCTTGGAGAGTTGACCAGATATGAGAATTGTTCTTTAATTTTGGGCGCATGTAGGCCTTATAAATTGTAGCCATATCAGAAAGGGTGAAAATCTTCCATCTGCATCGTCTTTAGAAATCTAAGCATTTAGCAGCATTTTTAACGATTTCAAACAAGTGGTCTTTCCAACGAAGATCATCGCTCACACACATACCAAGTACTGACACCTTTGCGGTTTCTTGGATGCAGGCCCTATTCATGGATAACGGCAATGCGGAAATGTTGAGTTTTAACAACAAATTACAACATTGAGTTTTCGAGCATTGAATTCTGCTGGATTTTTATTAGGTACCCCATGTAACAATGGTGTCAAAGTCAGAATTCAATGAGCTAATCAGATGCAACCGCTCCAGTCTCATATTCGATGAGAAAGGACGTGAATTTGGAAACGAATATAAAAAAACTGAAAGTTGAGAGGATTAGAAGTTCCAGACCAGAGATCATTTATGAAAATGAAGACGACAGTCGGCTACAAAACAGAACCCTGGGGGACACCAGCATTTATAAGGTTAGTATCAGACTTGAACCATCCAATGCAACTTGTATTGAACGGTCTTAGAGGTTATTTGTAATCCAACGAAGAAGAGACTCATCGACATATAAAGCACGCATTTTCGTTACTAGAGCTTAATAGCAGACTCTATCAAATGCCTCAGAAATATCAAGTGCAATAATCTTCCTTTCTCCAAAACAGTGTAAGGATTAGTTTCACTTTTTGGTGAGATATGCCATCAAATCACCAGTGGAAAAACTGAAGCATTTGGTAACTTTAACGGATAATCTTAACAGGGAGCTGCTCTCGACGCACTGCTGAATCTTCGTCCCCTTGATACCTATATCATGGGGTGTACTCTCAACACCATTTCTCGTTTAAAGAGATGTCGTCTCTGGCACAATTCGCACTGGAGCTTTGAGGAGCTCGCAAGCAGCATATCTTTTGACTCACGTCTAATGGATATGCCGTCTGACACGATGATCCCAAGGCTCAGACTGGGTCAAAATTACTCAGTCAACTTTCCTTCTGTTCGGGACTGGTTCGCTCCAGAATCTGAGCCTGGAAAAAACTGTTATCGAATCTTCACAGATGGCTGCAAAAGCGACGAGGGTTCTGGCGCTGGTGCCTTTGTGTAGAGCGACGACATACGACTGCACACCTCTTTGGGATCATACGCATCCGTTTTCTAAGCGGAGGCGTATGGTATCCAAATGCCCATAAGCCACGTTACGAACAATGGATGGACGGGGAGAGGTGTCTTTTTTGCAGCGACAGCCAAGCTGTGCTTAAGGCCCTTCTCAACCCTCTGACCACTTCGAAAGTGATCCAGGAATGCAAGAGCTTTCTGAATGCGATCGGAAGATTAAATTCCTTGAGTCTCATTTGGGTTCCGGGCCATAACGGCATAACTGGAAATGAGATCACCGATGAACTTGCTAGGCAGGGATTTCAGACAGCTTTCTCAAGACCTGAATCGTCGCTAGGTCTGCAAGCGTCCGCAGTGAGGGCTTCAATCAACGATTGGATCTGTGAAGAGCACAACCGTAGATGGCATGCCTCCATTGGATGCAGACAAACCAAGAGTATGCTCCCCAACGTTAGTAAGAAGACTGCAACATTTTTGCTAGCTCGTAGCAGAAAAGACTGTAGAAAGCTTATTAGCGTTACCAGCGGGCACTTCTCTCTTGCCAAGCATTTAAACGTGTTAGGCTTAAGTGATACCACACTATGTGAATGTTGTGGAGAAGATGAGGACACCGCAGAGCACTTCTTCTGTGAATAAACTGCTTTTTCTCGCATGAGGTTACAGACACTCGGCGCAAACATGGTGAGAGCTGGTAACTTAGGCTCCTTATCATGGCAGCGTCTTTTGGCTTTTCTCCGAAGATCTGAAAAACTATAACAAATAGAAGGTCGCTATCTGGTAGTACAATGGACCGGTATTTAGGTCTGAGTGCTCCAGCTGGTACATATTTTAAAAACCTCCAACAGAAAAAAAACTTTAACGAAAATTTATAATTTTTTCACAGCTAGAAAAAAAAACCACAAGTCGAATTAGGAAACGGGTGGAAAAATTGGGGTCTCATTCAAAGGAATAAGCAACCGCTTAGGGGGGTCAGCTCTTAAAACTGTTCTCATAATAAATTGTGAACGCTTTAGACTTGTCAACGGACGCAGAGCAACTTTGTTGATGTCCTCTTAGATGAAGTTTTGTTGTCATGAAACCAGTAGGTACAAGGCCATCGAAGTTGATAAAGTGGAGACCGCAGATGAAGACAATCCAAGCCAACGACGATGTCACAACTTAAGATAACTCACTACGAATTTGAATCTCTTACTTGGTATGTTGGTTAAGATTAAGACTCATATAGCCCCCACCCTTCCCACTGAAAAAGTTCAGAAACCATCATCAAATCAACTAAACGTAGGTAAGATATGATTACAGTTTATATCAAACCGATTCAAAAAAATTTGGATAATCGTCTTCTTCCCTATCCATGTTACGAGCATCCTGATCTCGAAGAGATCACAGCTCTACCACTTACGTGCTTCACACTTACAATCTGCCGTGGGGTACGTGCGTATAAAGCATACTAGTTCGTTGAACCATTGAAAGCCTTCAGTAAAGCGAGAGAATCACATAGCGTCAATGCAGGCAAAGTTAGTTAAGTGTATAAAAAGAAAATACTCTTTTATGAACTCAGCAAACTACAACAAAAAAGAAGAAGAAGGTAAGAAAGAATGTCTTTCCACTTCCTTCTCATCCAGGCAATCCCATTCGCTGTCATTTGACGTAAATTCAACCTTTGCTGATATACGCGAACCAGGAAAAAAGCTTCAAATTCAATTCAATTTCTTATCAACCTTTGTTGTCAACAAAACTGGGACACTGTATGTCTTAATCACATTGACCGATTGGTTGTTCAATGATCAACACTTAACTACACCAACGTTCACTACTTTGACACTCGTAACAAAATCAAAGTCATATCAATTTACGTCTGCACTTCGAACACAAATAATTGTGGTGAAGCATTTTTCTTCTTAAGTAAGGTTATCATTACCATAAATGAACTAAACTAATGTTACAGTCCGCCATTGATTTCCATGGCAGCATAGTTGAGATTAAGAACACAATGACCAGTTGATGTGTTTTGTGGTCAATGATATGACCTTATGTTGGTACAAGAACCGTTTAAAATAATTGGCTCGCTCTTATGAGACATTGCTGGTATCGAATATTATATCATCGGGTAATAACCCATTTTAAAAACATGTCAAACTTTTCGCTAAAGACATGTTTATAAAAAATAGTACAGACACCACCCAAGACTGATTTTATCCGAAAATTGTTTAAATGCTGCAAATTAACTTACTTAAGTGGGCATTACAGTTCACGGTGAACCTGGGCCTCAACCAATATCTTTCGACAACGACTTCGATTTCGGGCGAGATCTCTCCAGTTTCGCACTCCAAGTCGGTTGAGGTTCTCTCCCACTTGATTGCTCCGGCTTAGACGAGCTCTTCTCCTTGCACGATTTCCCTACAATGTGCTTTCGAAATCCGATCCCAGCCGCGGTAGTCTGAGATGAGTAATCTTCTAGCCATGTCACCGTACAGCTCATATAGTTCGTTGTTGTAAAGATCATTCGGAGCGATTTTCTTTCCAAACGATCAAGGGTTTCCCCATCCACTTTCGACGAACTTTACGCTCCCGCGTCTTAAAGCAGGAATGGGATAATCAAGGTCTTATACAGGGTCCGTAGTTTTTCTATAGAGAGGTTTTTATTTCTCAATTGCCTTCTTAACGCAAAGAAGCAACGGTTGGCAAGAGTTATTCTCTGTTTGATCTCCGCACTGATGTTGTTGTCCGTGTCTACAGCGGATCCTAGGTAGACGAAGTCCTGTACTACCTTGAAGTTATGTCTGTCTATTGTAATTTGTAACGATTTGTCCAATTCGTCGATGTTCTGTGTCCCTTTTTGATGACAGCATAGATGACAGCATATACTTCGTTTTGCCCTCATTAACCATCAAACCCCTTTTTGCCGCTTCTGTTTCGATACTCGCAAAAGCACCTAAGACATCACGCTTTTTTCTTCCCATTACGTCAATATCGTCTGCGTAGGCGAGTAATTTTACAGACTTTTGAAAGATTGTTCCTCTGGTGTTGACGTTGGAGTTTCTTACAATCTGTTCAAGTATGATGTTGAAGAAATCGCATGACAGTTTGTCGCCTTGCCTAAAACCTTTCTCGACATCAAAGGCCTCGGTGAGTTCTTTACCGACCTTGACGGAGCAGCGTGAATTCTCCAAAGTCATCCTGCATAGTCGTACGAGTTTTGCAGGGATGCCGAAACTAGGCATGGCTCTGTACAGCTCGTCTCTGTAAATACTGTCATACGCGGCCTTGAAATCGATAAAGAGATGGTGAATATCGATATTATGTTCTCGGGTTTTTTCCAAGATCTGCCGTAATGTGAAAATTTGGTCTATTGTGGACTTCTCTGATCTAAAACCACATTGATAAGGACTTATCAAGTTGTTGACGTGAGATTTCAGACGTTCACATATTACAGCAGACAAGATCTTATAAGCGACGACGTTGAGCAGGCTTATTCCTCGGGCATGCGACTCTGAGGTTCCATTCATCGGGCACGTTTTCTTCCGACCATATCAAGCAGATCAGCTGGTGCATGCTCCTTTTCAACTGATCTTCAGCTGTCTTGAAAAGATCGGCATCAAGGCCATCTGCCCAGCAGTCTTATTTGATTGGGGTTTGCATTTGGCAAGCTTAACTTCTTCAAGGTCGGGAGTTATTCTTGATCATCGTCGAAGCTGAATGGGGCAATCTGCCTGACAGCGGAGTTTGTGTCCTCATCGCCGCTAAGCAGTCTGCAGAAGTGATCTCTCCAGATCCTCAGTAGCGACTGTGACTCTATAACTATGTTTCCCTGCTGGTCTTTACAGGCCTGGGTTCGGGGTTTGCCACCCAGGCAGGATCTTTTTACCTTATGGTAATACTTCCTAATGTCGTTCCTGACATGGCATCTCTCAATTTCCTCAAACTAGCGCTTCTCATTCTGCTTCTTTTTGTTTTTTGAGAATTCGGTGTTCTTCCCTTCTTTTCTCCTTGTATATCTCGTTATACTGGTCGAAAGCAGCCTTTGTTCTCTTTTGCACCAACATTTGTCGTGCTTTATGTTTGGCTACATTTGTTTGTCTGCATTCTTCATCGAACCATGGATTTCGTTTTCGGGGTCGAGCGAAAGCCAGAGCCTTAGAGGCAGCGGTTCTGATGGCTTCTTGGCATTGCTGCCACTGGTCTTCAATGCTTAATGCTGACGGCATACTATTCAAGGATAGTTGAAGTGACACTCGATTAGAGAAGGCACTGGCAATCTCTAGCGATTGTAGCTCTCCGACGTCATATCTCTTCACAGAGTTGGTTCGTGCGAGTCGTGAACAAGATATCCTCGTTCGTACCTTGGCTACAACAAAGGTTGTGGTCCGGTTCAAGGAAAGCTTGGACATCTATGACACTGGAAGAGTGTCTTGCATTCATCGCAACATGGTCAATTTGGTTGACGGTTGATTGATCGGGGGATCGTCATGTACCTTTATGAATTTTGAGATGCGGGAAGGACATACCATAGCAAAATTGATTAGCCTTAATCCGTTTTCGGAGGTTTTGTCATGCACAGGCTAAGCTTACCGATTGTATTTCCAAAGATGTCGTTCTTCCCTAGTTTTGCTTTGAAATCGCCAAGAATGATTTTCACGTCGTGTCTAGGGTACTGCTCATATGTTTCTTCGAAGAGCTCGTAGAAACAGTCTTTGGAATTGTCGTCTTTGTCTTCTGTGGGGGTATGGGCGCATATTAGGCTATTGTTGGCGAATTTAGCCCTGATGTGGATGGTCATTACACGTTCATCAACTGGATTTTGGTTATTTCTGAGTCTACCTCCCACAAATCCGCACCCAAGTAAGGGCTGTTTCTTTTGTCTGTAGCAGTCGCCATAGTAGATGTCACAGTTTTTCATCTTCTTTATGCCTCGCCCATTCCATCGCACTTCTTGGATGGCGGTTGTTTCTGCATTGTAGCAGTCCAGGGCATCCGCTAGCTGCACATAATCCATTAAGAGATCTTACGTTCCACGTGCAGATCCGGAAGTATTTACGCTGCCATGAAAAAGCAATTTTTTACACGACAATTCGTAATCGGTATAAAACTATGGATCCATGACATGCGTTAACCCACGAGGCTGTCTGAGCTTAGTTTTATTATCTAATAACAACAGTAGGTCAAATCAATGGTCACAAAAAAAATATCGGTGGACCATTCCATGTAATAAATCTCACTTCCGCTACCTTCGGAACCAAGGGCTGACTGATCGTGTGATCAAAGTACAAACAATCTCTCCTTGACTACAACGACAATTGGTCATGAAAGGGCACATATCATGGTGGTCATTGTTAGAAATGAGACAAAAACCAGCAACAAGTTCCGATCCAAAAGAAAATTCAACTTTCGCGTAAATCAAGGATACAAACAACGATTACTTGAAGTAAGACAAATTATCATTTTGTGGTCTAAAGAAGAAAAAAAGGCACACCACCTCATGAATAATAATTAAAGTTAGCATTGTGTTCACTGCCTTTTGTGGACAACTTGCAACTAATGGAATGTTTCTTTTTTTCCCACTTGTCTCTCAAGACATTCTTCTATCTTAATCAACGGGAAGTAAGACTAAAAAACATAGGCGCGAATTTTAACGTGTGCACTTTTAATTCAACCCAAAGACACAAGGTCGAATTCGAATGAAGTCATAAAGGAACTCGTTTATAGTCACATAGCGATTCAATGCTGTTGCCCTTTTAGGAGATAGCAATCAAATCTTAAGCAATGACTTTAAGAAATAATTGTGGTTTCTTCACAAGTTTCATTTATTAACAACAACAACAAAAAGAAGCACAATTAGAAGGTTTTGCTGATTTATTATCAACACCGTTGCACCGAGTGATTGTGGTGATTATGCTTTATCTTGCAACATCAAGCGTTTTATATTCGTTTTGACTTAATTGTGAGGCAGTGCTTTGATACTGATCTTTATTGCACACGACAACAATGTGATATTTTCAGATGAATCAGTTTGCATGAGAAAAGAACTTGCCTGGGGGACTATGGCAAATTATTTGGTGCGGGTGCATAACTTCACAGGTCATAACTTCACATGGGTCATAATTTCACCTCTAGTGGGTTATAATTTCACTTTTTTCGGGTGAAGTTATGTCCCACCTTAGGTGAGCAACAATTTCACCTGAAATTTGTGTGAAATTATTTCCCACCTACATTGTAAAAAATCTTTAGAAATCCAATCAGTCAAAAGCCAACAAAAATTATAAATTGTAATCAATTTATTGAAACATTTTTATTAACAAAAAATATCAAAAACTGTTATTTATAAAAAAAAAAATTATTCTTATGAAAGGTACTTTATATCATGAGCAGAGAAGGTTCTTGGTTGATGGAACATTCAACATTGTTCCAACATCCACTGGCTACAAACAATTATTAATTGTGCACTTTGCATACGCAGAACATGTGAGTATTTAAGGCTGTTTACTTTTCAAAGTGATTGTAAGTTTTTGAAATCATCTTCAAAAATTATTAGTTAATCATAAAAACTGGCAATGCATAAGTATTTATAACAAAATCTTATACATATTCCGTTATACTGCACAATATAAATTAAAACTTAGAAATATGTTCAAATATAGTGTAGCTTTCATAAATCAATTATTGAAATTACGAACTTCGACATCATAATATTTTCAAAAACAGATCTCTCGTTTTAGTAAATTATATTATATAGAAATAGTGTGAATAAACAAGCGTTGTTGGCGCTAAGCAGTAAAGCGACCGAAAAAAAAATTGCCAATTTTTTTTTCGGTCGCTTTAATGCTTAGCGCCAACAACGCTTGTTTATTCACACTATTTCTATATAATATAATTTACTAAAACGAGAGATCTGTTTTTGAAAATATTATGATGTCGAAGTTCGTAATTTCAATAATTGATTTATGAAAGCTACACTATATTTGAACATATTTCTAAGTTTTAATTTATATTGTGCAGTATAACGGAATATGTATAAGATTTTGTTATAAATACTTATGCATTGCCAGTTTTTATGATTAACTAATAATTTTTGAAGATGATTTCAAAAACTTACAATCACTTTGAAAAGTAAACAGCCTTAAATACTCACATGTTCTGCGTATGCAAAGTGCACAATTAATAATTGTTTGTAGCCAGTGGATGTTGGAACAATGTTGAATGTTCCATCAACCAAGAACCTTCTCTGCTCACCAGAAGGAATATTTGAGTTTATTAAGTCCACAATAATTTCTTGTAACTGTAATAAAAAGTGAAATTATGTCCCACCTTGTGTGGGAAATAACTTCACACAGAAGTGAAATTCTGGCCCACGAAAAAGTGAAGCTAATTCCCACCTAAGGTGGGACATAACTTCACCCGAAAAAAGTGAAATTATAACCCACTAGAGGTGAAATTATGACCCATGTGAAGTTATGACCTGTGAAGTTATGCACCCGCACCAATTATTTCTTTATGTAATGGGACGTTTTTTGACGGTTTAATGAAATGAGTTATGAAGACAATTTGGGCGGACTGGGAAAGTGTTCACTTGCTTACAAAGGCGTAAAGTGATTGCAACGATAATTGTTTTCACAGCATTGCATGCGAAATCTTTGGTACACCAGTATGCATCGAAGATTGTGGAGTTGATCTGCTAGATGGTGCTACCACAAGAAATTTAATATAGCATTGTTCGAGCCCTGCAAACTGCAGACTTTTATTCGGCCGACAGTTTGATCAGCCGCTTAATCAGGTACATCTATCAGGTATCGACTGATAAATAAGTTTGATGGGTATCACGATTAATTTAATTATTTAGTTGGGGCAGTGAGCAGGCTACCAGGCCAAACTATATCAGCCGACTTAAAGTCTGCAGTCGATGGGGGCTTTATTGCCACTTAGGCCACACTTTCCTGGTAGCACTCAAACGGCTCAGGGGCATAAGACCCAGGGAACTTAGCCCCCAATCAAAAAAATTGGCTTTATGACCAACCAGCGTGGGTTATAAGGCCCAAATTGTAGTTGGGGATTGTTACTCGCTTGGGTGGGTCATAAAGCCCTTTTCCTTTTGCACGATGTGGGTCTCAAACCCCAAATATTTGGCAAAAGGAGCAAAAGCTTCTCGGAAAAAAAAGACAACGTACGATTTTTGAAATTCATTGAAAAAAGAAAAGAAAACAAAAAGTGAAAAACATAACAAAATAGTTATTTCAATACAAATAAAAACAATTTGATGATCATTGGTTACAAAGGGTCTCCGAATATAACGTATACAGGTTTAATTATAGGTAAACAGATATAGAATCCCATATTTAAATTCTCAAGAAAGTCAAATTGTATTGAATTGAAAACAACTAGAATATTATCTTTTCTTATTTCACCCGTGGCGTGATGGTTAGCATGTCCACCTGCTAAATCCAATGATTCGAGCGAGGTTCGAATCCCAGCAGAGGCAAAATGTTTTTTCACGGGTATCGCCTTTCCCGAGGAACTGGCAAGCCCTCCGTTAGTAAATTCATTACCATATAAAGCGCTTTCTCAAAAAGCCGTTCGGAACCGGCAGAAAATTGTAGATCCCCTCCTTTCCTTCACAAGGCATGGTTGTGAGAAATGCGCTAGGCCTAGGGGCTCCTCGCTCTGTTGCGCCACCCTATTTATTTTATTTTATTTCACAAAAAAACTATGGGATATAACAAAATAGTAAAATTATAGGTATTAAAAATTGTATACTATAAACAAATAGAATTTCATTATTTTTTTTTTTTAAGATTTAAAAACAAGAAGAAACATACATTTATATGTACTTACATATGCAAATAAAGTTTTAGAGAATTGGATTAAATTAATTAATTAAATTAATCTATTTTTTTAGAGCTATTTACAATCCAATGATAGTAAGAAGCTCTATCATTTATTCCAGGTTTACACATTCATTTACATTCTAATCTTCTTATATATAAAAATAAATCGCAAAATGTGTTGGTCAGCGCATAACTCAACAACGCCTGGACCAATTTAACCAATTTTTTTTTTTTTTTTTGTTGTGTTTGTTATTGTCAGGAGAAGGTTCTTATGACATAAAAAATTTAAAAATTGATATTCCCACAGGAATGGGCTTGGGAACGGAGACTTAAAACCCACCAGACAGGTTTTTTAAACGATTCCAGCATTAGGGGTGCTACATTATCCCCCTCCAATAGTAATTTAGATTATATTTCATCCCTAAAACCCCACGTGAACAGAAACGAGAACGAGAACGCGAGTTACTCGGCCGATTTCAAAAATTCTTTCAACTCTAGGATATTACATGATCCCTCAGTGACAATGACTTATAAATGGTTTCTGCCAAGGTTTGTTCTCCATATTCCCACAGGAACGGAATTGAAAAAATTGCACGGATATTCCGACAGGAACGGGTTTGGGAAAGGAAACTTAGAAACTACTGGACAGATTTCTATAACCCTTCCCCTTCCTGCATTAGGATTGCTACATTATCCCCCTCAATTAGTAATTTAGATTCTATTGCATCCCTTTAATCCCACGGGAGCAAAAACGGGAACGAGAATCGAAAAATTCTTTCAACTCTAGGATGTAACATTATCCCTCAGTGACATAGACTTATATTTCACATATTTCCACGGTAACGGAAGATAGAGATGATTTATTGACCAATTTTAGGATATATAAGTGAAGTGAAATCTACCAAAAAAGCCGATGGAAAAACAGGTAACGGAAGATTCCCACGGAACGGAAACCTAGAAACTACTGGATAGATTTCAAAAATTCGTTCGTCATTGGAATGCCACATAATCTCAAAGTAAAAACGATTATTTTTCATCCCCAAGTTCCCACTAAAGCGGAAAAACGAGAACGGGAACCTTAAAACTACAGACCCGAGCAACGCCCGCCGGGTGGCTCAGCTAGTGACTAATAAAAGCGAGCAAGCATATCTACACGTATTGAAATCCATTGAAGGAAATTGGTTCAAACTGAAACCAAATTCGTTCGATTCAGATTTTGAAAAGCTTTAAGGAACAGTCTACAATGTAACACAGTTTACCTGTTACCTTATGGCGAAATGAACTACGTGTTAGTACCACTTGTGCAAACCTCTTAGAAGAAGATCTTCTCAATTGTCAGCATTTCTGGTATCCATGAACAAAAACAAGGTTGCCAAAAGACTGTTCCGTAAGTTCTTAGTACCTACTTCTACTTTTGAGGCCAATCAAAGGCGAAATATTGCCAAATTGGACTTATTTCACTTTGACAAAGTGAAATAAGGCCAGACGTCACGTTCAGAACCCTTATTTGCAGCACCCCCAAATCAACAACTAAAATTTATTTTATCAGCTAAAGTTTGTTTCCTTTTTTTTTTATTTTTATTTGTGAAAATAAAGAAAATATATAAATCTGAATACAATTTTTCATTTAATAGAATCATCTGTAGATCAACTAGGTAAAGAAAAATTTAATGGAGTTTAACTGTTCTCTATTTGTCCCCGGTGCATTTTAGCAACTATTTGAGTTGCAGTTTTCTTCGTAATAGGCCAATATTTTATCAAAATTATACAATAAAAGATTTAAATAATTTGAATAGTTTTTCTCTTCTTCAGGAATGTAAAGGTATTTTACTTTATGTAGCCAAGAATTCTCTAACAGAATGTTATGGCCAGGATAGTCAAAGTTTAAGCAGTTTGGATGAAAAGTGAAAAATCTTTCAGGGTAGATTTTTAAAACTAATTCAATCAATTTAATTTCTTTCGTATTAAACATCTCTCGAAGGTCTTTTTTGCCAGTGTAGGCTTTTGGTTTCTCGTAGCGATAACTTGACGCAAACTGTGTTTTTGCCGATATTTCAGCTATTTTTGATTTAATCGTTTCTACTTGGGTGTCAGTATATTTCTGTCTGGTCTCACATGCCTCCGAAAGTTTCTTTAGATCAGCTCCAATACTTTCAATTCTTTCTTCCAGGGTCGCTGCACTCTGTCGAAAGAGCTGAGTATCCCCCTGCCTTTTATCGCATGTTTTATTCAGTTTCTCTAGGTCAGCTTTTATATTTTCCATCGCATTCAGAGTCGCTACACTCCTTCGAAAAGTCTGCGATTCTTCCTCTCTATCGTCACATGTTGCCTCAAGTTTCCTAAGATCAGCTTTAACAGTTTCAATTTCTTGCAGTGTCCCTGGACTCTGTAGAAAACACTGAGTATCCTCCTGCAACTTATCGCATGTTTCCTCTTGTTTCTTCCGATCAGTTTTAATATCTTCAATCTCTTTTTGCATCGCCAACTGATTTTCAAGGATCTTCTGCAAGAAAAGAACGTACTCAGGTTTGTCTTCATGCTCTAAATTCTTGTTTGTGGGTTTCCAGTCAAAATTAGAGTTTGTATTCTTTGCCTCTAATGGTTCTTCAACTGTTGCGGCAACTGTTGTTGCTTTTGAGTAGTTTTCCATTAAGTTATAATCCGTCACCTTATTTCTTACATTTATGTTGTTAAAAACCTCAACATTGTCCTCCATGGTCTCGCTTTTTTCTCTTTGTTGTTGAACGTTGTTGGTGTTAATGATATCAAAGTAAAGTTCCTGTAACCTGATAAATCCTTTCTTCATATCGATCATTTCTTTGCAAAGATACTTGATGGTTGTTTGACAGTTGCTCTGACATGCCATGTTTGTTGGTTTTATTTGATTTAATTTTAAAATGAGTGAGTCTATGACAACAGCAGCTTGTGAGATTGAGATAAATGGTATCTGCGTGCTGAAGCGACAAGGAAAGTTAAAATAATACTGTTGGTGGAAAATACAAATTACTTCCATTTTATACACTCACATCGTTTTTACCTGCTGGTGCTTTGATTAACCAAACCCAGCAATAAAATTTTTCATAGGAACTCTTCATTGACTTCACTAATTGCTTAGGTATTTTTAATCTACACTCTACAGGATCACCGAATCTCCGTTTATCGTATCTGCCCTCTAATAAAGGACACGGGTATGTAAATTGCGAGTACACATTATCCACATTTAACCATACTAAATAATAAAAAAAAATAGCGCATTCAACTCAGTAAATGTGGAACTGATTCGGAACTCTTCGATTTATAATTTTTATATGTGCTTGAAAACTATGACAAACTACACAGGGCGTCCCGTAATTCGTGTTTCAAACTTGAAGTGTTTCTTGGTCATATTCTAAGAAAAAAACTGTTCCACAGTAAACGTGATTATGATTGATCAAAGTTAACTCTTGTGGAAAAAGCAATTAGAAACAGCAATTCAAAAAGCTATGAAAACCCTAATGATATGTAAGAGCATAGCAGGAAAATCATGGGGTTGTAAGCTGAGCATTATTCGATTGATGCACCTAATGGTGGTAAGACCGACCCGTACCTATGAAACGATAGTCTTGAATTAGAGAACCGACCAGGTGTCCACCAGAAAAGCATTAGAAAAAGTAAAAAAGAAAGCGCATCAGGAGCAATCAGGATCAATGAGAAGCTTTCCAACCGCGACTTCAGAAGTATTGCTAAGCCTGTCACCTATGCACCTGGTAATAAGAAGCATCATAAATGCAACGATGCGGCTAGATTTGCCCAAGAGACAGAATGTGTCCTGAAGCCCAGCGAAAAGAATATAATATCGAATGAGTTACCACTCATTGACTTCCCTCGGGATAGCAAAACCAAGGAAGGAGGTCCAGCATATTCCAAACGGAAATCTATGAAATACTCAAATGCGCGGAATTAAACATTGACAGGAAATATAAAAACAAACACATTTCAATAATGGCGAACAGATAAGCTACAATTAGACCATAAGGACATACACAATCTCTTCAAAACTTGTCAGTGAATGTATTGACTAATTGAATAAACTGGGCAGTAACAACAAAGTAACAATCAACTGGGTACCAGGACATATAGGAAACAAAGGCAACAGGCAGACGAACTGGCAAAGATTGGAGCCAGATCACCTCTCATGGAAACCTTTTTGGTGGAGTAACGGAGAACCACATTAAGAGCAACATCTAAAAGTCAGAGGAAGACAACATAGTTAAACACTGGAACAACCTCCCCAAAATGCCTCAAGCTTTTACTTGGCACTTTCAACTCTAAGCGTTACAAAGGTGCAATAAAACTAAGTAGGAACAATGTAAGAATGCTAGCCGGGTTCCTAACCGGACACTGCAGATTAAGAAAACACCTAAAAGTACTAGGCATAGAGAGCAATGACCAAGGCAGATACTGCAACGAACAGGAAGAATGTCCTGACCATCTCATAGGTGCCTGCGAAGCTCTATTAAATCAAAGGAAGAAGTGCCTAGGATCCTACTACCTAGAAGAGAGGGAGCTAAAACTCCTAAACGTAACCCAGATACTCAGTTTCATCAAACGAACTAATCTGGATGAAGTACTTTAAATTAAGGAAGACCACTTAAGAAGAAGGGGTTACAGTAAATCTACAAGGTCGAAGTACAATATAAAACCCTAAATTCATTCATTCATTCATTCATAGTCTTTTTCCGAGTATTAGAAAGGCATTCGAGAAAGTTCTCAATAGAGCACTGTCCACATGGGCTGAGGACAAAAATATTATTCCAGAGTTCTGTTTTAAGGCGGGTCATGATACCATACATGCCGCGTCTAAACGAGTTTCAGACATTCAATGGAACAAAGATGAAAAGCAGTGTACAGGTGCGTGTCTGGTTGACTTGGAGAAGGCATTCCATACCGTTTAGTTAGACGGTCGTTTCTACAAGTTGATCAGGTATGGCATAAGTAAACCACTGCGATATATTCTTAATAACATGGTAGAGCGTTTGTTGTCAAAAGTGGCAATGTAACTTCAATCAGAATTTTCAAGATTCAGAACGGTCTGCAACAAGGAGCGGTGAATTCGCCATTTTGTTTGATATTTTCACCGGCGATCTAATTGGTTCTCTTTAACATGCTATAGCGTACGCCAACGATCTCATTGCGTACAGAACCAGGTCCAAAGATCGAAGTCATCAGAAGTCTCTTGCAACGTGACTTCGATAAGTTTCAGCAATATTGCGATGACTGGAAGTTGAAACCGACTTTTAGAAAACGGAAACAATTGTCTTTAGAACCCCGCAGGCTCGGGACTCATGGGATACAGGAAAGAACTGGCGAAATCTGGTGATTGTTGATCTACATGGTAACCCACTGCCAAGCAAAGTAGAGGAGCTTTTGATCTGACGACACGACTGTTTCACAGCAGTCAACTTGATAGCAGAGTGAAGGTGATTTGCTACATGGCCCTAATAATCCCAATGATTGTCTATTGGTGCCCTGTGTGGTTCAACGTTACAGCGTCTAAAATCGAAAAGATTCGGGTGTTTGAGAGACAGTGTCTGCGTACCTGTCTTGGATTGCACAGAACACCAGAGTCGGAGTACAAAACAAATGATCCCAATGGGATTCCTTACTCTTAGAGCGCTAACAGGATCGATAGCTTCATTACAAAACTGATTCGTGGTCACACTGTCACACACACAAGAGCGATATATAGGGCTTATATACCCCAACACTGAATATATGGAGAAAACGCGCTAGGTTCGATTTGTTCCACCGAAGAAGTTCTTCTATTTTGAGATGAAAAAGATTAAAAATTCGAGAGTTTGATGTTTACAAGTCTGCAAGGAATAATACTAAACGGGATATTAGAAATTCAAAGATCCGGTTTTTTCAATTCTAGTTTCAGCCCTAGTACAAATAATTCAAAAACTTGGAAACATATTAAGGCATTAGGGTCCTCCAATAGAAAGACTGTTAATGGAGATGTCTGCGAAACGAGCGGCGATGATTTAAACAGAGACTTTGTTTCCATTTCGAATGCCTCACATGAACGCGACCATATTGATTAAAGATTATATGCGTATTATCGCTCCTATCCTTCCAAAGAGTTTCTGAGTTCGAAGGTCTTAATGCAGTCACTTTTATTAAGTCAAATGCAATCGGATTAGATGAAATGCAGCCAAAGTTTTTAACAACATTTTACCGTAATCCACATGTCTTGGAAGATCTCCAAAATCATCATTGTCCTTAAAAATACTGCCTAAAGGAGGAAAGGGTAATTGTGAATTTTTTCGAAGTCATGGATGACGATGTCATCGGCATTGGCTACGGCTTTCATTCTACTCATGTCTAGTTGAACCAGGATTTGGTTAACTACTTGGAGCCAGAGTAGCGGGGATAACACTCCTCCTTGGGGTGTACCTCTACAAGTTCTGAGCTTTAGAATGCTTGCACCCATTTTTGCCTTTACTATTCTTGTTTGGAGCATGGAGTCGATCCAATTTGATAGCGTTGGCTCGATATTTCTGGAGTTTAATGGCAGGCGAATGGCACTGAATTCAACGTTGTTGAAGGCCCCGTCTATATCTTTATATTGTATTGAATGTTCAATGGCTCCGACTACTTCATGTAGTGCAGTCTCAACTGATTTGCCCTTTATGTATGCATGTTGGGCAGTAGGAGATCACATTGTTGTTCAATTTTGTTCGGATATGCAATTTTATAGTCTTTCTAGAGTCTTGAGTAGAAAAGAGGATAGGCTTATTGGTCTGAAATCTTTAGGTTCAGTGTGCGAGGGCTTACTGGCTTTGGGAATAAATATGACTTTAACTTCTTTCCAACTAGTGGGAATAACGGTAAGGTTTAGATAGCCTCTGAATATTTCCACTAGAATCGGTACAATCCAGCCTTTAGGGCTACGGAGCATCATTGGATTAATGCCGTCAGGGCCTGCAGATTTGTATGCTGAGAATGAGTCATTGGCCACAATATCTTCCTTTTATCTACTAATAGATTTCCTATGTTGGAGCTAACGTTAGCGTTAGGGCTTCCGTGTACTGGAGATGTCATTGAAGAAAACCCAGGAAAGTGGGTGTTCATGAGTGACTCTAGGATTTCAGAGCATGAGTCAGTCTATGTGATATCAGCTCTCCTTAGAAAACTAGTGGTATTTTGGAACTTGGACACGACTTTCCTTAGACTTCAGCGTCATTGGTGCACTCAATATCTGAGCAGAAGTTGCACCAGGCTGCTCTTTTTGCGTAAGTACTTCTATTTTTGTATTTTTTTTTCATCTTTTATAGGTCCCAGTCAGTCGAAAGGTTGCTAAATTTTACTCTATTGAAAAGCCTTCTAGAGTTCCTTCTAAGGGTCGATAGTTCGCTTGTAAGCATGCTTTCGTAAACGCATTGATTATGTCTGACATAAGCTTGTTTACCTGCGTCTCTATGGCTGAGCAGCTAAGTAAAGGCTGATTGCTTTTCTGGTTGAATGTTAGGGCCAGTCTTTGGTTATAGAGACCCCAGTCAGTTTTTCTAGGGGTTCTATAAGGGATACAGTTTTCAGATTTATGTTCTATATCGAATGTTATCATTCTGTGGTCAGAGATGCTAACGTTGTTGGAAACCTTCCAATTCCTGGTTGCTAACGCACCAGAGTGTTATTCAAATAATGACTCACCTCTTTCGTTTGTGTTGCGAAGTAAGCAAAATCTTGCTCTGATTTGCCCAATTCAGTTGAGCCTAGTTAGACTGTTAGTGTAAACTTTTCTCAAGACAAGATGTATAAATAAACCAATCGACCAAACGACAAGAACTCCAAATCAACAACAAAAATTTATTTTGTAAGCAAAAGTTCGTTTCTTTATTTTTTTTTTACTTTTAATTTAGTTTGTGAGGTAAGCTAAAGAAAATACATAACTCTGAATAAATTTTAATTGTAGTTATCACTTAATAGAATCATCTGTAGATCTGTTGGGTAAAGAAAAAGTTAATGGAGTTTAACTGTTCTCTATTTGTCCCCGGTGCACTTTACCAACTATTTAAGTTATATTTTTTGTAGCTTCCAAAGTTTTCTTCGTGATAGGCCATTATTTTATCATAATTATACAATAAAAGATTTAAATAAGTTGAATAAGTATTGATTCCAGAAATGTCAAGGTTTTTCACTTTATGTACCCAAGAGTTCATCGCAAAAAATTCGAACCATCCATAGTCAAAGTTTAAGCAGTTTGGATGAAAAATGAAAAACCGTTCTGGGTAGACTTTTAAAACTGATTCAATTATTGCAATATCATAACTACTTCGTTTATTTCGAAAGTCTTCTTTGCCAGTGAAGGCTTTTGGTTTTCTGTTGCCATCACTTGACTCAGTTTGTGTTTTTGCCGATAGTTCAGCTATTATTTGATCGATCGTTTTTACTTGGGTGTCAGTATATTTCTGTCTGGTGTCATATGCCTCCGAAAGTTTCTTTAGATCAGCGCCAATACTTTCAATTTTTTCTTCCAGGGTCGCTGCACTCTTTCGAAAATGCTCAGTATCCTCCTGCCTTTTATCGCACGTCTTGTTTAGTTTCTCAAGATCAGCTTTGATATTTTCTCTTTTTCTTTTATTGTTCTGCGACTTATCGCATGTTTCTTCTTGCTTCTTTAGATCAGTTTTAATATCTTGAATCTCTTTTTGCATCGCCAACTGATTTTCAAGGATCTTCTGCAAGAAAAGAACGTTTTCAGCTTTGTCTTCATGCCCTAAATTCTTGTCTGTGGTTTTCCGGTCAAAATTGGAGTTTGCATTTTCTCTCTCTAATGATTCTTCAACTGTTGCGGCAGTTGTTGTTGCTTTTGAGTAGTTTTCCATTAAATTATAATCCGTCACTTTGTTCCTTACATTGATGTTGTTAAGAGCCTCCACATTGTCCTCCATGGTCTCGCTATTGTCTCTTTGTTGTTGAACGTTGTTTGTGTTAACGATATCAAAGCAAGTTTTCTGTAAGCCGATAATTACTGTCTTTAGATCGAAAATTTCTTTGCAAAGATATTTGATGGTTGTTGAACAGTTGCTCTGGCATGCCATGTTTGTTGGTTTTATTTGATTTAATTTTAAAATGAGTCTATGACAACTGCACCTTGTGAGATTGAGATAAATGCTTTCTGCGTGCTGAAGCGGCAAGGAACGTTCAAATAATACTGTCGGTACAAAATACAAATTACTTCTCTTTTATACACTCACTTCGTTTTTACCTGTTGGTGCTTTGATTAGCAAATAAAGTTTTTCCTGGGAACTCTTCATTGACTTCACTAATGACCAAGGTATTTTTAATCTACAGGATCTACAGGGATAATCTTCTGCCCTCTAATAAAGGACACAGGTATGCAAATTGCGAGTACACATTATTCACGAAAACATTAAACCATACGACTGACTTCGTCTGAAAAACTGACAGTTAATAAAGAATTGGACAAGCGGCCTTGAAGTAGTTTAAATTCAATCATAATATCAATGCTTTATTTCAAAATTTTTTAGACAATTTGCTTAAACAATAAAAAAGGATTAAGGAAGAAACTTATAAAAAATAGGTCATTCAACTCAGTACATGTGGGTATCCCGTAATTTGTGTCACATACTTGGTGATGTAATTCTTGGTCGTGTTCTAAGAAAAAAATTGTTCCACAGTAAAGTCCACTTCTCAATTTTGACGATTTAAAAAGAAACTAACTTTGGTTTACCCTGAACTGTGTTGAATTCTATTTCTTTGTCAATGCTGATGGAAGAGACTTAAACTCGAACTTTATTTTTAGTAGATATACTTGTAATATTGATAGCGAGTCGCCAATAGCTGGCCTAGAAAGGCTTAGCGTGTAAGACTTAGGGTATAGGGGGTGAGCACAGTGGCAAAAAAAAAACTAGTATACTACTGTGGCTGCTCTAGTTTTAAGTAGATTTGAGGAGTTTTAATTAGATGTAATTATTTATAAGAACAAAAACCACAAAAATATGATATTTAACTTGGATTTTTTATTTAACTTTCTTAGTTTTAAATTATAGTTCTAGTTTGTAATACATAAATTATCTTTAGGCCAAAAGGTATTAGAATTGAGATATTGAGTAATTTAGAGTACCCGCTTAGGGTCAGTAAGTTAGTTAAGTAAGTATAATATGAGCTAATTTTACACATTTTTCTTAGCATGTACATAAGTAGATATAAGAAACTGAATTAATAAAAATGAACTAAAAACTTAATAAAAAAAACTTTAACACCCGAAGGAAGGTATGTTGAAATCTGCGCTGAATTGAAATATTTGACTCATCTTATAGAATACCCGACTCGGGTTCAAGATATTGAACGCCATGCAGCCAACATTCTTGACTTGTTTTTCACTTCTCATCCCGAAAGATACAGGGTTAAATAAATTATCCGCACCTCTAGGCAATTCGGGCCATCATATCAGTCATGGCAAAAAAAAGTTAAATCCCCAAGAGAACTGTGTGGCAATATGAGAAGCCAATTGGGACGGCCTGAACAATTTCTTTCGAAATTTTGATTGGCCATTGTGCTTTCCCGATGGAAACGTTGACGGATCAACTGATATGATATCCAACGCAATTCCAAACGATATGAGAAATTTTATTCCTCACAGAACATCTCTAAAGAGAGATCATGGTTTGATTTGAGCTTTAAAGAGGTGATTAGGGATAGAGAAATAAGTTTTCGAATATTTAAAGACAACCATACAGTAGAAAACCGCAATTTTTTTAAACGGGATAGAAATATCTGTTATGCTCATTTGAAAAAGGCTAATTTCTTGCATGACCCTAAAATATGGAAAAAATACTTTTGCCTCATCTATAAAGCCAATTTGCTGCCAACTCGACACTTCCTGATAGCATATTGGCTCCATGGCTTATCATGGCAATGTCATGTTCAGTTGTTGCCTCAAATTTTCTTTTCTGCACGATTGCAAAACTTGCCTTATAGTACCTATACAATCGTAAAAAGATGGTGGCCTATTGTCAATTGTGGTGCAACAAATTGATTTTGAATTTTCATTGGGCAAGTACGGAACGCGAAACATAGGAGCGTCCATAGCAATTAGACAAATTTCGTAAGTGTTAAGAGAGTCCTTTAATCTGTTCATTTTGTCGGCAGTATTTTTAAAGTTCATGTTTACGCTAGAGAACTCAGCAGTTTTTTCTGCTTACAAAGATTGTAAGTTAGGAGTAGCAAGTGAAATCTTAAGTTTGTTTACTTCAGTTTTGAGTGAATCAATATCGGTTTTCTGAATTGACGACGCGATTATTTATGTCACTAATAAGGTTTTTTAATTTCAAAAAATCAGACACAGGAACAGAAACACGTCTACTCTCAAGCTCATATTTACGGCGGAGTAAGAAAAATTTTGCTGTGATTGGCCCAATACAGTCGAACCTAGTTTAACTGTTATTAAAAACATTTTTCAAAATTTATAAATAAAAGTCAATCAATAAACCAACTGACTAAACGAGGAGAACCCCAAATCAACAACTAACATTTATTTTACCAGCAAGAGTTTGTTTCTTTACTTTTTTATTTTAATTTCAATTTTTGAGCTAAGTTAAAGAAAATACATTTGTCTCTGTATACAATTTTAATTGTAGTTTTTATTTAATAGAATCATCTGTAGATCTGTTGGGTAAAAACCAGTTAATGGAGTTTAACTCTTCTTTATTTGTTCCCGGTGCATTTTAGCAACTATTTGAGTTATGTTTTTTGTAGATTTCCAAGTTTTCTTCGTAATAGGCCATTATTTTATCAAAATTATACAATAAAATACTTAAGTAATCTGAATAATAAAATATGAATACTTTAGACATATTAAGGGATTTTACTTTATGTAACCAAGGGTTCAGGGTTAGCATTTTGGAACATTCATAGTCAAAGTTTAAGCAGTTTGGATGAAAAACGAAAAACCTTTCTGGGAAGATTTTTAAAACTGATTCAACTAATGCAATATCTTCAATACAAAGTTTCTTTCGGAAGTCATTTCGGCCAGTGAAGGCTTTTGGTTTTTCGATGCCATCACTTGACGCAGTTTGTGTTTTTGCTGATATTTCAGTTATTTTTTGATCAATCGCTTTTACTTGGGTGTCAGTATATTTCTGTCTGGTGTCAGATGCCTCCGAAAGTTTCTTTAGATCAGCTCCAATACTTTCAATTTTTTCTTCCAGGGTCGCTGCACTCCGTCGAAAGTGCTGAGCATCCTCCTGCCTTTCATCGCACGATTTATTTAGTTTCTCCAGATCAGCTTTGATATTTTCCATCCCATTCAGAGTCGCAACACTCATTCGAAAAGTCTGCGAATCTTCCTCTCTATCGTCACATGTTGCCGCAAGTTTTCTTAGATCAGCTCCAATACTTTCAATTTTTTCTTCCAGGGTCGCTGCACACTGTCGAAAGTCCTGAGTTTCCTCCTGCCTATTATCGTATGTTTCTTCTCTTTTCTTTGGATCAGTTTTAATATCTTGAATCTCTTTTTGCATCGCCAACTGATTTTCAAGGATCTTCTGCAAGAAAAGAACGTTCTCAGGTTTGTCTTCATTCCCTAAATTCTTGTTTGTGGATTTCCAGTCAAAATTGGAGTTTGTATTCTTTGCCTCTGATGGTTCTTCAACTGTTGCGGCAATTGTTGTTGCTTTTGAGTGGTTTTCCATTAAGTTATAATCCGTCACTTTGTTCCTTACATTGATGTTGTTAAGAATCTCAACATTGTCCTCCATGGTCTCGCTTTTGTCTCTTTGTTGTTGAACGTTGTTGGTGTTAATGATATCAAAGTAAAGTTCCTGTAACCTGATAAATCCTTTCTTCATATCGATCATTTCTTTGCAAAGATATTTGATGGTTGTTTGACAGTTGCTCTGACATGCCATGTTCGTTAGTTTTATTTGATTTAATTTTATTTAAAAATGAATCTATGACAACTGCAACTTGTGAGATTGTCATAAATGTTATCTGCGTGCTGAAGCGGCAAAGAAAGTTCAATTAATACTGTTGCTGCAAAATACAAATTACTCCTCTTTTATACACTCACTTGGTTTTTACCTGCTGGTACTTTGATTAACCAAGCCCAGCCATAAAGTTTTTCCTGGGAACTCTTCATTGACTTCACTAATTGCTGAGGTATTTTTAATCTACAGGATCACCGAATCTCCGTTTATCGATTATCCTAGTGTCTTCCATCTGCCCTCTAATAAAGGACAATTGCGAGCACACATCATTCACGAAAACATTTAACCATAAGACCGGAAAAACTGACAGTTAATTAAGAATTTGACATGGGGCATTGAAGTACTGTTTACCCGGTCATAATGTCAATGCTTTGACTCATAATTTTTTAAGACAATTTGTTTGTAAAAAAAAAAAAAACTTAAGAGGCCTTTCCCTAAATGTGGGAAGTATTTGTAGAACGTAGTCAGTATCTGATATTCACACCCAAGGTTTGAACTAAATAAATATACGTCCACCACCATTTGCTTTTCAGTATGTATAACAAAGTAAAAGCCAACCCGATATGCGAGAATCTTCTTGTTGTGCTTCTCTCTTTGCCTTCCATAAATACTTGGTTCGACTTATCTTTGTGTTCAACACTCGCATTATAATCGACGACTTGAAGAACTTCTTGGAAATTTGCTTCGACTAAATTCAAATTGGTTCGACCCGATGTGCAATGAGGAAGATAAAAACAGTTCCAAGGATTGACCAAGAGTAAAAACGGTTAAAGCTACAGAAAAACAAAATGGCCTTAATCATTGGGCTATGCGATAAACTGAAAGAAGGATTTACACAATGCTTTTCAAACGTCGCATCACATGAACAATATAAGAAAACATTAGGTCAATATTGGAAGGATGCTGTGATAACACACTATGACACCATGGCAAATTCGGAGTACCTCTCCAATGATGAACATGAAGAAACAAAAACATGTTTTAAAAAATAACAACAGAAACAAAGAAAAAAGAACACTCATAACCACCAAAACAACTTTTTTTACTAGCTTGAATGATCCCCCACCAGTGGTAAGGTAATCAAGTCAACAACCTTCGACAAACAGCCTATCAATGAACAATAAGTAGAGCGATTAAAAGAAATTGTCTATCAACCATTTCTACTTAACAAGTTCTTGAAATGAAAAACCCTTATTCCAACTACTCAATTCAACAGAGTTTAATAACAAGAACGTTCGTACGTACAAGGTACAGCTCATTTCCTCCATTCCATACGAAGACGCACGTTTCATACACACTACTGAAATGTAAAGACGTTCAAAATAAAAGACTTTAAAACTGGTAAACTACGAGTGCTTTAAATTTGGTTGCTCATCCCAAAAAATACAGGGTTATAGTGTCATCTCCTCTAGGCAAATCGGAATAGGTAGATTTTTCGTTTCCCGCCACGGTAAAAAAAGATAAATGCCCTGAAAGAACTGTGTGCCAATACGAGAAAGCCAATTGGGACGCCCTGAATGATTTCTTTCAATTGGGCATTGTGCTTCCTCGACGGAAACGTTGACGTAGCTGATATGATATCTAACGTAATTCTCAACGACGCGACATGATAAATTTTGTTCCTCACAGAACGAAAAGTGCCATCCCACAAAGAGAATTCGTGGTTTGATTAGAACTGTAAAGAGGCGATTAGGGATAGAGGAAGAAGTTTTCGAATATTTAAAGACAACCCTACTGTAGAAATCCGAAATTAGTTCAAAAGGGCCATAAATATATGTAATGCTCACTTACAAAAAGCAAACTTTTTGCATGACCATAAAGTAAGGCAAAAAAACTATTGTGTTCAAAAAGAAGCAAAAAGTTTCGGTACTTTTTTGAGAACATTAAGAACTCCACCATGTCATCGGTCCCAAGGCTCGTTTTCAATGACTCTGCGTATGTCAGCTCCATCGATAGAGCCAATTTGATGGCATCTCAATTTGCTACAAATTCGACACTTCCTGATAGCATATTGGCTAAACTTGAGCCTGTGAATTCTGCGATGAAGCAGACATTTTTTCGAACTCGCTCGGTTGTGAGAGTTGTCAAAGATCTCAATTTACATAAATCTGCTGGTTCAGATGGTAACCCCCCGTTATTCTAAAGAGGTGGCAAAAACACTGCGTAAGCTTTTCTATTTATCATTTTCTTCTGGGACTTTTCCGGGCAGATGGAAAACTGCATTTGTTCATAACGTCCCGAAAAAAGGCGAAACTTCCTGCCCTACCAATTACAGTCCAATTGTACTAACGTCCCTTCTTTCCAATGTCGTGGAAACGTTGATATATCGTCAACTAATGAAATTTTTTGAAGAACGAAAGCTTTTTAATGATCGACAGTACGGCTTTCGTAGCATAAGGTCCACCGGTGAATTGATGGCACATCTCACCGAAAAGTGGAAGCAATCTTAACACTGTTTTGGAGAAAGTAAGATTATTGCGCTTGATATTTCTAAGGCATTTGATGAAGTTTTGCCATCGAGCTCTCTTATCGAAAATGGGCGCTATTGGTGTCTTCTTCGTTGGATTTGAAACTATTTTTCCGGCCGCTCGATACAAGTTGTATTGGATGGTTAAAGGTCTGATACTCACCTTATAGTATAGGTGGTGTGCCTCAGGGCTCCGACACTCTGCTTCATTTTCATAAATGATCTCTTGTCTGAAACTTCTAATCCTCTGAACTGTTCGGCTGACTACTGAAACCTCAGTTTTTCATATTCGTTTCCAAATTCACGTCCTCGCTCTTCGGATGTGGGTCGGGAACGGCTATTTGAATTCTGACCTCGACAGCATTGTTACAAGGGGTGACAGAAACCGAGTAAAATTCAATGCTTCGAAAACTCAATTCTGTCTCTTGTCGTTGATGCATCCAAGAAACTGCAAGGCTGTCGGTACTTGGTATGTTTGTGAACGATGATCTCCGGTTGAATAACCACATAATTGAATTCGCTCCAAAGTGCTGCAAGATGTTTAGGTTTTATAAAGACGATGGAGGACATTTTTGACACCTTCTGATCTGGCCTCAATTCATCCGCCCTAAATCAGAGTATAACTCCCTAGATTTTTCCGCTAAAGAAGCTAGTTAAATAGGAGTAGCTAGTGAAACCTTAAGGTTGTTTACCTCGTTGTTGAGTGAATCAATATCGGTTTTCTAAATTGACAACGCGATTATTTATGTCACTAATAATGTTCTTTGTTATTTATATTTTAAAAAACAAAAAATGCAGTAATGTCATCAGGAACAGAAACAGAAACACTTTTGCTCTAAAGCTCGTACATACTTATTGCGAAGTAAGCAAATCTTGCTTTGATTGGCCCAATTCAGTTGAACCTAGTTAAGCTGTTAGTGAAAACTTTTTTTCAAGACAAGATGTAAATGAACCAATCGACCAAACGACGAGAACCCCAAAGTAAAAGTTCGTTTCTTTATTTTTTTATTAATTTTAATTTTTGAGCTAAGCTAAAGAAAATACATAACTCTGAATACAATTTAATTGTGGTTATCATTTAATAGAATCATCTGTAATTTTTTTGGGTAAAAAAAGAATTAATGGAGTTTACCTGTTTTATATTTGTCCAAGTGCATTTAAGCCACTAATTGAGTTGTATTTTTTGTAGATTTTCAAGTTTTCTTCGTAATAGGCCATTATTTTATCATAATTATACAATAAAAGATGTAAATATTGTGGATAACGTTCGATTTTAGGAATAACAAGGGATTTTACGTTATGTAACCAAGGGTTCACCAACAGCAAGTCGGCACTTTTAAAATCAAGGTTTAAGCAGTTTGGATGAAAAAGGAAAAAACTTTCTGGGTAGATTGCTAATAATGATTCAATCATTCTAATAACTCCAATACCAAAGCTTTTTCGAAAGTCTTCTTCGCCAGTGTAGGCTTTCGGTTTTTCGTTGCCATCACTTGACGCAGTTTGTGTCGATATTTGAGCTATTTTTTGATCAATCCCTTTTACTTGGGTGTCAGTATATTTCTGTCTGGTGTCACATGCCTCTTCAAGTTTCTTTAGATCAGTTCCAATACTTTCAATTTTTTCTTCCAGGGTCGCTGCACTCTTTCGAAAGTGCTCAGTATCCTCTTGCCTTTTATCGCACGTTTTATTTAGTTTCTCTAGATCAGCTTTGATGTTTTCCATCTCATTCAGAGACGCTACACTTCTTCGAAAAGTCTGCGAATCTTCCTCTCTATCGTCACATGCTGCCTCAAGTTTCCTTAGATCAGCTTTTACAGTTTCGATTTCTTGCAGGGTCTCTGCACTCTGCAGAAAACGATGAGTATCCTCCTGCAATTTATCGCATGTTTCTGGTTGTTTCTTTAGTTCAGTTTTAATATCTCGAATCTCTTTTTGCATCGCAAACTGATTTTCAAGGATCTTCTGGAAGAAAAGAACGTTCTCAAGTTTGTCTTCATGCCCTAAATTATTGTTTGTGGGCTTCCAGTCAGAATTGAAGTTTGTATTCTTTGCTTCTAATGGTTCTTCAACTGTTGCGGCAATTGATTTTGCTTTTGAGTAGTTTTCCATTAAGTTATAATCCGTCACTTTATTCCTTACATTGATGTTGTTAAGAACAACATTGTCCTCTATGGTGCCCCTTTTGTCTCTTTGTTGATGAACGTTGTTGGTGTTAATGATATCAAAGCAGAGCTCCTTTAAGCCGATAAATTCTTTCTTTAAATCGATAAATTCTTTCCTTACATCGATAATTTCTTTGCAAAGATGTTTGATGGTTGTTGAACAGTTGCTCTGACATGCCATGTTTTGGTTTAATTTTAAAATGAGTCAATGACAACTGCACCTTGTGAGATTGAGATAAATGCTATTTGCGTGCTGAAGCGGCAAGGAACGTTCAAATAATACTGTTGCTGCAAAACACAAATTACTCCTCTTTTATACACTCACTTCGTTTTTATCTGCCTATGCTTTGATTAATCAAGCCCAGCCATAAAGTTTTTCGTGGGAACTCTTCTTTGAATTCACTAATGACCAAGGTATTTTTAATCTACAGGATCACCGCATCTCCGTTAATCGATTATCCTTTTGTCGTCTATCTACCATCTAATAAAGGACACAGGTATGCAAATTGCGAATACACATTATCCACATTAAACAATACGACCGACTTCGGCGTTAGGAAGGGCATTCAACTAAGTACACGTGGAACTGATTCCAAACTTTTTTGACTTTTTTGAATTTTTATAAATGTACTTGAAAACTATGACAAACTATACAGAGTATGCCGTGATTCGTGTTACAAATTTGGTGATGTTTTTCTTGGTCATATTCTAAGAAAAATACTGTTTCACAGTAAAGTCTTACTTGGTGTACCCTGACCTGTGTTGAATTCTATTTCTCTGTCAATACTGAGGGTAGAGACCTAATTTCAGACTTTATTTTTAAAAGAAATACTCGTTAATACATATTAATATGCTATTCTAATGACATCACATTATCAGTCTGCGGAAAATTCGAAGAAACCCTATGCGATATAATACAGAGGGGCTTGGCAATCACGAAAAAATGGTATACATCTGAAAGACTGAAAATCGACTGTTTCACAGCAGACAACTTGATAGCAGAGTGAAAGTGATTTGCTACATGGCCCTCATAAGCCCAATGATTGTCTATGGGTATCCTGTGTGGTTCAACGTTACAGCGCAGCGTCTCAAATTGAAAATATTCTGGTATTTGAAAGACAGTTTCTGTGTACCTGTCTTGGATTGCACAGAACACCAGAGGAGTACAAAACTAATTATCCCAATGGGATTCCTTACCATAACAGGGCTCAAATAACAGGATCGGCTTATTACCGCAACATTGAATATATAGAGAAAACTCGCTTCAGTCGAAGAATTTTCAGAGGACAGTCGGAGGATTTTCTCTATTTTGAGATGGAAGGGTTGATTCAGGATAGATTGGCGGCGCCGCTAATCTATCACGTCTGGCTTAAGCCGTGGAATGACTCCTATATAACCGAGACGTCACCGCAGCAGGCGGAGGTGTTGAAGAGGGGTGGGCAAACTAATTATAAAAAGGTACTGTGGGGTAACGTTGGGGGGAAAATTTGATCATAATTTGACTAATTTTTCTTGGTTTTTCATTTTCAAATAATTTCCAGCCGAGTTATGGTGAACACCGCAAATTGTTTTTTTCTCAAGACGTTCTGGGGAAAGCTTTGTACCGGCTCAATGTTGCCTCAATGTTTCTGCATGAAAAGAATTACCCTATATTGTCGAAAGTGTGCTCAATAATGTACGAAAGCTCCGAATAAAATTACTCAAAATTAAGAAAAAAAATTCGCCTTTTTTGTACCTTGAAAACCTACCCCCCCCCCCCCCCCCCTTAAGTAGTTTTGATTAAATTTCAGTTGCTTTGAGCACAAAAATGTAAAATGACCAAGAAATCTAATTTTTGTACTTTTTTTTTAATTTGACTAGTCCTAGTTGTTGGTTCATAAGGTAAGGGTGCAGTGCAATAAGGCCCGCGGCATTAAGACCCGTGGGTCTTTTTTCCTCCTTGTTTTGGAAGTAAGGCCCACGGGGTTTATTTCCATGATGAAATGGCAGTAAGAGCCGCGGGCCTTAGTTCCTTTTTCTGCTAACTCAAATATCATTTCGTTATGTAAAGAAGTCTCACCGTTTGCACATTAACTTATTTTCAATCTGAATAAACTGGCACAGGGACGCAACTCCACTTGACCTAAGTTCATGCTCTGATTGTGGATTCTGACATAGCAAAGATAAGAAATATCTATAGAACTATAGTATATATTTAGTGAGGTCAGTTCGCGCGAATTTCATAAGTTCAATCACAAGCTCGTATTACCCGGAGGCAAATTCGTTTGTTCGTTTTGCTTTTGCTTTTTCCTCACGGATAAAATAATGAAGCTAAAAGCGAAGCGGAAAAAGTTTTCTCAAGGGAGTATGGATGTGTGGTTTAAAAATAAAATTTCGCGCGGACATTTCTTCCGCTTTTAGCTTCATTTTTTTATCCGTGAGTAAAAACCGAACGAAGCTTAAGGTTGAACATAAAACATTCACACAAACAGACCAGGAGAAAGTAGCTAAGATCTAAACAAACATTAAGAAAGTAGATCTGGTTATTATGTGCGCATAAGAATCTGGACTGAACTTTCATCATCCTAGTCACAAAAAGGGAGACAACGCGAGCTATGAATTCATATCCATGAAAAGCTGAAATAAGTGGCCAAATTTTGGATCTTTATTTTTCAGTACCTCAAAATGTTGTTTCCTTAAAATAAAAAGTAACTAGATTACATATACATGTATATATGTATAACGGGTGTTTTTTTTTAGAGGTATAGAACTTTAAGTTGGCAACACTTTTTTCACTGGCGGCCATTTTGTCAGCTGTCATTTACATTTAGTTTGCTTTGGCATTTCAACATGAATAGAATGACGCCTGAACAACGCTTCCAAATTGGGCAAATTTATTTTCAAAATCATAGCCGTCGATCCCGATTTTCAAAAGCGAATTTTGTTCAACGATAAAGCTCACTTTTGGTTGAATCGATACGTGAATAAACAAAACTGCCGAATTTGGAGTAATGATGATAATCCTCAAGTGTATGTTGAGACACCGTTACATCCAGAAAAACTGACTGCGTGGTGTGCTTTATGGGCTGGTGGAATAATTGGCCCATACTCGGACCCGTGAATTGGCCTACAAGATCGTGCGATTAAACGCCGCAAGATTATTTTCTGTGAGAACATGTGAAATCGCTGGTCTACCGATAAGCCCGAAGCGATTGACCACTTTAAGGACAATATTCGGAGTGTTATTGCCGATATACGGCCACAAATGTTGGAGAAAGTCATCGAAAATTAGACTTCCAGATTAGACTACGTCGGAGCCAGCCGTTGCGGTCATATGTCAGAAATCATTTTTAAATTATAATGTCAGAATATTGTCTTCCGAATGAAGTAAATTTCATATCAATAAAAAAAATCGTCTTTGTTTTATTTCATTTCAAAGTTCTATACCTCTAAAAAAACACCCTCCACTATGCTCTTAATCCTTTCTAAGGAGGAAAACTAATTTTAAGATCCCATATGCATCAGACTCATATAAATGCTGCTTCTAAATGGCAACAAAAGGCATGGGAATTAATTTTTTTCTTTGGTGGATCTTATTACCTCTTCAAAATGGAAAGAAAGCCCGTGGGTGTTATTTCCATTTTTTGGGTTACAAGAACCACGGTCCTTATTGCCGCGGGGCTTATTGCACTGCACCTATCTTTACATATGTCGAAAGCATTAGTATTAAGTTATTGAGAAATTTATAGTACCCGCTTACGGTCAGTAAGTTTCTTAAGTTGTTAGTTTGTACATTTCTGTTAGCATGTAAGTAGTCATGAAAAAATTTAATAAAAATGAATTTCAAAGCAATCGCGCCCGTTACGCGCAAGATTCGCGTTTCGAATTCCAAGAGGAATCAAAAATGTTTTCCATGCGTATCAGCTTTTGCGAACAACTGGAAAGCCCTGCGATAGTAAATTCATTGCCATTAAAAGCGTTTCCTGGAATAGCACATGATATGGTTGGGAGAAGTACCCCCAGGTTATCCGTTCTGTGGAAATGCATCTCCTTCTTCTTGTTCGAAATTTGGGGAGCATATGCACTGGCAATGCTCCCTACACTTTTCCAAGCCAAACCACATGGTAACAAATAAAAAAAAATAACCATTCAATTTTAAAAATAATTACGAGTGAGATTTTTTTTCCCCACCGGTAAGGCTGTTGTTTTTTGGTTGCAACTGTATTCCATCGTATTAGTTCAGCCAGCAGTGATCGCCTTTCCCTGATTTCCATAAACGTTTCTTAGAATCAAAGAAAGAATACCAGTATCAAAATCCAATACTTTCTCTTGGTACAACGGGTTCTATTGCCGCGCTGCGATTGATAATTAAAGCTTTGAAGTACGTGCTATTGGCAATGACACAGCGTCTTCTATTAGTGGCCGGTTTGTATTTAAAAAACAAAAATGTATCGTCTTAACAGTCAAATATGCATTTATAACTCAATACAATTCCCTTCCTAATGTGGAACGTAAGAGACGAACTTAAGATCCACATTTAACTTAACTCTCTTTAGTAAACATTATCAAACGCTGGTATTGCATAACTCAACGACGCGACGTCATGGTTACGGAACTCTTCTTCGTCATTAATGATATTAGCCTGGCCAACACTCCGTACGTGCCAGACACGTATGACGGAGCGGTAAATTAATTTATTTGTTGAATGTTTTTTTTTTTTGTTAGTTTCACTATTTCCTTGTGTGTATCGCGCTTCGCGCTTCTTGTTGTCATCTGGAGAAATAGTTTTTCTATTCATCGACGGCTTCCATGAACAGTGCAGACGACACGACAGCCACTGCCATCTATGCTGCAGCAATGTTTTTTTATTGTTAGATACTCACGAAAGTGTCTGTTGATGGTGGTAGTGTCAGTGGTAGTGGTATCACGTTTAAGCCTCCTTTACGCTACTTAAACTTGGGACTGGTTAATTGGGTTTTTCGTTTTCGGTACACTCCATGGTACCAATTGCGCTCTCAGATGCACACCGACTTGTAATCGAATCGGATATCGGTACACTCTACTCAAAGTCCCGTAGTCACATAGCCGCGTCGGACACAAATTCAAAAAGGCCAACTTCATCATTCGCTGTAAGAAGTTGCTACAAGACAGACCTCGATGTTTTTGGCTAATTCATAAAGTTCAAATTATTCTCTTTTTTAATGCGGGCATTCGAACCAAGCAATGATTGAAAAAGAAGTTTACCAATCGGAAGTCTGTACGTGCTAAGTGCGAGCAACGCCATTACTTTGTTTCTTTTCGATGCAAACGCAACTTAGCGTCGAATTATCGGTTTGTTTTGCGAAAGATATAGAAAGTATCTTTTTGTGTAAATATGGCAAAGATAGAAAAATAATTTCAGTGAAATTTTGAGGAAGTGAAGTGAAACAAAAATTAAATTTTTAATTTGTTTTGATTGTGGTGTAGTAATTGAAAAAGAAAAGAAAATGGTTCTTGTGCCAATTTTGGGTGCAGCAGCAAAGTTTGCACCAGCTGTGGGTGGTGCTCTATTTAAGGCAAGCGCAGGTGCTGCAACAGCAGGAATTGCTGCAGGATCTTCGACTTTGGGTGTTGCTGTTGCGGGGGCTGTAAAAGCAGCAACTGTTATCGGTTTAGGGAAGCTCACTATTTTGCCATTTCTAATTGCCGCATTGGCTTACTTTAACTACGACTTATTCGATCCTGAGAATCGTCCTTTCAATGTCGAAACTATCGATAGAGCATATGACTTTATTATAATTGGTGGTGGATCAGCTGGGACTGTGCTGGCTTCTAGACTATCGGAAATACCACATTGGAAGATATTGCTGCTTGAGGCCGGTGGGCATGAAACGGAGATATCAGACGTTCCACTGCTGTCACTCTATTTGCATAAAAGCAAAATGGATTGGAAATATAGGTGAGGCTATAGACTACGTTATTTTTTTTTGTAATTTATGCTGGTGTCTTTTTTACCTCTCAAATTATCGAAAACACGATTCTGATTTATCGGCCTCCATGTCTTTCTTTGGGCAGTGGAATGAATGAATGAATAATGTCAATTTAAAGTTTTTTCTTAAGAACTTATGAGAAACTAGATTTGTCTTCCGGTTTTTACAACTGAAAAATGAAACGAATTTACTTTTTGGACAATGGCTGATTCATTCTTCGGATCTAGGTCACCGACAACGACTGCAACTTGAATAATTTAGTAATCAGACTTCAAAAAAATTGGAGAAATAGTTTTATTAATCTTACACGACCACAAAATAGCAAACCTAGAAAACAAAATGATTTTATAACTGCCCTCAAATGCTTGAGGCATTAAGTGATGACCTCCTATCCTCAAGCGTAATAAGACAGATCAGAAAAAGTTGAATCGCCCGCGACAAAAAATGAAGATGATTTAACTTAGTTAAGATGACGCAGAGCAAAAATAAGAAATTATTTTGTTTATTTAGGATATAGTGTCCTTGTAAGTACAATCTGAGGGCGAGCATAACGACTGGGAGTTTGGTAACAATTTTTGAGGGCATTTTTTATTCTAGCGAAGGTAAATACTTTGCATTTCTTAGAGTTCAGTGTGAGACTTTTGTTATTCCACCATTGCAATCAATGGTCGATATCACATTGCAGTTTTTTTTTTTTTTTATAATTAACGCGCACATCAAGGGGTTATGAATACCCTTACAATGTTGTAAAACACAGTGCGAGTATTTAGGAATATAGAGTGAATCGTAATGCAGGGGAAAAACACATTCAGGAAGAGCATTCCACATTCCGGTGGTGCGACTGAAATACGAATCTCTTAATCTTAACTGTACGCCCGAAGTTGGGCTCAAGGTAAAACTGATGAGGCGGGTGTTGCGGCTAAATTGTTTAAGGGGAGGAATGCAACTGGCTATTTCAATAGTGCACTGTTTGTGAAAAAAGCGATAAAAGAGAGTGAGGCAGGTGACGTGTCGACGATGTTCAAGAGAATCAATCGATTCTACGATTGAACTATCACCTATCAAGTTATGGAGTTATACTTCAGTTTTGGGCGGATGAGCCCCTTATAAATTGTAGCCAGATCAGAAGGGGTGAAGAACTTCCTGCATCGTCTCAAGAAGCCTAAGCATTTTGCAGCGTTTTTGGCGACTTCAAATATGTGGTCATTCCAACGAATACCATCGTTCACACATATACAAAGTACTGACAGCTTTTCGGTTTCTTCGATGCAGGTACCATTCATGGATAATGGCAATGGGGAAATGTTAAGCTTCAACGACAAGAAACAGCATTGAGTTTTCGAAGCATTGAATTCTACTCGGTACATAAGACCCCATACAACAATGCTGTCAAGGTCAGAATTCAATGAGCTTATCATACGCAACCGTTCCAGTTCCACATTCGAAGAGCAGGGACGTGAATTTGGAAACGAATATGAAAAGCTGAGGGTCGAGTCGTCAGCAAAACAGTTAAGCGGATTAGAAGTTTCAGACAAGAGATCATTAATGAAAATGAGGAAGAGAGTCGGAGACAAAACGGAGCCCTGGGGCACACCAGCATTTATAAAGTGGGTATCAAACTTGAAGCCATCCAACACAACTTGTATTGAACGGTCGGAAAGGTAATTTCTAATCCAACGAAGAAGAGACTCATCGATACCAAAAGCACGCATTTTCGATAAAAGAGCCTGAGTCCAAATTCTATCAAATGCTTTAAAAATATCAAGCGCAATAATCTAAATTTTTCCAAAACAATGTTAAGATTGGTTCCACTTTTCGGTGAGATAAGCCATCAAATCACCAGTGGACCGTTTGCTACGAAAGCCGTACTGACGGTCATTAAGAAGCTTTCGTTCTTCAAGATATTTCATAAGTTGACGGTTTGTCAACGTTTCCATGACCTTGGAAAGAAGGGACGTTAGTGCAATTGGACGGTAATTGGAAGGGGAGGAAGATTCGCCTTTTTTAGAGACCGGCTGGACAAATGCAGTTTTCCATCTGCTCGGAAAAATCCCAGCAGAATAGGAAAGATGGAAAAGTTCACGCTGTGGTTTTGCCAGCCACCTCTTCAGAATAACGGCGGGGATACCATCTGGACCAGCGGATTTATGTATGTTGAGATCTTTGAAGACTCTCGCAACCGAGCGAGTTCGAAAAAATATCTGCTTCATCAAAGAATTTGCAGACTCGAGCTCAGGTGGAGCCAATATGCTATGAGGAAGTGTCGAGTTGGCAGCAAATTGAGCTGCCAGCAAATTGGCTTTGTCGATGGAGCTGACATACGGAGAGTCATTGAAGACGAGCGTTGGGACCGATGACGTGGTCGAGTTCTTAATGTTCTTGACAAAAGACCAAAAGTTTTTACTTCCTTTTGGACACAATAGTATTTTTTTCCTTACTTTTTGGTCATGTAAAAACTTAGCCCTTTGTATTTGAGCATTACATATATTTCTGGCCCGTTTGAACAAATTTCGGTTTTCTACAGTAGGGTTATCTTTAAATATTCGAAAACTTCTTTCTCGATCCCTAATCGCCTCTTTACAGCTTGAATAAAACCACGAATTCTCTTTGGGGATGATGCTTTTTGTTCTGTGAGGAACAAAATTTCTCATGCCGTTGAGAATTACGTTAGATATCATATCAGCTGATGCATCAACGTTTCCGTCGAGAAGGCACAATGACCAATTAAAATTTCGAAAGAAATTATTCAGGCCGTCCCAATTGGCTTTCTCGTATTGTCACACAGTTCTTTTGGGGACTTTATCTTTTTTTTACCGTGACGGAAGACGAAAAAACTACCGATATGACACAATGGTCCGATTTGCCTAAAGGAGATGATACTACAACCCTGTATTTTTCGGGATGAGAAGTGAGAAATAGGTCAAGAGTGTTGGCCGCATGGCCTTCAATATCTGGAACCCGAGTGGGCTCATCAACCAGTTGAGTTATTTCGTTAAACTCAGCGAAGATCTCAACACATTTTCCTTCGGGTGTTGTCTGGCCAGAATGTCGAAGCCAACAAAAATTGTGTACATTGAAATCGCCCGCAATTGTGATTTCAGTGTGAGGAATGAGGATACAGGGAATCAATTCTTATTATGGAGTCAGATAGCGCATCAAACTCGTTAGAGTTTGAACTGCTGTCTAAATTGGGGCTTCTGTAAACAAAACAATAGTGAATGATTTGCATACGGACGGTGAATTTTAACCACATGAAATTGAAGTTCGTGTTGGAACAGAGGCCGTATTGTGGTAGAAGTTGGTAAGCAATATCATTTCGAACATATACGGCGAGGCCATGTGAAGAAAAGAATAATGGCACTAAGCTATATCCAGGCAGGTTGAATTCTGAGAGATCAGAAACAACACCCACCTGTGTTTCACTCAGTGCCAAAACAGCTGGCAAAGAAATTCGATCTTAGCCCCCGAATGTTGCTAAAATCGACCCGAAATCTACCCGACATTACAATTCATAAAAACTGAAAAACAAAGAATCAAACGCAGACGCTCTCAAGTGGAATCATCAAGTGTAGACTCCAATCAGAAAGCCAAAGCAAATTACTAGCGGTGTTATGCCCAGCCAGCAACCTGCTTTGGTTCACCAACGAGATCAACACCGCTGATCAACTATCCGCTTAGCAAGCTCGTAACCTCAGCAACTGCACACATCACTAAGAAGAAAATCAAATAAAAAAAAAATGTATGCAGATGCCAAGATTAGTGATGTGTCAACTCGGTTTCACAAACCGAGTCAAACCGAGTTGAGCCCAAACCGAGTTGACTCGGTTTACATTTTTTCGAACCGAGTTGGCAAACCGAAGAAAAAAACGAACCGTCAACCAAATAATTAAAATGAAATAAATGCAAGCAGACCGAGTTCACTTGAACATAATCAAAACTACCCTTCTTTAGTTGCGGTCTGTGCCAAACACAATGCACTTATACATATAAAGTCGATAGTCGACTGGTAGTAGTATGTAAAGCATCAAAGCAAGTGAGTTATTTGCGCAGGCATACAGAAACACACACATCTGTTAAACTTGACTCGGGATATTTTACAGAAAATTAATTCCTAACTCGAGTTGCAGTATGTATCCAAAACATTCAAAACGTCTACCTATCAACAGACGACAATGAAAAAACCGAACCGCAGTCCAACTCGGTTTGACTTGACTCGGGATAAATTAATTTCCCGTATAGCTACAATGGATACATACTGCAACTCGAGTTAGGAAATAATTTATCCCGAGTTGGACTGCGGTTCGGTTTTTTCATTGTCGTCTGTTGATAGGTAGACGGTTTGAATGTTTTGGGTACATATTGCCACTCGAGTTATTAATTAAATTTCTGTAAAATATCCCGAGTCAAGTCGGTTCGGTTCTTTCCTGTGCGATTAATTAGTAGGTACGCTTATTGCTTTTGTTTTTTTTTTTTTTATAAATGCATTTTGACTAAATCCGTTTGTTTTGATTGAAAAATTGGTTTGTTTCTATTTTTCAAAACATAGTATTGAAGGAAAAAGCGCAAATATTATTTTTGTAAACCGAGTTAGCCAACTTGAGTTACAACTCGGGTTAATCAAAATCCAACTCGGGTTAACCCGGTTTGTAAATTTTACGGTTTGGCACATCACTAGCCAAGATTACAAGAGTGGTGTAGGGGAGGAGATTATATGGAAAGGGACCGCACTTTGATGTGTTGATTTGCAACTGAACTTTTTTTTATTGTTCTTTTTTTTTTTGGGTTGTGGGAGGCACTCCGACACTTGATCACTTTAGCACATTAAACTTTTTGACAGAATGTGTTTTAATCGCTGCGCGGCGGGAGATAACATTAGGTTATTGATTTTTTTTTTTGGTATAATTTTTTTTTTGTAATTTTTGGGGGTAAGAAACCTATTGTTTTATTATTAAGTGAACGAGGAAATGGTAAGCGGACACCTGGCACGGTGCGTGTTTACGCGTTCGATAGCAGATCGGCAGTTGAATGTGATTAGCGCTATTTTTTTGTCAAAACGAGAATTTCAAATCGTCAGCATATAGATGTAAATCACAGTTCTTTATTTATCACAGAGGGTAGATCATTTATGAGTATCACAAATAATAGTGGTCTCAGGAGGCTACCGTGAGGTACCCCAGATTGAACTTCTATAACGCAGGAGACTTGAGACTTTAACTTAACGTATTGAGTGTGAGATGATAAGCAACTTTCAATCCACTGAACAAGATTTGGAGACCACTAATGAAAGACACTTTTGGCGTTCAAAACAAATTCATTATTCGATTTTAGTAGTTTGTGAATGCGCACTTCTTGAAATTTTAGATGTCCCTGAATGTGGCATTGATCTTCACTTACTCGAGTTTTCAATCACTCCTTGAAAAGTATATTATTGCATTATGAGCGTAAATATGTACATTGCAGTGGACTATTATGTCCAGAAGGTCATTAATATTGAAGCAGAACAGAAGCGGTCTTAACACTGACCCTTGTAGGACACCAATTTTAACAAAGTAGAAATTCCCAAATCAGCTTTCGCATAGACCAGACGATTTTTTATGTAACTCTTTATTAGTTCAAAGAAAGAGTGGGCAAAATGAGAATGAATTTAATAGTTTTAATGGGATAATCAATGCAGTCGAAAGATTTTGAAAGGTTAAGCATCACTATTATGCTTACTTTTCACCACCTGTGCTTTTTCCTTATATCGGAAGTTGCTTTTCAAACTTCTCAATCCTATGTTTCCATCTTAACCCTGATTGCCATTTCGAAAGCTTAATGAACTTATCGAGATATTCTTGTGTTTGATCAGCAACAACTTTCTCAAATATTTTCGAAAGGATTGTCAAAAGACAAATAGGCCTGAACTTCGAAGGACTTTTCGGTCCAAATGCATTAATGTTTTTGTGTAAACTAATAAAGTTCACTTAAGTAACTGCCCTATATCTCGAGGTTTACAAGAGCTTTGCTTTATGTTAAAATTAAGCGAGCAAAAAATAAATTCGAGCATAAAGCCATATTAGACTAATCGCGGCCGAATTCTGTAACGTTTTAGACGACAATCGTCTGAATTTTAGGTAGTAAAAAAACCTCTTAATACCCTGAAAAAGTTGCCGATATTGTAAGACGATAGTAAAATAGCTTTCAACCAACCACTGAAACCAAGATTATATGAAACAACTTTTTGACGATGCAATCTACGATAGACGATTGAACGATAAAATCGTCTGAAAATTTACGGAATCTGGACCCTGGTCGATCCCTAAGACTTCTCTAACTGCATTAGTCAAAAACATGTCTATAAGAGAAGAGTTGCTTGCTGATTGGAGACAAGTAGGAGACTTCCAAACAAAGAAAATCATTTGGGGATCTACAAACGTAAATATTTTTCAGGCAAAACAACCAGAGAAAGCGGCCACATGAAAACAATAAAACTCCATCACAACCCAAAAACCATATGGCACACGAAACTCGAAGAAAGTCAATGAAATTATCTTTAAACATCTGCAATGTGAACGCTACACCACTCGAGCATCAATGATTGCAATTATGTAATTAGTCTATCTTAAGACATATCATTTGCTTATAAGTTTCTTCTGGAACACCACCTGACATATGTATATTGTATATCTCCTAATAGATCAAAGCATCAAGCATGTGTAACTTTTGTTACTCAACGTGACGGCTAGTGAGTAGTTAATGAACAACAAAGCTTAAAATAAAACCAATCACGACATTCTCTTTTGGCGGGACAGCCCGTGAAGCGTCATTTTCTAACGCAACTTTACAATTTGCTTCGAATTCTTCAAACTGGAAAGGCGAGTTCCTTTCATTTGGCCTACATCGACATCCAAGAAAATCATCGCCAAAGAAGTAGTTGACCCACATCCTGCAATCTAGTCGATATCTTACAAGGAGAGACTGAAACCAATACTATAGTGCAACAATTAAAAAATTGCTCACAATTTACTCCTGATCTTTGTCTCTGTCTGTTGCTGTTGTAAATATACTCATTTGGTCATAACTTGAGTGTGTTTGCAACACAATGTGCGCGGTGTATATTTGCGTGTTTGCATGTTTTGCACACGCAAGATGGGGGTTCCATCTGCAAATCTCTTTGAGGATTGTTTGAGATGTATAAATGCCAAGAAACAAGTATCAAGTGTAATCTGCAACGTTTGCACGTTCATATTTTTTTTCTTGGTTCGTTTTTTGTTGTTGTCCACTTTCCCGTCTAGCTGGATTGTTATGTAAGCTGTGGTTGGTATTGAGAGCAAAAACATGTGTGGCTGCTATAAGGAGCCAGGAATTCTTGTCGACTTGTGAGCAGCAAGCCAGTCATAGTTCTATGGTATTGCTGTCGAAGTAATGAATATGTTTTGTTAAATTTTGTTGATAGAATGCCACAGAAAGCAAAGAAAATATTTCTATTTCGATGCTTGTAGAGGCTTAATGACCAAAAAGTGGTGCCAAAGTCTCTTCCAGACCATCCCAACACATCATGCGTCTCTCGTTTTGATTCGACCTCCCCTCTGCTGGTGCAGATGAGGGCCCTTTACTGACTGTGGCTTTAATTTGTGACATGATCTTCTTTTCGTTAATATTCCGAACAAGTTCAACTGAAATCAAGACGTGAATAATGATTTCTTGTGATGATGTAATGTACAACCACTGAGACTGATTTAAAACAAAAAACTTGATGCACGAACTTGATTTTTCGTCGCTCATGTTTGACACTATAAGTATGAATAATTGATATCGATCGTAATTAACAAAATTCCATTGTGTTTCGTAATTGAAAACATACCAGTTCAACTTTCACTTACTAGAAGAAAAAAAGGCTTGAGGCGACACCGCATTTTGGAATTTTTATAACTAACCTACCTTAAAAAGCCCCATACAAATAACGCCATTCCATCCCCGAAAATGAAAACATCAAACCAGTCATGCTTAATGACACTCTGCAGAGTCATCAAATAATATAAAATGCAGAGAAGCATGCATAACGGCACGTGCTGCTTATTTGAAATGTCTTATTATTCTTACTACAAACTTTTCGGCTCTTTTACTTACTCAACTATGGAAGATTTTCTTCTAACACAAATTATGTTGACACATGAAATGCTTTTGCTTAGAGCTTTTATTTTTTTGTGGGATGAACTTGTTTGTTGCAAGATGTCAGACTATTTAACAACTTCATCTTGCAATGAGGTGTGTTTCAAAACGTTTTTATCGTTTTGAGATAAATTTTGAAACTTGTGTCTACCCATGGGAATTACCGTTGATATTTTACGATGATGCGTTGCATTAAATGTTTGTAAAAAACGTTATAAGATAGATAGATAGATAGATAGATAGATTGTTTTATTCATTCCTTAAAAAAAAGTTACATTTACATTAGCGCTTTATAAAATTGAATAACTTAGAGCATGGCATTACTGCCGTCTGCCCGAGTGACTGTTCTCTAATTTTTTGTTTTATTACAGTGTTTTCTTTCCTGATAATTCATAATAATTGTTAGTTTATACATATTAAAATTTGTGGAATTGTTTAAATTTAAATTCAGTATTTTTAAATATTTTAGTTTAAATAAAATTTATTTGATTTTTATAATGACTTTTAGTTTAGTTAAAACGAAATATATATTTTTTTTTTTTTTACTTTTAGTTTAGTTGAAACAGAACAAATAAGTGTATTTTGGGTACAGAATAAAAAGGAACTACAAGAGCTTTATGATTACAGTTTTTAGTTTAATCAATGACTTTTAGTTTAGCTAAAACGAAACAAATTATTTTTTTTTTTTTGCTTATTTTTTGGTAATTCTATTTTAGATTTTGAGAGCAAAACGCTTTAATTTGAGTTTAAAAGTTTTCATACATAATTCTGCTTTTGTAAGACATCGCTTCAGTGGTGAATTTGTATAGCCGAACCCAGTCTTCTCCATTTAGAATAAGTTTTAAGTCTTCTTCTTCCAGGTAGTTCTTCTCATAAAAAACTCACCTAAGTTCCAACAGTATTGGGCATATTGCAATGAAGTGGTAAACGTTCTCCACAGCACGCATATTGCAAAGAGAGCAGATACCTTCTAAATCGTTCCTGTGCGGTTTATAGTTGAGTTTTAAGAGTTCCCCCCTTACTTTAAAAATGCAACTCACAACTTTTCTTGGGTTATTATCATTGAAGTAGTTTCTTTCATTTAAATTGTAATTAAGCTAAGCATATGTTATTCTTGCTATTGATGATCTTGCTTGTTCTATGAATGTATATCTCTCGTTTTCGTCGATACATTGTATTATTTCATAAAGAGCTATTTTCCATTGTTGTGCATTTGCATCGGCTAAGTCTAGACCCCAACCACAGTTAGCTGCATGGTCAATCCAATCTTTGTAGAACAACGATTTTCGGCGTACTGCATACATAAGCACCCGTTTCGGCAATCTGAATGTCTTCCATCTTTTTTATTCGGATCAAGTAATCTGCATTTAACTTTAGAGTTGAAACGAAAAGCGTTGGCAGTCCTGTTTCCAAGTGATACATGTATTTTGGCGTATTCATCGGTAGTGTCCGACCGAAGGTCGATTTCTAGCCGAAACCGAAGCCGATTATTCGGTTTGACATTAAACTTCGGCCGAAGCCGAAGCTTTAATAACTTAAGGAATTTTTGTTCCAGATTGACTAAAACTGAAAAAAATAATATTTTTTTTGGATTTTTTTCTAGAAAAGGTTCATTTGTTGAAGCCATGGGGTCGCTCTGTGGTTGCCACAAAGCATTTTTTGCAAAACCTAAACTCGCCCTGAGTGTCAAACTCAGTGTTTTTTTAGCCCTGGGGTTGGCCCTGGTTTGGTTCAGAAAGATTCGCCCTAGGTTTCCGCTTGGGCGAGTAGAGGGCTGTCAAATGACAAGTATTTTTATTCAAATGACAGGAATGTGTGGTGATTTTGTGGTTATGTGTTTTTTGAGCAGTCATAGAGTTCTCAAAAAAACCTGGGTCAACTCTGGGTAAAGCTCAAAACAAATCTTATGTATGCATGTAGTCACCAAAATAACGGGATAAATTAAATTAACGTTTCAAAAGTAATAACAAATTGAACTAGTATTAATATTTTATTGAAATTAAGGAAAAGAACAACAAATAACTCAACACGGTTCTACGTTCTACGAAAAACGAAATTGAATTCTTTTCAGCCCCTACCACAACGCACGACAGCCAAAAACTAAACCTTCGGCTTCGGCCAAAACTTCGGCCTATTTTGGCCGAAGCCGAAGGTTTAGCCGATTGTAGTTTTTTTAGCTGAATGTGGCCGAAGCCGAAGACGAAGCCGAAGCTTCGGTCGGACACTATTCATCGGTAAAAGAAAGATTTTTCTCAAGAAAAAACGCAGCAATGTCTCCATAGTTTCAAATTTTCTAATAACCCGGGTCTGAAATTGTCTGAGCTCCATAAAAAAGAATAGATTTAGCGGTTGCATTAAAAACTTTGAATTTCGCATTAGTTGAAACAAGTTTGCTGTTGAATATTTTTTTCCAATTTGCACAAATGGCGGTCCTGGCTACGTTAGCTTTAGCTTCCAAATGTTTTTCCATATTTAAATTATAAGTAATCGTCATTCCCAGGTAAGTGTATTCTTTCACCACTTTTCTAACTTGACCTCACCATATCTCCAGTGTTCCTCTCTAGAAAGTCTTCCTGCATCATTCTGGAATACCATCACTTTGGATTTTTTTGTGTTTACTTCTAAACACCATATTTTGGAGTACTCAAAAAGTCTGTTCACATTCAGTTGAAGCGAAGATGGAGACTCTGCCAATATCAAAATATCATCTGCATACATAATAGCTTTGATTTTTATATTTCCATATTCAACTCCACAAGGAAGGCATTCTTGAATGTCATCCAGAAAAAGGGCAAATAACAACGGACTTAATATCATTCGATGTTTCTGCTCCATTAAATACGCGTCCAAATGTTCGTTGATAAATTTTTTCCAAAGCTTTACCGAATTTAGTGGAAATTCCATATAAAGTTTATAAAAAAGTGCTCTTCTGTCCACTTTATCAAAGGCAGCTTTAAAATCCACGAAAAAAGCATATAGTTTATTGTTTGAACGGGCTAAACATCCTACCACAAAGATATTATCCACTATCGAATAGCCCTTTCTAAAGCCGGACTGGAATTCACTCAGTTTATTATTTACATTTACCCAATTATTAAGCCTATTATTGAATAGCGTTGTATATATTTTCAAACTTGCGTTTAAAAAAGAGATTCCTCTATAGTTTTTGGGGTAACTTGGGTTACCTTTTTTGTGAATTGGCCAAATGAGAGCTTCTTCAAAGTGATCAAATCAAAAATAACATTAAGTGCTTGAGTAAGCTATTCTTCCAATAACGTCGAAGAATGTTTGAAAAATTCTGTAGGTATATCGTTAGAGCCAGCCATTTTATCATCTTTAAGTGTGTCCAGAATTATTTCTACTTCTGACATTGTGATTTCTTCGTCTAAAATGTTATCGTCAAATACAGGTTTTGCATAGCTCCACAAATGCTGATCAATTTGTGAGTTCAGTAACGACGCAAAGTGTGAAACACATGAAATGCTTTTGCTTAGAGTTTTTTTTTTGTCAGATTAACTTGTTTGTTACAATATGTCAGACTATTTAACAACTTCATCTTGCAATGAGGTGTGTTTCAAAACGTTTTTATCGTTTTGAGATAAATTTTGAAACTTGTGTCTACCCATGGGAATTACCATTGATATTTTAGGATGATGCTTTTCATTAAATGTTGTAAAAAACGTAATAAGAGCTGGTGATTCTAAAGATCATGAGCGGCATATATGCTGGTTTGATGTCCATTGTGATGTCCATCACAGGGAGACTTGCATTTGTGAGGAAAGTCAAAGGCGTAGTTTGAATCGGTTAAACTTTCGTCAGGGACATAAGATTATGCAAATAAGACCTATAGATATTCAAATTAAGTGGAAAGTTATCCCCAGACCGATGTGAGATCAGTCGCATTATCGAATTGAGAGCTATCGATGCTATCAAAGTTTTATTATGGAAAAAGTTTATACTTGGTGCTTTTTGTCAAATGTAAGATAATATATGACTCCTTTCAAGGCTATTTCTGAGTATGGTATTATCAAGAATATTCAATGCTAAGTAAAATACCAGCCGGTGTTCCACAAGGAAGCGTTCTAGGACCTACCCTGTATTTGCTATCTACAAGGGATATTCCAGAGGATAACAACACCATTATGGCTACTTTTGGCAGATGATACTGCAATTTTAGCATCCAGTAAGTGCATCGTCAAGGCTGCTGAGAAATTGCAAAATGCCGTCGACACCGTATGTAATTGGACCAAAAAATGGCGTATCAAGTTCAATGAAGCTAAATCTGAACATATAAACTTTACAAATAAAAAGTTAAGCTACGTTCAAATATTCATCAACAATCAAGCTGCACCTTACGGCCAAATACCTTGGGATGAATTTGGATGCATAGCTAAAATGGAAAGAGCGTACCCCACAGCGGGTCACTATTGTAAAGCAGAAAAGTGGGAGAGTTGTGATCGCTTCAAGATCGCTGCTCGTAACGCCGGAAATGGAAAAAAGAAGAAGCTAAAATGGAAAGAGCATATCAAAAAGAAAAGGGAAGAGCTCAACTTGAAATATAGAAAAATGTAGGTACTGGTTACTCGGTAGAAATTCTGACTTATCTGTCTAAAATAAAATAATGCTTTATAGACAAATACTTAGACCTGTTTGGACCTTTGGAATCCAATTATGGGGCTGTACAAAGAAAACAAATACTGAAATCATCCAAAAGTTCCAAAACAAAGTCCTTCGTGGAATAGTAAATGCACCATGGTACATAAGAAATAGCGATATACATCGTGACCTACAGATAGAAATGGTTACAGAAGTTGTAAGAAAACATGCTGTATCACCCAATCAGCGACTGCATAGTCATATCAACTCTGAAATGGAGTCCGTATTAAATACGAGAGGCAATGTTCGGAGATTAAGAAGAACCAAGCCAAACTAGCTAATGGTCTAAAAGTTATGGGAAGCATTAAAAGTTTAAGCTTCCCTTAAAGCGATTATACTATTGAGAAAGAAAAATCTGTTGTCAATCGTTCATAGATTGGTTCTGATTACGAGGAGTTTTCAGTGAGGTAAGAGTCCCACACTACTTGGTGTCGAATACTGCCAAGTGTCTTTTGAAGATTTCCTCCTGACAAAAAAAAAAATAATAAAAATTCTGATTCAATTTTGATTGAGGATTGCAACTTATGTTCATATCAACCCAGAAAAGTCTAATTGAGTGTAGAGTGTACCCAAGGAGCCTTTACTCTTCGCGGTGGTTTTTCATTTTAAAATCGTTTGCATAAATGTGTATAATCCTAAGGTTGGATTCCTATCGTCTGTTTTCCAAAAAAAAACAACTCTTTCTAGTGTTCTGCGATAGTCTAGAGAGGGCATTGCCTTCGGATTCCTTTTCTGTTCCTTTCTTTTGTTCGTTTTTAGATATGGCTGCTAAATACCAAATTTGCCTTATTTCACTTTGACAAGAAAGAAAGCGAAATAAGGCCAAATCTTTTCGCCTTGACTTTATTTCACGGCACCCTCCAAATCAACAACAAAAATTTTATTTTACAAGCAAGAGTTTGCTTCCTCCATATTCTTTTATTTTTTTATTTTTAAATTAAGCTAAAGAAAGTAAATATATCTCTGAATACAATTTTTCAAAAGTTATAAATAAAAGTCTATAATTAAACCAATAGACCAAACTACGAGGACCCCAAATCAAAAAGAAAAATTCGTTCGTTTCTTTATTTTTATTTTTATTTGTGAGTTTAGCTAAAGAAAATACATAACTCTGATTACAATTTCAATTGTAGTTTTCATTTAATAGAATCATCTGTAGATCTGCTGGGTAAAGAAAAACTTAATGGAGTTTAACTGTTTTTCTACTTGTCCCCGGTGCATTTTAGAAACTATTTGAGTTATATTTTTAGCAGCTTCCAAAGTTTTCTTCGTAATAAGCCATTATTTTATCATTATTATACAATAAAATATTTAAATAATCTGAATAACAATCGATTCTAGGAATATCAAGGTTTTTTACTTTACGTAACCACGAATTCGGCAACAGCATTTTATGACCCATATAGTCAAAGTTTAAGCAGTTTGGATGAAAAATGAAAAATTTTTCTGGGTAGATTTTTAAAATTGATTCAACTAGTGCCATATCATAACAACTAAGTATCTTTCGAAAGCCTTCTTCGCCAGTGTAGGCTTTTGGTTTTTCGCTGCCATCACTTGACGAGGTTTGTGTTTTTGCTGATATTTCAGCTATTTTTGATTTAATCGTTTTTACTTGGGTGTCAGTGTATTTCTGTCTGGTGTGAGATGCCTCCTCAAGTTTCTTTAGATCAGCTCCAATACTTTCAATTTTTTCTTCCAGAGACGTTGCAGTCTGTCGAAATTGCTGAATATCCTCCTCCCTTTTATCGCACGTTTTATTTAGTTTCTCTAGATCAGCTTTGATGTTTTCCATCCCATTCAGAGTCGCTACGCTCCTTCGAAAATTCTGCGAATCTTCCTCTCTATCGTCACATGTTGCCCAAAGTTTCCCTAGATCAGCTCCAATACTTTCAATTTTTTCTTCCAGGGTCACTACAGTCTGTCGAAAGTGCTGAGTATCCTCCTGCCTTTTATCGCATGTCTTATTTAGTTTCTTTAGGTCAGCTTTGAAGTTTTCCATCTCATTCAGAGGCGCTAAACTCTTTCGAAAAGTCTGCGAATATTCCTCTCTATGGTCACATGTTGCCTCAAGTTTCCTTAGATCAGCTTTTACAGTTTCGATTTCTTGCAGGGTCTCTGCACTCTGCAGAAAACGATGAGTATCCTCCTGCAATTTATCGCATGTTTCTTGTTGTTTCTTTAGATCAGTTTTAATATCTTGAATCTCTTTTTGCATCGCAAATTGATTTTCAAGGATCTTCTGCAAGAAAAGAACGTACTCAGGTTTGTCTTCATGCTCTAAATTCTTGTTTGTGGGTTTCCAGTCAAAATTAGAGTTTGTATTTTTTCCCTCTGATGGTTCTTCAACTGTTGCGGTAATTGTTGTTGCTTTTGAGTAGTTTTCCATTAAGTTGTAATCCGTCACTTTATTCCTTACAATGATGTTGTTAAGAACCACAACATTGTCCTCCATGGTCTCGCTTTTTTCTCTTTGTTGTTGAACGTTGTTGGTGTTAATGATATCAAAGCAGAGCTCCTTTAGGCCGAGAAGTTCTTCTTTAAATTCTTTCCTTATATCGATAAATTCTTTCCTTACATCGATAATTTCTTTGCAAAGATATTTGATGGTTGTTTGACAGTTGCTCTGACATGCCATGTTTGTTGGTTTTATTTGATTTAATTTAATTTTAAAATGAGTCTATGACAACTGCACCTTGCGAGATTGTGATAAATGCTTTCTGCGTGCTGAAGCGGCAAAGAAAGTTCAAATAATACTGTTGGTGCAAGATACAAATTACTTCTCTTTTATACACTCACTTCGTTTTTACCTCCTGGTACTTTGATTAACCAAGCCCAGCCATAAAATTTTTCCTGGGAACTCTTCATTGACCTCACTAACGACCAAGGTATTTTTAATCTACAAGATCACCGCATCTCCGTTCATCGATTATCACGGTACCCTCTAATAAAATAGACACAGGTATGAAAATTGCGAGTACACATTACTCACGAAAACATTTGACCATACGACCGACTTCGGCTTAATTGTTTTGCTGACGACTCGAACCTCAGCATTTCATATTCTTTTCCAAATTCACGTCCCTGCTCTTCGGATGTGGAAATGGAACAGTTGCGTATGATAATCTCATTGACCTTGACAGCATTGTTACATGGGGTCATAAAAACCGAGTAGAATTCAACGCTTCGGAAACTCAATGCTGTTTCTTGTCGTTGAAGCTTAACATTCCCCCATTGCCATTATCCATGAATGGTACCTGCATCCAAGAAACCGGAAAGCTGTCAGTACTTGGTATGTGTGTAAACGATGATCTTCGTTAGAATGAGCACATATTTGACGTCGCCAAAAACGCTGCTAAATGCTTAGGTGTCTTAAGACGATGCAGGAAGTTCTTCACCTCTTTTGATCTGGCTACAATTTATAAGGCCTTCATCCGCACAAAACTGGAGTATAACTCCCATATCTGGTCAGGTGCTCCTCAAACATCTTTGCACCTCCTTGATAGGGTACACAAAATAGAGCGTTAAAATTGATAGGTGATAATTCGCACAATCGATTGATTCTCTTGAACATCGTCGAAACGTTACCTGTCTCTCTGTTTTTTCTTTTATCGCTTTTTTCACAAGCAGTGCTCTAGTGAAGTAGCCAGCTGCATTCCTCCCCTGAAACAATTTAGCCGCAACACTCGCCTCGCTAGGAATGCTCATCAGTTTTACCTTGAGCCCAACTTCGGACGTACAGTCAAGTATAGACTCGTATTTCAGTCGCACCACACCAATGTGGAATGCTCTACCTGACCCAGTTTTTCTCCTGCACTGCTAATCACAAAAGTTCAAAAGCAACGTGTATCGGTGTCTTCTTTCAAATCTTCTCCTATATGCCGCGAAAAGCGCTTTCTTACTTAGCTGTCCGGAATCGCTGAGGCCCGAGGTTTCCATGGCTTTTATTGAGCTCGTCAGTAAAAGTCTCCAGTGACTGAAGTCTTCCGGTGCAACATTTCTCAACAATCAAGTAAACTATAAAATACAAGCACCAAACACTAGATGTGAACACAACCACAATCTCTGCAGCTCTTTTGTATCGAATGAAAGCTAAGAAAAAATTTAAAATAGAAATTAGTTCTTTCTTATACACTGATATGTGTTGACGGTATAGAACACCATAACAGCTCTAGAAGTTTATTTGAATTTTATGAGAAGTGTCGGTTAATCTACGCACATATGCGTCCTACCCACTCTACAAAGTTTCTCGATATTGTGTTAATCAGACAACTCCAACATGGAAAAATATGCAAATCGTATGTTCTATTAAATTTACGAGTCATAGAGTCAAAGATATTTAGGTCAACGAGATTTTTGTTTAAATTTATCAAGCATCAGCGGCCACAACACGCTTACATTACCATTTGGTTGATGACAAAGAAAAGTTAAGCAACTTAAGGCATTGGCTAAATGTATTCTGAAAAAGCAGTGAGCTATAATTGTTTCTGACCAAGGAAGCAATGAAAATTGTCTGTTTATTTAGTTCAAATACCAACATATCCTGGAAGGAACTTTCTGATGTAAGAATGATTCACAATCTACAATTTACTCATTGGGGTTGAAAACTGTTCTTCCTATGGTAATTGCTTCAATCGGCTTATTCATTGCCCTTCACAGCTATCAATTCGAAGTTCATCTGTGAAACTATTCAAGCACTCCAAAGAGAAAAGTAAAACAACAAATAAAAGCAAAAAGAGTGACGTCTTTCCAGACATTAATTCGATTTCACGACATCCAACAATTAACTCATCAAATCTCTATAAAAGTGAGACCAGGTTTGTCATACTCCATTGGACATAAGGCCAAAGACAATACAACAAATATGCCCCCTGATCACAGAGTGACACGATAATGCCTTCCGAGAAGAAAACCAAAACAGAGAAAATGAAAACGAAGTAAATTAACCTCAAATTGCCAAGAAATGCCATTTTATCGTGCATGTAACCAGTTTTTATTTGGATCGTCTCAACATTTGACCTTGCCACAGACCTTTTCTGGTTCAACTGAGGCGGACAAATACAAAACCTATTACAAAACAATACGATCTGGATACAAACAAAAGAGTTGACTTCAAAACTTTTGTTTTAAAAACTTTCTCGTGAATCATAACTCTTATCGCCCTAAACGTGTAAATACAATAAATGTCATTATTTAACCGTTTTGACAAATTCAACTCATTTAAGAATTCACTTACGACTCATCCGTCAAATTGACAATCGGTTAACTCAATACAATGCGTTGGAGGCTAATCTTGAAAAATTAGCAAAGCGTGTAGACAAAGTAATAATCATAAGCTTATGTTTTGACATGCTAATGACTTCCGACAACAAACAACAAACAAAAAAAAAAAAACCACAACAACAACTGGGCGAACAAGTAGGCCTGAAATACCCGAAAAACGTCATGGATTAAGTAGTAATTCTTTTATCTCCATTTTCGGGTAAGGTCAGGTTTTGACACAATTTACATTTATTATCAACAAACACTTTCGTTTTCTTCTTCAGATAAACATTTACTGCTGGGTAAATTTATATCTATTGGGCTAGGCTTTCAAAGGCGTGTCTTGCTTGGGTTTACTCATCTGCGCTTGCACAATCGGAAATTTTTGTTTGTGTCATACTTTATGCTGATTTTGTGATACATGCGCGCCTTGATACAAAATTAACATTGGCGAGTTATTTGTTCGAATTTATGTGCTCAAGATGAATCTATCAACAGCTTGTATGAATTCAAATAGAATTATTACCTCACTTATCTACCAGTACTTTAAATGGTATAGCGTTTGATGGATGATAGACAGATGAGGCAACATGCAATAATTGTCAATGAACTCGATCGGAGCTTGGACAGTTAATGGGAGGCTTTCAGAGGCATCGTTTTGTCTGACAAGAGCATAAAAGCAAAGGTGAATGCAGCGCGTAGAGGAGTTGCGAAAAGATGCATTTGTGAAGTAATGATATTTTCAAGATTGTTTTTGTTGCAATTGTCTCTTGTTTTGCTATGCACATTCTTTTTTCCCATTTCACGGCTAATTTCATTTTGGGGTCTTGCGAATACACGGCTCGATCATTGGTGACCTTGCGGGTGCGAGTACACTCAATGAAATGATTTATGGACTTGCCAGTGTAGGTCAACCATTATTGAGGAATTAGGTAACGCAAGTACCTATGGAGTTACTTAAGAGTGCGTTAGCCGCGGGGATATTCGATGAACTTGTTAGAGAACAAGGGAATTCCTTTTCACTTACCGATGTGAAGTGAAAGAGGAAGATTTAGAAAGTCTTTGTGAAGGTGTATTCGTGCAAGGTGTGCTTTGGAATCGAATTGAAAACAACACGTAAGGTGATACCAACTCATTGAGACTCTGTCGTTCTGTCGCTTTTCGGTTACCTGATTAAAGTAAAAAGAAGCAAAGAAAAAGTATGATATTCGATAACATTGTGCATTTAAAAGAATACAGTAAAGCAGGCATTAAAGGGAAAAGAATCAAGCGTTACCCACGGAGGGATCAAAGAGTGTTATAGCGGATAAGTTAGTTTGATTATATCTTGTATGGCCCCTGCTAGTAGCAACACCTGGCTCGGACCTCAAAAAATAAATTGCGCTCCCCAGGATAACAGCGGAAGAGAAGTTGTAAAAAGTAAGGTTCGGTGATTGTTGGTGACTGGCATATTGGGTTTGAAGAGCACCACTGAACCATGAATCCATTCCTCACAAGGTAAGGTTGTAAGACCTGCGCTAGGCACCGGGGCTCCAGCCTCTGTTGCCACTTTCTCTGTTTTAGAATGCTAATCAGTGGGAGGTTAGGGATAACGCCCAGTTCATGGAAGAAGTATTCTTCGAAAGACTATTTCTCAGTGTGAGCCAAGCTTGAGCTCTTATAGAGGAAGACGAATAATGTTTCCTCTGCTTTGTCCTGGTTATTAAATTAAAGTTGCGTTCATTGTGATGAGAAGGTATTACGCTGTCCGTACTCCAAAAATCATTATTTTTTGTTTTTCGTCTCATTAAATTCCACAATACCTCTGGGACATTGTCCTAAATTTTCAAGTTGATCAGAGTAATAGTTTTGGCTAGGCCTTGAAAGACTTTAAACACGTTTAATTCGAAATTTTGTTTTTAAACCCGGTTGGCGAGATATCTCAAGAACTAAACAACCGATTTTGGTCAAACTTGACACAGGACTCTGAAACACAATCCCGTAAGGACTTGAACGACTGAGGACCATTTTCAACAGAAAAAATGGAGGCATACGTATTTTGAACGAAATTTAATTTTTTTTTTGTATTTGTTTCGTTAAAATGTCTGCCAAAGACCCGATTTTTCTATTTCCTTCGTTCAAAACCTAGTTTATTGTTTTTACTACTAAACATTTTTATGTTCACTACAAATGATCCTGTAAAAAGTCTTGCTCTCAACGCAGACTGGACAACATTTTTACTTCTTTCGATTTTGTAAATATAGATGGTATGGCTTTATGGCCTACTGACTGTCTTTGTGGTGATCGTGGTGTAGTCTCTAGTATGTCTGCCTGATACGCTGGAAGTTCGTGGTTCAAATCCCGAAAGAAACCAAAAAAAAATTCAATAAGTATCGCCTTTCGCGAGGAATTGACAGGCCCTACAATAGTAAATACATTTTCATGAAAAGCGCTTTCTCAACTAAGCTTTCGAAACCGGCATAAAATTGTAGGCCCCTCAATTCCCTCACAAAGCATGTTTGTGAGAAATGCGCTAGGACCCGGGGCTCTGCGCTATTCATTTTATTTATTTTTGACCATCTATAAAGACGTTGATGTTTCTCATGATTTCACGTCCCTTCTCTTCAGAAGTGGAACTGGAACGCTTGCGTATGCTTAACTCATTTAATTCTGACCTTGAAATTATCGTGTACAATTCCTTGCCTTGAAAACGCCTGTCGTCAAAGTTTAACTGTCACCCTCGTCCACTATCCATGAAGATAAATGGTGCCTCCATGGTACGTGTGTAAACGACGATATTCGTTGGAACGACCACATATTTGAAGTCGCCAAAAAACGTTGCCAAATGCAAACGATACGGAAAATTGTTCACCCTCTCTGATCTTGCTACAATTTGTACGTCCTAAAATAGAATATATTTCCAATGGTTGAGTAGGTGCTTCTCAAACATCATTGCGCCTACTAGTAGTTCAAATGTTTTTCTTTTTTTTCAAATAACCCTAAAGAAAGAAGTCCAACGGCGTCAAATCACGTGATCTTGACGACCAATTGACGTCGTCACCACGTGAAGATAACAAGAGCCATTGTTTTGTTAACTGTGTGGCAAGTGGCACCGTCCTGTTGAAACCGCATGTCGTTCCACATCCTTCCAATTCGGACCATAAAAAGTTCTTCATTATCTCACGATAGCGAACACCATTCACAGTAAATGCCTGACCAGCCTTATTTTGGAAAAAATACGTCCCAAAAATTCCGCCAGCCCATAAACCAATCACTCTTGGATTATCATTCGCCCAAATGTGGCAATTCTGCTTAGTGACTAATATCCACTGCACTGACGTGAAAATGTGTCTGCAATTTGTCTTGAGCCAATTGCACCTTGTAAGCGTGTAAATACTGGTCTTTACGTATAATGTTCATCAAACATCAACTACGAGCGTGAGTGGTGCAATTGTTGGAAACGACAACGAGTTAAGGTGGACGGCTCTTCAGCCACACTCGTAACAGCAGCAATATTTTCTGCAGCACGAGCTGTATGAGCATGCACTGGTGTTTTCAAATCTTTTACAGAACCGGTTTATTCAAATTTTTGCACGAATTTTCCGATTGAACGAACAATTGTACGATTAAATTGAACGAAAAAAACACGAAGAGAACGATTTTGATTTGAGTCTGAAAAACTTTAATGCGTTGCTCATTCTGTATCTTTCTAATTGATTGAAATTGAGAAATGTCAAATGAAATACATAAAAAACTTGACGTTTTGGGGATGGTCACATTCAACATCAACCCCTTAAATCTACCCACACTTTAGATAGGACAAAGGAACGATTCCACATGAATCGGATAGGTTGGTGTAGCGTTTGGAAATCAGAATAGTCGCTTAAAGAAGCTTCAATATCTTCCACTTGGTTAACTCTAAAAGTCTGCACAGTATAACACATACAGGTGTTGACTGCAGCATTAAATACTTGTTATTTGGATCTTAGATCAATATCTTGATTGGAAAAGAATTTGGACCACATCAAATTCAGTTCAAATTCAGAATGAAGCTTCACTGCTTTTTGCTTTTGCATGTTTATCAAAGTTTAAGTAGATGTCAACAGAACCCGAGGTACTTGAACTCATTCACTACTTCTATTCGCTCATTATAAAGTCGCCAGGATTTTCAGCAAATAATACTCCACCAGGAAGAATATCACATAGATCATCGACGAATAAAGCGAATAGGTTAGGGCTTAGAATACATCCCTGAGGGACACCTTTAGATGTTTCAACCAAACCGACATCTTAGCTAGAAATTTGAAATACAACATAAGAAACTTTACCGACACGCAGTCTATAAATCAACGTTTTCCTGTTACTGTATCAAACGCTGCCTTGCAATTTACAAAACACACATACGATATATTTGAGGCAATGCTGTTTAAAGCAAAGATATGGTCCACGGTGGAGTATTCAGAGCAGAAGCCAATTTGAAATCTGCTGAGACGATCAGTTCTTCATCTAGCCCAATTCCGGTAGCACAGTTAAGTACAAAGATTCTTATCAAGTCGCTCCATTTGGATGTGGTATGCTTTACCAGTTTTATTTTCCATTTGTTATGCATGGCTATTTCTCTACAATTGGAAGAATTTTGACGACATTCTTCTAAACCGTTACAACAATAAAAATTTTATAAATATTTTTACTTATTAAAAAAAACTCCTTAATTTCATTGCAGAACACAACCTCAACCCACAGCATGCCAGGCCATGAAAGACAAACGATGTTGTTGGACGCGGGGCAAAGTAATTGGCGGCAGTTCCGTCCTCAACACAATGCTTTACATCCGTGGTAACCGTCGAGATTTCGATCAATGGGCATCATTTGGCAACGAAGGCTGGGGATACGAAGATATCCTACCCTACTTCCGCAAATCTGAAGATCAACGTAATCCATATTTAGCGAGGAACTCACGCTATCATGGAACAGGTGAGTTATTGATGAGTTTTTTGTAACGGTAAATATTTACGCACATCCATTTTCAAGGTGGCCTTTGGACAGTACAAGATAGTCCTTACAACACTCCCCTCGGCCCGGCTTTCCTTCAAGCTGGTGAAGAAATGGGCTATGACATTGTCGACGTAAATGGCGCCCAACAAACCGGATTTGCCTTCTATCAGTTCAACATGCGACGCGGTTCCAGAGCCTCAACGGCAAAGTCATTCCTGCGCCCAGCAAGGTTGAGAAAAAACCTACACGTCGCTTTATTTGCACACGTCACCAAAGTCCTGACAGATCCTCTGACTAAACGAGCCAGAGGAGTTCAATTCATTCGAAATGGACAACTACAACATGTTTATGCTACCAGAGAGGTTATTCTATCTGGCGGGGCTATAGGAACACCTCATATTATGATGCTCTCGGGATTAGGACATGCAGACGAACTCAATCGAGTGGGTATCCCAGTAGTCCATCACCTACCCGGAGTGGGTCAAAACCTTCAAGATCATATCGCTGTAGGAGGAATAGCTTTCATAATTGACCAACCAATCTCGATTGTCATGAAAAGAATGGTGAATGTGAATACCGCCCTGCGGTATGCCGTAACAGAAGATGGACCCTTGACTTCCAGTGTGGGTTTGGAAGCTGTTGCTTTTGTAAACACCAAATACGCAAATTCATCCGATGACTGGCCAGATATCAATTTCATGATGACAAGTGCTTCAGTCATGTCTGATGGAGGAACTCAAGTCAAAACAGCTCACGGTCTGACCGATGAGTTTTACGAAGAAGTTTTTGGAGAGGTCACTAATAAGGACGTATTTGGAATATTCCCAATGCTTCTGCGGCCGAAAAGTAGAGGCTACATTAAGCTCGCTTCAAAGAACCCCCTTCGATATCCTCTTCTTTACCACAACTACCTCACACATCCGGATGATGTTAATGTCCTCCGAGAAGGTGTCAAGACCGCCATTGCCGTGGGACAAACTCAAGCAATGAAACGCTTCGGGGCACGCTTTTGGAGCAAAAAGTTACCCAATTGTAAGCATCTACCTCACTTTACTGACGAATATTGGAATTGTGCCATACGTCAGTACACCATGACTATCTACCACATGTCCGGAACGGCCAAAATGGGCCTTCCATCAGATCCAGGAGCTGTTGTGGATCCAGATCTTAGAGTCTATGGTATTCCTGGACTAAGAGTAATCGACGCAAGTATAATGCCTACGATTTCGAATGGAAATATTCATGCGCCGGTGGTTATGATAGCGGAAAAAGGAGCCGATTTGATCAAAGAGCTCTGGCTACAAGAGTCTTACGTAAGAAAAAAGAGATCCATTACGGAAGGAAATAGCACGACACAAATTGAGCAGTATGACCTGCCTCCAAGAAGATTTGGAACGTAGCTTTAAGTTTGGATAGGGTTTTATTGCTGTGTAGCAGGTGTAGCTATTTATATATTTTTATTTGTGGAGATACATTTGTAGATAGTTCAAGAGGTTTTGTTAAAGTTTTTGTGCGATTTGATTAACTTTGTGAATAATGAGTCTGTTACTTTAAATATGAGTACGCAAAACATTTATTTATTTTTTAAGTTTATGTTTAAGCAAATAAAATATGGACACAAAGAAGAGAGCAGCTTATTCAATGTTTTGCCGGGTGGATTTGATACTTTCTTTTTCTTTTTTGATTGATTTTTTGTAAGAATATTAAAAAGTCTGACAGCAGCGAGGGCGATGAAGACGAAGAGTTGTCTTTTGGGTAGCGGTTGGTCAAATAGGTGACATTTATGAAAAAGGCACGGTTTTAAATTGCACTGTGATATAATTTGAGGAAATAAAAAGCATAAACTAGTGGTGCTGTGGAATTATTTTAACTTGATTCACGATGTCAAAAAATAAAATAAATAAGGTGGCGCAACAAAGCGAGGTGGAGGAGCCAAGCGCATTTCTCACACCATACCTCGTACGGATATGGAAGGGATGTACAATTTTCTGTCAGTTCCGAACGGCTAATCGAGAATGCGCTTTTCTTGTCAAGAATTTACTAACGGAGGACTTGCCAATTCCTCGCGAGAGGCGATACAGGTGGAAAAACATTTTTGTCTCTGTTGGAATTCGAACCACAAACCTGTGGGTTAACAGCTTCTATGCTTACCATCACCAACACCAATAATAGTTTACAAAAAATATAAATAGAAAAGTTCACAATGTGCGTCTGACGTTTAAACCGACATTACGATTTACAACCAATCTCAAAACTTCCAAGCTGTTTTGTTGAATCTCTTGAATAGCTTAGATTACATCAGCAGCCTAACACAAATTTCCTTTCGCGGTCTTTACTTGGAGTTAAACGCACATTTTCTATACATCTTCCTTGTAGTTTCTATATTCCACTTCGAAGTGTCATATCTTAATCATTTAAGGGTCCCTTTGGCTATGCTTTGAAAGGCTTGCTTGTGACCGCTCAAGTTACACCATTTCACAAACAATAATCTTAAGTTTGTTGGTAGTTTCCATTTCTACTAAGTTGGGCATTACAGTTCGGGGTGAAACTGAGCTTCACTCCACATCTTTCGAACGATTTCGGGCGAGCTTTCTTCAGTATTACACTCTGAAGTCGGTTGAGGTCTTCTTCCACTTAATTGCGCCACCTAAGGCGAGATCTTCCCGCGATTCTTCTGCAATGTGCTGTTAAAAACCCGTAGAGCTGGAGCGTTGATTCGCAAAAGCAAAAGCACCTTTGACATCACGATTCTTTCTCCTGATTACGTCAACATCGTTTGCGTAAGCGAGTAATTTTACAGACTTTTGATTGTTCCTCTGGTGTTGACGTTTGAGATTTGTACAATATTTTCAAGTATGATGTTGAAGAAATCGCATGACAGTTTGTCGTTTAGTTGAAAGCCTTTCTCGACATCAAAGACCTCGGTGAGTTCTTTACCGACCTTGACGGAGCAGCCGTGAATTCTCCAAAGTCATCCTGCATAGTCACATGAGCTTTGCAGTGATGCAGATATGCTTCTGCACAGCTCGTCGCTGTAAATACGGCCTTGAGTATATTCTTCGATTTTTTCTAAGATCTGAGTTAATGTGAAAATTTGGTCTATTGTGGACTTCTCTGGTCTAAAACTACATTGATAAGGACCTATCAAGTTGTTGACGTGGGGTTTCAGACGTTCACATATTACAGCAGACAAGATCTTATAAGCGATGTTAGGGAGGCTTATTCCTCTACCATCGGTGCAATAGTAAATTCAAATAACCTTATTTTATAACTTACACAGTAAGTTACAGTATCTTATTTGAAAATACAAGCTTCAAAGATAAAATTATACTGGGTGCGACAAAAGTATGGAAAACCCTGGCAGAATATGCGTTAAGAGAAATCAAAGACCCTATATCCGACGTATTTTTCGACGAGGAATCCGATGGTGACCTTGAATTTGACCTTGGACGTAACCTTGAAGCCCGTTCATTTCACATCATTTTGCACGTATTTTTTATTCCAAGCGCTGCACCTCTAATAATATCATTAGAAAAAAATAAAATAAAATACATGTTTTTTCGTAAAATCTTGCGCTCTTTCCAAATCTGCAATAAAAAATAGGGGTTTCCATTTGAAAAATCGATTTTTGGGTCGCTTGGGTTTCAAGGTTACGTCCAAGGTCAAATTCAAGATCACCATCGGATTCCTCGTCGAAAAATACGTCCGAAATAGGGTCTTTGATTTTTTTAACGCATATTCTGCCATATTTCCAGGGGTTTCCATACTTTTGTCGCACCCGGTATAACTGTGTGATGGGCACATACCTATAGGATTCGTTCACCAGGAGGTTTCAGGTATCGTATCTTACCACCTACCTCGATTGCAGTCTTCTTAATTCCAGTTTGTGTTAACGATATGCGGTGTGTGTGCAGCCTGTGGCGAAATGGTTAGCATGTCTCCCGATTACGTCGCAGATTGAGGTTCGAATTCCAGAAACATCATTTTGTTTTTCCACGGGTATCGCCTTCCGAGTGGAATTGAAACGTACTCCCATGGTAATTTCACAGCTATGCAAAGCACTTTTTCGATTAGCCATTCGGAACTCGCAAACAAATTAAGGTCCCTTTCATTGCTCAGAAGGTGCGGATGAGAGAAACACGGTGGGACCTTTCCATTCTGTTGCACCACCCTGTTCTTTTTATTTATGTAGCATTCGCTTAAATAGTGGTACCCATGCGTGGCGTGATGCATGAGGTTCGAGGTTTGAATCCCAGCAGAGGAATTTTTTCACGGTTGCTGCCTTTCGCTAGGAATTGGCAAGTCCCCTGTAGTAAAGTGCCATGAAAAGCGCTTTATTAATAAGCCATTCGGAACTGGCAGAAAATTTTAGGTCACCTCCATTCACAGCGCTTTATTAATAAGCCATTCGGAACTGTGCAGAAAATTTTAGGTCACCTCCTCACAAGGCATGATTGCGAGAAAAGCGATAGGCCCAGAGGCTCACCGCTCTGAGACGCCACCCTATTTATTTATTTTATTCGCTTCAATCTGTACAAACAAACAAAAACGCTTTTTTTACAGATTCTTCCTTTAGCAGATTCTGAAAATCTAGCGAAAAGGCATCTTGTTCCAATATTCCACACGGTTCTTTACAACACATATTTAAGAGACCGAAAGATCACTAGACTTCGAAATGAAAGACACCTTCAAGTATCCTTTCCGCTTTACTTCCACTGTTCTTTTCGTGAAACAATTCAATTAATAACCACACTTTGTCTTACCCAATCTTTACAGCATTACATAATTCATAATACAATACACCGCTGGCGCAAGCTCTTTAAATAGAAAAGCATATCACATTATCGAACTTTCTAGAGAAGACTAGAACTATCAACAAAATTTTGACCAAGCTCCACCCCAACTATATGTTAGAACCTATACAGACAACCCCTAAAGAATGCAACCTTCTTGACGCGGCAGAAAATCTAACTCTTTCCCTAACAGATAATAACGTTATAGAATGGCAAAGATTACTGGATGATGTAATTGCAAAAACTGATAATGCGATATATTTGCAGCATCTAGAAAGGGCATCCTCTTCTGAAAGTAGAAACCTGTACCGGAAACTGAATCATCAATTGCCATCCGATATAAATTATTTTTGGAAAGAACTGACTGCAGAAGCTATCGGCATCATTTTTAAAGCCAGAGATCCTGAATCTAAGCTTCGTGCCTCATAGATCCGATCTTTCTTAAGATTTTCTTTTTACTTCTTTAAAGAATTGTCTAAAGTCGAAGAGCATAAAACAAATTGTAAAAAAAAAAAATATGAAAAACTATTTAGAACTTTCCCATTATATATGAATGTAGTTAAGTTTAAAAAATGTCTATCAGGCAGACGGCAGCATAGCCATGTCCTTATATTCTTAGTATTAATGGAATGTAAAACTTGAATATTGTAATAAAGAATTTTTTCTATCTATCTATCTATCTCAACCCCTATTTGCCGTACATTACACACTGTCTTTTTCTGGTATCCTGGTGGTCCTTTTCATATTTTTGTTTGCACGCACACTGGCTCACAACAACACCCTTTTGCGGAATGTTCACTGTAGGTACAGTAAAATAATATTAAACAGAATAAAATAGAAATAGTATTAGGTATTGAATGGTCTCTTGCTTCTAGATGTTCCTTTTTACATCTTATTTTTAACCTTTTCAGTAGACTTTTTTACCTTTCAAACGTTAACTGATGTCAACTGATAAGCTACAGTGTCAGATAAAAACTCCGCGTAGGGATTAAAAAACATTTCAATTTGTTGAGACTAAATAAAAATTTACGATAAATCTTTTCAAACAGCTTCCTCCACCAACCTGAAAAGAAAAGAAAAAGAAGATTTCAATAAAATAGTTCGTATCAACTCTTTAAGATCTTAAAATAAATAGAAAAGTTGGTTGTTTGTTTTTAAATCGAAATTCAGCTAACAAAATCCAAAGACGTGAAAAATCTTACCACACGCAATGGATTTTTAAAATGTTTTGCCAGAAAGTATGCAACGACAAATGTATGAAAACCCAATATAGCGCATGCTTGAACCAAAGGTATTAATTCACCACACTTCCAAACCTCAAATTTCACGCGACAAGCGACGCGACGGGTATATACTTAACAAAAAAAAATATTACTCTCAGCCACAAATAGAACTTTGCATAAAATGCCTTTTTAGGGACCTTCCGGTCTTTCGAAGATTTCTCTAATGACAGTGCGATTCAATGGAATAACCGACAGCTTTGTGTTTGGCCGTTTGCTTATTAATGACAAGACGTTTGCAGGATGTGCAAAGTTGGTTGGATTTTCTCAATGCCACTTTGCACTGGCTTCTAAAGTCATATACAAATGTGTAAGACTCCATTCTGTATTTTGAAAGGAGGAAACAAAACAGCAACATGATGCTTCCCACAACAACACTACCAAAACAATAAATTTAATACAAAAAAAAAAACACTCGACGAAGATATGAACGCATAAATTCGAGTTAAATCTGCGAATTGACCTCCACAATCGATGGGGCGATAAATTATTTCCTATGGGAATATGTGAAATCCTTCCACTCTCTAAACCGATAAATTGTAGACCATTGCAAAGGCATTCCTTAGTACATTGCTCGAGAAATGGACCCCATTCGCAGCAACACAGACTAACCCCAGCAATCATAAAGAAGCTGTAATGGCATTAAATTTTCTGTTCAATAAAGCTAATGCAACAGCCATTACCGTTAAATTTATGTGTTTCATTTCATTCTAGTGAACTATGCTTTGTGAAATTAAGTCCCAAATTGTTGTTCTCTTTTCGAAACTAAAAATGATTTCTTTTACAATTTTCACAGTAAGACTTCTTTTGAGAAAATGTTCGATGAAACGATGCCGTGCAACATTCGAAAAAGATCTCATACCAATAAAATCATCACAAATTCTCATTATTTCCCTTGAATCACATAACTTTCTGCTGCTCCTTCTCTGAACATTAATAGTAAATAACCACGCTTGGCGTGCGTTTTTACACACGATGTTTTGCTTGGTTTAATGAATAGTTTTTCCAAACATAATGCCATCATTAAATGCTGTTAACAAAATTTATTCAGATCGATAATCTATTCAAGTATCATAACTGTTGCCGAATGCACTAGCCAGTGATTGTTTGTTAAAGCCGCCTACACAATTAAAAAGAGCACGTTACGTACAAAATGAATAAATTGATTTTTTTTTTCTTGGAAATTAGTATGCCATTGCATTTGGCGGAAATGCATTCGTAGTATTGGCAAAATTGTGCATTTATCCAACGGCACGTCCTCATCCACTGGCCGCTCTCGTGGAAACCCTTTTCCTCTGCCTTCCGCTTTATTTAACGTTTTTTTCTATTTTATTGATTTTTCTAGTCACGGATATGAGACTCAGGGGTAATTTAATGATCAATTGATGTGAAATTTCATACAAGGGAATTTAAGTGTCAATTAGAAGAGAAAGTTTTATCCCCACACTTTCCACTTTAGTGACACCTCTATCAAGATTCATTGGCCGAACCAGGACCTTGTCATGTCCTTGTTTAGCACTTGGGTATGCAAAGTGATGAAACGTGTCAAGCTAAAGTTTTTCCAATGCAAATTGCAGTGCGGGTTCGTTGAATTCTGGTCACGAATATTAAATTAGGGTTTTGCTACACTGTCAGTTTGTTAGGTAGGAGTACATAGCAAAAAGAACAACCATAATTCAGGGCAAAAGGACATTTTAATTGATATGACTTTGATGACCATGAGACATTGACTTGGAACTGACCGCGTCATTTTTTCATAGAACTGTTTTCGTTGATTCGATAGTAAAGTAGGTTTTTTGGAGCCAGTTTAAAACAGATTCTACTTTTTCGAAGTCTGCACTGAAGGCGGTACTCCCTTACATTCATTCACAAGGCATGGTTATGTATGTATGGAACTATTCCCTAATAACTGGTGATTGGAATGCACACCAAAGATATTCGATTGGCTGTGGCTTCAAGTGTCGAGTGTAAAGTCCACCTGCTGCTAATGACAAGCCACACATTGTATTTATAAACAATATTAGCATCATGGATGCTATTGTCGTGTATACTCTCCATTTAGCGTACTATCTTCAAAAACCGACAAAAGCGAATCGTAGAACCTGTGGAACGCATGTTTGTTCTGATATTTTGAGAAAAGAGGAATGTTTTCAAAGCGTTATAGCAACATTAAAGCCAGGCAGATGAAATTAAATGAAAACTGTTTGCTTTCATTTTTAATGGCAAAAAGTCTGTTTTCTTGTGCTAAACCTTGCCATAAAAAAGTTCGAAGAGCACAGTGATCTCCAGATCAAATAACCGTCAACCAAATTGACCATGTTGCGATCAACGCAAGACACTCTTCCAGTGTCATAGATGCCCTAACCAATGGCCAATTTTGACTAGGACCACCACTTTGTTGTAGCCAAGGTACGAATGACCATTTTTTGAATTAGACGATTTTCTTAAGTGTTTCAGGAGTGGTTTAATCCGTTCATGTCGTCAGCGGTGTTTTCAAAGTAAATGTTTACGCTAGAGAGCCCAGCATTTTTTTGTATTTACGAAGCTTCAGTGTTTTTGCAGAGTTATTTCAGCTAACGAAGCTAGTAAAGTAGGAGTAGCTAGTAAAACCTTAAGGTTGCTTACTTCGGTGTTGAGTGAATCAATATCGGTTTTCTAAATTAAAAGCGCTATTATTTATGTCACTAATTTAAAACTAATTCCAGACATTTATTTTAATGGAAATGTGCTTCCCAAGTGTGAAAAGTTTAAATATCTGGGATCTATGATCAATAGTGAAGCAACTTGTGATGACGATATCAATCATCGAGCAAGCGTAGGGTGGATGAAGTGGCGAGAAAACTCTTCTGTGATCAGTGATCGAAAAATGCTCCCTAAGCTGAAGGGAAGACTCTACACAGCAGTTGTCCGTCCAGCTCTGACATACGGTTCACAATGTTGGACAATGTACAAAAAGTATGAGAGCAAATTGACGGCAGCCGAAATGAAGATGCTTCGGATGACAGCAGGAGTAACAAAGCTTGATCGAATTAGAAGTACTAAGATCCGTGGAAGCCTTCATGTCAAAAGTACCGTCTTGGACAAAATTCAGCACGACCGGCTCAGTTGGTATTGTCATGTTCAAATGAGAGATCCGCAGAACCCCGTCCAAAAGGCAATATCGTACAACGTTTCAAAAAATTCGCGACGAAAAAGAAAAGGCAGGCCAAAACACTCCTGGTACAAGCAAATGCAGAAACAGCAGCATTTGGTTGGCCTCAGACATGGAACAATCCAAAACCGGGAGGCTTGCCGACGCTTTCTGAGGTCAACGCGGCGTACCCCACAGGCGGATCACTAGTGTGAAGCGGAAAAGTGCGAGAGTTGTGATCGCTTCAAGATCACTACCCGTAACGCCGGAAATGGAAAAGAAGAAGATTTATGCCACTAATTTTTATTTCTTTTATTTCAAAAAACAAAAACTGCGGCTACTCTGAAGCTCATACCAACAGCGAAGTAAGAAAAATCTTGCCCTTATTGACCCAATTCAGTTGAACCTAATTAAACTGTTAGTGAAAACTTTTTCATGACAAAATGCACAAATAAACCAATCGACCAAACGACGAGAACCCCAAATCAACAACAAAAATTTATTTTACCAGCAAGAGTTTGTTTCTTTACTTTTTAATTTTAATTTTAATTTTTGAGCTAAGCTAAAGAAAATACATAACTCTGATTACAATTTTAATTATAGTTTTCATTTAATAGAATCATCTGTAGATTTGGTGGGTAAAGAAAAAGTTAATGGAGTCTAACTGTTCTCTATTTGTCCCCGGTGCATTTTAGCCACTATTTGAGTTGTATTTTTTGAAGCTTCCAAAGTTTTCTTCGTAATAGGCCATTATTTTATCAAAATTATGAAGTAAAAGATATAAATAAGTTGAAATTTTTTCTATTTTAGGAATATCTAGGTTTTTTACATTACGTAACCAAGGGTTCACTAATATCATGTTGGAGCATTCAATGTCAAAGTTTAAGCAGTTTGGATGAAAAAGGAAAAAACTTTCAGGGTAGACTTTTAATAATGATTCAATCAATACAATAATTCCAGGATGACCAAATTTCTTTCGAAAGTCTTCTTTGCCAGTGTAGACTTTTGGTTTTTCGTTGCCATCACTTGACGCAGTTTGTGTCGATATTTGAGCTAATTTTTGATCAATCGCTTTTACTTGGGTGTCAGTATATTTCTGTCTGGTGTCACATGTCTCCGAAAGTTTCTTTAGGTCAGCGCCAATACTTTCAATTTTTTCTTCCAGAGACGTTGCAGTCTGTGGAAAGTCCTGAGTGTCCTCCTGCCTTTTATTCAACGTTTTACTCAATTTTTCTAGATCAGCTTTGATATTTTCCATCGCATTCAGAGTCGCTACGGTCCTTCGAAAAGTCTGCGAATCTTCCTCTCTATCGTCACATGTTGCCTCAAGTTTCCTAAGATCAGCTTTAACAGTTTCAATTTCTGCCAGGGTCCCTGCACTCTGTAGAAAACGCTGAGTATCCTCCTGCAATTTATCGCATGTTTCTTGTTGTTTCTTTAGATCAGTTTTAATATCTTCAATCTCTTTTTGCATCGCCAACTGATTTTCACGGTTTTTCTGCAAGAAAAGAACATTCTCAGGTTTGTCTTCATGCTCTAAATTCTTGTCTGTAGGCTTCCAGTCAAAATTGGATTTTGTATTTTTTACTTCTAATGGTTCTTCAACTGTTGCGGCAATTGTTGTTGCTTTTGAGTAGTTTTCCATTAAGTTATAATCCGTCACTTTATTCCTTACATTGATGTTGTTAAGAACAACATTGTCCTCCGTGGTCTCGCTTTTGTCTCTTTGTTGTTGAACGTTGTTGGTGTTAATGATATCAAAGCAGAACTCCTTTAGGCCGAGAAGTTCTTTCTTTACATCCATAAGTTCTTTCCTTATATCGATATTTTCTTTGCAAAGATATTTGATGGTTGTTTGACAGTTGCTCTGACATGCCATGTTTGTTGGTTTTATTTGACTTTATTTAATTTTAAAATGAGTCTATGACAACTGCACCCTGCGAGATTGTGATAAATGCTTTCTGCGTGCTGAAGCGGCAAAGAAAGTTCAAATAATACTGTTGGTGCAAGATTTTTTTAACGATTAACGATTTTTATTGAACAAAAGGATATATACAATTGATACTTAAATATAATACGTTTCTTAATAATATGATTAATTTTGCTGTGTTGGCACATAAGGGGCCTAACGATATACATTGTCGGTTATTTAGATTAAGGGTAAAGCTTAAGTTAATGGTTATTAAAAAAAGTAATAATTTGTTAGATTTATATAACTGTAGGAGTGTTCAGTTCCTGTTGTCCTTGGGGTTAGTTGTGGTGGAGGTGGTGGTGGTGGAGGATGGTGGTGTAGGAGTTGGATTGGGCGGGGCGGGTGATGTGGTGATGGGGCAGCTAGCCACGGTGGTGGGTTGACGCTGCCTCAGCGTAGAAAGCCATTGCCTCATCGTTGATGAATGTGTCGTCTTCCATCAGTGTCATCGCATCGATGTATCTCGGGTCCGGGTGTCGATCTTCTTCTGTTATCCTTCTTACTAAGGGGTTCGGATGGTTGGCCAGGTTTTCCAGTATGCGTCTTCCAGATTGCACCAAGTATTTGTCTATGGGGATGACCCTTGCTTCTTCATAGAGCTTTCTGTTGCTGACGTTTTTCCTGCGCATCGGATCGTAGCCAAGCCCTGTGCATATGCGCAGAACCTTCCTCTCGAATACAGCCAGTTTTTGCATTTTCGTCTTGGATATTGTGAACCAGACGGGAAAGCAGTAGGTGATTACAGGTCGTATTAGCTGCTTGTACAGCAACAGTTTTGTATTTTGGCTGAGTCCATTTCTTTTGCGCATCAGCGGATGGACGCGATGAAAAGCAAAGTTAGCTTTTTTGACGACTGCAGTGGCGTGCGGGTTGAAACGCATCAATTCGTTGAAATGGACTCCTAGATACTTGACCTGCTTTTTCGGCCTGAGTTGTGTACCGTCGGGAAGGTTTACGCAGATGTTGTGGCAGTTTGTGGCTGATCTCGAACGTCTCCGTCCTTGTGTTGGTCTTCTTATGCAAATTAGCTCGGATTTCGCTGAATTTATTTTGATTCCCCATCGATTGTAGAACTCGAAGAGCTTCTTTACGTGGTCTTCAACTCTACGAGCAGCGATCACAGGTGACAGTGAGTGCGCGTAGGTCAGTGAGTCATCCGCAAAGAGAAGGTTGGTGGCGCTTTCTGGTTGAGGTTGGTCGGAGGTGAAGATGCTGTATAGGAAGGGACCTAGCTTCGATCCTTGAGCAACCCCTGCTCGGATGGGTCTGGTTGAAGATACGGTGTTGTCTACTTGCACGTAGAAAGACCTGGAATGAAGAAAATTAAACAAAATTTTAATTAATGAACCTGGAAAGCGTAAAATGGTTAGTTTGTGGATAAGTCCGTTTATCCAGACACTGTCAAATGCCTTCTCAACGTCCAAGAAACATCCAACTGTTGTTTGGTGGTTGTTGAGTTTCCTTATAACGTCCCCTTGTAGCTTCAAGAGCGGATGAATGGTAGAATGTTTCTCCCGGAATCCAAACTGCATATTCGGGATGATGCTGTTGTCATTACAGAATGCCTTTAGCCTTCGGAGAACCAGATCCTCCAGAATTTTGCTGACGTTGCTGAGTAGGGATATGGGCCTGTAACCGGACACAATGTTTCGGTTTCCTTTTTTGGGAATGGCCACGATCTTCGCCTTCTTCCATCGCTCGGGAAAGTGGCAGTTGTTGAGGCAGTTGTTCATCACAATGGCCAGGAAGATCATCACTGTTTGAGGAAGTATCTTAAGAACGAATTTTGAGATTTTGTCCGGCCCAGCTGATTTTTTGGGGCGCCCACTTTGGATCAAATCTAGAATATCTTCTGGAGTAGTGAAAATGGTGCCTTCAGTGGGATCACATGAAGGGTTTTCGTCACTGAAAACGGTTTCTTCGATTCTGCTTCCTTCAATCAGCTGGATGGTTGAGTCCACATCATTTAGGAATGCGGGGTCAGGAGGAGGAGTTGACACGAAGTTTTCTTCAAAAAATTCGGCAAATCCTTCTGCTTTGTCCTCGGATGATGAAACTTCTCCTCTGTTGGTGGTGATCTTGTCTGGCATATCTGGCCTTTTGCCGACTATCCTGTTGATGTTTTTGAAGGTATCCGGACCAGGTTTGATGTTTTGCAGTCTCTTTTGGAATTGTATGTTGTTGTGGTGTTGAACTGCAATCCTGAACATTGTGTTGGTACAGTTGAGCTCGCTCAGCCAAGACTGGTAATCGGAATTACTTGTGTTGAGTTCTCGTTGCCGAATCCTCTGAAGTCTTTTCCTCAGTCGTTGTCGATGGTGGTACAGGTTCTGAATGTAGGCTGGTAGGTGCTGGTATCTATCCTTGGATGTTTTAGACTTCTTTTGGCTATCTAAGGCATTTCTGATGACTGTTTCTAGGTCCTCGATTGCAGCATCGATTTCCGTGTTTTGCAGGTTTCTATTGGTTGGTGGGATGGTTATGCTGTCCTCGACATCTCTTTGAAGCTTCTCAACATCCAGCTTCGTGTAGTTGATGAAATACTCTGGTGGTGGTTCTGAAATGATAAAAGGTTCATTAAGGTTAATAGAAATTTGTACCGCTTCGTGGTCAGAGTCACTGGGTATTGCCGTGCAAACAAAGTTTCTAAACTCGGGCAGTACATGCACAAGGTTGGATGTTGCTAGGAAGAAATCTAATGTTGAAGGTGTCCTAGGGAAGGTCGGCTTTGGTTGGGATATAACAACGAGATTGTGATTCTCGCTATTGTCGTCCAACCAATTGGTAATGGCCATTCCTTCAGTACTGCATGTGGTGTCCATCCAAAGGGTATGTCTAGCGTTGAAGTCACCGCCTATCAGCCCGTATGTTCTTCCACTGATGAAGTTGTTGAGTTTTTGAAGATCGTCTTTGATGTCGTTGACGCTGGATGAGCACTTCGCGTAGATGCTCACTACTCCAAGTGTTTCATCATGTCCAAGTTGAACGGTGATAGCCGTGGCCTCAATCGTCTTTAGCCCTTGGATGGTATGCTCGGTGGTTCCAGCTGAGATTTTCTCCCGGATGAAAATGGCAGTACCTCTATTTGTGTCTGTTTTGTCCTTTCTGAAAGTAAAATATTTATTCATATTAATATTGTTCCGTTTGGTTACGTTGGTTTCTGAAATGAGAGCAATGTCGGGGTTATGTTTTTTTAGAAATAGATTAAATGACGTCCTCTTTTCTAGGCTGTACAGCGAATTTACGTTGTACGTCATGATGCGGAGCCTCTTTACTTGCATATTTGGAATATGAAGGTGGCTAAGGCCACGGACTTATCTTCTTCACTCATGCTATCGTAGCTGTTGGGTATTGCCGTCTTGGCTTCTTTCATCAGGGTACCAAGGTCGCTCCCAAATATCCGCTGTGCCTCGTTGTTGAGGTTGATAGGTGAGGTTGGTGTCGGTCTGGTGGGCCTGGCTGGGGCCAGCTTGGGAGTTTTGGCTGCAGTTGGTTGTTGCTTCGTGGATGTGGCTGACTTGGGCGATGGTCCGCTTCTGAACATTGAGGCATAGCTGACGGCTGGGCGGGTTGCCATGGAGATGGATTTGGCGGCGAATGCCTGCTGGGCCTTCTTCTCGGCGACTTCCTTGTTCCTTTCAGTCAACTTGGCCTTAAGGGTTGGGCACCCCTTGAAACTTGCCGGATGTCCTTCCTTTTGGCAGTTTGCACACCACACATCCAGTCCTGTGTTGGTAGTCCGCTTGCACTGACCTGGCTCATGCACCTCCTTGCATTTCACGCAGACGTATTGACGCCCACAGTTGGTGGCAACATGTCCAAATCGTTGGCAATTCCTGCATTGCACGATATCGTTGGACTTAAGTCTCTCCCAGTGGACCTTCTGGTTCATAATGAGTGTCTTTGTGTAGACCTCGCTGAGCTGGCAGGTTTTGTCCAGTTCCACGACGAAGTTGTTGTAGGACTTTCCTTGTGCCCTCTTGGCTTTGAATTCGGTGACCTTGATGATAGGGAGGCCCTCTATCCTGAGTTCATCTTCGACTTCAATCGCAGCGTAGGAGTGGTGGATGCCTTTGAGGAGAAGCAGGTTCTTTCTATCTTCCTTCGGTGTGAAGGAATTGAACTGAATCTTCCTCTCCTTGAGGAATTTCTTAATTCCTTCGAAAGATTGGCGGCTTCCAGCGTTGATAATTGTTGTCTTTGTATTGCGGTTTTTGAACGTGACTGGCAATTTGTTCCCTTTGCAGAACCGGCTTATCTCAGCAATGTTTCCTGAGAAACAGAAAATTGGCGGCATTCCGGGACCCTTGGCTGGCTCGCTTGTTTTTGGTGCTCTGGTGTTGGAAGTTGATGGTGGGCTGTTTTTGGCTGCGAATATTTTCTTTGAAGTTGTTGGCGGTGGTGGCTGAACGGTTGGTGCTACTGCTGGCAACACTGCTGGTGTTGTTACGATGATTGGGGTAGGTGAAGTCGAATTTACCGACCCGATTGATGATGAAGGCTCCTGTTTCTTCTTCTTGGAGTTTTTTTTGGCGGCTGTCTTCTTTGATCGTTTCTTACCAGTTACCTCGGTGAACTGGTCGTCCTCGTCGGATTTATCAGATTTATCTGCCTCGTCACCAGTCAGGCAGATAAGATCTTCGTCCTTTCCTTCGTTTTCAAAGGTTTCCTCCATTGGCTGTGGTCCATCGAGCTGTATCTGCAGCTCCTTGACGAGGTTGCTGAGGCGCTGTCGGTGCTCTAACCCCAGATCGGCTTTCATCCGCTTCAGCAAAGTTCCGAGAGCGTCGATTGCCGTTTCTACGGTCAGCTTCTCCATTTTCCTGAAATGCTAAAAGATTATTAAGACTTCCTGGAAAAATAAAAATGATTAGTTATAAATCCTGCAAGAGATTATATTTTCCAGAAAGGGATAATTCTTTCCTGGAAAAAACAAAATATTAAAGGATTAGCTTAATTATATTTCCTAAGAAATGTAATTAGGATGGGATAAACCCTATTACCAGTCCGGTCCTTCTTCTTGTTCAGGTACCTGGCAGGTAGTCGGTGAGTGTCCCTTTTTTGTTCGGTGTGTTTGGGTATTTGGGTATTCTTAGTCCGCTGTGTGTACGTCCTCTCGCGATGACGGTGACTGACTGTCTGTGTTGGTGCAAGATACAAATTACTTCTCTTTTATACACTCACCAAGCCCAGCCATAAAGTTTTTCCTGGGAACTCTTCATTGACCTCACTAATGACCAAGGTATTTTTAATCTACAGGATCACCGCATCTCCGTTCATCGATTAGCCCTCTGTCTTCTATCTGCCTTTTAGTAATTCAATTCATTTTTATTTTTATTATCTTACATCTACTTAAATGCTACCAACTTACTGACTCTAAACAGGTACTCTAAATAACTCAATACCTTATTTCAAGTGCCTTTCAGCCTGGAAATAACTTAAGGGTTTACAAACTAGAGCTGTGGTTAAAACTAAGAACACAAAAAAAAAATCAGTTTTCAGCTAATAAATTTTACTATGTTTTCTTAAAATTACTTAAAACTACGCTCAACGATCTTCAAAGTGTGGGGCAGCTTCAGCTTGGTCGAACGGCTATCGCGATTCCGTGTATCTCCCTTCCCTTAGTACATTGGTAGAAGGTAACTTTCACTCCACTGCTTAGGCATCATAGTCTTGGAGATGAGAATCGTGCTTCACATACTTTTACCATCTAGGCCTGATGTCTCCTATCGTCTGAACCAGAATCCTTGCCTTATTTGTAGTGCTTACCTGCTTTACTAACTAATTCTACTATGATGTTGGGAGTTTCTGTTAAGCTAGCTTATGCTTCGTTAAAAATCAGCACCTGTGCAGAATTTAACCCTCATCCGCCGTCAATGAACTTAACGAAGCATTTCTTCCTTCTTTAAACGGCTACTTTGAATATAGTTGTCCACTTTTTGCAGTTTTTTTTAATCGCCTGTTTTGCATCATCGGCTAGCACAGAAGCCTCTTCCAGCTCCCGATACATTCCTTTTGCTTGAAGTTGCGGGCACACTTCTTCTTCGATTCTTTCTTGCAGCTTCTGTATCTCCTTTCGAATTGAGTCTCTTCATCAAGTTCAACGGACAGGACAATTCAGATGTACAGAAACGCGACAATAGACTCACTTCAAAAACAAAAAACTTGACTTCTGTCAAGATTCAAACTCTTGCACAGACTGTCTACTGACCAATTCGAACACTGAAATCACAGAACGTCAGAGAAAACAATAGTGTATCTCATTCTGAAACCACAGAATCCGGGCTGTAGAGCCAAACACAACCCGAGTATGTTTCCGGAAATAAATAAAAGGTTTTAGATTAGAAGTTTAGAATGGCCTGCGAAGTATTTTTAACTACAAAAGATCACAAAGAACACAAAATTAGTTATGACAGGCGGAATATGACTCCATTTTGAAAGATGGCAGTTTAATAGTCGAAGAAGCTCAAGAGAAAATAGAGGCAGAGGGTGCTGTCTTCGAGCAAATATAGAAAGTGAATAAAAGCAGTCACAAGAAATAAAGAGTCAACAGAAATTCACCGAGCATTTCAGCTTCCTCAACGATTTGAATTATTGAAACAGCTCAACTTTACCTTATTGATTGCTTAAATGAGGCTTAATGACACTCTGAGCAGCCATCCTCCACCATCGAAATCCTCCAAAACTCTTGGTCGATCAGATGGACTGACCATACACAGCGTGTCCCAGCAGATTATTGATTTATAGCAATTTTTCTTAAAGACCAACTCCATTTGTTATACTAATGAATTCGTTATCAAAATTAATCGCACATCCATACGTTTGAATCAGTCAGCCAACTAAACAGTGACTAACTGGTAATTGGTATCATAAGGAAATGTTCGGATATAATAAAAGAAAATCAATGACTTTAACTTACGTTTGTCAATTAAATTTTTGCTTTTCAAATCAATTGCATAAATATACGTTTAGAGACAATAAAACAAATCATTAGTGTGCTTATCGATGTTATACGCTGTCATTATAGATCGGGGTATATAAGCGCGGGGCATTGGCGTTTATATTTATTTTGGCCATTTCAGTGTCACGTTTGTAGCAACTGCCTGATTTCAGTCACTTTTTTCTTGTATACACCAGCATCACACTCAGAAATAGGAGTTTCAGTTGTGGATAGACCAACAAAAAACCTGTGCCTCAAGTTCAATAATTAAATTAAAAGTCTGCATCGGAATAATGAAATTGAAAGTTACCATTCCGGTTGTTCGGTTATTTGTGTGCTTTCTTGTAAACCACTCTTTGTATGACCGTGGCCGTCAGTTGCATGGTAGTTTTTTTTTCTACCTAAGAGTTTATCAAGTCCATGCACAATCAATGGTAGTCGTGTTAAAGTCATGCCAGGAGGAAGCAAATACGATTTTTTTTTTCTTTTCTATTTAAGGTAAACTGTGTGGTCGTTGGTCGGGTCCAATGTGATACTTCGTTTGGCCACTGTACGAGTGTGCGTAGAGGTGAGTTGGATTTATCACAAATAGCGAAGGATAAGCGATCGGAGGAGATTTTTATCAATTATTAGGAAAGAAAGTCTGGCTTGGTTTTCTTTTTTTCTTTAATTTATTTATTGAAAATGTTGAAACGGAAATAGCTACTGGCAACTGATGCGTTGTTATCTTTATCACTCTATCTCTAACTATCTACCTACCTAGTTCTGTGTCTTCCTACCACATATTCCCTCTATTAGCCTATCTTACATTTTCTCTATCTCTCTATTACTCTTTCTATATCTGTCTACCTTTGCCTCTCTTTCTTTCTTCCTCTCCATTTTTCTATCTCTTTATCGTTCTATACATAGTTCTATCTCTCTATCCATCTCTCCATTTATTTATCGCTTGCTTACTTACTTACTTAAGGTGGCACTACAGTCCGGGTCGGACTAGGGCCTCAACCAACATGCTTCTCCAGCCCTAGCTAGCTGCCTCCAGTTTTCCACGCTAAGTTGGTTGAAGTCCTCTCCTACTTGCGTGCGCCACCCGAGTCGCGGTATTCCTCTACTGCACCGTCCCCCGGGATTGGATTCAAAGACTTTCCGCTGGACCTTGACTCGGTGGACCAGGTCAGTGGTCAACTGTTCAGCCCCTACAGTTCGTGGTTTAATCTTCTTCTCCACTCTCCATCTATGCAGACGGGACCAAAAATCACCCGAAGAATTTTTCTCTCGAGGCATCCTAAAGCGTTCTCGTCTGTCTTTGACAAGGTCCATGCCTCTGCGCCATATATAAGAACCGGGATGATAAGTGTCTTACACAGGGACACTTTAGTTGCTCGAGAGAAGACTTTACTACTCAATTGCCTTCTTAGACCGAAGAAACAGCGATTGGCAAGAGTTATTCTTCGTTTGATTTCAGCGCAGGTGTCGTTGTCTGAATAAATAGCGGCGCCTAGGTAGACAAAGCCCTTAACTACTTCAAAGTTAGAGCTGTCTATCGTGACGTTTTGTCCAAGACGTCGGTGTTGGGTGACAGCATATACTTGGACTTGCCCTCATTTACCACTAAACCCATCTTCTTTGCTTCCGTCTTAGTGCTCATAAACGCGCCATTGACATCACGCTGCGTTCTTCCAATTATGTCAATATCGTCGGCATATCTGAGTAATTGGATGTGCCTCTTGTGTTGACGTGGGAGTTTTGCACTCACTATTCTTTCAAGAACGATAATGAAGAAGTCGCATGACAGTGCATCCATCGCCTTGCCTAAAACCTTTTTTGACATCGAATGTATCGGTGAGATCTTTTCCGACCCTGGTGGAGCAGCGTGCATTCTCTATCGTCATCCTACACAAGTTTGGCAGGGATGCCAAAACTAGACATGGCTATATATAACTCTTCTCTATAGATGCTGTCATACGCGGCCTTAAAGTGGATAAAAAGGTGGTAAGTATCGATTTGAAGCTCCCGAGTTTTTTCCAAGATCTGCCGTAGTGTGAAGATTTGGTCTATGGTGGACTTACCTGGTCTAAAGCCGCACTGATAAGGACCTATCAGGTTGTTGACGAATGGCTTCAGACGCTCACGGCAGAGAGGATCTTCTACGCAATACCTCTGTGGTTGGCGCAATTCAGAGGGTATCCTTTCTTGAGGACCGATGAAACAATGCTTAGGGGTTCCATTCATCGGGTATGCTTTCTTCCGACCATATTTTGCAAATGAGCACTCCTGACCAGGTCATCGCCTGCCGCTTTAAACAATTCGGCAGTGAGGCCATCAGCTCCAGCAGCTTTGTTGGACTTTAGCTTGGATACTTCTTCACTTCGTTCAGGTCGGGATGGCGGAATTGTTGATCTACGTCGCCTAAATCGAATGGTCCTATCTCTCTACCAGCGGAATTGGGTTCATCACAGCCGTTATAGAGCTTGGAGAAGTGGTCTTTTCATATCCTCAGCATTGACTGCGGTTCCACCACGATGTTCCCTTGGTCGTCTTAGCAGGCTTCGGCTCGGGGCTTATAGCCCGAGGCTGTTGTTTTTACCTCTTGGTAAAACTTCCGACTCTTCTATCTAATCGATCGCGCGCTTCTCATGCTTTTTCTTTTTCCGTCTAAGAAGCCGGTGTTCTTTATCGCTTAGCCTCCCTTAATCTCTCTATTTCTCTATATCTGTATATCTGTATACCTCTATCTTTCTATCTCTCTATCTCTCTATCTCTCTATCTCTCTATCTCTCTATCTCTCTATCTCTCTATCTCTCTATCTCTCTATCTCTCTATCTCTCTATCTCTCTTTCTCTCTTTCTCTCTATCTCTCTATCTCTCTATCTCTCTATCTCTTTACCTCTCTATCTCTCTATCTCTCTGTCTCTCTGTCTCTCTATCTCTCTATCTCTTTACCTCTCTATCTCTCTATCTCTCTATCTCTCTATCTCTCTATCTCTCTATCTCTCTATCTCTTTACCTCTCTATCTCTCTATCTCTCTGTCTCTCTGTCTCTCTATCTCTCTATCTCTTTACCTCTCTATCTCTCTATCTCTCTACCTCTCTACCTCTCTACCTCTCTACCTCTCTACCTCTCTACCTCTCTACCTCTCTACCTCTCTACCTCTCTACCTCTATATCTCTCTAGCTCTCTAGCTCTCTATATCTCCCTCTCCCTTTCTTCCTGACTCTTTATTTCTAACTCTCCACATCTCCATATTTCTATCTGTGACAGTACATTTCTATGTCCCTTGCCACTGCAAGTTCTCTGCCTCCATCTCTCTTCAACGCCTCATACCTCATACGACATTATCAAAAGAAAATATCAACTAGGCCGATTCTTCTTTTCCATATTGCCTCCCCGATATCGCGTTTCAAAAGCAAATTTAAACAAAATTATGTCAACACGGCATAATAATCACGACAAATCATAATGACGTATCAATCACTAAATCGAAAACAACTTTTCATTTCAAAAATTAGTGCAGTAGTTGAGATAAATTTAGACTCAAACCAGTGTGTGACTTCCACTCAATCTTTTCCATTTGTTTTTTTTTAATGCAAATTCTCAATGTTGTCATATGATGGGAATTCAACTTCCGCATGAATTGTTTATGTAGATCCGGCGAAGCATTGAACAAGTTTATGCAACATTCAAATAAATAGTGGAAATGGAAAGAGATGGAAAAGCTTTGGTTGACGCAATTCACAATGCACCTTCGGTGTTTTTGTTTTTCACAATTTTTTTTTTTTTTGGTTTTGTTTTGAAAATCAAAGGTGTAAAAACCTTTTCAAACAGGAACTTTAAGAGAAAGTATTTATAACAGCGTAGTTTACCAGCTTTTGGTGTATTGCACTTATTTGTTGTTGCTTTTTTTTTATTTATTCGATTAAAGGGGTTTAATGCTCTTGAAGTTGTTTAAAACGACAATAACAACCGTGGGTGATACGAAAGCAATACAACTTTTTTTTTTAGATCTGTGCGACTTAAGGATTACTTCACTTCAGGGTTATTGCTGTTGGGAAGACGAGAAAAATATTTGTAGTTGGGAGTTGGTTGTAAGGTGTTTTTAGATTGTGCGGGCTAAACAAGTTTTATTACGATTCTTGGGGTATAAAAAGCGATGATTTAATGGAAGGCATTTGTAACAGAAATTTGAGAATGAGTTTACATGCCACACAGCGCTAGTCACAGTCGAATTATTAAAGGAAACATTCGATGAGCGCATAATTTAGCGGAATGGACATGTCAATTGTCCACCAAGATCGTGTGATTTGACACCATTGGATTATTCTCTTTGGGGGTTTGTATATGTCAACGAACCAGAAACGTTAGGGGGCTTGGGAGACAACATTCGTGGCGTTAGTGCCGACATACGGCCTCAAATGCTCGAAAAAGTGGTTGAAATGGCACCTCTAGGCTTGGCTTTATTCGACCCAGTCACGGCGGTCACATGCCCGAAATCATATTTCAACATGTCATAAAATTATCGTTCCAATAAAGCCAAATTGATGGACATTAAAACGATTTATACCTCAATGTATACCTTTTCTCTCGAAATATTAAAAGTATTAAACTTCCCGGCCGACGGCTTAAAGCCATGCTTGTAAATCTTTGAAATTTTAAAATTAAAATTGTACTTATTATGGAAAAAATAAAGATTCTTTAATAATAATAAAACCTTGGCAACCTTGAAACAACTATAGTTGCTTCCATTAGCTAGTGTTGTTATGATTAGCTGCGGAAAGAGTCAAATGATTGGTATGTTCCCCAATCATTTTTTCCCTATTTTTGCGAATTTTCTCTTTACCTAGAATCGGCGATCTTCTGGAGGGGATCACTAGTGTGAAGCAGTTAAAATGTAGGGCTGTGATTCTTTCCAGGTCACGATGTTTATAAAGCCAGAAAAAAAATGAAACAAGAAGAACTCTTTACCTAGACTACTAATTCAAGTAACGCATTTGCTGATAAATTCACCCTGAGTTCCCTATACTTTCTGTCGAACTGTCATCTTATGCGGTACAAATCGAAAGGCGCAATTTGTAAAACAATTCGATCTTGTAACCGTTATGAAATGATGGGGCTCAATAAATCTTGTAAAATTGCATGTCTTCAAAATGCGATATTTTCTACTGTCACTCACTTAAGCAAAAACTCAAATAATATATCATTGTCTATGACTGATACTTACATCACTGAATCCGAAAAACTTTTTACCTCCGGTAATCTTATTTATGAGAACCTTCGCTGGAAACATTGTAGAATTCACAGTAATATCATAGAACAGTAGTGGCGCGGCGCCAAACCACACTATAGTCTTTTGACGCCATATTTAAATTTGAATGTGATTTTTACAAACATATACAATCTGAAAACCTCATATAAGAATGCTGCCGTTTCTCTACCAATGCCCAGACATAGCCTTTGACTACGAACAACAGTAGTCCTTAGCTTGAAAACAATAGATAGTTAAGCTCTACTGGACGTTATCCAAAACGAGCTATGGAGTTAATAGACAACAGTACCTAATCTAATATAAACGATCATAGGTTACAAAATCTACATAAGGTGTACTATTGTGGTCTCTTTTTAAGCTAGTTCCATCCAAATTACATTCGATCGTGAATTTCAAACTGCATTCAATATGCTCATTTATTAATCTCCGCTATTTTCGCGTCAGAAAATGGTGTGCATAGCTCGGAGTTCACAGCAGCTTCACAGATATCTAATCTCTTAAAAATGATGGAGAAACGTTCACTCGAAAGATTATTCTAACGTTCAGAGAAAAATATAGACTCTTGGACGCAACCTGCATTCAATGGGTAGTTTGTCAAGACAACGAGCTCCTAGATATCCTCTTGTTAAAAAAGCCTTACTCCTACTCTTCCTTCTCCTTTTCTTTCTCTTCTTACTTTTATCTTCCCCTTCCTTTTGCTCTCGTTCTTCCTATTCTATTTCCTCGTGCGCTCAATCTTTTTCTTCCTCTTGCTCGTGAGCGTGCTCTTGTTTTTGTTTATTGTCATCTTCCTTTTCTTCTTCCTCTTACTCTCGTTTTTTGTCTTCCTTCTGCTATTGGCCTTTCCCTTCCTCTCATCTTCTTTTTTGCTCTTGAACTTGTTTTAGTTTCTTGTTTTACGTCTTCCTCCCCCTCTTTGCTTTTCCCTACCTCTTCCTTTACTTCTTCTACTTCCTCATCCTCATCCTCTACCTCATCCTCCTAATCCTCATCCTCATCCTCATCCTCCTAATCCTCATCCCCCTATCCCTCATCCTCATCCTCATCCTCATCCTCATCCTCATCCTCATTCTCATTCTCATTCTCATTCTCATCCTCATCCTCATCCTCATCCTCATCCTCATCCTCATCCTCATCCTCATCCTCATCCTCATCCTCATCCTCATCCTCATCCTCATCCTCATCCTCATCCTCATCCTCATCCTCATCCTCATCCTCATCCTCATCCTCATCCTCATCCTCATCCTCATCCTCATCCTCATCCTCATCCTCATCCTCATCCTCATCCTCATCCTCATCCTCATCCTCATCCTCATCCTCATCCTCATCCTCATCCTCATCCTCATCCTCATCCTCATCCTCATCCTCATCCTCATCCTCATCCTCATCCTCATCCTCATCCTCATCCTCATCCTCATCCTCATCCTCATCCTCATCCTCATCCTCATCCTCATCCTCATCCTCATCCTCATCCTCATCCTCATCCTCATCCTCATCCTCATCCTCATCCTCATCCTCATCCTCATCCTCATCCTCATCCTCTTGTCCTGCCCATTACAATTACTTTAAAACTAAGACACGTTCAACTCGCTTTGTTTGATAGCTACAACATTTGAAGCTTTGGAAAGTAAATAAATAATAAATGTCCTTAACAACGCCGCACCATCGATCAGATTGGTTAGCTAGCGTTTTATGATAAGAATCTTAAAAAACCACTTTGAATACTTTTGCCGAACCGTTGGCCCTCCTTTCTAGACGTACTGATTTTATTTTATTTAATATTTGTGGGATTACCTTCAGCTCGCACCTGCCAGCCAGCATTTAGGTCAGCGAACCTCATAAAACTCAATCGCAACATTCAGCAAGCGTAATGGCTACAAGTTCCTTCTTTCCCATTTCCTTTAACACTAACTCTTTGAACTAACAAAAAGAAAGCATTCTCTTTGAAGGCATTGCAATAAAATTATCCTGAACTGAGTTCAACTCCAAAGTTCATTAGTCGCTTTAATCCCATTTAAACCAGATTTATGTCAGGACAGCTTATTCACCACTTCCCACACTCACCCCCAATGAAGCATAAATTTTCTTTCTTTCGAATTGAAAAACAAAACAAAATTGCAAACATGTTACATTATAATACTCGTTATATCTGCACGTTTAAAGTGTCTACATAATGTGACAACCACTTAAGCACGTTGTTCTTAAACACCACACAACCATCCCCATCCGTCCCACTGCATACACATTGTTTCACCGGGTGACTTTGTTTTCATTCTCCCCTTCCAGTCTTCTTCCATTCCCCGGTCATTCTTAATGGAATTTCATTGTTAAACACTACTGAAGGAAATGAAGAACCAAACACCATACCCCGAACCCTCAGCCCTCAAAGCCGTCAAAGAAGAAAAAATTTAAAATTAAGGGTTCGGGGGAAAATAAATGTCACTACAAATAGAAACAAGGCAGCTTAGAAAAATTGAGACCAAAAAGCAAATGTGAAAAGCTGGTTCTTTTCTTAGTATAAATGTCCTCTCACTTTGTTTTTGTTTTCCTTGTTCGTCCTTTTCCCATTCATCAAGTGTCTACGGCCGTGTGTATTGTGTTTGGTAAGACGACACCTCTTGCATGCTAATGGAGGTGGTTGGCTTGCATCTTTGATCGAGGAATACCTTATTTATTCAAATACTATTTTTATCGAGTATTTTCTACACTTTTTGTTTTGTTTATAAAAAGAAACTAGAGCATCATATACACCACAAGGATATATTTGAAGTGAGAGAGGGAGGCAGTTAAGAACTCCAAAAAAGGCAAAGCGATTGGGCCAGACGAGGTACCATATGAGTTTTGGAAAAATATGGGAGACATCGGGCTAAGATGGCTCACGATTCTCATCTCCAAACTTATAAGATGTGACAGTTTGCCTAATCAATGGAGGGAAAGTTTTCTTCTTCCAATGTACAAGGGAAAGGGAGATACCAGAATCTGTGACAACTATCGTTCGATCAAGTTGATGTCCCACACTATGAAGATCGTTGAGCGGGTTTTAGATAGCCGACTGCGGAAAATAATAAGGCTGTCTGATGACCAATGCGGGTTTGTCGCGGGTAAGTCAACTACAGACGCAATCCAAAGTATAAGGATCATTATGGAAAAACACCGAGATGCCTTACAGGATTTGCATATTGTGTTGGTTGACTTCGAAAAGGCATTCGATCGACAACCACGAGATCTGATATGGGTGGCCCTCAGACACCGAGGAGTTCCTGAAGCCTATGTGCGAATAATTATGGACATGTACAAAGGAGCAGTTACAAAAGTGAGATGCCCAGCTGGAGTCACCGAAGAATTCCAAATAACAGTAGGTGTACATCAGGGAAGTGTCTTGAGTCCACTGCTCTTTATTGCTGTTCTGGATTATTTGCTCGAAGGAAAAGTAACGGACAATAAAGTACAACAATTATTCTTTGCTGACGATGGAGCCATCATAAGCGAGGATCCTAAATCCCTGCAACGAGCACTTGACGTTTGGATTGATGTTCTGGAAGGAAATGGGTACCGTATTAGCGCTAAAAAGACGGAATACCTGTGCTGCCCTTTTTCAGATCCAGACAAGCCTATTCCAGACATTTATTTGAATGGAAATGTGCTTCCCAAGTGTGAAAAGTTTAAATACCTGGGATCTATGATCAATAGTGAAGCAACTTGTGATGACGACATCAATCATCGAGTAAGCGTAGGGTGGATGAAGTGGCGAGAAAACTCCGCTATCTTCTGTGATCGAAAAATGCCCCCTAAGTTGAAGGGAAGACTCTACACAGCAGTTGTCCGTCCAGCTCTGACATACGGTTCACAATGTTGGACAATGTACAAAAAGTATGAGAGCAAATTGACGGCAGCCGAAATGAAGATGCTTCGGATGACAGCAGGAGTAACAAAGCTTGATCGAATTAGAAGTACTAAGATCCGTGGAAGCCTTCATGTTAAAAGTACCATCTTGGACAAAATTCAGCACGACCGGCTCAGTTGGTATTGTCATGTTCAAAGGAGAGATTCGCAGAACCCCGTCCAAAAGGCAATATCGTACAACGTTTCAACAAATTCGCGACGAAAAAGAAAAGGCAGGCCAAAACACACCTGGTACAAGCAAATGCAAAAACAGCAGCATTTGGTTGGCCTCAGACATGGAACAATCCAAAACCGGGAGGCTTGCCGACGCTTTCTGAGGTCAACGCGGCGTACCCCACAGGCGGATCACTGGTGTGAAGCGGAAAAGTGGGAGAGTTGTGATCGCTCCAAGATCACTACTCGTAACGCCGGAAATGAAAAAGAAGAAGAAGAAGAAGAAGAGAGAGAGCATCTTGATTGAATGATTTTTGCTTTATTTATAGACAACAAAGGATGGATTGTTGGCAAGTAGCTATACAAGCTGTTGAACCTCTTTGTTGGTTGATAACATTTCAAAATAGAGGTATCGTATCAAATACTTTTTTCTCATTAATCGAAGGCAGTTTTCTCAAAGGAATATGTTTTCCAACTTTGGTTTTGTTTCGTTTTGCTTCTTAGACTTTCTTTGAAAAACGTTTCTCAATCAAATGAAAATCTCTTAGATGACGTCAATACCTTTGATTAAACAAAGTGAACAGCGTAATTAATGCAGCTGTAATTGATAATGGTATCACCGATCACCGAGCAATAATATTTTATGAGAAGAATGAAAAAATTAAGATTAACATAATTCCAAATTCTTCATGCATATGTAGCTCAAGAGTTAACCAGCTTATTAGGGAAGAAAATTGGAGAGAGGTTTTGGAGGAAGAAGATGCAGAAAGGATGTACAATAGACTACTTCAAAAATTTGACAATATATACAAAAAATCAACATACCAGCGAAAGACAGTAAAAAAAAGACAAAACAACTCATGTATAACGACAGCATTAGTAGATGAATGTAAAAAAAGGGATATTCTATACAGAAGATGGAAAAATAATCGGAGAAATTTGACGTATGAAAAAGAGTATAAAACCCTACGAAACGAAATCAATAAACACATAGCAGTACAAAAATCAAATTATTACAAAAACAAATTTAGGTACACAATTTAAGACTGATTCGAGGAAAACATGGGGTCTCATCAACGAAATCCTAGGAAGAAAAAAAACCGAATATAGACGAAACATTGGAAAAAAAACTTTAAAAAAACTGAGATGACAACACTATCAATGGAACTGGCGGAGTTTTTCTCTTCTCAGACTGAAAAAATAATTCATAAATGCAATATAAAAACGTTGAACAACATCAATGACACATTGAAAAGTTCAATATTTTCATATGCAACTAACGTCACTGAGATTGAAAGCGTTCTCAATACACTTGGAGAAAATAAGGCTCCCGGATTTAATAGAATCAGAGCTATTGATATTAAAAGCTATAAGGATGTCTTTGCTCCTATTCTATGTAAATTAATTAATTTGAGTATAACTCAGTCAAAAATTCCATCTATCCTAAAAACAGCAGTCGTAAGGCCGATTTACAAAGGAGGAACAAAGGACCAACTGAATAACTATAGGCCTATATCAATTCTTCCTGTTATTGAAAAATGTTTGGAGGGAGTGATTGCCAACAGGTTGCAAGGTTTTGTTGGCAAACATGCACTTATTCATAGAAGCCAGTACGGTTTTCAGAAAGGTAAAAATACAGGAAAGTTGCTTGGTGAGTTTGCAAATTGTGTCAACGAAAGTTAAGATAAGAGGCATCACGTATTAGTAATCTTCATGGACTTCAGTAAGGCATTCGACACTTTAAATCACTCAAATCTTATTGAAGCTTTAAGAAGAATTGGAATTCGTGACTCTATGGCTGATTGGCTGACAGACAGTATCTTCAAAACAGAACATTTTGTGTTAAAATCAAAGATGCAGTGAGTGAGAAAAAAGTGATGAGATATGGAGTTCCGCAGGGATCCAAACTAAGCCCAATTTTGTTTGTGCTATACACTAACGAATTGCTACGACTTTTCAAACAGAGTATTCCCTTCGCATTTGCTGATGATACGGCTATTGTCGTTCGCCATAGTTCTCTTGATATGGCAACAAAATTAATTCAAGAAGAATTCAACTTGGCAGTTAGATGGTGTCACGACAACGGCTTGGCAATGAATGCGTCAAAAACGAAAGTGATGCACATCAGAAGTCCGCAGTTCAAGACGACAAATCAAAGGATTTATTTACAAAACGATGACTGCCCCAAAACACAAAAGGAATGCATCGAATTAGTTAGTATCTGGGAGTAGTGTCTATGTCACTGTGTATGGGATAAACACATAGACAAATTGAGGATGGACCTAAAGAAAGCGATGTTTGCTCTATCACATCTAAAATACCACACTAACCACGATGTTTTAAAACTAGTTTATTACTCACTGATAGAATCAAGGATACGATATGGTATACTTGCTCGAGGTAATGCAGCTAAGACCCACATAACGAAAATTCAAAAACTTCAAAATGCAGCTATAAAACAAATAAACAACAACTATCGACCAACATATGACACACTTTTTAAGCCACTACAAGTTGAAGATATTTTCAAGATGACGACCATAATAAAATAGTTTGATGACAACCGATTTACACAACCAATTCAACACCAACTCAACACCATAAGACGTGCACAAGGAATATTACAGTTAAAAAGAAACTACAACAACTATACGGAAGACGCAAACTTCAACACACTGTACCAACAATAAATCTATGGACTACCGAGAGAAATTGTCATGATTCAAAACTTTAAGGCTGCTTAGGCTTCGCAGATACTAATGTAAAACCATATTAAGAAAAAAAAAAAAAGTTAAAAATGTGAAGTTGCTACCTAGTTCACTCTTTAGAAAACTCATCGGCGAATCCCACAGTTTGCACAGGTTTTGAGGATATATTTATGTCTTTGGGGTTAGTAACAGCAGTCAAAATTTCATAATACACTTGCAGTGGAGTTAAGAAAAATAGAGGCCTGGTCAACAAACGAATTTGCTAGATGTTACATCCAACAGGACTATTCTCCTTTCTTTTTGCTATGGTTGCCAATTTTAGACAAAGCAGGAAACCTTTAAGAATATAACCAATATCCAAAGACAAAGGCGACTCTAACAGACATTCCAGTAAGCGAATGCTGAGAGGACAACAGGGTTATAAAGGCAAATCATTTCTCGGCCGGTTCACAGAAGGTTCCAAAACGAATGACGTAAGGGAAGGCATCTTCTCAGATTATAGTTCCATAAATAGGACAATAAAGGTCCCAGACTTGCCTTCCAAGCAGAATAAACAAAACATCTGACATCATATGACTTGATCAACAAAATACTATACATTTTTTTAGACTGGCAGGTGACTACAAAAGTTGTCGCCATCTATGACTGATAAGTGCAACGAACACCGTAACTTTCCAGGACACCATGACATAAATGAAAATGAAATGGTGGATAAGCTCGAATTCAACGAGACCAAAACCTCTGCACTCAAGCCACTAGAGCAAGAAAAGAACAGATTTTACCAGGAACGGGATTCTGTTGCGTTTTAGACGACTATAGTCTGAATTTTAGGAAGTAAAAAAACGTGTTTAGGACTTTGGCATCCAAATTTGTTAGACGATAGTAAAACAGTTTTCCACCAACCACTGAAAGCAAGATTATATGAAACAATCTTTTGACGACGCAATCTACGATAGACGATTGAACGAAAAACGTCTGAAATGTAATGGAATCTGGGCCCAGAACTTTATTAAACACTGCCTAGCGGAAGCGTATGCTATCGAAATGGCTCCAAACTATGTTACGAACAATGGCTGCAAGAGGAGAAGTATTTGTGTATACAGCGTCAGCTTGTGCTTAAGACTTTACTCAACCCTCTAAGTATATCGTAAGCGATCTAGGAATGCAAGAAGTCTCTGGATGCTGCTCTGGAAAGACTATTCCTTGAGTTTCTTTTGGGTTCCAGGCCATCGCGGCATAACTGAAAACGAGATCACCGATGAACTAGCTATGCAGGGATCTCGGGATCGTGAGTGATCGGTTGGATCTATGATACGGTTGGATATATCAAGATCAAAACATAGATGACATGTTTCTATTGGATAAAGACAGACTAAACGCAAGCTCCCCAACGTTAATAAGAAAACTGCGACATTTTTTCTATTTCCTAGCAGAAAAGTCAAGCATTCAAAGATGTTAGGTCTAAGTGATACCACACTTTTTGACTCCTGTGAATAGGATGACAACATCGTTGAGCATTTCTTTGAGAATACTTCTGCTTTTTCTTGTATCACATTTCAGCTATCAACTCGGCGAAGACATGTAGAGAGGTGGTAACCTAAACAGTTTTGCATGGCAGTGTCTTTTACAAAAATCTTGATAACAGCTATAACAATCGGATGGTATTTAGGTCTAAGTTGTAATCAGACCCTTACGAGTGAATGTACATCTCTAAAGACATGCCGGGTTTTTAGAAACATGTGGCCACTTATTTTCTAGTAAAGAACTCAATATTTACTTCAGTTCAGAAGAAACCAATACAATCTCTCTTTCCCTCTCTCTGGGTTTCATCATTTTCGACGACACAAGCGATTTGGAACTAAAAGTTCCTCACTTTTCGTACGACGTTCAGAATGGTTTGACTAATTGATAGTCAACTTGTTAGTCCGGGTTCGATTAGAGAGTGATTCAACTCTCTAAACCAGTAGAGTGATGTCACAATGGACCCTCTGTGCTCTAAGTTTGTCGGTCTCCGTATACTGACTGCCACAACTTACCTAACCTAACCTACACGCCTCTCACACAGCTTTTTCAGGACCTGAACCGGCGGCGCTAGGTCTGGCAGGGGCCTCAGTGAGGACTTCAATCAATAATTGGATCTGTGAAGAGCACAACCGTTGATGGCATGCCTGCATAGGATGCAGGCACACTTCCACATAAGTGGCGTGAAAACGTTTCATATTATGACGATTACAACTTTTACAGATTTTCGAATTGTTAAATCTCAGAAACGATAGCTCGTAGGGAAAAAAGTATGGTAACATTTTTTATAGATAATTTGATGATTTTCAATTTTTAGCTGAAGTAACATGGTTGGCAGAAGGTTTAAGAGATAGTTTATGTAGCTTGAGGGGATATAAAATGTTTCGCGTCGATAGAAAAGGTCGTGTGGGTGGAGGCGTTGCAATTTTTGTCAGGAATGGTATAAAGTGTAAACTTAAGTGGACTTCACCTCCGATGTCCGATATTGAATATGTTTTTATTGAGATACTGGGAGAAGAGGAAAAGCTTTTGCTGGGTAATGTTTACAGACCAAACAAAAATGTTGATATATCACCTTTCATATCCTTAATGGAGGATGTATGTCTTTATAGTCCCAATATAATTGTATGTGGTGATTTTAATTCTAATATATTGGAAGATCATTCACTTCTCAATGACTTAATCTCATTTAATTTAAACGCTGTAAACACCTCTAATCCAACGCACTTTTCTAGTACAACGTCTACTTTGCTTGATATTTTCTGGGTGAGTAGTTTAGAAAAAGTACTATTATATGATCAGCTTTCAGCTCCTTCCTTCTCGAAGCATGACTTAATCTTTTTAGCATTTGACTATAATCTAACCCCGTTGGTGCAAAATATACAATACAGAGACTTTAAACGCATTAATTACGTTTTATTAGAAGAAGAAACTAGACAACTGAACTGGAATGTCATAAACTACCTTCCTACATCTGATCAGAAAATAAGTTTTTTAAATGAAGCCATTTCAACTCTATATGACAAACATGTTCCTCTTGTTATCAAAACATCTGCTACGAATGGGAAACCATGGTTTTCTCACCATATTCGGCAGCTTATTTTTAATCGCGATCAAGCTTATAAGCGTTGGAAACGATATAGATTACAGGACCATTTTAATATGTATCGATGTTATCGCAACCAAGTTGTAGTGGCAATCCGCTCTGAAAAGCGTCAAATGTATGCAAACAAACTTAACCCAACGCTCGACGGACGAAAACTGTGGAATGATCTTCGCCAAATTGGAGTAGTCAAAAGTAAAAACATATGCACTGGTGACGTCGACTGCAATGAGCTCAACAAAAAGTTCATATCTTTGCCAGCAACCAACCATATCACAACTAACTGTACGCTTCCTGTACTTAACAGCGATAGTATGATTGGCTTTGGTTTTAGTTTCAGGTCAGTTGATAGCATTGAGGTAGTTGAAAGTATACTGTCTATCAAATCAAACGCGATTGGCCTCGATGAAATGAACCCTAAATTTTTAAAAATTATACTACCTATAGTACTACCCCTTATAACTCATATTTTTAACACCATATCCGCTATTGTGGAAGCTTGCAAAAATCATACCTATTCCTAAAACCTCAAAAAATGATGAGTTCAGACCCATTGCCATCCTGCCATTTCTCTCGAAAGTATTTGAAAGAATTTTGCAAAATCAAATGACTTCATATCTAAGCAGCTCAAATCTTCTAACACCTAAGCAGTCAGGGTTTCGAAAGGGGCATAGTTGTATAACGACCTTGTTAAAGGTAACGGAAGACATTCGACGAGCTTTGGACAAAGAATATATCAGCTTTCTCATCCTTTTGGATTTCTCCAAAGCCTTTGACATGGTCGACCACTCAATTCTATGTGATAAACTTCTTCGTTTCTTCAACTTTTCGACTTGTTCTGTTAAACTTCTATCTTCTTATCTGTCCGGACGAAAACAGTGTGTGCAGTTGAACAATATTCTGTCTGATCTTCTTCCGCTAACGCGTGGTGTACCACAAGGTTCCATTCTTGGTCCCCTCTTGTTCTCTCTTTACGTTAATGATTTACCGTCAATTGTTAAATATTGCTCTTTACAAATGTATGCCGATGACGTACAATTGTACTTTAGTTGTCCTTTAGGGCTCATAGAGAATGGTGTATACAGAATAAATGAAGATCTCGAGTGTATTTCGACTTGGTGTCAACTTAATAGTCTCCTGCTGAATCCTAAAAAATCAGTTTCTTTGGTAATTTCTAAAAAACCCGTCGACTTACTGTACTTTCCCCCTATAAATCTGCAAAACACACAAGTGACATATGTAGAAACGGCCAGGAATCTCGGTGTGATTTTCAACCGCACTCTTACATGGAATAATCACATTAACTACGTAGTGGGTAAGACTTATGGTATTCTCCGATCATTGTGGGCAACACAGTCTTTTACTCCTCAAAGAGTTCGAATGCTTTTGGTGAAAACTCTAATTGTACCCACTCTAATCTATGGTTGTGAAATTTACTCACATTGTGACTCTGCCAGTAAGAGAAAACTAAATGTGACCTTCAATTGCCTAATACGCTACATTTACGGTCTACGTAAATATGACCATGTTTCAAATTACTCCAAAGCCATCCTAAACATGACATTCGAAAATTTTCTTAAGTATCGCGCCCTCACCATGCTCACTAACATACTTCTGTGTAAACAACCCCCTTATCTCAGCGAATTAATAAGTATGGCATCCTCACATAGAACTAGAATGCTTGTTCAACCCCGCTATGGTTCTCTCACATCCGAACGACAGTTCTTTGTTTACTCCACTCGTCTTTGGAACACTTTGCCTCAAAATATACGAGATATAAATGATGCTGTAAGATTGAAGATAAAGACAAAAACTCACTTTTCTCTTTTATAGACAACATTCAATGTCATTGTATAAAAAACCTAACTATGCCTGCCTTACTCTTTTTCTTTCTTTGCTCTCTTTCCTTCTTTTCTTTTTTTTTTCTATGTTATTATTTATAAATTTGAATCTATTTATTAATTTCCATTTTCCTTAATAAAATTCTTTAATGTAAATACTTTTTTCAATAATTTGAATTATATAAAACTTTCCATTTATGAATTCCTATAAAATTGTTATATCTTTAGCTTTCATATGTATATGTAATAATATTGTTATTAATCTAAGCTTATATCTATCTTATAAGACAATTTGTCTTAATGTGTATAAGCGTTTCATGAAGAAATAAATAAATAAATAAATAAATAAATAATAGATAAAACCTACCGTTCTGATGAAAATCGTGAAAAACTCAGATGGGAGACGATTTCAGCAATTTTCACTTTGTTGTGAATCTATGCAAATTCACTTTTATTTTTTACTCTAATTTGACCGAACTGCATTGGCTTTCATGAGAGATCTGAAGAAAAAAGTGGCCTCCATTAGTAATTATGGGTGCCCAGCTTAATCAAGTAGCTGTACCCTTTTTTTAGAATGATTTCCATCCTGATATAAGACAGTCAGTTTTCTCCATAGCCTTTTTTTTGACATCAAAGACTTCGGTAAGTACTCTTTCGATCTTGACATAGCAGCGTGCTTCTATTAAGTGATCATTCAAATTCGAGCGAGTTCAGGCATGGCATGTGGCTTTGAAATCTGTCAAAGATGCCCAGCCTAATGCAGTACTGATTTAAGAATGATATCCGTCCTAATATAACTGATAACAGTCAGCCTTGTCGAAAGCCTTGTTTGATATCGAAGGCTTTAACAAGCACTCTTTTGATCACGACTCAGTAACGTGTTTCTAGTAAGTGATCATTAAAATTACGACGAGTTGTGCTGGGATATGTGACCCGGAAATCGATAAAAGAAGAGAAACATTCAGGGACAGGGGCCAACTTGTATAGTAACGAGATCGTGTTCAAATAACTTGTGGATTTTTTCCTGTTCTTAAAGTTATGGCAATGCGGATGGGACTTTAACACATCATTCTGATACACTGTACTAAAAAGGGAGTTACATTCTGGACCCAAGTTCATATGAATGAATTCATTGGAATATCCTGCCGCTAGTTTTTTTTTCCAACTATATAGCGTTTGTTGCTGCAGTTTGGAATCATCCCGTCATATCTGCAATTTCTTCATCAATTCTACTTGGGTCCTTACAAATGTCCTTTGAGCGTTTTCCTTTTCTTATCATATTTTTCGACTGATTCCTCTAAATCAAGTCTAGTATCCCGAACCGTTTACTGAAAGGTATTCTTCGTATTCTCCTTTTCTAAATAGTAAAAACTCTTTCTCTAATCATAAAAAATCATCCATAACTTCATTTGTAAAGGTCCGTCCACACTATGTAGAACGACATCAACGACATCGGCAATACCGAATGAGTGAGGAAGTCCCGATCGGTCTACTTTCTAACCGAAAGCGACCCAAATGATGAAATTGCCGGTCGGCATTGTGTGGACGCACCCTTACAAGGTTATTAAAAACCCAAATCACCGTTTCAACATTTTCAATGGTATCTCTTTGTTCTTTCTAGTGTTAGGAAAATTCGAAGGGCGCAACTTATACCCGTGCTCTTAGTAGAAATGCGTAAAACAGGTAGAACTATAGAAAGCCACATGATAAAAAGCTGTTAAGGAACCATTAAAAGGATCAGTGAGCATAAATAACGAAGATCCGTCGATTTCTAAGAACTGAAAAGTAATTAGTGAGGGTTTTTCTAATACCCATTTTGACCTGAGTTGTTGGCAAAAGTGTAATCGGGAAGTCGTTTTCAACTTCAAGCAACAGAACAATTTCAAAGTCATAGAAGAGTGAACGTGTGTGGAGACATTTACTTTTAACACCTCAGTAAACATTTCAATCGAGCGTAGTTTGGTGCAGTTTTCGAATACTAATTCGTTGCTCAAATTAATAAAACAAAACATCTTAAAAAATGGCATGCAATTGCAATTGGGAATCAAGTGTTTTAGCACTCAAGGATGTTGTCGTAAAATTAAGTGAAATGGTGGCAATGAATCAAAGAGAAGTTACAAATACTAAAACTGATCTAAGGAAGCTAGAGACAAAGTATGAGAAAGGAAAAGAAGAGATTCAAAGTATTAAAGCTGATGTAAGTAAACTACAGGAAACATTCGACGAATGGGAGGAAGACTTTGAGAATTTACGGATGAGTGCGGTGCCTTTTAGTGAGCTACAAAATGTCAAATCTGATTTATGGAAAAAGATTGATGTGAATTCTAGTGAGCTTGAAAACGTCAAATTTGATCTTAAGAAATTGGAGAAAAAATGTGATGAAAGGCAGGGAACTACAAAGTCTTTTCGAAAACAGATGAAAAATATTGAAGCACATCTGAGGAAATTAGATGAAAATTGTGACAACAGCAACAAGAATTTTGATTCTTTCGAAGCTGATCCAACAGCCCAACAAAGAGAATCTAATGAAAGACCTAAGGATTCTCAGTTTATTCAAACGAGTGTAGCGATCTCGAAAGAAGGAGGAAATACGGAAGCAGATCTACCGAAGAAACTAGAAGAAAAGTGTGACGAAAAACAAGAAGATACTCAGACTCTGAATAATCCTACAAATCAAGTCAACTCAATCAAAGAAATGATTACTGAAATGTCTGCAACAATCCAAACTACAGTCAAAGATGCCAATGAAAAATCGAAATCCTTCAAGGACCAAATATACATACCGTCGAACTTTGGCCCTGAGGAAACTGCATTGATACATTCAATATCACAAATATACCCGGAAGATTTCTTCTTTTTCCATCCATTTTGCTTAGACTTCAAGGTTATGAAAACGCCCGAGGACATCTCCACCGCCAACAGTTGGTTTTCTCGACGTTACGGACATTTAGATTTGACTTCTTTTAAAAAATATTTGAATTATTTGCACCAATTTTATGTCGGAATAATACGCAATTATGAAGCGTCCCAGGATTGTGAATGTTACAGAAGAATAATTCAGTTGACAAAAAATATCAAATAAAAAATAGATCTTTTCCATATTGACAATGTGATGTTTTATTTTAACAAATTGATTTCCAGACGTAACTATTTTCTATTTGGCTTAAATTAATAATTATTTTATTTTTTTTTATTTATGGCTTTATTAACCTATAACAAATTATAAAGCTAATAATAATAAGGAAGTTGGCAATAGCTACCGGGGCTTTCTGTCATAGAACAGAGCTTGATCGTAACTGCAACGACTTGAAAATTACTTCCAAAGTTTTCAAAATGTCCTTAAAGTTTGTCGGACCCAACAAGAAAGAAAAAACTGTAGTTATTATTTGAATAGATCCTGTCTTACTACAATCCCGATAGATATTATTCATTAGTAGAGCTGTTCCTAGGTTCTCTATAATTGACTCTCCTTTTAGAACCGTTCAAGGCATCACAACAGAAGCTGTTTTGTTTTACAACCAAGTCACTAAGTAATGATTTGTTATTTGAAGGTTTAAATGTGGCGTAGATCACGGGTGGATCACTAGTGTGAAGCAGATAGGTTAGATTAGGTTAGGTTAAAGTAGCTTTTAGCTCGGCAAACACACTTGGGCCCATGTTGGATCTAATGTATCCTTAACCTAATGGAATCATTTCGAGGTTACATGAAGCGGGAGAGACACACGGCGTCGACGTAAGTAAGATCACTAGGGTCATCAAAAGACAGTGTTCTGTAATGACACCTATTGTCACCCTAATGTGATTTCTATTAAGCGAGATCATGCCGTTCAATCGCTTAAGTTCTAGCTTGGGCCAGATTTCTTTCGTTGCGTTACACATTAAGCTGCTCGACCATTTCCGATTAGTTTTCTTGTATCCGTCTTGCAGTCCTGCTTGAGCAAAAGTTTGTATGCAGAGATTGGTATACTCTCATACATTTGGTGAGAAGAGCAAAAGTGTTCCGTTTCTGGCAAGTTCATCTGCTTTGCAGTTTCCTGGAATATCTCTATTCAACGGCCCCCAGCACCGGTGCATGTTTAACTGATCTGACATTTCCCTGAGAGATGATCGGCAGTTAAGGGATAGAATAGAACTGAAGAAATTTGACGCCAGGGATTTGATGCCAGCGAACAGCACAAAATCAACAAAATGAAAGAATAAAGAAAGGCTATTCGACCCTAATGACTCCGTCACCACCAAGCTACCGTTACCTCCCCGTCCCGTACCCATTCTCACTTCGCGGAAAGCTACACCTACTCATAGAAAAACAATTGAAAATTTCTGGGAGTCGAACTTCAAACTCCCACGAAACAGGCAGTTAAAATGACACATACCCGTGCTTTTTAGCGGATACACTAAACAGCATTGAAAACGATTGTGTATGACATGAAAAAAAAGTTTGAATCTCTGTTGTTACTCCCTGATGCAATGGCATACAAAGTTCCTGATATTCTGATTCACTCAAGTGTTCGAAAAGAGCCAAAGGATATTTCCCTTTAATGTTAAAAGTGCTACCGAGCGAATTCCTTTCGAAAATGTCGTTGCCTGAATCTAATTTTCACATAAGATATTTTTTTCAACAAAAACGATAGGTGTCATTTTAACTGACACCAAAATTTTTAAGGTCATAGTGGAGAGAACAGTGACCCATAAAAAAGTCGTTGATTAACTTAGCGTCATATTTGCTCAACTCAAGTATTAGCGCTAAAAAGACTGAATACCTGTGCTGCCCTTTTTCTGATCCAGACAAGCCTATTCCAGACATTTATTTGAATGGAAATGTGCTTCCCACGTGTGAAAGGTTTAAATATCTGGGATCTATGATCAATAGTGAAGCAACTTGTGATGACGACGTCAATCATCGAGTAAGCGTAGGGTGGATGAAGTGGCGAGAAAACTCCGCTATCTTCTGTGATCGAAAAATGCCCCCTAAGTTGAAGGGAAGACTCTACACAGCAGTTGTCCGTCCAGCTCTGACATACGGTTCACAATGTTGGACAATGTACAAAAAGTATGAGAGCAAATTGACGGCAGCCGAAATGAAGATGCTTCGGATGACAGCAGGAGTAACAAGGCTTGATCGAATTAGAAGTACTAAGATCCGTGGAAACCTTCATGTCAAAAGTACCATCTTGGACAAAATTCAGCACGACCGGCTCAGTTGGTATTGTCATGTTCAAAGGAGAGATCCGCAGAACCCCGTCCAAAAGGCAATATCGTACAACATTTCAACAAATTCGCGACGAAAAAGAAAAGGCAGGCCAAAACACTCCTGGTACAAGCAAATGCAAAAACAGCAGCATTTGGTTGGCCTCAGACATGGAACAATCCAAAACCGGGAGGCTTGCCGACGCTTTCTGAGGTCAACGCGGCGTACCCCACACGCGGATCACTAGTGTGAAGCAGAAAAGTGGGAGAGTTGTGATCGCTTCAAGATCACTAATAACGTAACGCCGGAAATGAAAAGAAGAAGTTTGGAGTTCGAATCCAACGAGTAATATCTAATCGCTGTTCCGTGACTTTTCCCTAGAAACTGGCAAGTCTTTCAAAAGTACTTCTTCAACTTTGAGTAACATTTGAAGATGAAAGTTGTTTGAAACCGGCAGAAGAGACCACCATACTTTTCAGCTGAAACGGTTCTCAACGGAAACATCTAAGTGATAATCTTTGTAATTCTTACACAAAAATAGTCAAAAACAGACAGAATCATTGTAAATAAACAAATAGAAATGAATGTCTTCCGGTTGTTGCTATGAACTCAACTCGCTTATTCGACGAATAAATATTTCCATAACTTCCATTGCTCCATACTCCCGACACGAACATTTGCCATTTATTTTTAAATCAACAAAAATGCGATTTCATAAGCGAATAGCGAACAAACATATTGCATTCCATTTGCCTTCCACAACTATCATCTAATTTAATGTCCATCAACAGCCAAAAGAGAAAAAATGCCCGCGTTTCTCCAAGTGAAATCATAACAAACCAATTTTTACATCTCGCCAAGGTTACGCTTCACATTCACACATTTAAGTCAACACAAACTTCATAACATATCCAGAAGAAGAAATATTCAAATTTAATGATCATAGTCAAATCCAACACGTTCATCGTCATCATCATCACGCCGATCGGTTTCACAAGTTTCAGATTGCCTTGCGATTGCCCCGACGCGGCGCGGTGGCCGACGTGTTACCGATCGCGTCCCAAACAGAAGCAAATGGTGCATGTCATCGGTGCGGCGGCAGTAGAGACCTTTTTCAGTATCTTTTCCTCAAACAAAATGCAGCTTAGTGCTTCTAGTCGAAAACAAAGGAGAAGAAAAATAAAAATTTCTCACTTCAACACTGCCGCCGCCGCCGCTGCTGCTACGTCAGGTCACACGCCCTCCCACAGCACACACATTTTTCCATCCCATCACATCACTCAAAAACAAATTAATCTTCTTTATACTTGGTTAGTTATTTAAACGAAATGTTGTAATCTATCACTCAATATGCCATAACCATCACCATTGTTATAAACTCCATGATCATGTGGTTTGCAGACACACAGTTGAGTCTGCAAAAACAGTGGTGGTAACCAACTGCTGGCTGCAAGGGCCAAAGAAAAATCAAAGAAAGCTTTTCTCCCATCCCTCCCCCTCGAATGTGTGTGCGTGTGTGGCTGTGTATAGACAGAGTAACTCAAAGAAAGGTGTCTTATCTGTAAAAGCGCCACCAAAGCGATCGCAACACCGTCATCGTCCAAGCCATCCACATCCATCCACAGACCGTAACGGTGCAGTGGTATTGCCAAAGTTGGTACTTGGCTCTAGTCACAAGCTGGCGGCTATTATCGCTGATTTTACTACCATGGTCTGTCCGTCGCTTGTCTGAGAGGTGCTTCGAGAAAAGAGTATCCAATCGAAAGTTCAGTATTTCATATCATGCGGCTCGGAGTGAATCGGTTGAAAGTGAAAAAACATCTAAATTTTTTAATACAAAAGCGCGAATAAATCAAATTCATTGTGCAACAAAAAAAAAAAAATAGAAGAAAAAAAATTAATTGTCTGTGAGGTTTTTGAAAATATATTCTCTTTCTTTTTTACTATACGCGAAGTGGATAACTGTTTAAATTTAAAGAAAATGTGTTTCAAAAGATTATACATCAATTGGAGAACACTAAGGATAACCTTTTAGTTCCAAGGATTTCTTCAAAGCTGTGCTAGTATCTACACAAATCGAAATCCAAGGTAAGTTTTTCTTAAACTTTCTGAGAAGTGAAGATTCCTCAAAGGAAATCACAACTCTTGTCAATTTTCTCCGAAGAATTCACTTTTAAACCAGATTCAATTAGAAATTGAGTCTTGTTTGATGATTGCAACCAGTTTGAATTTTGATGCATTTGGCAATGCATCTTGATTGAGTGACAGTGGTGATGGCGATTTTACGAGAAAGGAAATTCGACCTTGTAAGCAACAAGCAACGTTGATTTGAAAGGAGTTAATGGATAAACTTCCTATCACGGCCATTGCTGAACTTCTTGTTTAGGAAGACTTTAAACTTGATGATATGATGGTTATCTTGTGGTGTTGTCTGCTCAGACAACATCTCATTAGAGTCAATGAGACCTTTGGTTTTGTTTCAAGGTGTGAAGTGTTGTAAACCGTTTTGCTGGCATCTTTGGATATGTATTTTAGTTGTAGATATTCTCAGTCAGTCTCTGTTAACAATAATTGAATATTGAACAATTTTTCAAAATGGTTGTAAAATAGAAAAATTGTGTTTTGTTTTGGAAATTATTGATTAGCACAGCAAGACTCCGCCAAAACATCAAAAGTCACAACGATTTTTAATGAGAGAGATTATAAAAATAAATTGTACCAAAAATTTTAGAAATCTTAATTTATAAAAAGAAGTGTATTGTGATCGCATCACTTGAGAACGGCTCGACCGAATGAAACCAAATTTTGTGGTAGCTTAGGGGATATTGGTAGATGGGTTTTATAAAAAAAAATCTTAAATCGATCGACCCGTTACCGAGTTATGGCATTTCTCCTGAATGTAACTTTAGTCCATATAAAATACACGTAAATCAACAAAAAAAAAAAATTGGAAACTTTGAAGCTACTTTACTCAACTTTCAATTTGATAAACGTAGGGCCTGAGCTACGCCGGGCGGGTCAGCTAGTACTCTCTAAACAAAGTTTGTTCATGGGTGTACAGTGCGTTTACAGCTAAAAAAGTCCCACAACCAGGATCCGTAAAATCGTAATACTGGACGGATTTTAACAATTAACATAGCTGAATATATTTTTCTTTCATCCACTCGACTTTCGATTTGGACGATTTGATTCTGCATTGGGGGAATTTGATTTTTGAGTAGTGATGTGGTTTTTACTTGCAATTGTAAATACTTAAAGGCAAGTTTTGCAATGGTGCAGTAGAAGACAATGAGATAACAATCGAACATGACAAACCGATGATAGGGATAACGAAAAAAGTGGGTCCAGCAATTCTGTCTGTCTGTCTTTCCGTATATGGATCTACAACCTGAACCGATGCGATGGACCGATTTTCTTCAAAGCTTGCAGTAAGGATCTATGGGGCAGCCTACAGAGGGGTATTTGGAATTGGGTCTCCAGGTCTTGAAATAAATGTACCTGCCGTACTACATATATGATAACACTTACATATTTGGCTCAAAAACGCCTCTAACGATTTCGATAGAATTTGATGTGAGTTAACTTTTGAATTGAATTTCTTATGTTGTAAAAATTAATTCTGTAAAAAGTCTAAAAACGGTTCCCTCATAGTTCCTTTTTTTTAAACCGACTTTCCCTTTTTTGACGAAATTTTATATATTCACCTATAACTTAGGGGAGGTGAAAAATGCAATTTTTTAATAATTTTCTTTACTATAGTAATTAAGTTTATTTGACATAAGTAAAAACATAGTACCATTTCATCATACAGGGTTTTCCATTGGGGACTATCCATTTTGTTTCTTTAATGTAAACGCGCCCTTAAGGTCTTTTGACATTCTGTAAACGTCAGTTTGCTCATTAAGGTCTACCATTTCATCATGGTAAGTTACACGTTTCCAAATTATTAAAGCGTACTATCAAAATTTTGAGTCAGTCGCTGCAACTTCAAGAGCACTAACTCTGATTTTTGGTCGTTATAATCGTCCCACCCGTGCCGCAATTCTTAGTTTAGTGCACAAATTTGAATCCACGTTTTCGCTGCACAATGTTCCCGTGCCAGTAAGACAAAGATTAGGACGGAGTGCTGAAAATATCGCGGCCGTAAGCGCATCCGTTCAGAACGACCCAAATCAGTCAATTCCACGTCCTTCACAGGAATTGGGCATCGCACAAACCACATTGTGGCGTTTTTTTGGCGTCAGTTGCGTGGAATTGATATTAGTGACATGTGGTCCAAGCAGAATGCCCATACAGTTCATGCAACCATCAACATTTTGAAGAGGAAATTTGGTCAACGTGTTATCTCAATAAATGGACCGATCAATTGGCCGCCGCGCTCGTGTGATTTGACACCTTTGGATTTCTTTCTTAGGGCTATGTCAAGTCGTTGGTCTACGCCAACAGGCCAGAGACTTTGGAGGAGCTTCAAGCCAATATTGAACGCGAAATTGCCGCAATACCGGTCGATATGTGCGAGAGAGTGGTCGAAAATTGGGTTCAACGTATCGATCGCTGCAAGCGCGTCCATGGAGGACATATGAACGAAATAGAGTTCCATTCGTAATGGTATTGGGTGAACTTTAATATGAAATAAATGTTTTTTTGATATCTCAAATGGCTGGCGTTTTTATTTAAAAAATAAAATGGATAGCCCTTAATGGAAAACCCTGTACCTTGACATTACTTCACTAAAATTAAAAAAAAAAAAATATTAACTATTTTACAAGTTATGGCGGTCTAGGTTAGGTTAGGTGGAAGTGGCTGTCAGTCAATGAGTACATTGCCTAACACACTTAGGCCGCAAGGGCCCATTGTGATACCACAGAGATCAGCAAGTTAATCACCTACTGATCTCAGAAACCCGATGTAAGATTAACGAGTTAATCACTTATTAATCTTCCATTACGGTACTAGCCGGTTAATCACCTGCTAGTCGAACCACGTGGAACTTTTAATGTATTTTGAAAGACTTTTAGAGTTTATGTAAGCTAGGTCGCTAGTATCATCGAAGAAGAATTCACCGAGATGAGCCTTCCTCCTATGAAGCAGTGCAGGGCATGAGCAAAGAAGGTGTTGAACGGTCTCTTCCTCCTCCTCGTCCATGCAGCTTCTGCAGAAATCATTGGAAAACACACCAAGTCTTTTGGCGTGTCTCCCTATTAGACAGTGTCCTGTAAGAACACCTATGGTAGAACCTAGACACAGACGGTTCAGGGCCAACAAACTCTTTGATCGTTTTGAGTCCACACACGGCCAAACTTTTGTGGTTGCAAGGCATGTATTACTCTCAGTCCAACTAGTGTTTGTTATCCTTGAAGCGTCCTGTCTAAGCAGGAGTTTACATGTAGCGATAGGTACACCTATGTTGTTCCATTCTGAGCGTAGGGAAGTGGTCGTGCCCTTTTTGGCTAGTTCGTCTGCCATACAGTTGCCTGGTATGTCCCTGTGCCCTGGCACCCATGAAAGGTGAATGTTAAACTGATTTGACATCTCCCTCAGAGACATCTGACAATTTTGGACCGTGATGGATTTTGTAGAGACAGAGGCAAGAGATTTAAGGGGAGCTTGGCTGTCTGAGAAGATCCGAGGATATGACGTTTTCTTTGAGCCAAGACAGCACCTCCTTAATCGCCAGAATTTCCGCTTGGAACACACTACAATGATCGGGTAGGCGGAAGAAAAGACTGAGATTCAGCTTTTCTGAATAGATTCCACTTCTCACACCTTCGCTGGTTTTTGAACCATCGGTGTAGAAGTGTATTGCTTCATTTTCCAAAAGAGCGCCATTTTTCCAAGCTTCTCTTGAAGGTATGTTTACTTGGAAATTATTGTCAAACACCAACTTGGGGGTGGTGTAGTCGGATCGATTCGGTAAGAATCTAAAGTAAGAATCAATAAGTATGGCTGTCTAAGTTGAAGAGGTTTCAATAATGGGTCCTACCGGTGACTACTGTTATTCAAAAACCGCTCGATAGATTTGAGTAAACCTTATACAGATTTTCGAAAACATACAAAACTAGTGCCTGATCGAAGCTTTTTTTCAAAATTAGCAAAATGGCGGCCTAAGGAATTGTTTTTCTGATTTTCGGGAAAAAACAACAATTAATTGTTTATAAGAAATCGAATTTCTTCAATTCTTCTTCAATCAGTCACTATTTTTTTATGTTTTCTAAAAGCTGTATGAGTTTTATTCAAATCTATTAAGTGGTTTTTGAGTTACAGTGGTCACAGTTCAAAAAACATACGAGCGTGGATTGATAACCTGACCAAGAGATGGCGCCACTCGGCCTACCTTGAGGTGGCCTTCTATAGTACCATCCTTATAGCTTGTAGCTATAGTTTCAGCCCGTTGTCATGTTAGTTTAGGTTTGAGAGCACACTGAACAAGACGCCTCTGTGTTTTACTTAAAAATGGAAAAGCTGAAAAATCATTTCTACCGCCAATTTGGCGTTGTATAAGCGTAATCCAAGCGAATTTTTGCGTCGATTCGTAACCGTTGACGAAACTTGGGTCCACTTTTACACTCCTGAAACCAAAGAACAGTCTAAACAGTGTATTGGACCATGGGAACCAACTCCAAAGAAGGCAAAAACAATTTTTTCAGCGAACAAGGTTATGGCTACTGTTTTTTGGGATGCAAAAGGTATTATATGCATTGATTACCTTGAAAAAGATAAAACTATCACTGGTAAATCCTACGCAGACTTATTGCAAAAAACGCATTTAAAGTTTTACAGTCCATACCAGACCGCTCGAAAGCCTCTTATTCTTCACTGAATAACTCAAAAGATATTTGTCGAATTGACTTTAAACTTTCAGAGAATATTTTTAAGTAACTTTACTTTAAGAAAATGCAATTTTTTGAAACTTCTGACTACCCCTAATCCCTAAAACGAGGTTGCGTAAAAATTGGAAAATTTTGGTTTTTAAAGATTCTATAAATTTTTTTTTTTAATTTTGATTATTTTTAATATTTTCAAATTTTTTGTCAAAGATCTTTAGTCTTGTATATTTGATTTTTAAAAAACTTATTTAAAAAAAAAATTCAAAACTTCTCTTCTTTCTAACAATTTTGATTAAATTTTCAGCGTTCGAAATATGTATTAGCTAGCAAATGCAAAAGATGGCTTTATAGAATTTTCGCTTTGAACCTTTACAATATTCTACTAAATTTCTTTCAATATTTTATGTGATTTTATTCCATTTTCATAGTTAATGTGTAGTTGGCAAGCCCTGTTCCAACAAGGAAAAGCGAACACTTAAACCATTTACTCAGTCTTAAGATTTTGATATTGTAACTAGCACACAATCGCAAGTTCAAAGTCAATGATCAAAAATTAAGTTAAAATAGGATAGCGCAACAGAGCGAGGAGGTCCAGGCCTAAGCGCATTTTTCGCAACCATGTCTTGTGGGGGCATGGAGGGGACCTACAATTTTTTTGCCGATTCCGAACGGCTAATCGAGAAAGGGCAAAAAGTTAGGCAAAAAACACTGTTGTGTCCATAAGGAAGCAAAAACTTTTGGTTCTTTTTTGAGAACATTAAAAACTCCACCACGTCATTGGTCCCAACGCTCGTCTTCATTGACTCTCAGCATGTCAGCTGCATCGACAAAGTCAATTAGCTACGAGCTCAATTTGCTGATAACTCGACACATTTTAACAGCATAATGGATCCGCCTAAGCTTGAGAATGTTAATTCTGTGATGAAGAAGGTATTTTTTAAAACTCGCTCGGTTGTGAGAATCCTCAAAAATCTAAATATACATAAATCCGCTGGTTCAGAGGGACCGCCATTATTTTGAAGAGGTGGTCTTCTACGCTGGCAAAAATACTGCGTAAGCTTTTTTAACTTTCCGATTCTTTTGGACTCTTTCCATGCAAGTGGAAAACTGCATTTAACCAGGCAGTCTCTAGAAAGGCGAATCATTATCCCTTTCCAATAACCGTCCAATTATGTCTTCCTTAGATCATGGAAACTTTAATCAACCGTCAACTTATGAAATATCTTGAAGAACGAAAGCTTCATAATGACCGACAGTACGGCTTTCGTAGCTTAAGGTCCACTGGTGATTTGGTGGCATATCTCACCGATAAGTGGAACCAATCTTTACACCGTTAAGGAGGAAGGAAGATTATTAGGTACGTTTGATCGAAGAAGCGTGCTTTTGGTGTCGATGAGTCTCCTCTTCATTAGATTAGAAATTACCTTCCGGGCACTCGGTACAATTTGTATTGAATGGTTTCAAGTCTGATATCTATTTTATAAATGCTGGTGTGCCCCAGGGCTCGGTTTTCTCTCCGACTCTCTTCCCAATTTTCATTAATGATGCCTTATCTGAAACTTTGAATCTTCTCAATTCTGTTGCTGACGACTCAACTCTCAGCTTTCGTTTTCAAGTTCACGTCGGTCGCTGCTCTTCGGATGCGGAACTGGAACGGTTGCGTATGACCTTGATAACAATGTTACATGGGGTTGTAAGAACCGAGTAGAATTCAATGCTTTAAAATGTTGTCATCTTTCATTAAAGCTTAATATCCTCTACTGCAATTTTCTCAGAATGGTAACTGCATCCGTAACACCGAAAAGCAGTCAGTACGCCTAAAACAATTCAGCCGCGACACCCGCCTCGCTAGGAATGCTCATCAGTTTTACCTTGAGCCCAACTTTGGACGTACCTTCAATTTTAAAGATTCATATTAAAGTCGCACCATCCGAACGTGAAATGGTCTATCTGACTTTGTTTCTCCCCTACACTACGATTCACAAAAATTCAAAAGCAACGTACATCATGCTAGAGAGGATTTAAAAGCCTCTCCTAGTTTCCCTAATGCTCGCACTGTGTTCTATAACTAATTATTCTTTATGTGGGCTATAGGTCAATGTAAATAGAGGTATTAGTTTACATTTGTGTTTTGTTTTATGTTATTGTTCGAAAATGTTCGAAACGTCGAAATAAATCAAAATACAAAAATAAACTAACACTAAAAAATCATTACTTACTGACTTGGTTGTAAAAAGTCTTTTTCTGTTGTGATGCCTTGAACGGGGCTAGAAGAACAGTCAATTTTAAAACTTATCTAATCAGTCAATTTTAGGTATTCTAAGACTAGCTCTACTAACGAATAGTACCTGTCTGCATTGTAGTAAGACCGGATCTATTCAAATAATAACTACAGCTCGATCTTTGTTGTTAGGTCCGACAAACTTTAAGTCATTTTGAAGAGTTCGGCAGTAATTTTCAAGTCGTTCAAGTCCGTTCCATGACAAATGAAGTAAATGTGAAAGTAAGAATTGAAGATAGTTACGTTCATAAATTCATTTGTAAAAATAAAACATCAGAGTGACAATATGGAAAGTAGATATATTTTATTTGATATTTTTTGTCAACAGGGTTACTGTTCTGTAATAGTGATAATACTTGGAATTTTCATAATACTCCATTATTGAACCATAACGTAACAACAATAAATTCAAATATTCTTGAAAAGAATCAAATCCTCGTTTCAAAAGTGCTCCAAAAGGACATCTTAAATGAAAATTATTTTCACGAAACCAACTGTTGGCGGTCAATATGTCCTCTGGTGTTTTCATAACCTTGAAGTCTAGGCAAAATGGATGGAAAAAGAAGAAATCTTCCGGGTATATTTGTAATATTGAATGTATCAACACAGTTTCTTCATGGCCAAAGTTCGACGGTATGTATATTTGGTCCTTGGATGATTTCGATTTTTAATTGGCATCTTTGACTGTAGTTTGGATTGTTGCAGACATTTCAGTAATCATTTCTTCAATTGAGTTGACTTGAGTTGTAGGAATATTCTGAGTCTGAGTATCTTCTTGTTTTTCGTCACACTTTTCCTCTAGTTTCTTCGGTAGATCTGCTTCAGTATATCCTCCCTCTTTCGAGATCCCTACACTCGTTTGCAAATCCTGAGAATCTTTTGGTCTTTCATTAGATTCCCTTTGTTGGGCTGTTGGATCAGCTTCGAAAGAATCAAAATTCTTGTTTCTGTTGTCACAATTTTCATCTAATTTCCTAAGATGTTCTTCAATATTTCTCATCTGTTTTCGAAAAGACTTTGTAGTTCCCTGCCTTTCATCACATTTTTTCTCCAGTTTCTTTAGCTCGTTTTGAAGCTCACTAAAAGGAACTGCAGTCATCCGTAAATTCTCAAAGCCTTTATCCCATTCGTTTAATGTTTCCAGTAGTTTACTTACATCAACTTTAATACTTTGAATCTCTTCCTCTCTTTTGTCATAACTTTCTTCCAGATTCTTCAAATAAGGTTTAAGCTTTTGTAAATCTTCTACAGTTGCTACACTCATTCGAAAATTCTGAGAATTTTCTTTTCCTTCCTCATACATTGTCTCTAGCTTTCTTAGATCAGTTTTAGTATTTGTAACTTCTCTTTGATTCATTATCACCATTTCACTTAATTTTACGACAACATCCTTGAGTGCTAAAACACTTGATTCCCAATTGCAATTGCATGCCATTTTTTAAGATGTTTTGTTTTATTAATTTGAACAACGAATTAGTATTTGGAAACTGCACAAAATTACGCTCGATTGAAATTTTTACTGAGGTGTTAAAAGTAAAGATAAACTGTAGAAAAATGTCTCCACACACGTTCACTCTTCTATGACTTTGAAATGATTCTGTTGCTTGAAGTTGAAAACGACTTCCCTATTACACTTCTGCCAATAACTCAGGTCAAAATGGGTATTAGAAAAACCCTCACTAATTACTTTTCAGTTCTTAGAAATCAACGGATATTATTATATGCTCAGAGATCCTTAAAAGTGTTCCTTAATGGTTAGACAACTTATTATCATGTGGCATTCAACAGTTTTACCTGTTTTACGCACTTTTGCTAAGAAAGAGCACAGGTATAAAATAAAAGTCCCGCTCTTTGGATTTCCCTAACACACGAATGAACAAAGAGATGGCATGAAAATGTTGAGACGGTGATTAAGGTTTTTAATAATCTTGTAAGCGTGCGTCCACACAATGCCGACTGGCAATCTAATCTATACCCTTAAGGTCGGATTTCGGTTAGAAGATAGAATGATCGTGCACCCTCACTAATTCGGTATTACGCCGTTGATGTCGTTCGGCATAGTGTAGACGCACCTTTAGAAATTAAGTTACGGGTGAAACTTAAAGAACTTTTCTGATTAGAGAAAGAGTTTTTAATGTTTAGAGAAGAGGAATACGAAAAAACACCGAATATTCTAGAAAATCAAGTCAAAAGTATGATTAAAAAAGGACGTTTGTAAAGACCCAAGTAGAATTGATGAAGAAATTGCAGATATGACGGGAAGATTCCAAACTGCAGCAACAAACGCTATAGTTGGAAAAAAAGACTAGCGGCAGGATGTACCAATGAATTCATTCATATGAACTTGGGCCCAGAATAAACATCAAATTTAAGATTTTGAAAATAATGACATAGTTCAAGGGAATAGGTATCGATTCCCTTTGATTTTATTGATTCCCGGGTCACATATCCCAGCAAAACTTGTCGTAATTTGAATGATCAGTTATTAGAAACACATTGCTACATCGTGATCACAAGAGTGTTTATTAAGCCTTCGATATCAAACAAGGCTTTCGACAAGGCTGACTGTCATGAGTTATGTCAGGACGGAAATCATTCTAAAATGAGTACTGCTTTAAGATGGGCATCTTTGACCGTTTTCCAGGCCACATGTCATGAATAAACTAGCCCAAATTTAAATGATCACTTTTTAGAAGCCCGCTGCTATTTCGAGATCGAAAGATTACTAACCGAAGTCTTTGATGTCAAAAAAGGCTATGGACAAAACTTACTGTGTTATATGGACGAAAATCATTCTAGATATATAGGACAGCCTGACTGTACAAGAAGATGCGAATATCCGTGGAGGATACAACGTTTTCTCTGAACCAAGAAAAAATTCCTTTTATCACCGAATCTTCGCTTGGAACACACAACAGTCGTCAGGTAGACCAAAGAAAAGGTTTAAATTCAGCTCTTTCGAGAAAATTCCACTTCCTAAACTATCACAGATTTAAGATCCGTCAGTGTAGAAGTGTAAGGCTTCATTAACTGGAAATTGTTATCAAACACCAACATAAAAGCAGTGTAGTCTAATCGATCAAGGATGAATCTTAAGTTGTTTAAGATATGAGTGTGATCAATTTGATTGTTCGTCCACTGTGAGCTAGGTTTTAGTCGAGTAGCTGAGTTCGCTGCTGACTGTTAGCCGAAACTGTCAAAGGGTGTATGGTTTAGTTGTATGTCTAGGGCATCCGAAGGAGTTGTCCTTAGAGCACCGCTGATGAACATACTTCCCGTTAGCTGAATTTTGACAAGCTTGCTATATTTTACCTGTTTGACAAGTGCGGCCTACCATGTTACTACCCTATATGTAAGTATAGGTCTTATGACCGATATGAATAGCAATATTGGGAGATAAACCTCATTTGTTGCCAATAGCCTTATTACATGAGAAAAGTGCAACATTTGTTTTTATTACTCTTGTGTAAAAAAAACCTAGATATTTAGCCTGATTCACTAGGGTGAGAGCTGTTATTTTTTTACTATATTCTGGTGAAGAGAACAAGCCCCGTTTTAAGAGAGTTGATATTAAGTCCTCGAACTTCAGCCCAGTGATTGAGTTTATTTAAAGCCGTTTCTAACAAAGCTGCTAGAGTTTGTGGGTGTTTGCTTGAGACAACAATTACCAAGTCGTCCGCGTTGGTAACAACCTTGAAACCGGCTTCTCCTAGTAGTTCGTTGACAACCAAGTTCCAGAGACAGGAGAAGAGCACTCCTTCTTGTACTCCTCTGTTGGCTGTTCTACTAGCTTCGTAGTTACTGATTTTCGACTTGATGATTCTGCTACACAGTATTAAATTAATCATGTTTTTGATGGGGTCTTCTATGTTAAAATCAAGAGCATTCATGATCGCAGAGTTGCTGACATTGTTGAAGACACCTTCTAAGAAGGCGACCAGAGTGTACTCGTTATAGTGTAAGAATTTTAAATGGCGCATGTCAGCGAATACAATGCTGTTTCCACGGATTTACCCTTTGTCTTGCGTGTGGAGATCAAACAGGGTTCAATTTTCAAACATGCTAACTATTAACTCTAACGGTATGATATGGCAAACTCAAGCAAATTGAAGCTGGTGTTCCACAGGGAAGTGTCCTTAGACCAACTCTGTAATTCCCTTCAAATGAAGGACATATGTAATGCAATAGTGATGGATGATAAAAAAAAACCTTTCGAAGGCACAAAAACAGAAACAATTTACTGATGCTTTTAACTAACGATGACGCAGTTCCTTACGCCAAGGCTAAATGACTGGAATTTAGAAGCAAAGTCAAGAAAGAAAGAACACATTCAAATCTCATAGACATCTCTCTTCTAATCGATGATGGAAACTCTTACTGAAGACACTGGCAGACTAAGCATCGGTTCAGGTCTTGAGAAAGCTTTTTCAGGTTTTTGCTTAGCAAGTTCACTGGCAAATATCTTTCCAGCTATGCCGTAATGGCCTATAATTCTACCAAGTCTTAATGAATTATGGCTTCAGACAGCATTCAGATAGATATGTATTCCATTTCTGCTTCCATATTACTTTCAAAATAGTTAGAAAATCAAAGAAAGCCTGCATTGCTTGGCTATCAGTCATTCTTCGTAGCGTAGGCTACAAAAAGCCTTTGGAGTGGCATACACATCTAGTTGGAAGACGGAAACATATGTGACCAACGATGCTTGTCTTATGCCACCATTCATCGATTCGAGAAACATGTGTTAATTTCCGATAACAATGTTTTTCGACTCAAATGAGGGCCATTTTTGGTCGTCGAAGTCGCGCTGGCATGCTTGTCCGGCTCCTGCTCGTCGTTGGGTGTGAGACTTGACCCCTATAATCCGTATACAAAAATTCATGCCAGTCTTTGGTACCATCGAGATGTTCTTATGGCACCGTGTTTGAGAGTGATTTTAAGTCTTGGAATCATTGTATCGAACGGAATTTGCTCAAATCTCCATTGCGATTTGTTCCAAAAATATCCTCTTATTTTAGAACAAATGGTCTTGAGGATTCGTAACATGTAAGTATCAACTGAAGGAATATACAGCAATACGTCGAGGCCAGCATCCGGTAAACTGTGGATGGCCCAACAAGCCGATAGAAAATATCAAGAAAGGAAAATAATTCCCCACCCTCATATGAAGCAGTAATGATAAACGGCTAAATTTATTGAGTAAGAACTTCTCTCTGTCCAAGAACACCTTACTTACTCAATAACTTAGGTGGGCATTATAGTTCGGGGTGAACCTGGACCTCAACTAACATCATTCTATAACGAGACGAATCCGATTTCGGGCAAACTCTCTACAGTTTTGCAATCTAAGGCTGTTCCGCCACCTAAGAAAACCCGACGAGCCGCAGTGTTTTGGTCATCCGCTCTCCCTGACCCAACCATTGTAGCCTCGCCATGCTTACTCTTCTGGCTATGCCTGTATCACGGTACAGCTCATACAGCTCTTTGATGTATCTTCTTCTCCACACATTGTCTTCGCATATGAGACCAAAGATTATTCGGTGAATTTTTTTTCTTCATAACGACCTCATCCGCTTTTGATAAGGTCCATGTTTCTGCGCCGTAAAGCAGGACTGGGATGATCAAGGTCTTATACATGTTACCTTATGGTTTTTCTGGAGAGGGTTTTGTTTCTCAATCGGCTATAGAAATAGCCCAAAAAAGCAACGGTTGGCAAGAGTTATTCTCCGTTTGATCTCCGCACTGATGTTAGATTAGATTAGATTTAGATTAGATTATATTAGATTATATTTATTGTTTCATATAAATTTCTTAACAATTATTGAATAATAGAAAAATTAAAAAAATTAAAAAATTCCATTTAACTTAAAGAAAAATATAAGAAAGGCTGGTGACATTCATTATTTTAAAGAAATTGAAAAATAGAGTTGAATGCCACATCAAAAGCTATAAATATCAAAAATTAAAAGTAATTGGGTGGGGTGACCCTTGTAGAATTCACATAATAAAATTTAAATTATTTTGTTCTTTTTTTTTTTTTTTTTTTATATAATGCAAAAATTGATATCAAAAACACTAAGCAACAATAACAGATGTAGTAGAAAATTGAAAAGTGAATGAAAATTAACCCAAAACATCAAAAATATAAGACTCCAGAGCAAGATAGTCTAAGGAAAGAAGCCAAATTTTAACGCTTTTAAAAAACTTTCCAGGTATAGTTATAGTCCTTATTGATTGAGGAAGAATGTTAAACAACCGATGAGACATAATAGAGAAAAAGTTACGATAAGCAGTGGTACGGAAAAAAGGAACAGATAATAAGTTTGAAAGGTTTCCACGAAGATTGTATCTCGAAATTAAACGAAAATTGAGATTCCCAGACTTCATATAAAAAGTTATTAGCACCTTGAAACAGTATAAATGACGAACTGGAAGTATCTTAAGAGCACAGAACAAAGGAAAACTAGAGTGCCTACCAGCTTTACGACAGATTTTTCTAACGACATATTTCTGCAATACCAAAAGTGGTTGTATTTTGTTACGATATACACCACCCCAGCAAGCAATTCCGTATTGTAACTTAGAATGGAAAATACCATAATAAATTGTCATTAACAGTTTAGTTGAGCATACATTACGCAAATAATAAAAATGTCGCAGTGTACACCGAAAATACTTCCTCAGGAATTCAGCACGATTAGCAAAACTCATCCGAGAATCTAGAGTCAGTCCCAAATATTTAAACTCGTTGACTTTCTCAACTGGAAAACATTTATCACTACAGTTCATATCACTATAAAAGGAAGGAGGAGAGAAACCAAACGAACAGTGGCAAGTAAACAGTTTGAATCTTCAACATTCAGGAGCATGGAAGAAAAAACTTGCATTCAACATGGTAGATGAAGATAAACTGTAAAACATTATCTTGGTCTTAGAGCTTATTACTAAATTATGTTCATAGAACCAGAGTCGCAATAGGTCTAAGTCCCAATTAATATTGTTAACGAGGTCTAAAGGACTATAAGTGCCGTTTGAGAACGCAATGTCATCAGCAAAAGCAGTTGGTAAACTTTTGAAACTAAGAGCAAAAAGCGAATTGATGTAAACTAAAAATAGAATTGGGCCCAGTACAGAGCCCTGTGGTACACCCAAATTAAGGAACCTTACGTCACTTCTTGTATCATCCATTTTCACTCTTTGCGACCTGTTTTCAAGGTAAGACCTGAACCAGTGAAGCATGAAACCCCTAAAACCAGCTTTCTCCAACTTCCTTAGCAATATATTGTGGTTGACCATATCAAATGCTTTTGTGATGTCAACAAATAGGACAGCTACACATTTTTTCTCGTCTAGTTGTGACATTGTTAATGAACAAAATTGTAAGAGAGCATCTTCCGTCTAAAGCAGATCCTATTTAGCCCTACTATTTAATGCCGAATTTTTCCAAATACCTTTTGAAAATTCTCTCATTTAGTTCGCTTTTATGTACTGCCATCCACAAATGCTCGAATGAATACTAAGCTTTCAGAAGTAGTCATATGCGCTACTACCCCAAAACGGTTGTTTCTTTATTAAATCAAAGTCGCAAATCATATGAAATAATCTTTGGGCTTATGCGAAATATTATTACCTAAATGACACATTGTAGGCTCCCTGCCAGGTCCCACTTACACAATCAAGTTCACTGTCCTCGGCACACAACGTCCAATTATGTCCACATACAATCCATTTAATAGAAATCATAAGCCTGCCTTAGCCAGACAAAGGTTTTTCCCTTCCAATTCAACAACCAGCTCACTTTTTTCAATCTCCCACTTTTTATTAAAAGAAAATTTCCCATTTGCAATTTCTTCAATTCGCAACAGTTCAACGCCAACGAAATGGCAAATTTTATCATTGCTGAAGCTTCAACTGCACTCGGCTCAAACGCAGTATGCACAGAGAAGATTGTTATTACAAGCTTGTTTCCAACCTATTGCAGTTTATACGATCCCGTATTGCTGCATGCAATTGTCTATATGAGCCAGTGAAAGTCGTAACAATCCAAGAAGTTACCTAATCCAAATTGACATGGCAGATAATGTTGCAAAATGCAAAAAAAAAACCACACACAATGCAGTGCAATGGACACCACTGATTGAGCCAAGAAAAAAAAAACAGAACTACAAGTGAAACGAATTTGAAAGTCACTAAGATAGTTTTTTGTTGTAAGTACACAACAATGTCGTATAGGGACCTTGAATGGCTTTCAATACAAATTTACCAGTGTAATGAGTTTCGGCTTTACAAACCACGATGAGTGGTGCATTATGAATTGGAGTGAAACAAAATTTACGAAATTAATTCTGTGTGTTGCCCAATTGATTGATTTTTGGCAAACCAAAAACTACCTGGAACAGATTTTGGTTAAAATACATTGGCCTCCCTCAGTCCCTTCGCGGCTTTGACTCCAACTAACAAATTGTGTCTATTGCGGGTTACATTTCTTCTCTCTTTTTGTTTGTTTCTGTTTGGGTGTCCAAAACTGAATGTGTTGGTGTCCCATTAGCATCTTAATAAGCCAACCTCATTCAAGGTAACCGTTGTACCGGCTTTACACCACACGAAAAGCTCTGCCTTAATCTTTGTTGGAAAAAAAAAGAAACATTTTTCCCGTTGCTTTAACTTCAGTCTCATAATGACGGACAATGAATACATAATAAACCGAAGAATGTATCTTCAAATTAAAAAGAAAATAAATAACCGCCAATATTTCGTATGGCGCAATATTGCGAAGTGATGTAATTCCCTAGCCAATAGAAACGTCATCGTAAAAGTATACTCAGTGTCAAGCTAAGTCGCGTTTTCAAATGTGTGTGACCAAACGATTTTACACAAAACATAAATTTACTAATATTGCCTTTGGGAACAAGTGGAGAACATGCTGCAGGTGCATTTTTATGGTTGTCACTGTAGGTTGGCGTAGTTACAAATATAAAAACTCATTATACGAAAACTTCAATGAGGCATTGTCATACTTTGGGTTAGAAATAATAATAATGGGGGTTCCTCCATACTTAATGCGAACTAGTCACGTTATTTTGTTTACTTTCTATTTGTTTGAATTGCTTGGGTAAATATCTAGTGTGATGTGATTTGAAATATTGTGCCACTGAGGTTTATCGTTGAACGGGCAAAGTGATGTGGGGAAACTTCAAGCAGTTTAGTTTAGTAAATTCAGAAATAGAGAACACTTTGTGGGACTATAAATTTAACCTCACAAGTCGCACTTCATTATTTAGCCAAGTAAAATGAAAAAGAATGCCTTTCAAAGGAAACCGCCATGATAACATTATCCATTTTCAAAGGCCAACAGCTTGGCAGTCGCTGCAAACATAGATACTTCTCCATATTCAGCCATTGTTCGTAAAGTAGTTTATAGCCATTTGAACAGCATACGCCTCCGCTTGGAAGAAGGACTCGTATGAACCTAGATATGCTTGCAATTGTATGTCATCGCTCTCCACAAAGACAAAAGGGCCAGATTCCTTATCGGTTTTGGAACCATCTGTGAGGCTTTTAGGCTCAGATTCCAGAATGGGTCAGTTCTGAACCGAAGGAGAGCTGAGCGTGTGTTTTTTCTGCTAACGAATTTTCAGTATTTTTGCAGAGATTTTTCAGCTAACTAGGCTAGTTAGCTAGGAGTAGTGAAACCTTAAGGTTGTTTATTTCGGTGTTGAGTGAATCAATATTGGTTTTCTAAATTGACAACGCGATTATTTATGTCACTAATTTAAAGCTAATTCCAGACATTTATTTGAATGGAAATGTGCTTCCCAAGTGTGAAAAGTTTAAATATCTGGGATCTATGATCAATAGTGAAACAACGTTTCAACAAATACTCGACGAAAAAGAAAAGGCAGGCCAAAACACTTCTGGTACAAGCAAATACAAAAACAGCAGCATTTGGTTGGCCTCAGACATGGAACAATCCAAAACCGGGAGGCTTGCCGACGCTTTCTGATGTCAACGCGGCGTACCCCACAAGCGGATCACTAGTGTGAAGCAGAAAAGTGGGAGAGTTGTGATCGCTTCAAGATCACTATTCGTAACAACGGAAATGAAAAGAAGAAGATTTATGTCACTAATTTTTATTTCTTTTATTTCAAAAAACAAAAACTGCGGCTACTCTGAAGCTCATACCTACAGCGAAGTAAGAAAAATCTTGCCCTTATTGGCCCAATTCAGTTGAACCTAGTTAAACGTTAGTGAAAACTTTTTCATGACAAAATGCACAAATAAACCAATCGACCAATCGACGAGAACCCCAAATCAAAAAAATTTAATTTATAAGCAAGAGTTTGTTTCTTTATTTAAATTTTGGTTTGTGAGCTAAACTAAAGAAAATAAATAACTCTGAATACAATTTTAATTGTAGTTATCACTTAATAGAATCATCTGTAGATCTGTTGGGTGAAGAAAACGTTAATGGAGTTTAACTGTTCTCTATTTGTCCCCGGTGCATTTTAGCCACTATTTGAGTTGTATTTTTTGTAGCTTCCAAAGTTTTCTTCGTAATAGGCCATTATTTTATCAAAATTATACAATAAAAGATTAAAATAAGTATGAAAACAATCTAGTTTGGGAATATCAAGGGATTTTACTTTACGTAACCAAGGGTTCATCCACAGCAAGTCGGAACTTTGACAATCAAAGTTTAAGCAGTTTGGATGAAAAATGAAAAACGCTTCTGGGTAGACTTTTAAAATTGATTCAATCGATCGAATGTCTCTAAGAGCAAATTGATTACGCAATTCCCCCTTGCAAAGGTAGGGTTTCGGTTTTTCGTTGCCTTCACTTGGCGCAGTTTGTGTTTTTGCCGATATTTCAGTTATTTTTTGATCAATCGCTTTTACTTGGGTGTCAGTATATTTATGTCTGGTGTCACATGTCTCCTCAAGTTTAATCAAATCAGCTCCAATACCTTTAATTTTTTCTTTGAGGGTAGCTGCAGTCTGTCGAAAGCGCTGAATATCTACCTGCCTTTTATCGCACGCTTTGTTTAGTTTCTCAAGATCAACTTTGATATTCGCTACGCTCCTTCGAAAAGTCTGCGAATCTTCCTCTCTATCATCACATGTTGTCCAAAGTTTCCCTAGATCAGCTCCAATACTTTCAATTTTTCCTTCCAGAGACGCTGCACTCCGTCGAAATTGCTGAGTATCCTCCTCCCTTTTATCGCACGTTTTATTTAGTTTCTCCAAATCATCTTTGATGTTTTCAATCTCATTCAGAGTCGCTACACTCCTTCGAAATGTCTGGGAATCTTCCTCTCTATCGTCACATGTTGCCTCAAGTTTCCTAAGATCAGCTTTAACAGTTTCAATTTCTGCCAGGGTCCCTGCACTCTGTAGAAAACGCTGAGTATCCTCTTGCAATTTATCGCATGTTTCTTGTTGTTTCTTCAGATCAGTTTTAATATCTTCAATCTCTTTTTGCATCGCCAACTGATTTTCACGGTTTTTTTGCAGGAAAAGAACGTACTCAGGTTTGTCTTCATGCCCTAAATTCTTGTTTGTGGGTTTCCAGTCAAAATTGGAGTTTGTATTCTTTGCCTCTAATGGTTCTTCAACTGTTGGGGCAATTGATTTTGCTTTTGAGTAGTTTTCCATTAAGTTAAAATCCGTCACTTTATTCCTTACATTGATGTTGTTAAGAACCTCCACATTGTCCTCCGTGATCTCGCTTTTGTCTCTTTGTTGTTGAACGTTGTTTGTGTTGATGATATCAAAGCAGAGCTCCTTTAAGCCGATAAATTCTTTCTTTATATCGATGTATTCTTTCTTTATATCGAAAATTTCTTTGCAAAGATATTTGATGGTTGTTTGACAGTTGCTCTGACATGCCATGTTTGTTGGTTTTATTTGATTTAATTTAATTTTAAAATCAGTTTATGACAACTGCACCTTTTGAGATTGAGATAAATGCTTTCTGCGTGCTGAAGCGGCAAGGAACGTTCAAATAATACTGTTGCTGCAAAATACAAATTACTCCTATTTTATACACTCACTTCGTTTTTACCTGCTTATGCTATAATTAACCAAGCCAAGCAGTAAAGTTTTTCCTGGGAATTTTTCATTGACTTCACTAATTACGCAGGTATTTCTAATCTACAGGACAACCGCATCTCCGTTCATCGATTATCCCAGTGTCTTATGTCTTCTATCTGCCTTAAAGGACACAGGTATGCAAAAGTACACATTATTCACGAAAACATTTAACCATACGACCGACTTCGTCTGAAAAGCTGACAGTTAATTTAGGATTTGACAAGCGACCTTGAAGTACTGTATATTCGATCATTATTTTTTAGACAATTTCTTTAATCAAAAGAAAAAATCGACTTAGGGCTGTGTGTGAATTGGGTTAAAATTTCTCACCTTGGTTAAATTTTGAAATTTATTTTGCGGTGGATTCAGTTGTAAAATTTTTACTGTGTGAATTGGGTTAAAAGGGTTTTTTTGAAACACTATTTTCTCTTAAATTCCTTTATAGTTAAAGAAATTTCCCCGCAAAATTCCTTTTCATCGTTTAATTTAATTTATTTTTTACTTAAAATAAAGCAACTTTAAGAATGCAAATTTAATATTACGTTGCAAAAAGTGTTGAGATCTCCATTTGGTCTAATTTCTCTTATTCTTGTACTACTATTTTCATATGTTGAAACAATAGTCCCGGATTTTGTCAAAATATTTCCCATCACGGATAGTTTGATAACGGGTGTATGAACACTTCTTTTTACAGCACTGACAACAACTTCAAGCAAAAAAAAATCATCGATTTGAGATCTGTTTACAAAATGAATAACAATTTGATGAAATGTTTTACAATAATTTTATTTATTTAAATGTTTTATCAATTAATTGTATTGAACCGCCATGAAAAATTCTTGAAGTGTGTTTGAAAATATAATTTTGCATAGTTACATTCATGTTTGCATTTGTTGATGTAAACATGTTAAGTTTAGTTTTTCTTCGGGAGACCCCAAAAAACAATAATTTTATTTTTATAATTATGTACATATGTTTTTCGATAAAAAAAAGGTCAAACTTACATTGATTGTAAGGTTTTCACGTTATTCTTTCTTGTTGTCCAATTTTCTGTGTTCCGTCCATACTGCTAAAAACTACTTTCTGCTCTGTTTACTGTTTGTTCGACAAAAAAAATGTTCTGAATGCAATAAGAACTAGACACACCTCGCTTTCTTGACAAACGTCAAATTTTAACCCATTTTAGCCTGCTCGCGGAGTTAAAATTTTATCCTATCTTATTCACCACGCTGGTGTCATATGTTAACCCATTTAACCCTATTTTAATCCAATTCACACAAGAGGCCTTCCCTAAATTTGGGAAGTATTTGTAGAACGTTAGCCAGTATCTGATATTCACACCCAAGGTTCGAACACCAGATTTTCAGTATGTATGACAAAGCAGGAGCCAACCCGATATTCGGCGAGAATCTTCTTGTCTTTGCCTTCCATAAATACTTCGTTCGACTTATCTTTGTCTAACATTCGCATTATAATGGAAAATAATAACCGGTTTTTGGTTGACTTGGAGAATTTCTGGGAAATTTCCTTCGAATTTGAATTTATCAAATTGGTAAGATCCACACACGTATTGCAAATAAATTAGAAACAAACAATACTCAACGCTGTGTGCAACCGAATACACACACCTATTCTAAAGTCTATTTGTCAGAAGTTGAAGTATTTTCTATATTGCTACCATTTAGCAATAGAATAAGGACATTTGAATTCGCAAATAGTGTTTTCGTCTATAATTCCATCTGGTGAAGCTGCTAGGTACGAAAATTCTTCGTCAACAAATAATCCACAACCTTTAATTTGTTGGCCAAGATGTTTCTCAAGTTGTAATCTTCCGTCGTCTTCACTGATCTTTCCATGGTTTGCAAAAATTTCCTTTGGATGAGCGATCCTTTTTACATGGCTCTCGAACTTCTTAGCCTTGCAGATAGTACTAAAGGCAGAAGCTGTCAAAATGTATTTCCTCGTCTCAGACCATTTGGTGTTGTTTTTACTGAACCATTGTTAGCTGTTCTAAGGGGTGTCGGTTGTTTTGGTTGTCCTCAAGCCTTTTTAGTATACTCATAATTTCCTGTTCAGCAGCAAATTCTTCTGGTCTCATGTCTGGTTGTCTAGAGCCATCTCCTTAGCAAATATCTTCTCCAGTAAAAGCACGGAGCACGGTTTATTCTAAAAATGGTTCTGCGCTTGCTGTACAATTTTCTTTTCCTTCCTCGTTCATTGTTTCGCAAACGACGAAACTCAACTTTCTGGATTATGGTTTTGGGGTATTTATATACTTGTCTATACAGGGTGTCCGGTAATTCGTGTTACATACTTTAGAATGTGATTCTTGGTCATATTCTAAGACAAAAAAATGTTCTACAATCTACAGTAGAGGCCGTTTCTCAACTTTGACATCACTTTTCGACATTTAAAAAAAGGCTTTCTTTGATGTACCCTGACCTGTGTTACATTCAATTTCTCTATCAATTCTGATGGTGGAGACCTAATTTTAAACTTGATTGTAAAAATAATAACCTTTAAAACTGAATTCAAATTAGACTCCTGAAGGCTTAGCAATTTTAAATGGTGTGCAAGTTTTTTTCTCTAAGTAAAGTTTTGAATTTGAGGTAATTTTTTTCAGAAAATGCCTGTTAAACATAAAGTTTCTTTACTTTATGCAGATGAACAAAACAATAATAAAAAAAAACTCATTAATAAGTGCACTTAAGAACCCCTTACATTTTATGATACTTGAAAAAATACAAAATGGGTGTTTGGTGAGGTTTGTTTGAACAAAACAATAATATGAGCTCGTTTAGTAGTTTTTCTTATGTGTTATATACAAATACAAATATAACAAGTGCTCAAAGTGCCCTCCTCCGTTTCGAATGCATGCCAGAGCCCGTTTTCTGATTTCATTGGATTTCTTTCTAATTTAAATATACTAATTTAAATTAAAGACTATTATTTTTCCAAAAAATCAAATCTCCAGGAACAGAACCACGTCCGCTCTGTAGCTCTAACTTACGGCGAAGTAAGAAAAATCTTGCTGTGATTGGCCCAATTCAGTTGAACCTAGCTAAACTGTTAGTGAAAACTTTTTTCAAAACGAGATGCAAAAATAAACCAATCGACCAAACGACGAGAATTTCAAATCAACAACAAAAATTTATTTTACTAGCAAGAGTTTGCTTCTTTATTTTTTATTTTAGTTTTGATTTGGGAGCTAAGCTTAAGAAAATACATAAGTCTGATTACAATTTTATTTGTAGTTATCATTTAATAGAATCATCTGTAGATCTGTTGGGTTTAACTGTTCTCTATTTGTGCCCGGTGCTTTTAGCAACTATTAGAGTTGTAGTTTTAGTAGCTTCCAAAGTTTTCTTCGTAATAAGCCATTATTTTCTTAAAATTATGCACTAAAACATATAAGTAATTTGTATAAGAATCGATTTTAGGAATATCAAGGGATTTTACTTTATGTAACCAAGGGTTCCCGATAAGTATTTCGTACCATTCATAGTCAAAGTTTAAGCAGTTTGGATGAAAAAGGAAAAACCGTTCTGGGTAGATTGTTAATAATGATTCAATCAATTTTACATTTCCAGTAGCAAATCTGTCCCGAAAGTCTACTTTGCCAGTGTAGGCTTTTGGTTTTTCTTTGCCATCACTTGACGCAGTTTGTGTTTTTGCCCATATTTCATTTATTTTTGATTTAATCGTTTTTATTTGGGTGTGAGTATATTTCTGTCTGGTGTCACTTGCCTCCTCAAGTTTCTTTAGATCAGCTCCAATACTTTCAATTTTTTCTTCCAGGGTCGCTGCACTCCGTCGAAACTCCTGAGTATCCTCCTGTCTATTATCGCGTGTTTCTTCTTGTTTCTTCAGATCAGTATTAATATCTTCAATCTCTTTTTGCATCGCCAACTGATTTTCAAGGATCTTCTGCAAGAAAAGAATGTACTCAGGTTTGTCTTCATGCCCTAAATTCTTGTTTGTAGGCTTCCAGTCAAAATTGGAATTTGTATTCTTTCCCTCTAAAGGTTCTTCGACTGTTGCTTCTGAATACTTTTCTATTAAGTTGTAATCCGTCACTTTATTCCTTACATTGCTGTTGTTAAGAACAACATTGTCCTCTGTGGTCTCGCTTTTGTCTTTTTGTTGTTGAATGTTGTTTGTGTTAATGATATCAAAGCAGAACTCCTTTAAGCCGAGAAGTTCTTTCTTTACATCGATAAATTCTTTCTTCATATCGATAAATTCTTTCTTTATATCGATAATTTCTTTGCAAAGATATTTGATGGTTGTTTGACAGTTGCTCTGACATGCCATGTTTGTGGGTTTTATTTTATTTAATTTAATTTTAAAATCAGTTTATGACAACTCCACCTTTTGAGATTGTGATAAATTCTATCTGAGTGCTGAAGCGGCAAGGAACGTTCAAATAATACTGTTGTTGCAAAATAGAAATTACTCCTCTTTTATACACTCACTTCGTTTTTACCTGCTGGTGCTTTGATTAACCAAGCCCAGCAATAAAGTTTTTCCTGGGAACTCTTCATTGACTTCATTAATTACTTTGGTATTTTTAATCTACAGTATCACCGAATCTCCGTTTATCGATTATCCTTGTGTCTTCTATCTGCCCTCTAATAAAGGATACAGGTATGCAAATTGCGAATACACATTATTCACGGAAACATTTAACCGTATGACCGACTTCGTATGAAAAACTGACAGTTAATTAAGCATTTGACAAGCGGCCTTGAAGTACTGTATATCCGATCATAATGTCAATGCTTTGACTCATAATTCTTTAGACAATTTGTTTGAACAAAAAAAGGCTTAAGAGGCCTTTCCCTAAACGTGGGAAGTATTTGTAGAACGTAGTCAGTATCTGATATTCTCACCCAAGCAACAAGGCAAAAGCCAACCCGATATTCAGCGAGAATATCTTCTTGTTTAGCTTCTCTCTTTGTCTTCCATAAATACTTCCTTCGACTTTTCTTTGTTTAACACTCGCATTATAAAGGAAATAATAACCGGTAACTTGTAGAATTTCTTTGAAATTCGCTTCGACTAAATTCAAATTGGTACGACTCGATTTGCAATGAGGAAAATAAAAACAGTTCCAAGGATTTACCAAAAGTAAAAACGGTAAAAGCTCGACAGAAAAATAAAATGGCCTTAATCATTGGGCTATACGATGAACTGAAAGAAGGTTTTACACAATGCTTTTCAAACGTCGCATCACATGAACAATATATGAAAACATTAGATCAATATTGGAAGGATATTGTGATAACACACTATGACACAATGGCAAATAGCTGCAGTCCAGATGATTCGGAGTACCTCTCCAACGATGAACATGAAGAAATCAAAAACATGTACAAAGAAATAACAACAGAAACAAAGAAAAAAGAAGAACACTCATAACCACCAAAACAACTATTTTTACTTGCTTGAATGATCCCCCACCATTGGTAAGGTAATCAAGTCAACAAACTTTGACAAACAGCCTGTCAATGAACAATAGCTAGAGCGATTTACACGAAAAACAGATTGTCTATCAACCATTTCTACTTAACAGGTTCTTGCAATGGAAAACCCTTATTTGTACTACTCAATTCAACAAAGTTTAATAACAACAACGTTCGTACGTACAATGTACAGCTCATTTCCTCGATTCTATACGAAGACGCACGTTACATACACACTGCTGAAATGTTAAGACGTTCAAAATAAAAGACTTGGAACTGGTCAACTACGTGTGCTTTGAGTTTGGTTGCTTGGATGCCGCCTTAAGGTACATAATATGTAAGTCATGATATTGCTTACCAACTTCTACCACAATACGGCCTTTGTTCTAACACGAACTTCAATTTCATGTGGTTGAAATTCAACGTCTGTAAGCAAATCATTCATTATTGTTTTATCTATAGAAGCCCTAATTTAGATGGCAATTCAACCTCTAACGAATTTGATGCGCTATCTGGCTCCATAATAAGAATTGTTTCCCTTTATCCTCACACTGAAATCGCAATTGCGGGCGATTTCAATGTACACAATTCTGGTTGGCTTCGACATTCTGGCCAGACAACACCCGAAGGAAAATGTGTTGAAAATGTCGCCGAGTCTTACGAATTAACTCAACTTGTTGATGGACCCACTCGGCTTCCAGATATTGAAGGCCATGCAACCAACACTCTTGACCTATTTCTCACTTCTCATCCCGAAAAATACAGGGTTATAGTATCATCTCTTCTAAGCAAATCGGAATCGGTAGATTTTTCGTTTTCCGCCACGGTAAGAAAAAGATAAAAGAACTGTGTGGCAATACGAGAAAGCCAATTGGGACGGCATGAATAATTTCCTTCGAAAATTTTTATTGGGCATTGTGCTTTCTCGACGGAAACGTTGATGCGTTGATGATGATATCTAACGTAATTCTCAACGCCATGAGAAACTTTGTTCCTCGCAGAACGAAAATGTCATCCCCAAATGGAACTCGTGGTTTGATTCGAGCTGTTAAGACGCGATTAGGGATAGAGAAAGTAGTTTTCGAATATTTAAAGACAACCATTTGTTCAAACGGGCCAGAAATATATGTAGTTCTCATTTACAAAAGGATTACTTTTTGCACGACCATAAAGTAAGGCAAAAAATACTTTTGTTTCCAAAAAGAAATCAAAAACTATCGGTACTTTTTTGAGAACATCGCCTCCACATCAGAACTCCACCATGTCATCGGTCCCAACGCTCGTTTTCAATGACTCTCCGTATGTCAGCTACATCGATAAAGTCAATTTGCTGGCATCTCAATTTGCTACTAATTCTACACTTCCTGATAGCATATTAGCTCCACTTGAGCTTGAGTCTTTGAATTCTGCGATGAAGCAGACATTTTTCGACCTCACTCGGTTGTGAGAGTCGTCAAAGATCTCAATATACATAAATCCGCTGGTCCAGATGGTATCCCCGCCGTTATTCTGAAGAGGTATTCTTCTACGCTGGCACAACCACTTCGAAAGCTTTCCTGTCTATCCTATTCATCTGGGATCTACCCGAGCAGATGGAAAACCGCATTTGTTCAGCCCGTCTCCAAAAAAGGCGAATCATCCTCTCCTTCCAATTACCGTCCAATGGCACTAGCGTCCCTTCTTTCCAAGGTCATGGAAACGTTGATAAGCGGTCCACTCATTAAATATCTTGAAGAACGAAAGCTTCTTAATGACCCACATGGCTTTCCTACCATAAGCTCCACTGGTGATTAGGTGGCATACCTCCCCAAAAAGTGGAACCAATCTTTACACTGTTTTGGAGAAAGTAAGATTAATGCGCTTGATATTTCCAAGGCATTTAATAGAGTCTGGCATCAAGCGCTCTTATCGAGAATGTGTGCTTTTAGTACCAATGAGTCTCTTCTTCGTTGGATGAGAAACTACATTTCCGGCCGCTCGATACAAGTTGTATTGGATGGTTTCAAGTCTAATACATACTTAATCAATGCTGGTGTGCCCCAGGGCTCGGCTTTGTAGCCGACTCTCTTCCTTATCTTCATAAAAATCTCTTGTCTGAAACTTCTAATCCTCTCAACTGTTTTGCTGACGACTCAACCCTTAGTTTCTCATATTCGTTTCCAAATTCACGTCCCTGCTCTGCGAATGTGGAACTGGAACGGTTGCGTATGTTAAGCTCATTGAATTCTGACCTTGACAGCATTGTTACATGGGGTCATAGAAACCGAGTAGAATTCAATGCTTCGAAAACTCAATGCTGTCTCTTGTCGTTGAAGCTTAACATTCCCCCATTGCCATTATCCATGAATGGTATCTGCATCCAAGAAACCGAAAAGCTGTCAGTACTTGGTATGTGTGTAAACGATGATCTTCGTAGGAATGACCACATATTTGGAGTCGCCAAAAAGGCTTCTTGAGACGATGCAGGAAGTTCTTCACCCCTTCTGATCTGGCTATAATTTATAAGGCCTTCACCCGCCATAAACTGGAGTATAGCTCCCATATCTGGTCAGGTGCTCCTCAAACATCTTTGCGCGGTGATGGCTCAATCGTAGAGTCGATTGATTCTCTTGGACATCGTCGAAACGTCAATCTATTTTACCACATTTTTTAAATCAATGGTCTAGTGAAATAACCAATTGCTAGTAAGCCGCAACACCCGCCTCGCTAGGAATGTTTATCAGTTTTACCTTGAGTCCAATTTCGGACGTACAGTCAAGTATAGAGATTCATATTTTAGTCGTACGTATGTGGAATACTTTACCCGACTCTGTTTTTCCCCCACAGTATGATATACAAAAGCTTGAAAACAACGTGGACAGGTGTCTCCCATTAAATCCTCTCCTACTTTCCTAAATGCTCGCACTGTGTTCTATAACATAAAAAGGATAGTCATAACCCCTTGATATGAATATTGAAACCTGAAACTCTTAATTAAACAACATTATCGATATGCTTTTGTTCCCGTTCTTATACATCACATATAACAAATTTCAAGATAGAAATCGGGCTTAGTCGGGCTTGAAAGTTGTCTTCAACCAAAGTTTTCATTTGAAAACGAACGAAACAACTTTTCTTTGATAAACTTGCTAGGCCTACCTCAAAACTTATATCAGAGAACATACTTCTATCGTAACACATTCGGAAGAAAAAATTGACAGTAGTGAAAAGCTATTTTAAGTGGTTCCCATTTCAATAATTCCAAGAGGTTTTAGTAAGTACGTGTCATTCTGCATCACACGTAGCGCCAGTTTCTATACAACTTCACCCACTTGAAAGCCCATTAAATCAATCGATAATAAATCATTTATTCAAGAAGCAATTTAATTCAGTTATTTTTATGTTTTTATGCAGTGGACGTATAAACAAAAATAAAAATAAAATCACAATCTCTCGCACAAATTAAACTACTCCGCCCTAAACGTGACTTATGAGGTGGCGACATAACCAAATCACTCATCCTCATCAACATCTTCATCATCATCAAAAACTCACTGGATCATTTAACACAAAAGATAAAAATGAAAATCACGTCTCACTTTTAACATGTAGATGCCAAAAACAAAGAAAAAGACTTTGTTAATGTTGAACAAGCCTCATCCATCCACCATACTCTTTATGATAACTCTTACTGTTTTTAGCGAAAACAAAAAAGAAACAACAGAAGTTCGAGCATAAATTAAGAAGAACGGCACGAAAATTTATAATCCTATACACGTGAATAGCATGTACAGTACGTCTTAAGTATATGTAAATGATCGAGCCGACTAAATATCCGTTTTCTTAAACAAAGCTAAGTTGTTAGTTTTATTCGTCGGCCTCTTTTCGCATTTGTTTTTGTAGTTACGCAATTTAATGAATGGAGATGCAGAAGCACCTCCGAAATACGAATTTATATATCTACGATGGATTTGGATATAATATCTTTAAGAATATAGGCGTGAAAAGTTCGGTTTCGATTCTCTTGACTATGATTTGGAAGTGATTGACAAGAGATATTCAGTTTGGAAACAGTGTTGATTGACAGTGGATTTGTGCCAACAGATTGTGATTTGTGAAAGCTAAACGAGTGACAGAGTTTTTTTTTAGCCCTAAATTTGAAGAATGTCAATTTATAAGACTGACAAATATGTTCATTGAGAGAAAAAAAACCTAAATTATTCATGAAAAAACTATTTGCCATGAGATTTACTTAAATTCGATGGGTGTTGAACAAGAAAACGATGGGGCAAAGGGATGTAGAACAATTTTTGTTTTCCTATAAACGGGAGTTCCATAATTAGTGAAAAAAATTCTAATTGACGAGGGTAAGTTATGATTAGTAAAATGTTTGAGGCAACCCAAAATTAGTAAAAACATCGTTGAACCAAAAATGACAAAATCAAAGAGAGTTTTATAAAAACTGAAATGAACAATCAAGTACATCAAAAGTTAGAGGGCAGGTAAATGAAGCTTTAAATACCTAAAATCCTTTCAAAGAATAACATTTAGGACGTGGATGGATGATCAACCTTTGGGTAGTGGTGTCTGTGACTGACGAATGTGCAAAATGGTCAAGGATATGTACGTAGGAGTAGTCACGAAGATAAAATGTCACTGAAACATTCCAAGTTATAAACGGTGTACTGCAAGGTAGGGTCTTGAGTCCTCTGCTCTTTACTACAGCTCTGGACTACTGTCAAGATAAAGAACAGAACACCAAAGCGCAACAAAGGTATCATCTTATTTTTTAGGAGGTATTTGTCACCTTGATCGAATTAGAAGTACTTAGATCCATGGAAGCCTTCATGTCAAAAGTACCATCTTGGACAAAATTCAGCACGACCGGCTCAGTTGGTATTGTCATGTTCAAAGGAGAGATCCGCAGAACCCCGTCCAAAAGGCAATATCGTACAACGTTTCAACAAATTCGCGACGAAAAAGAAAAGGCAGGCCAAAACACTCCTGGTACAGGCAAATGCAAAAACAGCAGCATTTGGTTGACCTCAGACACGGAACAATCCAAAACCGAGAGGCTTGCCGACGCTTTCTGAGGTCAACGCGGCGTACCCCACAGGCGGATCACTTGTGTGAAAAGTGGGAGAGTTGTGATCGCTTCAAGATCACTACTCGTAACGCCGGAAATGGAAAAGAAGAAGAAGATTTGTCACCTTATAAGTCTAATAAAGACTGAGAAATTAATTTGCTCGTTTTCTGATCATGCCTATTATGAACATTTACTTGAATCTAAAAGTGTTATAAAAAAATAATAAATAGGGTGGCGCAACAAAGCGAAGAACGTCGCATTTCTTATAGGAATGGAGGGGACCTTCGTTTTTCTGCCGAAACTATTCGAGAAAAAAGTGCTATCAAAGTGTAAAAAGTTTGATTACGAGTATTTGGGATCAATGATCAAAAGTAAAGGCAACTTGTGGCGACGTCATTAATTATTTATGATCGCATAACAGGTGGATAAAGTGGCGGGAAAACACAGATGTCTTCTGTGATACAGATAAAAAGGCCTTGAAATTAAGGGCGGACTTTACACTGTCAGTGTACACTCACATATGATTTACAATCTAGACCTGAATTACACCACCCGTGATCGACTAATACGTGACTGAATTATGTGTTTTTGGCATTACTTCTCACTTTATCGAATACTTTAGTAACAATTTGACATTCTTTCATCTATTTTAACGAATTGAAGTCGATAGATGAACAGCGGACTTATGTTGTGTACTACGAGCGAATTTTAAAAGAAAAATAGTACTCACTCACTCGATCACTGATGCGGTAATTCGGTCCCTGAATTGCGGATTTTTCGTATGACAGCTGTTTGCGAATTTTGGCGATCATACAAACCTTTACGCCAATCGATTAAAACAAATCAAATGAACTCTCAATCTATGTACAATTTATTTTAACAATTCCCACTATCAACATCTGTCCTGGTTAACGATCGAAAAGAAACTGCACAGTGCACAAATTTCCCAGCAAGAATTTTGGTTTACAGGTTGACAATGTACATAAGTAAGTATGCATAAGAAAGCAAAGAGCACAAGATAAGAAATAACTGTGTAACATTTGACTTCAGAAAAGGAATAATACAGTTTAGTTAATACTGAGAGAGTTTGCATAGAAATTATATAAGGTAAATAGTGAATGTTTGGCACAATTTAACATTAGTAATTTACGTGTTCGAACAAATAAGGAAATTCAAGCTTTTATTAATTTAATGTTTATCAATTCTAAAACAACAGCAAAGAGCAACAAGGGTCTCCGGACCTTGGTACTTCTACAGCGATCGTCCCTTGAGCGATTTAGAAGTACCAAAATCCGGAGAAGTCTCCACTTGAAAAACGTTATCTTCCAAAAAATTTAGCATTACAGAACCAACTGGGTTGCAATGTTCAAAGGAGAAATTCAGAGAACCTTGCCAAAAAGGAAGTATCATAAAACGTTCACGATCGCAAGGAAACGGCAGCATTTTTGGCGACTTCAAATATGTGTTCAATCCAACGAACATCATCGTTTACATTTCGTAGAAAATATTTTTCAAGGTTTCCAATAATCGATGTTTTGCGAAAATTGGCAACCAAATCTTAAAATCATCATGTGGATGTACAAAGACATTGGGAAACCCATTCTATCATATCGCAGTTTGGTCTGGTGGAATGCGCTGGAAAAATCCACGAACTTAAAAGCCTTAATCAATGTACAAAGAACAGCATGCATTTGCGTCACTGGAGCAATGAAAACGACACCAACCGCGAGCTTGGAAGCAATTCTCAATCTCACACCTCACTTGATGTCTACGTTCAAAAATCGGTGGACAACAGCGCATTTATGCTATATCATTGTAATGTCAATATTTGCACGGATTATATAACTCCATACCTGACTTAAATAGATCCATCTCAACTAGTTTTCCGAATAGACAGGATTGCGAGAATGAAACACCTCATACGAATGAGACGTCTATATCAATTTATACCGACGCCGACGACGCGACGGCTCGAATATGAATGTTCGAACGGGTGCAGATTTCTTTTCAGAAAACATCAGCCTTGCCAGTTCCTTCAAACTTACAAATCACAGCAGTGTCTTTCAAGCCGAGATCTTGGCAGTTACAAACGCTGCAAAACATGTGTCCATTATGGCGCTTTCACATGCTGACTTTAATTTTTTCATTGATATCCAAGCAGCAATAAAAGCGATTGCTGCAACTCTTGTCAAATCAAAGCTTGTTTCTTGCTGTCGCGAAGAGCTAAGGGTTCTTGTCACACAGCATAACGTTAAACTCTGTTTGATTCCCGTTCACTGGCATACTGGGAAATGAAAAAGCGGATGAAATGGCGAGAAAAGGCTCAACACTTCACCCTTCTCTCATAGACCCATCAATCAGGGTTCCACCCTGTGAAATTAAACAGATCATTGGTATCAAAATAATACGAAAGTCCAATGAAAGATGGGAATGCCTAGATTCCTGTGTCACTTCCAGGAAACTATGGCCAAAATACGATAGGAATCGATCTGAAAGGCTACTATCCCTAACTAGGCCTTCATTACGATCGCTTTTCAGTATTCTCACAGGACACAACTTACTAGACCATCACAAAAATAAAATGGGTCTTTGCACCGATGACTTATGTAAGGCATAATGACGAAGATGAGCCTGAGGATACCACTCAACTCCTTTGTCACTGCCCAGCAATCTGCCTTACCACGAAAAAGTTTCAACTACTTCTTCAACGAACTAGAAGAATTATCAGACAATCCTAGAAAGAACATGTTGAACTTCATTGAGGATACAAAATGGTTAAAAATTGGCCAACCATAAACTCATAGGTTACAAAATACAAAGGAGGTTACAATACTCCAGGGTATCACAATGGATCAACATTGATCTAAGTGTGGCGGTAATGAAACCAAACGTCATGTCAGTCCATTTAACCTAACCTAATACTCGGCGTTTAGTTTAGTGAAAATCAAGGCCTCAAAATTAACTTCATCGTTAGCAAAGGAAATTCAATGTAAAGCTTCTATTCAAGATGAGACAGAAGTTTCTTCTCTTTCGTTGTATAACTGACATTTTTACCATCATCTTGAATAAAATAAAATAAATAAATAGGGTGGCGCAACAGAGCAGGTTGCCCCGAGGCCTAGCGCGTTTCTAACAACCATGCCTTGTGAAAGAATGGAGGGGACCTAAAGCTTTCTGGAGATTCGAAACGAAACATTTTTGGCTTCCGTTGGGATTCGAACCAAGAACCTCCGCGGTAACAGGCAAGAATGCTAACCATCACGCCACGGTTACCACCATCTTGAATATGAATCTCAAATATGGCCTCCATATTATGTAATCCATAATTTATAGAAAGGAAGTCTGCAATGAGCATTTGTAAGATTTGCCTTTAGAGGACTGAAAGGAAGGACTGATCCTTATTAACCCCCACCGCAAGAGCATGGTATTCGTCTTTTGCAGTTATGCAGCTCCTACGTATCGGCAAATAAATGACACTTGAATTTTTCCATACCAGCATTTTAACAGGACATGCTGATGCTCCTGTCTTGTTTTTATGTATAAGTTTTGATTACTAAGAACTGCGCAATTTGGGGCTACTTCAGTATCCCCATTATTTATTATATTTTTCATATGAAAAAAAAACTAGCGTAAGGATCCTTGGATCGAAACAAAGTCCCCTAATTCACAATTTTTTTCAAACTAAACTTGTAATATGTATTTTTATTTGAAGTATTTATTTAATTCAATTTTTGCAATAAAACCCACTAATATTAGATACAGGATTAAAAGCATATGATTGCGAAGTCAATGTAACTAATGATGTGTCTCTTAATTTAAGCTATTGCTTTGACCACAAGAGTTAATTTATCAAATGATGAATAGTTGCAACTTGTTTTCATATGAAATACAAAATAAATAGCTTCAGAGCGTCTCTATCTCTCTACATTGAAAAAAATCAGTCATTAATTTTCCTCCTTTACTTTTCCTTTTTACATGTTTTCATTCATTTATTTTATAACCATTTAGGCGAAAAATACTGCAGCTACAAAAAAAAGTAATTATTATTACCAAGGTTGGAGTTCTATGGCAAAACCTAAGAACTGGAGTTCGCCATAGAACTCCAACCCCTCGCTAAGACATTTAACAGCTTCATTTGTATATGTATATTAACTGATTCCATTGAGTGAAAGAAGTGAAAAGACGGAAGCTAATTGCCATATATCACCTTACATAAAAGCGTATTTTCTAAGGTCCCAATGAGATACATTGGCAATATAAATCGTTTTGGATAAAACCAAAAACAATCTGAGAAACAACAATTTCCATCGATTTACCTTCACTAATAAAATAACATTCAAAAACGCAATCATTGCGCAACCACCAAGCACCGACCAACTTGACGCTGATCCAACACAGAGTTAACACTCCGAATCTCTTCCGCTTGGGCACCCTTCCAGCCCATTCAGACTAACCACTGTAAAAAAAAAATAAACTGTTTATTTAATTTTGTTTCTCTTCGGAAAAAACACCATTGCAGGTAGTAATTAAAATTCATTTGGCGCCTTTGTATATGTTTTGTGTATTTTTGTACTTTGCTCGCATAAATTTCTCGCACTCTCGTCTGGATTTCTTGTTAAACCGAATGTTCAACAATGTACTTCTCACATCCTAGTCTATTTTTATTCGTCATGCAAGTGGTTGGCCGGCAATTAATACACCAATTGCATAATTAGTTTTGCTATCCAAACTTATTACTTTGCCAAATGGTATAGATACACCGTAGCCACAAGCCGATGTAATTGAAAAAAAAGGAAGCTGACTTACTTGGAAAACCTTCTGAAGTGTAGAAAAGAAATACATGAATAAAGAGTTTTATCCCGACTGCCGTTGCATTTTATGAGAAGCAATAGGAAAAACAAAGCCAATGACCGAGAGAGCAAGCGCAATGCCATTTTTGCACTTGGCTTACAGTATGAAGTCAATGTAGAGGAGAAAAAAAGCAGTGTATCTGCAGTAAATCGTTTCACTGCCATGACTTAAGCGATAGAAAGTATAAAACATCAATTAGCCTTTGAACTTCTCGATTTGCCGTCATCGTGGTTCCGTCGAGATTATGACATTTCAAACTGTGTGAGTGTCATTATCCAGAGCTGAACTGATCTTCACATCAAGTCATCAATCAATCAAGTGAGTTAAGCCACAATCCCAAGCGTGTCATTAGTACTCGGGCGGTTTGGCATTGAACTCTCTTCAGACAAATTGCTGATTTCTCAAAACTATTAAGTAATTGCTTGGAATTATTTAAATGAATTCGATGTGAAAACATGTTCTTAAAACACACAGTCTCCCTTCCAAAGTCAACACACAGCTTTTTTTGGGGGAAAAAACAATCAACAGCGCGCCAAGTTCGTTGCTCAACTCTTTCGTTTTCATGTAATAACAGCATGGTATTTGTGTTTTGTTTAGTCAAACTGGCCATCATCGTCATCACTCTTTCTTTTCTTTTCTTTATTATGAAATCGCTATCAAAGGCGTTTGTTATTAATTGATTCTTCCGTTAAAAGACAAAATGATAAAAAAAAAAAAAATTAACACTTCCATCGTCACGAGAGTTTCTTCTTTTCTCGATGGCGGATTTTGACAGAAAGTCGTACAGTAGACTACGAAAAAATATCAGTCTTTACTTATAACACATTAAAGCGCTTAGCCTTTCATTAGCAACATTATTAAGCTCTGGAAGTAAATTGATTTTGAAACTAATTGGTAGTTAGATCGGTTTGTTAAAAGCGTGTCTATTTGCAAATTATTGTGCAGAGTAAAAGACGCTAATTTTTTTTTTCCTCATCATAAATCGTATCATTGGAGGTCAGATAAAATCTCAGAAAATTGATTTAAATGACGTTTATAGGCAACATACATGCTATGTCATGCTGCTAGTGTTTCAGACTGAAGAAGGAAAACAAAGAAACTTTCTTTCAGTGCTGATTTATTTTATGGAGAGCGGGGTGTAGTGCCATCTTGAGTTTACCTAAAAGTCTTGAAATTTGATAGTCTTTTCTTTCTTTCTCGTTTTCTCCCGAAACCCCAGTATTCTTTACAATTCTTGGTTTGTTACTCTAACAGCCATATTATTGAGAATTCGTAAAACTAGAAATGAAACTAGTTTCAGTCAAAACTAGTTTCGTCTCAAGGTTTGCAAAAATCAATCAAAACTAGTTTAGAAAGAATCGGTATTATTTATTCATTTGTGGAGAAAAACTTGTTTCTCGTTTTGAATAACGTATCATCGAATGAGCTACTTTGAATTTGACAGCAAAACAGAACACTTCTGTAGATTTCAGACGCTAGATTGTTTGTATTATTGATCTTGACCGAGAAATATTTAAAAATAAAATAAACGTAGGCATTGTATTCACCTGTGCACATTTTTTTCAACTTTCTAATTGCTATACGAATACGAAGGTATGGGTCGTCCACAGAAACTCGTCCCAATTAGAGACAATTTAAATAAAGGAAAAACAATTAAAAGTGAAAAATGGACTCAAGTAGAAATGGAAACCCTTGCATCACTTTGTTTATCCCATGGTAAAAGCGGTATTTTGTCCAAAAAGACAAACAAAGCGACTAACACAAAAAAGGACATTCAATGGATTACTGTCCAATCAGTTTTCAATTCGGTAAGAAAACCCAACACATTAACCTGATCCAGCAGAAATAACATCTTTTTTGATTCAACATTAGATACATCCGCCACGAAACGTATCCGCCCTTCTAGGACGCTTCAAATTCATTTTGATGCATTTGCGAAAGGATAAGGCACGAGAACGCCATAATATGATAACAACGGGAGGCAGACCACGTCCTGCCAAAGATGATAAAATGCCGTTTCAATTGACAGGCCCAATGTTAGAACTGGCGAATGCTTTAGGAGTTTCCGTTTCCGGTTTGGATGGTTTCGGAGATGGTTTGGAGAAAGACACCCTGCCAATTGTTTTGACTATTGCAAATAAAAATCCAATGCCAAAAGTAGCTGATTCCTTCCAACATCGCATGAATGAGCAATGGGATGATGGCCTCGAAGTCCACAAAACAGAACCCGTGAACCTTGCTCAAGAATCGCTGTCGCAAGTTGAATTGTCTGACACCAAAACCGAAGCTATAAGTCCAAATAACATGGCCTTACCAGTGACTCCGATTTCTGCTCAGAAGCAGTCTCCTCAAAAGCGTCCAATTAAACGAAAGTTCTCGTCACACGAAAAACTTATCTGTAACAAAAGAACAGAATATCTAGCCGAAAAGGTTCGAAGAGAGAACGAAAAACATGCTGCCGAGATGCACTTCGAAAATACTGTGATGGAAGCGAAGTTAGCAGAAATGCGCCAAACTGCTACCAATCGTGCAGAACTGCATGCGTTGGAGATACGACACAAAGAAGTTCTTTTTAATCACCAAGTACAGTTGATGATCGCTGCACGCAATGCATTGGCTTGCTCCTGCTCGTCACGTGAAACTTTGCTGAGATCTGTTATCTCATTGGGAATGGAGAATGGGAAGTTGTAAGTCGAAGCGAAGCGACGCGACGGTTGGACATTCAGAATCGGTGGAAGAAACCAATTTTATATCACCATGGAGAAGTGTTTCCAATCCTATCACAATTTTCTTAAAAGATGTAGATTAGTAGGTGCATTATGTACCTTCATTTGAATGTGTATGTTTTAAATTCCATAAGTAAATACACTTATGGGTACATATAATATAATGTAAATCGTATGTTGAGTTATAGTTTTTCATTTTTCGTTCAATAATAATGTCGTGGTTCAATACGAAAGTGCAGAGCTCTTCATCTCGTCCTGAATTTTTGCCTCTGTTCAATAAACTTTCATGCATTTTAATGCACTCCTCACATCTTTGGTTTTCTTCTTCTGCATTTAAAGGAAGTTTCAATTGTGGGTGAACATCAATTTCACCTTCTTCTAAACAGCACTATGCAAAATGCAAGCCGCAACTATTATTTTCTGAGTAGTAGCCACGTTTAATCCATGTCGCAGTGCCAGAAAGCGTAGTTTTAGCACACCGTACTCCCGTTCAACAACATTGCGTGTGCGTATAAGCGAAGCTTGATACCGATGCTTGACAGGGCCAGTAGCCAATTCGGGGTGATTAACTGTGTATGAGGTAGCCAAATACGGTGTATTTGAATAACTTGAATCTCCCACCATTATAATTTTTGCCACAATGACCGGAGTAGCGCGCCATGTTTCGACAACATCCAAAATTCGCAAATTGGCTGAAGAGAGTGTGTGCACAATTGCAAATTTAAGGAAGAGTATCGCATTCGGTTGCGAAACGATTCGGCCTATTTAGAAAAACGTTTTGGCATTTAACCAAAAGCTCTCGCGTATCGCGTATCTCCAGTGTATGAAATACTAATGCGACCGCTTGTCGTTCGAAAGTTGGAAAATAATTGAACACCGCATTGTATCCCATCCGGGATGGGTTATTATAGCGAGATCTGTAATTGGAAGACAGTTCTTCCAATTAAATACCAATACATCACTGTTTTTCTCTAAGAGATGACCCGAAAAGTTTTAGGTGATTTGAACATGCAAAGAAGGAATATGACGGCTACCCAGTGAACTTTATCTTCGGTGATACTCCTGTAAAGAAAACTAACGATATTTGCAATGCTTCGCAAATCATTTTCCAAGCTCTTTTTGCAATACGCCCGTAGTAATCGATGAAAATTACTTAACGTATTTACCCTACTGCTCTCCAGTTAATTTTAATAATATCCCTATTCAAAATGATTTATCGCTTGCAACACGAATTTTCATCCGGTCCCGATGGAACACCGTCATATGCCGTTTCGTAATAATGACTCCACTTCAATATCTCTTTCAGTTACTCCGGTTCTCAAAAAGGGTGAAAAGATAGACAATAACAATTAATTGCAGGCCCATATTCAAATCTCTTGCTTGCCTTAACTCTTTGGGCAAGTTGTTTGTAACAGCCTCTAATTTTTTACAAAAAAAAATAATTTGCAGAAAACAGCATGGCTTTTTACAAAGAAGATCAACAATAACAAACAATCATCACATATGTTCGAATGCTTTTGAAAATGAGTATGAGCTCGACTATGTTAATGTTTACACTGACTTTTCCAAAGCATTCGATCAACTCTCTTGTGATGTTATATTATACAGGGTGTTCCGTACTTCGTGTATTATCCTTTGGGGTGTGATTTTTGGTCATATTCTAAGAAAAAAAAATGTTCTACAGTAAAGCTCAATTCTCAACTTTGACATCACTTTTTGACAATTTAAGAAAAGGCTAACTTTGGTGTACTATGACCTATGTTAAATTCGATATCTCTGTCAATACTAATGGTAGAGACCTAATCATAGTCTAAATTTTTTGTAGAAATAACAACCTTTAAGACTGTATTTAAGTTTAGCTTTCACAGGTTAAGAGTTGCCAGATTTTCAATTTTAAGTGCTGTTCAAATTTTCTTCCCGAAACAAAGTTTTGACTTTGAGGTCATTTTTTTGCAGAAAATGCCTGGTAAACATAGAATTTCTTTGATTTTAACAGATGAACTAAACAAAAATAAAAAAAAACTCAGCATTAAGTGCACTCAAAAACCCATACATTTTATGATATTTGAAAAAATACAAAATGGGTAAAATTAAAAAAAAAAAAAAGATTTTTAAATTTGAGGTTTGTTTGAATAAAACAATAATATGGGCACTTTTAGTAGTTTTTTTTATGTATTTTATACAAATACAGTTATAACAAGTGCTCAAAGTGCCTACGCAGACATTTTTTTCTTATATGAGATTTACAATGGAAATTCAAGAAGAGCACAACGAATATACCAGGAACTTTATCCTTACTGAACATCTGGCAACCCTAAGCCTATAGGAATCTAATTTAAGGTCCCTATTATGAGTAGCGAATCGAACGTTCGATTGGAAGCGAATGTTTTTGCGAGCTTCTTCAATAGCGGTATTATAGGTTGTAGAAATAAAAACTTTGTAGAAAACTTTTTTTTTCGACGTTTAAGGTATGTTAGATAAGAGAATGGACGAAGTTTAATGATAATAATCCAATCAATGAGTTTCTCTAAAACATTCACTTCCAGTCGAACGTTCGATTCGCTACTCATAATAGGGGCCTAAATACAGTTTCAAAGATTACAAGACTACAAGTAATACAAGAGTTATCGAGAGCAAACACCTACAATGAAATTCAAAAACGGGCTCTTGCATGCATTCAAAACGAAATAGGGCACTTTGAGCACTTGCGTATTTCTTCAAAAATATATTGATAGCTTAAGAATATGGTGTAATAACAATGGTCTTATTTTAAGCCCCTCAAAGTGCCATACTATGACTTTCTCGAAAAACTGGAACCTGGTAAAGCTGTGTACATACTTAATGTTATTCACTTTGCAATATCTCAAGTTTTCTTGACCTTGGAGTTCACTTTAATATATATTAACCTTTAATTTAGTGAACTCAATTTATTTATTATTAGGAAAGCAAACTCTATGTTAGGTTTCATAAAAAGCAAAAGAATTTAATGATCCCTATCTTCTCGAGTAAGTACGTATCTCAAGTTTGGTCTCATATTTATGAAATTCATAAACATCAAATTGAGCCAATACACCACATGCACACGCTCTTCTCTGAAAGGTCTTTCTTTTGAAGAACCGATTCGCGGAATATCATTTTACGCGTTAAAATTATTTTCTAACACGAATTATTTGGTGGGATTTCGAAATTTTTTTTACGAGTATCTTTGTTGATTTACAAAAAGGGTTCTAAACTAGTTTCGAAGTTTTTAAAACAAGATATTTCCCGTTTCAACAATTTCTAGTTTTATGAAATACTAGGTTCATGACTTTGAGTTTTAGTTGTCTTTTTCTTAATGATACCGATTTTGGCAAAACATGAAACTCGAGTACTTTTTAAAACTAGTTCTATGTGAAAACTAGTGTTGAAGTGAGTCAATAATATGGCTGTGAGGCTATACTTGCAACTACAAAGTTTTGTTAAAACAAAGTTAAATTCCGCACAAATTTCTGACCCTCAATATTCATTTTGACCAAGCAGTGGTTCCGTTGAAGAGCTTTAAAATTGTACGTCATATTGGGTTAAATTCCTACAGCACAGATCATTTGGGACCATAGTGTTGCGTAAACCACCAGAGGTGGTAAAATAATCGACGAAATTTCGACACATTTAACGCTTATGTGAGATGAAGAAAACCCTGGAGCGAATAACATGTTAATCATCTGCTTAGACCCATGATTTTTGGACAACAATGCTGAGCAACCAGCTTGCTAATGGAAGACAAAATTTGAAAGCCTAATTGTTGTAAAGCCGTTGACGCTTTTTAAAGAGCTATTCTCTGACCTAATTATTCTAATGGGGTTTATTTTTTGTTGAAGGAAATCGTATCTGCTCAACCGTATCTATTTGGCTATGCGACATCTTTCAATTTTTCAAGAGTGGAACTGCTTAACATATTTGCCATAAAATTTATGAGTATTCATTTTATAAACTTTGACATGTCTGATTCCTTGCTGGTTGATAACATGTGTAATAATACCTTAACTTAAAACAAATAGAAAAGTAGAGGTTTATTTACGGCCCCTGTTGGAACACAAAACACAAAACAGCAGGTTTGTTTAAGGCTCCGATGACACCGAAAAACATCAGGTAGTAGCTCTGGTTGATCGGCAAAAATATTTGCGGCCTCGTGGTGGCACAGAGAGCGCATGAAAGCCGCACACTTAGGCTATTCCTACGGAAAGCCTATTAATAGCAGTTTTAGTCGAAAGTCTAGGTCGGGAAATAAAAAAAAACTCTTACGGTAAAGATACGTCTATCCTTGGTCTCGGCATTCAGCTTGTGCTTGATGAGTGCTAACTTGTTAATATCAACTCTGGGGCATGACTGGATCATATAATTGGCTTCAGCAGGATTCTATATTCATGAAATTGAGGGTACCGATTGGGGAATGAACTGCATGTGAATTATACTGAGCGAGTACGAAATCTACTGCTGCATGCATAATTATTGCTGTTGTGTGGGTGGTGTGACTGTGACGCATTGTACATTCGTAGTTTAGTGCTGTTAACTCCAGGTATACATTGTTGTACGAAAAGTATCAGATAGCAAAATGCATCAAAAGTAACAGGTAACATGAATGCTTCGTTACAACTTCAATTGATGATTTAATCCTTAGCAAAATTATCTAATCATCCCATGTCTTATATTAGGCACAACGAATGACTTGAACCATTTACTTCGTTCTGCCTTCGTCCGCTTCATCTGCCAATACATTCAAAATTTATGATCTATAGCGAGTAAATATTCCAATGAATGCACCGAATCATCGCGTAAGCGTGGGGTGATTGAAGTGGAAACTCCATTATATACTGTTGTGATCGAAAAATTTATTTCTGTTCATAGTGTTGGCGAATGTAGAAATGTATGCTTTGTATGACAACAGAAGTCTAATCGCAGTAATAGCCTTTTCAGACGGTTAGTTCTCAGTTCAACTTCCAGTTCAGTTAAGAAAGTCTGTGTAAATAAGCGTCAGTTCGATGTTCAGTTGAACTTTATTTTCTTTGTGAAGAATCACAATCAGAAAGATAACGGAGAACTGATCTGAAAACTTATGGGAATTCCGTCAGCTTCAGTTTAGTCAAGTTTTTGTTAAACGCTTCAGTTTTCGGCATTTAGACATAAGATTAACTGAAAGCTTAACTGACACTTAAATGGTCATTAGGAAAACCGCTTGTAGAAAGGAGACTTCATGTGCTCTGTATCTTGTACAATCTCTGCAGTTTCAGGTGTTCCTCAGGGCAGCCATTTTGGACCGCAGTTATTTGTATTTGCCATAAATCACGTTGATAGGTTTATTTATAACAAATGACTCACAAATTATCGAAGAAATAACGAAATATTTGATAGAATCCCTCTTGATGCTTTCTCTTATCTACCGTGATGATGCTCAGTTGCTATCAATCAACTTAATTACCCTCACTTAATGTTACTGTGCAGTCCAGTCACTCCTCACTATTTGTCATCGTTCTGTTCGGCTATCTCACCAACGTATTGGAATTGAATTGAAGTGAATATTTGCTTCCCTCAATGCTCCACGCGTCAACTTTCCCGTCGCTTATAGTATAACGCTTCATACGGTGACGCTTTGTCCACTTCTCGTTGTTATAGAGCAAACACCTCGACGATGTCTTAAGCTTCCTGGAATCTTTATTTGAACAACTTTTGTCTCCATTTCAGCTGTTACATACTTTACTCACCTTTTCATTTAATTTTTTCGTTTCAGATTCTTTTACCAACAATTTTGCTCAAAAAAATATGGGACAGGAGATATCGCAACCAAATCAAAGACAATCCTGCACAAAATTACCAGTCAATAACATTAACACAACAAAAAACTGTTGCAAGCAAAACATTCAAAAACGTAAAGTCTGCAAGGCCCCCAGCACTCATAGTTCATCCACAGACAGTTCGTCTGGCTATCAAACTACATCGACAACTTCGGGTAAAATCAAACCTCTTCTCGTATACGATCAAGTATCACCAGAATCGTCTACTATTTCGCAAAGTACCGGCATCTACTATCCCTCATACTATTGTTCTTCATCTGGACGTTCTTCAGTTACCGTTTCCATAGCATCATCAGTACCATCTAGCAAACAATCCCAAAAATCCGCACACAAACAAAAAGACTATCTCGACCATCAACTGTACATCAAGTCGTATTTGGATATCGTCGAAGAGGACGAAAAAGCTAAAGAGCACTTCAAGCCCGCTAGACCTGGCATTCGCAATTACACGCCGAAAATTTTGGCAGAAAAGAAACGAACCAACAGCAAGGACGAAGCTTGGATTTGACAATTACTGAAAAATGGCGTTTGGTACAATGACATCGCTGCTGGGTATGATACCGATTCTGGCACTCGGTATCAATTACTATCGCTACCAGAACATGGATCCGGAAACAAAGATTACGGAAACAGAAAACGTGAGTGCTAATTGAGCTTTCCTAAATGTTTTGTTAACAAATGTCTTCTTGTTTTGACAGATAAGGCGCCAATACGATTTCATTGTAATTGGAGGGGGATCAGCTGGAGCCGTAGTCGCAAATCGTCTGTCCGAAATAAAAAACTGGACGGTTCTTCTGCTCGAAGCAGGTGGGGATGAAACTGAGATTTCGGATGTTCCAGCTCTGGCAGGATATTTACAACTTTCCGATCTAGATTGGCGATATCAGACGACGCCATCGGACAACAGGCAGTATTGTCAAGCCATGAAGGGTGACCGATGTTTCTGGCCGAGAGGCAAGGTCTTGGGTGGCTCGAGTGTCCTAAATGCCATGGTTTACGTCAGGGGCAGCAAGAATGACTACAACCACTGGGAATCGCTTGGAAACCCCGGCTGGGGGTACGCAGATGCTCTCAAATACTTCCTCAAATCGGAGGACGTTCGAAACCCCTACTTAGCAAAGACTCCCTACCACAAAACAGGTGGATACCTCACAGTGCAGGAGGCTCCCTGGAGGACACCGCTTTCGATAGCATTTCTTCAAGCCGGCATGGAGTTGGGTTATGAAGTCCGGGACATTAACGGAGAAAAGCAAACCGGATTCATGCTCACTCAGTCAACCATCCGTCGAGGGTCTCGATGTAGTACGGGCAAAGCATTTATCAGGCCTGTGCGAATGCGGAAAAATCTGGACGTGGCTCTCCATGCCCAGGTCACAAAGATCCTCATCAACAAAGACAAACGAGCTGTGGGAGTTGAGTTCTTGAAAAACGGTCGAACGAATGTAGTTTTTGTGAAAAGAGAAGTCATCTCATCGGCAGGCTCTTTGAACTCTCCACAGCTCTTGATGCTTTCCGGGATTGGTCCAGCCGATCATCTTGAAAGTTTTGGCATTCCCGTCATATCTGACCTTCCGGTCGGTGATAACCTTCAAGATCATGTTGGCCTGGGTGGATTGACATTCGTTGTTGACGTTCCCGTAACAGTTACACGACATCGGTTCCAAAACATGCCAGTTTCTATGGAATACATTCTCCGCGAACGCGGTCCAATGACCTTTTCAGGTGTTGAAGGAGTAGCATTCGTCAACACCAAGTACCAAGACCCAAAAGTAGATTGGCCAGATATGCAATTTCACTTTGCCCCAAGCTCGATCAATTCCGATGGAGGTGATCAAATCCGAAGAATTCTCAATCTAAGGGATGGATTTTTCAACACGGTCTATAAGCCTCTAGCGAATGCCGAAACCTGGACCATTCTGCCACTCCTTCTTCGTCCCAAAAGCACCGGTTGGGTGCGTCTCAACAGCAAAAATCCCCTTCAACAACCAAAACTTGTGCCCAACTATTTTGCACATCAAGAAGACATTGATGTCCTCGTCGAGGGCATTAAGATTGCCGTCAATGTCTCTGGCACACAAGCCTTCCAAAGGTTTGGTTCCAGGCCACATCATATACCACTACCGGGATGTAGGCACTATGAATTCATGTCCGATGAGTATTGGGGCTGTTGTATTAAACAATTCACTTTCACTATCTACCACCCAGCGGGAACGTGTAAAATGGGGCCCAGTTGGGACAAAACAGCTGTAGTTGATCCCAGACTGAGAGTCTATGGTGTACAAGGACTAAGGGTAGTCGATGCGAGTATTATGCCAACTATTGTCAATGGAAATCCAAATGCACCAGTCATAATGATCGGTGAGAAGGCTTCTGATATGATCAAGGAAGATTGGGGCATAAGACTGCATAAAAGGTAGTTGTGTGGATCGTGTTAAAGAAATTTTAATAATACTCCCGGCTAGTCAACATTATTTTGTAAATATATTCCGATAAAGAACTGAGTGTCCTCTTTTCTAAGTCTAGATCATTTTGTCATCTTAGTTATTTCTTATTAGAAAATTGAGAGGGACGCAGAAGAAAATTCAATGAAATTAGAATCATCATCTTGTATATATCATTAAACGCTACTGTTAAGTTGTATTTATTATTGTGTGAATAAATTTTAAAAAATTCGTAACACACTTTCTTTTTTTTACAAAGTGAAGAGGGGTTACGAAACTCAGGGAGTCTGATGCTGGTTCACTTGAATTGGGTCATTGAGAAAAAGTAGTAGTAGTCTGTGACAGTCTCAATTTTAGAAATGAACTCTTTTCGCGAGGAATTTCCTCCGATAGTAAATTCATTGTCATGAAAAGCGCTTTCTTGATATGCCGTTCGGAACCGGCAGAAAATTGTAGGTCTCCTCCATCCTATCACAAGGCATGGTTGTGAAAAATGTGCTAGGCCCTTGGGCTCCTCGCTTTGTTGCGCCACCCTTTTCATTTTTATTTATTTTAAAAGTACTTTATGTAATTTTGTATTCTCCCTTAACTTTTTTGCCTTGACGAGGATCTAGAATCAGCAATAGTTGAACGCTTTGGTGGTTTGAAACAACGTTAAACCGGAAAACTGTTCTCTAAGGCACATTTTAGTGACAAAAGACCAATCACAGCTTCTAAACGAGCTAAAGAACCTAGGAGGATGTCATATTTACCAAGTCAGTGTGGTTGTAACGATTAGCACCTCCAGTGTCATTTTGGAACCTTCAAACAAAGAGCTCATCGCTTCATCAAAACTTGCTCGCAAAATTATCACGGTAGTTGGTTTTCTTAAGGTACCTAAGCACAGTTCAACACCCATCACCGTCCCATGTGCCCAACAATTTGTAGTCACAAATGACAGACAAGATATTGACAATCAGATTAATCGTCGAATAAGAGAGCCGTGTAATTATCGTAGTCGGAGTACAAGTTCTCGACGACAAATTCATAGTCGTCTCGTAAACCACAATTATTGCTGCATGGTTCCCCCAAACCCGTACGGCGGCGAAGCAAAAAAGAGCCATGAAAGATGTGCCTACAGAAGGGAATTAAAAAAAAAAAGATAAAAGGTATCTGGCTAAAGTGCTCATAAGTAGGCAGCTAGTTATTCAAAAATATTGAGATAAGTTGTGTACAAGTTCGTACATACTTTGAGTTGACAAGGCATCTGGGCTGTTTTGTTTGTTGCCTCGGATCACCGAAAGGTGCAGTGCTGTCATTGGAGATCATATTCACGTTGTATCATGGGTATAAAAATTATAAAATGAAATGTGTCAACAAATTTTGCAAAAGAAGACTGATAAATAAAATTGATTGATTATACAACTTATTGAGCGCATGCTATTAATATCCCCCCACCAGTGGTAAGGTGTTGACAGTGCGTTCTCAACAAGTTGTTAACAACACGTCTTCTAGGCAGAAATCTCTCACCGATAGGTGTTCTTAATATTCCAGTTCATATAATGATCGATTTCCAATCTTTTACCCGTTCTCACGCATCCTATCGTTATCGATTCAAAGAGTCGAAGTCGTCTGTTTGTGCAAGGCATGGCCATGAAACATACGGAGAAAGAATGCTTACATTAGGTCTTGGTTTGAGCGGAGTATATTTTCCTCTACGATTGTTATTGCGGTTGCCCAAGCACTTATAATGGGATTGGGTCAATCCGGCATTTTGGCCGCCCCTAGTTATAAACCTCAAACAAAATCAGCCGATGGAAGGTATTACGTGAATCGAATTAAAGACGGCTGCTGCGATAGTGAATCAGCTAATATCAAAGCTTTTGACTATTAACAACCTTTTCACACTTTTAGCTGAATTTGGAGAGTTGTTCTTGTGATACCTTAGAGTATCGCAACAACAACCCAAATCACGGCTTCTTAACAAGCTAAAGAGGCTAAGAGGAAGTCCTATCGCCACCATATTATGACAAGACATCTCCTGTTCTTCTCATACTTTCGTCGTCTAAATTATTAAATTTGAAGGTCGCACAAAAAAAATTTGTTACTTTATGCAAAATTGTAAAATCACCGTACCATTACTCTAATGTCGCTTTCCATTGGTTTCAAACGTGGAAACACTCATTTTAAAAACCAATGGAACACCCAACATTATTATTATTTTTTTTTTTTTCATTCTAACGAAATTGCCTTTGTGTGAGTGAAACACCTATGGCTCTTAAAAACATTCTTTGAAGCAAATTTTTTTTTTGACATTTGAGTTACATGTGTTTGTGCTTCTATAGTGGATTCACACTTCAAATCGAGAAGCGGCTGTCACTCCTCAGAATCATGAGAAGCGATCTTTTTTCACCAATCGAACGGTTTGAGAATGCTCCAGGAAGGTTCTTTTCGTGCAATGGAAAGCGACATAAGTGAACCATATCCTTATTAAAATTGGAATTAAAATTAGTGGTCCAAGATGGTTCCCTTGAAGGAGTTCATGAAAAAGAACATGAGCTTGAAATCATCTTAGCCTTCTTCAATTCTTCTTCTTTTCCTTCTACAATTCTTCTTCATTTCCTTTCGCAATTCTTCTTCTTTTCCTTCTACAATTCTTCTTCTTTTCCTTCAACAATTCTTCTTATTTTCCTTCTACTACAGTTCTTCTTCTTTTCCTTCTACAATTCTTCTTCTTTTCCTTCTGAAAATCTTCTTCTTTTCCTTCTACAATTCTTCATCTTTTCCTTCTACAATTCTTCTTCTTTTCCTTCTACAATTCTTCTTCGTTTCCTTCTACAATTCTTCTTCTTTTCCATCTTAAATTCTTCTTCTTTTCCTTCTACAATTCTTCTTCTTTTCCTTCTGCAATTCTTCTTCTTTTCTTTCTACAATTCTTCTTTTCCTTCTACAATTCTTCGTCTTTTCCTTCTACAGTTCTTCTTCTTCTTCTGCAATACTTCTCCTTCTACAATTCTTCTTCTTCTTCTACAATTCTTCTTCTTGTTTAACCATTCTTCTTCTCCTACAACTCTTCTTCTTTTAAAATTCTTTTTCTTCTTCTTTTTAAATTTGTCTTCTTCTTTCACCATTCTTCTTCTTCTTACTGTAATTCCAACAAAAAAAATAGGTAGACAAATCCAAAGGCTCCTTGATCAAAGTTTTAGATTCAAAACCCCAAAAGTGGTACTTACCACCTCCATATGTTCTAATGTTTAAAGAGGTTTCCAAAGTCTTAAAAGTGATAAACGTACCAACTCTTTAAATTCATTGATGGCAAGAGCAAAAAGAAGAAAAAAAACTAAATATGTTAATTAGATGCAAACATTGAGTAAGAGAGCTAATGAACACTTTCGCTTTTATGAGATTAACACTCAGCGAAGTCGTTAATTATTGGGGAGATAAGTTTCTACAGTAAGTGGCTTGTTTTACGTCTTGTAGTCATAGTTGTACGCACATAATTCTCTCAAAGACTAAGAAGAACAGTGTGAGATGCACTCATGTGTATGTGCATAGTTAATCGAGAGCTTCTTAATTAGGAACCCTTTTAAAGTTTTTGTAGGGTTATGGTTTTATGAACATGAAACTGACATAAAAGAACGGAATTTTTCATTTTTTCCGATGGATGCAAATGATTCTGGGAAATCAATGCAAGTTATGACCTGCGATGATTCCAAAATGGGCCCGTTCATAAAATATGTCACTCTAAGGTATGTTTCTTCGACCTCCCACTCTAGTTTCTGCGAACCACCCCATAAATAATTCCTCACAAAAACCAGGACTCATACGCCTTGAACTTAATAAAGTTGCTCATCTATGAAAAATAAAGGTGAATTGGTTGTGGAAATCATGAGCCACTTTCGTTCAGTAAAAAGCAGGCAAAAGGTCTGCATCTGAATTCGTAATTGTTATGGGTTAGTAGTTTGCACATTTAGTTGAATATTGTCCTTTGTTTTTTGAAAGAAAGAAAAGAAACTAAGGAAATATAGTCCAGAGAAGTACTAAAGTAGAAGTACAACACGTTGCGTTACTCCAGTCCCCCCTTGTCACATTTTTCCACATTCAGTAAGCCCCTTCTATGCAAACGTATTTTCAACTAAACGCCTGGATCAACTAGAATGGATTTTTGTGGATACATTCAATTGGGGGCCTGGAAAGTGTACCATCTTAAATCAGTACGGTAGGTGGCGTAAAATAAAGAATAATGAAATTATTATATTATTTGTGTTTCATTTTATACTTCGTTTAGTATCCTAATCGCTTGAAAAATCAAGCAGAACAACATCTCTCTGGCCCGACAGTTATTTGTTTAAAAATAAACTCCGGTCCTTATTGCAGGAATATTTTAATGAGCTAATTATACAGAAAAAAAGGCGAACCACTAAATAAGAGGGTGCAAAAATAGGAGATAGAGGTAAGAAACAACCCTTATCATTTCGATGGAAATTTTGTTCTCTGCAAAAAGTGTCCTTTGAAATGAATAGAAATTTACATTTTCCTTGAATCCTGCTTCTTCTAGATCGTTTAGCAGTTCGTTGACGACTAATTTCTAGAGAAGAAGGAGAGTACTCCTCCTTGTGGAGTTGCTCTACTGGTTGTTCTACTAGTTTCGTTTAGTCACCCCTTTTGACCTGATGACCCTGCTTCTCACAGATTAATTCAATAATCATATTTTTGGTGGGATGTTCTAGGTTTAGTTTATCAAGAATTGTTGAAAGCACCTTCTATGGCTAAGAAGGTGACCAGAGTGTACTCTTTATAGCGTAGGAAATATTCAATTGCGCATGTCGGAGAATGCAGTGCTGTTTCCACTGATTCTACCTTTGTGTAAGCGTAGCTGTGGAGATCAGATAGGTTCCCATTTTCTGTCTTAAATAAATGTCTAATACTCTTTCCAGTGTTTTGTGCAGGAAAGATGTCAGACTTATAAGTCTTGAATCCTTCAGGGTTCCGTGAGAGCATTTGCCAGCCTTTAGAATCAAGCCCCTCTTTGCTTTTCTTTCTAGCCTTTGGGGATGTAGGAGAACTTGATCCAACTGTTCAAGATCGTAGTGATCATGTCAGACACACGCTGAAGTTCTGCAGGAATGATTCCATCCGGCCAAGTCGCTTTGAACGGGTCGAAGCTGTTTATGGTCCACGTGATTATTTCCTTGGAGATACGACCTTTGCATGTTTGATGTGTTCGCTAAGGATCGTGGTGCAAGTCTTTGATTATTACCGAACTACACAGAAAGTGGAAGTCGAAGAGTAGGTTGAGTGGTTCTTATCAAGAAGTGGTCCAGATGCCATTGGTGCCTTTTAAGAAGCTCGGCATGTTTGGAATAGTGGACAGGAGTTTTCTGAGTCTAGATGACTCGGAGGAGTCCTCAATTTTACTACAGAAATCTCTGCAGGTAGATCTTTTCCTTATCTTTAGGTGTTTTTTGTAGATCTTTAAAGAGTTTTTGTAAAGCCAATAAGGATCGTGGGTCACGTGATAACTGTAGTACTAGAGTGTGCGCCATAGATGAAACGTATCTATTGCTCCTTTCTAAACAATTTTGTTGCTGAATCTCACGGTTATTGCAGATTCGCAACATATCGCCCCTTTGGTCGAATCCAGACCTGTTCCATTTCATTACATTCCAGAACAGAAAAATGAAAAACTATGACTTTAAATAGCTTCCCTCGATCCAATTGATCAAAATTACAAGGTACAAGAAAACTTTTTTAGGCTGGGATCCAGCTAGAGTCATTTCCTTGCTAAGGCTAAGCTCTTTGAGTTGGGCACTCGGCCTTTACGGGGGGCGCTCAACTCCTACTTTGGGCTCTTGGTCGTTTATTTTGAATGGCGTCAAGTGCAATTTACGGATAATGATTTTGTCAAAGAAGTTGACAACCCGTTACGGGTGGGTAACCACATCTCTACCTTATTGTTTAAGTGTTATATTGTCAGAACCTACTGCTGCTCCTATTGGAAAAGGGTCTCTAGAACCTTTCTTGTTCTTTACCATCGCTGCTGTTTGATCCTCTAGCCTTCCACTGGCTCACGCAAGGGGGTAACAATTTGGGTTGCTTTTCCAAGATGCCAAGAAGCGCTGATGGACTGGGTTTGTTTTCTACTCTGCCAGTTTTTTGAAACCGCAACGAAAGGAGAGATACAGAAAGAGGAAAAAAAAGGAAATATAAAGGTCTAACTTCTTGTGGTAAAATTGAAGTTAGAATCCTAAACAAGGTGAAGGTGATAAAATCATTAGCATTCTTCTATATCATCAAAGAGTTCGAAAAATGCGATGCAAAAGTAAAAAAAAAAATCTTTTTCTTTCGTTTGTTTTGCAAATAGGTTTTTATTATGGAGCACGATTAGTTCAATGGTACATCTTTCAATACACGTATTAGTGAAGGTATTATTGATGGACTCAGAATCGATTTCGGTATGAAAAACATTCATGTAGCTTTTCAGTTTGTTATATAGCGGCTTTCATATTCAAAAAATTCCATTATCATGTCACGATGTTCAAGCAAGAATTCCAAATATCCCCTAATATTAAGAGCATACAATTTTGGATAAACTAATTTAGGAAAAAGTTCTGACAACCACGAGTTTACACGCAGCACATCCGAGGGCTCTTTTATAATCCTGAAATTTAAGCAGTCTGGATAAAAAACGAAAAAAATTTCCGGATATGCTTTGAGTATCATATCAACTAAACCTTTATTCTCAAAGCCCCAATCCGGCGGTATGTATATGTAGTCGTTGTTTTTGGCACTTTGTTCAGTAGTTTTTTCATCAATTGTTGTCAAACTCTTTCGCAGAGTTTGAATATCTTCCTGTCTTTTGTCACATGTGTCCTCTATTTTCCTGAGATCTGCTCTAATACTGTCAATAGACTCGAAATCTTTCTCTCTTCTGTCACATGTTTCCTTCAGTTCTAATAGATCAGCTGCCAGGTTCACGCCACTCTGTCTAGAGGACTCAATATCCCCCTGCCTTTTGTCACACGCTTCCTCTAGTTTCCTTACATCAGTTCTGATATCCTGAATCTCTTTCTGCATTGTCAACTGATTTTCAAGAATCTTCTGCAAGAGAAGAACATTCTCAAGCTTATTGTCATGAAAGAGGTTCTTCTCAGAGGATTTTTCTTCAGTTGTTATTTTCGTATCCTCGTCCTTTAATTGTTCTTCAGCGGCTGTTTCCTTGATTTTCGTTGAGTAGTTTCCCATTAAGCCGTCATCATCTGTGACTTTCTTTCTAGGGGCGTTGTTGAGTTCTTCCACAGTGTTTTCCGTAGTCTCTCTTTCTTCTTTATGCTTCAGTTGGTTAACAAAAAATTCATAGGACATTTCTTTCAAGCTGAGAATTTCTTTGTAAAGTAGTTTTATGGTTGTTGAGCAACTGCACTGACACATCATGTTCGTGAGTTCTATTTATTTTAATTTGATACAAAAACGAGTCCTTGATATCTGCACCTATCCTCTTAAATCACTGATGAGTATTTCCAAAACACGTTCGTACTTCTTCGGCGTTCGAGTTATTCTGTCGTTAGCATTAACGATTTTTATTGAACAAAAGGATATATACAATTGATACTTAAATATAATACGTTTCTTAATAATATGATTAATTTTGCTGTGTTGGCACAAAAGGGGCCTAACGATATACATTGTCGGTTATTTAGATTAAGGGTAAAGCTTAAGTTAATGGTTATTAAAAAAAGTAATAATTTGTTAGATTTATATAACTGTAGGAGTGTTCAGTTCCTGTTGTCCTTGGGGTTAGTTGTGGTGGAGGTGGTGGTGGTGGAGGATGGTGGTGTAGGAGTTGGATTGGGCGGGGCGGGTGATGTGGTGATGGGGCAGCTAGCCACGGTGGTGGGTTGACGCTGCCTCAGCGTAGAAAGCCATTGCCTCATCGTTGATGAATGTGTCGTCTTCCATCAGTGTCATCGCATCGATGTATCTCGGGTCCGGGTGTCGATCTTCTTCTGTTATCCTTCTTACTAAGGGGTTCGGATGGTTGGCCAGGTTTTCCAGTATGCGTCTTCCAGATTGCACCAAGTATTTGTCTATGGGGATGACCCTTGCTTCTTCATAGAGCTTTCTGTTGCTGACGTTTTTCCTGCGCATCGGATCGTAGCCAAGCCCTGTGCATATGCGCAGAACCTTCCTCTCGAATACAGCCAGTTTTTGCATTTTCGTCTTGGATATTGTGAACCAGACGGGAAAGCAGTAGGTGATTACAGGTCGTATTAGCTGCTTGTACAGCAACAGTTTTGTATTTTGGCTGAGTCCATTTCTTTTGCGCATCAGCGGATGGACGCGATGAAAAGCAAAGTTAGCTTTTTTGACGACTGCAGTGGCGTGCGGGTTGAAACGCATCAATTCGTTGAAATGGACTCCTAGATACTTGACCTGCTCTTTCGGCCTGAGTTGTGTACCGTCGGGAAGGTTTACGCAGATGTTGTGGCAGTTTGTGGCTGATCTCGAACGTCTCCGTCCTTGTGTTGGTCTTCTTATGCAAATTAGCTCGGATTTCGCTGAATTTATTTTGATTCCCCATCGATTGTAGAACTCGAAGAGCTTCTTTACGTGGTCTTCAACTCTACGAGCAGCGATCACAGGTGACAGTGAGTGCGCGTAGGTCAGTGAGTCATCCGCAAAGAGAAGGTTGGTGGCGCTTTCTGGTTGAGGTTGGTCGGAGGTGAAGATGCTGTATAGGAAGGGACCTAGCTTCGATCCTTGAGCAACCCCTGCTCGGATGGGTCTGGTTGAAGATACGGTGTTGTCTACTTGCACGTAGAAAGACCTGGAATGAAGAAAATTAAACAAAATTTTAATTAATGAACCTGGAAAGCGTAAAATGGTTAGTTTGTGGATAAGTCCGTTTATCCAGACACTGTCAAATGCCTTCTCAACGTCCAAGAAACATCCAACTGTTGTTTGGTGGTTGTTGAGTTTCCTTATAACGTCCCCTTGTAGCTTCAAGAGCGGATGAATGGTAGAATGTTTCTCCCGGAATCCAAACTGCATATTCGGGATGATGCTGTTGTCATTACAGAATGCCTTTAGCCTTCGGAGAACCAGATCCTCCAGAATTTTGCTGACGTTGCTGAGTAGGGATATGGGCCTGTAACCGGACACAATGTTTCGGTTTCCTTTTTTGGGAATGGCCACGATCTTCGCCTTCTTCCATCGCTCGGGAAAGTGGCAGTTGTTGAGGCAGTTGTTCATCACAATGGCCAGGAAGATCATCACTGTTTGAGGAAGTATCTTAAGAACGAATTTTGAGATTTTGTCCGGCCCAGCTGATTTTTTGGGGCGCCCACTTTGGATCAAATCTAGAATATCTTCTGGAGTAGTGAAAATGGTGCCTTCAGTGGGATCACATGAAGGGTTTTCGTCACTGAAAACGGTTTCTTCGATTCTGCTTCCTTCAATCAGCTGGATGGTTGAGTCCACATCATTTAGGAATGCGGGGTCAGGAGGAGGAGGTGACACGAAGTTTTCTTCAAAAAATTCGGCAAATCCTTCTGCTTTGTCCTCGGATGATGAAACTTCTCCTCTGTTGGTGGTGATCTTGTCTGGCATATCTGGCCTTTTGCCGACTATCCTGTTGATGTTTTTGAAGGTATCCGGACCAGGTTTGATGTTTTGCAGTCTCTTTTGGAATTGTATGTTGTTGTGGTGTTGAACTGCATTCCTGAACATTGTGTTGGTACAGTTGAGCTCGCTCAGCCAAGACTGGTAATCGGAATTACTTGTGTTGAGTTCTCGTTGCCGAATCCTCTGAAGTCTTTTCCTCAGTCGTTGTCGATGGTGGTACAGGTTCTGAATGTAGGCTGGTAGGTGCTGGTATCTATCCTTGGATGTTTTAGGCTTCTTTTGGCTATCTAAGGCATTTCTGATGACTGTTTCTAGGTCCTCGATTGCAGCATCGATTTCCGTGTTTTGCAGGTTTCTATTGGTTGGTGGGATGGTTATGCTGTCCTCGACATCTCTTTGAAGCTTCTCAACATCCAGCTTCGTGTAGTTGATGAAATACTCTGGTGGTGGTTCTGAAATGATAAAAGGTTCATTAAGGTTAATAGAAATTTGTACCGCTTCGTGGTCAGAGTCACTGGGTATTGCCGTGCAAACAAAGTTTCTAAACTCGGGCAGTACATGCACAAGGTTGGATGTTGCTAGGAAGAAATCTAATGTTGAAGGTGTCCTAGGGAAGGTCGGCTTTGGTTGGGATATAACAACGAGATTGTGATTCTCGCTATTGTCGTCCAACCAATTGGTAATGGCCATTCCTTCAGTACTGCATGTGGTGTCCATCCAAAGGGTATGTCTAGCGTTGAAGTCACCGCCTATCAGCCCGTATGTTCTTCCACTGATGAAGTTGTTGAGTTTTTGAAGATCGTCTTTGATGTCGTTGACGCTGGATGAGCACTTCGCGTAGATGCTCACTACTCCAAGTGTTTCATCATGTCCAAGTTGAACGGTGATAGCCGTGGCCTCAATCGTCTTTAGCCCTTGGATGGTATGCTCGGTGGTTCCAGCTGAGATTTTCTCCCGCATGAAAATGGCAGTACCTCTATTTGTGTCTGTTTTGTCCTTTCTGAAAGTAAAATATTTATTCATATTAATATTGTTCCGTTTGGTTACGTTGGTTTCTGAAATGAGAGCAATGTCGGGGTTATGTTTTTTTAGAAATAGATTAAATGACGTCCTCTTTTCTAGGCTGTACAGCGAATTTACGTTGTACGTCATGATGCGGAGCCTCTTTACTTGCATATTTGGAATATGAAGGTGGCTAAGGCCACGGACTTATCTTCTTCACTCATGCTATCGTAGCTGTTGGGTATTGCCGTCTTGGCTTCTTTCATCAGGGTACCAAGGTCGCTCCCAAATATCCGCTGTGCCTCGTTGTTGAGGTTGATAGGTGAGGTTGGTGTCGGTCTGGTTGGCCTGGCTGGGGTCAGCTTGAGTTTTGGCTGCAGTTGGTTGTTGCTTCGTGGATGTGGCTGACTTGGGCGATGGTCCGCTTCTGAACATTGAGGCATAGCTGACGGCTGGGCGGGTTGCCATGGAGATGGATTTGGCGGCGAATGCCTGCTGGGCCTTCTTCTCGGCGACTTCCTTGTTCCTTTCAGTCAACTTGGCCTTAAGGGTTGGGCACCCCTTGAAACTTGCCGGATGTCCTTCCTTTTGGCAGTTTGCACACCACACATCCAGTCCTGTGTTGGTAGTCCGCTTGCACTGACCTGGCTCATGCACCTCCTTGCATTTCACGCAGACGTATTGACGCCCACAGTTGGTGGCAACATGTCCAAATCGTTGGCAATTCCTGCATTGCACGATATCGTTGGACTTAAGTCTCTCCCAGTGGACCTTCTGGTTCATAATGAGTGTCTTTGTGTAGACCTCGCTGAGCTGGCAGGTTTTGTCCAGTTCCACGACGAAGTTGTTGTAGGACTTTCCTTGTGCCCTCTTGGCTTTGAATTCGGTGACCTTGATGATAGGGAGGCCCTCTATCCTGAGTTCATCTTCGACTTCAATCGCAGCGTAGGAGTGGTGGATGCCTTTGAGGAGAAGCAGGTTCTTTCTATCTTCCTTCGGTGTGAAGGAATTGAACTGAATCTTCCTCTCCTTGAGGAATTTCTTAATTCCTTCGAAAGATTGGCGGCTTCCAGCGTTGATAATTGTTGTCTTTGTATTGCGGTTTTTGAACGTGACTGGCAATTTGTTCCCTTTGCAGAACCGGCTTATCTCAGCAATGTTTCCTGAGAAACAGAAAATTGGCGGCATTCCGGGACCCTTGGCTGGCTCGCTTGTTTTTGGTGCTCTGGTGTTGGAAGTTGATGGTGGGCTGTTTTTGGCTGCGAATATTTTCTTTGAAGTTGTTGGCGGTGGTGGCTGAACGGTTGGTGCTACTGCTGGCAACACTGCTGGTGTTGTTACGATGATTGGGGTAGGTGAAGTCGAATTTACCGACCCGATTGATGATGAAGGCTCCTGTTTCTTCTTCTTGGAGTCTTTTTTGGCGGCTGTCTTCTTTGATCGTTTCTTACCAGTTACCTCGGTGAACTGGTCGTCCTCGTCGGATTTATCAGATTTATCTGCCTCGTCGCCAGTCAGGCAGATAAGATCTTCGTCCTTTCCTTCGTTTTCAAAGGTTTCCTCCATTGGCTGTGGTCCATCGAGCTGTATCTGCAGCTCCTTGACGAGGTTGCTGAGGCGCTGTCGGTGCTCTAACCCCAGATCGGCTTTCATCCGCTTCAGCAAAGTTCCGAGAGCGTCGATTGCCGTTTCTACGGTCAGCTTCTCCATTTTCCTGAAATGCTAAAAGATTATTAAGACTTCCTGGAAAAATAAAAATGATTAGTTATAAATCCTGCAAGAGATTATACTTTCCAGAAAGGGATAATTCTTTCCTGGAAAAAACAAAATATTAAAGGATTAGCTTAATTATATTTCCTAAGAAATGTAATTAGGATGGGATAAACCCTATTACCAGTCCGGTCCTTCTTCTTGTTCAGGTACCTGGCAGGTAGTCGGTGAGTGTCCCTTTTTTGTTCGGTGTGTTTGGGTATTTGGGTATTCTTAGTCCGCTGTGTGTACGTCCTCTCGCGATGACGGTGACTGACTGAGTGATGAATGGTCGTTAGCATTTGCAAATTGCTTGTCTATTATACTTTTTTTGAGTTCATCTCATCCCATGCTTTAGTTGGTTTTTCCACGGAATTCATCGTCGTATTAACAGATGAAATTCTGGGGGCAATAAAACTTACCTCAGTAATGATTTTTTTTTTTATTTGAAGGACTAACTCTTCTGCGGAGCCTGCTCCGTACCGCTTGCTAATTTAGTATACAGGTATGTGTCGATGTATAATAAACATAAATCTATGTAAAATTACAATACAAATTTAGTATATAAAGGTTAAAGTGAATTAAATATTTACAACACGATGCGTGTTTTGGCAGGGGCTTGAGTGATTGAAGAAGAATAAAGTTGTTGAAGGAAACGTCGAAGAATTGGCAATTCCTCCGAAAGTAAAATGCTTCCATGAAAAGTGCTTTCTCAGTTAGTCCTTCGGAATCAGCATATAAATGTAGGTTCTTGAATGTCTTTGGCCCGAAGTTTCCATAAAGCTTTGTTGCGCCACCCTATTTATTTATTTATTCATTTATTCAAAGTCACCGGTTTTCATTTGCAGATTTATTTTAATTTACATAACTCATTAGCTGATCAGGGAGGTTGTCTCCGATGTCAAAAATCGTTTATGAGAAGCCATTAAAAAGAACGCTTGCAAACCACTACTGTGAAGCTTATTTTTCTTTTTTGGTCTTGGTTACCTTTTTTGCTTCTTCGTCAAGAAGTGGTTTTTTGTTCCAATTGAATTCATCAATATTTCATATAAATATTCACCACACATACATTTTTTCTTGAAAAATATATTGCCAATAAAAAGTATTTAAAAATATATTACGATCTTTCCTTCAACCTTCATTCTCCTAAAACAGCCGTCTACACAAAGCTGCTACATCCGCCTTCTTCATACCGGTGTCCTTTATTACCCGGCAAATAGGTGGTAGTGAGATCATTCCAGATTCGAAGAACCTATACCTATATTGAAAATACGTACATAGGTCGTTAGAAGGGTTACCGCTGATTACTTTATCACTGTTTGGGTTACATGACAAGTTCTGTGGAAATATTTTATTGCTTGGGTAATTAAGGCATGCGATTAGATATGCAGAAGAGAAGCTTAGAAGAGGTAAGTATTTCGTATTTTCTGAAAGCAGAATTATATAAGCTTCGCAGAAACTCGTATGCGTCAGGATTTTTACATTTTTCAACTAAGAAAACATTTCTCTGAAGTCTCATAAGTTGTAGATACCACATACTAATTTCTGACATTGGAGCAAACAAAACATGGCTCACAAGTGTTATTATTCAACAACCATCAAACGTCTTTAGAAAGAAGTTCTTGGTCTAAAAGATATATGTTTTGAGACCCTTACCACTGTTCATCAACAAAAAGCCAAAAACGAGACCACGCAGAACAAAGTCGAGGTTCTTAACAACAGCAAAGTGACGGATGTGGACTCGATGGAAAACTACTCCAATGCAGCTCCAATTTCCGCAACAATTGAAGAACTGGTGCAAGGAAAGAATGCGAATTCGGACATGAAACCAATGAACAGGAGTTCATGGCACGAAGACAAAACTGATACATTCTTTTCTTACAGAAAATCTTTGAAAATCAGTTGACAATGCAGAAAAAGATTCAAGATATTAAAATTGCTTTAAGGAAACAAGAGCAAACGTGCGATAAAAAGCAGGATGATACACAGCAATTTCGACAGAGTGCAGCGACCAAGGAAGAAATTAAAAATATTAGTGCTGAACTATGGAAACTTGAAGGAACATGTGACGAAAGAGAGGAAGACTTGTAGACTTTTCGGAGAACTGTAGCGTCTCTGAAAGCTTTGGAAACTATCAAAGCTGATCAAAAGAAGCTTAAAATAACATGTGATAAAATGCAGAAGGATACTCAACATTTTCGACAGAGTGCAGCGACCATGGAAAAAAAATTTAATATATTGAAGCTGATCTAAAGAAACTAGAAGAAAAAGTTGAGCATAGAAGGGAAGAAATGGAAAATATCAAATCTGATCTAAAGAAACTTGAGAAAACATCCGATAAAAGGCAGGAGGATACTCGGCATTTTCGACTGAGTGCAGCGACGATGGAAGAAAAACTTGCAAATGTCAAGTCTGACCTAAAAAAACTTGAGGCAACATGTGTCGATAGAGAGGATGAAATGGAAATCATTAAAACTGATCACAGGATACTAGAAGAAATGTTTGACGCAAGAGAAGACAATACTCCAAACTGGCAAAGGATTGTTACGATGCGGCCAGATCGCTTGGAGTGCCGGCGCTCAGCCCTTCATTCTATTGTACGTTTTGTACCCAATGTAAAACCCAATGTAGAAAACCAGTTTTTTGAAGAGCCTAAAGTGCAACTCTATGGAACAGGTATCGCTGATTAGCACATTATTGCGGTGAGTTCAAGAAAAATACGATTTTTAATAACAGAAAACTTTGACGCTTGATTTCTCGGTTCTTCATTTTTACGATTTTTCCTAATTGGAGGGAAAGATAGGGAAAAAATTTAACGTCCTATCGAAACGAGACAAAATTGATTGTATTCAGGATTAAATTCTCTTCTAGTTGAACCTAAAAAACCTTAAAAAGGTTATGATTAACCCGCATTTTAAACAATCTAAAGTGAAATTTTTTTTTACATGAATTTTTTTTTAATTTGCGAAAAATTGTTGAATTTCTCACTTTTCTTTGAATTTTCTTGGTTTAAAAATGCTATTGAAATAATTATGTTTACAAGGCATTTTCTGCAAAAAAAATTACCTCAAAGTCAAAACTTTGTTTCGGGAAGAAAATTTGAACACCACTGAAAATCTGGCAGCCCTAAGCCTATTGGAGCTCAACTTAAAATACAGTCTTAAAGGTTGTTATTTTTACAAAAAATTAAGTCTAAGATTAAGTCTCTATCATCAGTATTGACAGAGATATCGAATTTAACACAGGTCAGGGTACACCAAAGTTAGCCTTTTTTTAAATTGTCAAAAAGTGATGTCAAAGTTGAGAAACGGACCTTACTGTAGAACAATTTTTTTCTTAGAATATGACCAAGAATCACACCCCAAAAGATAATACACGAATTACCGGACACCCTGTATAAACAGTTCCCTCGGCCCAATTGACGCAATTTACAATGTACAAAAAAAACTATTTTGGGCTGGGTTGAAGCTAGAGTCATTTCACCTGCTGCTGCTCTTATTGGGGAAAGGGTCTCCAGAACCTTTCTTCTTCTTTACCATCGCTGCTATTTGAGTTTCTAGCCTTCCATTGGCTCACGCAAGGGGTAACTATTTGCATTGCTTGCCTACAAGTAAACCACTAGCTGATGACCTATCTTTGTTTTCTACTCTGCCAGCATTGTGAAGCCGCAACAAAAGGAGAGATAGAAAGAGGTAAAGAAAGAAATATAAAGGTCTTAGTTCTTGTGGTAAAATTTACCGCAACATCCTGGACAAGGTGAAGGTGATAAAATCATTAGCCTTCTTCTATATCTTCAACGAGTTTGAAAAATACTATTTCAAAGTAAAATAAGTAGTTTTCCTTCGTGTGTTTGCAAACAAATTTTTATTATAATGGGTCACAAGGAGAGCGGTTACTTCAATGGCACATCTTTTTTAATACACGTATTAGTGAAGGTATTATTGATGGACTCAGAATCAATTTCGGTGTGAAAAACATTCATGTAGCTTTTCTGTTTTTGTTAGTACTACCATGTGGTAAGTTTTTTTTGTTTATAAAATTCGATTATTTTTTCACGATTATTATACAAGAATATTAAATATCCCGCAATAGTAGTAAAGCTAAGATAACTGCGAGGTATATATTCAGGAGAAAGTTCTAACAACCACGAGTTTACACGTAGCACATCCGTGGGCTCTTTTATAATCCTGAAGTTTAAGCAGTCTGGAAATAAAACGAAAAAATCTTTCGGATATACAATGCGTATAACATATACGCATTGGGTAGGGGTCAACTCGCGGTTTTTTTCTCGCAATCGTTTACTTCGCAAAGTACAATACGCAATTTCATATTTCGCATATCAACAATTCCCATATTGTTTTTTCGCAATTCTTGTTTGGCAAATTAGTGTTTGGCTTGGCGTTCATCTCGCTGTAAGATCATTTCGCATTTTGTGTTTCGCTGTTACTTAAATCGCTTTACCTTATCTCGCATTGATTTATTTCGCTTTTTGATATTTCGCTTTATGATATTTCGCTTTATGTTATTTGGCAAAATATTATTATTATTATATTTTTTGAATTTGTTTGGTTTTCACTATATCTCATGTTCACAAATTTCGCGCGAAATATAGTGAAAACCAAACAAATTCAAAAAATATAATAATAATAATATTTTGCCAAATAACATAAAGCCAAAAACCACCCATCTAAATGAAATAATAAGCAAAAATTTCAATTTTATACAACACTATTTTATTTACAACAAGGAAAACAAATCAAAACAATTTATTGTCATAAACATTATTATCAAACAAAAAAAAAAAATTGTTTCAGTGAAAGAGCGAACAAAACGAAGAAAGTGGGTAATTACTAATTAGAATAATTTAAATATACTGCACACTCTTTCTCTGTTATTATTATTATCCATTTTCGATTTCAAATATAGACAAATTTACCAAAAGACTTTAGCATTCACATTGAACTACTCCAAAGGGCGCCATCACAAGATCACTGCATGAAACATCAATAAAACGGAAAAAAAGAATGCGTGCAAAGAATTGAATAAACAATTGGATTAGTAGCGTGTGGCGAATTAACTGTTTGCGAGATAAGGGAATCCGAAAGTATCATCAGCCAGTTGCATTATAAGCCAGTTGATTGGAATGCGAAAGAAGAAAATGCATAATGACTTGTGCGAGTTAATGTTTCAGCGAGATGAGTGCAAGGCGAGATGACAATTTGGGAGCTGACTGTTGCGAAATGAATAAAAAATTTTTAGACATTCGCGAGATCATCGTTTGCCAAATGAAATCCGCGAGTTGTGCGGCACCCATACGCATTGTACCAAACGAAATGACTCACGGTTATTCGGTATGTATGTGTTGTTTTTGGCAGCAACTGTTGATGCAGATTGTTCAGTAGTTTTTTCATCAATCGTTGTCAAACTCTTCCGCAGAGTTTGAATATCTTTCTGTCTTTTGTCGCATGTGTCCTCTATTTTCCTGAGATCTGCTCTAATATTTTCAATAGACTCAAAATCTTTCTCACTTCTGTCACATGTTTCCTGTAGTATTTTGAGATCAGTCTCAATATTTTTCAAGTTTGATATAGTTCGGAAATCCTCCTCACTCCTCTTAAAATTTTCCTTTAGTTGTGTTAGATCAGCTTTAATATCTTCAGTCTCTTTCCTGGTCGCTGAATTCTTACGAAAAGTTTGATTATCTTTCTCTCTTCTGTCACATGTTTCCTTCAGTTCTAATAGATCAGCTGCCAGGTTCACACCACTCTGTCTAGAGGACTCAATATCCCCCTGCCTTTTGTCATACGCTTCCTCTAGTTTCCTTACATCAGTTCTGATATCCTGAATCTCTTTCTGCATTGTCAACTGATTTTCAAGAATCTTCTGCAAGAGAAGAACATTCTCAAGCTTATTGTCTTGAAAGAGGTTCTTGCTAGCGATTTTTTCATCAGCGGCTATTTTCGTATCCTCGTCCTTTAATTCTTCTCCAGCTGATGTTTCCTTGATTTTCGTTGAGTAGTTTTCCACTAAGCCATCACCTCCTGTGACTTTCTTTCTAGGGGCGTTGTTGAGCTCCTCCACAGTGTTTTCCATAGTCTCTCTTTCTTCGTTGTGCTTCAGTTGGTTTATAAAAAATAAAAAATAAAAAAATTTATAAAAAAAAAGGACATTTCTTTCAAGTTGAGAATTTCATTGTAAAGTAGTTTTGTGGTTGTTGAGCAGCTGCACTGACACGCCATGTTCGTTATTATTTATTTTATTTTATTTGATACAAAAACGAGTCCTTGATAACTGCACTTATGCTCTTAAATCACTGACAAGTATTTCCAAAACACGTTCGTACTTCCTCGGCGTTCGAGTTATTCTGTCGTTAGAATTTGCAACTTACTTGTCTCTTATACTTTTTTTGGGTTCATCTCATCGCATGCTTTAGTTGAGCCACCATGACTTTAAAGGTTTTTCCATGGAATTCATCGTCGTAATTAACAGATACTATTCTGGGGCCAATAAAACTTATCTCAGTAATGACTTTTTTTAATTTGAAGGATTAACTCCTGTGCGGTGTCCGGTCCGTACCGCTTGCTAGTTTAGGACACAGGAATATGTATCGATGTATAATAAACATAAATCTATGTAAAATTACAATACAAATTAAGTAAATAAAGGTAAAGTGAATTGCTTGAGTGATTGAAGAAGAATAAAGTTGTTGAAGGAAACGTTAAGGAATTGGCAATTCAACCCAAAGTAAAATACTTCTATGAAAAACGCTTGAGTCCTTCGGAATCAGCTTAGAGTTGTAGGAAGTTTTCATAAAGCTTTGTTGCGCCACCCTATTCATTTATTTATTCAATTATTCAAAATTATTGTTGAAAGTACCTTCTATGGCTAAGAAGGTGACCAGAGTGTACTCTTTATAGCTAAGGGAATATTCAATGGCGCATGTCAGAGAATGCAGGGCTGTTTCCACTGATTAATCCTTTGAGTAAGTGTTGTGCTGTGAACATCAGATAGGGTTCAATTTTCTGTCTTAAGTAGACGTCTACTACTCTTTCCAGTGTTTTGAGTAGGAAAGATGTCAGACTAATAGGTCTTAAGTCCTTGGGGGTTACTTGAGAGCATTTGCCGATCATTAGGATAAAGACCACCTTAGATTCATTCCAGGCTTTAGGTATGTAAGAGAACTTGATGCAACTGTTCAAGATGACCATTAAGTTCATTGTGATCATGTCAGATACATGCTGAAGTCCTGCGGAAAAATGCTTGGCCCAACATTTTAGGGGGAAACCTGCTAAATACGAGCGCCTGGAGTGCCCGTCCTCAGCCCTTCATTCTATTGTATGTATTGTACCCATTGTAACTAGAAAACCAGTTTTTTGAAGACTCTAAAGTAGGCTTTTTTTTTATTTGCATCTCAGAGTCTTAAGCGGTACTGAGCTTAGAGCAAGCTCATATGTACGCACTTATCTACGCTCTTCATCATTAATGCAAGTGTTAGTGGTTAGTAAAAAACGACAACACAAGCACAAAAGAACGTATTCGAACAAGGACATAACATTTAACATAATTAACTTTTACTACATCGATAAAACAAAATCAAACTATAAGAACATTATTGAAAGTATAAAAAGAAATACAAGTAAAATAACCTATTGTGGAGCACTGGTTTTTAGTTTTAATTTTAAACTACTTTTGCTAAGATTGAAATCTGAAGCAAAAGGGTTAGAGTTGTATAACCTACTCATGCGAGCTATCGGGTCATGCATGCCATAGTTAGTTCTGTGGTGGTAGCAATGCAAAAACTCTAAATTACGTAGTTGGTGAGATCCTCCATGATAGTTGAATCCTATGTGGGAGAGCAAGTCGGGAGCATCAATCGAACCTGTTATAAGTTGATGGAAAAATACTAAATCATTGTTGGCCCGTCTTTGTGAGAGTGGTTGAAGATTCAAAAGACGAATACGATTTTCATAAGGGGGTAGATTGAAAGGATCTTCCCAGGGAAGACCTTTCAGGGCAAAACGTATAAATATGTGTTGTACTGCCTCAATACGAGATTTATGAACTTCATATAGAGGTGACCAAACCTGAGAAGCATACTCGAGATAGGGACGAACATGACAGTTGTATAAGGAAAGCGTAACATAGGGGTCGTTAAATTCTTTTGCCCATCTCTTTATAAACCCAAGCATTAAATTTGCTTTACTTGTTATGAAATTGATGTGTTCATTGAAATTAAGGTTAGTACTAAAAATTACACCAAGGTCTCGGAAATTCGAGACTTGAGATAATGATTGCTGAGATATTGAATAATTTGGTATAGAGGGAATCCTTTTGCGTGAGAACGTCATACTTTGACACTTGGCTTCCCCTGTTAGTAATGTCAAATGATTGTTTCATGTAATTTCACAAATAGCGATAGCTATTTTAGTATCGTCTAAACTTCAAATTAATTGGTAGCTTTTTCGGGTTTTTAAAAACGTACCTAGATTTTGAACGATAAATCGTCTTAACGCTGTGTCTCTAGGTACTTCATGACAGACTTCATAAAGAAGGAATATGACAGACAAAAGAAAGCAGAGGAACTGCCACTGTGTAGCAGTACTTTTTCATACCAAACACAACAACGAAGTAACAAAATAGTGAAAAAAAACATATGCAGATAACAGTTTTCTCTGCTTTAATAGCTGCGATAAATACCCTGCGATAAAGTATGCTATCTATCGCAGGCTATAGAAGATAAAGCTGCTATAATGGTCTCCACTTGCGATATTCAAAGGCTGCTGTAATAGCTGGGATAGATTTAAAGCATGTGGAGACCAGGGGTAATGATACGCGATACAGGCCCAGGGAGTAAACCATAGTCAGAGAGAGACACGAGAGGCTATTATTATTCTCGATTCAGACACAGAAAAACACAGGCTTAAGTCTAAAAGTTGAATAGACTTTCTTGGATTTTCTGATAAGTCCCATGGTGGGCCAAAAGTTCGAAAATATCTAGGCATATGTTACGTACGTCATTTTATAAAAAAAAAAGCAAAGAAGAAATACTTTTCTTGTTTGTGAAAACGCTTTCTCAGTTAGTCGTTAAAAAAAGGAATATTTTTTTGATCTTCTCACAAGATTGAAAGCAATGAGCTAGGCCACAAGGTTTCTCAGTGGTATGAAAGAAAACCAGATTCTCAATCAATAAAAACCATAATTTATACCTGATGTTAGATTTACAACATAATATCTGATCCAAAGGCAAGCAAATGCAAACAAGGTCTTGAAAAACAATCTGAGCAACGAATTGATGAAAAAAGCATGGGACCCAACACAGAGCCTTGAGGTACTCCATAACCCATAATTTCTATTCGTTTGAAGTGTCGTAAGTTTTTACTTTTCGGAACAAATCCTTCAAAGACTGAAAGCCAAGCTACATGAAACGAACTTTTGACATCTTTTATGACTGTTTTTGTTTTTGTGTGTCGCTTTTTCGTTTCATCGATTTTCACTATAACAACAGAACACCCTTGCTTTATACTAAAGCTTTGTAATATGCAGGGATGTAGGCATAAACATGTGTATTGTCACTTCTATATCTACACTCTACAGGGTGCGGCACGGATATCGAAAGGAATTAAAATCGTAGTAGCGACATCTATAGACAACGTAAAGAAACAATCTAGGTAACGTTGGAAAAGGGGAGAAATGTAAATGTTTTTGATATATTAATTCAGTGAAGTAATGTTACCAAAAGTTGAATCAAACGAAATTCTGTAAAATTAATTTTAAAAACGAAGCCCACTTTTATTGGTGATGTAAAAAAGCAAGATCTTCGGTATTAGAACGACAGTAATCCTCGAATAATGCACGAAATACGCCTCCATGTGTAAATTTTGAATTTAAAAAAAAATAAAAAAAAATTTGGATTTGGGCTATTTTCATTATTTGCATTTTCTGAGAACATTTACCAAAGTAGTGTAAATTTTTTTTTAATCATCTGAAAGTAGAGATTTCAACAAACAAGAAACACACCAATTTTTTTTAAAAAGCAGATATTTTGACGTGAGATTTTTCGATTGAAAGTTAGGGTAATTTTTCAAAATTTTGTCAAAATAAGGTGAAAAAATAAATATTTTAAATAAAAAAAATTACTGTATGTTTGAAATATACAGAGGTATGTTTTCACCAAATTTCGTGAAAAAATAAGTTTTTTTGCAAAAGATAAAAATAAAAAACCAAAAACTCAGTTATTCGAATTTTTCACATACATTTTGAGGTTATGTGAAAAAAGTGTCTTTACAAAAGTTGTAGATCTTTTTAATACCTACAACTTTGCCATTTAACTTTTTTTCCTAAGACTTGCAGTTTTACCGGAAATCGAGATTAACCGTTTTTTACCCTTAAATACGCCCCCCGCCCCCTTCCCGACCTCACATCGCCCGTAATTTATTTTTCCTTTTTTTTTGGTTTATTCTCTACCTTTTTTAAAAGGTTTCATTCTACTATAATTTTTTTTTCTTTTTTGACCATTTTAAAAATTATCGACCCTGGTCTATTGTGACAGGTGAGCTTAACGCTTTTAATGCAGCTTTGCTGTCTGAGAAAATGAATACTATTTTGTTTTTCGTGTTCCATGAACATATTACTCTCGAACATTCTTTAATGGCAATGACTTCAGTTTGAAAAATAAACGAGTGACTACCCAGACTCACTGAGAAATTCCTGTATACCAGTTTCCCTTTTTGAGCCGTCCGTGTACCAGACCATATATATCTTGCCTTGTAGGATGAGGTTTTGTGTTCTCCCAGTTTTCCCTAGAGGGGATGACAATGGAGAAGTTGAGTCTGAAGCTGTACATGGCAATAGTAACATTCAAGCACATACTAAAGGCATTAAGTTTTTCTAGACTGTTCATTATAGACAGATGTCCTTTCGGGTTTGGATGTAATTTTATGTGTCCTTGAGGGAATAGACGAAGTGTCGCCAGTCTTGCTTCATTTTTATGAATAGGCAAATAGGAGGCAGTTCAACAATGACGTTTAGAGCGTATGTTGGAGTTGTACGCATGCATCCAGTAATGCATGTTGTTGCCAATCTTTGAATCTTTTCTAGTTTTTGGATAGCCGTTTTTTCTTTCGTTTTTGTCGACCATACTACAACTGCGTATGTTATTGTTGGTCTGACTACCAGCGTATATAGGTCGTACATCATTTTAGGGTTTAGACCCCAGTTTTTCTCGCATATGCTTCGAAGTCCATAGGGACTAAGTTGCTCTAATGGAGATGCGTTCTAGTTGAGGGTTCCATGACATTTTGATGGATGATCCCAAGGTATTTTGATTATTCTTTTGAGAATGGTACCTATTGTTTTCCCAAAGAGAGAGGTTTCTTCTTTTTTGTAAATGGGACAATAACTGTCTTATGGGGGTAGACAGAGAGGCCTTTATCTGAGCACCAGCTCTGTACTGTGTTCAGAGCTGACTGAAGTCTTCTTGACATTAGTGTTTCTGATGCTCCTTGTATGAGGATTGCTAGTTCGTCTGCACAGCCCACTGCGTAAATGCCTTGGGTTGCAAGAAATCTTAGTAGACTATCTACAACTTTTGACCAGATGAGCACAACCCTAAATGAAAATTATTTGGCGAAAAAGAGCAAATGAATTTTCAGAAGAAGGAAAGGAGTCGACGGAACTTATCATCCTTTTCCATCCCTTTCCTTGTGCTGAAAATTTACCCGCTACTTTTCGTCAATGTCACGATTGCAGCCCTGTTTTTTTCAAATCACAACGATTCTAGTGAAGTAAAGCAAAACATTCAAAATACCCATTTTACTGCCCTGAATAAAATACGACTTTGGTAAAATTCGATCATTCATGATTCATCACATACACTGAGACGTTCAAATTTGCCAAAAGCCTATAAGTATGCAATGAATTCATGAATTCATTACCACAGCCACTTTAAAATTCAAAAGAAAAGTGAAAGAAACGCTATCGCCAACAACAATGACAAGACAGTAAACAAAAAACTATCAGCCATGAATAATTGGCTGAAAGACTACCACAAAACCGTTACCACCAAGCAAACAAAAGAAAACAATGTCTTTAATAAACTACCGCTATGAATGGACTTTTTTCCATTTGACTTTTTTTCAGGGCACTTTGTCAGCGCAGCGGCAATCTTTTTTGCAAAAGTACCTTTAAATCTTCACACTTTATGATGCAATTCTATTTAATTGTAGATGCTTTATGTTTTTTTTTAACTTTACAATTCGTTTTGGTTTGTCATTCAATTGCCAATTGCCGTTGTCTACAACTTGTTCCCATAAACCAAACTCTGTTAGTGTTAAGAGTTCATATCCGTACTCCATACATTTTGTACGTGACCGCAGTATCTCTTTTGGATGACATATCGATGATGATATAAGAATGTCACATCGAAAAAGAAGAACTCAGTGACATAGATAAACTACATTCGTGAAATACATTTGTCACCATTAGCAGCACCACCCCAAGCCAAATAGAAGATGTCTGATGCATGTTAAATTTAATTATGATGAAATTATGGCTTCGAGTTGTTATGATTTGCTCATACCATCGAGTTAGCGTAGAGTTTACTCAAAACATTGATGCCTAGCATTCCAATGGACTCCACCGACCTGGGTTTTAGTGAAAGTGTTAGATAATATTTTTGTTTATTAATATTGCTTTTTTTCTCTCTCTTTTTCGTTTTGTGTTGTCTTCTTTTGCGGCTGTCCGTGGTGGACGTGCGTCGTCGTCTGGTAGGTCGTTTGGAGCGATTGGGTTGTTTCTTTGGGGAGCACAAGTGGACAATTGGGTTGATGGATGGAAAACACTCCCAATACGGTGTTGACTTTATGGTCACCTTGACTTATGGTAATTATTTGGAAATATGCACACAAACAAACTTAGCGCTTATTGCAAAGTGTAGACCAACTTGATTAGGTATCTTCCGGGCGTTGTCGTTGTGACAGGAAAGATTTATTTGGAATTAATGTTCACACTGACTGTGCAAGTTTAGTGTGTAAAATTTTGTAGACGAAGGTGTTTTGACACCTTGTAAAGATGTTATACTTCAAAAGGTTATCACTATCAGAAACATTTTGTACTTACTACGAAGTTTGTTTGATTAGGGTGAATTAGGGTGCAACGTACCTGAAACGAGAAAAGAAGGTGTTTTAGAGAAAAGTTTTGTATAGAAAGATTACTATTGCTGATCATATTTCAAAATATTAAGATAAACATATACATAGATATATGTAGATTCACAAAGATAAGAGAGAGAGCAGCAAAAGACAATTAAGGCAAATTATGTTTACATAGCAAAATATGAGAGTGCCCACACTCACGCGACAGGAACGACACCTCGACATTATATATTCGCAGTTGTCTTGACGGAAAAACTGCAACATCTACAATGGCGACTGCTACAGACAACAGAAACAACGATGATTTGAGTGCGGATTTGTCAGCAGAGGTAGACTCAGGGATAAGGTCACCACCCAAAATCCAGTAAATAAGTTTATAATGACCATCCGCACCAGGGCTAAATTCGCCAACATTAGCCTAATATGCGCCCACGCCCCTACAGAAGAGAAAGGCGAGAACTCCAAGGATTGTTCCTCCGAGCTGTTCGAAAAAATATATGAGTAGTGCCCTAGACATGACGTGACGATCGTTCTTGGTGATTTTAACGCAAAACTAGGGAAGGACAAGGAGGACATCTTTGGAAATACAATCGGTAAGCCTAGCATGCATGATAAAACCTCCGAAAACGGACTAAGGCTAATGAGTTTTGATGCAATCTTGCTGAGAGGCCAACTTTGACTCGGACCACTACCTTGTTGTAGCCAAGATACTTATGAGGATATCTTGTTCACGACCTGCACGATGAAGACCTAACGCTGTGAAGAGATATAACGTCGGAAAGCTACAATCGCAAGAAATTACCCGTGCCTTTTCCAATCGATTGTCCTTTCAATTATCCTTGAATCCCATGCCGTCAGCATTAAGCATTGAAGACCAGTGGCAGCAATGCCAAGAAGCCATCAGAACCGCTGCCTCTGAGGTTCTGGGTTTCACTCACCCACCAAAACGAAGCCCATGGCTCGATGAATAATGCAGGCAGACAAATGCAGCCAAACTAAAAGCACGACAAATGCTGATGCAAATGCGAACAAGGGCTGCTTTCGGTCGGTATAACGAGATTTACAAGGAGAAAAGAAGGGAAGAACACAGTATTCTCAAAAAGAAAAAGAAGCAGCATGAGAAGCGCTCGTTTGAGGATATAGAGAGGTGCCATGACAGGAACGAGATTCGGAAGTTTTACCAAAAGGTAAAAAGATCCTGCATAGTAAAAGTGTCGCGTCCCTATATTTGGAGAAAATTTGAAAAAATGGCGATATGGTTCCCCGTTTTATGAGGTCATTTCAGTTTTTATCAATAATTTAAAAGGAATAAAATAGTAATACTTATTATCTCTGATCTCTAGTTTATTTTTGTTTGTTTGTATGATTAGAAGATAGCCCTTCATGTTTAAATAAATGTAATGATATATTTTCTGCTTTCAGCTCAAACTGCTTATTCGTTCCCGCATCTCTTCAGAACACAACCACTTGTTGCATTGAATCAAATTTGGTTTTGTTTTAAAAGCTAATAAAAAGATCTTTAAATTGATCTTTTATTATTTTGATATTCTGAAAGGTTTCGGAATTACTATGATTTGTAAAACAGTGAAAATGCTCTTTTTTAATTTAGTTTTTCAAACTCTTATTTAATGAATTTCTTTCGTGTAATGATACACAGTAACAAATTCGTATTTCCAAATTAAAATTCAATTTCTGTGTTGTTTGTGTAGAGAAAAGTGCAGATCATTTATGTACCAAAAACTACGAAGGACCTACAGCTCTTATGAACATCTGACATTTTAGCAGAAGCCTCTAAGTGCAGTATGGAAAATCCAGGACTAAGATATCTGACAGCTTGCTGATGGAGATAGCAGTTCATTTAAAAAAATCACAGAAAACGATCCTTATTATGGAAGGAAAGTAAGTAAGATTGAATGTTTTAAATGATTATCAAAATTGAGAAGTGGACTTTACTGTGAAGAAATTATTTTCTTAGAATATGACCAAGAATCACATCACAAAGTTTGTAATACGAATTACGGGACACCCTGTACAGTTTGTCATAGTTTTCAAGCACATAAAAAAATTATTTTCAAAAAAGTTTCAAATCAGTTACACGTGTACTGAGTGTAATCCGATATTTTTTTTTTTGGTTCTTCCTTACCACATTCGGTCTAATGGTTAAATGTGAATAATGTGTACTCGCAATTTGCATACCTGTGTCCCTTATTAGAGGGCAGATAGAAGACACAGGGATAATCGATGAACGGAGATGCGGTGATCCTGTAGATTAAAAATATCTTGGTCATTAGTGAAGTCAATTAAGAGCTCCCAGGAAAAATTTTATGGCTGGGCTTGGTTAATCAAAGCATACCCAGGTAAAAACGAATTTTGTGTATAAATAGGAGTATTTTGTATTTTGCACCAACAGTATTAATTGAACGTTCCTTGCCGCTTCAGCACGCAGAAAGCATTTATCACAATCTCTCAAGGTGCAGTTGTCATCGATTAATTTTAAAATTAAATTAAATCAAATAAAACCAACAAACATGGCATGTCAGAGCAACTGTCAAACAACCATCAAATATCTTTGCAAAGAAATTATCGATATAAAGAAAGAATTTATCGACATGAAGAAAGGATTTATCGGCTTACAGGAACTTTACTTTGATATCATGAACACAAACAACGTTCAACAACAAAGAGACAACAGCGGGACCACGGAGGACAATGTTGTTCTTAACAACATCATTGCAAGGAATAAAGTGACGGACTTAATGGAAAAGTATTCGAAACCAACAACAATTGCCACAACAGTTGAAGAACCATTAGAGGCAAAGAATACAAACTCCAATTTTGACTGGAAGCCCACAAACAAGAATTTAAGGCATGAAGACAAACCTGAGAACGTTCTTTTCTTGCAGAAGATCCTCGAAAATCAGTTGGCGATTCAAAAAGAGAATCAAGATATTAAAACTGATCTGAAGAAACAAGAAGAAACATGCACTAAACTGCAGGAGGATACTCAGCGTTTTCTGCAGAGTGCAGAGACCCTGCAAGAAATTGAAACTATTAAAGCTGATCTTAGGAAACTTGAGGCAACATTTGACGATAGAAAGGAAGATTCAAAGACGTTTCGAAGGAGTGTAGCGACTCTGAATGCGATGGAAAATATCAGAGCTGATCTGGAGAAACTAAATAAAACGTGCGATGAAAGGCAGGAGGATACTCAGCTCTTTCGACAGAGTACAGCGTCCCTGGAAGAAAAAATTGAAAGTATTGGAGCTGATCTAAAGAAACTTTCGGAGGCATGTGACACCAGACATAAATATACTGACACCCAAGAAAAAGCGATTGATCAAAAAATAACTGAAATATCGGCAAAAACACAAACTGCGTCAAGTGATGGCAACAAAAAACCAAAAGCCTACACTGGCAAAAGAGACCTTCGAGAATATTTTGGTACTGTTAATATTAGATTGATTGAAACAGTTTTAAATATCTACCCAGAAAGTTTTTTCCATTTTCATCCAAATTGCTTAAATTTTGATTATGATCTTTCCCACTTGCTGTCGATGAACTCTTGGTTACATAAAGTAAAATCTCTTGATATTCCTATATTCAGATGTTATGCAGATTACGTACATATTTTATTTCATAATTATGGTAAAATAATGGCCTATTACGAAGAAAACTTTGGAAGCTTCGAAAAATACAACTAAAATAGTTGATAAAATGCTACGGTCACAGATAGAGAACAGTTAAACTTCATTAACTTTTTCTCTGCCCAGCAGGCCTACAGATGATTCTATTAAATGAAAACTACAATTAAAATTGTAATCAGAGACATATGTATTTTCTTTAGCTTAGCTCAACAAACTAAAATTAAAGTAAAAAACAATAAAGAAACAAACTCTTGCTGGTAAAATAAAATTTTATTGTTGATTTGGGGTATTCTCGTCGCTTGGTCGATTGGTTCACTTATACACTTTTATTTATAACTTTTGAAAAAAAGTTTTCACTAACAGTTTAACTAGGTTCAACTGAATTGGGCCAATCACAGCAAAATTTAACTTACTTCGCCGTAAAAATGAGCTTCAGTGTAGACGTGTTTCTGTTCCCGATGACATTACTTCATTTAATCGCGTTGTTAATTTCGAAAACCGATATTGATTCACTCAACAGCGGAGCAAACAACCTTAAGGTTTCACTAGCTACTCCTACTCAACTAGCTTCGTTAACAGAAAAAACTCTGCAAAAACACTGAAGCTTCGTTAGCAGAAAAAACTGCTGAGCTCTCTAGCGTTAACATGAACTTTGAAAACACCGCCGCGCCGACGAAATGAACAGATTAAAGAACTCCTTAAACATTTACGAAAATTGTCTAGTTGCTTATTTTCGCATTCCGGACTTGCCCAATGAAAACTCAAAATCAATTTTTTATTTTAGTGTGCACCACAATTGACATTAGGACACCATCTTTTTTTTTGAGGCGGGTGTTGCGGCTAAATTATTTTAGGGGAGGAACGCAACTGGCTATCTCATTAGAGCACTGTTCGTAGATAAAGCGATAAAAGAGACTGACACAGATAACGTTTCGACGATGGCCAAGAGAATCAATCGATTCTTCGATTCCACTTTTACCTATCAGTCTCAACGATTTGTTTTGTACCCACCTGATGGGCGCAAAAATGCTTGGAGAGTTGACCAGATATGAGAATTGTACTTTAGTTTTGGGCGCATGTAGGCCTTATAAATTCTAACCATATCAGAAGGGGTGAAGATCTCCCTGCTGTATCGTCTTAAGAAACCTAAGCATTAAGCAGCATTTTTAACGATTTCAAGCTCACGGTCGCAAATAATCCCAATTCGGATCACCTGAACGGTTGAAATAATTCAGAAGATAGAGACGGGGAGGAGATTTGATGTAAACGCAAGAGAAGGTAATTGATTGGCACTTGGAAACATTTAGCTCCAGGCAGTTTTTGGAGCACCATATTGAAAAATTGTTGAGTTCCTGTTTGAGGTGGGAAGCGTCTTCAAGAAGAAATGACCCGGTAAAACTCAGTATCATCCTCATAGAGAGAGATAGAGGAGTGTTTGATGATCATTTCAATGTCGTTAAAACTGAGAATGAAGAGGAGAGGACCTAAATGGTTGCCTTGGGGAACACCGGATGCAGCTAAAAAGCGGCTGGATAAGGCGGATCTGAACCGAACACTGCAAAAACGGTTTTCTAAATAAGGGAAATCCATCTCAACAGAATGGGTTCAAAGCCGAGGGTGGAAAGTTTAAAAAGAATAAGTTTGTGGGAGATTTTATCGAAAGCTATACTTAAGTCAGTTGAAATTACATCGACCTCCTTCCCATTCTCCAAGGGAAAATGAGACACAGTCAACTAGGTTTGTTGTTATTGACCTGCTTTGAGGAACCCGTGTTGTCTAGGGGAAATAAGAGAAACGAAAACTTTAGTTTTCATACAATATGCTTTCAAAAATTTTGGGTATATGCGAGAGTTTAGCGATGGGACGATAATTTCTCACGTCGCACGTAGGGCCTTTTTTGTGTATAGGGGTTATGAACGCCGTTTTCCAAGCTTGGGGGAAAACTCCTAGGGATATGGACAAGTTAAATATTTTTGAGAGGGCAAGGGAAAGAGTGGAGAAGCATTTCTTAAAAAATATGGCAGGTATACCATCGGGGCCAGGAATATACTCATAATTTAGATGATTTAACTTTTCTTCAATATGATAGGAGTCAAAGAAACATGGAAGGAATGGATCAAAAGAAAAATTCGCTAAAACGAGAAATAAGCTGAGTCGGGAACAAAAGAATCATCTGTGAAAGACTGTTTGAAGTAACTTGCGAAATAGTTTGCTACGGCGAGTGCATCGGATGAGGTTTCGTTAAAGGGAGGAAGGGTACCCGTCAGATTTTCTTTTGTGGTTGACAAATTTATAAAAAGACTTGAGTTACTAATAATGTTAGATTTCATTTCAATTAAGTAGCGTTGGTAGAGGGTGTTGAAAAGCTCACAGAAGTTTAGATAAGAATCAAGGTAAACTGAATAGGCAGTAGGAGATCGAGTACGAAGGAAGATTGTCCACAATTTGTTCCTTTTATTTCTTAGAGTACGGAGCCTATGGTTGTACCAAGTTGGGGAAGTAGAAGAAGTTTTAAGTCTAGAAAGGGGAACGAAGAGGGATACAGCATTATGTATTTCTTAGTAGAACGCGGAAGTGGAATCTTCTACAGTTCGATTATCAACATTAAAGTGAGTTCTATTGAGATAGTCATTAATTTTGCGTAAGTTTGCTTTGTGAAAATCGTATGAAGCTGGACGTACGAGCGGGTTAGATGGTTTTGAAGACTGGAGAAAACATGAGAGAAGGAGAGGAGGGTGGAGGTTATCTATGGTTGAAAGAAGCAGGGTGAAAGTGAGATTGAAGAATTAATGGGATCTGTTGAAAATACAAGGTCTAGCTGCCTACCCACGGCAGAGGCTGGTGACTACCCCTTTATTCCGGATAACAGCTGCAAGTCGCTTTGGTATGCTGCGAGCCAGATTTCTCAAAATTTCAGATGGAATCCTCTCACATTCAAATTGGAAGTATTCCTAAAAAGATGGTATATTTCGCCGACCATCTAACGGAATTCTGTCATCTAATATGGACCAAAAGTTATCTATCGGATTGAGATCTGGGGATTGAGGTGGCCATTCCAATACTTCCACATTGTTTTGAAAAATTGTTTTGGAAAAAGCTGCTTTGCCACTTTGCAAGTATGCTTCGGATCATTACCTTGCTCGAATATTTTTGATGCCGAAGAAGCTAAGTTTTCTTTAATAATATTGGCGTAATGAGAACTCGTCATTTTGTGGTCAATTTTGACAATATTCCCAACGCCACCAAAGGAAAAATATCCCCAAACAATAATAGACCCACCACCATGTTTGACGATTTTTTGAATGCATCTTTGGTCGAGTCTTTCTTTGGGCTTGCATTAAACTCTTTTCCTTGACTTGGAATTTGTTAACTCAAATTTAAACTCATAGGACCTAATTATGCTTTCCCAAAACGATTGTGGTTTCGTTAAATATTTTTTTCCGAAAGCAAGTCTTTTTTAATATTTATTTGGCGCAGCCAAAGTTTTCTTTTTGCCAAATAGTTTCGTAGCCCACTTTCATTAAGTCGCCTTTGGATTGTCCTTGGTGTTACGTCTAATTGTTGGTCTTCTTTAATGTTTCTAGCTGAGGATGGTTTTTTCTGGCCTCTATTTTGATTCTGTTGTCATCAGCAGCTGTTGTTTTCCTCTTTCTCACAGTATGACTTATAAAACTGGCAGCAGATCCCCGTTCAATGAAGTTCAAATAAACCTTCCTGGCTCCTGAAATTGACAGAAACTTCTCTTAGTATACGAATGGTCAACCCACGTCGACGGACGGTTCGAAACTAAAAATTCTTTCAATTCAGATGAAAGTTGTTTCATGTCAAAGCTTATGAAAATAAAATTCAACTTGAAGCAAAATGTTTGCAAACGGGTATAAGATAACCTCACCTGTTGAACATTTTGGCTTATATTCTTAATTATTTTAGCTATACTTTGCACAGTTATTAAAAACTTGCACTTTATTTTGTCCAAACTCAATGTCATTTGCTTGAAAATTAATGCCATGTTTAAAAGAGAACCAAAATAGCGAAGTATTTGTTTGATGAAAAATGATAAAATATAACGTAGGAACATGAAAAAGAGTATCTTTCTCATTGTTTATACTCTGCATTTTTAAAATGAGTCAAGTGTATTTGCATTTTATTTTGTCTGACAGCGTAACTCTGAATACAATTTTAATATTTTTAATATGTAATCATTTAATAGAATTATCTGTAGATGTGTTGGACAAAGAAAAAGTTAATGGAGTTTAACTGTTCTCTATTTGTGCCCGGTGTACTTTAGCAACTATTTGAGTTGTATTTTTCGAAGCTTCCAAAGTTTTCTTCGTAATAGGCCATTATTTTATCAAAATTGTATAATAAAAGTCTTAAGTAATCTGATAACACAAGGTGTTTAGGAATATCAAGGTTTTTCACTTTATGTAACCAAGAGTTCATCGACAGCAATTGTTCACAATCGTCAAAGTTTAAGCAGTTTGGATGAAAAAGGAAAAACCTTTCTGGGTAGACTTTTAAAACTGATTCAATCAATGTTATACTTGTACTACTAAAATTCTTTCGAAAGTCTTCTTCGCCAGTGTAGGCTTTTGGTTTTTCGTTGCCATCACTTGACGCAGTTTGTGTTTTTGCCGATATTTCAGTTATTTTTTGATCAATCGCTTTTACTTGGGTGTCAGTATATTTCTGTCTGGTGTCACATACCTCCACAAGTTTCTTTAGATCAAATCCAATACTTTCAATTTTTTCTTCCAGGGACGCTGTACTATGTCGAAAGAGCTGAATATCCTCCTGCCTTTCATCGCACGTTTTATTTAGTTTCTCCAGATCAGCTCTGATATTTTCCATCGCATTCAGAGTCGCTACACTCCTTCGAAACGTCTGTGAATCATCCTTTCTATCGTCACATGCTGTCTCAAGTTTCCTAAGATCAGCTTTAATAGTTTCAATTTCTTGCAGGGTCTCTGCACTCTGCAGAAAACGCTGAGTATCCTCCTGCAGTTTAGCGCATGTTTCTTCTTGTTTCTTCAGATCAGTTTTAATATCTTGATTCTCTTTTTGAATCGCCAACTGATTTTCGAGGATCTTCTGCAAGAAAAGAACGTTCTCAGGTTTGTCTTCATGCACTAAATTCTTGTTTGTGGGCTTCCAGTCAAAATTGGAGTTTGTATTCTTTGCCTCTAATGGTTCTTCAACTGTTGCTGCAATTGTTGTTGGTTTCGAATACTTTTCCATTGAGTTATAATCCGTCACTTTATTCCTTACATTGCTGTTGTTAAGAACAACTTTGTCCTCCGTGGTCTCGCTGTTGTCTCTTTGTTGTTGAACGTTGTTGGTGTTAATGATATCAAAGTAAAGTTTCTGTAAGCCGATAAATCCTTTCTTCATATCGATAAATTCTTTCTTCATATCGAAAATTTCCTTTGCAAAGATATTTGATGGTTGTTTGGCAGTTGCTCTGACATGCCATGTTTGTTGGTTTTATTTGATTTAATTTAATTTTAAAATCAGTTTATGACAACTGCACCTTTTGATATTGAGATAAATGCTATCTGCGTGCTGGATCGGCAAGGAACGTTCAAATAATACTGATGTTGCAAAATACAAATTACTCCTTTTTTATACACTCATTTCGTTCTTACCAGCTTATGCTTTGATTAACCAAGCCCAGCAATAAAGTTTCTCCTGGGAACTCTTCATTGACTTCACTAATTACTCAGGTATTTTTAATCTACGGGACCACTACATCTCCGTTCATCGATTATTCTCGTGTTTTCTATCTGCTTTCTAAGAAACGACAACTGCGAACATTATTCACGAAAACATTTGACCATACGACCGACTTCGTCTGAAAAACTTACAGTTAACTAGGAATTCGACAAAGGGGCCTTGAAGTACTGTATATCCGATCATAATGTCAATGCTTTGCTTCATAATTTTTTAGACAATTTTGTTTAAATAAAAAAAGGCTTAAGAGGCCTTTCCCGGTTTTTGGTCGACTGAAGAATTTCTTGGAAATTCGCTTCGACTAAATTCAAATTGGTACGACCCGATTTGCAATGAGGAAGATAAAAACAGTTCCAAGGATTGACCAAAAGTAAAAACGGTAGAAGCTAGAGAAAAATAAAATGGCCCTAATCATTGGGCTATACGATGAACTGAAAGAAGGATTTACACAATGCTTTTCAAACGTCGCATCACATGAACAATATCTTAAAACATTAGATCAATATTGGAAGGATATTTTGATAACACACTATGACACCATGGCAAATTCGGAGTACCTCTCCAATGATGAACATGAAGAAACAAAAACATGTTTAAAGAAATAACAACAGAAACAAAGAAAAAAGAACACTTACAACCACCAAAACAAGTGCTTTTACACGCTTGAATGATCCCTCACCAGTGGTAAGGTAATCAAGTCAACAAACTTCGACAAACAGCCTGTCAATGAATAATAGGTAGAGCGATTCAAAGGAAAAACAGATTGTCTATCAACCATTTCTACTAACAAGTTCTTGCAATGGAAAACCCTTATTCCTGCTGATCAATTCAACAAAGTTTAATAACAACAACATACGAACCAAGGTACGCTCATTCACTCGATTTGATTCGAAGACTGATAACGAAAAACTCTAAATACAAACCAAATGAATCTACACACAACAACAGCACGATAAATGGTTTCAGCATTAAAATATGCATGTTTCATACGCACTACAGAAATATAAAGACGTTCAAAATAAAAGACTTTGAACTGCTATACTACGAGTGCTTTGAGTTTGGTTGCGTAGATGCCGCCTTTAGGTACATTAACTCAACTGTGCAGACACCTACAGTCAATGTTCATCATTCTGATGCATGAATGAAATGAATCATTGTCTTGAAGTGAACTCAAACTTATCTGCTTCACACCAACTCATTGAACCCAATTTTAAAAAGCAAAGTTTATTCGTTCCACCACTTAAGTTGACTATAGACAATCGAGACTCTTAACAGCTTAACCAAAACAAAGAACCAGAAAATCCGCAAAGTTAAATTCAACATTTCTCTTTCTTAATCTTTAGAGAGTAAAATTATCCAACCGATTGTTTGTTGAACAAAAATAATTGTGGTCAAAAATTTGCATTTTTCGAGTCCAACTTGTATTCCAATCGAAGATACACAGCATAATATGCAGTTACGACTTTCTTTCCTGGAGTAATCAATTGATCGCTCAACACGTGAGAGTGTAGTGTCAATTACCCTATGCCCTATAACCTCGGCACTTAGCAAAACTATTTCCTCAATGATAAAGCTACCAACCCCCGCTTGAAATAAAAATGACAAACCCACCAGCCCACCTACAATGGAAAAACCTATACGTGAATCCTGTCCAACTCGGACGTCAACGAAGTACATCAAACCCAACCAACTATACCAGCATCGGTGACGGTGCGCAAATTATAGCACATTTTCAAACTTTTGACATTTGCGGACCAATTTCCGATTTCTGAGTAGGATCGATGGAAAGCGATCCGTTTAAGCGGAGATTAATCTCCAATTTCAAAATTAAACGGAATTTAACTTCCTTGCCTGTTCAAATGCTTCGTCTTGGCTTGGCGTCGCGTCGATGCTATTGCGACACCACCGACGCGACTCCACAGACACAGTAGATACATTTGAACGGTGACTGCCACAATGGTGGTTCAATAAATCAGCATACTACGAGTTCAATGCTTATTTTATACCATCTAGTGTCAACTGTAGTACCTTGCCTACCTAAGAGTTGGCGTTAGACTTTTTTTCTCTCTCTTTGTAGTTAACAAGCCTTGACAATGCATTGTGTTGTGTAAGGAAGTTCATAGTGCTATAAAGTGGTGTAAAAGGCACAGCACCGTGTAAAGTTATGGTGTTTGCAACGATGTTGGCAGACTGAATGGAGACATTTATTTCAACAATGGTGACAGGATGACATGTTAGTTGTGCAGATAGTTGTTATTAATTGAATGGAGTATCCATAAAGTACAAGAAAGGGAGGAGTTAACTAACAGTTGGATTGTGGAATGGCTTTCAGTTTCTTTTCTTTGGCGAACTTCCAAATAGATTCTTATTTCTGATTTTGAAAAAAATAGGTGCAGATGAAACCAAAGAATAGTAAAAGAATGGTTTATAGGTTCCTTTTTCGTATTGGGGGCCAGTAACTGAAGACACTGCAATGGTCTTCGATTAAGAAAGTAAACAAATTACACCAACTTTTTATTTAAATTGATTGAGTTGAGAGGGAAAATAATTAACAAAATGCATTGAATTTTCATGTCTCATCACAAAAGAATATCATCGGCATGCCAAAATCTTAGCGTTTTTGAACCTAAAGAATGATTTGTGTGACAGTGAAGCGAATGTGACCGAAAGCCGAGATTCAAATGTTGAATTTGTCTTAACAGGCAATCTTACAGTCATTTGAAGACGCATTAGAACGGGCGATTGAATGGCCTCAAATCATTTATAGTTGATTTCCTCCTTGCGGTAACCACTGGGTACTATTCTTCTCCAACCGGAAGTGGTCTGCCAAGCTGGTATGTGAAATTGTTGAAAAAGAGACGAAGAAAAATAGAACAATAGTATAATTTTAAGCGAGTAATCACTGACTGCCCGAATCTCAGTGGGCTGCAAGAGCTTATGAGGTGTGTAAGAGCAGGTGAATTCGATTAACAAAACCAACGGTGTAATTCAGCAGTCAAAAAAGTAGAAGCCCCTGAAGGAGCTACTCCCAACATATTTGGTTTAAAGGTCTTTCAGGGTCTTTCAATACTATGAAAGGTTAATGAAATTGAAATGGTGGCGGGTGAGCGAGTCAAAAGCAGCTCGCATCCCCCTGCAGCAGGGTGGTGATACCGGATTATTCGCCCATTTATGTCCAAGGGGAAACCAAAAGGACCTGGCGCTCCAGGTTTGGAGCTTGTGCGTGAAGGTAAGCTACCCAGCCATGTAAAAACGAAAAACGAAACGACCAACAGCCTCAGACGACCCAAGCAAACGAAAAAAGGACAAAGACCTCCGGATTTGCTAGTGTAACGTAAGATCCCTTAACGGGTCACGTACAGCTAGAGAATCAGCGGACGCCCTGGAATGCTAAAATGCAGACATAACCGCCATCCAAGAAGTGTGATGGAGTGGACCGTGCATAAAGAAGATGAAAAACTGTGACATCTACTATGGCGACTACTACAGACAACAGAAACAGCGCTTATTTGGGTGCGGATCTATCGTAAGAGGAAGACTCAGGGACAAGTTGATTAGCCAAAATCAAGTTAATGTGGGTATAATGACCATCCGCATCAGGGGTAAATTCGCCAACATTAGCGTAATATGCGCCCACGCCCCCACAGAAGAAAGAGACGACAATTCCAAAGACTGTTTCTACGAGCTCCTCTAAGAAACATATGAGCAGTGCCCTAGACACGACGTGAAAATCGTTCTTGGCGATTTGAATGCAAAACCAGAGAAGGAAGGACGACATCTCCGCAAAAACAATCGGTAAGCATAGTCTGCATGACAAAACATTCGAAAACGGACTGAGGCTAATCGATTTTGCTGCGGGGCTAAGTCTAGTTGTAAGTAGTACACGCTTCCCGCATCTTAAAATTCATAAAGGTACTTGGCGATCTCCAGATCAATCTACCGTCAACCAAATTGATCATGTTGCGATCGATGCAAGGCACTCTTCCAGTGTCATAGATGTTCGAGCTTTCTGAGGGGCCAACTTTGATTCGGACCTTGTTGTAGCCAAGGTACGAATGAGGATATCTTGTTCACGACTCGCAAAAACCAACGCTGTGAAGAGATATGATGTCGGAAAGCTACAATAGCAGGAGATTGCCAGTGCCTTCTCCAATCGAGTGTCCCTTCAACTATCTTTGAATCGTATGCCGCCAGCATCAAGCATTGAACACTAGTGGCAGCAATGCCAACAAGTCATCAGAACCGCTGCCTCTGAGGTTCTGAGTTACACTCGGCCCCCAAGACGAAACCCATGACTCAATAAAGAATTCAGGCTGGCAAATTCAGCTTTTTTGATGCAAAGGAGAACAAGGGCTGCTTTCGACTAGTATAACGAGATTTACAAAGAGAAAAGAAGGGAAGAACACAGAATTCTCAGAAAGAAAAAGAAGCAGCATGCGAAGCGCTCGTTTGATGAAATTGATAGATGCCATGACAGGAACGAGATGAGGAAGTTATGCCAAAAGGAAAAAAGATCTTTCCAGAGTGGCAAAGCTCCGAGCTCAAGCCTGTAAAGACCAGAAGGGAAACATCGCAATAGATTCACAATCGCTACGGAGGATCTGAAAAGACCACTTCTACAAACTGCTAAGCGGCGATGAAGACAATAATTCCGCTTTCAGGCGGAATGCCCTAATCAACTTGAACGATGATCAAAAATGCCGTCCTCCCAACCTAGAAGAAATTAAGCTATCCATATGCAAACTTAAATCAAATAAAACTGCAAGTGCAGATGGCCTTGGTGCTGAACTTCTTAAGGCAGCTGGGGACCAATTGGAACTGTATGAGCTTACACTCAGAGAAAAAAATAGTTACTTTTGCAACTATTGTCATAGTCATACTGTTAAATTTATCAAATAACTATTCGTAAACGAAAATAAGTCGGAAATAGTTAAGAAATAGTTAGAAATAGTAATAAAATAGTAAGAAAGCAGTAAATTTACTTAATAGCTATACAAAATGGTTAATAGTGACTATTTTGATTTTTCCACAATGTAAACTATAGTTACTTAACAGTTTCTGCGAAATGACTATTAATGGTCGATTCTAACTATTCAGTAATTATTTCTTACTGAGCTGTAGTCAACAACAAATAAAATCTACATACACAGTTGGAAATTACTATGTAGTAGTAGATTTGCGCGTCTCGATCTCTTGGTTGGTTTTCAAAATTTGGAACTAAATAGTCGCTTGTAACTATTATTTAGTTATTTCTTACTATGCTGTAGTTGGGAAATTACTATGTAGAAGTAGATCTGCGTGCGTCTCTGTTTATTGGTGGAATATAAATATTTGGAACGGAATAGTCGATTGCACCTATTCTTTAGTTGATTCTAACTATGTTGTAGTGAACATCTGTGTAAATTTGTACTTCACATGCAGAAAACTAATAAAATCAAATCTATGTGGTGGTCGATTTTCGAGCGTTGGATTTCAACATTTGGGGCTAAATAGTCACTTGTAACTACTCTGTAGTCATTTCTTACTATATTACTTTGATGCAAACAACATAAATGAAATCTAGTTGGAGATTACATTTACGTGCGTGTCGATCTCGTTTTTGATTGAAATTCGATCATTCTATTGTGAGCTTTTGCAGTGTTAATATCGGGACTCGATAATTAGTGTAATTTCAGAGGTAAACAATTTGTAAGTGATTTTGTGTAAGCAGTGAAAAGAAAGTGATAGATACAGTTGAAAAAAAGAAAAATGGAAAATGAAAATAGAAACCATATAAGTGAAAATTTAGACTTAAGCGCAAGTGAAGAAGCAGTTTCACTTCCGTTTCTAGACTTCGTTGCAGACGAAGAACAATTAACAGATATGCAGTCAACGGCTTCTTCAGTGACAAATATCGATAGACAGCTGTATTTTGTTTTACAAGACTGGAATCTGGATATCCTGTATCAAAACTTTGTTGGTGAGTTTTTTACATTTTATCATTACCAAAAAATAAAGCTCCTTAGCCTCGCGAGATTTCAGAAATATACATGTACCTTTAAAGGGGCTAGCCTACAAACAATTGAAAATGTTTTAAATCTACTTTCTACTAGATAAATAAGGATTTCACTCAAAGTTTCGGCAAAGAAAAATCAATGGGGCTGTTTGACAGATGGTCGGAATTAATCCTGAAATTTCCCCGGTTGCTGTCAAACATTAAAGACAAACGAAAATGTATGACGATATTAATGAAAAAACATTACCAGGTAAAATTGAACCTATTTTTATTAACTCAGTCATAATTTTCATACTTCAGATTCACGAGATGTAACTATAATTCTGCTCCTTCACTACATCATACATCATGTTAATTTAATAAGACTCAAAGGACAAGAAAACCATGGCGACCAAGCTGTACTGCATCGCAAGTAAGCTTCCTTTTGCATCTGACGGCTGCAGCAGAAGTTGCCTCTACTATTGAACGACGGTCAAAAATGTACTTGGAAATGGCACTTAGTTGTCAACCATAATTGATTGCTGTTGGAGAAACTCTTGGTGAGCTAAAAGAGTTCTTCGTTATTTTGGACAATTTAATTTACAGATTTGATAGCTTCTTAAAAGCATTGGTTTCTTGTTGATTTACTTTGTATTTAACTTAAAATATTCCTTAGAACTCGAATTCTATTGAAAACAAAAACTATTTTGAAAAAACTTCAGTTTTACGAGTTCTAGAAACACTAAAAAACTAGGAAAAGGAAGAATATTAATTTTATAAACATTATGTAAAAAGAAAGTGGCAAATAAATTGATAAAAAGCAATACATTTTTTGTTGTTGAAGAAATTTTCAGAAAATTTGAGGTTATGTTTTTCTGGAGTAGGTTAACCCTAGAATTCCAAACTACAAACTTCCATGAGTAAGTATATTTTAGGATATGAACATACAGGTTACTAATCAAGTACTTAAAAGTGGCTGTCAGAAGATGATTTCGAAAAGAAAATAAGTGACAATCTCAATAGTCGCACTTTTAACTATTTTCATTAATCATATTGACTATTTTTCAGTTAACTCTAGTTAAAATATTGATTGACTTTTGAAATATTCAACAATAACTTTGGTTCTAGTAACATTGACTATTGTATAGTTGATTTAAAAGGAAAACATCAAGTGACTACAAAAGAGTTAAAATAACTATGTTATCAGTAACATTAACTACTGAATAGTTGCATTGAAAAGAAAACATCAAGTAATTATAAAATAGTCAACGATTACTATAATTTGTAGTAGAATGTACTATTTCATAGTTAATTTTGAAAATAACTATGGCAGTAGTCGTATTTAACTATTTTTAACTATAAAAAATAGTGTTCCCGATTTTTATTACGAAAATAGTTAAAAAATAGTCATTATTGACTATTTTTTTCTCTGAGTGTAGCTTGAAGAAACATCGTAGTCTTGCGATGCGTTCTCTGGCTGGGACGTGTAGAGGGGATAGACATCAACGTTCAGGTTCAAGGGCTTTTCGAAATCATATTGCAGGGACACCGAGGAAGGGGTAGTCTCGTCTAAGGTTACGCAATCAAATGGAAGAAGACCTCAACCAGCTTAGAGAGCAAAACTGGATTGCAACCAAAATTGTAATTGTTGAATAAAGATGTTGGCTGAGGCCCAGGTTCACCCCACACTTTCATGCCCACCTAAAGATAAAGAAGGGTGCTTTTACTACCTTTTGAACATTGTAATATATTTTGCCATAGTTTTTAGTCATGCAAAAACTTTGTTCGTCGAATATGGACGTTCCCATCATTCCTGTCTTGTTTAAACTCGCATTAAAACCCAATACTCAATCAACGACCTTCAAAGTGTGGGCGAACCGTCAACTTTCCTTCGGTTCAGGACTGATCCACTCAAGAATCTGAGCCAGGAATGTATTGTTGTCGAATCTTCACAGATGGTGCCAAAACCGATGATATATCTGACCCTGGTTCCTTTGTGAAGAGCGATGACAGACGACTGCACTACTCATTAGGCAATAGGCACATACAAGCTGCGTTTAAGACTCTATTTAACTCTCTAATTACTTCGAAAAAGATCCAGAAATGCAAGGAGTCTTTGAATGCGGTCAAAATAAATAAATAGGATGGCGCAACAGAGCGGGGAGCCCTAAGGACTAGGAAATGGAAGGGACCTACAATTTTCTGCAAGCACTTTTCGTGGCAATGAATTTACTAGCAAATTCCTCGCAAAAGGCGATACCCGTGGAAAAACATTTCTGCCTCTGTTGGGATTCGAATCACGAATCTTTTGGATAACATCAGACATGCTAACCATCACGCCACGGGTATGGCGCGATGGCTTGAGTCTCGTTCGGGTTCCAAGTCCTCACGGCATAACTGAAAATAGGATCGCCGATGACTTGCGAGGAAAAGATTTCAAACGGCTTTCTCAGGGCCTGGCCCAGTGAGATCTTCAATCAACGAATGGATCTGTCAACAGCACAACCGTAGATGCCACTCTTCTATTGGATGCGGACAGACATTACCTATGGTCCTCAACGTTAATTAAGAAGTCTACAACATATTTGCTATTTCGTTGTCGAAAAGAATGTGGGAAAGCGCATTGGCGTTGCCATTGGGCACCTCTCTTTTGCCAAACATTTAAACATGTTAAATTCAAGTAATAACACCTTCTGGAGTAAATGACGACACCGTGGAGCCTACCATCTGTGAATGTCCTGCAATTCCTTGCATCAGATTACAGATATTCGGCGCAGACATAGTAAGAGAAGATTCCTATCTCGTAGTACAATGGACCGGTATTTAGTTCTGAGTGCTTCAGTTAGTATTTTCAAATACATCCAACAGAAAAAATAAGCAACTCCCTCAATTTTTTCTTTCAATTTTGGTCGAAGGTAACTTTCCCTTTGGTGGTACCCGTGGTGTGATGGATAGCATGTCCACCTGTTAATCCAGAGGTTCGTGGTTCGAATCCCAACAGAGGCAAAAATGTTTTTTCCACGGGTATCGCCTTTCGCGATTCATCGCCATGAAAAGCGCTTTCTCGATTAGCCGTTCGGAACCGGCAGAAAATTGTAGGTCCCTCCATTCCATCAGAAGGCATGGTTGTGAGAAATGCGCTCTGTGGCTCCTCGCTCTGTTGCGCCACCCTATTTATTAATTTATATTAACTTTCCCTTTGCTTAAGCTAGCTCTAAATGAAGAAAATACTCGTCGAACATGCTCGCCGAACTCGCTGTTGATTCTCCACAGCGTAAACATGTCAATTTTTTTATTAAATCGTGGTTGACTGTTGCTATTTCACTTTATCCGCGATATGCACACGTCGAAGTTCACAGCAAAAATGAGGTTTGCTTCATAGTAAAAAAAAAACCGGTTTGATAGCGAGCATGGTTCTACATGGCGAACAACGAAGCCAACGAACATGGCAAAATCGAAATTTTTCGCCAACAGTGAGCGGCTTGCCAACTGCTCGCGTACCAACCCCTAAAAAATAAATAAATAGGGTGGCAGTACAGAGCAAGGAGCCCCTGGGCCTAGCGCATTTCTCACAACCATTCCTTTTTGAGGGAATGGAGGAACCAACGATGAAAATACGGCGAGCACGAACACGTTCGGCAGGCAAGTTCGTCGTTTAGGGTTATCTTTAGGAAGACTTCTACCTTCTCTAAGCCTGAAAATGAGATTCGTGAGTCATCAAAACCAAATGCCTTATCCTTTGTCGGAGTTCTAATCAGAGTCACTTATTTCTTCGACTGCGATGTAGAGTATTGACGTCACGTTAGGTTCAGCTTCTTTTTTGGTAGTACTACCCATTTTGCTGCTCAATTTTTATGTGTGAAATTGTGAAACGCATGTACATTTTCCACTCTGTTGCATTTCTACGAAAGACTTCTTTTTCAGTCAGACATCGTCGTGCAATATAAAAAGCAAACACCTTTGACAGGAATACCCTGTATCTTCCAGCCGATAACAATCACCTGCGTCATCAAAAAAAAAAAAAAATCGTTTCTCTTACGACCACCAATTTGTGTGGCCTTCAAAACGAAACTACATCTTCCGTTTAAGGGGCGAATGGAAATCCCAACGATGTGATGGCATTGAAATTTCAAAGCATCCATCAGATTTATCACGTCCGCAGACAATCATGGCCGGTGTGCTACGAAAGAACGAACCAAACGCACCAAACAAAAACTCGCCTTCAGCAAGGTAAACTACTAAATTCCAGGAAAGTGAGTGTCATACTGGTCAGTCAAAAGACGGATACACCAGCACTTGTTCGGAGTCCAACCTGATGCAATGTTGGTTCTCCGGCAGGCAATGGAACTCTCCGACTACAAATCACTTAAATTGAATTCCTTTCCTTCTACTTGTCGAACGAATAGCTGACATTTTATACGTCACTTTTATATTTTGTCAATTTGGCAATCTGTTAAGTGGCCCATTGTCTTTGATGAGACTATAAATTACTCTCATCACATTATCTTCAATTTGAATTCCAAACGAGCCATGTCACCTAAGCATAATGTCCACAATTTTTCTGTGATTGTATCGAAAGTGTCTCTTTAACGCGGAAGAGAGCAGTGAACTACTAAAAGATGCAGAGCAAATTTGCGGTCGTTGTGGTGTGTGTGTGTGGTGGATGACCTACTTTAGCCAGGCCCCAAATAACACCGGTCTTCTATCTGGTGGAAAAACGTTACATAAATGTGCCAACAAGACGCGGGATGAATGTTATAGACACCATACAACTCTCTTGACGAAGAGATTACGTCATTATGGTTAATTTTGGCTCATTTCGGTCCAATGACCAAGGCGAAACAGAAAAGACAAGAAGAAACAATGAATGTTTACGTTAAGTTGCAATCGGAGAGTTTGCGTTTAAGATTTGCATACATACGATGATGGCGTTCGGTTACAGTTACATTGTAATGGGTAGAGCCACTTATGGATCATGTTGATGAGTTATTATGGAAATGATGAGCGGATTAATTTCATAAGTGATTTGGGTGCGAGTGTGATGAATTTAAAGTGTCTATAAAACACCGAGAGTTTACTTAAAGCTCGCGTTTTATGGAGCAATGTGATGTGATTACGCGCGCAATGTTTTTTTTATAGCAGAAATGAAACGTATACACTTTGACAATTTAGTCAACGTGATATTGGTCAATTTCAGCAATTAAATGTGATGAATGATCGAAAATATAAAGGAAGGAATAAAAGTTATGAATCGAAAGTGAAGACAGTGAGATTTTTAGTAAATTCAACAAATTTTTGGGGAGAGATAAATTCATAAAAATCTTTTTTGTATAAAAACACCTTGAACTTTCGAATATTAATTTCATGAGAACAAACAAAAATCAATGTTTTCAACTGGACGAACTATGATTTTTTAAGGAATCTTTGTCAAGCTTTACAACTACCTTCAGGCCCATTTGACCGTAAGAAAAGTTTAATTTCTTTTTTTTGATAGGTTTGGCGACTGTTAACCGAACTACAGACTTTTTTTAGAAATTTCAAAATTCATATTCAAAAATCATTTCACCAATCCCGAAACCCGTCAAGCTATGTGTCGTAACGAAAATTTGAATGTATTCAATTCGGAAGAACGTAGTGTACGGGCAGGATTACAAACGTAACGGAAGACTTCAGTTTGTGGTATGCAATGATAGACCTGCAATGCAATGCTAACCCTGATTTTTTAAGACTTCGTTGTGGTAATTTTTCGATTACAAATGTTTTTTAAGTGAGCAAAGAACATTCGGTCCAGTCTCCATTTTGCTGGTTCTACAGGGTGGTCTTGAAAGGTCTATAAAATGAAATATACAGGGTGTTCCGTAATTCGTGTTAAATATTTTGGGATGTGATTCTTGGTCATATTCTAAGAAAAAAATTGTTCTACAGTAAAGTCCGTTTCTCAACTTTGACATCACTTTTTGACAATTTAAAAAAAGGCTAACTTTGGTGTACCCTGACCTGTGTTAAATTCGATTTCTCAGTCAATACAGATGGTAGAGACTTAATTTTAGACTTATTTTTTTGTAGAAATAATAATCTTTAAAACTGTATCTGAGTTGAGCTCCAATAGTGATTAAATCACAGTTTGTAACACGAATTACGGGACACCATGTATAGTTTGTCATAGTTTTCAAGCACATAAAAAAAATTATAGTCAAAAAAGTTTCGAATCAGTTCCACGTTTCTTCCTAAAGCCTTTTTTTTTGTTTTCCATAAGAAATTATGAAGTAAGGCGTTGACATTATGATTGAATATACAGTACTTCAAGGCCGCTTGTCAAATTCTAAATTAACTGTCAGTTTTGAAGATGAAGTCGGTCGTACGGTTAAATGGTTTCGTGAATAATGTGTACCTACTCCTACTCGCATTTTGCATACCTGCGTCCTTTATAAGAGGGCAGATAGAAGACACAAGGATAATCTATAAACGGAGATTCGGTGATCCTGTAGATTAAAAATACCCAAGCAATTAGTGAAGTCAATGAAGAGTTTCCAGGAAAAACTTTATTGCTGGGCTTGGTTAATCAAAGCATAGGCAGGTCAAAACGAATAGAGTGTATAAAATAGGAGTAGTTTGTATTTTGCAGCAGCAGTATTATTTGAGCGTTCCTTGCCGCTCCAGCACGCAGAAAGTATTTATCTCAATCTCACAAGGTGCAGTTGTCATAAACTCATTTTAAAATTAAATTAAATCAAATAAAACCAACAAACATGGCATGTCAGAGCAACTGTCAAACAACCATCAAATATCTTTGCAAAGAGATTTTCGATATAAAAAAAGAATTTATCGATATTAAGAAAGGATTTATCGGCTTACAGGAACTTTACTTTGATATCATTAACACAAACAACGTTCAACAACAAAGAGACAACAGCGAGACCACGGAGGACAATGTTGTTCTTAACAACATCAATGTAAGGACTAAAGTGACGGATTATAACTTAATGGAAAACCATTTAAAAGCAACAGTTGAAGGACCATTAGAGGCTAAGAATACAAACTCCAATTTTGACTGGAAACCCACAAACAAGAATTTAGGGCATGAAGACAAACCTGAGAACGTTATTTTCTTGCAGAAGATCCTTGAAAATCAGTTGGCGATTCAAAAAGAGATTCAAGATATTAAAACTGATCCGAAAAAAAGAGAAGAAACATGCAATAAATTGCAGGAGGATACTCAGTGTTTTCTGCACAGCCCAGGGATTCTGCAAGAAATTGAAATTATTAAAGCTGATCTTAGGAAACTTGAGGCAACATGTGACGATAGAGAGGAAAATTCGCAGACGTTTGGAAGTAGTGTAGCAACTCTGAATGCGATGGAAAATATCAAAGCTGATCTGGAGAAACTAAATAAAACGTGCGACAAAAGGCAGGAGGATACTCAGGACTTTCGACAGTGTGCATCGATCCTGGAAGAAAAAATTGAAAGTATTGGAGCTGATCTAAGAAAACTTGGGGCAACATGTGACGATAGAGAGGAAGATTCGCTTCGAAGGAGTGTAGCAACTCTGAATGCGATGGAAAATATCAATGCTGATCTGGAGAAACTAAATAAAAAGTGCGATAAAAGGCAGGAGGATACTCAGGACTTTCGACAGACTGCAACGTCTCTGGAACAAAAAATTGAAAGTATTGGAGCTGATCTAAAGAAACTTGAGGAGGCATGTGACACCAGACAGAAATATACTGACACCCAAGTAAAAACGATTGATCAAAAAATAACTGAAATATCAGCAAAAACACAAACTGCAAGTGATGGCAACGAAAAATCGAAAGTCTACACTGGCAAAGAAGACTTTCGGAGAAAACTTCATAATGAAAATATTAGGTTGACTGAGGCAGTATTAAAAATCTACCCAGAAAGGTTTTTCCATTTTCATCCAAACTGCTTAAACTTTGACTTTAGATGTTCCGAAATGCTAACCCTGAACCCTTGGTTATATAAAGTAAAATCCCTTGATATTCCTAAAACAATCACATATTTTTCAGATTACTTAGATATTTTAGTGTATAATTTTGATAAAATAATGGCCTATTACGAAGAAAACTTTGGAAGATTTAAAAACTACAACTCAAATAGTTGCTGAAATGCACCGAGCACAAATAGAGAACAGTTAAACTCCATTAACTCTTTTTCTACCCAACAGATCTACAGATGATTCTGTTAAATGATAACTACAATTAAAATTGTAATCAGAGTTATGTATTTTCTTTAGCTTAGCTCACAAATTAAAATTAAAGTAAAAAACAATAAAGAAACAAACTCTTGCTGGTAAAATAAACTTTTGTTTTATTGATTTGGGGTTGTTGTCGTTTGGTCGATTGGTTTATTTATGCATCTTGTCTTGAAAAAGTTTTCACTAACAGTTTAACTAGGTTCAACTGAATTGGGCCAATCACAGCAAGATTTCTCTTACTTCGTCGTAAGTATGAGCTTCAGAGTAGACGTGTTTCTGTTTCTGTTCCTGATGACATTACTGCATTTTTTTATTTTTTGAAATATAAGAACTAAAAAACAGTATTAGTGACATAAATAATCGCGTTGTTCATTTAGAAAACCGATATTGATTCACTCAACAACGAAGTAAACAACCTTAAGGTTTCACTAGCTACTCCTAACTACTCTCTCTGTGAATCTTGTGGAGAAGATGAAAACACCGCAGAGCACTTCCCCTGTGAATGTCCTGCTTTTTCTCGCATGAGGTTGCAGATATTCGGCGCAGACATGGTGAGAGCTGGTAACTTAGGCTCCTTACAATGGCAGCGTCTTTTGGCTTTTCTCTGAACATCTGGAAAGCTAAAACAAATCGAAAGGTTGCTAACTGGTAGTACAATGGACCGGTATTTAGGTCTGAGTGCTCCAGCTGGTATTTTAAAAACATCCAACAGAAGAACTTCTAGTCTCGATCCGCTGAAATCCTATTATAGCTGTTTCGGTTTCGAGTAGGTCTTGAGAAAACCATGGCTTTAGATTTGTTTGAGGTAATTACGAGACACCATTTACGACAATATTCCGTTAATCTATTAATAGATGTAGGCCGAAAGGCATTATGCATAAGTGCGCTTAAGTTGATGTTTAATTTGAAGCACCCGTTTAAGGTCAGTAAGTTAAGTTATTAGATAAGCTAGATTTAATCATTTTTGTTAGCCTTAACTAATTATAAGATGCAAATTAATAAAAATGAAGTTAAAAATGAAAAAAAAAATTAAAATGAACATTCAAGCGGTATTAAATTGCACGATCTTGGAGGCAATTCAAAGGTCAAAAACCCGAAAATATGTGAAGACCGGCGTCAACATTCGTTTCGGGACAATTTATCGTACGAACGCAGTGATTATGCGGCTGCAATTCCTCCATGATGAAATACCAAACCAAACTTAGAATAAATCACATGGCAGATGACGAAATGGCAATCAATGAAAACAGCGGTGTCAATTTAAAATTCTATATCTCTCAAAACACCCTTCATATTCAAGCTAAGAGCTGTGGTGCCAGTGGCGTATTAGTTAGCATGTCTGCTTGTTACGTGGGAGTTCGAAATTCGAATCCCAAACACATGAAATTCCATTTCCACGGGTGTTGTCTTCGGAAGATACTGGCAAATTATATTGCCATGAAAAGCATAGTTAAATTGTAGGTCTTTAAAATATATTAGACCCCGAAGCTCTCCTTTATGAAGACATAAACACTTCCTATGGGATTTTAATCGTCCTTATCAGCCCAACATTCCTACGGTGTAATGAATATGATGTTGTTGGCCTTTGTTATGAACCTCTGAACTTCCGATCAGAATATCAGTCACGCTCTCATGCTGAACACAAATATACCTTGATCACGAGCACATTTTTCGATCTCTAGCTAAATCAAGAAACTACAAGTAAAAATACATGTAGGGGGCGCTTCAGGAGGTTTTTAAATTAGATAATCAGCAGCCCTAGGAAAATATACGTATTGTAATGAACATCCAATGGAAGGCGTTGCCCACAAAAATATAATTGAAGAGTATACCCAACATTTTGAGGAGCTTTTCTATAAAATAGTCTTAACTGCCATTGACGACTCGGTATTACTGTCTTCGGTTACAATCTCAACCGCTCTTTCGATGTTGTCAGAATGTGCAACAAACAGAACTCGGTTTGCACAATTTACAATCAGTCTTACTGAGCCGAAGGAGCACCTCACCATTTTCGGCTACTACGGTGACGTCCCGGTTATAAGCGAGGCGTCATTTCACGGACCTCGACTAACGTGATAAATAAACGGAACTTCAATCTGCTCAAGGTCAGCACTTCCATATTGTTTAGTTAGTTAGTTAAATTGACTTTTATTTCAATAAATATTTAACAATTAAGGTTTAGTCTAAGTCATAATGGATTTGGCCTATGGCCGTCTACCAGGGTTGACAAAATATAAATAAGGTTCTTATATTAAAAATCTCCTTCCATTATACGTTTTCTATAGCGGAGTGCTGCAACTGCGTAATTATATAGAACATCCCATCCTTTCTCTCCGTTCAAAATATTAATTGCTTCATCTTCTTCTAGAACATGTTTTCCAAACATTGATAGTCGATATTCTTTCAGAATTGGACAAACACCAAGAAAATGAAAAACATCTTCCCTCTTTTTCATGTTGCAGAGGTCACAAATTATTGGTAGGTCTGGTCGATGCGGCACAAAGTTTAAATGAACAAGTTCACCTCTCATTTTGAAAACAGTACTTATTTTTTCAGCTGAGTAACTGTTGAGGAAATACGTTTTTTCATTTAGAAAATGGTTGAGTTTGCTGTAATAGTTCCTAAATAGTGACGATTCGGCTTCTTCGACATATAGATCATACGTCAGACTGCCAAGTTTCTCCAAAATAGAGTTAAATTTTTCTCTTAACAGATGATGCTGCTCATTCACATGAACTGTCAGATTCATTCCACATTCGGACGCTATTTTCTGCCATTCCTCGCAAATGTTTCCATTTTTTCTTATTAAGGTTCTTAATATTACGGTTGGTATTCTAGATTCCTTCATTTCAAATAATTTTAAGATATAATTGAAGTGCATTTTGAGAGTATACAAGCGCAGGGGAGGAGTTCCAGTTTCAATGTAAAGCATATAGTTAGGGGTATTTTTTGGTAATCGGAAAATCCTCTTCAAAAAGTAGCGGAGAAATTTTTCTACCTCATCGTAGCATTTGTAACCCCATACCTGGGCTCCGTAGAGCATTATCGAGGCTGCAGTTGAATGGAACAGAGTTTGTTTTGCACTTAGTGACACATAATTGTTTTTAAAACAGGGTTCCCAAATTGCACAGATGGCTCTTTTAGCATCAGCTAATTTTTCATTAAAGTGTGGTTTTAAGCTTAAAGAGTGCGAGAACAGGATACCTAAATATTTGTATCTGGTTACAACTTCAATTTCTTCACCATCCAATTTCCATTTTTCCAAACATGAGTGGCGACCTCCTGCGTTTCTAAATATCATGACTTTTGATTTTTCAAGATTTATAGTGAGGTTCCAACATTTACAATACCCACTAAGCCGGTTTATCATGAACTGCATACCTTGGATAGTGTCACACAAGAAAACAATATCATCCGCGTACATCAAAGCAGGGATTGTTATATCGCCGAACTTTATTCCACCTTTGACATCATCGGTTATGTCATTGATGTATAGAATAAAAAGTAGTGCACTTAAAATACAGCCTTGTTTAACCCCCATTGACGTTTTGAATTCTTCTGATATTAAATCTCCATCCCACACATATGCAGTATTATTCTCATACAAAGCTCGCAGGATTTGAATAATTTTGCTTGATATTCCGATTTTGGACAGCTTGTAAAAGAGTGCTTCACGAGGAATTGTATCGAAAGCTGCACGGAAATCTACAAAGAAAGCGTACAACTTTTTTTTCTTGCTCTTGTAATATTCAGCAATATTGGTTAAGCAGAATATCTGGTCGATTGTAGAATAACCTTTCCTAAATCCAGCTTGAAATTCCTTAAGAATGTTGTTTTCTTGAACCCATTCATATAGTCTTTCGTATATTAAAGCAGCAAACAGTTTGGCTGAAGTGTTCAAAAATGTGATTCCTCTGTAGTTCTTCGGATCTTTGTAGCTGCCTTTTTTATGGAGTGGGAAAATGATCGCTTTTCTGAATGCATCAGATACATTTGTAGAATCAAAGATTCGGTTATATTCTATTGTAAGATAAGCTATAAACTCGTTTGTGCAATTCTTATAAAATTCAAATGGGATGCGATCAATACCTGGTGCTTTGTTTGATTTAGAGTTGTTTATCACTTCTCTGACGTCTTCAAAACTAAACTCAGCGTCTAGCTTTTCATCTATGATCATAGGAGCTGCGTAGTGAAAAAGTGGCGATGTTAGTGGAGCGTTGAGAAGCTCATTGAAGTGAGTCTTAAGTTGCGAAGCTTTAAGAGACATAGAGATGTTTGACGTTTTTCCATTTATGTATTTGACAGCTTTCCAGAACTGAGCAGACGACTTTGAGGTGTTTATCAGCGCGATATTTTGCTGTTCAAGGGCTATTTTTTTACTGTGACAGATTCGTTTGTATTCACTGTTGGCATCTTGATAAAGTATTTTGAAAATGTTGGAGTTATTCTTTCTCAAAAGTTTCAAACATTTAAATGATTTGTCTCTTGCTTTTAAGCAGTCCGAATCAAACCATTTTTGTTTATATGTTTTGTTGGCTTTTAGATCTTTGCGCTCCGGAATTGATTCTTTTATGATTTCTGTTAAAGTTTCAATATCAAATGTATAGTGTTGCGTGTTCAGTTTCGTAAGGTTAACATTCATGTTTCTTTGATATGTTTCGAGTATTCGGTTATTCCAAATAAGTTTTGGCAGAAGACTAAGTGGCTTCGTATTTTCATTGTTTCCGTTGGCAGTAAAGCTGATAGTTACTTCCAGGGGCATATGGTCTGAAAATATTTCTGTTCCGACTTGAAAGTTGTCCAAAAGTTTATACCAGTTTCCCGATATAAAGCAGTAATCTATTGTTGAACATGATGTTCCCCTGATAAAAGTCAGTTCACCTTCCAAATCTCCTTTGCAGCTACCATTTAACAAACGCATGTCATACTCATCAGCAAGTTCGAGAATTTTTGCTCCTTTGGCATCACAGATTGGGTCCTTTGATTTTCGGTATGGTTCCAAGAAGCTGCTGTTGTATCCGGATGCGAAATTGTTTTGCGATAGTCCTATTCGACCGTTAAAATCCCCAATAAGCATTATATCGGTTACATCTAAGGAATTTAGTGATTCGCACAGATTGTCGAAATCACGCTGCCAGTTATTACAATTTATGTAGATAGGGACCAAGATGACATCAAACGCGTTCGATTTTAGGTTAATTATATTTATTTCACCAGCTTTCATAAAGTTACCGTAGATTCCTTCCATATTATCACGAAAACCGTATACTGTTCCACCACTTCCTCTTCCGAAAAGCGAAGTTTTTATCGCTGGAGACCAGATTAGTTCATAATTGGAGAAAATTTTCTTAAATCTAATTTCTTCGTTTTCTAAAAGATGAGTTTCATAAAATACAAAAATATCAAAACTCTTAGCATAATTGAAAAAAGTTACATAATTCATTTTGTTTTTTAGACCTGATATATTGTAGCTTAAAATTCTTATTTTTTTATTAATAAAGGTTTTAACAGGATTCTGGTAGACTGCGGGACATCATGCATCGTGTAAAATCCTCTTCGAGCTTGTGTGTTGACCCAAAGATTTTTCATCTACCGGCATGGTAATTGATTTGGCATCACTGGTGCGGTTGACAGATTTGTCTGACTGTCTGGCTGTCAGATTTGACGTTTTGTGATTTGAGTTTTCATTTGTAGCAGTTTTATTTGTATTTTTATTTTCATTAAGAAAAATATTTTTATTTATGCATATATCACCATATATAGACTTAAGGGTCTCAAGCCCATCATTTTCACCACACCTCAATCCATGGTTGAAATCCCAAGTAAAGACTTTCTTGGCAATGTACAGGGTATCGTCGCGCAAGGATATCTTTATGGATGCATTTTTTTGACGGAGCTCCTTCATTATGGGAATCATTTTAGCTCGACGCTGTCTGATGTTAAATGGTAAGTCTTTTTGGATGCTTATCTTGGTGCCCTTCAGTTTGAAAGCATTCTTCATGACGTTCCAAGCAGACTCTCTGGATCTCATTTTAACAACTGTTGTTGATTTGTTTGCGTTACGGTTATGAGTCCCATACGCAGATTCAATGACTTGGTTCGGAGTTGAGTTAACTAAACCGGCGCAGATGGTTTTTGCTTTCTCGTTCATGTCAGTTTGGTCTTCAATAGGCATATGAACAATGAGATTCAATTCAGTACTCTTCTGTAAAAGTCGATCAAGATGGCCCTCGAGACGTTTATTTTGTTCTTCCAGTTGGGCAACTTTCTGTTCGAGTTCGTCTTGTCGCACATTCAAGGCTGAAATTTGATTGCAGAAAATTTGCAGGTCTGCCTTTGAGGCCAACTGTTCGACAAGTTTTTGATTATTTTCAAGAAGAATTTCCTGCATTCTTTCAGCACTCAGACCAGAAGTAGAACCCATAGCGATTTTTGGTTCAGTTTTACCCGGGTTTTGGTGACGTTTTTCGTTTCCTGGTTGTTCTGGTGAGGTGTGGGTTATTCTTCTTTTTACCATTTATAGGTTAGCTTTTCAACGTAGGTTTTTCTTTGCTTAAAAATAGCTTAAGAGCTAGAAACTTACTCAAACTTTAATTTACTGAAGTTGTATTTGTCTTGATTTACAAAATGAATGGGTTTTCACTATTTATTTGATCTTTGAACACTTTATTTTACTTGTTTTGATTGGGAGATAAATTTTTTGCTTATTCTTTGTTTTCGATTTTGACAGCCTCCATATTGTAACAGAGAAAGCTTCTGGTGGGAACAAATCCACTGAGACGAGTATTCTCCATGTATTCCATACTAGGCTGAAAAGCCCCAAATATCAAGTCACTGGTCGAGGTGATCGCTGTCTCTCAAACACCCGAATCTTTTCCATTTTAGACGCTGTAACGTTGAATCAAACAGGGCACCCATAGACAATAATTGGCCTTATGAGGGCCATGTAGCAAATCACTTTCACTCTGCTATCAAGTTGTCTTCTGTAAAACAGTCGCCTTGTCAGAGCAAAAGCTCCTCCAGGCCTGGGCAGAGCCGCATCCATATGTTTGTTAAAATATAGATGCTGATTTAGCCATAGGCCGAGGTACTTGACTCCTACTTTGTTTGGCAGTGGGTGTCCATGTAGATCAACAATCAGAAGCTTTCGCCAGTTCTTTCCCGTATCCCATGAGGCCCGAGCCTACGGGGTTCTAAAAACAATTGTTTCCATTTTCCAAAAGTTGTTTTCAACTTCCAGTCATCGCAGTATTGCTGAATCTTATCGAAATCACGTTGCAAGAGATATCTGATGACTTCGATCTTTGGACCTGTTCTATACGCTGAGATCGTCGGCGTTATACCGTACGCCTGTTGAAGTGAACCAATTGAATCGCCGGTTAAAATTTCAAATAAAATAGCGAATTCACCGCTACTTGTTGGAGACTGTATCTTGAACTTTCTGGTAGATGTTACATTGCCACTTTTGACAAAAAACGCTCCACTAAGAAGCATGTCATTAGAATATATCGCAGTGGTTTACTCATGCCGTACCTGATCAACCGTAAGAAAAGACCGTCTAACTAAACGGTATTTAAGCTTTCTCCAAGTCAACCAGATATACACCTGGACAATGCTTTTTTACTTTCTTCCATTGAATGTTTGAAACTAGTTTAGACGCGGGACGCGATATGTATGGTATCATGACCCACCTTAAATTCGAACTGATTTTCTGGAATAATATTTTTGTCCTCAGCCCAAGTGCACAGTGCTCTATAAAGAACTTTCTCCGAATACCTTGCTGATACTCGGAAGAAGACTATGAATGAATGAATGAATGATTTTGGTTTTTATGTTGTACTTCGACCTTGTAGATCTATTGTAACCCCTTTTTCTTAAGTGGTATTCCTTAATTTAAAGTACTTCCTCGAGATTAGTTTCTTTGATAAAACTGAGTATCTGGGTTACGCTTAAGAGTTTTAGCTCCCTCTCTTCTACGTAACGTAGTAGGATCGTAGGCACTCCTTTCTTTGATGTAATATAGCTTCGCAGTCACCTATGAGGTGGTCAGGAGATTCTTCCTGTTCGTTGCAGTATCTGCATTGGTCGTTGTTCTCTATACCTTGTACTTTAAGGTGTGTCCGGTTAGAAACCCGGCTATCATTCTTATACAGTTTCTGCTCAGTTCTATTGCGTATTCTTTTCGCTGGATTTCAGGACGCATTCTGTCTCTTGGGCAAACCTAGCCGCAACGTTGCATTTATGATTCTTCTTATTACCAGGTGCATAGGATTACTACTTCTAAAGTCGCGGTTGGACAGCTTTTCATTGCTCCTGATTGCTTCTAATGCACGGAAGTCTTTTTTACTTTTTCTAATGCTTTTCTGGTGGACACCTGGTCGGTTCTCTTATTCCAGACTACCGTTCCATAGGTACGGGTCGGTCTTACTACCATTTGGTGCATCCATCGAATAATGCTCGGTTTACAACCCCATGATTTTCCTGCTATGCTCTTACATATCATCACGGTTTTCTTAGCCTTTTGAATTGCTGTTTCTATTTCTACTCCCTTTTTCCACAAGAGTTAACTATCTAGAATCACTTTACCTCTTTTGTGGGTTCGAATTTCAGTCCTACAGATATATACCATTTTTTCGTGATTGCCAAGCCCCTCTGTATTACATCGCATAGGGTTTCGTCGAATTTCCCACAGACTAACTATGTGATGTCATCAGCATAACCAATGCACCTTATGCATTGTATATGTGTTTACAAGTATTTATACTAAAAATAAAGTCTGAAATTAGGTCTCTACTATCAGTTTTGGGAGAGCAATAGAATTTAACACAGATTAGGGTACACCAAAGTAAGTCCGTTTTTAAATTGTCAAAAAGTGGTTTCAAAGTTGAGATACTTTACTAAGAAACAGTTTTATTCGTAGAATATGACCAAGAATCACATCACCAAGTCCGTAACACAAGTTACGGGACACCGTGTATTAAAAAAAAAATTATTAAGCAAAGCATTGACAGACGAAGTCGGTCATATGGTTAAATGTTTTCGTGAATAATGTGTACTCGCAATTTGCATACCTGTGTCCCTTATTAGATAGAGGGCAGAAAGAAGATACAGAGATAATCAATTAACGGAGATTTGGTGATCCTGTAGATTAAAAATACCTAAGTCATTAGTGAAGTCAATGAAGAGTTCCAAGGAAAACCAGCAGGTAAAAACCAAGTGAGTGTATAAAATAGGAGTAATTTGTATTTTGCAGCAGCAGTATTATTTGAACGTTCCTTGCCGCTCAGCACGGAGATAGCATTTATCTCAATCTCACAAGGTGCAGTTGTCATAGACTCATTTTAAAATTAAAATAAATAATTTTCAAATAAAACCAACAAACATGGCATGTCAGAGCAACTGTCAAACAACCATCAAATATCTTTGCAAAGAAATTATCGATATAAGGAAAGAAAATATCGATATAAGGAAAGAATTTAAAGAAGAACTTCTCGGCCTAAAGGAGCTCTGCTTTGATATCATTAACACCAACAACGTTCAACAACAAAGAGAAAAAAGCGAGACCATGGAGGACAATGTTGTGGCACTTAACAACATCAATGTAAGGAATAAAGTGACGGATTATAACTTAACGGAAAACTACTCAAAAGCAACAACAATTGCCGCAACAGTTAAAGAGCCATTGGAGGGAAAAAATGCAAACTCCAATTTCGACTGGAAGCCCACAAACAAGAATTTAGGGCATGAAGACAAACCTGAGAACGTTCTTTTCTTGCAGAAGATCCTTGAAAATCAGTTGGCGATTCAAAAAGAGATTCAAGATATTAAAACTGATCTTAAGAAGCAAGAAGAAACATGCAATAAATTGCAGGAGGATACTCAGCGTTTTCTGCAGAGTGAAGGGACCCTGCAAGAAATTGAAACTATTAAAGCTGATCTTAGGAAACTTGAGGCAACATGTGACGACAGAGAGGAAGATTCGCAGGCTTTTCGAAGAAGTGTAGCGACTCTGAATGCGATGGAAAATATCAAAGCTGACCTAGAGAAACTAAATAAAACGTGCGATAAAAGGCAGGAGGATACTCAGCACTTTCGACAGAGTGCAGCGTCTCTGGAAGAAAAAATTGAAAGTATTGGAGCTGATCTTATGAAACTTGAGGCAACATGTGACGACAGAGAGGAAGATTCGCAGGCTTTTCGAAGAAGTGTAGCGACTCTGAATGCGATGGAAAATATCAAAGCTGACCTAGAGAAACTAAATAAAACGTGCGATAAAAGGCAGGAGGATACTCAGCACTTTCGACAGAGTGCAGCGTCTCTGGAAGAAAAAATTGAAAGTATTGGAGCTGATCTTATGAAACTTGAGGCAACATGTGACGACAGAGAGGAAGATTCGCAGACTTTTCGAAGGAGTGTAGCGACTCTGAATGCGATGGAAAATATTAAAGCTGATCTGGAGAAACTAAATAAAACGTGCGATAAAAGGCAGGTAGATACTCAGCGCTTGACTGCAGCTACCCTGAAAGAAAAAATTAAAAGTATTGCAGCTTATTTAAACAAACTTGAGGAGACATGTGACACCAGACAGAAATATACTGACACCCAAGTAAAAACGATTGATCAAAAAATAACTGAAATGTCGGCAAAAACACAAACTGCTCCAAGTGAAGGCAACGAAAAGCTGAAAGCCTACACTGGCAAAGAAGACTTTCGAAAGAAATTTGATAGTGAAACTGTTAGATTGATTGAATCAGTTTTAAAAATCTACCCAGAAAGGTTTTTCCATTTTCATCCAAACTGCTTAAACTTTGACTATGAATGGGACGAAATGCTGCGAGTGAACTCATGGCTATATAAAGTAAAAACACTTGGTAATCATAAAGGGGGAAGTTATACAACTCATTTAAATGTTTTATTGTCCAAATTTGACAATATAATGGACTATTACGAAGAAAACTTTGGAAGATACAAAAACTACAGCTCAAATAGTTGCTGAAATGCACCGGGGACAAATAGAGAACAGTTAAACTCTATTAACTTTTTCTTTACCCAACAGATCTACAGATGATTCTATTAAATGAAAACTACAATTAAAATTGTAATCAGAGTTATGTATTTTCTTTAGCTTAGCTCACAAATTAAAAATAAAATAAAAAAATAAAGAAACGAATACTTGCTGGTAAAATAAATTTTTGTTTTATTGATTTAGGGTTTTCTTCGTTTGGTCGATTGGTTTATTTATGCATCATGTCTTGAAGAAGTTTTCACTAACAGTTAAACTGAGTTCAACTGTATTGGGTCAATCAGAGCAAGATTTTTCTTACTTCGCCGTAAGTAAGAGCTGCAGAGTAGACGTGTTTCTGTTTCTGTTCCTGATGACATTACTGCATTTTTTTTTTGTTTTTTGAAATATAAGAAATAAAAAACAGTATTAGTTACATAAATAATCACCTTGTTAATTTAGAAAACCGATATTGATTCACCCAACACCGAAGTTAACAACCTTAAGGTTTCACTAGCTACTCCTAGCTAACTAGCTTCGTTAGCTGAAAAAACTGCTAAGTTCTATAGCGTAAACATGAACTTTGAAAACACCGCCGACGAAATGAACAGATTAAAGCACTCCTTAAACACTTACGAAAGTCTAATTGCTAGAGACGCTCTTATGTTTCGCATTCCGTACTTGCCCAATGAAAATTCAAAATAAATTTTTTATTTTATTGTGCATCATAATTGACACAAGGTCTGCATTTTGTTTTTTCAATAATTAGCACATTGCACGTCCGAGGTTGGCCTTGAGGTAAGACCGTTCAGCATTCCAAGCGAGGCGGGTGTCGCGGCTAAATTGTTTCAGGGGAGTAATGCAGCTGGCTATTTCATTAGAGCACTGTTCGTGCAGAAAAAGCGATAAAAGAGACTGACACAGGTAACGTTTCGACGATGCTCAAGAGAATCTATCAATGCTGCGATTGAACTATCGCCTATCAGTCTTAACGCTCTGTTTTTTACCCTATCAAGTAGGCGTAGTAGATGTTTAACGAACACCTGACCAAATATGGGAGTTATACTCTAGTTTAGGGCGGATGAATTGAGGCCAAATCAGAAGGGGTGAAAAATTTCCTCCATCGTCTTAAGAAACCTAAACATCTTGCAGCATTTTCGGGTGAATTCAATTATGTGGTTATTCAACCGGAGATCATCGTTCACACACATACAAAGTACTGACAGCTTTGCGGTTTCTTGGATGCACGTCCTTTTCATGGATAACGGCAATGTAAGAATGTTAAGCTTTAACGACTACAGACAGCATTGAGCATTGAATTCCCTCAAATTATATTATGTAACAATGCTGTCAATGAACCGTTCCCGACCCACATTCGAAAAGCAAGGACGTGAATTTGGAAACGAATATGAAAAGCTGAGGTTTCAGTCGTCAGCCAAACAGGTCAGAGGATTAGAAGTTTTAGATAAGAGGTCATTTATGAAAATGAAGCAGAGAGTCGGAGCCCTGAGGCACACCAGCTATACTATATGGTGAGTATCAGACTTGAAACCATCCAATACAACTTGTATCGAGCGGCCGGAAAAATAGTTTCAAATCCAACGAAGAAAAGACCAATAGCGCCCATTTTCGATAAGAGAACTCGATGCCGAACTTCATCAAATGCGTTTGAAATATCAAGTGCAATAATGTTACTTTCTCCAAAACAATGTAAAGATTGGTTCCACTTTTCGGTGAGACATGCCATCAAATCACCAGTGGACCGTTTGCTACGAAAGCCGTACTGACGGTCATTAAGAAGCTTTCGTTCGTCAAGATATTTCATAAGTTGACGGTTTATCAACGTTTTCATGACCTTGGAAAGATTTGACGTTAGTGCCATTGGACGGTAATTCGAAGGAGAGGAAGATTTGACTTTTTTGGAGACAGGCTGAACATTCCATTTGCTCGGGTAGATCCCAGAAGAATAGAATAGATAGAAAAGCTTGCGAAGTGGTTGTGCCAGCGAAGAAGAACACCTCTTTAGAATAACAGGGGGGATACCTTCTGGACAAGTGGATGCTGTATGTATGTTGAAATCTTTGACGACTCTCACAACCGACCGATTTCGAAAAAATGCTTCATCGTAGAATTCATAGACTCAAGCTCAAGTGGAGCCAATATGCTATCAGGAAGTGTCGAATTGGATCTGGAATACGGGATATCATTTAAAAAGAGCGTTGATGCCGATGACGTGGCGGAGTTCTTAATGTTCTCAAAAAAGTACCGAAAGTTTTTGCTTCCTTTTGGACACAACAGTATTTTTTGACTTACTTTATGGTCATGCAAAAAGTAATCCTTTTGTAAATGAGAACTACATATATTTCTGGCCCGTTTGAAGAAATGGTTATCTTTTAGATATTCAGAAACTTATTTCTTTGTCCCTAAACGCGTCTTAACAGCTCGAGTCAAACCACGAGTTCTATTGGGGGATGACACTTTTCGTTCTGTGAGGAACAAAGTTTCTCATGGCGTTGAGAATTACGTTATCAGCTGATGCGTCAACGTTTCCGTCGAGGAAGCACAATGCCCAATTAAAATTTCGAAAGAAATCATTCAAGCCGTCCCAATTGGCTTTCTCGTATTGCCTGCCACACAGTTCTTTTAGAAACTTTATCTTTTTTTACCGAGACGGAAAACGAAAAATGTACCGATGTGACACAATGGTCTGATTCCGATTTGGCTAGAGGAGTTGATACTATAACCCTGTATTTTTCGGGGTGAGAAGTGAGAAATAAGTCAAGAGTGTTGGCCGCATGGCCTTCAATATCTGGAACCCGAGTGGGCTCATCAATCGATATAAGAAGCAAATTTGACGCTCTCAGTTCTGAAACTTCAAATATCTGGTAGAAGTTTCATTGCCACTTTTAACAACAAACGTTTTATCATGCGATTAAGAATATATAACAGTGTTTTACTCATACCCTCACTAAGCGATTAATGGAAAAGGACGTCTTTTGTTCATCCTTTTTAGATAAATACTAGTATATCTAACTGACTTACTTACGCGGCATAAAACTTGAAAAATAGCAACTAATAGCAAACGGTATGACAAAAGCACATTCCCTGCAAGTCCTTTCCTACTTTTGATATGAAAATAGAACGAACAAAAAAGAAATACCAACACGAGCTTCAAAACACCTGAGGAAAAGAACATAAAATGTGCACACACTCTTCATCGTCCTTACTACCAAACTAAGTGCACACCCCAAGTAAGTATTCGTTTAACTTTCGCAAGGCTAACTTAAAGAAAAGCAATGAACACCTCTCTAATACCTCATTCGACTTTACAAATCTTTCTAGGAATGAAGCAACTTGTCGGTTTTACGAGAAATTGCAGCACTGCATAAATCTTAACGTTGCCCTTTCGCGTGATTATTTTTTTATTTTTTCGGAGCCAAAATAATTTAAAAGGTTCATCATCTATTAAAGAAAAAAAATGATGGTTTCCCTACTTCCTTTCACTACGAAAGCCAATCTTCCAACGCACCAATAACAATCGCAAATTTTTTCGCCAGTTACTTTAAACTGTTTTTTGCTTGTAAAACCTCAGATCTAGACCTGACATACTTTTCCTATCTTCCCCATTTATCTACCAGCCCTTCTAATCTAAGCCTTAATCAGTCAACGGTTCTTAATGTGCTTCTCAAACTCAAAGACGCGTATAATATTATAATGTTGTTTTTTCGGGCTTATGGAAAATAGCCGTTATTTCACCTATCGATAAGAAAGATCAGGAAAACCAAATTATATTCTCTATGAAATACTTTCTTTCCAGTGCAAATCAATGAAATCCTCCAAGCAGCATAGATTTTGTAAGGGAAAGTCTACCATCACTAATTTGGTCGAGTTTCTTTCGCTCTCAGCGATGGAAAAGGAAACGAAGTAGACGTCAGCAGTAACACAAATTTCAATAAGACTTTCGACAAAATCTCTGACACTCTAATCCTCTGTAAACTTGCCTTCCTCGGATTCAGTCCTATTCTACTCAAATGGATCTCTTCATACCTAGACAAACGCCGGCCGATATACATGCTTATTTTGACATTCTATTCGATAGAAAGTTTAGTCGAATTCGAAAGAAGTGCATTTTGAGACTCGAATGATTCGAATGTTAAACATGTAAAATTTCGAATCATTCGAGTCTCAAAATGAACTTATTTCGATTTCGTCTAAACTTTCTATCGATAGAATGTCAAAATAAGCATGATAGAGTTCGTTTCCGTTCTACTAATTCCAGTACCTTTGTGGCAACCTCCAATGTACCCCAAGGCCAAGATGGCTATTGGCCCCTCTTTTTCATCCTTGCCAATAATGTTGTAGAAAAGATCATCGAATTTTCTTCTAAATCACTTTAGGCGGATGACGCAAAAATTTTCAAAGTCATCTCCTCTGATCGGGATTCTCTCCAGCTTCAAAATGACCTCGATTCATTCGTCACCTGGTGTAGTAAAAATTTCCTTGAATTAAATATTGCCAAATGTGAGGCAGATCCTATCATCTTCAGAACCTGCCCATTAACAGTTTGCAGCTTATCTGAGATCTAAGGGTTCTCTGTGACGGTGAATTAAATTTTCGTTCCCATAAGACAAAGAGGTAATTCCGCCCTTGGTTTAATCAAAAAATGGTCCAAAGAGTTCCGCAACCCCCTTGTTACCAAATCACTCTATATCGCTTATGTTCGCTCTCTTTTTGAGTATGCATCGCAAGTGTGGGCTTCATATCAAACCGTGAACATCTCAAGGATCGGAAGCATTTAACGTCGTTTTCTACTCTTTGGGAACACTGACCTTCGGGTTCTCTACGACGTTAGAAACATTCTTACCCTACCTCCTTACCGCAAACGTCTTTCAATCATTAATCCCCACTCCTTAGAAATCCGAAGGAATATCTTTGACATCATCTTCATTCACCGGCTTCTTACTGGTATTACTGACTGTCCAACTTAAAGTTAACGCTTAACAATTTAAATATTAGTGATAAATAATTAAGTTTATCATGTACAAGAAATCACTACTCGTAACGCCGAAAATGAAGAAGAAGAAGAAGAAATCATCATTCAGTAATTTAGTGTTGAATGATTCATAAAGTTTACAATCTTAAGAATTTACGGGACTGTAGTGGGGTAGAAAAATATATATACAAAAGAAATAAAAGAGAATAAAGCAATTAGAAAAAGATAACATCATTTACAATTATTAGAATGCAAAATGGAGCTACTCTAGAAAAATATTTTTAAGACAAACATTGGAAAATTGATTCAATACTTATGTATATAGTCGATATTAAATAACCATTATTTGACCTTATTGAGAAATGATGGAAATTGGAAGTTTGTCTTACAGCAATCGGTAGTTTATTAAAACATTTAAGACCAGTAATGGTAAAAAAACGACAAAATTTGGTTTTATGAGCAACTGGGACATTAACTAACGCTTGATTATTTACACGTAAGTTATTACAAACGGAGTTCCTATTTATAATGTTTCCACTTTGTTTGAAGAGTTTTCTAAGAACTTTAAAAATATAGAGATGCCTTAATGGAAGAATTCTCAATTCTCTAAAAAGCGGCCAACAGTGTGCAGGGCGATTTCTACCACAGTTGATTCTTATTAGAAATGTTTGAGCTTTGAATAAGGAATCGAAAGTATTCTCATAAGAACCTCCCCAAGCAGTTATACCATACTGCAGTTTGGAGTTAGCAAGTGCGTAGTAAAACATAGATAGTACCTTAGGAGAACAATACGGTTTGAGAAGGAACATTTTTCTTGCGACCAGTAACAAACCAGAAGAGATCCAATTCAAATTAAAATCAATTGTTACCCCCAAATATTTAAATTCCTTTATTGAATTAATATTAAAACATTTATTCCAGCATCGATAATTATCATCAAAGTTTTTGATTCCACAGGTATGAGGTAAACAAAATCTATCACAGTCGTGAGAATGAAAAATTATGTTGAAATCAATTAGATCACTTCCTTTCATTTTGAAAGCCATTAATTTAGTTTTCTCAGTAATAAATCAGCTTGTGAAAAGCAAACCATTGCCTTAGTTTCTGCAGATCTTCCTCGATTTTAACTATGCAGTCTACCAAAGTGTTTTTTTACTTTATATGCAAATGCTATATCATCCGCAAATGCTGTGGATAGTCCATTGAAGGTTTGACCGAAGAGTGAGTTGATATAAATTAAAAACAAAAGTGGACAAAGGACCGAACCTTGTGGAACACCATTCAATATTGTCAGTGAACTGCTAAACATTCCATTGATTTTAACAATTTGCTTCCTACCTTTGAGATAAGAGCAGAACCAATTATGAACACCACCTCTGAAGCCAGAGTTATACAGTTTATCTAGAAGCAAATTGTGATCCACTAAATCAAATGCTTTTGACATATCTATGAAAAGCGCCATGGTAGATTCTGAGTTATTAAATCCTTCATATAATGTGGTCCATAACTTAAGTATAGCATCTTCTGTAGACTTACCATATCGAAAGCCAAACTGATTGTTGGAGAAAAAATTCTGACCATCCAAAAAAGAAATCATTCGACATTTCACAAGTTTTTCAAAAAGTTTTGAAAAAGTCGGAAGTAGAGAAATATGTCTGTAGTTTTGAACATCTTTACGATTTCCTTTTTTATATAACGGTATAGCTTCAGAACATTTTAATGCTTGTGGAAAGCATCCATTGCTTATACAGTAGTTATACAAGTAGGGTCTATGAAATAACTCCCACGAAATAAGTCCCACTTTTAAAAACGAAATAAGTCCCACCAAAAATTGCTTAAAAAAATGAAATAACTCCCACGAAATAAGTCCCACTTTTGAAAACGAAATAAGTCCCACCAAAATGAAATGATTTAAAAATTTACTTGAAATGAAATAACTCCCACTCAAAATGAAATAACTCCCCCTTGAATAATATATTTCTTAAATGAGTTAAGTCCCACTTTCATAAACGAAATAAGTCCCACTTTTTCATTGTTTAATGCGATTTCAAATAAGAAGTATTTGGCTCTTCGAAAAAAACACACGTCGAATAATATGAATAATCAAAGCAGAGGAATAATAAAGAAAAATCGTATACAAGCAAGAAGAGCCATGAGAGATAAGGACAAAAAATTATGGTTGTCCCTTTTACGAAATATTGGACATTTCGTAAAAGGGACAACCATAACTTTTTGCATAAGAATAAATATAAATTTAGGGGTATGAAATAACTCCCACTTTACAAAACGAATTTATTCCCACTCAAAACGAAATAAGTCCCACTTAAAATAAAAACGCGTAACGAAATAATTCCCACCAATTGACGAAATAAGTCCCACTTTTAAAAACGAAATAACTCCCACTTTCAAAATAGCAATTTTTGGTGGGACTTATTTCGTTTTTAAAAGTGGGACTTATTTCGTGGGAGTTATTTCATAGACCCATACAAGTAACACAGAATGTTACTTATATTGAAAGCATATTTGTAACTCCATCGCTAGTACACGAACTTTTATTTTTTAAGGACTTTAAGTTAAAATATTTCTTCCGCAGTGATTGTATTAAAAACAAAACTATGCATTGACCTGCTATGTGCATTGATTGATGAAATATTGTCGCACTGGCAACAGTAATTAGACTAGGTAGAGGGCTTGAGGCTTTTAGATCTCGTCTCCTTCAACACTAATCCACGAAACGTAAGATCATCCCGTCTTTTTACTTCCTGCTCATCGTACATCCTATGGTCTTCATGAACCCTTAACCCGAATGTTGATTAAGATTATATCTGTATCTTTACTTTTCGACCTCAATCTTTTAAGTCCCTGTCTAAAAGTCCTCCTTTTAAACCGTCTCTCATCCTCATTGTTTAATCTAGTTTTAAATTAGTTTTCATTAGTTTAAGTACTCTTAAGCTTGTAGTTAGCTAATAAATAGGGTGTTAGCCCCTCCAAAATTAAAAATTTAAAATTAAACTAAGCCTATAGAAGCTAGGTTCAGTGAAACGAAAAAATTGTAGATATGACTGGTTTGTTTTGAGACATTAATCATCAGATATAAAAATTCACTAGTGAGGAAAAAACCTCACTTTTTACAACAATATTAAAAACGACATCATACCTTACGTAAGAAAGACTGATCGGTTATATCAAAACCTACAAAACTTCAAAGCAGAAAAAAATTTAATGTTTTTGATTGAATATCAATCAACCGTCTTCTTTGATAATAGCTATCATCAAAATTACCGGTTATGCGAAAGCCATTTCGTTCGTTCTTTCTCACCACATACGAAACCATGCAGTCACTGTCACTGTTAGTTAAATAAGGAAGAGGTAATAGCATATCTTTTCCATTGAGAGTTTGGTCTAAGATAAGCTTGTTGCATTGGAGAACAAAAATGTGAAATATTGCAATTTTTTTTGTTCATAGACTCACCCTGTTATGATCAAAAGACTAGTGTTAACGAAAAAATGGATTTACTCAAACTATAACAAAAAATATTTAAAGTCGACTCAGGTGGATGTCACTCTGCATTTAAATTCAGCTGTCATTTAATCTCCACTTCAAAAAAAAGCCGAATAAAGCACCTCTCCGAAGAGTTCCCATATTTTTATTTTTTGTAGAGGCGGATGACCGGTGGTACCCGTGGTGCGATGGTTAGCATGTCCACCTGCTAATCCAGAGGATCGAGGTTCGAATCCCAGCAGAGGTAAAAATGTTTTTCCACGGGTATCGCCTTTCGCGAGGAATTGGCAAATTTTCCGTTAGTAAATTCATTGCCATGAAAGGCGCTTTCTCAATTAGCCGTTCGGAACCGGCCCAAAAATTGTAGGTCCCCTCCATTCCCTCACAAGGCATGATTGTAAGAAATGCGCTAGGCCTTGGGGCTCCTCGCTCTGTTGCGCCACCCTATTTATTTTTATTTTATTTTTTAGAGGCGGATGAATAGTTCAGACTAAATAACATTCGCTCATTATTCAATACATGGTGGTGTTCGAAGAACCTGACTCCTTAACGACCTCCAAAATCAACTAACCTCTTCAACTCAAACTCAAAACATAACAAAAGAGTTGCTTTCAGGACTTCCTTTTCATTTGGATTTAAAAAAAAAAAACACAGAAATAATTTCCCTTCTGCCCCCAACAATCAACTCCATTTTATCCTCACAAAGAATCTGAAATTACTTCCAAATCCAAAGTAACTTTTCTCATCAAATTCACGACATCTTTTCATCAAAAACATAACCTACCTCTCTGCCTTTTTTACCATACCCTCCCAAACCATTTTAGGTGTGTTTGAACTGCAGTTTAACCTCGGGTAGGTATGGAATGGAAGTTTCACTGTGCATTGTAATATCAAATTTAATGGATAATCCACTTGAGGTGATGGTTAAAAATTTGAACAACAAAAGCAATTTTCCCTATTAAGGTGAGACCTTATTGTAGGTTAGACATAATAATTGTTTCCATTTTGCTATAGCAATGGTTGTGGTACATCTTGTTTGGAGCTACATAAACCGCACGAATTTCACTACCATCATCATGAGGGCGAATCAGGAAGGAGATTATGAGGAAATTCATTGTTTCGTCGGTGCAGTTGAAGAAAATAAGATTTAAGTATTGCCGGAGCAGAAATCGAGCAAAATGCGCGAGGGAAATTAGTTTTGAATGATGAAAGAAAAATGTATAATGATTGTGAAAAGCTATTTTCAAAGTTATGTCTCATTCAATTGATAAATTATCACAAGGCAATGACTTTAACGTGTGAATAGAGCACTGGCATGTCATATTTTCTTTGCAATTCAGTCACAAAGCGACTTGAACAGGGATTGACTCCACAAGGCTATTGCGAATCACAGTCTTCCGTAGGGTAACCGTTTTTTGTCAAGTTCCAAGACTTATGAGTTTTTTTGACGTCTAGAACGCTGTTCAAAAAATAGCCCCAAAACTTTCGTCTTTAAAAATATATAGTATCCTATCCGCACAACGTCGTAGAAAGTGGAAGATAGAGGTATATATAAATGATGGGCACTCATTAAACGAATCACTAAGAAACTCACTCACTGACTCTATAACGTTCTCGATATGTATTTTTCTCCCTTACTTTGTTCCTAATCGAGCTGAAGTTATATGCTAACACAGAAGTCAATTGACAACCACAAACACAAGAAGAAACGTTTTTACCGCAACAAGTTTTAGACCTTTAGTTTTTAACCCCTCTTTTTGTTATGGTTTCAAAGTGCTGGCAGAGTAGAAAGCAGCCGTAGTCGATCAGCCAGTGGTGTACTTCAAAGCATTTTAGAAAAGCAACCCAAATAGGTAACCCTTCATTGAGCCAGTTGACAAATGGAGACTCAAACGGCAGCGGTCACAAGAACCAGAAGATTCTGAAGACCTATCACGAATAACAACAGCAGCAGGTTGTTCATTAGCGTAGAGGTATACTATCCTCATCTCAGAATTTGGCATTTGAAGTCTTTTTCAATATAAACGGCCAAGAGCCAACACGAAATGGCTGAGCCCCCACCGTAAAGGCCGAGTGCCCAACCGAAAGTGATTTATACCTTAGCAAGGAAATAGCTCTTTATAAGATTATCTCCATTCCTCCAAGTCTACGCGAAGGTTCATCGAAGTAGTTTAGTAGTTTTAGACGAATCCTCTCTAGCTGGATCCTAACGTAAATAGTCTTTTGCACAGTGTAACTTGAGTCGGTTGGGCCGAGGGCATTTGTTCAGAGAATTAGTTTTTCAATTTTCTATTCTGGAATGGAATGAAATGGAACAGGGATGGATTCGTTCACTCAGGCGAAATGTTGCGAGTCACCAATGACCGAGAGATTCGGCAATAAAATTGTTTAGAAAAACGCGATGGATGCGATGAACGAGGAGACCACCACGAAAATGGCACTTCTTGGTTGACCTCTGAAAAAGGACATAGTGCCAGAAAATTAAATGATTAAAAAATTATTTGGAAAATTTTAACTAGTTGCCAATAGTGCAAGTTTTAGCAGTGAGAACTGTTTGTGTTGGCAGAAACGCTAAACTCGACATTTTTTGTGTGCAGGAAACCTCCAGACAGGCAAGAATGCAGGGGAGTTCGTGGCAGGATGAGCAAACGAGCTCTGGGATAGGATTCGTCAGGAGAAAGATAAGTATTTCCTACTTTTAACAGAGAGTGTGAAAGCGCCTTCGTTTTGTGCTTTGACTATTAAGTCATATTGGACGCGCGTGTCCTTTTTTTGACCTTTTGTTTGTTGGAGGAAAATTCACAGAGAGTCGTTTCCTCGGGGATGCATTGTGCATATGATTTGCTGCTTTGTATTTTAACATGTATTTGTATATCCAACCGTTGATATCTTCGTACTAATAAAATTACATACGATCCATCCCTTGCTGAGTAGCTGACATTGGCATACAATCTTGCTACCTGTTGCATTATTTCCCATTGAACGAATCTGTCAGCTGTCATTTGACAGTTCAAAATAAAATTCGATAGCAATCGTCGTGGCACATTTAATCTTCATATAACGGGTGATTTTTTAGCTGGTGGCAACACTGGTTTTGACAGCTGACGTGTGTTTAGTACCTTGTGTCACTGTCAAACAGCTTCAGTTTGGTTTGCAATTTAACCATGGATCGTCTTACAAATGAACAACGCTTGCAAATTATTGAATTTTACTATCAAAATTCGTGTTCGAAATTTTCATCGCGCGCTGCTTCCATTTTATGGTCGGCATTCTCGACCTTCTGAGCAGTCTATTCGGAAGATTGTGACCAAATTTCGCCTAAGATCGTGCGATTTTACACCATTAGACAATTTTTTGTGGGGGTATGTCAAGGCTAATGTCTATAGGGACAAGCCCGCTTCGATTGACGCACTGGAAGCCAACATCCATGCATTCATTCGTGAGATACCGGCAGATATGTGTGAAAGAGTATGCCAAAATTGGACTCAGCGGATGGGCTATCTGAGACGCAGCCGCGGTCAACATTTGCATGAAATTATCTTTAAACATTAAATTGCAAGGTTCAAACTATCGATTCAAATAAATATTTCATTCATTTTTTCGAATTTTTTGTGTTTTTTAAAAAAAAAAGTTCTAAACCTCTTAAAAAATCACCCGTTATTATAAATAATTAACTAACCTACGATCCAAGTTGTAGATTCGGTTAAGATTAGATTCGCCAGGAAAAAAGTGCAACACGTCCATCAGTGACATACTGGCTGACTCTGAAACAACCGACTTTTTTTTACTTTTATCCTATCAAGGCATTTCTTCTTGAGCAACTAATATGCTGGTATGTAACCCAATCTATTAAATTATAAATACTATGGCGCTCATCAATGACTCACTGACTGACACTGAAACAACATACATTTTTTCTATTTCTCTGTTCCTAGTGGAGTTTTCTTGAGATACCAATAGTACAAAATTTAATAGTTATAAATATTACGGAGCTCATCACTGACTCTGTAACGCCACGAAACCTTCTTTGACGCTAACTGTGATCTTTAGTATATTGAGCTTTGGGTTTGAAACTTTATAAATATATTTGTTTAGCCCTGCTTGTATTTTTACAGGGAAATCTGGCTTCATCACAGAATCAATGACTGATTATGTAACGCCACATAACTCACAGCAACTACTCTTAAATGAGAGTTTTGTGTTAAATTGTGTACTTTCATTTGTCTTTAGCTACTAATATTCATTTACGAAAAACACGGAACCTTATTATAAAATGCTTTTATTACAGACTCAGTGACGGACTTTGTAACGCGGTTGACAGCTTTCTCTTACTTTGGTAGGATTTCGGAAAGGCTCTGATTGGTATGAAGTTAGATACGCTCATATGCTGCAACTTATGTATATGGCCCGTCAATTGTGTTTACTATACCTCCACATAGAAACTACTGGGTCCTGGTGTCCGTCAGCCAAACTAGTAGGTGCGAGTGTTAGCAAAGAGATGATAAAAAGAGAACAACTCTATATTCCACTGCGAGTAATGACTGACTGCCCGATTCGCAGGGGTCTGCCAGAGCATAAATGAAGTATGTCGAATCGGATGAATTTGACTTTCAGAGCCAAGGTTGGACTTCAGTTCTTCAGTAGACAACAAGCAGTTATTCCGACAATTCTTTTGTTTTTTTTTTTTATAATTTACGCGCACATCAAGGGATTATGACTCCCCTTATAATGTTATAAAAACTCAGTGCGAGCATTTAGGAAAATAGGAGAGGATTTGAAAGGAGACACCGATGCACGTTGCTTTTGAATTTTTGTGAATCGTAATGCAGGGGAAAAACAGGGTCAGGCAAAGCATTCCACATTCGGGTGGTGCGACTAAGATATGAAACTCTACTGTACACCCGAAGTTGGGCTCAAGGTAAAACTAATGAGCATTCCTTGCGAAGCGGGTGTTGCGGCTAAATTGTTTCAGAGAAGGAATGCAACTGGCTATTTCACTAGAGCACTGTTTGTAGAAAAAGCTATAAAAGAGAATGATACAGGTAACGTTTAGACGATGTTCAAGAGAATCAATCGATTTTGCTATTGAACTATCACCTATCAATCTTAACGCTCTGTTTTGTACCCTATCAAGAGGCGCAAAGATGTTTGAGGAGCACCTGACCAGATATGGAAGAAGAAGAAATACTCCAGTTTAGGGCGGGTGAAGGCCTTATAAATTGTAGGCATATCAGAAGGGGTGAAGAACTTCCTGCATCGTCTTAAGAAACCTAAGCATTTAGCAGCGTTTTCAAATATATATGGTCGTTCCAAAGAAGACCATCGTTTACACACATACGAAGTACTGACAGCTTTCCGGTTTCTTCGATGCAGGTACCATTCATGGATAATGGCAATGGGGAAATGTTAAGCTTCAACGACAAGAGACAGCATTGAGTTTTCGAAGCATTGAATTCTAATCGGTTTTTTTTACCCCATGTAACAATGCTATCAATGTCAGAATTATATGAGCTTATTATACGCAACCGTTACAGTTCCACATCCGAAGAGCAGGGACGTGAATTTGGAATCGAATATGAAAAGCTGAGGGTCGAGTCATCAGCAAAACAATTAAGCGGATTAGAAGTTTCAGACAGGAGATCATTTATGAAAATGAGGAAAAGAGTCGGAGGCAAAACGGAGCCCTGGGGCACACCAGCATTTATAAGGTGGATATCAGACTTGAAGCCATTCAATACAACTTGTATTGAACGGTCGGAAAGGTAATTTCTAATCCAACGAAGAAGAGACCCATCGATACCAAAAGCACGCATTTTCGATAAAAGAGCCTGATGCCAAACACTATCAAATGCTTTAGAAATATCAAGCGCAATAATCTTACTTTCTCCAAAACAATGTAAAGATTGGTTCCACTTTTCGGTGAGATAAGCCATCAAATCACCAGTGGACCGTTTGCTACGAAAGCCGTACTGACGGTCATTAAGAAGCTTTCGTTCTTCAAGATATTTCATAAGTTGACGGTTTATCAATGTTTCCATGACCTTGGAAAGAAGGGACGTTAGTGTAATTGGACGTTAATTGGAAGGGGAGGAAGATTCGCCTTTTTTAGGGACCGGCTGAACAAGAACAGTTTTCCATCTGCTCGGGAAAATCCCAGCAGAATAGGAAAAATGGAAGAGTTTACGCAGTGGTTTTGAAGAACACCTCTTAATGTTCTTCCCGTGTCTTTCAGTAGTAATACTAGGTATTAAAACAGTGATAAAGGCGGACGCCGTCCTTTCGAGCCAAAGACAGTCTTAATATAGTTAATGAGGGCAAAACGAAGTATAATAGGACAAACATCCCATTTGACAGACATAACTTCGAGGTAGTACAGGACTTCGTCTAACAAGGATTCTAAAGACACGGAAAACATAAGTGCTTAGATCAAAAGAGAGAATTACTCTTGCCAAACACTCCTACTATGGGGTAAGAAGGCATTTGAGAAAAAATTCTTAAACCTTTATAAGACCTTGATCAACTCAATCTCGCTACGGTGCCTAAGCATGGATCATCTAAGGCGGATGAGGATTCCTGGGCTGTTTTGAAAGAAAAATACCCCGAGTGATCTTTGGTCCCTTTCGCACAACCAATGTGTGGAGAAGAAGATTCAACAAGGAACTTTATGAGTTGCACCTGGATATGGGCATAGCTAAAAGAGAAGGCATTGTGAAACTGCAACCGCTGAGACATGCAGAGCGGATTATCATCAACGTTCCTGTTCGAAGGGTTATCGAAAGCACTTTGGAGAAGAGGAAGAACTCGTCTAAGATGGCACAATCAAGTAAAAAAAGATCTCAACCGACTTTGAGTGGAAAACTGAAGAGAGCTCACCCGAAATCGAAATTGTTGGCAAAAGATGTTGGTGTAGGCCCAGGTTCATCCTGAATTGTTATGCCCACCTAAGTTAGTATGTTTGGTAATGGTTAAATGGAAGTCTTAAATTTTTCAGACTAATCAACTTCAGTGCAAAAGTAAAACCATAAATACGCCCCTTATCGATTCACTCAATGATTCTGTAACGTTCCGATCCACCTCCTTTCTTACAGTGTTTTTTATTAGATTTTGTACATTTTCAGATTCTTTTCTTCAAATGATAATGTTTCTATAAGAATGTTTACATAGCATCGATTTCAAACACCATTGTCATTACCAACTCAGTGACTGACCCCGTAACTCTTGACCGTAGGACGGCAAAGTAAATGGTAGAAACATATCACACGAAATGTGTGTTATGATGTTTTTGGGCATCAGACGTGTGCTTCATTTGACTTTTCAAAACAACCGCCCTACTTTTCGCTTGAAAAACAGAAACTCTTTCAGATTCTCTACTTGCAACTGTTTGGTCAACTTTCTTGTGTATTTATGTCACGTAATCCAGGGAAAGACTCATAAGCACTTCATATTTTTAACCCGACATTCAAGGCCTATTTCGAAAAATATAAACATTATGACCACATAATTAACACCCGACTGCAAACGACAAACACAACCGGCATTATGCAACATAAACAATAACCAATCCATCGTCACAATTATTTGCTTACTCCGAATGCATCTACGTGAAATATCGCACGAGTTCTTTCGCCCAAATCAAACAAAACCCACTGAACCTATCCCAACCCGAGCCGCAATTAACCGTTCAAACTAAATGCGAAAAATTGCACAAAACCCATGACGATATATTTCAGCCAAAACAACCAGTCTCTTGGTTGAGTTGGCCTATGCTAAACGAATTGAATTTGCGCAAACCACTTTGTGCTCTAGTCTTGGTTATGTGTGGCTGAATGCGCGTGTGTAGCTAAGACAGTCCTACAGCACCTACAACAAATTTTCTTGTCTCTTTGACAGAAATGTATCTTAACTAACTAGGGGCCCAACCAATACACATACCACTCGACTAATGTTTACTTTCCTATCACTATGACGACACAAAATTTAGCATAGCTTAGTTTTTTTTTCTACCATGGCTTACGCCGCACCGCCACTCCAGCAGCAGCCCTCAGCGAGGTCTTGACTACGTAACTTCTGTGAGAAAAAAAAACACACTCTCATTTGGATGTATTTGTGGTAAGTGGTAGAGTTTTACAACTTTTGATGCATGCAACTTCATCATCTGTTGCCGCTTAGTTCAGTTTGAATCGAACACGACGCGACGGTAGACTGGCTCTGTCAAGAGATCAGCTTAAGTGGCAAACAATTGTAAAGTGATTTTGTCTACATGAATATTTTGTGCATCTTTTGGATGAATTTGCATTTGTATAAAATACAAAGAGATAGTTTGTGAGATAACAAGTGAATTGCTAATTTAGTGATGAGATAAGAAAGTGATCGTTTGGAATAGTGCCGGTGTATATACGAACAACAATCACAAGGAAACTGCATCAAAAGGGAGTACTTCGAGGATAATTGACAAGCTCTACATTCACAGTTGTGCTGCATGAAAATGTGAGTCAAAACTTGCATTTGAAATATTTGTACATATAATATCAACCTACAAACTGGCATTTGGATCAAAATGGGTTTTCCTCGATTTGAAGTGGAAAAACTTGTTAGACCTCTGATAGAGAGATGGGTTTGTGGGTCAGTAGGAAGCGCAAAGAAATTGTGAAAATGCGTTTGATGGATTCGATGACAACAATACAAGTATCGCGCGCATCGAAAAGCACTCTTTTGTTGGCAAGCGCGGGTTGTTGGATAAAAATGCGTTGTTACCCAATTGGAGATGGTATGTGTGCCTGTGCATGCCGCACAAATGGATGGCTTTAATTGTTTATGGTCATATCTGGAAAGAGATTGTTGATGCAATATGGCATTTGGCAGCGAAAAACTATTTTTTTCTTCTTTCTACAATTATCGTGTGCGAAAGTTGCGTTTTACATATTTTTTGAATAATTGTGCAATATTTTTTGGAATCCGAGTCAAAACAGTGAGTGTGATAACAGGGCTTGCGAAAGACCGAAAGAGCTGAAGTTATGAGCGTTTGGCTTATATTGGGTTGGATATTGCTTCAAATCGTTATGTAATGTTCATCAGACAGGCTTTCAGAGTATTTAAAAGATTTGAATGGTGAATTATGACTTTTTTCATTATTTCCTGAATTTTTTGGTTGGATAGCATAACCATGGACGTCCATGAACTCGGGACAGTAAAGTGTTTGAACTTTGGTCACTTTGCCGGTTAACTTGTTTCAGAAGGTGAACAGTTGCAAGTCGCAAGACTATTTTACCCGCTGTTGATTCGCCATGATGTAGATGTTGGAAAATAGTATACGAAAAATAAATTGACTTATAAGGGGCTAGTAAAAGTAAAGCTTTTATGGTCATTCAAAAAAACTTAGCAATTAGAGGTTGGTTTTTGCAATTGTGTTAGCAGTAAAAAAGTTCTTCTTCTTTTTGTTGACACAACTACAAACTTATAGTCAAAAGACTAGAAGGCTTCTTTATTCGTAAGTGAAAAGAAATAGAACTCAACAAATTTCACACATAACAAGAGCGGTCAAAGTACTGAACCTTGAGGAACTTCGTTTGTTCGCATGGTTTTATTTTTGATTAAAGTTGACTTTAGTTTATTCGAAATCAAAAAAACAACCAATAACAATTGAAAAATACAGTGGCTCTATAACCGTAAGGTTACAGTTCTTGAAGTTAATCCATCTCCTTCAACGATGGAATCCTGATATAAGGGTAAAATTAGTAACTCCATTGGAAATGATACATCAAAACCTATTTTAAATTTGCACTTTTTAATGGATTGTAACGACTTCATTTCCTACTTATGCTCAAATAAGTTTTCGGCCAAGAAAAAGACATTTTCTTCAGAAAATTTCAAAAACCAGAGAATGCAGAGACTTCAATGTATTTTTATCTAAGTACACTGATGTTGAGTTTGATTTTAAATCACTTTCCAATTCTTACTAAACTTGGTTCACCTTCAGGAAAGGAAAATAATCATTTTGTTTATTTGCAAAGCTTAACCCTTAGCGGCCACACCACTCTCAGGCCACATAACGGCTACATAGGGTAACTTATTGCCCCATGCTGAAAATGGCTATCGGACAAGATGTGTAAATGTTTTAAGACTTGTAACTAGATGTTTCACATTCGTTGACACGTTTTTCAATATTTCTTATGGTTTAACTAGGTCAATGGTTAATTTATATACATATGGCGTTCTAAAACTGGTCATATACAGCGCTCACAATGCCACTACCCACTACGCCTTTCTTTAGCTTAATATGAAGTAAAGTCACATCTCACACATGTTAGTCACCGGCAGCTGTTGTTAGTTGTGTTTATTTATTTCACTTTTTCTGAGAATGGGGTGACTATTCACCCCAATGTGTCCGTTAAGGGTTAAAGTGACAAAAAAAGGTGAATATTTTCCAATATCGTAAAATAAACAGTTTGGCTTTAGGCACTCAGGTGGAATAGTACATATAGGATTTTGTTATGTTGACTGTTTTCTTTTTATAGCCTTTTCCCTTTTTCTTTTTAAAATTTTTGGATCCATGTCCCTCTTTTAAGTTGTATCTCTTTTTCTGTATTTTTGCCTTTCTCTGTTTGTATATCAGTTTGGTGCTTTCCTTTCTTCTGCTCTTTCAAATCAATATGTCTACCTCTTTGTTTTCCTACACTATTTTTTTTCCTTCTTTCGTTCACCATCTTTCTGTTTCTACTTCCATCTTTTCAGCTGTTTACCTCATTTTTCTTTTATTTCCTTATCTTTCTCTACCGTCTTCTTCAATCTCTTTCTCCGTATTTTCATGTTACTCTTTTCACATTTTTCTTTATCCCCTCTTTCGCTATTCTCGACCTTTCTCTTCCTATTTATTTATACCAATTCCTATTTCTCTAATTCAATATATCTCTCTCTTTATCTCTGTTTATCTACCTATCTAATCATCTGTATCAGCGTTACCGCTGTGCCACTTTAGTATCAAAATGCCACTTTTCTTCAGGCTGTGCCACCGAGCTACCACTTTTCAGTCTGTGCCACTTTTTTAGCTTTCCCCACAAGTAAAACTAAAGTAAGCAATTCAGATTAAAAAAAAAAATATTCGTAGTCATTATCAAATATCAAATACTTTAAGATGAAATATTTAATCGATTGACATCAAAAATTAAAAACTTTCTATTTTGAGGCATTTAGACTTCAAATTTATCAAGTCGAAACAAGAGATCACTTATTTAAAACTAGTCCTAAAAGGTATGTAATTGAACAATATAGATTTTTAGAAATAATTTTTGAAAAATCGATTCTTTTTTTCTATCTCTAATCTTATTGTTTAACATTTCAAAAAAATGTCCTTAAAATGTTAGGTCAACAGAAGCAATATTCTTCAAATAATTGTCTTATTAATCTCCTGGCCTTTAACGCTCTAACACTAGTTCATAAACTTTAGACGCGTTTTCCTCAAAACTACTTTTTCAAAGTCCGTGTTCACTGTCTTTTCAAAACTACTTGAGCTATTCATTCCAAACTTTATACACATTTTTGACATATAAAATACCGCCCTCCAACGTTAAGTAAAATTTTGTTTTCTTCCCCCAAAAAGCCGGAATTTTTAGTGGAAAATAAAAGTTTACACTTTCAATGGCCGCCAATTTATTTTTGAATAAAAAATTAAATTATCAGAGAAAGTTTGGGGGAAGATTTGGTCATAATTTGGCTAATTTTTCTTGATTTCTTATTTTCAAATAATTTCCAGCCGAGTTATGGTGAACACCGCAAATTGTCTTTTTTTCAAGACGTTCTGGGGAAGCTCTGTTACCGGCTTATGCTTCAATATTTCTGCATGAAAAAATTACCTTTTAACTGTCAAAAGTATGCTCAATAACGTACGAAAGGTCTGAATAAAATTAAAAAATCCATATTTAAGAAAAAACTTCACAAAAAAGTTTTTTTTTTTTACCTTGAAGCCCAACCAAGCATGAAGCTTAAACCAATTTTTTTTTAAATTGTCAATATCGAATAGATTTGGTTTAAAGTGGCTAACATTAAACATAGTTTGAATGAACACCTTTTTCTGACTTACCTATATGAATTTGTTGCAAAAATATTAACTTTGTCGCATAGCAGTGGCTGCACTGAGAGGGCTTTTTCCAAGCTAAATTTGATGAAAAATAAACTCGCCAGCCGACTAAAAACTGAAACTTGCGATTATGATTGTTAAGATTATGTGCTTTCTTCAACTCCTACGAGTTCGTTAAGATGTGTGAAATTTTTATCAATAAGTCAATTTTCATACATATATGGTGTTGTTTCGTTTTTTATTTCAAGTGCCACCTTTTTTTCTCGAGTGCCACTCTTTTTGCAACTTTACGAAAATATCCTTCAGCCTTCTCTCTCTCTCTCTCTCTCTCTCTCTCTCTCTCTCTCTCTCTCGATCTTTCTCGATCTTTCTCGATCTTTCTCGATCTTTTTCGATCTTTCTCTATATGTCTCGATCTTTCTCGATCTATTACAATCTTTCTCGATCTATCGAGATCTTTCTCGATCTATCTAGATCTTTCTCGATCTATCTCGATCTATCACAATCTTTCTCGATCTTTCTCGATCTATCTCGATCTTTCTCGATCTTTCTCGATCTTTCTCGATCTTTCTCGACCTTTCTACATATTTCTCTATCTATCTCAATCTTTCTCGATCTATCTCAATCTTTCTCGATCTATCGAGATCTTTCTCGATCTATCGAAATCTTTCTCGATCTATCGAGATCTTTCTAGATTTATCGAGATCTTTCTCGATCTATCGAGATCTTTCTCGATCTATCGAGATCTATCGAGATCTTTCTCGATCTATCACAATCTTTCTCGATCTATCTCAATCTTTCTCGATCTATCTCAATCTTTCTCGATCTATCGGGATCTTTCTCGATCTTTCTCGATCTATCTAGATCTTTCTCGATCTTTCCCGATCTATCTCGATCTTTCTCGATCTTTCTCGATCTTTCTCGATCTATCTCAATCTTTCTCGATATATCTAGATTTTTCTCGATCTATCTATATTTCACATATATATATCTATCTATCTATCAATGGCGTGGCGTCCATATTACACGATTCCTATCATCTTACCTTTTAAAATTTGTCCCTTGTTCATATAAAAAACCAGCAACATAAGTCTACAACTAAACAGTCAACAGCCTATCTTTGCCCATACACACAATGTTCTTTTAAATTTGCGAGATACACACACAATTCCATTAATCCACGTTTGGAATTTAAGGTACCTTCTATTTATTCCTTATTAGTTTGTGTAGGTGATTCTTTTTTCTTTTTATATTTGTGAACCCAGCCCTGCTGAAAGTTGCTCTTTCGCTTATCAGCCCGATTGACAGTTCGTTTGTTTACCTCGCGGCACATCGATTGTGCATTGCTCTTAAATTTCTTAAAATTTCGTTTATTATATTTGATTATTTGGATTCGAAAAATTTAATTGCGGCCAGTAGTTTCGTTGCCTTCTAACATTAGCTTATCGCGAAATTCAAGTGTAACAAATTGGCAAATTTATTTATTTCACATTTTCGACTTATTTAGGGTCGTTTTACATCTCGACGCCAAGGATATCGTATCCTTGTCCACCAAAGAAGGTTTTTCGATAGGTAATTGAGAACTTTAGATTTAATTTGTGAACGCACCCTTTCACGGGGGCGCCACATGGTGAAATACCATTGGCCATATGTACATCAAGAAAATGAGTCATACATTTACGGAACAACTACTGACGAGTAACTAAGCAATACCAAAATTTTGAACGCATTTTCAGGTTTTTCACTTTCATTGCATTGAATTCACCGTTAAAACAGTTCAAAAAACAATTTAAACACAAATAAGAGGTCGGTCTCACTTTGAGACGTTCCCACAGAAAATGCATCACATCCTCATCTGCATCTTGAACAGATTCATTCAAGAAAAGAAGAAAAAAATGAATCCGACACCTGACCTTGTACGAAGATGACGGCTTGGCGATTATGTGGTAATAGTGTGTTGTTTCGATTACAAAACAAACTCTCGACTTGACACCGGAATGTCCACTGCACGACTTTGTGCGTGCTTTAGATACACACACCTGAACGTGAAAGGTCGCCCCATTAACAACTTGAAAGTTGTTAATTGAGGGTTCAATGGTATTGCTATAGTGTCAGTGTTTATCTTTTCTATCTCTCTCTCCGAAAAAGTAGGTCAACACGCCGGCTCTTGGGCTATGTTGACACTCGCATTGTGGCCCTTTGGGCCAAAACCATTTTTCAGATTGAATTTTAATCCGCATCTTGTTGTCGTTATGGTGGGCAGAACTGTAATACAATTTGGCTTGCTGCTGTGTAGTTTTTGCATTCAGTTGCATGTCTGTGGTATTTAAGTACAAATTGTCTTGAGTATCTTTGGCTGAGTGCAAGTTAAAATTTTTTTTCTTTTATTTCTCCCACTAGCGAGCATACGTAACGGAGGATTACAAATATCATGCAATAATTAAAGACCAGAGAACATGTTGTGGTTATAATTTTAGTTGGGAGCGAGAGTGGCTCGCCACGCAAGCATGTCTTAACAATAAATTGTATGTGGACTGGATTCAATTGAGTGAATTGTATAACAAATGGTTCAAAAGCATCGGTCGTGAGATGCAATTTGTCATTCACTTACATCAAATTCACAACATCATTGAAGTGACGTGCAAGTACTGCATAGATCGACGTGATTGTGATACTAGGATACATTTTGAATGACAAGCGGTAATGTTGGTTTTATTTTGTCCAATAAACTGATACATATATGTGGAGACCTTCTTCCAGTCTCTTTGTTATGAAATTGTTTCAAGACTAAAAAGAGAAAAGTTCAGATCGCATGTGATTGAGTTTATGAATCAAATCAAAACTGAGTTTTTCTCATGACGCATGAAAGTAGTTTATTAAAAAGGAAAAATTGTTTTGATTTTAAGTGCCCCAAACTAATGCGGTTTGCAGTAGTTCACCTCACTTTCGCCTATGGATGAAGTAAACGAAGTCTAGTAAGGCACGTTTTTGAGAAAAAATAGCTGATCATTAATCTGAAGGTGTACTTATGAGTACAATGCTATATTCTAAAGCATTGATCTTCTAGTTCAACCGATTTCACCGTTCAAAACTTAAAGTGGTAAACAAGAAATTGACGGAAACGGAATAGTCGAAATAGCGTCCTTTAGCGGTTTGAGTTTTGTTTTGTTTTGTTTCATTTTTTTTTTTTTTTTTTTTTTTCATTTAAAGTGAAGTTTTTTTAAAATGGTAGTGATTTGAAACTCGATGAAACGAAAATGCGTCACGATAAAGAAACCAGCATATAAATATAGACGATGAGAGAATGAGAAAGAATAATAATACAAAGCCTTCGTATGGGAGAATGACTTGGAATTTGGTGTTCACTCGCTTTAGACCCATCAGTCTCACCTCTTTCCTGCTTAAACCGCTGGAAAGAATTATTGAGATTTTCATTCGTAGAACTTACATACTTACTTACTTACTCAGGTGGGCATTACAGTTCGGGGTGAACCTGGGCCTCAACCAACATCCTTCTATAACGACTTCAATTTCGGGCGAACCTCTCCACTTCTTCACTCTAAGTCGGTTGAGGTATCCTTCCACTTGACTGCGTCATCTAAGACGATGTCTTCCCTTTCCGCGATTTCCCTGCAATGTGCTTCCGAAAACCCGTCGAGCCGGAGCGCTTAGGTCCCTCCGCTCAACATGGCCCAACCATCGAAGCTTCGCGATGCGTACTCTTCTGACTATGCCCATGTCGCGGTATAGCTCATACAGCTCGTTGTTGTATCTTCTTCTCCACACATTGCCTTCGCATACAGGACCCAAAGAACATTCGGAAAATTTTTGTTTCGAAACGACCAAGGGTTTCCTCATCCGCTTTTGACAAGTTCCCTGCTTCCGCGCCACAAAGCAGGACTGGGATGATCAAGGTCTTATACAGGGTTGCCTTGGCTTTTCTGGAGAGGGTTTTGTTTGATAATGCCTTCTTAACCCAAAGAACAGTTGGCAATAGTTAGTCTCCGTTTGATCTCCGCACTGATGTTGTTGTCCGTGTGTATATCCTAGTGTATGATCCTAGGTGAACGAAGTCCTGTACTTACCTCGAAGTTATGTCTGTCTATTGTGACGTATGGTCCAATTCGTTGATGTTCTGTGTCCTTGTTTGATGACAACATATACTTCGTTTTGCCCTCATCAAACATCAAACCAATTTTTGCAGCTTTTGTTTCAATATTATGCAAAAGCACCTATGACATCAAGCTTTTTTCTTCCCATTACGTCAATTTCGTCTGCGTAAGCAGGTAATTGCACAGACATTTGAAAGATTGTTAATCTGGTCTTATTTGATTTTAATTTGCATATGGCAAGCTTAACTCCTTCTAGGTCGGGAGGACGGCATTCTTGATCATCGTCCAAGCTGAATGGGGCAATCTGCCTGACAGCGGAATTTGTGTCCTCATCGCCGTTAAGCAGTCTGCAGAAATGATCTTTCCAGATCCTCAGTAGCGACTGTGACTCTATAACTATGTTTCCCTGCTGGTCTTTACATGCTTGAGTTCGGGGTTTGGCACCCTGGCAGGATCTTTTTACCTTTTTATAAAACTTCCGAACCTCATTCCTGTCATGGCATCTCTCAAACCAGCGCTTCTCATGATGTTTCTTTTTCTTTTTGAGAATTCGGTGTTCTTCCCTTCTTTTCTCCTTGTAAATCTCGTTATACTAATCGTAAGCAGCCCTTGTTCGTTTTTGCATAATCATTTTTCATTTGTAGAACCTCACTCCAAATACACCCTCTGTTCCAACCTTACCAACGAAGAAAATCTTGTGAGACCGCACTTCAAAATCTTGTCAGCAGGATTTAATGCGCGTAACCATGTTCTCTGGCAGCGTTACACGTACAATCAAAGCGAGCATTGTCAAAAGCACCTTCTAAATCTATGAAAGTGCCCATCGCAAAATCTTGCACAAGTGTGCATTTAATCCTGTTAATAACAAGATTTTGAAATTCGGTCTCACAATGCCCAAATTTATGCCGACGAAGTCGCCGTGCTAAAGGTTGGGCTCAACTTTTAGGCAATTTATGTGCTAAGAACGGTCTTTCAGTCAATCGTCTTTAAATCGAGGTTATTCTCTTCACGAGACGTACACTTAAAGGCTTCAACATGTGAATCACTTTCATCAAAATCTGAGGTGGTTTATACAATGTGTTGATTTTATATGACCTGAGGTGGTGAGGTCAATACCATGTCACCCACAGAGAGAAACAGTGAAGTCAAGCAATTCAGTTCCATAACCCTTGATTTGCCGCCCTTCGTTACAACACATGCTTCCCTTTTTTATCCCTAGAGTTAAGAGTTAAGAACATCGTGGTCAACTAACAGAAAACTTAATGACTCATAAGAAAAGAAAAAAATGTATCGTCCCACAAAGTTTGCATTATATTTAAGGTGGCTAACTTTCATTGACTTACAGCTTACCGCCTACCTTACCAAATTAATCGATATGAACTTAAAAGTCATCGACCAACCTTCAGCAGCGCCGGCCTTTGAATTTCACCTTGATGTGTATGTACATTTTAATGTACGTAGGTAGACGTCAATTTATTTTTGACTGAATAAAGGGAAATAATTGCAACAAATCAAATGAAAGTGATTCTTAAATAAATTGGTAGTTACTTGAGTGAAGGTGAGGAGAGGCACTCTACACTTCAGTCATGGGCAAGGTAACGAATAATTTGAAGTAATTTTCTGCTTGTTGGGTAATGTTTCGGGAAGTTCAAGAGGTTATACGCTGAGAGATCAATCGGTGGGTACTCAACCAATTTGTTTATAAACATGAGAGTAATTTGAAAATTTATTTTCTATTGATTAATGGAAAAAATGTTGGTAGATAAATGATGAATAATTGAGCTCTAAAAATTCGGCTCTTGAGTCCATCAAAGTCATATTCGTAAAGTAACAAATCGGCTTGATGGCTTGCGATGAAAAGAAGACTGTGGAGTACTTGAGGGCTTCTGTTTCTCAAAACTTAACCTAATAACAGGTCACAAGTAATGATGATGATGCCGGGAATGCAGTCAATGTAAGATTTAGATGATTTGTGTTGCATGCATTTGAAGAGTTTAAGGCATTTAGGATCTAAGAAGTTATGTGACCGTGAGTTTTTTACTTGTAGATACAAAATATGTATTCAAGACATATCTAGTTGTGAGATGTAGTTGTCTTTGATTTGAAAAACTTTTTACTCGTGAGCACTAACTGTTCCCTTTCTCTTTATATAATATCTTGAATCTTACCTACATAAATGGTCCTTTATGCTGTCCTCTTCTGGGGCGAACTATGTTGCTTTAAACTAATGAGTTTCCATATATGAAAAATAAAATTGGACCAAGCACGGAACCTTGTGGTACACCATAGCTTAGCATCATTTGTTCACTCTGACCTCATTCAATCTTACCTTTCGAGACCAGTTTGTCAAATAGGAATTGACCATTGTAGCATAAAACAATGGAAGCCTGACTTTTCGAGTTCCTTCAAAAGGATAACATGATCAACTATATCAAATAGCTAGACATTAATGCTTCATAAAAATAAGAGTGCATATTCAGTTGACTTACTACTTTGGAAACCAATTCGAGATGGATAACCCATTAATCTATTCTTGACAAGCTTTTCGGTAAATATTGCATATCAAGAAGCGAGATTAGTCTTTAATCAGCGACCGAAACTTTGGAAAGTTGACATGTACTTCAACTTCTTCCACAATTCGATCACAACGGAAGGTCTTGTTTCCAAATGCTGAAGGCGTACGCACTAAAACAAATGATGTCTTTCTTCCTTCAATTACACACGACTATGACGTTACAATTTCGACTGAAACTTGGGTGCATAAAGAAATTTTGCCATCTGAATTATTTGATCCCTCATATGTAGTATAGGTAAATCGAATGGATCGTAATATTGCACCTGGAATGGTTCGAGTAGGAGGGATATGGATCGCAATCCATAGTTCATTTCATCGATTTCAGTTCACTTTGAAAAGTTATATATGCTGAAGTTTTTAAAAACTTAAAAAGATCCGAACATTTTTTGGAATTTTATGATTTGCAAAATTTAAGTTTAGATAACAGTAGTTATTTTTTCAATTATTATGAGAAAGCTGACTTCATGCCACTCAAGGGGAAAAGACACTGTGACGGGTGAAAAAAAATTGTTTTAATAATTGCTCAAAAATTGACTGAGTTGCAAGCAATTTCGTGGGACCAGGTACCTACTGCGCCCGAGTAGAGCGGTAAGGTAGCGCGTCCCGGCGCAATTTTGAAAATTATTTTTAATATATCACTCGCTTCATAGTGAGATTTTTCTTCAGAAATGGAAACTACTTCCGATTAGTCCAATTGTCAAAAGTATCCCTAAACATTTAATTATTATCAACTATAGTCCAATGTCTAGGCTTTCAGCCATATATCGAAACTGATTGAAAATTTAGTTTATAATAGACTTAGTTTTTCAGTGAAAGGAATTATGACAACAAGACAACAGGGCTTCTGCATTGGTCGATCTACTATTATACAAATTTATGTGAGCGCCTTAGAGAAAAAACTACAAATGGATATTCTTTATACTTATTTAGGTGGGCATTACAGTTCAGGGCGAACCTGAGCCTCAAACAACATCTTTCGCCAACAATTTAAACTTCAGGCGAGCTCTCTCCAGTTTTGCACTCTATAAGGCGGTTGATGTCTTCTTCTACTTGATTGCGCCACCTAATACGAAGTCTTCCCCTTCCGCGATTTCCCTGCAATGTGCTCTCGAAAGCCCGTCGAGCCGGAGCGTTTGGCTCCATCCGTTTTACAAGACATCGCGAGGCTTAGATGGCTGGCTGAGCCTCACGGTGCGTAGTCTTCTAGCTATGCCCATGTCATTGTACAGCTCATACATCTCGTTATATATTTTTTTCCACACATTGTTTTTGCATACAGGTGCAAAGATCATTCGGAGTATTTGTCTTTCGAAACGAAATAGGGTTTCCTCATTCGCTTTGGATAAAGTCTACGCTTCTGCGCCGAAAAGCAGGACTGACATGATTAAGGTCTTATACAGTGTTACCTTGGCTTTTCTAGAGATCTCCGCACTGATGTTGTTGTCCGTGTCTATAGCGGGTCCTAGATAGATAAAGTCCTATACAACCACTAAGTTATGTCTGTCAATTATGACATTGTAAAATAGTTGAGTGAAATGCGCTAGGATCTGGCCCAACCTAAGCATGTTGCGCCCAAATATTTATTTATATTTTTTAAGTCTACAGTTGTAAGTCCTTGATTCAAACGTTTGATCCTTTTTATGCCGTTTGTAATAAGCTTCCCCGCTATACTTTTCAGAAAGATTTGAATTACAAACAAAAACATATCTTCAAAAAAAAGATTACAATCTCGCTTTAAAGTTTCGAACACTTAAAAAACACTATACCGACAGGTATAAAAATATTCGTTACTTTGTTAATTTTGCTCCAATCCACTTGAAATTTTGACACAATAGTATTAAAATATTAAGCATTAAAAAAAAATTAAATGCGTTACCCCCTTCCCCCCTTCTTAAGAACGTGCAAGATATTATTATGTCCGAGGTGTAAGGTTTTTCCGCATTTTTTCCATATTTCGACGGACTAATATTTATAAGGTATTATTATTATGTTTATTAAGTATTTGAAAACTACACGTGTGCATGAGTCAAAAGTTTTTTGAAACACGTGAGCACGTGTAATCAAATACACTTATTTAATCGAGAGCTGTAGTTTATATCTTGGGTTGATTTGATATGGTGTTCTACATTTTACAGTGGCATTCAAGTTGAGTGTCGTTTTGTTGGTATCAGAAAACGAATCTCTTACGCACGTATTGCAAATTTAAATAAATAAATTTATATTTATAAGGTGTCGCAACAGAACGATGAGCCCCTATGTCTAGCGCAATTCTCACAACCATGCCTTTAGGGAATGGAGGGCGCCTACAATTTTGTGGCGACTCCGAACAGCTAATCGAGAGATGGCTTTTCATGGCAATGAATTTACAATCGGAGAAATTTCCAATTCCAGTAAAAGGTGATGGCCATGGAAAAACATTTCTTGTGAGATTCGAACCACTAACTTCCCGCTAACTGACGCCATGGGTACCACAATATTGAGAATTTGAATGTTGTCATTTTCTTTGGAAACTACACTAAAAAGAACAAATGCACTGTTTAAAATAACAATTGGCAATCCTAATAGAGGGGCTAGCTTAGTCGTAGAAGAATAGGCGGAAATTAATTTAAATTAAAGAAGAAATGATGCGAAAAAATTGTCCCCAACACGCTCGTGTGAGAACTCAATACACTTGCTGAACTCTCTTGTCTAAACATTTAGTTACTTGTGGCCGGTGTCCACTTAAACCCAATTAAAGACAAGATCATCATTCTTCTTTCATCAAAGAAAATACGAGTTTTCTTTTGTTACAATTCACAATCAACAAGAGAATTTGACGTCATTAATTCTTAAAGTATTCCCTTCAAAAAGGTCAAAAAACTTTATCCGTCTTTTGTGTGCGTACTTTCTTGTAATTAGGCCTGCTTTAAAATGTAAAGCCCCCAAGTCATCTCTGAAAACACCATTTACATTTTCTGCAGCATCATTTTTCTTCTATTATTGCTCTTTGTTGCAGTTGAACGTCCATTGTCATCCCTTTTGAATATTCTGTTTCCTTTTTTTGTCTTTTTTTTTCAAGATGATAAACTCCCTCAAGCACTGCATTCTGCATCTCCAGCGAGTACTCTCAGAAGAAAACGCAACAGCACACACATCGAAACAGACATTCAACTAAAAAGTAGGTTAATCTTTAAACACTCCATTGGATGAAAGTAAATTGCATTCCTACCATCACCATCATCACATCTTGGCAAAAAAAAAACCAGTTAACCATGTTTTCCAAAAATAGATGATTTGCCGGTTGATGGCACTTAAACTAGTCTCGCAGCAGACGCACATTGTGGAATGTGCCACAACCACAGAGGGGAGTTTCCTAGGAAAATCTATGTTAACGTCATCAGCAAAACTAAATATGCACATATTTTTAGCTATTTTCCGGTTGAAATGGCTTTTCCATGTTTTCTTGAAACAAACTAAGTCAATAGCATGGCTCTTTGGCTTGTGTTTTTGAAAGCTGTTGGTCGCATTAAATGTCATCACTTTAAGTCACTCCAGGAGTATTTTTGGATACTTAGGTTTTTTTTTTTGCTATGTGGGGTATGAATAAGGAAGCATCATCTAGAATGCAGACAGAAAACGTGACCCTTACGTCATCGCCCCAGTGTAACTCTCCAGGAGGTTGGAAGGACACCTTTCACGACAGGAAGGACGATAAGCATTTGTATTTTTGGCACTGTGTGTATATGTGAAGTCATTGCCGGCGCCATCGCCACCATCAGCCATTCCCCATGAGTGTGCTAAAAGAATTGTGGAGGTTCCGTTTCATTAATCTGAGTGGTCTTTTGGTATTTGAACGACTGCGAGCCCTGAATAATGAAGCACACTCAAGAGGTTATTCATTATGTGTACGTGGAATTTAATAAGTAGAAGAATAAAAAAATTGGAGCTGAAAGAAGGTTATTCTTTACGAAATTGACAACTAAGATGACCTAAAATTACTCCGAAAACACTGATTAAGCTTTCGATAAGTATGCAATACATTATTCAGTCTAACGACAAATCTTGAGTTACTGCAACGAACGAGGAATTTTATTCCGAAAAATGTGGTCTCAAATGTTGCATACTTAGTGGAAACAAAAAAGTTTGAAGCTTGGATAAAGGATGGCCCAGTAGCTATTTTGATCAAATTTGAAAGATACGAAGCAAAATAATAAAATGTTTTAAATTTGATTAAAATTTTTGATTTGTTGTTTTTGCTACTTGTGATGTTGTGAAGATTTAAAGTTGATTTTAGCAACATTTAGCCAGCTGTTTTGGCACTGAGTGAAACCCACGTAGGTGTTGATTCCGATCCCGAAGAGTTTTTTATGTCTGATTTTAGCTTGGTGTACAGTAAAGAATAGAAATTTGTATAAAACAGCCAGAAATATTTGTAATGCTCGTATACATAAGGCCAAATTTCAGCATGGCCAACCAGTAAGACAAAAAAATACTGCTGTGTCAAAAGGGAAGCAAAAACTTTTGGTCTTTTCTTCAGAACATTAAGAACTATATACATCACGTCATAGATACCAACGCTCGTCTTCAAAGACTCTCCGCTTATGTCAGCTCCATCGATAAAGCCAATTTACTGCTAACTCGACAGTCGACACTTCCTGAGAGCATACTGAAAACTGAACCTACCTGAGCTTGAGCCTGTTAATTCTGTGGTGAAGCAGATTTTTTTTGTTCTCGGTCGGTTACGAGAGTTCTCAAAGATTTCAATATGCACAAATCAGCTGGACCAGATAGTATTCCCACTGTTGTTCTGGAGAGGTGCTCTTCAAAACCACTGCGTGAACTTTTCTTTCTTTCTTATTCTTCTGGGCTCTTCCCGAGCAGATGGAAAATTGCATTTGTCCAGCCCGTCCTTAAAAAACCGAATCTTCCTCCATTGCCAATTGCGAGTTTCTAATGCCATGGAAACGTCAACTCATGAAACAATCCTTTTCAATGACCGACAGTAAGACTTCCGTAGCAAAAGGTTGACTGGTGACTTGATGATCTCACCGAAAAGTGAATCCAATCTTTATACTGTTTTGGAGAAAGGAAGATTATTGCTTGATATGTTTTCTCTTGTAGGATTAAATTCTGATTTTGGCAGTATTGTGACATTGGGTAGTAAAAAAAGAGTAAAATTCAATGCTTCGAAAACTCAAAATCATCCCACTGCCATAATATCGGATGTTTTTTTTTAGAGGTCGGTTTTTCAAATAGGGATAAAACTGACATCTTTATTTATTTATTTATTTATTTATTTATTTATTTATTTATTTATTTATTTATTTATTTAACTACAACTACAGATACATATATGTTCAAATAATTCCTATTTGAATTTATAAGAACTAAGATTGAAGTCCACAAAAGAAGTATAAGTATTAAATTGTTTACATAAAAGAGAAAAAGGTTCATTATTCAAATAAATGTTGTTTCATTAGTTCGCAAAATCTTAAATCGGCTTTGCCGAAGTGACACATCATAGAAACGAAAGCAGATGAGGTGAACTTATTTCACTCTCAAAAGTTTGAATATAAAGGTGGCGTTAAGTGATGACATCCTGTCCTCAAGGGTAGAGGCCAATCAGCATAAGTCTCGAGCGATATGGAGGAACATGAAGACGATTATCCCAGTTAAGATGACGCAGAGCAAATATAAGAAACTGTTTTTGAACAGATTTAATTCGATCAATGTGACAAGCATAATACGGGCACAACACTTGGCATCCATATTCCGAGACCGAACGAATAAGCTTTTTGTGAGATATGGATCCTGATCTCTTTAGACCAACTTTTAATCATTCCCAGACGAATAGAAGCTTTTACAGTTATGGAATCAATATGCATTCTGAAGTCTAGTTTGGGATCAAATATAACTACCAAATCAACAAAATAATTTACTCTTATTATCTTATAAAATAATCATTTTTGAAAGTATTCTTTATTCTAGGAAAGGTCATTACTTTGCATTTCTTAGAGTTCAGTGTGAGACTGTTGTTATTGCACCATTGAAGTAAATGATCGATATCAGATTGCAGTTGAATGTAATCAGCATTATTTTTGTATAAAAACTAGATTTTCGCACCGTCAGCATATAGATGTATATCACAGTATCTTATCACAGAGGGTAGATCATTAATAAATATCACAATAAATAGTGGACAAAGGTGACTTCCTTGTGGAACCCCGGATTTAACTTCTATTGCGAAGGAAACTTGAGATTTGAACTTAGCGTATTGAGTGCGAGATGATAAGTAACTTTCAATCCACTTAACAAGTCTCCAAACCAATCGAAATTTGAAAGTTTTTTAAATAGCAGCTGGTAATTGAGTTGGTCAAAAGCTTTCGAAAAATCAGTGTCTACCACATCCGTTTAAAGGCCAGTCATAAATCTTTTTGTGATGTAAGATGAGATCTTCAAAAGATTTGTAATGGTAGATTTGACGAATCCATGTTGTCGGTCAGATATATGCGATTTTGTTCCGTGAATCATCTCTTCGATTATTATGGATTCCATTATCTTAGGAATAACGCTGATTTTTGCAATTTTGTGGTCAAATCGGCCAACTCCAATGTCAATTTTTTGATGAATGTTTACGTCAACAAGCAAAATTGCCGCATTTGGAGTGAAGTGTTTTTAAATTTTTCAACATTTGGCCAGTGATTAATTTGCTTAATGTCACATAGTGTTTTAGACAAAATCAGTCAAATTACAAATTTTGAACTAATTCTGATTCGTGCTTGAAGTTGATTGTATCTGATTACTTTTATTGAGAGCTATCCAACGCTGGGTGAACAATTTCAGTGTAGACTATACTTTTTGAGTTATTCATGTTTATATAAATTAATTGAATATTAGGCATTTTCAACAGAGTTGCCCTACGTTCTTTTTGAAATTGAACTTTTTTATTTTGTGTAGCTCACTTTAAACGCCCGAATTAAAAAAAAAAAGAAGAAATTACTTATAATGAATTGCCATTGTACGATTTGCAATGATGAGAACTCCAATGCAGTAGCATTTTCATGTGCCGTATGTTTTCGCCAAATCCATGCAAAATGCCTAGGAATCAAAGGAAAAGATGCGGATAAGGTTGTGTCAATTCCTGGCCTGCGTTTCTATTGTAGCAGGCACGAAAAACTCTCCATGGACTATTTGCACTGGAAAATAGTGAAACTACAGAAGCTTTTTAACTCCATCTCATCAATATTTGTGGAGCTGCAGAGTACGTTTGATTTTGATGCTTTAGAAAAAAATACAATGGAAGAAGTCTTCAATAATATCGAGGCAAGAAGTTTTTCTGCAGCATTATCTTCAATGGAACAACCTTTAATCGTTCTCACTCCATCATCTCGGCCCTCTGACCAATTTGTTTCTTCACCACATTTACAACAACAACAACAACTACAACTACAACAACAACAACAACAACAACAACAACAACAACAACAACAACAACAACAACAACAACAACAACAACAACAACAACAACAACAACAACAACAACAACAACAACAACAACAACAACAACAACAACAACAACAACAACAACAACAACAACAACAAAAACAAAAACAACAACAACAACAACAACAACAACAACAACAACAACAACAACAACCGCAGAAGCAGCAGCAGCACCAACAACAACACGAACAACATCAACATCAACAACAGCAACAACAACAACAACAACAACAACAACAACAACAACAACAACAACAACAACAACAACAACAACAACAACAACAACAACAACAACAACAACAACAACAACAACAACAACAACAACAACAACAACAACAACAACAGCAGCAGCAGCAAAACGAATCACATCAACTACAACAACAACAACAACAACAACTTCAACTACGTAAGCATAAACAACAACATCAACTTCGTGATGTGCCGGAAGCTAGAGTGCTACGTTCAGGAAAAAGCACTATTAATCACCTCAGTGCTAGTAGTTCTTCCCAAAGTCAGGAAAACTCTAGTAGAGTAAATGCTAATGATCCATTGGAATCCCCAATAGCTTCCATTGTGGATGAGGGGAGTTCTAACCCAGTAGCATTTGCTTCTACTGAATACAATTTAGTTATGGAAGATCTCATCGCTATACCCCCAGCTAAGAGCATATTTGTTTCCCGTCTTTCTCCTGATACTTCACAGGAAGCAGTATATAACTATATAAAAAAGAAACTGCCGTTAATTAATTGTACTGCTCTCAGCATAAGAAAATTTAATGTGACTCCCGAAAAAGATTATTCATCTTTTGAAATCAAAGTCGGGAGAGACTCTGAAATTTACAAATTAATATGCAACCCATCACTTTGGCCTTTGCACACTGTTGTGCATGAATTTTTTCGAGGCAAAAAACGTAAATCCAACGTTAGCTGAGTCGGAATCGACTCTGCTCTCAATACATACTACTGCTAGTTCTTCAATCTACTTATCGAATGTTCATCGTCATCATCATGGTACATCACTCTACTATCAAAATGTTGGAGGAATGAGATCGAAGACTTTTGAATTCTGTGCTGCTATTGCTGATTCATCGTTTGTTTTTATTGCTCTCACTGAAACCTGGTTCAATGAAAGCATTCAATCTTCTGAATATTTTGACACATCCTACGAAGTCTATAGAAAAGATCGTTGCTATGCTCTTACTGGTGGCACGAAAGGAGGTGGTGTGTTACTTGCGGTTCGTTCGGCTCTTAATAGCAGACAAGTTATGCTCGAAGATTCTCCACGTACAATCGACCAAATATGTGTGTGTGTCGAGGTCGTCTCTCCTGGTTTTGCTATGATTCAACTGTACATATTTTTATCTTATATTCCACCACGTTCTGATTCAACGGTTTATGATTGGCATGTAAAAAATATTAAAAATGTAGCTAAAACCTTAGATGAGCATTCCTATATCTTAGTGCTAGGTGATTTCAATTTACCTACTATTGATTGGATTTTTTCTGTAGACGATAAATGTTTAATTCCTTTTAACGTAACTCATGATTATGAAGAAGAAGTTTTAGATACAATGTCAGCTTTTTACTTAAATCAGTTGAATTCGGTTTTGAATTCTTTGGGAAGAATACTAGATTTAGTTTTTCTTAGTAAAGATCTTGAAGCTAAAGTTCTTGAAGCCGAATTCAAACTCCTTGAAAACTCATTTCATCATAAGGCATTAGAAATAAGATTCAACTTTTCTGTACTGGATTTTCTTAAAAACAATGATAACTCCAATAATACTATGTATGATTTTTCTAAAGCGGACTATGTTTCCATTAATAATTTTTTGTGTTCGATTGATTGGGATATTTTATTATCAACATCTGATTTAAATCTAGCTTATTGTTCTTTTATGTACACAATTGAAGATGTTTTCTCTAGATTTGTACCGTTGAAGAGGTTCAAGCGATCTGGTAAGCCAGTCTGGTTTAATTATCGCTTATGTAATTTAAAAAAGGCTATGCTTAAAATGCATAGGAAAAGTGTTAAAAATACTTCCTTTCGAAGCGAGTTTTGTCGCCTCAGGAAAGAATTTGAATTTTTGAAAAGGTTTTTGTACCGTCAGTATTTACTTTCTGTAGAATCTAAGGTTAAAAAAAACTCCAAGGCCTTTTGGAAATTTATAAACCATAAGAAAAAGTCCACTGGCCTTCCTGCTACAATGAAGTTCAAGGATTATACTAGTTCGGATACCAACGACATCTGCAATATGTTTGCTAACTTTTTTCAAACAAACTTCTGTTCCGAAACCTGTGTTTTCCATCCATCGTCAGGTTCAACATCTTCCATTGATATTGGTTCTTTTACACTTTCTGTTGATGAAGTGCATTCGGAACTGGAGTCTCTAGATGATAACTTTTCTTGTTCGCCTGACAATATTCCACCAATTTTTTTGAAAAAATGCAAAAACAGTTTAAGTGAGCCACTCTTGAAATTATTTAATTTGTCTTTGAATCAAGGTTTATTCTTAGATTCTTGGAAAAAATCATACATTTTTCCAATTTATAAATCGGGTTCTAAACAAATGTTGAAAATTATAGACCTATAGCAAATCTTCAACTTATTCCTAAAATTTTCGAAGCTATAGTAAAAAAGCATATTTACTCTGCAGTTAAAAATTGCATATCTTCATACCAACATGGCTTTGTAAGTGGTAGGTCTACGACCACTAATTTAGCACTATTTTCCAATTTTTGCCTTAATACCATGGAGAAGCGTTACCAAGTAGACACGATATATACTGACTTCTCAAAGGCATTCGACCGCGTTCAACATAGGATTCTAATTAATAAACTTAATAGTATTGGAATTCATTCCAATCTTCTACAGTGGATAAGTAGCTATCTTACCAACCGTACACAGTATGTTAAAATAAATCAGTGTTTTTCAAACGTAATTCAAAACTTTTCTGGCGTCCCTCAAGGTAGTCACCTAGGTCCGTTACTTTTTGTCCTTTTTATTAATGACTTACCCAATGTATTGTCGTATTCACAATGCTTACTATACGCTGATGACCTAAAATTATTTAAATCTGTTGCTTCGTTATCAGATTGCCTTGAATTGCAAACTGATCTTGATAATATTCATACTTGGTGTACTAGGAACTGTTTACATTTTAACATATCGAAATGCTCTGTTTTAACTTTTAATCGCACCCTTGATCCGGTAGTTTTCCCATATAAAATTAATAATGAAACTTTGCTAAGAGTATCGTTTCAAAAAGATCTTGGAGTTTTTTTTGATGCTAAGATGAGGTATGATAAGCATTATGATTATCTTATTTCAAAATCGAATTCTATGCTTGGTTTCTTATTTCGGAATAGTAAGGAGTTTGTTGATCCTTACTCATTAAAATCTGTTAATATTTCCCTTATTCGATCATTACTTGAATATTGTTGTATAATTTGGAGTCCCTATTATAACAACAGCATATTGCGTATTGAAAGGATTCAAAAGAGGTTCACAAGATTCGCTTTACGGAAGCTTTTTAACTTTGATAATATGCCATCTTATGAAGCCAGATGCTTATTGATTGCTTTAGAACCTCTATATAAAAGAAGGTTTTCTTTTTCCGCATTATTTGCTCGTGACATTATTTGTCAGCATATTGATTGCACACAGTTGTTAGAGTTATTGAATATTTATGCTCCTTCTCGGCAGTTAAGACCTAGAGAACACATTTTCTTTTTTACTTGTGGGCACACAACTAATTATGGCCAAAATGAACCTTTGTCAAATGCTATGTCATGTTTCAATGAATTAAATAATGTTATTGATTTTCATTTCAATAGAAATTTATGTAAGAAAATTATTATGAATGCTTTGTAATTAAATTATATCTGTCTATGAAAGTTTATACTTGGTAGAAATAAATAAATAAATAAATAAATAAATAAAAAAAGAATCCACATGAGTATCTGTGGAGACCCCATTACATCCACAAAAACTGACTGTTTGGTGTGCTCTATGGACTGGTGGAGTCATTAGCCCATACTTCTTCCGAAATGATGCTGGCGAGCCAGTTAATGGAGGCCGTTATACGTTATAGAGCCATGATAACCGACTATTTTGTTCCCGAATCGGATGGCATGAATCGATGAGCGCATAATTTCGTGGATTGGAATTGTCAATTGACCACCAAGATCGTGTAATTTGACACCATTTGATTATTTTCTTTGGGGATATATGACGTCGCTCGTCTACGTCAACATACCAGAAACGTTATTGGGCTTGGAAGCCAACATTCGTAGCGTTATTGCCGACATACGGCCTCAAAAGCTCGAAAAAATGGTTGCAAATTGGACCTCTAGCCTTGGCTTTATTCGAGCCTGCCGCGGCGGCCATATGAAATCATATTTAAACATTAATGGTCCTCAGTTTTTAGACGAAATTGTGAGTACTGGGGATATAATCTACTTTATCAACAAAATGCTAGTTCTCGGAAGGTTACAAGAGGTTGCAGTTACAACTTTTTATAAGGTTGACCAAATAGTTGAGGCCAACTACCATGGCCGATTTACCTCATGACTCCACCAGATTTTATTGCAACTCAACTAACAAACCCAAAAAGCTACTAAAAAGTTTTTTTATTTCTAAAATTAATTTTAATTATTTAAATTTTAGATTTCTTACTAAAAAAAAAAGTACTGCACTGCATTTAAAAATCTCAGTAAGTTCAAATAGCAGTCAGAAAATTATTTCTTTTGCTGTTTTTTGAAGCTCTGTGTATATTAAGAAACAAAAAACAAAATATTGAAATTCAAACATCGAATTTTGAATTTCTGCCACGACTTTTGTCTTTGTGGGTGCGGCCATTTGAATGATATTGTTTTTCACAATTAATGGTTGTTCCCGTTTCGGGAAGGTTAGAACGTCTGACTGATATGTCGGAGACTAGAGTTTCGAATCCCAGAAACATCAAAGACAAAAAGTTTTTTATTTGTACCTATCACCTTTCGCGACGAATTGGCAAATCCACCGAGAGTAACTACACATTACCATGAAAATCGCTATCCAACTTGACACCTCGGAATCGGCATATCATTGTAGGTCCTGGAAATTCGTTAGGATCCTAGCGTTCCATAGCTTTGATGCACCAGAGACTTATTTATTTGGCAAAATTCAAACTGAATAATGAAATACAATGTTCATCAACAATGTACCGGTGTGTGTTTTATTTAGCTTTACTTTCGAAACCAAAAAATGAGTGACCATTTCTTCCTACAAACTACGGTAAAAAAATAAATGGTGTAAAGAAACGCAGTATCTGTTTCGGGTACTACTCTATGAAGATCTGGAAAGTTACATCACTCAGTTTTATCCTGATAGACAATAGGTCGGTATTTTTGTTAGTCCGAATTCTTCAGTTTGTCTTATAAACCTCAGATTTGATCGAGAAAAAGCAAAAATTTAAAAAAGGTCGTGTCTGCAGAAAGTTGACAAAATAATTTGTTTTAGCAAAAAGAAATCAAGTCACCTGGCAACCATTAACGAGATGACGTGTGAGTTCTTTCGTATCACTTAGTTCAATTTTGTTAAAAACAGATTCCGTTTTAAATGTTGACGTCAGAGTCTTACAACAGTCGAGGGCCACTCTAGGCAGACAGTAATTTAAAAAATTGATTTAAATAACACGATCCCTCCCCTAACACTACGTAGAATGATTAATCTTGAGAGTGTAATTTTACAATTGATTATTATCATTTTAACATTATACGTATGAGCAAGATTCATAACAGAAACCACTTGTTAGCTTGTAACCGATACCCTAGGTGTTTATTATGAACAACCACCATGTGCTTATATCAAATAATATAGAATTACAAGAAGCTGATTGAAAAGATAATTCAAAACAAATCATCTTCGTCAGAAATGTTTTTTCCCGAGACCTACTGCTATTTGCAAGCAGTAACTTTTCCATTTGCTTAAAAACGAAAACAAACCAATTTAAGGCAATTTTGAAGAACAACAAAGTTGTAGACTTGACCTTTTGGCTTGGAAATTTCAAATGAAATAAGAGCAGGTGATCCTAATGCACGCGTCCAACAATTGCATTTTCATTTTTTCAAAACCACTGCATTAAGGTTGTTAACCTCTACGGAGGGCAACTTTTCAGACGATCATTGTCGGCATATGCACGTTTGATCGAGTTATAAATGCTGATTTGTTTCCGTGACTCCTTGACCCAAATCCATCGATATAACTAAGCTAGAAAAATGCTGTAATTGTTTTATAGATGTTTTTGTCTTTGAAAAACACACTCGACTACAACAATGACTCTGTCAGAATTTAAACGACACATATCACGATTGAATACGAGTTGTTGAAAGCTTTTATGTTGCTTGATTTTATTATTTAACTTGAAATTTATTCAAAGAAACGTTACAGTAGTTTCGATTGTATAAGACGTGAATAAATTAATTCGAGACAAGCTTAACACCCAACTAACTGATTCCACTTCGGTCAATGTCAATGTCAGCGCGATGCAATGGAACTTAGAGTTTTTGGTGGCGGCAATAAACGATCGTGTTGAGGTTTATAAGTATTTTTGGGATTGACCTTGCAATCGGTTAGCAATAATTTAACGGAAGAGGAAGTGGTTTTTTGTTTTCGGTTTTGTTTTTGGTGGTTAGTGCTGATTTATACGAATTTATTGATTTGATCGTGAATGTGTGTTTTGGGTAAGGCTACTACACTCAGGTTGAATGTGTATCAAGGTGTGATCAAGTTCTTTGGTATAAAACGCACACGCGAGTAAAATAATTTCATAAAATTTAAAAATATGTTATACATGAAATAAATAAACGCTTTTTATTGTGTACCGCGTTTCTCGACAGCTGTTTGGAGAAAGAAAGATTTGAGAGCAAAAACAATTAAAAGAAGCAAGTGGCGTGTGCGCTTGATACTTAAAAGCTAGACCAACAACTTCACACATCTCGTTTTTTCTTTCAAATAAACGAGTTTGTGTCTTTTTAACTAGACACATTTTTTTCGGATTAAAATCATATTAAGGCGACTAATTAAAAAAAAAAAGGATTTCAAATGCGAAAAATCATTTTTTTCACAAGTTTAAGCTGCTCATGACTGTAATTTTCGACATAAACTATTAAAACCATAAACTAAATTGTATTAAAATTTTCAAGGTGGTATTCTTGTTAAGCGCAAAACAAGTAATTTTTAATTGACATTCTTAAAAGATGCATATATTTCTGGTTGAGGTAGGGATTCCATTTCTGGCGAAACTAGCAGATGCACACAGTGTTTATAAACAAACGTTATAGGAGACACTGGGTCTAGGCAGTCTACTTATTTCTTTTTGCATTGGGATTTCACATCGAAATAAAAGAAATCGAGAAACTCATCTTTTGTGACATTCACAGAACGATTTTCTTTAAAACAAAATAACGCGGCAGAAAAAATATCTGTCTGTCATTAGAATTATGCTTTTGTACAGATGTAGACATTTCTTTTCGATTGTGTCAGAACTTTTCAGGTTTTTAAAAATGCAATATTTTTTTACGAACCGATCTATTAAGAAGAAAGATATTGACAAGTGGCGTCAGCTACATCTATGTTTTGTATAACCTTTTCTTTTTTTTAGGGTAAATTGGGGTAAATTTACTTGAAACGCATGTATTTTCAATTTTATTTTTTTTTTTCATGAGCACTTAGAAGTAGCTGTAAGGTTCTTATTGAGTATGAATAAAAACAAACGCAATAACATACAAGCTTTTGGTTCGACGTGGACTTATGTCCCACTCAAGTGAGACATAAGTCCCAAATCCGTCTTAGGACTTATGTCTCACTAAGATGGGACATAAGTCCCAAAAATCAAAGTTGGGACTTATGTCCCTGCGCCGACATTTTCTTTCTTGTTTCTTTCAATTTGAATTTTTTTTTTATTCTCGTAGGCCACAACCTCACGTGAATGAAAAAAACCCTTATAATGTTAAAAAACAGTTTGCGATCATTTATCCTGCTAAACAACCAAGACATGGCCGGTCATCGGCACTACAATCTATAAAAATCCTATTCCTGCTTTCGATGTGGCGCACGCGTCTTGCTATTTTTGCGATTTGGGGGTAACGAAATAACAATTGAGGTTTGTTTTTGAATATTTTTTTTTTTTTATTCCTGTCATAGCACTTTTTGTTTTCTTTTGGTTCTTCTTTTCCTTTCTCTTTTTTTGTGTTTCAAGAAATCATTTGTTTCGATAGCGCGCCATAAGTCAGCCCATTCTTTTGCAACAGGACCGGAGATAGCTGAACCTATCACTTAACCTTTACTGTTTATAATCAACGCGGCATTATACTGAAAGTATATAAACGCACCTTACTTACTTACTTACTTACTTACTTAGGTGGGCATAACAGTTGGGGGGTGAACCTGAAACTCAACCAATATCCTTCTATAACGACTTCGATTTCGGGCGGCCTCTCTCCAGTCTTACACTCTAAGTCGGTTGAGGTCTCCTTCCAGGTCTTACCTCCACGGTTTCCCTCCAATGTGCTTGCATTCAAAAACCCGTCGAGCTGGAGCTTTTGGGTCCATCCGCTTTACATGGCCCAGCCATATCGTAGCCTCGCGATGCGTACTCTTCTGGCTTTGCCCATGTCGCGGTACAGCTCATACAGCTCGTTGTTGGATCTATTGTCTTAACATACAGGACCAAAGATCATTCGGAGAATTTTTCTTTCGAAACGACCAAGGGTTTCCTCATCCGCTTTCGACAGGATCCATGCTATTGTGACGTTTAGTCCAATTCGTCGATGTTCGGTGTCCTTGTTAGATGACAACATATACTTCCTTTTATCCTCATTAACCATCAAAACCATTTTTGCCTCTTTTGTTCAATACTGGTAAAAGCAACTATGATATCACGCTTTTTTCTTCCCATTGCGTCAGTATCGTCTGCATAGGCGAGTAATTGCACAGACTTTTGAAAGATTGTTCCTCTGGTGTTGATTTGAGTTTCTTACAATCTGTTCAAGTATGATATTAAAGAAATCGCAGGACAGTTTGCCTATTCGAAAGCCTTTTCTGACATCAAAGGTCTCGGTGAGATCTTTACCAACCTTGACGGAGCAGCGTGAATTCTCCAAAGTCATCTTCATAGTCGTTCAAGTTTTACAGGGATCCCAAAACTGAATATGGCTTTGTACAGCACGTTTCTGTAAATACTGTCATACGCGGCCTTGAAATCCATAAAAAGATGGTATATATCGATATTATATTCTCGGGGTTTTTCCAAGATCTCCCGTGATGTGAAAATTTGATATAGGTCCCTATTATGAGTAGCGAATCGAACGTTCGATTGGAAGCGAATGTTTAGCGAAGAAAACTTTTTTTTCCACGTTTAAGGTATGTCAGATAAGAGAATGGACAAAGTTTAATGATAATAATCCAATAAATGAGTTTCTCTAAAACATTCGCTTCCAGTCGAACGTTCGATTCGCTACTCATAATAGGGACCATATTGTCGACTTTTCTGGCCTAAAACCACATTGATAAGGATCTATCAAGTAACGTTAAGGTCCATTGATCGGACATGTTTTCTTCCGACCATAATGCAAATCAGCTGGTGCATGCTCCTTTCCAACTAATCTACAGCTGCCTTGAAAAGTTCGGCATCAATTCCATCTGCACCTGGAGTTTCATTTGATTCAAATTTGCATATGGCATGCTAACTTCTTCTAGGTCGGGAGAACGGGATTCTTGATCATCGTCCAAGGTGAATGGGGCAATCTGCCTGACAGCGCAATTTGTGCCCTTATCGCCGTTAAGTAGTCTGCAGAAGTGGTCTTTCCAGATCCTTAGTAGCGATGGTGACTCTATTACTATGTTTCCCTGCTGGTCTTTACAGGCTTGATTTCTGAGCTTGCCACCCTGGCAGGATCTTTTTACCTTTTGGTAAAACTTCCGGTTCCTGTTATGGCACCGCTCAATTTCCCCAAATGAGCGCAGCTCTTGCTGCTTTTTTTTCTTTTTCGTATTCTCTATCATCGTAATGTCATATTTTATTGATATAGATTTCAAAACTGACTTATAGTACCTTTAATCACAATTTAAAAGGCGGGAGGATCTTAAGGGGGGAGCAGTCAGTATAGCAGGTAAGAAGTTGGTGAATGAAAATGATGCCGAACACATTACTTCCCGCTTCTTGATATGATTTGGCCAATATGAGAGCGAAAATCTAATTTTTTGTCACAGAGAACACAAATAAACCTAGTCGGGATCGTTGGTCCTTCGAGCCGGATTCACTTAACTTTGAATGTTTGAGTTAATCCAGCTGAACACTATGTCATTGCTTTTATACTTCATATACTTAATCAATCGCACATAAGGCAGAAATACTCCTTGTGCTCTGAGGGGCACCCATATTAGACTGCGCGTTGTCAATCGAATACTTTTTCGAAGTCACTCACAGTATGCAGATCCTCTTAGGAATCAGGGTGTTCTTTCATTCCCATCCTTATGCTTTGGATAGCATCTGTTGTTGACCTACTCGCGACAACCCCGCATTGGTTATCAGAAAGCTTTTTTATTTTTTCACAGTCGGCTAACTTATACCCGTTCAATGGTCTTCAACGAGTGGGACATTAGTTTGATCAAAAGATAGTTGTTATGGTATCTCGTCTGGCCCTTGGACTTATTGTTTTGTTTGTTTCTTTGGCTTGTAGGTAGTGTAACTTTGAGTATGAATTGGCCCTCTTTAAACAAGTTTGCGGTATTGGTAATAAGGTCTACTGTTTTTGAGTTCGAGCTTCGAGGTTCAAATCATTCAATAGGTTCTCCATGAGTATCGCCGTTAGCAAGTCATCCGATCGTAACTTCACTACAATGAAAAAAGCTTTCTGACAAAGGGCAAGGCTACGTACTAAGCGGCAAAATTGGAAGGTAAGCCGCAGAACGATGTCGCCGAGCATTCATCTTTGGTCTAATTTTGCCGCTCATTGTCTGGTCGTGCCATAAGTCGTTGGGAATCGGCAGTAAATTTGTAGGTCCTACCAATCCGCACAAGATATAATTGAGAGAAATCAGCTAGACTCAGTGCTCGCCGATTTTTATGGCGCCACTCTACTTATTCATTTATGTCTTCTTCTTTTGGTTTGATCAATAAAAAAAGTGATTTGAATGATTCAATAATTGAAATGACTTCCTTAAAATTACTAAAATGATAAATTGTTTTCTAAAGACCCGTACCCTAAGTTCTTTCATAGGGCACAGAGTTTGTTTATAAACATATCGCTGTCACATATCAATTAAACCTCTCACCTCACAACTTAATCATCCGTGCACGATCATCGTAATTACCTCATTTTCTTTGCATTCATCGCAACGCCTCCTTATTTACAAAACATCATTTCATAATCAATTACCTGCAAATAAAAAATAGAATAAAGCATTAGTTTGTAAACATGTCATTACAAAATGATTAAAATTGAAAATTTAATATTTATCACTTTCAGATTCATACAACGACAACGAAACCGAAAAGCAAATGCACACTGACTGCACGAACGCCCGAGTCTATAATGCGTCATAGAAAAATCCCCCAAAGTTTAAAGGGTTCAAGAAAAATAATAAACAACTGAGGTACTTTACCTCACACAACCAACAAACTACTCTGGCCAAAGGGAAAATCAACTCGAAAATGGTCCTCAATCTTCTGCTAATAACAACTGTGATAAAATCAACTTTTGGAGTGGTCACTACAGGTTTGTGGCTGATTCCGCTGATGTTAGCCGCCATAACTTATTATCGCTATGACAGTATAGACCCGGAATCACGGCCCATTGACCAGAACCGGCTTTACATAGAATACGACTTCATCATCATTGGAGGTGGCTCAGCAGGAGCTGTTATTGCTAATCGGTTGTCAGAGATAACTTCATGGAATATTCTTCTCCTGGAAGCAGGTCCGGATGAAAACGAGATTTCCGACGTTCCATCGTTAGCCGCTTACTTACAACTGAGTAGATTAGATTATCAGTACAAGACAGAGCCGAGTAAAAAGGCATGCCTTGGTATGGTCAACAACCGCTGTAACTGGCCTAGAGGAAAGGTCCTAGGAGGGTCAAGTGTTCTAAATTATATGCTTTACGTGAGAGGCAACCGTCATGATTACGACCATTGGGAGTCTCTGGGAAATCCTGGATGGGGCTATGACAACGTGTTACAGTACTTCAAGAAGTCAGAGGACAACAGGAATCCCTATTTGGCCAACAATCCATACCATGGAAAAGGCGGTCTTTTGACAGTACAAGAATCACCCTGGCATTCACCGTTAGTGGCAGCCTTTGTAGAAGCCGGCAACGAGATTGGGTATGAAAATCGCGACATTAATGGCGAAAAACAAACCGGTTTCATGATAGCCCAAGGAACTATACGGCGGGGTAGCAGATGCAGCACAGCCAAAGCCTTTTTGCGCCCCATTCGACTCAGGAAGAACTTGCATGTCTCTCTAAACTCTCAAGTCAACAAAATTCACATCGATCCCGACACCATGCGGGCATCAAAAGTAGAATTCGTGAAAAACGGTCGCATCTATCGGATCAGAGCGAGAAAGGACATAATTCTGTCAGCAGGAGCCATCAACAGCCCACAGATCCTCATGTTGTCAGGCATCGGTCCAAAGGAACACCTCGAAGACGTAGGAATTCCAGTCCTCAAAGATCTACCAGTGGGGGACAATCTCCAAGATCACGTCGGCATGGGTGGAATGTCCTTCCTAGTCGATAAACCAGTTGCGATTATTCAGGATCGATTCAACCCAACTTCCATTACACTACAGTACGTTCTGCGAGAACGAGGGCCAATGACAACTCTGGGTGGTGTTGAAGGACTGGCTTTTGTTCACACGATTTACTCAAATCGTTCTCTTGACTGGCCAGACATTCAGTTCCACATGGCTCCAGCATCCGTCAACTCAGACAATGGAGCACGCGTTAGAAAAGTACTCGGTCTTAAGGACTCCCTTTACGAGCAAGTCTACCAACCCATAGCCAATAAGGATACTTGGACGATAATGCCACTCCTCCTTCGGCCTCGATCGAGAGGATGGATTCGCCTGCGATCCAACAATCCCAATCACTACCCACTCATAAATGCTAACTATTTTGACGATCAGTTCGATGTACAGACTCTCGTTGAAGGCGCAAAGATAGCAATTCGGGTTTCCGAAGCAAAGGTCTTCAAGCAATTCGGATCGAGATTGCACCAAATTCCACTCCCCAACTGCAAGCACTTGAAATTCTTGTCAGATGAATACCTTGAATGTCATATTCGAACGATTTCTATGACAATTTACCATCCATGCGGTACGACGAAGATGGGGCCAGCCTGGGATCCAGAGGCTGTAGTTGATCCTCGACTGAGAGTTTATGGTGTAAGAGGCCTTCGAGTAATAGACGCTAGCATCATGCCGACAATAAGTAGCGGCAATACCAACGCTCCAGTCATAATGATCGCAGAAAAAGGAGCCGATCTAATCAAAGAGGATTGGCTGACAAATCCAGAATATAAAAACGCTGATTCATATCAAAAATAGGGAGAATCGAAAAAGAATGAAGGTCTTGAATGAGTGGAGAGCGAGTTGTGCCATCAATTGGTGACAGGACACAGGAATATGTTCCTCAATACTGAATGAATGATTAGGTTTTTTTTTTTGTGCAAAAAAAAAGGAAAAGAGTAATAGAAGCTCGACAATAGTCATTATTTTTTGTTGAATAGTTTTTAAATGTTTATTTATTTTTTTAATTTTATACTAAGCTAATAATTTATGTAAATAACAACAAAACAAAACCTTAATTTAATGAAAATAGAAATAATAAAAATTTTGTGGAGGTGTTTCTTTTGATTTACCCTAAAAAATGTGGTGTCTCACATAGGCGGATACCGAAATATGATCTCCGAAATGTACCCTTCAAAATAGAGTTACCTGTACCACGTGGAATTGAATTTTCAAGTCTTTTCTCGGTTATTTTGTTAAAGAGCTTAAAAAAGATTAGTGTGAGTAGTTGAGCACTGACAAATGTGTGTTCATTTTGAAATTTGTAAGACAGACGCCATTGCTCATTTACTCATTTTGGCGAGTGAGAGAGTCATCCCAAACTATCTACTACATGAACTAAATCTTCAAAGCTGCTGAAGAACAACTAAGTCGCAGCAGCCAAAACTCACCGGTGACAACTCGCTATACTCATTGCAAACTAAATCCATACTCTTTAGGTGAACGCCATTGAAGGGTTAGGTTATGTTAGGTTAGGTTAGGTTTAAATCGCTGTCAGGAAAACAACTGACAGACTTAGACCCATATTAGGTCCATTGTGATACCATAACAGTTATGTGAGAGAGCACTCACTTAACAAAACCATTCGAGCTTTTGATAAAGCGATTGAGTTGAAGGGTATCTGTGTTCGCTGGTCGTTTTTTAGATCATCAAGACAATTTTTCCTAGATGCAGTTTTTTCTAAGGAGATTAGAGGACATGAGCAAAGGAGGTGTGGGACTATCTCTTCCTCCTCTAAACAACTCCTGCAGAAGTCGTTAGAGGAATCGTCGAGTCTTATGGCGTGTCTACCTGTCAATGTCCGGCAATCATATTCATTACGGAGCTAACGTGCAATCTTGTTATGGATAACAAATGTCTTGTGCGTTTTGGATCTAGTCCTGGCCATATATGTTTTTATTGTTTCACCCATTGTGTGTTCTATCCATTGCCTCTTGCTTTAGCATAAGTTTGCATGTAGCGATTTTTATACCAATATTCATCCTGCTGGTTGAGATCGGTAGAACGGTTCCTTTTCTGGCGAGTTCATCGGCTTTGCAGTTACCCACGATATCTCTTTGCCCCTGAACCCAAATAAGGTGAATATTGAACTGTTCAGCTTACACCTTTAGAGAAAAGTGACAGTTGAGGGCGGTTGCTGAGTCCGTAGAAACAGTGCCGACTGATTTGAGAGGTGCTTGACTGTCTGAGAAGATCCGGATATTCGCTGAGGATATCACGTTTTCTCTTAGCCACAATAGGGCCTCTTTGATCGCCAGAATTTCCACTTGGAACACGCTACAATGCAATGGTTTGGAAGGCGGAACTAGAGACTTACATTGATACCCCTTCTTCGGTTTTTGAGTCACTTGTATAGAACTGAATAGAATCATCTCTCAAGAATTCTTCATCTTCCCAAAGTTCTCGGTGGGATTGAGACTTGGAACTTATTATATCAAAAACCAATTAGGAGATGGCGAAGTCGGAGTAACAAGGGATTGATCTGAACGGATTCAGGCCTGTAGCGTGACCGATGTAATTATTGGTCCATTGGGAGATAGCTCTGATACGAATGGCTGTACTGGCGGCCATTTGTTTGCTGAAGATATATAGTGGTGTGAGATTAAAGAGTATGTTTAGGGCAGCTGAGGGTGTTGATCTCAGTGCTCCGCTTATACACAACCATGCTGTTCGTTGGACCTTGCTCAGATTATTATCGCGGTAGGTACTTTTATCAAGAGCGGTCCACCATACCACTACTCCATATGTGAGTATTTGTCTGATGACCGCGTTATAGAGCCAGTGGGTGGTTTGGGGGGAAAAATCCAATATCTTGTTTTACAGGAAAAGAGGGCTACGGCGGATTTCCTGATTCTTTCTTGTATATTGGCTTTCCAGTTTAGCTTTCTGTGATTTCGGTATACACATATTTGACTTCGTCTGAAAGTTTAAGTGCGGGATTCCATTGATTGATGGAGTTATTAGTTGAGGAATTTTGTATTTCCTGGTGAAGAAAACGAGTTTAGTTTTCTGACGGTTGACCCCTAGATCACTATTTCCCGCCGATTTTACTAGTCTGTCAAAAGCATCAGGTCTGTAAGTATGTGAGGTGTGAGCATGTTTACCTGATACCGCCATGGAGATGTCATCTGCATGAGCAATTACTTAGAATCTCTCAGCTTCTAAGCCAACTAGAAGTTCGTTTACGACTAGGTTCCATAGTTCCTCCTTACGATGATCCTTTACTGACAGATCTCTTTGCAGAAGTTTTCTAGAGTTGTGTTGATTTTCCGACTTTTTAGCATTAGATTTATCTATTTCACTATTCAACTATCTACTTTAAGATTTGTCAGTGTCATTGTAATTGCAAGGTTACCAACGTTGTTAAAGGCACCCTTTATGTCGAGGAATACGGCCAGAGTTTGTTCTTTGTGATAAAGGGAATATTCGATAGTACGAACCAGGGTATTTTGGGTCGTTTCTGCAGATTTGCCCTTGCAGTAGGCGTATTGTGCCTTAACTGTTGGCAGGCAACAACGTGGTGGATTGCTTTCCTTGGACACCGTATCAATTTTGAATGATTTGTTCGGATGGAATAGAAACGATACGAGATAAAACAATACCAAATAGACTGCATATTGGGTTCAAGAGAACAATCGTTTTGAATCAGCTCAAGTGAGTTGGCACAACATTACACAGCATAAGAACACATGCCCATCTATGGAATACTTTTACGAAAATACATGACATTCATAGTTATATGTATAAGAAGAAAGAAAGTGAACATTTCAAAACAAAAGATAGTTCTCAGTTTCATTAACTTCCCCCACCAAGGAAAAGGTCTCCATGTAAAATAATAAAAGCTTGTAAGAGGCATTCGAGATAACATTGCTTATAGAATGCGATATTTTAAGAACGAAAACACTTACTTGTGTGGAAACTATACTTGATTTCGAACTTGAGCCACAACCAAAACGTCTCTTCAACAAGTCCGTTTTCAAACAAGTTGTTTTCAACGTTGACTCTAGGTCTTTTGAAGTCTGTTGAAACCGCCACTATAGACGAACTCTTCTCTTGATGCTATTTTCTCTAATATCGAAAACTTGTAGAGGCTGAACTTTGGTATCCATTCACTCAACAAAGCCTGTTCGAGATTTATGATCTATCATAAGACATAAGATTTTATTCATACATAAGATGTTAGGGAAATTTGAAGAAATTATTCAGGAGCAGGTAGCTTCGCTGTCTAATTCCACCACGTTACTGTAGAACTCCGAAGCCATCTTTTTAAACCTTTTCGCAAGAAACACCGTGTGCGCGACTCTTTCTGCTTTTCTTCGGCCTCATGAGCAGACCTCGTAATTCCACCTTTTACCGAAAATACTTTTGAGTTTTTAATGCCATTTTATAGAAAATTTGTCACCGTAGCAATCTAGAAAATATCGTATCACTCATAAAACTCTAAATAGACTTAAATTGAAATTTTGAATACGACGTAACTCCACTGCTACTCTGTTGATTGACGACATTTTCTTCTCCCCTGTAAAATTTTATATTTTGGAGATACATATGAGGTCTGCTCATGAGGACGACGTTTTGCTGCAGAGCTCTCTGCTTTAGTTGTGAAATTGCTCGAAAACTGTGATAGCGAAAGAGGTATGCAGTTTGTCACTTGAAGAGGATTTTTGCAAAAGATTGATTTTTTAGACTGTCGATCATTTCCTCCGAGTTGACCAAGCAGACCACAAGTTTATGGTTGCCATGCTGAAGTTCTAAACAATTCATATCACTTTCCTTTTGCGAGCCAACTCGAACTGAACTTACTAACGGAGGACTTGTCAATTCCTCGCGAAAGGCGATACCCGTGGAAAAACATTTTCGCATTTTGCCTCTGCTGGGATTTGAACCTCGAACCTCTGGGTTAGCAGGTGGACATGCTAACCATTGCGCCACGGGTACCAGACCTCGTCTTAGGTGGTGCAATTAAGTGAAAGAAGACCTCAACCGACTTAGAGTGCAAAACTGCACAGAGCTCACTCGAAATCGAAGTCGTTGTTGGTTGAGGCCCAGGTTTACCCCAAACTGTAAAGACCACCTAAGTATGAAAGTATATTCGGATTAAGGGTAATCTTTGTAAACAGCCATTAAAACCAATAGCTCTCGTTTTGCACATAAATTGTCATTTGCCTAGTTTCAGTGAAACTGACTTGATAGAAAAATGAAACAATACAAATAAATAAATGCTCTAGAATAAAGAGGAATTGCGACATCATTTGAAATTCTTAGCAATCGAGTGTTGAGGAACGATAAATTTCTATTTTTACTGACTTTTGTTCTCTTTTTGTATTGGGTCAACAGAAGCATTCAATCAAAACTACAAACAAATAAATAAAATTCATTGACACATTCATGTGACCAGCACTTTAATTTATACCAACTAAATTGGTCATTACAAATTACTTGATATCTTTATAGTTTTTCCAAACCGCTCCTTTTGCTTACAAGTCTTTAATTACAATTCAAGCTTTAGTCATAAGTACCTACGGATGCTTGATCAGGTTTCGGTATGTAATTTATTAGCATATTTTATTCCGACTGCGTGCAGTTGCTATAAAAAGAGGAATTATAAAAATCAACAGGTATTGCATTTGAAGACAATAAATTGGAACTTCAGTGTACCGTGATGTAAATAAATAACCAACAATTAGTTGCAGTGGTTCTATAATTACTTCCACACGTGCCTGTACATTAACAGGCAATTGTGATAACAATATGACTATTTATCATTACATCGACTAAAAAAGGTGTCTTTTCGATGACATTTTTTAATTTTGGAGCTACTTAAAATGCACTGGGGGTATGCACACGTAACTTTTGGACAAAGGTCTTACGTCGGTGAAGTTCACTGACGTATCTTACTAAGATGAATGTAACCGTGTTCTTGGAGAGTATATCCATCAAATCAAAGTAACAAAACAATAAATGGTGATACATTCGAACAAAGAAGAAGAAGTCATTGACATTTGAAGGAAGTAAGTTTACAAAAGACAACGGATTCAGTGAACGGTATTCAGGACGCTAGGTTGTAAAATGAAAGAGTTCAATTGAGTTTGTTCGAATGTAAGATTTACACAGTTTAAACTCCAATGTACGATGGACACTAAAATTTCGAGATATGAGAGAAAAAAATTTACTCCGGAAGCCTAATTCGATGAAAAAGCGCTGGAGCTGGAACAATGAACAATGTATTCTAGGCAATAAAATGCCAATGAATCAGTGTCAAGAGTATTCCCATTTATAGGTTCCTGTTTCCAAATGTTTCAAATGAAAGGTTGCACGACAGTTAACACACACACAATTACAGCAAACTTATGTTCACAGAAAGTTTTCCGTCTTACCTCAAGGACTACACTCAGCTTGTTTCTCTACTCAAAGTACACCGTGTGGCAACAAAATCATTTAAACAATCAAATGATATCAATTGAAAGGTTTTTCAAAACATTTGAGTTTAAGTTGAAAACGATGATAGTGAAATAGATTCATTTGATTTTCACAACGAAAAGAAACAAATCGTTTCGCTTAGTTATTTGAGAAGCATTCACATGTAAAGTTCAATCACAAAAAGCTCTGTAATTAGTACAAATATCAAACTACACTCTGTCGTCGGCGATTCATTTTGGATTCTGTTGAGAAAGTTTAGAGACTCAACAACTAGTTTTTATGACATCATCAAAATAACTGGATGACTTCACAAAAAATTATTAATTTCCTGATCAGATTGCTCTTCCTGAATGATTCTTTGCTAAAAATTATGACCCGACATTATCCGCGGATCTACAAAAGCAAATAGGAGCCGGGCTTTTATATCAGGAAATAATATGTATTAGGTAATACTGGAAAGAGCAGCATAGTTAAGACAACTTGCTTGAGTAATCGCGGATATTAAGTTTTGTGTGAAAGAAATTCAAAGTAATTTACAACTTCTTGAGACAAAGACAAAAGCTTACTATGAGTTGGTCCTGGGTTTTAAGGACCTAATTTACAAAGATTATAGTAGGCATCAGAAAGCGGTGGCTAATTTTGTACTGCCAGATAGCGAATTTTTTTTTTATATATATAAGGGTTATGAATTTAGGAAAATAGGAGAGGATTTGAAAGGAGACACCAATGCACATTGGTTTTGAACCTTTGCGAATCGTAATGCAGGGGAAATACAGAGCCAGGTAAAGCATTCCACATTCGGGTGGTGCGACTAAGATAAGAATCTCTATACTTGACTGTACGTCCGAAGTTGGGCCCAATTTAGAACTGATGAGCATTCCTAGCGAGGCGGGTGTTGCGGCTAAATTGTTTCAGGGGAGGAATACAACTGACTGCTTCACTAAAGCACTGTTTGTGAAAAAAGCGATAAAAAAGAGAGAGACAGATAACTTTTCGACGATGTTCAAGAGAATCAATCGATTCTACAATTGAACTATGACCTATCAATTTCAACGCTCTATTTTGTACCCTATCAAGTAGGTGCAAAGATGTTTAAGGAGCACCTGACCAGATATGCGAGTTATACTCCAGTTTTAGGCGGATGAAGGCCTTATAAATTTTAGCCAGATCAGAAGGGGTGAAGAACTTCCTGCATCGTCTCAAGAAGCCTAAGCATTTTGCAGCGTTTTTGGCGACTTCAAATATGTGGTCATTCCAACGAAGATCATCGTTTACACACATACACAAGTATACTGCCAGATTTTCGGTTTCTTGGATGCAGGTGGAATTCATGGATAATGGCAATGGGGGAATGTTGAGCTTCAACGACAAGAAACTGCATTGATTTTTCGAAGCATTGAATTCTACTCGGTTTTTAAGACTCCATGTAACAATGCTGTCAAGGTCAGAATTCAATGAGGTAATCATACGCAACCGTTCCAGTTCCACATCCGAAGAGCAGGGACCTGAATTTGGAAACGAATATGAAAAGCTGAGGGTCGAGTCGTCAGCAAAACAGTTAAGAAAATTAGAAGTTTCAGACATGAGATCTTTGATGAAAGTGAGGACAAGAGTCGGAGACAAAACGGAGTCCTGGGGCACACCAGCATTTATAAAGTGGGAATCAGAATCAGAAGCCATCCAATACAACTTGTATTGAACGATCGGAAAGGTAGTTTATAATCCAACGAAGAAAAGACTCATCGATACCAAAAGCACGCATTTTCAAGAAAAGAGCCTGATGTCAAACTCTATCAAATGCTTTAGAAATATCAAGCGCAATAATCTTACTTTCTCCAAAACAATGTAAAGATTGGTTCCATTTTTCGGTGAGATTCGACCTTCTTTTGTTATAGATGTGAAGATATTCGCAAAAGACGCTGCCATGAAGAGCCTAGGTTACCACCATTCATTATCTCTTCGCCTAGTTTCTGAAACATTATACGATAAAAGCAGGAATTGCAAAGAGGAAATGCCCAGCGATGTCGTCATCTTCTTCGCAGGATGCAAGGAGTGTAGTATAACTTAGAACTACTTCAGCACCACTCTGTTCAGCATCAATTCTCTGGGTTATCAGATCCAACGAAGTCTTGGGAACTCTACTCTCGTGAGTCCCAATACGTCAAAAAAAAAAAAAAAAAAAACAACAACGGTTCTCTCTTTAAACCGGGCAACAGTGCGGCATTTGCGCAAAATGTTGTTAAAGCTCCTGCCACGCTGGGGACAGCGAAGATCTTGGGAAACCTGGATCGACCCTCAACCAGCAAAGGCAACGAGCCGAAAAAGTCGGCCAGTATCGTGAAAAATGAGACTGTCCTCAAAAAAAAGGTAAAAACCAAGCCTGAGTGTCCTTCCAACAAAAGGTACAAGTTACGTCAGAGTGCAGTCAGGATTCTGACAATTTTTGGAAATATTCCTGAAGTTAACAGAACCAATGTGCACGAAGACCAACTCAAGCGGGCTAGGGAAACGACCTCCAGTGCCTAAACGGCATAGATCGTTGGAAGGCTCACAATGTTCGTCAATATATAACATAAAAAATCTCTGCAGTCCTGGCTGCTAGGTCAAAATATTACACCCACGCCCACGTGCTTAAAAATGGAGTGGTTGTTGCGGTAGTGGACAAAAGCGTCGATGAACTAATTCGTTAGAGAGATGGCCGCTCACCTACTCATATCTGGTTAACAGATTTTTGGATTGGAAAGAATCCCAGCTCACCTCCCATTATTCCTGAGGCTGAATGGCATCAAGGTCGGATGAAACTGACCACATATCATTGGAATTACTAAAGATCGCGTAACTGGGAGAGCTTTGGCATGTTGAAAAACTCGAGGTCAATAGAAAGGATGCTATCTCTTGCAGACCGAGAACTCGCACAAGAGTTCCTCTACTTTTATTCTTTTTTAGTTCGCGATTGTCAAAATATCGTATGATATTTGATATTTTTCACGGAATTCTCCGGAACGGGCTGATTTTTTCTTTTCTGACTGCCGCCCATCGCGTCGAAACATCTTCTGAAACTTGGCTCTTTTGACGGAATTCTTCGGTTTTTTTTAAACGGGACAATACTAGCTGAAGCGACCATGCTTTTTTACCATAAAAGGAAATTTTTGAAGTGATTTTAAGTCTTAGATTGCACATAACCTGCCTTCGGTGACGAGAAAATTGACACTAATCAACAATTCAACAAAGAAAGATAGTAAAGGGTTTTTAGCCTGAAGTCTTCGAGTATGTAAACAAACAAAGCCCAGAAGTGACCGATCGACACGATTGATTTGCAGATTCACCAGGGCCCCAGATTCCGTAACTTTCAGACGGTTAGCCTTCAATTGTCTATCGCAGATTGCATCGCTAAAAAATTGTTTCATATAATCTTGCTTTCAGTGGTTGGTGGAAAGCTATTTTATTATCGTCTTACAAATTTTGGCAACTATTTCAGAGTCTCAAACACGTTTTTTCAGTGCCTTAAATTAATTTACGTTACAGAATCCGGCCCTAGCAAACTTTCTTACTTTCCTATCGATTTCAACGTTTAAGCATTCACGGTCAAAGTTTTATATTATGATTCTTAAAACAACTACCCCAAAAAGCGAACCAAACTTTAAGGTCGAATTCTGTATGTCGCTCTCGCTTTATTTATTTAATCAAATATACAAAAAAAACACTCAATCTATTTGAATGTATGTTATATTTGCCCTAGAACATTTTCTTCGACTCTATGACTCTCAAAAAACACTTAAGACACCGCTATTTCCTTCTTTAATAATAATTAAATTCACACACCCAATAGACGAGTAGCATGCGATAAGTTCTGAACGCTACATGACAAGCCTCAAAATCAATTTTAGTACAGAAAAAGAAAAAGCCATCATGAAAATTCCTATAGAATAAATTCAAATGATGACTCAAATCAAAAGCTTTCACGAAATATCGGTCAAAGACGACCACTTCTAACATAACAACCAACTGAGGGAAGGTTCGCATTGATGTTGGCAAGCATCGTAGATAAAGTCGTTCTTTTCGGAGTTCTCAACAAATGGTGTATGCAAAAAGCTCGCGAACAGTAGGCATTGCCAGTGGAGTTTTGTGCTTTCAATAGTAGGTAACTGTTACTGTAGTTTTATTTGTACGAAAGTACCCACAATGTAGGTGTGGGGAGTAACTGAATTCTCATTCTTATTCCCTGTGGGCTTGCGAGCTTAAGCACATTACAAGGGTTATTAGCCTCACGAGCCCACTTCAGTGTTTATCTGAAAACACTTTCAGTAGTGGAATAACAAATGAATAAGCTTCGGCAACTGTATCCATTCGAGCAACACGTATTATTGCATCCCATGTAACATGCTTTGCAGTTTTGCCACTGATGGCATCTATAGGTCTTTGGCTTGTCCTTGAGAAGTTGCTTTTTATTATATTCGCTGTCGTCTTTTCATTCTTTGATTTCTAGTTAAAAGATATTCTTTGGTTATAAATAAATTCGTGCTTAAGATGATGCATCATTCTAGGCTTTCTGGGTCTGTTTTTGTTTCATTATTCTTAAGCTAAACCTGATCCCGATTTTTTTTTTCTTCGAAAGAGAGGGAAGTTTTTGATGGTAAGCAGCTTCTCATGCTTGGCACAATGGATTTATTAATTCAGATCACGTCCAAGCAGGTTTCATCAGTTGAACGGGAAGTCCCGCTACTGCTTGTAACAGGATACATTTCAAACGGGATGGTTGGTACTTTTCCAAAACATGGCAACCAGTTAGGGATTTAAAATTTAAATTGAATTAAATGTTGGAAGAAGATTTTACTATGGCGATTAATAAACTTTCATGAATAAAACGATGACCAAAGAAGGGCTATCGAAAACGAGCTGTCGAGCAAGTAAAACTCAAAATGACATCTTCAAAGTTTTATAGTCTTCTTTGAGGAGGTGGTTTTGGAAAAGGGCAGTCAGGAAAAGTACAATTTTTGAATTGAAACGATCCCAACTGAACTCAATTCCTTCATTCCTGAGTTAAAGAAGAGAAAATATGCAAATTTTTTAATATTTCAACACATCCGTGTAATAAAATTAAAACACAAAATCAATTTCAGGGTGTGAGTTGACTCCAAAAAAAAAAGTATCCGGTTGGTCAACTTGAAGATTATGAAATCAATAAACGCTTTAATTTGCAATTAAATCAAAAGTTGTTTGGTTAAGGTTCTGTCTATTAAGACAAAAAAAATATTTCACCATGTGGTGTAATTCCAAAATTACATAATAGGTAAATAACTTCTGAGTTTCAAGGTTACGAAATTTTTCAAAAGTAGGTTTGGTTTTACATTCAACATCATTTACATTTAAGATCAGTGTTTAGTTTCTGTTGAAGTTAGGCTTTAAATTAAACTTTAACTAAGACCTTGAGAGGAGCTCCTTAGTTACAGCTTAGAATAGCACTGCAGCGCCTCAGTGTTTATCGTAAAAATAAATTAAGAGGAGTAACCAACGAGATGTAGACAATTAGCATCAACGTAAATCTAACGAAACTCGTAACACCATCAATATTTTCAATAAGTGTGCTGCAGATTTCTGAATCTATACGACTAGAGATCTCAAAACAGAGGTATGCTCGTATTGAAATAGTAAAAATACAATATCAAATAAGTTTCGTAAGATTTCGAGCAATATAGAAATACTTGAAAACAATAAAGGCATTATCCTGCCAGGTACCTACTACCACAGCTAGGCATGGTAATGATCCTGGACAGAGCAAGAATGCTTGGGTCAGAGGTCTACCAAAATTATGCGACGGATTGAATGAGGCTTAGTCACAATGCACATTAGCGGCATTTTGCCGCTAGGCGCAGCGTCGCTGCGGCACTGCTTTTGCGTCTTACTGTACCAACAAATAATATTTAGTATCGCACAAATTCATACTTGCGTACTTGGACACTTGCTGCAAATAACTCGCAAGTTTCTGCTCGATTGGGTCTTTCAGTAATTTAGTACAATTCTTGTTATTGAGGAGTGTACGTTTATTTTCTTTGAATGTAAGAAAAATTTTAATCATCTTCAAAAAAAAATGAGTAAACATGCGACATGTGTGTGTGTGCTAAGTACAATATCAAGACCTTGAAGCTGAGGACACGATTTTAGTGTTCGTTCTTTATAATATGTTTGGTGGTACAGAGCTCCCAGCTACATATTAATTATGAAAATTGAATAAAATCACATAAAATATTGCAAAAAATTACATCAAATATTCCGAAGGATCTTAGCGAAAATATTGCTGAGAATTAAATCAAAACATTTAAGCATATTTCTTTAAAAACGGTGCCAAGCCGGTGTTCAACAAAAGGATGTACAAATGTTCATACCCAAAAATGAAGTTTCATTTTAGCAACATAGTTTTTATTTACGAAGTACACAAAAAATACTCTTTTTCTTAGAAACATCCATTGCTGCAAGCTAAACGCGAACTAGTTACTGTAATTTTAAGTGACGCTTATCTGAGCTACCTGAGCCCCTTTATATGACGATTTTTTGTTAAATAAAACTCAAAACGCGTTTTTCTCTGAACTACGTTTTTGGACGGCTTGTTGAAGAAGGAGAAGGTATGTAAAAACGGAATGGGTATCATTCTTGTAGAAGAGGTACTTGGTGGCCATTTCAAAGTCCAGTGACCTTCTGATGTCTCTTAAAGTGGTGATGGAAAGGTGGGGCAAATGAAAGTCAGTTATGTGAGCAGGTTAAAAAAAAAGATTTTTGGATAGGGTTGACAATCTAGTTAAGTGACATCCGACCAGAGAAGTTTCTGTTTGTGTAGATTTGGCGAACATATCCAGGAAGAAAAACGAGTATTATGAGGACTACCATGGAGGTATGGGATACGTTGCCCAGGATCCATTTGTACGTCCATATAGTAAGTACTACCACTTCAAAACGTCCAAATTTTACTAATTGTGGTAACTGTCGCTAATTTGTCGTGAAACCAAAAAAGTTTTGTGCAATTAACCGTCATTTTGAAGCTTCTTATATGAGGCGATATTTTGTCACATATCACTTTCAGAATGTTCGCCCCCGTGTAACTATAGATGATTTTCTTTCTAATTTTATAATTCGAAATTTTGAAACGGCTTTGGTGCTATTAGTTCATGCATTGAAAATCATTTATGAGGGAACATTTTATCTTTAAGAGACCGCCACAAAAAATCTTTCTGTATTGTATTATTGTTTAAACTGAACTGTAACCTATATTTTTTGCGTAATCTCGTTTGTGGAAAGTGCAATTCCAAAGAAAGACGAGAAATAGACAAAACTGGGTTTTCAAAATAGTATAGGTAAGCTTTAAAAGCTTTTTTTTCAGTCATTTTTAAGTGAGGAACACGAAATCACTAACTTGTCAACATCAACATCTCAAATGTTTCCATCAGTTTCATAATTGCTAGTCGAAATGCAGCTTCACGATGACCTAAAATACAACAGTCTTGGGAACTATTACCGCGAAATGTTAACCATTTCTGTAGTGAGTTTCAATGATTTTTTGAAGGATATGCGGTTGCATTTTTATTTAGTGTAGCTTTAACTTGTTTTATACTGTTCAAACCAAAAACATGATTGGTTAAACTAAACAAAAACATATTCAGCCATTCAAACCAAATGTTTACAGGTTTTTGTTTGACATCTCGTCTACTTTTGTACTCTTTGTTTTTTTACAAAAACAGCTTTTATTGGTATTGTTAAACTTATTTATTGCAAAATAAAGACACAAATAAATTTATGTGATTAAAAACTTAAAAATCTTCTGCTTGAAGTAAAGAGAAAGCTGTTTTGAGTAAATTCATGACACATCCTATACATTATACAAAAACCACTGGTTTTGCTATGGTTTCGGTGGGTTGGTCTATGAAAAAGTGTGGTTTAAAAGAGGTAAGTTAGGTTCAAAGAGTTCTTGACTAAAACCGCGTTTTCGTCCCCGTGAGAATAAGCTTTTAAAGATTTCCAGTATCAGTCATGACCAGGGTTACCAGATCTTTCTTGAAAAAAAACCGAACATGGGTTGAAAAAAAAAAACATAACATACTAACAAACACATGTATTTTTAATGAACTATGAAGGTACTTTAATATAAACTTATAATAAAGAATACAAAAGGAACGTTTAATCTAATTATATTTTTTATTGCTGTTACAAGCTTCTAGCAATGATTTATTTGATTTGACGGCCTCGTGCATTTGACTACATGAAAGACTGAAATTGCAGCGTAGGCATAATACAGCCTTTACCATGTCCACACTTAATTTATTACGGCTAACTGTCCACATATGGCTGAATATTCTTTCTACATGAGCATTATTACATGGTACTGCCATTATAGTTTTTAAGGCTTACTTATGTCAAGAAACCTTTTCCACAAAAACGTTGCTCTCGATGAAAAAGCTTGGTTTTTTAATGCTTCTAAGGTTTTGTTGAGAATTTGAATCTCTTTGTTTTAAGCATCTTTATCAATTTTGTTTTCAACACCAAGAACTATTGATGCTCCTAATAAATTTTTATATGTAGGAGCTATCTTATCTACGTTGACGTTTTTCAAAAACTTTCAATGGGGAGTTTTCGTAGTCGAACCACTTTTTCAAATAATCTTCTGCTCTTTCATACGCAACTAGAGCTTCGCTTCTGAGTGAATTACGGTCCACTTCATTTAATTTTTGCATTTCTTGGTTTGCTTTTGCTCCAAAAAAGCTACCTTTCCTCCTTGTTTCCATATCCTCTTTGATTGAGGCCATAACATCATAATACACATCTGGTGGAGTGAAATACTCAGATTCAAAAATTTTAATACGTTTCATGAATAAATTCGGAAGATAGAAAGATGGTGCACAAAGTAAATATAGCACTCTGGCAATCCGTAGAAAGCCTCTCCATGATTGTAAGCTTTGGTCTGCTTGTAGAAAGATAAGCAAGGATAAAAATACCAGTGTGGTATGAGTGGATCGGGAGTCTTATAGTAAGTACATAGTAGCCTTTAGCTCTTTTTAAGACTAATGTAAAATATTAGTAAGTAAAGGGCATAGTTCCAAAAGTAACAAATATTTCAATTCGCGACGTGCATAAAGCTGCAACATCAATAGCCGATTGCGTTGAAAATTTTATTAGAAAAAATACCGAACCTTTCATACTTCGGTATTTTTGCTGTACCGAACACCGAACACAGAGCTTAAATACCGAACGGTTCGGTGAAATACCGAACACCTGGCAAGCCTGGTCATGAAAACTCTAAAAATACCGGAATATTTGGTTTCCCTTACTTGTCTTCTCATTACAAAACGAGAGAAATACCTACTATTCCCTCCTATAAAACGATTTTTTGTAATGTCCACCCACCTAAAATGTTCTAATACTCACTCAAAACACAATGGACCAACTCTATACAACTAAACGTAAGAAAAACACCACTGACATAAATTCCAAATGTTTGTTTGCTGATCCTCAATAGATTCATTGCAATCGTGAATTTTTTCTGTCTTACCATTATTATTATTTTTTATTTATTTTTATTTTTTTAAATGACTTCTCAAACTCAATAGTAAAAATAATCATTTACTTCGGTTGGTTAAGTGTTCAAAAAGTTTCACGTTTTTAATTTAACAAGTTTTTATTTTTAAGCAATATCTTTTCTTTTTTTCTTTGATGACATTTCGTGAGGCTATTTACTTTTTATGACTTAGTTTTAAACGAGTCTTTATTTTGTACTAATTTATTTGTTAGACAAAAAAGTTGAATGAACCAAGTTATCAGTAAGACAAGCAAATAATTTAATTCAGATCTTTTGAAAAGGTGTTTCACACTCATTAAAATGCAAACTATGTGTACGTAGACTAACTGTGAATGTTAAGTTTCTGAAAATGTATTAAGTATGCCGCGTAGTTTGCAAAGCAATTGTTTCCTACTTTGAGGAATATAACATGAAGCGGAAGACATTGAGTTTGTTGTGGTTTTTCAAGAGCAGAATAGGACCGTGATGACTTTTTTTTGTAATATTCTTGGTGCCAACCAACTTTATATTGTAAATATTTAAGTACACCAGCCAATTTTAGTTCAATTGTAGAACAACATACTAAACTTAGTGACTGGTTAACCAAGGATCTCTTAAGGGATCCCGTTTCAAAAGTCTCTGAATAGCTCAAAAGCTATGGTTTTTAGCTACAAGATTTAAAAATGTCGTAGAGTTATTGAAAAATCCGACGAGAAGCTGTTTCCAGGCAATAGAAAAGCGACTCTGTAGGAAGCGGCAATCAGTAACCGCACATCGGCGGCTTTTCAGAGAGCATTGAATAAGCCCAACTGTGACCTTCGTACTCTACCAGCTTTTCATTTAAACTAGACGCAGAAAATTGATTGGTCTTACCCAACTTACACTTAAAGGCTTCAACTTCCCCTTTTCAAACGTCCTAAATGACAAGCTCTTATGTCCTAACATGTCGATTTGAAAACTGCTAAGGCACTGTCAGTCTTTTTGGCAATGTAAAGGAGCCCTTGGCAAGACATAAGGCCTGTCCCCGAAAAAGGTCGTTGGGATCTGTTTGGTTATGATAAGACCAATCATCTCCTATATGCATCAGTTGTTTGGTGGAACAAGCTCTCACGTAAGTACGTTATTGTTTCGTTCACCAAATTCAAAGAACACTGAATTGAAGAAAGCTGCACTGTTTCTTTCCCCATTACTCCGCGAAAGGTTTGTTATCGTATCTTTACGGATGGTTCCAAAACCGATGATGGATCTGGCACTGGTGCCTTTGTGGAGAGCAATGACATACGACTGCACGTCACATACGCATTAGTCTTCCAAGCGCTATCCAAATGGCTATAAGCTACGCTACGAAGGATTGCTGGATGGGAGAAACGTTTGTGTCTACAGCGACATCTTAGCTCTGCTTTAGCCTCTGCTCAATCTCCTTACGACTTCAAAAGTGATCCACGAATGCAAAAGCACTCTGCATGCGGTCGAAGACTTAATTATTTGAGTCTCTTTTGGATTTCTGGCCATCACAGCATAATTAGAAACGAGATTGCCCGTGAACTTGCAAGGCAAGGATCTTAGACAGCTTTCCCAAGACCTAAACGAGCGCTTGGTCTGCCTCAGTCCTCAGTGTGGACTTCAATCACCGATTGGATCTACTAAGAGCACAATTATAGATGGCATACCTCCATTGAATGCAGACAGACCAAACGTATGCTTCCCAACCTTAATCAGAAAACTGAAACACTTTTGCTATGTCGTACCAGAAAAGATTGTAAAAAGCTTGCCACTGGAAATTTTCCCTTTTAAGCAAGCATTTCAACGCGCTAGGCTTAAGTGATACCACACTCTGTGAATCATGTGGAGAGAATGACAACACCGCAGAGCACTTCCTCTGAGAATGTTCTGCATTTTCTTGTAAAGGTTCCGCCCAAAAACTCCTTTTTTGTTTTTTTTTTTGAAAATGGGAGCAAAACATCGAGTGTAGCTTCGGCAGTGTGGCACGTAGCGCCGTCCTGTTGAAACCAAATGTTGCCAATATCCTCCTCTTCAATTTTTGTGAACAAAAATTCGTTCAACATGGCCCGATAACGATAAACATTGACTGCAACTGCCACTCCTTGCTCATTTTCGAAAAATGGCCCAATTATGCCTTTGGACCAAAATCCGTACCAAACTGTGACTCGTTTTGGGTGTATCGGCTTTTCAATATATGCGTGCTGGTTTTCTGTGCCCCAAATGCTACAATTTTGCTTGTTTACATACCCGCCAAGATCAAAATGAGCTTCGGCATCTTCTCTAAGTCGATAGCAGGCCCACTTAGCGAAGCGAAAACGCAACATATTCGTTCAGCGGAAGGATAAAACTAATTATCTGTTAAATCGGACATGAGCTAAGTGTTACCATTCGCGAAATAAGCACAAGTTGAAAAAAAAGTTAGATGGCGGACCCGTTATAAGGCTAGAGATATTCTTTGAACATGATTAGAGGCCCCTTATCATGGCAGCGTCTTTACGAACATCTGTAAAGCTATAGCAAAAGAAGGTCGCTATCTGATATAGTGCAATGGACCGGTATTTAGGCCTGAGTGCTCCTGTTAGTATTTTAAAACCTTCGACAGAAAAAGGAAGCTACAGACTCCAATCTACCAAAGATTCAAGATACTTGAAAGAAATGTGCCGAAATGCGTACCTTATGCCAGGGCATATTGAGTCCAATAGAAATTTTCCTTGCGCCGGCACATCAGTATTGTTTTTATACGTAGCAGCACAGGTTACTCATTGCCTTTTATTCCAAACTGTGATTTCAATCTCAAAACTTCTTTAAATGAATGGCTTAACCCGCAGGCGGCAATTAATGGGTTCCGTCTTTAAAGTCACTCAAAAAAAACATTAAAAGATTCTTCGATAACTGAAGAAAACGTCAGCCAGAACTGATGTACGAGTATAATCGTGATTTGCTTTACTCTTCAGCTTCCAAACAAACCCAACAAACATCATTCAAAACACGAAGTTAATGTCTTCTTTGATCTAACCCGGAAATGAAAATCCATTTAGTATTCAGATCCAAACGTTCATGGACGTATTGAAGAGATCTCTCACCTTGTCTTGAGTGGTTTCAACCACAGAAGTCATCTTAACTAAACTGCCTTTAATTGCATAACAACTTCGAGACGGCCCTTCAACCTATACGCATACCAAGGCATAAAATTAGTAATAGGTAGGTAGGTTAGGTACATGCCAAAGCACAAAATTACCAACCAAAAACAATAATCAAATCTGAACTCGAATTCTGTTTCTCCGTTAAGATATTCTTTGATCAGACCAACAAGCATAATGACGCAGCATTATACCATTCCACTAGGCCAAGGTGTCACAGGTTGAAGCCACATCAACTAATTGACAGTGGTTCTATTCGCTTGGTTGCCCACTTTGTCAAATAAAACTGGCTGCAACTGACATTTATATACAAGACAACCATGCAATTTCTGTGTCACTCTCTCTCCCTCCGTCCGTCCGTCCTTCTATCTCCATAAATGGAGTGGCGGCAAATTTAATTACGCACGAATATTGAATGGCCGAGATCAATGGCCAAAGAAGAAAAAAACTGTGTACGGTTGAGTGCGTGGTATTGGGCTTTTTTGACATTGACTGGGGAGAAAACATAAAAAAGAACATAAAATCTTGTGTTGTATGAATGAGTGATGATTGAGTTTTATTAATTGGAATCTATGTGCAAATTTGCTCTAATCAAGATTTGATTTTTTTGGGGTTTTGATGTTGGGTGTCTGATGGTGATGGTCGTTGAACTATAAGATGCGAGTCCTTGAAGGGGAAGCCAGTAAGTCGAATAAATTTATTTTTAGTCATATCAAGTTTGGTGACAATTATGGTAGTCTTGGTTTCAAGCCATAGAAACGAAGGTTATAAAGTGGAAATTCTTCATTTCGCTTTATAAAGAAAAAAGTGGTCTATTGATTCAAAGATGGCGAGTTTTTCAAACAACTCTAATATAAGACGAATGTAATCGAAGTTAGTACAACTGCGTAGCGCCGACAAATCAATTTCGCAGCAATTGTAAATCAACCAAAGAGGTGATTGAAAGAGTTATTCAACAAGTTAGAGCTGACTGAATTTGTGATGGATTTTAAATCAGTTTCGTTATTTTACCTCAACAAAAAGCTTTGGTGGACCCCGTGATGCAAGAGTTAGCATGTCTGCCTGTAAGTCTGTTAGGTTCGAGATTCGAAACGCAGAAGTATTTAATTTTTTCAGAGGGACATCGCCTTTCGCGAGGATTTAGCTAGTCCTAGATTAACGAGTTCAAACTTTACCTTTCGGAGCCTGCAAAAAATCGACGTAAGTCTTCGACGGTGCCATAGCTTTGTCCCGTGACAAAATCTTTAAAATAAAATTAAGATTAAAATTCAATCTTGAAACACTCTTGTATCAAAACATTCACAGACCGGTGTCAACGCCATTTTATTGCGGCACGGAAATAACTTGTGACGAGTTTAAGACAAGTGACCAATCTTTTAACGTTTTTCTAGTTTGTTGTGGGTCAACTTCATCTGGCTGCACGAGACACTAGTAAGGTGTGAATGCACTGAATGAGAATTTTAGAATTAATCTGTTGATAAAGTGTGGCAAGAAATATGAATTTTTACAAGGCCACAAAATGTATGACGATTTCTTTGTGTTGTTTAAGGAAATGTGCATATTTTATCTTCTAGTCTAGACAATTAAAATGTAGTAAAAGAGTAAAAGCGCCGCTTGTCTGAAGAATCTAGTTTCAAGTTTTACAATTAAAGTTTTCAGTATTGGGTAGGCAGGGTCTCCGGGTGGTAAATTCATATGAAAAAGCATGTTCTTAGAGGCAACTCATAAAAAGTGTCTTTATGTTTGAGATGTATTTTGGAGCAGGTTTGTTTTGTGCGATTTTAATTATCTCGCCTTTGTAGATTTTTCTTTAAAGAGATGCATTCGGTGACTTTGGCTACCTGTGTCTGGGCCAGGTTGCACGCAGTCGGATTAGATTACGACAGCCAAACGTGCATGCAACTGGAATATTACACCACACCCACACTTTTTTAATGACGTTCGAATTTTTTTAATATCTTTGTATCTTTGTGTTGATTTACTGTCTTTACAGCATTTTTTTCATCCTGACGACAAAATGACACTCAAGGCTAGCTTCTTGTGGATGACGACAAAAGTCTGTACATGTGGCAAAAGTATTGTGATGGTCTTTTGAACGAACAGATTTCTCGGTGGCACTTTCTAACAGCTGCATCTCACGAACAACACAGTCGATAAAGTAAGACAGCCAGTTGAGAACTTCAAAAAAAAAAGAAGGCAAAGCGCTAGGGCCTGATGAGATGCCATATTAAGTTTATAAAAGGATTTAAGACATTATGCTTGGATGAATTCTCATCTATGAGCTTAGAAGAGGTTATAGGTTGTCTATTCCATGGGCAAAGTACAAAAAAAAAAGGAAATACGAAGTTTCAATAGTTACCGTTCGATCAAGTTGGTGTGTCACACTTTGCATTTCGTTGAGAGGGGGAATTGGCATTGGTTAGACGATTTTTGGTCATTTCTAATGGCTAAGTCAAAAATCGCTTGTTGTGGCTACTTTATTGTTTTCGGAGGACGTGCCAATTCCTGGTGAAATGCAATACTAATGAAGAACAATTTTGTGTTTTTGGAATCCGAACCTCAAACTCTCACGTAACATGCTGAGATGCCATTCATTATGTAATGTAACAAGCATCACACAAAGAATAAGTATTAACACAGTAATCCTTATGAAGGTTTGCATTTTGCTTTCGTCGACTTCGAAAATCTTTAAAGGTTAAGACAATCGCGAAATTTGAGGCAGCTATAGCAGTTCCAAATGACTGCAATGAGCTCATTGCCCAATGAGTAACCTATTTCATCAGAAATAACCGAGTGATTCCGTTTTAAACGAAACAACACGATTTGTCTTCTTCCTTTTTATGACCCGATTTAAGTCGTGTTACCCAACCTAACACGATCCACACTGTGCGGTTGCATAGAGACCACTTTCGAATACTTGTGTTTTCAGTTTTCTGATACAGCCAGGACAATCTCAGTTATTTATTTTAATACGAATATTCAACGTAAATGGAAAAGAGAAGATAAAAAGCCACTCCCGACTTTACCTGATGCGTGTTCTTACCGTGAGGAAAAAAACTTCTTTATCAGGTGACAAACATTCAACTTATTGGCTTCACTCCGGGTTTATAGCTTGGATTTTTTTTTAGAAAGAAGGCCTTTAATAGTTTTAAGTATTACTATTAATCTAACATCCCGATTCTGCCAGACAAAACTGGTTTTTTAACAAGTAAAAGCATTGAGACTTGTAAATTTTTAACAGAATAGGGCTGCAAGTTTTTGATACTTCTCCCATCCATCACTTTTTTAATGAACAGAATTTTGCTTTCTGCAAATACTTATATCCGAGGATACATCTGTCTCTGATTCTTTTTACGAATCCTTTCGTTCGCGATTTTTACATAAATCAAACCACATTGCAACGCTGTTCATTTCTGTAGTTATTATATTTATGGGAAATCTGCAAGATGACATACTTGCATTTTCTCAATAACCATAACTGGTACAGTTTTTCCAACACGCCCAAATTTACAGTTTTACAATGACAACAAACAGCATGTTGCAGATTTTCTCAGTTGGCGATTGTTTTTCTACTGGGACGTCGAGAAAAATTTTGAATCGAATAATTTTTTTTTTTGTTGATTGTGTGAACAAAGAAGTTTTTGTTAAGGTGAGTTACTCTATTGAGTTGGAAGTGTTTAATAGGCACATTGTCGAATATGCAACGTCATTTCTATGTAATATAATTGCCAGATCGTGAAAAGTTACGCATTTAATATTGAAAACGTCCATCCAAGTTGACATAATGTTATCTTAAATAAGGGTTCAGGTACAGGCGAAAAATGAAAAGAAGAACAAAACGTGCGATTTAACAAGACAATGATGTAACTCCGTAGGAAATTTAATTTTTTTATGGTTTTTCACGTCCAGGAGAGCATTGGGTTTGCTGCCAGGCTTGTGATAAATGGTGTCACGTGTTGTGAGCCGGGTTAGACCACATAATAAAACAATTACAGTCAAACTGCTTTATAACGAGCCTTTAAGGGAACAAAAAATTGCTTCGTTATAAAGAAGTTTTATAAAAAACTCTTTATATAGAAACTTTTTTTTAACACTGCAATTATTCTTTTATATTTAAAAAAAAAGCAACAAAAAAGAACTCATTTTAAGGAAATTTATTAATTTTTATTTTTTAGTTAAAAACATAACAATTTTTGATTGAACATGTACAGTTTAGGTTTTTGTTTTATTATAAAAATCTTCAAATAAAAAATGAAAATATGCAGTGAATTGAACATCTTTATCCACATCACCGTATTTGGTTTTTCTTAATTTTTTTTGGCTTCTTTACAATTTTTAATTCATTCCTTAAAATTGTTGATAGTGTACTAAACGACACACCAAATCACATCTCGAGGATCGTTTGAAAATCGAACATTTTGTTTAAAAAATAGTTGGCGTTACCTACATTCAATTCTGTTTGCATAGATAGTACGAATTGAAAGTAGAATCGCAAATTAGATTCGAACAGAAGCAATAGTAGAATCGAGTTATGTAGTTGGGCTCCTGTTCAAGAGCATTCGTTAGTTCCAACCTGCGGTAATTCGAACCTCTCTATAGTTCAAAGTTATCACGAGTTCCCCACAAAATCTCTTTATATTTCGAACTAAATCAATACATTTTTAAGAACTTGGAAATTCAAACAAAAAAATCAATGCTTTATAATAAAACGATTCAACGGCGTCCATATAGAAAGTGGTCGAATGGTGTAAGTTAAGGAAGCACGATCTTCACTCGATATCTTACAGCGCTCCTGTCTACAAAATGAAAGTGATGAAAAAGCATTTCAGGCACTTTTTCTCTTTTTTATTTTATTTATCTTCTCTCACAAATTTCGAACCATTTGATATTTCAAACATTCGATAGTTTTGATTTTTTAAGAGTCCCTCAATTTTCGAATTAACGAGAGCCGACTGTAGCGAAATTTCGGAAAAATCGATTTCATTTTCTTGCATAATTCGATAGCCAAACACCATTGAATATTGAAAACAATAAACAACATATATAAGTTTCATGTGTTTCATCTTAAGGGCGTACTCTGGTATAGAAACAAAAAAAACAATCGATTTTTTGTTTTCGAAGTTTGACTTATTGACGGTTTTTCAAAATTCAAATTATTTTAAGATATACATATCTATAGTAAATGTATTTGCTGACTCATATCCAAAGAGGCTTGGCTTGAAAACGAAAATCTTTAAACGCGTTTTTCTCGAAACTGTCTTTTTCAGACCGATACCTACCCACAATTTGTCGAGTTTTACTGGACCGATTTATCTGAAATTTTTTAAGAGTTCTTTATATCCGGAACTACGCTGATCCCCAAAATTATTTTCTTTCAAACATTCAAAAGTAAAAAAGTGCTTAAAACAATTTTTTTTTTTTTTTTCAAGCAGTCGCCATTTTGTGAAGTTTTTTTTTCAACTTTTCCACAGTACCTGCTATAGCAACAATTATTCTAGATTAATAATCTCTTTTGTTTCCGATTGTTTGAATGGTTGAAATTGTGGGGGTGTTCAAGTACCAAGTTTTTTAGACTTCCCATTTCATCAACTGCTCTGTATTCTTTAAATTTTAAGTGTTGTTTAGTTTCTTGAAATCTTTACGTATGAGTTTGTTCGAGCGCTGACAACAGAGACAACATTTTCTGCAAAGAAAAATTGCTTTCAAACTTACATAGCGTCGGTGATGCGTGCAGAGTGTGTAACTAGCCATCGAACCAAATTTTACAGGAGACCAAAAAGAATTTCTACTAAGAAAGCTAGGTAAGGCAGTTACACTTTTACTATTTTGTGGATAATTATGAACAAAAAGGACACTCCTGGTTTGTTGGATTTCAGTACTCGCTTAAATCGAACAGATGACATCAAAATATTATTTTCGAAAATTTTGGAGATACACACTTTGCACGCGTCACCGACGCCTTGCTATTGAAGCCATCTGACGATTCGAAAATTTATCTACTCGAATACCTACACAAATGACTATTCACAAATGTCTCATAGAAGTCTTCCGTTGATACCAATCACATAAAGCAACTTGCAGAATTTCTTGTGGTCGTTTCATTTAATTATTTTATTGTTGAGAAAACCTTTCACAATGACAAGTCTAAATTAAATATATTCGCCGGTTATCAACTTCTGATACGGCCATAGTTCAATGGTGACTGTGACAAAACATGCCAAAGAATGTTTTTAGAAACACGTGTGTATTTGTATCATCGGTATTACATTATACATAGAAAATACATATGCACGTAGTAAAAATTATTTATATGGCAAAGAGGGCAGCCTATTAATTTAATATCAATTAAGTTGAGTACTTTCATCGTTTCCATTTTGTGGCGTAGTAGCTTTGTTTTTTTATTGATACGTGCCTACCTCTAATACAAATATTCCTTCGCTCACCCGGAGGAAAAATCCAACCAACCACATATCTAGTACAAAAAAGTAATACATATAAGCTATCCACGCGACGTTTTTACAAAGTAACACAGTTTTTGCCGTATGTTGCTTTGCGAATTTTTTTATTTACAAGCAACAAGTGCTCACAATTTAATTGAAAACAGGTATGAATTTATGTGAATAAGTATGAGACTGAGACAACTGATCTTCGATTGAATTATTAAGTTTTTTTGCTCAAAGATTTGCTTAGAATTCAGACAGTTCTTTCCTATGTAAAAGTAAGAGTTGTTGATTAAGCTGAAATCAACGCAAAAAAAACGTGTTTGTTCTTTTTTAAATAAATGGCTTTTGACTTCCTGCAAGAAATTATTGCATAAATACTTAAAGTGTCTCGAAAGTTACAATGAATTGCTTTTTTGTAATGTTTGGAAGATTTTACGCACTTTCATGTAAAAATACTTATGTACTTACTTAACGGAAAACTCATTCCTCTATGAATTTGGGTCTATTGCATTCATAAACTTTAGTATCACAATAGAGAAGAAAAGCTGGTATCACCCACTAGATTCTCCATTCAATGAACCACAATTTCGAATCGTATAAGGACGAACTGTGAAACATTTGATTTTTTTTATATATATTTTGAGAAGTGTGCGTTGTTTCGTAAACGTGTTAGTTACAAACCAATCGAGGAAGGAAAGTCAATGAACCCTTTCTGCTTTGATTGCAATTTGCAAAAGTTTCTTGTTTTGTGGTTTACGCTTCATGAAATTGTTAGAAGAGAATTCAATCATTTATGAAAACACAATCCATATACCTAAGTAAACAACAAAACCAAAATTTTCACAGCTAAAAGGAGAAATGGAGATAGATACAGATAGGAACATTTTCCAATACGTGAGTCTCAACCAACATCTTAGGCCAACAATTTAGTTTTGCACTCTAAGTCAGTTGAGGTCTTCTGCCACTTGATTGTGCCACTTGATTGTGCCACCTAAGACGAGGTCTTTCCACTCCACGATTTCCCTGCAATGTTCTTTCGGGTAAGTAAAAAAAAATAAAGTAAAGTAAGGTCAAGTACATAAAGTAAAGTATGTAAAATATGTAAAGTAAAGTAAAGTAAAGTAAAGTAAAGTAAAGTAAAGTAAATTAAAGTAAAGTAAAGTAAAGAAAATTAAAGTAAAGTAAAGTAAAGTCAAGTACATAAAGTAAAGTACATAAAGTAAAGTATGTAAAGTAAAGTAAAGTTAAGTAATGCAAAGTAATGTAAAGTAAAGTAAAGTAAAGTAAAGTAAAGTAAAGTAAAGTAAAGTAAAGTAAAGCAAAGTAAAGTAAAATAAACTAAACCAAAATAAAGTAAAATAAAAAAAGTAAAGTTATGTAAAGCAAAGCAGAGTAAAGTAAAGTAAAATAAAGTAAAGTAAAGTTAAGTAAAGTAAAGTGAAGTAAAGTAAATTAAAGTAAAGGAAAGTAAAGTTTACTGTTTTTTAGTTTAGTTTATTTTAGTTCAGTAAAGTTCAGTTTACTTTAGTTTGATTTAGTTTACTTTACCTAACTTTACTTTGTTTTGCTTTACTTTACTTTACTTTAATTTATGTACTTTACTTTATGTTCTTTACTTTATGTACTTTACTTTATGTACTTAGCTTAATGTACCTAACTTAACTTTACTTTATTTTACTTTACTTTACTTTACTTTACTTTACTTTGTTTTACTTTAAAAGTAAAAAAGTAAAGTAAAGTAAAGTAAGGGAGCGTTCAAGTATTACGAGCAATTTGTGGGGAGGGGGTGTCTCGTAAAACGCTACGATAAGTTACAGGGGCGGGAGGGGTCTTTCTTACAACACGTTGCGTAACATTTTTTCTTTAATTAGGGAATAAAATAAAGAATAATCCTTGGTATAAAAAGTAGGAACGCTCCCTAAGCTCGAAATGGTTCCCATTAAGATGGGAATACATTAGATCAGGGCTTCTTAGACTATGGGTCGCGACCCCAAATGGGGTCGCGTAGGAAAACTCTGGGGTCGCGAGAGATTTTCAAGTTAAATATTTAAGGGGAGGTTTCCCATGCCAAATTATGATATACCTATGCTATGCTATATAATGTTTACTTTAGCCTCTTCACAATGCATATGTTTCAGTAAAAATTTAAGTTTTTTTTCTATTTCCTTCAACTCGACAAGCAAATATCCAAATATATAAAATACATACATCAAATGCGCTGTCGTGTGCCACAACAGCAATCAAAGTCATTACAAAAATTATTGTAAATCACTTAAAAGCGCTAGAAAAAAGGTTCTGTTCATATTTTATATTAAATATAGATTTCAAAAAGGTAGCTTGGATTCAAAAGCCGTTTTGGATTGGCTTAAGCGAGATTGATCAGCTGCCACTTAAACTCAAGAGGAATTTGCTGAGCTTTCGAGTGACTCAAACTTAAAACTACAATTTGAAAAAAAGCCCTTGACTGAATTTTGGATCGGAACTAGAACTGAATTTCCTACAATCGCTGATATGGCTTTAAATGTTCTCCTGCCATTCAACACCACATATTTATGTGAAGTCACTTTCTTGGCTTTAACACTCATAATAAATCCGAATATCGTTCATCGCTAAAAAATGTTGAAGAGGTCTTACGTCAAGCAGTGTCAAACATTCCACCCAGATTTAATTTGCTATGCAATAAAAAACAGTCACATCCATCTCATTAATTTAATTTAAAATGAATTCTAAAACTATATCTTTTCATACACATGTACATTTAAATTGTTACCTAGTAAATAAATCAACAGAAAATATTTATTTATTTTTCTTTCATATTTATATGGGGTCGCCAGGAAACTCGCAATCATAAATGGGGTCGTGAATGAAAAAAGTTTTAGAAGCCCTGCATTAGATCCATTGTGGTATCACAATGGGCCCAAGTGTGTTAGCCGAGGTAACAGCCAGTTACCTTATATAACCTATCTGCTTCACACTAGTGATCCAGCCGTGGTCTACGCCACACTCAAACCTTAAAATAACAAATCATTACTTAGTTACTTGGTTGTAAAACAAGCCTTTTTCTGCCTTCAACGGGGCTAGAAGACCAGTAAATTTTACAGATTCTAGGACTATAGCTCTACTAACAAATAATATCTGTCTGGAAAGTATTAAGACCGGATTTATTCAAATAATAATGGCAGATTTTCTTTGTTGTTAGGTCCGACAAACTCTAAGACATTTTGAAGACTTTGGCAGTAATTTTCCTGATCGTTGCAGCTATGGTCAAGCTCCGTTCCATAGTTAATTCTAACCAGAATAGAAGAGAGTTACGTCTATAAATCCATTTGTAAAAAATAAAATATAACAGTGACAGTGTGGAAAATAGTTAATTGTTATTTGATAAAGTTTTAGTCAACAGGGTAATTGTTCTGTAAAATTGATAATAATTGGAATTTGCATAATACTCCATTATTAGGCCATAACGTTGCAACAAATAAGTCAAATATTGTTTAAAAGAAGCAAACTGAATTTGACCTAACCATCTGTTGGCGGTGACGATGTCCTCGGGCGTTTTCATAACCTTGAAGTCTAAGCAATATGGATGGAAAAAGAAGAAGTCTTCCGGGTATATTTGTAATATTGAATGTATCAATGCAGTTTCTTCAGGGCCAAAGTTCGACGGTATGTATATTTGGTCCTTGGAGGTTTTCGATTTTTCATTGGCATCCTTCACTGTAGTTTCGATTGTTGCAGACATTTCTGTTATCATTTCTTCAATTGTGTTGACGTCAGTTGTATGAATATTTCGAGTATCAAAATCTTCTGGTATTTCGTCACATTTTTCCTCTACTTTCATCGGTAGATCTGCTTCGGTATTTTTTCGCTCTTTCTGAAAATCCTTCGATCGTTCATTTGATTCTCTTTTTTGGGCTTGTAGATTGGCTTCGAAAGAATCGAAACACTTCTTTCTATTGTCACACCTTTTATCTGATTTCGTCAGATGTGCTACAATATTTTTCATATGTTTTTGAAAAGACTTTGATCTGACTTTCATTTGTTTTTGAAAAGACTTTGTAGTTCCCTGCCTTTCATCACATTTTTCCTCCAGTTTCCTTAGATCAGATTTGACGTTATCAAAATCACTAGAATCCACATCAAATTTCTTTCTATTGTCAAACTTTTCATCTAATTTCGTCAGCTTTGCTTCAATATTTTTCATCTGTTTTCGAAGAGACTTTGTAGTTCCTTGCCTTTCATCACATTTTTCCTCCAGTTTCCTTAGATCAGATTTGACGTTTTCAAGCGCACTAGAATCCACATCAAATTTCTTCCTTAGATCAGACTTGATGTTTTCAAGCTGGTTGGAATTCACATCAATTTTTTCACTTAGATCAAATCTGACATCATGTAGCTCACTAAAAGGCACTGCAGTTATCCGTAAATTCTCAAGGCCTACCTCCCATTCGTCGAATGTGTCCTGCAGTTTAGTTACATCAACTTCAATACTTTGAATCTCTTCCTCTCTTTTGTTATTATTTTGTTCCATTTTCGTCAAACATCTTATGACATTTATTTGAAAATTCTGAGAAACTTTTTTTGCTTCCTCTTGCTTTGCCTCTAGCTTCCTTTGATCAGTTTTAGTATTTGCAACTTCTTTTTGATTCATTGTCACTATTTCACTTAATTTTACGACAACATCCTTGAGTGCTAATATACTTGATTCCCAATTGCAATTGCATGCCATTTTTTAGGATGTTTTGTTTTATTAATTTGAACAAGAAATTAGTATTCGAAAACTGCACAAAATTACGGTCGATTGAAATGTTTGCTGAAGTGTTGAAAGTAAAGATAGAATATCCAAAAATGTCTCCACACACGTTCACTCTTCTATGACTTTGAAATGGTTCTGTTGCTGGAAGTTGAAAACGACTTCACCTTTATACTTTTGCCAACAACACAGGTCAAAATGTGTACTAGAAAAAACCTTACTAATTGCATTTCAGTTCTTAGAAATCGACGGATCTTCGTAATTTATCCTCCCTAATCCCTTTGATCGTTCCTTAATTGTTAGGTAACTTGTTATCATGTGGCTTTCAACAATTCTACCTAATTTACGCTATTTACTAAGTGGCCAGGTATAAAAGTCGCGCCCTTTGAATTTCCCTAACACTCGAAAGAACAAAGAGATACCATTGAAAATGTTGAAACGGTGATTAGGGTTTTTATAAATTTATAACTTAATTTCCTGTACATTAAGAACTAGTCTTTTAGGGTTTGTACAGTCTTAAAATACAGGTACGTAAATAATTATTTTAATTTAATAACAGATTTTTATAACATTTGATCAAATAAAAATTAGGGAATAGAGCAGAAAGAAACTATTTTGAGCAACAATATACACACTTAAATAAAAAAAAAGAAATAGAAAGATAAAGAATAAAGAGAGTAGAGTAGTAGTAGTAGTAGTAGTATTAGTGTGATTTTATTTAGCAAAATAATTCAAAATCATGTTTACAAATTCACAATATATGTATAGCATTGGCTTTTGCCGTCAGCCAGACGAGAAAGAGTATTAATTTGAAAAATACTACAATATAATATAATTTGTTTTATAAATATTTAATTAAAAGAAATATAATATATCCATCGTAAACTAATATTGACAGTTAAAATAATCTCAAGTCCTTATTTTTTTTTTTCATTTAAGATTTGGTTGCGATATTTTAAGGCGGCTTTCACATAATTGTATAACGCATTCCACTCTTGGCCGTTTAGAGCTTCAACAGCTTCACTCAAATTTAAAGTAGGTTTTCCCCAATGGGCAGGTCTAATTTTTTTCAAAACAGGACAGATAGCTAAGAAGTGATATGTATTTTCTGTGGTTCTGTGGTTGCACAGGGAACACTCTGTATTTCTCACTGGGGCATATCGTTGGAAATTAAGACGAAGTAACTCTCCTCTGGCTTAAAAAATGGTAGTGATTGGTGTGTATCGAATATCGATCATTGAAATAATTATTGGCACCAAGGTTATGCTGCAGCATTTTGTACATCATTCTCGACTCACTTCGTTGCGCTATCTTAGCATATTGTTCAAAACTTGTTTAATCGATCTTTTTCAGCAAGTTCTTATTCCATTCCTCCAACCCTGTCTCCATCACTTCGACGTTGTACTGAAGTTCTAATCGTGACCATTCCGCAAAAAACTGGGACTTTCGCTGCAGCATATTTTTTGCAATTATGTTCGGTAGTCGATGATTTGAGAGGGCTAGTATTTTTCTTACATAATTTAAATGCATTCTGAGTGAGAAAAAGTAAGGCGGTGATACTCCAGTCTCCAGATGTAGCATATATGTTGGTGTATTTTCCGGCAATCGGAATATTCTTCTTTCTCTACTTCATCATATTGTCGAAAGCCCCAAACCTGACCAGCATGGCACATAATTGCTCGCATAACCGCTTTAAAAAGTTTGTAGGTACTTATCACTTGGGGCAACATTTATTTTTCTCAGGGCTCGCTTCCAGTTGCAGTTGATAGCCTTTTTCGAGTCGATTGAGTTTACCTCGTAGATGTTCTTTAATAGAATAGTTGTGGTGTAATGAGTACTCCAAGATATTTGTATTCCTTTACTAATTCAAGCGTTTCATTTTCCCAGATCCATTTTTTATATCTTGCGTATCTGCCTGTTCCATTACGGAAAACCGTGAGGTTCCACAAGCGACAACAGCCACGCAACTTGTTGATCATCATTTGCATCGTTTGCGGCGACTCGGCTAGTATGACGATATCGTCTGAGTACATAAGTGTTTTGATGTTGACTCCCGCAAAACTAATTCCTCCAGTCAAAGCCGATCCATCCAAAAAGAGCGGGAAGAGAAGTGGACTAAGCAAACAGCCTTGTTTAACTCCAGTATCAGTATGAAACCAAGCAGACCATTGACATTCCAAGACAGCTTAATTTCTAAAAGAGGGCATTCCTATCCATTAAGTCGAAAGCTGCTTTGAAATCAACGAAGAGTCCATATAACTTTTTCCAACTGTCAAGTTAGGACCTGGCAATACAGGTTAATGAAAAAATATTATCAACTGTGGAATACTTTTCCCTGAAACCGGCTTGAAACTCGCTAAGTAATTCGTTTTGTAAGTCTGTCTAGAATGACACCATTGAATATTTTCACTACCGAATTCATAAACGATATTCTAGGATAATTGTTAGGATCGTTAACATCTCCCTTTTTGAATAGCGGTAGTATAATATTTCGGCGAAAACTTTCTAGAACGTTTCTCCTTAGTTGTATGCCTCGGTTAGATTTTCAATAAAGTTTCCCGTGGCATATTTGAAAAATTCATACGGCACCCGATCCTCTCCTGGAGCTTTGTTCAAATTGCATCGGTGTATAACATTTGAGATTTCTTGAACAGTGAAGGCACGGTCAAGATCTTGATCTTCATTTTCTATAAAAGGGTTGGCATAGAGAATCAAATGGTTTGAATTTACTGGCTTACTGAGCAAATTTTCGAAATGTTCGGCTAACATATTTGTGCTGATTTCTATTTTTTGAGTAAAAAAAGATACCATTGAGGAAACTTGTTATTTTCCAGAACGAACGGCTGTCGTTTACTTCTGTTCATTTATACTTCGAGTATAGCTTCTCTTTTTCCTTACGAATCCTTTTGAAATCCTTGTTCGCCTCTTGGTTCATGCTTTTTGAAAGGCTTGAGTTTGATACCCTCAGGAGTTTCAAAAAGCCGAAAATTTTTTTTTCTTGCTACTTCACAATCTCTGTCAAACCACGGTTCTTTCCATTTCTGATTTCTGACAGATTGAAAGGGTTTTGCGGCTTGAGTGTTACACGAGACCAGGATATTCGTGATGAGGTTCGAGTAATGTTGATTGCTGCAGACTGATTCCATTATGCCGTCTAGATTTCGTTTATAGCGCTCCAGTTGAGAGTTCTTCCATTGTAATTTGGGTAGCAATTTCATATCCGCATCATTTCTTTAGCATGCAATCGACAGTAAGTGGCATGTGATCTGAATATAGATCAACTCCACCAATTTTTAAATCCTCCACACACTCCAACCATATTCCACGCAAGAAACAGTAATCTATAATCGAGCAGGAGGTTCCCCTGATGAACGTGAAATGGCCATCCGGATCGCTTCTCAGTGCTAAGGCTATTTTTGCTTGTTTCCATTTAAGGGCGACAATAAAATGGTATTGAATATATATTTAATGTAACTGCCAATGTACGGGAGAAGAATTTTGATAAACATCGGATGTATGTTATCCAGCACCATACTGTTAGATTTTACTGATATAGCTTTCCACACCATAGGCAAATCTACAACATCGAACTGAAAAGCTCCATATAGAACATTTCTTGTTTCAGTAAGTGTTATACCTGAGTCTATGTTCATGGGAAGAGAATCAGTCAATGCACGATTAATTTCATTCGCATCAATGTTTAGATTATTTTTAGACTTATTTGTAACCCCAATTTGTTTTATTTGATTCCACATAAACTTAGATGAGCGATCGGAGTTAAATTTACAGGCATAAAATAATAAATTCAGGGATAAGGTGATGAGCCAAAATCCAGTTAATGAGCGTATAGTGACCATCCGCATCAGGGCTAAATTCGCCAACATTAGCCTAATATGCGCCCACGCCCCCACAGAAGAGAAAGACGACAATTCCAAAGACTGTTTCTACGAGCTCCTCGAAAAAACATATGAGCAGTGCCCTAGACACGACGTGAAAATCGTTCTTGGTGATTTTAACGCAAAACTAGGGAAGGAGGACACCTTTGGAAATACAATCGGAAAGCATAGCCTCCACGACAAAACCTCCGAAAACGGACTGAGGCTAATCGATTTTGCTGCGGGGCTAAGTCTTGTTGTATGTAGTACACGCTTCCCGCATCTTAAAATTCATAAAGGTACATGGCGATCCCCAGATCAATCAACCGTCAACCAAATTGACCATGTTGCGATCGACGCAAGGCACTCTTCCAGCGTGCTAGATGTCCGAACTTTCCGAGGGGCCAACTTTGACTCGGACAACTATTTTGTTGTAGCCAAGGTACGAATGAGGATATCTTGTTCACGACCAGCACGAACTAACGATGTGAAGAGATATGACGTCGGGAAGCTACAATCGCAAGAGATTGCCAATGCCTTTTCCAATCGAGTGTCCCTTCAATTATCCTTGAATCCCATGTCGTCAGCATTAAGCATTGAAGACCAGTGGCATTGTGGCAGCAAAGCCAAAAAGCCATTAGAACCGCTGCTTCTGAGGTTCTGGGTTTCACTCGGCCACCAAAACGAAACCCATGGTTCGATGAAGAATGCAGGCAGGCAAATAAAGCCAAACAAAAAGAACGACAAATTCTTAAACGAACGAGGACTACTTACGATGAGTATAACAAGATTTACAAGGAGAAAAGAAGGGAAGAACACCGAATTCTCAAAAAGAAAAAGAAGCAGCATGAGAAGCGCTCGTTCGAGGAAATAGAGAGGTGCCATGACAGGAACGAGATTCCGAAGTTTTACCAAAAGGTAAAAAAGAATAATTTTTCCTTTTTTCCATTCTTTAGGAAAATAGCCTAAATTAAGGCAACCATTAAAAAAATTGAAACTCAAGAAACTGCCCATTTTGGGTAGTTTCTTGAGATATAAATTTAATAACCTGTCGGGCCCGGGTGACTTTGATATTTTTAGTCCTGATAATATGCACTCAAGATCAACCAGAGTTAGCACGCTTTCTGGTATGTGTACAATATGAGATTCACAGGACTGTCCAACGACAACTTCAAGTTCATTGCTTCTCCCACTGTCACTGGTAACTAAATGGCTTGAAGAGAATCCAAAGGATCATGTTAGTGATTGTTACTTTTTTAGACTCAAACAAAAGGCATTACTATCAAATCCAAACACACTATCCAGTATCCAAACTTGTCTTCGGCCAAAAGACCCATCCTACATAGTACCGAACTGCCTGTGTCTATGCCACCAAACCGAACAAAACGTAAGAATTCGTGCAGAATTTGTTCTCAGTCAGCATGATAAGGTATCTCAAGATTTTTTTTTTTTTTAATTATGTAGGGTGAAGGTGAAAATTACCTTTACAAGCACGTCGACCTGAAAGATCTTTTGTACTGTTCCCTTAGTTTTAAAAACACGTAGTGTATAGGTTAGCTCATTCGAAGCTGAGGTCATGTAAGAAACTAAAAATCTTTGAGGAAGAGGTGTTTCTGATATTAATGGGACAGGGGAACCCTTTATTGAATATTTTTAGCCTGGATCTAGCTAAGGCAGGGCATTCACATAAAATGTGTTCAGCTGTTTCTATGTCTTCAAGACAGAGACGACAGGTGTCATCTTGGCTGATGCCCATGTTTTTAAGATGATACCTGAGAGAGCAGTGTCCAGTGAAGAAGTCCGTAAGTAACTTTGCGTCACGTTTGCTCATGTCAAGAATTTCTTTCATACGTTTGTGGGATAAGTCAATGAATAGTTTTGACTGACGATGGCCATTTGAGTTGTTCCAGGTGCTGATCAGGTGCAACAATTCAGGCAGTTCCAAACTAGTTTGGATTCGATTTTTGTCGAGGACAGAGCCTTTAGTGCTGCCTGACTGTCAGAGATTAGGATACTTGATCTTCGGAGGTTTCTTCTAATGCATTCCCTAATACAGAATTCTATAGCCATTACCTCTGCCTGAAAGATAGTAGTTGTGTTACCAAGGGATGTAGATGATTTAAAGTTGGGACCGTAAATCCCTGCACCTACACCGTTGTTTGTTTTTGAACCGTCAGTATACCAGATGTATTGGAAGTTATTTGTAAGAATTACAGGGTTCTTCCATGCTGAGCGGTCTGGAAAGATTACTTCAAAGGGGTGGTGTAACATTATGCGTTTAGGCATAAAGTCCGAGGAGTGGGCTGCAGGCGATTTCAGTATTGGGAGCACCTGCAGAATACTCATATGTCCTTGTAAGTTTGCCTTTCTCGAGTAGTTAGTGAGATGAAGCTTTAGTCCGCTTAGTGCAGCAGTCTTCATTACTCTTTGATGTAGCGGAGGAAAATTTAATAAACTTTCTAACGCTAAAGTTGAAAAAAAAAAGTGAAAATGAAAATTAGAAAAAGTGTCGGAGATAAATCGGAGCCCTGGCGCACACCAGCACTTATTTTGTGGGTTTCAGATTTATAGCCGTCCAAAACGACTTGTAATGAACGGTTAGAAAGGTAGCTACTAATCCAGCGAAGAAAAAACTCATCGAAACCTATTGCAACGAAAGCCACACTGTCGGTCATTAAGAAGCTTTCGTTCTTCGAGATATTTCTTAAGCTCATAATTGATCAGCGTTTCCATGACCATAGAAAGAAGGGAAGTAAGTGCAATTGGACGGTAGTTCGAGGGTGAGAAAGATTCGCTTTTTTTAGGGACTGGCTGGACAAATGCTGTTTTCCATCCACTCGGGAAGAGACCTGTAGAATAGGACAGTTGGGAAAGCTTACGCAGTGGTTTTGACAGCGTGGAAGAACACTTCTTCAGAACTATAGCAGGGATACTATCCGGGCCAGCGTATTTATGAATGTCGAGATCTTTCAAGACTCTTGCCACTGTACGAGTGCGAAATTAGATTGGTCCCATGGTATCATTCACGCGCTCAAGTCCTGGAGGAGCTGATGAAGAAATTACAGATATGACGGGAAGATTCCGAACTGCGGTAACAACCGCTATAGTTGCAAAAAACACTAGCCGCAGAATGTACCAACCAATTTATTTATATGGACTTGGACCCAGAATGTAACCCCTTTTACAGACGTTGCTCTTCCCTTGTTCCGACAGTTTTAGAACGTAAAGCAGCCCAGTTTCAAAGCATCAACCTCCCGGACAGATCAAACTGATACACCTTAAAACTTGATTGCCCACCACAGACATTGTTGTTTACCTATTTTTTTTTGTTTAACAGTCACTTTATGTTCTTCACCACAAGAGTGTGAAAATCTAAAAGACTTAAATCTTAGCTCTTTTTTTGCACAACAAAACCCAGCAATAAACCAACAAACACAACTTTTCTAGCTTCAAGCTCACTGCAAGCCAGTGACATTCGCTAAAGTTTAATAGCCTAACAGCAAAGCCTCCATAATCAAACAAGTTATACCAAAACCACCGACCCACTCTCTGAAAGACTAAACCATTAGCACAGTCGTAACGTAATCCACTGAACACAACTTCCAATCTCATGCGCCAAAAACAGACATTCTATGCAAGTATCAATGGCTCTACCAGCCGAGAAGCAAGTCAAGGCCAAACATACGGCTGCACACAACAATTTATGGTGTTCCATTTGAGCTTTGATAGAATTGATTAAATTTTTAGATACAGAAAATAAAATTCTTCACAGAAACTTGTCGTCCAAGCAGAATGACATCCCGCACGTAGACGAAAGACGAGTAAATCTAATCCATGATCGAGATTTAACCATGAAAGATATCAGCCGCATAAAAAAAACCCAGTTATGTATTCCGAATGCTTCCTATAAACACACACAAAAAAAATAACCGACAAACAGTAGGGAAATCACAACAAAATAAGAAATAAAAAGACGAATCTCAAACAGCAATGACATTGACTTTGAAATTCACTTTCGAGACTTTTATCGTTTGTGTGTCTGTGTATGGAGGGAAAAAGCACGTTATACTCGGCCCCACAATCGAGTAAATGTTCCGATCAACAGTCAGGTTTAAGTTTATCATTTTTACCGGCAAACAAGTATAACGTTTGTTAAGGACACACGACATGCTGCATTGAGATACAAATCAATGAACACGAGAACAAGTTTATGACAACGGCACGCGCACAAAGAGAACACGTCGATTCCGAGTGAGACAAACAATAGTCACAAGTCCAACTACAAAAAAGCTTTGCAGCTCCCTTAGCTTCAGTGGATTTTTCAACAAGAAGAAGAAGAAAAATTCAATATTAAGTTCGACTCAAATCACATGCGATATTCATTCGCGGCATTGTAACTGTAACGTTAAGATCGATCGCGCATACGGAATAATCAACATTTTCTAAAAGATAGATTCTTCTTTCCGAGACCTAGAATGATCTTCAACCACTGATCTTGCCGTGAAATAGTAAAATTAGTTGAGAAACAAAAAAGTGTCAAGTGCAATAAAAAAAAAAACAATGCTTACAAGCACAAGTGTTAAGTTGATCGTTACGATCGTGGCGTTGAGTGCGGTTGCAATTCGATCCCAAAATGTTTTACTTGAAACCATAGAGTTCCTTCGCCGAGGAGCTGCGGATGTGAACCTCGAGAATATGGACAACAAACCCATGGAAGGAGAGTACGATTTTATTGTCGTTGGTGCTGGAACAGCAGGATGTACTATGGCTGCACGTCTTTCCGAGAATCCCGATTGGAAGGTTCTGCTTCTAGAGGCCGGTGGGCCAGAGAGTTTAGTCATGGATGTGCCAATCGTGGCGCATTTTCTTCAACTTGGTGAAATGAACTGGAAGTATCGTACTCAGCCAAGTGATCGTGCATGTTTGGCAATGAACCATAACCGCTGCAACTGGCCCAGAGGCAAAGTAATGGGTGGATCGAGTGTCTTGAATTATATGATGTACACGAGAGGCAATCGCAGAGACTACGATCGATGGGCGGAATTAGGTAATGAAGGCTGGAGCTACGCGGATGTTCTTCCATACTTCAAGAAATATGAGGGAAGCAGTGTGCCAAATGCAGACCCCGACTATGTTGGTCGTGATGGTCCAGTGAAAGTTTCGTATGTCGACTGGAAGTCGAGAATAGCGAGAGCCTTCGTCGAAGCAGCCCAAGAAGATGGTCTCAAGTACGTGGACTACAATGGACGAGTTCAAACTGGAGTGTCATATCTTCATACAACAACCAGAAATGCCACCAGATGGAGTTCCAATCGTGCTTATCTCTACCCGATCAAGGGCAAACGTCCCAACTTACACATCAAGAAACGAGCATTGGTCACCAAAATTCTAATAAACCCTCAAACCAAAGCAGCTTATGGTGTCGTGGTTAAAACCGACGGACATTACCACAAGGTTCTCGCTCGCAAGGAAGTTATTGTGACTGCTGGAGCAATCAACTCTCCACAACTTCTTATGTTGTCTGGTGTCGGACCTGCCAAGCATTTGCGTGAAGTGGGCATCAAACCGATCGCCGATCTTGCCGTGGGTTACAATTTGCAGGATCATACTGCTCCAGCTGTGACATTCACCACCAACGCCAGTTCCCTTCATTTCGAAGACTTCGCTGATCCATTGCTTTTGAACGAATTCAATCGACAATCTGGACCATATGGATCACCAGGTGGTTGTGAAACGATCGCATTTTGGGATCTTGATCATCAAGAGCTCGAGGATGGCTGGCCGGACATAGAATTGTTTATGGTTGGTGGTTCGATGTCAGCAAATCCAGCAATCTCAAGGGCTTTCGGTTTGAAGGACATCGTATATGACGCCCTATTCCGAGAGATCGAGGAGAAGAGTCTCAATGCGTTCATGATCTTCCCTATGATCTTGAGACCCAAATCAAGAGGTAGGATTTTGCTGAAAAACACTGATCCAACGAAATATCCCCTCATCTATGCCAACTACATGCATCATCCATACGACGTCGATATATCTGTCCGAGGATTACTCAAATCGATCAGTTTAATGAATCAACCCGGTTTCCAGGCAATCAATGCTAAACTTTGGGACAGGAAAATACCTACATGTTCACAGTTCGCATACAAAACCTACGAATATTGGGAGTGTTATGTTAAACATTTCACATTCACTATTTATCATTATTCGGGTACGACTAAAATGGGACCAAAAAGTGATCGTGCCGCTGTCGTTGATCCTCGCCTTCGAGTATATGGAATCAAAAATCTGCGAGTTGCTGATGCTGGTATTATGCCAGAAATCATGTCTGGACATCCCAATGGGCCAGTATTTATGATTGCTGAGAAGGCCGCTGATATGATCAAACAAGATCATGGCTTTATACCATAGTGGATGGAGGTTAAGAGTTTTTCCTAAGGCGTGAATGTGATAGACAATCGTTTGTAAATAGTGTGATTGTGGGCAGTTAGGATTATGGTTTTGTATTTATCATTTTGTAAAAATGAAAATGTACTGAAAATAGAGTTGTAAGTTTAGTCTTAGGTTTAATTGAATAAAAATTTTTAAACAACTTCTGTCGTTTAAATAGAGTGTGGGAGTTTCAGTTGAACACGGTACGGTAAGCAATGGTCTTTTGATTGTTTTGCATTGAACTACGAGAGATGGATTTTCTCTCAGTGATTTCGCAAAAGTAGGTAGGAACTTAAGCAAGTGCAAGGTGGCAGAATGCTGGAGAAACTTAGAATAGGGTGGCGCAACAAAGCTATGGAAAGCTGGTGGCTTAACGCATTTTCAAGGATCTATAATTGTATGCCGATTCCGAACGGCTACGTGAGAAAGCGCTTTTCATGGCAGTTTATTACACTGCTAGGTACAAGTAGACAAACAATTCAATGTTTCGAGCCTCGAATCTCCCACGTGAAAGGCAGGCATGCTAACCATTACGCCACGCGCAACACAACTTCGCAGAATGAGGTCACAAGTATTTCCAATGCTCAGTTCAATTGTTGCGGGTAAGAAGACTAAACAGTTTAAGAGAATGAAATTCCTTTTGAACGCCTCACCCAGAAGCCGAATTACCGCATCAGTGATCGAGTGAGTGTCATTCGTTAAAATTGGACGTTATCAGTCTACTGTCCATTTATTGATTTTACTTCGTTTAAAATTCAAATGCCGATGAGAGGATGTTAAACTGTGGTACTAAAAGGCTCGACAACGTGAGAAGGAATGCCAAACTCATATAATTCAGTCACGTATTACTCGATCACGTGTACGGTAATCTAGCCCCAGTATTTTTGGGATGGTAATCGACAAAGATGCAGTAAGCCCTTCTCAATCAAAAGGAGTATGATCTTAAGGCTTTCTAGCCCATGCGTCGATGCCCTTCTTTTGAATGAAAGCAAAATAACTTAAGTCAAGGAAATCCTTTCCGGCTTTCTGATATAGGTTTTGGGTTTTTGGAAAAAAATTCTTGAGGCTACCAGCGCAGCGTTTAGAAACTGGAGACAAGGTCAAGTATAATCGAAGCAGATTTATTGAAGACATTTTATTTCCAAACCAGTTACCTTTGTTTAAGATTTACCTAAGAATCGTCCCTGAGTTGAGTATGATTCCTCTTATGCATCTCAGGAAGGGCGGAAAGGTATACTTTCAAATGGGTAAGTCTCGATGTTCTCAAAGAAAAAGACCAAACAAAGTTAGGATTTAGTTTATGTTTGTGTCACCGACGACAGCAGTCACCGACAGCAATTCGGAACTTTCCCACATCACTAAGTTTACTAAAACACCGTTTCATAACTTGCAGCTGTTAGGTGCAATAAATTTCTAGGAAAAAAAAAAATTGCGAACAAAACGAGTATAGTTACTGATGGTCATTTCCTCTCAAATCGCACTTGACCTCTTTTCAGACCTACTTTCTATGTGCAAGATTTCAAAGACTTTGTCGCTTAGCTTTTAACTTTGCGTAATGAAAACACAAGAGTGACTTAAAAGTGAATCAGATAACAAAGGTGGCTGCGATTCAGGAGTAATTTGAAAGTCAATGACCCAGCCTAAAGTTACTACCAACAATCATCTGACTTGAATTTATAACTGAATTGGGATTCGGTTGTAAAGTTCCGATGGACTCCTTCAGATTTTGATGGATTCAACTTCAAAAGCCCGTATAAGTGTCTTGAGAATCCATAAAAATCGAAAATTAGTCACAAGAGACCCATAAGAGCACACACACAGACGCAAACGCAATTCAAAATGTTTTAGTAACACCCAAAAGTATGCTTTGATAAAATGTCATTTGACAGCATCAAGCATCTGAAGCTGTGCAAAGGTTTTCTTTTATTGAACAGCAAGGGAAAACAACAAAGGCACTCAAACTAACGAATAAATTATTTGAATTTGAAAAAATTTCGTTGAAAATAAATTCCACTCTGAAAGACCACAGGGAATTTTCGGCATGGTGTGGACTCACCTTGAGAGCTATCTTCCAAACAACTCATGAATATCAATTTGCTGGCTAAAAATCATCGCATAAAATTCAATCACCTCGTAACAGAAAGGGGGTTGAAGGAAGGTATTTAATTTTCTCTTTTTATGTTGATGCGACAGCTACATTTGCAGTTTTATTAACATAACGAATAATCTTTTAGCATTCCTCGACAATTTTGGAATTACTTAAGACGAAGGTGATTTGCTTGGTAGCATTAGTAGGTTAGGTTAGGTTAGGTTAAGGTGGCTGTCGGGAAAACACAGCAAAAGTAAATAAGTAAGAGACTCCATAGGCAAACCATTACTATGAAGTAGGGACAGCTTTCAGATTTTACTAAAACAGTGACTATATACAAGGTGTCCCGTAATTCGTGTGAAATACTTAGGATTTGATTCTTGGTCGTATTCTAAGAACAAATTCTTCTACAGCAAAGTCCGCTTTCCAACTTTGACATCACTTTTGACGGTTTAAAAATAGACTAACTTTAGAGCATCTTGGCCCATGTTGCGTTCGAAGGTACTGATGGAAGAGACCTCATTTTGAACTTTATTATTAGTAGAAACACTAATTTCTGTTTAAATTTGGCTGAAATAGTTAAAGGGTTGCCAGGCCTTCAAATTTTCTTCCCCGAGCCGAATTTTGACTTTGAGTTTGCTCTTTTCCAAAAAATGCCTGATAAGCATACATTTTTTTTATGGAACATCCTGGGCTTCATTAGAAATAACATAACCAAGTAATTATGAAACACAATGTCGTTCAGGTGGCTGCTTCGACTGGCTTTGCAGAAGCCCATTCTGCCTCTAAAATATGTATATTAAGACCTCATTAATAGCTTTGGGCTTTAGCTCATGGGTTTTTTGGATAATATTAGAGTCGAGTGCTTGAAGCGTTACCGAATTGTTGAGATAATATCGGTAATTCACGGGTTCCCACAATAAAAAAAAATCGATAGAAAAGACGTCTGATAACAACATAATTTTGGAAATCAGTTAAGCAGTGTGGCATGGCTTGACATCCTGCAGAAGAAAGAGGTCGTCATAGTCCAAGTCTATGTCATAAATTTCAGTAACAAAAAGATTGGCTCTCTGTGATCTTAGGTTCTTACACGACCTTAACTTCGAATAAACAACTTTACCTACACTTTACGTTTTTAAACCTAAGGGTACAGCACAAAAGATCGTTCTGGTCGAAGTGATAGTAAAGGTGAGCTACCTTCGCCCTATTTAGATTTAAAAAAAAAGGCTATCTGTAACTCCCACTAATGGCGGAGTGAGTGAGACTCTTTTGGCTACAGCAGCTAGATTCTCGTCTGTAAGCATAGAACGAAGATGGAAACCATAATTGTTGTTTATGAAAATGATTTTCTCTCAAGATTTCGAGCGAGAAACAACTGCCAGTGTCACAACAGCATATGACTTAAAAAGAAACCTTTAAAGGAAGTTAGAACTGCAACGAGCGTTAAATCGGTGTACAGCTGAGATTATAAGATTGTGGTTATGAAAAAAATGGCATTCAGGATGCGGGGGCCATCATAAAAGAAGGCGTGAAACCGGAAGACCATAAACAAACTTCATAGGCTTGCATGCATTGGTTGAAAGAGTTCCATGAAAACGACACAAACAACAGTTCTGGAAACTTTCCTGTCGCTAACTCCGCTGGACCGCTCACTATGGAGATGGCGGCCAAAAGCGCATAGCTACTCAAACAATGCAGTATTTGAAAAAGGCATATCATGCCACAGAACCACTAAGAATCACACTGATATTGATATATATCCAAATAAGTAGAAAGCTGTCGCAGTAATCTTAGACTGCTAAGCTCAACGAACACCGTAAATTCAATTCCAAGACATAACCAGTAATGAAATGGCGAACAAGCTGGCCAAAACCGTGTCAGAAATCGAATCCAGCGAAGCGAACAACTAAGTTCTTAAGCCACTAGAGCAAAAAAAAAAAAAAAAAAACAGAGTCCAACGAAACTTTTTAAAAACTGCCAATGACAGGTGGTCATCTTTAGAAACATGCCGGGTCTCCAGAAACCTATCAAAGAAAAAAAAAACTGAAATTCTGTTCCAGCTTAGCAGGCCTCACCTTTCTCTGTTGATGTTGATTCTCAAGGTTCGCAAGGGGATAGGCATCATCACATTCGACTTATGTAGAGGATTCCAATACGAAGAGGCAGAGGAAGGATCCACTTCCTAAATTGGCTCACACAAGGAGAAAAGGCTTTGTTTAGGGCTCCAAATCCCAAATAACGCAATCACTATCCCACTCCTCTGCTATTCATCACCTCCAAGTTATTCACAACAAATCAATGGTTTACCACACGACACTGAACACATTTTCCGGAAGTCAACAGACCCTGAGTCTATGGAACATACAACGAGAGGTTATCGAGCTTCTTCACTATGAGCTTTATGATATCTAAGGGATCACAATTCTTCCATTTGACTGCTTCACACTAGTGATGCGTTGACAAACCTCCCAATTATGAACCATTCCATGAAAATTTAATCAATAAGGTTCAGCGGGGCAACGAAATTTCAAGGACCTACAATTTTATCCCGATTCCGAACAGCTAAGTCATGAAGCGCTTTTCATGGCATTAACAATTCATTTCTGAGCAAAAAAAAGTCTAGTTTGGATTTCCTGATTGGCTCTTTAATCAAAACTATGGAATGATCAGATTGTTCAATATACAAAAAAATACAATTTTGCTGATAGAAGGAAGACCTAATTCAAGTGACTGTTTTTTGTGAGTATTCAAGGTTAGTCAACACTAAGACGAACGGCACGAATCGACACATACCGATCGGCAATACCGAATTAGTGTGGAAGTTCTTATCGGCCTGTCTACCTACCGAAAGCCTACCAGAATTCGAAACAAATGAGAAGTATACCATAGCCGCCCGACATAGTGTGGACGCGCCTTAAGACATATACTCAGCCAAATTATTTTATAGATTTTGAAGGCTTGGTTTTAGTTGAGATTTACAAAAAAAGTGATAACATTCTTTCAAGTAGTAGAACTTCTGTGAATTGACGAAGCTTTGATAAATTACCATACAAAGACTTGAACTATGTTAAGGTAAGGTCGGATGGGTAAAGCAGCCGCCCCTCACTTGGAACTCAAAAAATCCATTGCCGTCCACAGGATAACAGAGAATAAAGAAGTAGAGGAGTAAAAAGAAGGGTATGTGATTGGATTTAATGATTAATGAGACTCACTGAACCATTAAGATTTTTTATGGAAATGGGAGCTGTTGCCGAGTTTGTCGAAAACATATTCTTGTGCGAACTAAGCTTGGGCACAGACAAAGGAAGTTGAATGACTCTTAGTTTATCTGGGTCATGAATCCGGGGAAATGTTGCAAAAGCCTCCGCTGCTGAGTACTGTGCCAAAATAATCAGCTCAAGAATTCACTTATTCAACTCAATCTTAGCGTTTTTAGCTTGATCTTTGCATATTTCCCTCAATCTTCAGCTCAATCCTACATCGTTCATCGCAATATTAACTTATGCTTAATATTCGATTACTCAGCTTGATTTTTAATCTTATATTGCCCAAACCTCGCTTAGATATCTTCGTTTTCTTCGACTAAATTTTTGCTTTTCCTACTCAATCTCAGCTAATTTAGATAAATCTTCGGATTTGCAACTCAATATTTGTTTATTCAATTCAATCTTTGCTTCGTCAGCTTAACGCGTGTTCAGCTCAGTCTTCGCTGCTTCATCTTAACCATCGCTTATTAAGCTCAATATCAAATAACGCAGCTCAGTTTTTGCTTATTTGGCCTAAGCCTAGCTAGTTAACTGAATCTTCTTTGGATTCAGCTCAATCTTTTCTTCTCAAACTCAATCTACGATTGTTTAAATCAATTTCAGCTGCTCAGCTCAATCTTTGCTAAGCTATCTCAACCTTCGCTTCATCAGCTCAACGTTTGTTCAACTCAATTTTCGCTTATTCCGCTCAAAATTCAAATTCTCAACTCAATCTTTGCTTATTCAGGTCAAACTTCGTTACATTAGCTCATTCTTCTTTTGATTCAGCTCAAAATTCGCAAACTAAGCCAAATCATTCTCGTTAAGCAAAATTTTCTTTTATTTATTTCAATCTCCGCTTCGTCAGCTCAACGTTTGTCCAGCTCAGTCTAAGCTTGCTCATTTAAGTTTTTGCTCAGCTCAATTTTTCATTATTCGGCCCAATCGCCAATTTTCTCAAATTTCTCCCATTTCGCAAACTTAGCTTGTTGAGCTCAATCTTCTCAATCTACGACTGTTCATGTGTTCATCTCCATTTTTTCGTTTATTCACCACGAACTTCGTAAACTCCATCTTCGCTTGTTCAGCTCAAACTTCACTAATTCAGTTCAATGTGCGCTATTTAAGCTCAATATTTACTTGTTCAGTCAAAAAGTCTGTAATATAAATTACCTCTAAATAGCGCGAGTTTAATTTATTTAAAAAAATTAAATAAGAGATTTCTTAATTACCTACTGACTATTGGATAATCAAGTAGCCGAATTTGAGTATACAATCAAAAATAAAAAAAACTTGATCGAAATAACTTTCAGAGCTAGGTTTCGAAAAAAGTTCTGAAACTTCAACCATTCTCCAAGTGGCAATGTTACGGTATTCTTCACTTATTTCTTCCTTACCTACTGCAATACCAAATCGCAATGCAAACCTTAAAAATCAAAAAAGAATAAACACGACCAATGCTGTGGTTAAAATAAAAACCCTTTCGCAACGACCAGAGACATAAGTGCGTTCAATTCAAATCCAAACCCCACTCGAAAAATATCAAGTCTCTCCAGCTAAGCTTGGCTAAGAGCAAAAAACCCGCCCTCAACTCATTTTGTTCAATTTGCAAAACAATCAACAACATAATCGAATGCACCCCAAGGTAGCAAACCGCCTCGACGGGCAATGGCTGACTTGCCGTTGCTGCCATCGCAAAATATTAATTACAAACCTCTTCATAATTAACGTGGATGTTTTTTTTTTTTTGCGTCCACTTTTATTCGTTGAGCTCGCTTCAAATCCCACAGGATTGCCGTAATTTCCTTTATTTTCGTTTTACATTTCCACTTCACACCGGCCCACACTAATGGTCTTACTTATACACACACCACATACACAAACTCACACAAACCAACAAAAAATTTCATGAATTTTTGATCAAATACATTTGTTTTATTTATTGTTGCATTAAAAAGAGGAAAACCTAAAAAGAATAACCCAAGGGTGGCTATCCCCCAAAGCAACCCTTGTGCGAATCTCTCTGTGATGCCATGTTGCATTCTGTCTAATCGAATGTCAAATGCATTTTGAAAAAGGGTCCATATTCTTAACATTATTTGAAGCAATAATGGAAAATATTGACATTTTTAGCGGTACCACTTGCCCCTTACGCTTGCCTGAAGCGGCGTCAGTTTTATTCGAAAATATTTACCCTCAGTATACATGTACGTGAGATGTAGACCGACCCCCACATGATACTAACGTGCGGAGATTTACACAGTATACATAGCTATACTCATACATAATTAGCAAGATTGACCCAACACGAGTTAGCACAGCACGTGAGACGTTATTAATATCCCTTTCAGAAGGGGAGGTTTGAAAGGCAACAGCACATGGGTAAGGCCACATCATACGAGGGATGATGCAGCATATGACGTATACGTTATCGATTTTTTATGTTGAACGTAGCGTGGGATGGAAGGGAAATTTTGAGTTCCCATGACTAAACGCAATATACTGATCTGATAATCCCAATTTGACTAGGGGATGCAAATACTACATGAGGTACAGTACTTCTAAGCTCTCAAGGGAAGGATACCTCACAACGGTCTAGTTACTTTTAATTGGAGTGAAGAAGACCTGCACAAGTGTGTATTTTAGTCTTTTAATAAAAAGCTGGGACTTTGAATGTTGTGTTGGAAATGGGTAGAGATTTCTTTAAAAATCGGTAGTCTAAGTAAGCCATTTCGACACTTTTAGAGATAGGAACAGTGGTGGAGCTATTCACCCCTATCACAAGGGCCGTCGTAACAATTTTGGACAACGAATGTCTGAAAAAGGGCAAAATACATCTTCGTAATAAATTTTTCGCAACAGATACTTATGTCACTTTCCATTGGTTTCACTAGGGGAAGCACTCATTTTAAAAACCAATGGAACACCCAACATTTTTTCTATTCAGCTTAACGTAATTGCCTTTGTGTGAGTGAAACACCTATGGCTCTTAAAAAATATTCCTTGAAGAAAATTTTCTTTTTGACATTTGACTAGCATGTGTTAGTGCTTCTTGAGTCGATTCTCACTTTAAATCGAGAAGTAGCTGTCACTCTTCAGAATCATGAGAAGCGATCTTTTTGCACCAATTTACTGGGAATGCTCCTGGACGCTTCTGGACGGTTCTTTTCGTCCAATGGAAAGTGGCATTAGAACTTGTAAGGAATTTTGTCAATAGTATCAAATTTGGTGGCAAAACAATCACCACGAGGGCATCTATGATGCTTTTTTTGACAATTGAGTCCAACATTGTTACAATGGGCTTTGTTATAGGGGCCATTACTGTTAAGGGTATAAAGATTTACACCTTCAAAAGTCACAAATTGGGTTAAAATTAAGAATTATTTGATAGATTCAATTAAAGTTACCCTCAACTTTCTTCTAATAAAAGTATTTTTGTTTTAGAAGCAAATTACGTAGCGGAGTTGGCAGTTGAAGCGGTAGCAGTTCTTTTTTCGAACATCAAGTAACTGAAGGAAACAAGCTTAATCGGTTTTTACGAATAAAAAGCTTGGGACTCTAAATGGGCGCCAATTATGAAAGACTTCAAGAAATTCAATTAGACTTCAATTAGCGAATAAACTTAAGACTCAAAGCCTTAGTCCGTAGTTCATAGAGAATCTGAGAGTTATCCATGTGGAAGAGCTTCTTGGCTTCGTGTTAACCATTTCCAAATCCAGTGACCGTTTGATGACTCTTAAGTTGGTGATGCAAAGAAAGATATGGAATTGGGTAGAAATATTTACATTGCGTCTAGATTTTCTTAATCTACTTAAGGAAATTCCAATAGGAGTTTTTTTTTTTTGTAGATGGAACTTGATCAGGTACATTATGTTGGGAAGACTAACAAGGATTATGAGAACTGCCATCGAGGTATAGGATACGGCATCAGGAACCCTACAGGTATAGTTATCCTAAGAATGTATAGGTCGCACGGTTTCATCGTATAACATGTTCACCAACAAACAAGACCGACACCTTGTTACTTATAGCAGTGGTGGAAATAAATCCAAATTGACAACGATTTCGTAGCTAAATTTATGAAACCTCGTGTGAAAAACTTCAAAGTTTAATTGAGTGAAGCTGTCACCTTCTTAAAAAAAAAAAAGAACTTTTTATGAAGGCGTTGAAGGAAACGAAACGAACAAGAGCTAGGAAGAGAATAAAGTGGTATAATTTGGACTTAGGAAGAGGCAACCAATTCAACAACACTATCAACACAGTCCAAAATGAAGGGAGCACAACACAGTGTGTGGCATTGCCTGCAACAAACTTGCCTAAATCTAGCCAAATCATTACCAGGGCCTAGGGGTTTCAAAGGGACACTATCAAAAAAAAAAAAAGAAATATGGTGATAGAATGATAAAGTAGTGATATCTATATGTAAAAAAAGCAGCTTTCAAAGCATGATCAAAGTAAGAAATGGGCCCAACTACAAGAAAAGATTGCGGAGGGCATGTATTGGTGGTGGTAAAGGCTTCGGCTCAAATTACTGATGCACACCAAGCTTTTCAGGAAATATTATTAAACAGCGCGAATAAAGGAGCAACCATTTTTCATTCAAAGAAAGAAAACTGCTCAGACGAAGTTCATTAACGATGCTCAAGTAGAGCTCTTCTGGATGACGGCACAATTCTGCACAGGTTGGCGACAGTATTTTTAGTTATTTAACTAGTTTTATTCTTATTAGAAACAAAAAAAAAATACACATTTAATATTTTTTTTTTATAATATGCGCGCACATCAAGGGGTTATCAATACCCTTATAATGTTATTAACATAGTGCGAGCGGTTAAGAAGGAAGGAAAGGATTAGAAAGGAGGTGCCGATGCACATTATTTTTAAACTTCTGTGTATTACAATCACGGTTCGAAAATATCCGATATTTATTATAAATATCAAAATATCGGATATTTATGATATATATCCGATATATATCAAGTTTGATATATATCAATTTTGTATGAAAACCGACTGTCAACTGTTTTGTTGAATTATCAATGCTATTTGCATATGTGCTACATAAACAAACTAAAATTGTCAAAAGCTTTTTTAATGTTTTATTTATTTAAATTAACACAAAAATATATCAAAAAATCCACTCAAAAACATAAAACTTTTTTTTATAAATTCAAATCAGTCAATTGTAGGTAACAAAACAATAAAGATTGCAGATAATAATGGAAATAGAATATAATGAAATTAGCCTTTTAGTTATCAAATCAGTCATAAGTCAACCAAACTGTTGATTATAAAATATTTATATTATGTAATCAAAATATGTGCTCAGTTTGACATTTTGAATCATATCATCCGCTACATCAGCAGGTTGAGTGATATCGTCATGAATAGGATCCGATATCCAATTTAGTTCCTTTTCATTGATGAAGACTTGTTGAGGTTTTTAAGCAAGTACACCAATTTATTAGCTTTGTCGATTCCCAAACTGTTTCACAGCTTCGACTGCACCAGACCAAAACTTGAAAAAATCCTTTCAAGCCCCACTGTTGAAGCAGATTCAGTCAAGAGCTGTTCACATATATTAAGGAACTTATTTTTGTGTTCCCATTGCGTCCAGTGAATTTCTGTGGTGTTCAAGTTTAGAAGTTTCCACCAATGCACCAATCCAGCGCAGCGGTGGGGTTGTTTGAAACTGAAGCACAAAAAGATATTGCGGTAATATAAATAATTTTGTCATTATTGATGTTCCTTTAATGAGGGGTCAAGTTCTAGCCTGCAAATCGTTAATCAAGAATATTTGCCAAATAATGCGGGGCACCTAACGCCATATCGTGCCTTTTCTTGAAAGCACAACTCACTTGAGGTGGTTGACTTGATTAATCTTTCTCCAAATTGTTCCAAATTTCGACAGCTAATGAAATTGTCGTTCCATCTCATTGGGAACGATATAAAGCTTTTTCGATTGGATCCAGTCTTGCCAGCAAATCCAATGAATTGTTAGCAATTTGAATATCGTCGACAATTCGGTAAATGTCACTATCAATTTCATTTCGATGATTTTGACAAATCTGGACTAAGATTCCGCGATTTTCGACATGTGATCGTACCGTATACCGCATCGAGTTCCAGCTAACGACAGTAGGCATGATTAGTTTTTTACCTCTTGCTTCTTTATACCACACTGCTGGCAAATGCTTATTTCTGAAATACTTCACGACTTTTAAGAAATGTTTAGTGACTCCTTTTTTTGGATATATATCGTAGAACCCTGTTTGATATATATCGGATATATATCGGATATATATCTTGATATATATCCGTTGATATATATCCTCGAACCCTGATTACAATGAGAGCGGGAAAACAGAGTCGGGTAAAGCATTCCACATCCGAGTAGTACGGCTAAAGAATGAATCTCTATATTTCACTGTACGTCCGAAACTGGGCTGAAGGTAAAACTGATTTGCATTCCTTGAGAGGCGTGTATTGCGGTTAAACTGCTTAAGGGGAGGAATGCAACTGGCTATTTCGTCCGAGCATTGTTTGTAAAAAAACCTATAGAAAAGCGAGAGACATGAAACGTTACGACGATAATCAAGACAATCAATTGATTCAACAATTGAACTTTCACCTATCATTCTGAATGCTCTGTTTTGAAGGGGTGAACAATTTCCTGCACCTTTTAAGGAAACCTAAGCATTTAGCAGCATTTTTGGCGACTTCAAATTCAAATATGTGGTCATTCCAACGAAGATCATCGTTTACAACACATACCAAGTACTGACAGCTTTTCGGTTTCTTGGATGCAGGTACCATTCATGGATAATGGCAATGGGGGAATGTTAAGCTTCAACGACAAGAGACAGCATTGAGTTTTCGAAGCATTGAATGAAACTCGGTTTTTAAGACCCCATGTAACAATGCTGTCAAGGTCAGAATTTAATGAGCTTATCATACGCAACCGTTCCAGTTCCACATCCGAAGAGCAGGGACGTGAATTTGGAAACGAATATGAAAAGCTGAGGGTTGAGTCGTCAGCAAAACAATTGAGAGGATTAGAAGTTTCAGAGAGGAGATCATTTATGAAAATGAGGAAGAGAGTCGGAGACAAAACGGAGCCTTGGGGCACACAAGCATTTATAAAATGGGTTTCAGACTTAAAACCATCCAACACAACTTGTATTGAACGGTCGGAAAGGTAATTTCTAATCCAACGAAGAAGAGACTCATCAATACCAAAAGCACGCATTTTCGATAAAAGAGCCTGATGCCAAACTCTATCAAATGCTTTAGAAATATAAAGCGCAATAATCTTACTTTCTCCAAAACAATGTAAAGATTGGTTCCACTTATAATGGTAAGTGATGGTTAGCATATCTGCCATCCCCAGAGGTTCGTGGTTCGAATCCCAACAGAGGCAAAAATGTTTTTCCACGGGTATCGCCTTTCGCGAGGAATTGACAAGTCCTCCGTTAGTAGATTCATTGCCATGAAAAACGCTTTCTCGATTAGCCGTTGGAAATCAGTAGAAAATCGTCGGTCCCCTCCATTCACTCACAAGGCATGATTGTGAGAAATGCGCTAGGCCCTGGGGCTCATCGCTCTTTTGTGCGATTTTTCTTACTACTGCGCAGGAAAAAGAAAGGCAGACATGCCTGATAGAGACAAAAGCAACGAAATCTGCATTTGTTTGGCCTCAAGCATGGAACAATCCAAGACCGGGCGGTTTATATCAGAGTTGCGAGTTTGTGAATTAAAAAATCCTTAAGTCATAAATTAGTAAGTGACTTATGAGTTAAAAAAAATTAATTCATAAGCTAGTAAGTGACTATGAATTTAAAAAATTATATAAACTTTATATATTGAGGTCAATGCTGCGTGCCTCACGAGCGGTAAAGCAGGTAAGTGAAAGCTATTAACAAGAAACCGAAAACGTTATCGTCCCCGCACTTGCGTCTAGTCTCTTGGAGCTTCAATTAATTGAAAAAATAAAATTTAACGATAACCCGAAGACGGTTGCTTCTTCAGAGAACTCCCTTATCCTAAACAACATCATCACAATATGATCTGCAAAAAAAAGGAAAAGTCCTTAAAGCGAGCATGACATTTCTGCCTAGACTTTAGGACAATGGAGAGCTACAAAAAAAATGTTTCCTTTCACAGCTTAGCTCCTCAAATGTACAATCGTTGTGACTACAAAATCACGATTAGCTTTATTCATTCTTATTCATCGATCATCACAAATGAAAAATAGCTGTGCGGAGATAGGTAGTCTTCTCATGAAACTACGACCGGCAAGAAAGAAGAACTTTACATACTACATCCCTGGAGTTAAATGATTGTTCTTGTGAAAACTCCCAAGCCCTTTTATCGTCACAAATACATATTGCCTTTACATTGTGACTTCTCCTTCTCTGCTCAAACTTATCCATGACTCAACTATCATCATTTCTGCATTCGATTTGAATTCATAAATTGAATTATGTTGTATAGACAAAACTACCAACATTATATCGCGAGCAAAAACAAGGCTTCCCCCAATAGAATTCAGAACTCATTATTTTTGTACAAAAGCTTTTCTACTTTACGTCAGAACCTCAGGTGGTTCAACCTGTTACTTCTGTCAACAATAAAGGCAGGTTCTTTGCACACATTTAGTTTGTGTTTACTTGGTAAATGCCTACGCCTAGAAACAAAGGAGTGCTCGCTCTGTTGGAAGAACTATTCAAAAAGTAATTTCTATATTTTTTTTCATGTCTATTATTTCAAACTCAAAAGGATTCCTGATATGTGTTCATGTTCAACTACAGCTCTGAAGGGAATCGCTTTAAACTTATAACTAGGTTGCCGTTGCAACAAAGGTACGTACGTACCTTTGTGTGTATGTTCATCCCCCAACTAGGTTAGATAGGTATTCGTGTTCCAAAAAAAACGTAAACTTAGTTCATTAAATTAAAAGTGTCTCCCAAGTTCCGATGTCATTCTTTATTCTTTGCCATCAACGCCGACGAGCGACGAACGACAACGCTCCACTCTCCTCTCCAGCCACCATGTTTCCTTTTCACTGGAAAAGCTTTTGACTAAATGCAAACTAAATGATGTCACATAAGTAGGTAGGTGTAGATATGTTTACCTACCGATATAACAAAACACTCACAGAGAGGATGTACACCTACCGCTATGACGCCATCAGCAGCATCATAAAACATTATAATGCCATTATGTGACGTAATTGTGTCGTTTACGTTTAGTCAAGGAAGCAACGTATCTACCTATCTCCTCATCATTATATTTATGTATGTTGTAGGTTTTGTGCTAAACGAGGTTGTATGAATTTATGTGTAGCTACATTTATGTAGAAGTTTGAAAAATTTCTTTTGCAGAAACTAGGTATAGGTATGTTTGTGTTCCTTCAGGACCATTAAGTAATTTATTTCTCATTTCATTGTGATTCCGTTTGTTAACGTTCTTTCCGCTCAACATCAAATAAAAAAACTAGAAAAAGAAACTATTGTCTGCCTCCGGAGGTAACTATCTACTATCTTAGGGCATTCACTTCACAAATCTTCCAGCACTAATTTGGTTCTGTAAATCGCATTCCCTTGGAGAATATCTTGGCCTCGAGCAATAACTACAAGAAGTCACTATTGTATGTGTCCAGTCCAGCTATTCCATGGACAATGGACATAACGTATAGTTACGTGTTTATACGAACGTGCAGGACCTGTCTTTATAAACGAGAACGCAGTCGGCAGTCTCACATGAAAAGGATTGCGAAGTATGCGTTTTTTTTGTTTGCCCTCCACCTTCCTCCATTTCGTTCGTCGTTTCATTCTTTCTTTTTGTGAAGTGAATGGAAACGACATGTCTATTTATTGCAGTGGAAGAACTAAATTGAATAAAAAAAAACCTGATGAATAGAAATAATGACGTCAAATCGAGTTCAAAATGAAAGGGTACGCTGTACAGTACAGTATCTCGCATCTCGTACACATTGGAGGGAGAACAAAAAAAAAAGGAAATAATGGGACATATCATAAATAAAAGTTTCGAGGGATGACAAAAGAGAATGAATCTGGTCGTAGCAGTTTAATGCTGCAGAAGATAGTTTTTCATGGGAGGGGTGAAATCAATACGTATACAGAACAAGGATATTCGCACCAGTAACAACGAGGATATTATCTGTGTTTAGAAGTCAGATATTTTTTCTGATGATGTCTTCTTTTTTATTAAACCGCTTTGGGTTCGATGAGGTATGGTGTCGTTGTGCCACACGTTTATGTGTTCCCATTGTTAAATGTATCAAGGGACGATGGCATCATACACACATATGTTACTTGAGTGTGTGAATGGTTCAGGCAAGAAATGAATATTGTTTATAGTGCACATAAAGCTTAATCAATATCAACATTTGTAAAGTCGGTGTAGGTACACTACGAAACGATTGTTGAGATAGGCTACGCTCGCTCAAAACACAAAGTGAAGACAGGAAGCTTCGAAAACTTTTGGATTAGATTTTCTTATATATTCAATAGAAGGTTAGACACTCATTATCGAGGTTGCCTAATTATTTTATCCTTCTCGACGATCAGCCAGCTTGCCGTGGTAAAGGCGCTTAAGTAGTTTCTTTGAACCGAGCTCGATGACTGAACGAAAGTCAAGAAGTGATCAAAAACAAGTATATGGAAGATAACCCAAAGGATTATAGTTCTCCAGGTGGCATTCAAAGCGACAATTCACCCGTGGTTTTCTCAGCTACGGCAGAGGCATCGATTCCATCTACATACATACATGCCGTCCCATTCGACACCAGAGTCGAAGGTACCGTAACCGATGACTCCTGCAGGCTTGAGCTGGAATGATTCAAATTCTCATCCTGGTTGAGCTGTTGATCAGATTGGTGTTACCAAAGGACCAAGTGAAGCTGAAAATGCAGATCCCAATCCAGTGGTGGCATCATCTGGAGAACAGCTCTCCAATCGTCAGCAGAAGCTAGAGAGAAAGCGAGCGGCAACGGCTCAGGGCAAAGAGGTCACCAGGATGGCCGTAGACACTAAATCCAGCTGCAAACCTTTGGTTATGGCGGTGAAAAGGTAAAGGTCGCCGGAAGGGGTCTCAAAAACCAATTCAGGATAGTCTCTTGTAACCAAAGTTACCCCATCTTCCGCAAGCGTAAACAGGGTCAAAAGGAAAGAGGTTTCCGGAAGCTCTATCAAACATCCTATTGGTCTATCAAACTTCCTATTGGTCTAACTGGAAAGCCGGTTAACGAAACTGGAGAACCAAGACACTAGTCGGAAAGGACAAAGTCATCAATAATTAATACTCCTGGAAGCCCAACCAAAACGACAGCGAATGAAACCGAGTTTGCTAGTCAGTCTGGTTCACGGACACTGACTGGATGGGATAAAGCTGCGAAAGGAACAAAATCCGCCGTACAGCGAAAGAGAAGACAGCTGCCCTTTAACAGAGTGGCCATCTCCATTTCAAAGAACTCATCTGCAAGACTGGCAATGACAACAGCTTCACCATCACCAAACGCAAGCACGGTGAAGATCATTTGTGGAAGCTAGCTATGACTAAGAACACAGAGCACACACATTCAGTCGGAAAGATGTTGTTTGGAGGACGGAACCTTTTTGGTCGAGTTCTCTAATTAGCAGACAACTGACTGGCTGCGTGCCTCTGTGCCTAAAATTCCGCCCTCCAAATTCTTCTTTTAAAATTTACAGGACGCCGCGCCGGTATTGACGCGAGTTTATCCCGGGGAAACTCAGGAATACGAAAGATGTACTACTCGTAACTCAGAAAGTTCACTCTCACAAGGAAGCAAGGAATCGGGATGGTGAAGACGGTTCCTATTTTGTTGTAGGAGTGGATCAAGCTTCTGTGGCGATTATCAAATCCAGTTGAATCAAATTGTTGAATTTGTTTTTCGATTTTATCAAAAATAAAGAATAAGAGGGAAAGCTGTTGCTTCTCTTGCCCCGTAACTTCCATTTGTTTACATTTTTGCTTTTATAACAAAAAAAACTATCGGTAATACACGTAATTCAGGCGAATACTAAGTGGTGTTTGTAAAATCAATTTCAGGACAGAAACCGTTGTGGTTTTAATGTTTAACTGATTTTCAATACAATTGACACTATTTCAGTACAATTTATAAGTATTTTTAGTACCTAAATTTGAAAAAATTTCGTTTTCCATCCCTGATTCTAGTCTATCGAAGCATTCTAGTACTGCATTTTGTTTGACGAACTTGCTTATGAAAATTAAAAAAATGAGAAGTATTCTCTATGCTCGGCTATTCTCATTTTGGAGACTACTATCATCTCTTCTATTTTTTTTTTAATTGCAAGCCACACTTCATTCTCTTGTTGTCACCAAAGCAAATTCATAAAATGATCGTAATTTGTTGTTGTTCAATGAAAATTTAAAATTCTTATTTTTACGTCAAAAAAAAAAATCTGTTTTCTTTTTCTTTTGTAAAGAATTTTCGGCATGATCGCTATTTAAATCGAAGCTTATGAAAATACTCATATGGAGTTGAGCACGTTTAAAAATGCATTGAAAAGAACGGGCGTTTGGAATGCTCCAGAAAAGTCTTTACGCTGCAGAAAACATTTCAGTGACTCAAAGCAGATGCCCAAATTTTTTCTTGTTCTCTAAAAATTCTCTACAGGGTGTCTCGTAGTTCGTGAGCCAAGCTTTCGAATGTGATTTTTGGTCATATTCTAAGAAAAAAATGGTTGTACAGTAAAGTCCGCTGTTCAACTTTGACATCACTTTTTGAGGATTCAAATTTGGTGCACCCGTGCCATGTGTTCGATTTTTTTGTCAGCACTGATAGTAGAGACCTCATTTTGGACTTTATTTTTAGTAAAAATACCTACTTATTTTAAAACTGTACCTTAATTGAGGAATTCGCGAGGAATTGGCAAGTCCTCCGTTGGTATTCATTGTCATGAAAAGCGCTTTCTCGATTAGCCGTTCAGAACCGGCAGAAAATTGTAGGTCCCTTCCATTCCCTCACAAGGCATGGTTGTGAGAAATGCGCTAGGCCCAGGGGCTCCTCGCTCTATTGCGCCACTCTATTTATTTATTTTATTTATCTTAATTGAGGTGCTTTGGTCCTTAGGGTTACCAGATTCTCAATTTTAAATAAAATTTTCTTCCCTCCAAATTTTGACTTAAAGGTGATCTTTTTTCAAAATCACAATAAAAAATCTTCATAAAGGAGTGCACCCAAAAACCCATACGCTCTATGATACATACTTGGAATAATCTAAAACAGGCAAAATTCTAATTTTTGGGTTTTTATGGACTTTTAATGCAGCACTTGGCAATGTAGTAGTTTTCCAAGAATTGATAGTTTTGTGGTAATTTTTATGACTGAGCACTGATGAAAAGGGTTAAAAGTGTACTAATGCCATCTTGACTTGGTAGCAAAATCGGAATTGACTTACCTATACTCAGGGATATTTAAATTTGGGGTATGTATGTTCAATGAGTAGATGAACTAAATAAGTGATGTCAAAATTAAACAGCGGACTTTACTATAGAACAATATTGTTTAAGAATATTTCCCAAAGTAAGGCGGCGGCGCATGAATTACGGGACAACCTGTATAAGCCCCCCCCCCCCCCCTTCTCTGGAACTTGGTTGCCAACGATCTAAACGATCTTGAAGAAGCAGGATTCAAGATTGTTGCCTACGCCTACGTGGATAAATTGACAATTGCTGTCTCAGAGAAATACCCACAAACTCTAAAAGAGCTGTTGCAAGCGGCTCTAAATAAACTCAATCAATAAGCTGAAGTTGGAAGATTTAATATCAACTCCTTTAAAACGGAGCTTCTTCTCTTCACAAGAAAATACAAGATCCCGATCTAAGTGTAATCTTTGATAAAAAAAAAACGCAAGGCAGAGACGGCAGGTGTCATCCCGGCTGATGCCCATGTTTTTAAGGTGATATTTGAGAGAGCAGTGTGAAGTGAGGAAGACCGTAAGTAACTTTGCGTCACGTTTTCTCATCTCTTTCATACGTCTTTGAGATAAGTCGATCAAAATTTTTGACTGGCGGTGGCCAATAGAGTTGTTCCAGGTGTGGATCATGTTCTGTCGTTTCCAAGTAACCAGTTCATTGTCAATGCTACTGATTGGGAGACCGCAGTAGGGTGCCGGGCCTTTGTGAGTTGGGATTAAGAGCCAAATCTAGCTAGGCAGTCAGCCTCTTCGTGGCCCTATAAACCTTCATGTTCAGTCACCCAGCTAAAAGTGATTTCATTGTGGGTGGCTAATTGAGAAACACATGTCACGCAGTTACAAACTAGTTTGTATGCAATATTGGTTGAGGACAATGCCTTTAGGGCTGCCTACCTATCAGAGACAATAAGAATGCGTGCTCCTCGAAGTTTTCTTTTAATCCTCTCCCTAACACATAATTTTATAGCTATTGCCTCTGTATGAAAGATAGTTGTAGTGCTATCCCTACCCCTACACCAGTGTTAGTTTTTGAACCGTCAGTATGCAAAATGTTTTGGAAGTTACTTGTAAGAATTACAGGGTTCTTTCATGCTCATCGGTTAGGAAAGATTACTTCGAAGGCATGGCGTAACGCGTAACATAATGCGTCCATAGGTATAAAGTCCGAAGAGTGAGCTGCAAGCGATACCAGTATTGGGAAAACCTGCAGAATGCTCATATATCCCTGTAAATTTTCTTCACTTAGTTGTTGGTTAGAAAAAGCGGAGGTGTAGCGGAGGAGGATTTAATAAGCTTTCTAGCGCTAAGGTTGATTCATCCCACATCGATTAGATTACACCAATCCTAAGTTGATGTTTGATAACAAAATCCGAGTAACCATACCCTCAAGAGAATTCTTAAGAGAACGGTACTCTCTTGGATAATGAAGCCTTACAATTCTATACTGACGAATCTAAAACCTGTGACGGTGTAGGAAGTAGAATTTTCTCGAAAGAGCTGAATTTAAGCGTTTTCTTTTTGATTATTGTAGTCGCTGCTCATCAACATCTTTTCGGGTATATTAGCAAGTTCAAGGAGAACAAAGAGAAGAATTTGAAGGTTACGAATAAACTTCCATACTTTGCTTTCATTTACATCACTTTTATCTTTTCCAGTCTGCTGATTTTTGTGGTTTTGCAACAGTTCAAAATTAAACAAGATTATAACTGACGCTTTGAATAGCGTCACATAAAAACACGATAGTTACACCATCTGGTGGTGTGAAAACGTGTGCATATTATGACGATTACAACTTTTACAGATTTTCGAATCGTTATATCTCAGAAACGATGACTCGTAGGGAAAAAAGTATGGTCACATTTTTTATAGGTAATTTTATGATTTACAATTTTTGTCTGAGGTATTTTTATGATAAAACCTACCGTTTTGCTGAAAATCGCGAAAAACTCAGATGGGGAAGTTTTAAATTTTGTTTATAATTGTATTTGGATCGATATATAACTTTGACATCAATGGCTTCAATAAGCACTCTTTTGATCGCGTTGAAGCAGCGTGTTTCTAATAAGTGATCATTCAAATTACGATTATTTTTACTGGGATATGTGACCAGGGAATCGATAAAATGAAATGGTTGGTATCGATGCCCCTGAAGTATTTCATTATATTCAACATCTAAAATTTGATGTTTGTGCAAAGCAGAGAAACCCTTGGGGCCCAATTTGGATGTTTCTCTAGAATATTCGGTGTTTTTTTTTCGTATTCTTCTTCTCTAATTATGAAAATTTCTTCCTCTAATCATAAAGCTTCGACAAGTTTCACCTGTAACCACATTATGCTGAACGACATCAACGACATCGCCATTACCGAATGAGTGAGGATGTTCCGATCGGTCTACTTTCTAACCGAAAGCCGACCCAAATGATTAAATTGCCGGTCGGCATTGTATGGAGTATAGACGCACTTTTACAGCGTTATTAAAAACCCTAATCATCGTCTCAACATATTCCATGGTATCTCTTTGTTCTTTCGAGTGCAAGGGAAATTCAAAGGGCTAGACTTTTATACCTGTCCTCTTAGTAAATATGCGTAAATCAGGTAGAACTGTTGAAAGCCACATGATAACAAGTTACCTAACAATTAAGGAACGATCAAAGGGATTAGGGAGGATAAATTACGAAGATCCGTCGATTTCTAAGAACTGAAAAGTAATTAGTGAGGTTTTTTCTAATACCTATTTTGACCTGTGTTGTTGGCAAAAGTATAAAGGGGAAGTCGTTTTCAACTTCAAGCAACAGAACCATTTCAAAGTCATAGAAGAGTGAACGTGTGTGGAGACAATTTTCGATAGTCTATCTTTACTTTTAACACCTCTGCAAACATTTCAAACGAGATTAGTTTTGTGCAGTTTTCGAATACTAATTCATTGTTCAAATTAAATAAAACAAAATTTAAAAGATGGCCTGCAATTGCAATTGGGAATCAAGTATATTAGCACTCCAGGATGTTGTCGTAAAATTAAGTGAAATGGTGTTAATGAATCAAAAAGAAGTTGCAAATACTAAAACTGATCTAAGGAAGCTAGAGGCAAACCAAGAGGAAGGAAAAGAAGAGATTCAAAGTATTAAAGTTGATGTAAGTAAACTACAGGAAACATTAAACGAATGGAAGGAAGACTTTGAGAATTTACGGATGAGTGCGGTGCCTTTTAGTGTGCTACAAAACCAGCTAAGGAAACTGGAGGAAAAATGTGATGAAAGGCAGGAATCTACAAAGTCTTTTCAGAAACAGATGAAAAATATTGAAGCTCATCTGACGAAATTAGATGAAAATTGTGACAGTGGAAACAAGAATTTTAATTCTTTCGAAGCTGATCAAACAGCCCAACAAAGAGAATCTAATGAAAGACCTAAAGACTCTCAGTTTGTTCAAACGAGTGTAGCGATTTCGAAAGAGGGAGGAAATACTGAACCAGATCTACCGAAGAAACTAGAAGAAAAGTGTGACGAAAAACAAGAGAATACTCAGACTCAGAATATTCCTACAACTCAAGTCAACTCAATTGAAGAAATGATTACTGAAATGTCTGCAACAATCCAAACTACAGTGAAAGGTGCCAATGAAAAATCGAAATTTTCCAGGGACCAAATATACATACCGTCGAACTTTGGCCCTGAAGAAACTGCATTGATACATTCAATATCACAAATTTACCCAGAAGATTTCTTCTTTTTCCATCCATATTGCTTAGACTTCAAGGTTATGAAAACTCCCGAGGACATCTGGACCGCCAACGGTTTTTGGTTAAGTCGATTTTGCTACTCTACAGGATTTGCTTCTTTTCAACAATATTTGAAAAAATTGCTGTTTTGTTATGACAGAGTTATGGCATATTATGAAAAATCCGAGAGTTATGACTATTACAAAAGAATTACCCTGTTGACAAAAAATAACAAATAAAAATAGCTATTTTCCATATTGTCCCTGTGATGTTTTATTTTTACAAATGGATTTATAGACGTAACTATTTTTTATTCTAATTAAAATTAGCTTCATCTGTCATGGAACGGAGCTTGAACGACTTGAAAATTATTGCTAAAGTCCTCAAAATGTCTTAAAGTTTGTCGGACCTAACAATAAAGAACAAACCGTAATTATTATTTAAAAAGATCCGGTCTTACTACATTCCTCCTTCTCCTCCTCCTGTGTTCTGTGATAACACCTTATGAGAGTTCAAGCCATTCGACGGCTTAAGATCTAGCTTGAGCCAGATCTATTTCGTTGCGTTACACGTCAAAGTGCTTGATAATCTCGGATAAGTTTTCTTGTATGCATCCTGCTTGAGAAAGTTTGTTTGTAGCGAAAACGGAGAGTATCGGCAAACCGTATGCCGATACTCTCCGTTTTCGGTAAAAAGAGCTTCGCTGATTGCCATCATCTCCGCTTGGAACACAATGATCCGGAAGATGAAGAGAGATCCTTACTTCCATTTCGTCTGAACCTACTTCCACATTTGTTTTGAACCGTCGCTTTGAATCGTGCTCTTAAAGTATGTTTTCATAACTATTTAAGGGGGTATACCAGTGTAACCCATGAAAAATTAGGGCGTTTTAGAGAATTTTTTTAAAAGAAAGTACTGAGTAGAATGTTTCGACATTTTTCGGACATAATAAGACATATTTTCAGCTACATTTTATGATTTTTTTTAAATATGGGAAAATAACGGAGTTATCTGCTGTTTTCAAAAGTGCCACAAAAATGAACCCCCAATGCTGACTGATAGCTGTCAAACGAGCAGCTGATACCAAAAAAATTCGAAAAGGGTATTTAAGTTGAAGATATTTACCATACAATGAACTACGATTTTTGAAAAATATCAAAAACTAACAAAATGGCGTAGTTTGACAAAAGGTCTTTTTTGAGGTATAAAATTGTGAAGCTTTGAACCAATCTAAAGGATCATAGGGTATTGTATAGTAAATGCATTCAAAAATATTCTGTTTGAATTTGGAGTCGAAGAGCCAACTTTTTTTTGGAGTTACGACGAAAAAATGTCGCAAAAAACGCGTTTAAAGTTGGAATTATCGCGTCATAGAATCGTTTTGAAGGTATAAGCAATCGAAACAAAAAAATTTTGGAAGTGTCGAACTGGTAAGGCCTGCACTGACACCTCTGCTGAATTATCCTTGCAGGGTCTTTGGCTCTAATAATAATGTATTGTATTCGTGTCTCGTTAACTTGGCCATTATCACAAGTGAAAGTGCTTCCTCACCTGCTCGGCCCAAAAGCACTTTTGTTACCTGGCAGCCTTAAAGTGTTTTTCCCCAACTCATGCTTCAGAGACCGAGTCGGTGCCCCTCTTAACTTCAAAAGTCCTGCACCGATGCTTTTACAAATTAGAACAGTATTTCTTGATATGATTTACAAGGGCTTACAACGCGCCCAGATTGTGCCCATTTTTCTTTGAGCCTTGACAAAAACTGTAAGATTGTATAGTTTAGCTCAGTGGGTGTGTTCCTGAACTTGTAATTTTAAAAAAGACAATTTTTATTTCAACACCGACTTGCCAGACACTTTCATGATTTCAAATAGCTTCATGCGTGTTAAAAACAAATCATTTGTATGTGAACCTACACCAAAAAGTAAATTTTGAAATTGCTTTCAGTAGTTAAAAAACTAAAAAAATGTTTTAAAAAAAGGAGCACGTCTGAGCACTCGTTCTTTTTGGAAGTTCACAGACAAAATGTTAAATTATATGAAAAAACTTAGATCTGCGTGTGGAAGTGTGGAAGTCTACTTTAAGCTTAAGCTTTTAAGAAACTCCTGTATACACTTGACTTCTGATGCAAAATTGAACAACATCTTTCCACAGATTCTTGAATACTTTTTAAAATATTAAATAACATACCTGACGCTGTCGATTCCATGTTCAAACTCAATTTTGCCTTTGTTTTTATTAAAGTTACAGTTATTCGAAGTTAAAAACTTTTTAGCAATTCGCAATTATAAAAAAAATCAAAGTGATTACTTCAAGTGCACGCGTAACAGCACAAAGTAAGCGCGTTTTAGATGCATTGTAGTATTTTATAACGGAATAGCAAAAAAAGAAACTCATAACTTTTGTTTCATTTTTTGAATTAATTCCGAGCTTGCCAGGTGGCCCCACTGTGGCGTCGGCGTCGGTATAAAAATGGAGGTACTCGTTTTCCAAGAATGATTGGTCCTCCCAATCTATTCTAGATGAAATATTCACTCGGAAATTTGTACCATGTTCAATTTTTTATTTTTTGAATTTTTATGTTTTATGATTTTTTTTTTTTGATTCTTGTACTTTTTTTTTCTTTTTGTTTTTTGTAGTTTTAAAATTTTTTTTTTTGTTTTTTTTTTTTTTGTATGCTACTGTGCTCACCCCCTATACCCTAAGACTTAAACGCTAAACCTGTGTAAGCCAGCCATTGGCAACTCGCTATCAATATCAATTTGAGTTTCGTGTTCAGACAACCACCAGAACATATTTGACATTTTAACAACGTCACGACGCGACGATTGCGATCTGAGACCGCCCTACTGAACCGAAGGAGATCTTCAACGTGTCTGCCTACTGCGGTGACGTCTCGGTTATAAAGGAGCCGTCGTTCCACGGACTTACGGCAGACGTGGTAGATTAGCGGAACCGCCAACCTATCCTGAATCAGCCCTTCCATATCAAAATAGGGGAAAGCCTCCGGTGGGACAAATCCACTGAAGCGTGTTCTTTCAATTTACTCGATTTTGGGGTAATAAGCTCCAAAAATCAGGCCATTGACCGAGGTCATCGCTTTTGCCGTGTGATTACGAGTCAGTTTTATAATGAAGTTGTCGATCCTGTTTATTTGAGCGCCTTTGTAAAGGGACACCATTTGGGATAATATTTTTTGTGCTCCGACTCTGGTGTTCTGTGTAATCCAAGACAGGTACGCAGACACTGTCTCTCAAACACCCGAACCTTTTCCATTTCAGACGCTCGCTGTAACGTTGAACCAAACGGGGCACCCATAGACAATCATTGGCCTTATGAGGGCCATGTAGCAAGTCACCTTCACTCTGCTATCATGTTGTCTGCTGAGAAACAGTCGCCTTGTCAGAGCAAAAGCTCCTCTTGCCCTGGCCAGAGCCGCATCCATATGTTTGTTAAAATATAGATACTGATCTAGCCAGAGGCCGAGGTATTTGACTACTACCTTGCTTGGCAGTGGGTGGCCATGTAGATCAACGATCAGCAACATGCGCCAATTCTTTCTCAACTCGCAGCAGTGTGTTTATTGTAGATTTCAAATGCGAATAGGTCAAACATGATGTCCGGTGCCGCTGAAGGAGTGTTGCGTAAGGCTCCGCTCATACATATGCTAAACGTTTGAATTTGCTGAGACTGTCTCGATAAATTGCTTTATCTAGTGCAGTTCACCATACTGTGTAACAACATAAGGGAGGATAGGTCTGATGATATATAGCCAATGTGTGATGCGGGGTTGAAGACCCCACTTGTATCCTATGGCATTTTCGAATGAAAAGAGTGCTGCTGCAGCTTTTTTTACTCTTTCTTGTATATTTGGCTTCGAATTCAGATTTCTATCTAGAACAATACCCAAATTAATTCGTTAAAAAAACATGTTTTTTCGAATTTTTTGTGAGATTTTTTGAATTTCTTTATTAAAACCAATTGCTCATTAAAAAGTGACATTTCAAGAATGTTGTGTAAAATTTTCACAAAGAAATGTTTAAAAATACGGCAATGGCAGCAATTATTCGAACGTGCATCGAAAAAAAGGCGAGTTGCCGTGCCCCTCATAACTGGGTGGTGGATCATCGGAAATCAAAAAATTTAAGTTCAATCGTTTTCAATACTTTTCACCAGGTAATGTCGAAGGGGTTTTTTGAAATTTTAATTTTTCACTTGGAGCACTTTGAAGGGAAAAACGCGATTTTTCGTAAAAAAAAATTGGCTAATTTGTTATTGTAAGATAACAATTATCAACAAATTTGAAAAACCCTTGTCACTATGTGTTTTTTAAACACAAAGAAAACACTATACCGATAGGTATAAAAATATTCCTAACTTTGTCAATTTTGCTCCAATCAGGAATCTGATGAAATTAAAAACACGCTTGAGCTATTTGCTCAGTTTTTTGAATCGGTCTATTCCAACTCAAATGAAAATCTGGTTCACCTTTCTGGTTGTAATCCTAAAGTAAATATAGGGTCCTTACAATTAGATCTCAACGATGTCTTAGAAGGATTAAAAGATCTCAAGCCGAACGCTAAGCCCGGCGTTGATGGTATTCCAGCAATTGTTTTAAAAAGATGTTCCCAATCTCTTTCGCTTCTATTACTAATCATTTTCAATTCATCACTGTCATCGGGACTGTTCTTAGATGATTAAAAATCCTGTTTCTTGATTCCATTTTTTAAGTCGGGATCCAAAAACAATGTAGAAAACTACAAAGGAATTTGTAAACTATTATGCAATTCCGAAGTTTTTTGAAAGCCTTGTCAAAAAAAGATTGACTTCCTAGTGAAGGAACATATAAGTGACAGTGGCGTGGCGTCCATATAACACGATTCCTATCGTCTTACCTTTTAAAATTTGTCCCTTGTTCATCGAAAAAACCAGCAACAGTTTTGTTTTGTTCTACTGATCATTGTTTTGGATTATTTGCAAGTTTAAAGTGAATTTTAAGTAACGTGCATTTTTTTATGCTTTAAGCTCATTGTGAATTTTAACCTAAATGACTTACAGTATAGAAAAATTGGCTTAAATTAATCCACGTTTGGAATTTAAGGTACTTTCTATTTATTCCTTATTAATTTGTGTAGGTGATTCATTTTTCTCGACTTACCATCTGAAAATATCCACGCCACGCCACTGATAAGTGATACCCAACATGGGTTCATCTCGGGAAGATCGACAATCACTAATCTAACATGTTTCTCTTCTTTCGTTGTTGACGCTATTGAAAGCAAAGATCAAGTGGATGTTATTTAGGTACACCGATTTTAGCAAAGCATTTGATTCGGTTTACCACAAAATATTGCTTCAAAAATTGGAATCGTTTGGTTTCCACTCAAGCCTCCTTCAATGGAACTGTTCCTTCCTCATAAGAAGGGTCAAAATTGACGAGTTTACCTCAGACAGATAGAATGTACCTCTGGTGATCCACAGGGTAGTCATCTAGGTCCTCTACTGTTTATCATATTTATTGATGATATTGTTAACTGTGTTAACTTCAGCAAATGCCTCATATACGTAGATGATCTGAAACTTTTTCTGAAAGTAATCTCTATAAGTGATTGTCAAAAACTCCAATTGGAACTTGATAATCTATGTCTATGGTGTATGTTAAATCGTTTGAATCTTAACACCAAGAAATGTTTTGTGATTTCTCTCTCAAGAAAGCATCATACGCAAGAGTTTTCATATTATCTTGATTGCAATCCTCTTCAGAGAACAGAAAAATTCAAAGATTTAGGCGTAATTTTTGACTCCAAATTCTCTTTCACATCCCATTTAGAAGCTATGGTATCAAAAGCTAACTCAATTTTAGGATTTATCAAAAAAAAAACTCAACAGACTTTACTAACCCCTACACCCTTGTGTCTCTACACCTCACTAGTAAGACCCAACCTAAACCTAGAGTATGCAGACATCATCTGAAACCCTCACCAAAAATCTTTTTCAGATCGAATTCAGAAAGTTCAGAATAGATTTACGAAGTATGCATTTTACAAAATGCGATGGTAGAAGATGATTGCTAGGCAAAACCTTCTAGGTTTGCAGTCCCTCAAATCACGTAGAACTAGTCATGACATAGTTTTTGTGTGAGACATTTTATGTTATCATACAAAGTGTCCTCCCTTGTTGTACTTAATTTGTATTTATGCTCCGGAGAGGCCGTTGAGGGATAGAAATCTTCTTTTTCAATCAAGGCACAGAACTAACTATGGCATGAGTGAACCAATTTCAAGATCAATTAGAGAGTTTAATGAAAATTAATTAAGAAATTGAAACCTTGCTAATATTTCATTCAAAATTAATTTTAAGGTTTTTCTTTTATGTCGTTGTTTCTTTATACAGCTTATATTCTAAATATTGAAAGCATTATCAAAAACAATTCGAAATCATTCTGGTCTTTTATAAATTCCAAAAGAAAATCAGTAGGGTTTTCAAGTACTATGCATTACAGTGGCGTCGAATCCTCGAACTTAGATTCCACAGTCGAATTATTTGCTAACTTCTTTGAATCGGTTTATTCCCGATCTAGATTTAATAAAAGTTCACTCACACAATTGAACAGTAGCATTTATATTGGATCCATTCAGTTCAGTTTCGAAGAAGTTAATACAGCACTTTTATCTCTCAAATCTAGTTCTAGCTCTGGCATTCCTGCCACAGTGCTTAAGGAATGTTGTAACTCTATTTGTACTCCCTTACTTATGATATTTAATAAGTCTCTTCAAGAAGGAATCTTCATCGAAGAATGGAAACTTTCTTATTTAGTTCCGATCCATAAATCAGGCTCAAAAAGTGATATTCAAAATCATAGGAATATTTGCAAACTTTCTGCAATTCCCAAATTGTTTGAAAGTATCCTGAAAAATAAACTAGATTTCTTCACAAGCGAATATTTATCGGAAGTACAGCATGGTTTTGTATCTGGTAGATCCACTGGCATATTTTACTTCTTTTGTAACCAATGCTATGGAAGGTGGTTTTCAAGTCGATGTGGTATACACGGACTTTAGTAAGGCGTTCGATTCTGTAAACCACCAAATACTCCATGCTAAACTTGAGATGTTTGGTTTTCATTCTCAACTCCTTCGTTGGATATCCTCTTACCTTTCCTGTAGAAAACAACAGGTTAAAATTGAAAATTCCTTTTCGAGAGAAATTCAGTGTACATCGGGTGTACCCCAAGGTAGCCACCTCAGTCCATTGTTCTTCATAATTTTTATCAATGACATTATATCTGCATTCAAATATTGTAGGTGTTTGTTATAAGCGGATGATCTCAAGCTTTTCTTGTGAATTGACAGGTTAGGTGATTGTCAATTGATTCAATATGACCTTGATTCTCTTACACACCGGTGTCACGAAAATTGCTTGAAACTTAATATAAAAAAGTGTAACATTATTTCCTTTACTCGAAAATGTACCAGTATTCGGTTCAATTGTGTCTAATACATTTAGGACTTAGGTGTTATTCTTGATTCCTCTTCTTAGCACCAAAAGCTAATTCGTTAGTTGGATTCATAAAACGAAATGGCAAAGATTTTCGAGATCCTTATGTTTCCTTAACTTTGTATACAACTCTAGTCAGATCGCTGGAATACGCTGATGTAATCTGGAGTCCCGCGTTTAAAGTTAATTCTGATAGTGTAGAATCGGTTCAAAGAAGATTTACGAAAATCGTTTTCAACAAAATGAGCTGAGGTTTCTGTCCTGATTACAAAGCTAGGTGCTTATTGCTTGGAATTAAATCATTAGAATCAAGAAGAAAAATACATGGTGTGATGCTCATAAGAGACTTACTATGCTACCACATTAAGTGTCCAACCCTCTTTGTTTATTACCTATTCATGTACCTGCCAGGTCCACGAGAACAAGAATTTTCCCATTTCAAAAAGTGCATAGAACAATTTATGGATGTAATTAAACGCTATCAACGCTTAAATGCTGTAAATGCTGTAATTTTACTGCTTACAAGCAACATGTGGTAGTCACAAGTCATAAAGCGATTTATAATCCAAATCGACCACACAGTCGGTTCCACAGTGGTTCCACTCTAGACGAAGGCGGCCATAATTACTTACTCACTTGATTACATATAAAAACTATTTTCCCTAATATGATTTGGGCTCTCTGATTACAAAACTGCCATCAGTTTTGATGTATCTCAATGTATTGAGATAAGTCCAGTAAAAGGGTTCAAGATCGGATACTTCAGTTTAGCTATTGGGACTAGAAAAAATCCTGAGAGGTATGTTTTCTACATTTATCAAAATATTATTATTTTATTCTAAACTAGCAAACCCGGCGAACTTCGTTTCGCCACCAGATGGCTTCGTTTTTGTAACATTTCGTTTGGGGATTAAAAGATGAAGAAAAATGTTTTTTTTTTGTTTTATATTTGAAAAGGAAAAATTTTATTTCATTTTACAACAGTAATGAATTCATTTCGTTTACAAAAATGAATTGTAATTTAATTGAACTTCTCTAAGTAGAAATTGTAAGTGAAAAAAATGAATCGTTATACGTGTCCGCAAATTATCCGTTCCATTGAAGTCCTTTATGGTAAACCACATTTTTTTGTTTTTTGGTCTGATGTTAACACAAACAAAGCGGATGGTTTCCCAACTCGTGAGCACGCAACGTATAGCTGCCCATGTGAAAAACAATGATTTTCTAAATGTATCCCGCAAATACTAAGCGATTGGCCTTGCGACTTGTTAATTGGCATTTCGAACGCAAGGCGAATCGGAAATTGCAATCGTTTGAAGTCAAACGGAAGATCAGTCGGAATCATTGATATTCGAGGAATACATACATTTTCACCTGCGTACTTTCCGTTAATAATGGTTGCTTCAATCAAATTCAGCATAAGTCTTTTCACCGCAATTCGAGTACCGACCGTTGCAAAGTCGCGTGGATTCAAATAACGCAATATCATAATAACTGAACCAACTTTGAGTTGCAAGTTATGGGGTGGAAATCCTGGTAACTCCAGAGAGTTCAAAAACTCCGTTGGATAATTTACTACATCATCGGGATTTGTTATGGAATCATTGGTAAGAGTAATAAGTCCAGTTGTCGCATCAACTGGAACTTTTCCAATATTGTCGATGGTGGTCTCTCAGCTCGTTGTGCCGCATTAGCTTTAGTGAAGTAAACTCTTTGTCCAGTTTCCAAATGCACTGCTAAATGTACAATTGTGGGATATCTTTCATGAATTTGAAATGACAATGATCGCCACAGTGCTGCATTAGTAATGACTAATGACGTATCTGCCACATTTGAAAGTTGCTTATTTCGTCATTCGCTTTTTCCGACGCAATACCAAACACAGCCATGTCGCTGTCTTGACTTGCATGGCTTGTGCGACGGCCGATGTTCGCACGTCGTACTCTCGGACATTTCGGACTATGGTCAGACTGGTGAATTTAACCTAATGCACGATCCACATAATTTACACAGTTCTTTTAACCTTAATTACACAATTTCATAGTGAAAGATCGTGTGTCACATGAAACTGAGTTAACTCATTTTGTATTTGAAAAATGATTTTTCCTTCCTGCTTTTCTCTTGTAATTTTCCCTGAATTTTCTTTGCTATTAACCTTACGGAGCCTGAGACCTTTCCAACGAATGCAAAACCGTGGAAATCGGTTCGTGCGTTCTTGAGTTATAGCGTCAGGAAGGAAAACCCGACTTATTTTTATATATATAGATATGTTTACATAACTTATTACAGTATGCTCGTACTATATTGTGTAAAAGTTGAACTCTTAGCAAAACACAGAATCAACTAGGCATGCAAGTATTCAAATTAAGTTTGTTTTTTTAAATAACACTTTTTCAAAAAGTGTTTTGTGTACAATATAGGTTTATGCATATATGTATGTACATCGTTAGGTGCGTATAAATTCTTCAAAAACTAACTTTGAAATGTAGAGATTTCTAGAGATTTTTCAATGTTGTGTTCTATTCCTGAGACCTCACCTAATTTTAGCGTCAAAACTGTTAAACTATTTTGAGCCGAACAAATTTAACGACACGTAAATTTGTAGGAAATTTGACTTACTTTTAAAAAGGGAATTTTGAAAATTTTTGTCAGCATAACCGTTTCCAAGTAATCAAGCTTGAGAAACTGATATGTGTTTTTTTATTTTGCTCTTTCACTTTGAATTTTTTAAATTAAAAAAACAAATCAATATTCGATAAATTTCAAACATTTTTCTTAGAGAAAATTTAATGCGCTACAAAAAAGGTATTTCAATATTTTTTAATAAAGTTCCTCCTTCAAAAGTTACTGAAGATTATTGTTGAAAAAATAATAAATTTCTTAGTTCGCTTAAAAATGAATTAAAAATCAATCTGCAAATTTCCGCAGTTGGTTAAACGTGCGCTAAATAGAACATTTAATAACCTTTCTAGCAATATATAACACTTTGGGAGCACTGCGGGGCGTAACAGTTAAAAGTTTAAGGCAAATAACATTAAGATTTTCAGTTCTTTTTTATTTTTTCTATTTAGGCCCAGTTTGCAAACGTTTGTATTGAGTCTAACACTGACTCGAAAAAAAGTGAAGGTTTTACCTTCCAATAATATAAGTAAATATTTTATTTATTTGTTTTCATTAAAAAATAAACTTTTATTAATAAATACTATTTTTATGCTGACCAATCCCAGTTCTCACAGGTTGCATCGCATCGCGTACGTGATGGAATTTGCGATGTCGGCTTTATGTTGTTCTCATGGATGGTGTTGTATTCTAGACTTGTTGTTGACTGTTGTGAGGTGTTAGTTTTCGTCTTATTAATATTCAGCATAATTGTCGTTAACTTATATCCACATCAAAGAAAGGCTCCACAAAAAGATAAGAAAACGTCAAAAACAACAATAGAAGTCTTACTAACATTTGGAGCTCTAAAATTCAAATGTCATGTGTATGCAATGTTATAACTTCGAAATTAAATAGTTAACGACATTAAGGTTTTCATTTATTATGACTTTAGGATGTTCTCAGCTTATTATTATAACGGGTTTTTATCATAACCGTTACAATAATTTTTTTTTAAATTTTCTCCTACGGTGGAACCACTGTGCACTGTTGTTCTAAAAAACAAGCCTCGCACAAAAAAAAGAAGCACTCCGGGAGTGCCGACGGAAGTGAAAACAGAATTGAATTTTCAGTAAATATTTTAATGTACAGGAAAATCTTTTATAATATACTTATGTAGATGTACATATTGAGGAACATCAATGAAACTTATGAGTTTTCATTCACAATTCCTCAATTCAAGTTGATGTTAAAATCACCACTCAAAATCATTGGGAAATCATCAAATCTCTCCCCAATTTTATCGTGAAGGTATGCAGAAGCGTCTTCAGACTAAATAAATAAATTTTTATATAAAAACTGTCGTATTGCACTTGAAGACGTAGTCGGTGAATTATAAACCCCTACTATTATATAACTTGCTGTCCATTTCCAGAAAGGCAACGATAAACACACAAATCGCCGATATCAAAAACATTACTACTAAACATATACAAGTGTAGGTACCTCCTACCTCGTATGCAAATCCATATGATTTGAGCAGAATATGGCAGTTGCCAATCAATACATTCAACCTTTTAACGATAGTCGATAGTGTCTACAGATTTTGTAACTGCGCTCGTAAATTTTGACAATAAAATGAAAGGACAATGCATTAAGTTTAGAAACGAAATTAGTGAATATTTGAGTAATGGTTTTTCAAACTATGTATTTTCATGCAACCATTTCAATTCCATCGATAAATCATCGCGATGAGTTGTTGATCTCTTTTAATTTATTGTAAAGTTCGAATCATCGACCTGTGCGTCTCCTACTCTGCCATGATTCCAGCTTCACTCATCCACTTCATTGAAATGGTAGTAAAATATTTGGTGCTTTTTATTTTTTCTGCGTTGCATAAATCTTTCTCTGTCTTTCAATTCAATTCCTTTCTTACTTCTCTGTCTTTTCTTTCTCCGAGTCGGTAGATATACTAGGTAATGTTGCTATTCTATTCTTTTAAATCATTTAGCAGCTCAAAATTAATGTGTTTCTTGGCTCAATGGTAGAGTCGATGGCTATTAAACTAAGGGTCTCAGGTTCGAATTCCAGCCGTGGCCACAATTTTTGTTTATGTTTTCACTTTAAATAAATAAAAAAGTGGAAGTCATGGCTGAGAATCGAACCTGAGACGCTGGGCTATGACGAATTTACATACGAAATACCATGAGCCAAAAATTGGTGTCGGTCGCGAATTCATTGCTTTACCCCCATCGCAAAAGTGCCAAACGCGCCTAAAGAAGTTTTCACTTCAAAAAGTAAACTTGACACACAAAACGCAATTTTTTACTTTGATGAATATAAACTGACTCGGATTTTTTCCTCTATTCGGATTGGCTCTGACTATCGAAATGAAACCATTGAAGTCTACTCACGACATATGAAAAATAGTAAATTTTACCTTATCTTGGTTTATGTGAAACCTCAGAGTTCGGTTACAAAGTTAGCATACCTGAAATGAAACAAAAAACATACCAAAATAAATTTAAAGTTAAATAAAATCAAAAAATATTGCTTCTTAGATTTTATGTTAAATATAAATCTGTAAAAAAAAATATTTGAGATTTATTAAACAGAACTTTTGCATTCAAAAGCCATAAATAACCCACACCCAGCGGCAATTTTTCTTACCGTGTATGTGACTTAACACAGTTGATACCAATCAAAAAAGAACATTACCATCATCATCTCCGACCAAACAACTCGGCATTCCAAACTATCACACGTCTTGGTCAAAGCTTTGAAAATGAAGAAGACACAGGGAGTATAAAAACTACAAAACAGCTATCGCCATTACACATAATCCGGTCAAAGTGAAGAGAGTCACTGTGCGATTTTTTGTTATGTTCTTTACATTCTGTCACACACAGAAATAAGACCAGAATTTCTGCCTCATTGAAAATTGCTTTTGCTCTTCATTTCTCCCAGGTGTGTTTGTAGTCTTGCCATTGGCATTGGCAGTGAAAGAAACAATCTTTTACTTACAAGCAAATAGAACGGATCGCGCGTCGTCGTCGTCGTTCGTCGGTGGATTTGTGTTCTAAGTTGAAGGTTTAAGAAATTGTCATAATTTAGTAAGCAACAGTCAGTTGTGTCAAGAAGAAGGGTTCTTTTGTATCTTAGAAGTTTGTCGGTTCGGATAAATTAATCGCGATGCAGATGTTCGCGAAACATTGTCTCAAATACTTTGTGGTGGCACTTTTGGTGGAACTGAGTGTGGGAATATTTCTTCCTAGGTCTGCAGATCCTTTGGAAAATATTATACAACTGGGATTACACAATTATTTGGAACAAGCGCAGCCGACGGAAGGTGAGTCTGTGAGAGGATTTGATTGTCAAATGGATTAGTCTTCAAAAGGGACTACTACTGACTCATACAGTTTATTTTTTGAACTCCTTCCATTTGTTATCCTTTCAAATTGATTGAATTCAGCTCAATTCAGCTCTAGTCTATTAAATTACACTCAAAGCCTTTTAAAGCAAAATTCAATAATCATGTGTGAGTCCTTGAAAAGATAATCAACTGTGCAATTCTCCTTTTCAGTACCGAGGGATAATGCCGCCTTCGACTTCATCATCGTTGGCGCTGGGCCAGCAGGATGCGTTCTGGCAAATCGTCTCTCGGAAAATCCAAATTGGACAGTTTATCTGATAGAAGCTGGTGGCACTGAAAACATAGCTCATTCCATGCCAGTGATGGCTGCATTTTTGCAAGGCACTCACTCAAATTGGAACTACAAGTCAACACCACAAAAACGATCCTGTCTTGGTATGCGAAACAACGAGTGTGCCTTGCCGCGTGGAAAAGTTTTAGGCGGCACGAGTTCCATCAACTACATGATCTACAATCGAGGCAATCGACGAGATTACGATCGTTGGGCCGAAGCTGGTAATTATGGATGGTCTTATAATGAAGTCCTGCCATACTTTTTACGTTCGGAAAGGGCAAATCTACAAGGACTAGAGAACTCTAAATATCACAACCGTTCTGGGATGCTCAGTGTAGAGGATGTTCAATTTCGTACTTCAATGGTACATGCCTTTGTGAAGGGATCTCAAGAAGCTGGTCACAAATACACAGATTACAATGGAGAGTCACAAATGGGAGTGTCCTACGTCCAGGCGACTACTCTCAATGGCAAAAGACACAGTGCGGCCAAGTCGTACATAGATCCCATTCGAAATAGACGGAGAAACTTACATGTTATTACCCTGGCAAGAGTTACTAAGATCCTCATTGATCCTGAAACCAAATCTGCATACGGAGTGAACTTCCTTCATCGGCGAAAGAAATACAGCATTCGAGCTAGACGGGAAGTTATTTTGTCTGCTGGAACATTTAATTCACCGCAGCTGCTAATGCTTTCCGGTGTTGGACCAACGGATAACCTTAAAAGCATCGGAATACCACAAATTCAAAATCTGCCAGTGGGCCAGCTCCTTTATGACCACATGTGTCACTTTGGACCTACTTTCATATCAAACGCAACCGGAGCGACCCTGTTCGCAAACCGTATATCCTTGAATGACATGGCACAGTACTTCGCGGGCAGTCCTTACACAAGGGTTTCCACCATTGGAGGAGTGGAATCGTTGGCATTCATCAAAACTCCAAACTCACAAGAACCAGCAGACTTTCCTGACATCGAACTGATAATGGTATCAGGAAGCTTGGCAGCCGATGGCGGCACAGGTCTGAAAGAAGGCGCCAACTTTCGTGATGATGTTTACAATAAAGTTTACAGACCATTGGAAAACCAAGAGCACTTCTCCATTCTTGTTATGCACTTCCATCCGAAATCGGTTGGACGTCTTTGGCTGGAAGACAAAAATCCACTCAACTGGCCGAAGATCAATCCAAAATACTTCAAAGAAAAGGAAGATATTGAGTTTTTGTTGGAAGGCATCAAAGAGGCTATCAGAATTTCCGAAACTCCCGCTATGAAGAAGATAGGCACACAACTTTATACAAAGAACGTACCAGGCTGTGAAGATTTGCAATTTGGAACCGATGATTATTGGAGATGTTCGATTAAAGTCTTGTCTTATACGTTGCATCATCAAGTGGCGACATGCAAAATGGGACCACCTTCTGATCCAACGACAGTTGTTAACCCACAGCTCAAAGTGCATGGTATTAGGAGATTGAGAGTGGTTGACACAAGTGTGATACCTTTTCCACCAACAGCGCACACGAATGCAGCAGCGTTTATGATTGGGGAGAAGGCTGCAGATATGATTCGTAGGGAATGGGAAGGCGTGGAGTGATAAGTTGATGTATAGATGCAAATAAAATGATGTTTTGATATTTGAATTTCTGATTTGAATTTTTTCTTTTGTGGAAGAAAGACGCACTGCGGTTGGGCTGGTTCTATGGTTAAGTATTTCTTTTTTCGATAGGAAGTCAAAATGTCGCTTTTAAAGTCCGAAAAGAACCAGAAAGAAAATTAAACACTGGAACTCTTGGTGAAAGTTGTATGGGAGACTGTGCTTTGGAAAATGCAAGCTTTTTTTCTAGGTATTTTGTTTGAATACAGTTCAGTGACAAGAGTATTGTATGGTCAGATGGAGATTCATTGGCTTTTAAGTGAATATTTTACAGGTGCTGTCTAACGCTTTTAAATCCCGAGAATAAAATCTTATTGTAAGCTAGACATGGATTTGATTGGCCATGGTCCATGGGCAAATATGTGTCGACACAGTTTACTTCGCACCCAATTTTTTTGAGTATACATTGAAAAGGTTTTGGTATTTGGTTTTTGTTGATTCTCTTTGATGAAACTAATGATCTGGTAAACGTTTAAGGATTTTAAATCCCTTTCATCTTAGAAGTATGATTCTAAGTACTTGTGCCCCTGTTGCATGAGGGAATGGCAGTATCCGAGGTTTTACTTTAAAGATATTACCGAAATAATCGACAGCAGTGGGAAAGGGTACCCTAGAAAGTCGCTAAGTTGTCGAAATCGGAGGGCAAAGCCTAATAAGATCAGAGCCTCATTGGATGCTCACCAACAACAAGGAATTTCATAAACAAAACTTTTTGTCCCCGTGTCACAAATCAAAGATATTTTTTTAAACGCACCGAAGCATATACGCAAGTTGGTGTGATTGAACACAGTCCCCATATCTCAAGATAGAGAACATGGGGTGTGACGTTAAAAACTATGTACCTAGCTGGTAAACCAACAATTAACCAAGCGCTTGATATCACTAGAAAGAGAAATGTGATAATTTATTTTAATTGGCGCAACGTTTTTGGCATTGCGGACACAGTTCCTTGTAACAGAGAACATGGCCTGGAAAACCAATATTGAGGAAAGAGTAAATAAAGCAAACGAGGCAATATTCTCTTGTAAAAAAGCCATTGGTGGGAAATGGGGTTTCTCCCCCGAATCACAGATCAGACAAGATGATCAACTACAACAAGCTGGCCAAAGTTCAAAGAACGGCTAGACTGTTTATTAGTGGCGCACTGAGGACAACCCCATCGGACGCCCTCAATACGCTAGATATCTTCAGCAAACAAGTCGCAGCTAGCTCAGCTACTCGACTCAGAGCTACATCACAGTGGACCAATAATCAAATCGGCCACACTACCATTCTAGATAACTTTAGATTCTTACCGAATCGATCCGACTACACCACCCCCAAGTTGGTGTTTGACAATAATTTCCAAGTAACCATACCCTCAAGAGAAGCTTGGGAAAATGGCGCTCTTTTGGAAAATGAAGCAATACACTTCTACACCGATGCCGATGGTTCAAAAACCAGCAAAGGTGTAGGAAGTGGAATCTACTCAGAAAAACTGAATCTCAGTCTTTTCTTCCGCCTACCCGATCATTGAAGTGAGTTCCAAGCGGAAACTCTGGCGATTAAGGAGGTGCTGTCTTGGCTCAAAGAAAACGTCATATCCTCCACGGATATTTGAATCTTCTCAGACAGCCAAGCTGCCCTTAAATCTCTTGCCTCTGTCTCTACAATATCCATCACGGTCCAAAATTGTCAGATGTCTCTGAGGGAGATGTCAAATCAGTTCAACATTCACCTTTCATGGGTGCCAGGGCACAGGGACATACCAGGCAACTGTATGGCAGACGAACTAGCCAAAAAAGGCACGACCACTTCCCTACGCTCAGAATGGAACAACATAGGTGTACCTATGGCTGCATGTAAACTCCTACTTAGACAAGACGCTTCAAGGATAACAAACACTAGATGCACTGAGAGTAACAACTGCCTTGCAACCAAAAAAGTTTGGCCTTGTGTAGACTCAAAACGCTCGAAGAGTTTGTTAGCCCTGAACCGCCTGTATCTAGGTTCTGCCATAGGTGTTCTTACGGGACAGGGACACTGTCTAATAGGGAGACACGCCAAAAGACTTGGTGTGTTTTCCAATAATTTCTGCAGAAGCTGCATGGACGAGGAGGAGGAAGAAACCGTTCAACACCTTCTTTGCTAATGCCCTGCACTACTTCATTGGAGGAAAACTTATCTCAGTGAATTCTTCGACAATACTAGCGACTTAGCTTAAATAGACCCTAAAAGTCTTTCAAAATACATTAAAAGTTCCGCGTGGTGCGACTAGCAGGTGATTAACCGGCTAGTCGCGTAGTGGAAGATTAATAAGTGATCAACTCGTTAATCTTACATCGGGTTTCTGAGAGCAGTAGGTGACTAAATTGCTGATCTCTGTGGTATCGCAATGGGCCCTTGCGGCCTAAGTGTGTCAGGCAATGTACTCATTGGCTTACACACTTTTACTCAACGGAAAAAAAACGTTACATAATCTGGCCCAGGACTCTGCTTAACAAGAAGACAACGCTCAACGTTTCATAAAATTACCTCTGCAACTGGATGTACCACACATAAGAGGAGTTTGTTCCTTAATATTACGCTCCACAATTTACAAATTTGATATTAAAAACTATGGCCATGCTGGAGCTTATGATGTGCATTCTTAAAGTCTCCAAAATATCCGAAAAGGGATATATGTATCTTCTCTAGACAGTCAGCTGGCAATCAAAAACTCTATTCTATCCCTTACCTGCTGAACATCTCGGAGATGGGAGCAGATTAACATTCATCTGTGCTGGATACCGGGGCATACAGAGATATTCCAGGAAACTGCAAGGCAGATGAACTCGCCAGAAACTTTTCTGCCCTTCTCACCGAAAACGGAGAGTATCGGTATACCAATCGCTACATACAAACTCATGCCCTAGCAGGACGCATACAAGAAAACTGATCTGAGATGGCCAAGTAATTTAACGTGTAACGCAACCAAACAGATCTGGCCCAAGCTAGATCTTAAGCGGTCGAGGGGCTTGATCTCTCTCAAAAGAAAACAGAGTAGTGTGACATAAGGTGTTATCACAGAAGACTTTTTTATTGAAAGACACGCCGCAGGGCTAGGGGTCGCCTCAAACGATTTTTGCAGAAGCTGTATGTATGAGGAGGAGGAGGAGGAGGAAACTATTCCCCACCTTCTCTGTTCATGTCCCGTTTTAGCTCACAAACGTTAGAACACATCTAAATTCATATTTCTTTGATGACTCTAGTGATCACATCGACGTCCTGCGTCTCTCCCGCTTCATTGTAAGCTCGAAATGGTTCAATTAGGATAAGGATACATTGTGATACCACAATGCGCCCAACGGGCCAAAGTTTGTTAGCCCAGCAAACAGCCACTTTAACCTAACCTATCTGCTTCACACTAGTGATCCAACCGTGGTCAAGCTCCGTCCCATGACGTATGAAGTTACTTTTTGCGAAAATAGAAGATAGTTACGTCTGTAAATCAATTTGTTGAAATAAAACATCACATTGTCAATATGGAAAATATATTTTTTTTTTATTTGATATTTTTTGTCAACAGGGTTATTCTTTTGTAATAGTCATAATTCTTGGATTTTTCATAACTGTTCATAATACATTCATAACGTTGCATCAAATCATTCAAATATTGTTTAAAGGAAGCAAAATCTGGACTTCCAATTTGAGCTAGCCATCTGTTGAAGGGGAAGATGTCCTCGGGAGTTTTCATAACCTTGAAGTCTAAGCAAAATGGACGAAAAAGAAAGAAATCTTCCGGGTATATTTGTAATATTGAATGTATCAATACAGTTTCTTCATGTCCAAAGTTCGACGGTATGTATATTTGGTCCTTGGAGGATTTCGAGTTTTCATTGGCATTTTTTACTGTAGTTTGGATTGTTGTAGACATTTCAGTAATCATTTCTTCAATTGAGTTGACTTGAGTTGTAGGAATATTCCGAGTCTGAGAATCTTGTGGTCTTTCGTCACAGTTTTCCTCTAGTTTCTTCGGTAGATCTGCTTCGGTATTATTTTGCTGTTTCTGAGAATCCTTCGATCGTTCATTTAATTCTCTTTGTTGGGCTTGTAGATTGGCTTCGAAAGAATCGAAATACTTCTTTTTATTGTCACACTTTTCATCTAATTTCGTCAGCTGTGCTTCAATATTTTTCATCTGTTTTTGAAAAGACTTTGTAGATTCCTGCCTTTCATCACATTTTTCCTGCAGTTTCCTTAAATCATATTTGACGTTCTCAAGCTCGCTAGAATCCACATCAAATTTCTTTCTATTGTCAAACTTTTCATCTAATTTCGTCAGCTGTGCTTCAATATTTTTCATCTGTTTTTGAAAAGACTTGGTAGTTCCCTGCCTTTCATCACATTTTTCCTCCAGTTTTCTTAGATCTGATTTGGCGTTTTCAAGCTCATTTGAATTTCTATCAAATTTCTTCTTTAGATCAGATTTGACTTTTTTTAGCTCACTAAAAGGCACTGCAGTCATCCGTAAATTCTCAAAGTCTTCCTCCCATTCGTTTAATGTTTCCTGTAGTTTACTTACATCAACTTTAATACTTTGAATCTCTTCCTCTCTTTTGTCATAACTTTCTTCCAGATTCCTCAAATAAGATTTAAGCTTTTGTATATCTTTTACAGTTGTTGTTACACTCATTCGAAAATTCTGAGAATCTTCTTTTTCTTCCTCATACATTGTCTCTAGCTTCCTTAGATCAGTTTTAGTATTTGCAACTTCTCTTTGATTCACTGCCACCATTTCACTTAATTTTACGACAACATCCTTGAGAGCTAATATGCTTGATTCCCAATTGCAATTGCATGCCATTTTTTAAAATTTTGTTTTATTTAATTTGAACGACGAATTAGTATTTGGAAACTGCACAAAATTACGCTCGCTGAAGTGTTTGCTGAGGTGTTAAAAGTAAAGATAAACAATCGAAAAATGTTTCCGCACACGTTCACTCTTCTATGACTTTGAAATAGTTCTGTTGCTTGAAGTTGAAAATGACTTCCCCATTACACTTTTGCCAACAGCACAGGTCAAAATGAGTATTAGAAAAACCTTACTAATTACTTTTCAGTTCTTACAAATCGACGGCTATTCGTAATTTATGCTCACTAATCCTTTTAATTGTTCCTTAACTGTTAGACAACTTATTATTATGTGGCTTCTAACAATTCTACCTGTTTTACGCATATTTACTGAGAGGAAAAGTCGCGCCCTTTGAATTTCCCTAACAATCGAAAGAACAAAGAGATACCATGGAATATGTTGAGACGGTGATTAAGGTTTTTAATAACCTTGTAAAGGTGCGTCCAAACCGGCAATCTAATCCATTCCTTTAAGGTCGGCTTTCGGTTTGAAGGTAAAAGGTAGAAGGATGCCGTTCGGAATAATGTGGACGCACCTTTAGAAATGAAGTTACTGGTGAAACTTGAAAAACCTTTATGAATAGAGAAAGAGTTTTAATATTTAGAGAAAAAGAATACGAAAAAACACTGAATATTCTAGAAAACCAAGTTACGTTTCAGTAAACGATTCAGGATACTAATCCTGATCTAGAGGAATTAGTGGAAAAGTATGATAAGAAAAAAGGAAAACGCTCAAAGGAAATTTCTAAGGACCCAAGTAGAATTGGCGAAGAAATTACAGATATGACGGCAAGATTCCAAACTGCAGGAATAAACGCTATAGTTGGAAAGACTAGCGGTAGGATGTACCAACAAATTCATTCATATGGACTTGGGTCCAGAATGTACCTCCTTTTTTAAGTACGCGCAATACGCGAAAGTGAATTAGAGATGGGTTATCAAACAAGAACACAGAACACCGACGAATTGGACAAAACGTCACAATCGACAGACATAACTTCGAGGTAGTATAGGACTTCGTATGCCTAGGATCCACTATTGACACGGAAAACAACATCAGTGCGGATATCAAACGGAGAATAACTCTTGCCTTTGAGTTAAGAGGGCGATTGAGAAACAAAACACTCTCGAGAAAAGCCAAGGTAACGCTGTTTAAGACCTTGATCAAGCCAGGCTTGCTTTTATGGCGCGGAAGCTTGAACCTTATCAAAAGCTGATGATGATTCCCTGGTGGTCGTTGCGAAAGAAAAATACTCGGAATGATCTTTGGTCCCGTATGCGAAGACAATGTGTGGAGAAGAAGATATACAACAACGAGCTGTATGAGCTGTATGAGCTGTACCGCGACATGGGCATAGCCAGAAGAGTACGAATCGCGAGGCTATGATGGTTGGACCATGTAGAGCGGACGGACCCAAACGCTCAGGCGCAATGGGTTATCGAAAGCACATTGCAGGTAAATGACGGAAGGGGTTCAATTCGTCTTAGGTGGCGCAATCAAGTGGAAGAACCGACTCAACAGACTTAGAGTGCAAAACTGGAGAAAACTCGTCCGAAATCGAAATTATTGGCGTAAGATGTTGGTGGGGGCTTAGGTTTACCCTGAAATAATGGGCATTGTTTTACTTTTTAGTAAATTATTAGCTTTATACAACCTACTGATAACCGTAGCTCAAGCTTGACCTTGCATTAAGCCATATATGACTGAACGCGGCGCGCTCTTCGCGGACTACCGAAAAAACGGTTGAGCGTGTGAAAAAAAAAGGTTGAAGCAAAAGTTGTGGAGGTTCTTATACTCTACAACTTTTAGATAGGCGCAAATCTCATTGAAGCAATAGAAGGTTTTCACGAAAAACGAAAATATTTTATGACATTTGACCTTCAATATCTTAAGACGCGGACACGATAGCATTTGCGACTTTTGAGACAACATTTAGAACGACAAAACAAAGGTTTATTCCAATTTACAGCTTATTATGTTTCATTCCGAGGTGAAATCCCTAAAATGACTGGGCTATTTAGGTTTTTCGGTTTTAGGAGTCTCCATACTACCACCAATTGGTGGTTTTAAGTCATTCGAACCGAATCGATAAAGGGGATTAAAAAATATATGTACACAACATTCCTTGGCTATGGTTCTTCTTACCACAGTTTCCATCTTGTTTTTGCTTACCATTGCATGCAAAGTTCATCTTTTTGTTTTTAATTACATTTGTTTGTGTATCGCACAATATCCTGCATATCCTGATTGTTTTCTCTCAAGCTGATCCTTTCGATTAATATCTTAATTAAATTTTCATATGGAGAGTAGATTGGATGTGTTTTGTTGTGCAAAGTGTAAAACATTTCAATCCATTTGTGTTTGTTTTGGGGCAGTGCTAACATTTGTCGATGACCACTTTCGTATAACTAGTGCATGCACTCGTTCTAAAACTCGTTAGAACAACGCTTGAATTCCAGTTTTCTTTTTTAAATTTTTTGTATAGTTACACAAGAAGATCGAAATTAAAGCGAAGTAATGACCCCAGCCAAATGACTCAGCAATGTAATAAATCCGTCTTATAGGGTCTTGACTGCCACAAGTACATTGATGTTAGTATTGTGAACCTGTACGCAGTACCTATACCCTGACTAGTAAATAAATCTGCAGCAGAGCTCACTGACCCCGGGTAACTAAAGTCCAATTATCTGGATTCAGATCGAGTTTTTGTTTTGAACTTTATTATTATTCTGTTCCCGGTTTTTAGTTAGGTACCAGTTTAATTTTTTTCAGATTTGTATCGAGTTAAGTGATAAACGACATGCGGTTTGACATTTTTAAGCCTTAAAAAATTCCGCAAACAATAAAACTGATTTTTTGTTTTATTTTGTCAAAATTTATAAGACGAGTGGAATTTTTCTAGATCATTATTCATTTGTCATTAGGAAGCACCCTAAAGTGTTGATGCTAAATTTGATATTATCTTCATAGTAGTAAACAAAATTGTAAGACAGCTCGAGGTGAGTCAGCGCCAAGAACTGTTCTTCTAATTCGCTGTGGTTTTCGGCATACTACCTAACTAAATGTGACAAACGATTTGTGCGCTGGGAGAGCTTGTTGTACCTTTTACCATTGAGGCAAAGAACGACCATAAATTTAAACAGTACCTACTTTGATGCTGATCACTCTATAAAGACCGTCCTTATATTAGACTCTTTCTAAAGACTCATAGAACGTTATGACATCCTGTATTGCAACTAGAACCAGCTAACGACCACTAAAATTAAGACCAATCATGACAAACCAAACAGAAATGCTAAATAGACACAAATATACGACTAACCAGAACCTACCAACTCACTAATTTAATGGATTTTTTACTGCCTTTCATTACAAAAAAAAAAACACTGTTATTCAAAATAAACTTAACTACCTTTAGTAATTACTCAGTCAGTTTTCATTACTCATTCAACCATCCTCTGCAGGTCGGTCCTGTTCCTCCATTAAAGTCTCAGAAACAGATTGTGCAAAAAACTTTTATTTATTTCCTCACAACTTTCAAAAGAATCTAAATAAAACAACAGTAGACGCCAAAAATAATTTCTCATCGAAAATAGACATGCTCTAGCCCTGGGCGTAGGAAATTTATTTAAAATTCATTAAGTTCCTCTTCGAAGACATTTATCATATCATCAGCAACATTTATATCTAATAATTGGCCTATAAAAACAATCAATTACTACTCGATTAGTTGACGTGATATCAACTTTAACAACCACTAACGGTTTTTATTTTACTGAGACGTGCTTACAAATTCTTGTAAGCCTTTCTTTGTATATAGAAAAAATAGGTCTTGAATCAATAACTTTTTCGCATCAAAAGAAACACCTCAAGTGCGTCAGAGACAATAATTGCAAGACCAACTTCTTCGCATATTCAAAATTTGAAAGAAATATCGATGCCTGACCTATGGCAAGTTTTCACTTACGAAATTGAATCATGAAGAAAGATGACACAGTTTCATTTTGAATTGGTGGTAAAATGAATAATTCATTAGCCATATCGGAAGGAGCTTAACAGTTAGAATTATTTAAATATGGAACGAGATCTTACTACTTTATTGGCAAGGTTTTTTTTTTTTTTTTGTAGACAAATGATTCTAGTTTATAGTTTTTGACTAATTTTGGCGTTTTCTTCTTTAGGAAACTTCTTCTAGGGTTCAATGCCATTTACAGCAAACTAATGAGAGACGCGTTTCATACTACACTGAGAAAATAAATAAATTTTTAAATCATTGACGTAAAGTAACTGATCTAACAAGACTTTTAGGGTAGCTATAACTTTTTGAATGTGGTTTTATTGAATGGGTTTTAGGTTATCGTTTTCGTTGTCGTTGCCATTATCATTGTCATTGTCTTTTTCGTTACCGTTGCCGTTTAAAGTTGCGGTTGTAGACTGACGTTTATGCTGTCATTTGCTTTTTTTTCGTTGTCGTTGTATCGTCTTCGTTGTCGTTGTCGTTGTCGTTGTCGTTGACGTTGTCGTTATCGTTGTCGTTTTCGTTGTCGTTGTCGTTGTCGTTGTCGTTGTCGTTGTATCGTCGTCGCTGTCGTTTGCGTTTTCGTTATCGCTGTCGTTGTCGTTATCGTTGTCGTTGTCGTTGTCGTTGTCGTTGTCGTTGTCGTTGTCGTTGTCGTTGTCGTTGTCGTTGTCGTTGTCGTTGTCGTTGTCGTTGTCGTTGTCGTTGTCGTTGTCGTTGTCGTTGTCGTTGTCGTTGTCGTTGTCGTTGTCGTTGTCGTTGTCGTTGTCGTTGTCGTTGTCGTTGTCGTTGTCGTTGTCGTTGTCGTTGTCGCTGTCGTTGTATCGTTGTCGTTGTATCGTTGTCGTTGTATCGTTGTCGTTGTATCGTTGTCGTTGTCGTTGTATCGTCGTCGCTGTCGCTTGCGTTTTCGTTATCGCTGTCGTTTGCGTTTTCGTTATCGCTGTCGTTGTCGTTATCGTTGTCGCTGTCGTTATCGTTTTCGCTGTCATTGTCGTTGGCGTTGCCATTACCATTGCCATTGTGATTGTCATTTTCATTGTCGTTGTCATTGTCGTTGTCATTGTCACTGTCGTTTGACGTTGCGGTTGTAGTCTGACGTTGTCGTTGCCATTGTCATTGTTTTTTCGCTATCGCATAGTCGACATTATTGTTAGTAATATTGTTAGTACTATACTGGGTGTCCAGTAATTCGTGTTACATACTTTGGGATGTGATTCTTGTTCACAAATAATAAATAAATAAATAGGGTCGCGCAACAGAGCGAGGAGCCCCTGGGCCTAGCGCATTTCTCACAACCATGCCTTGTGAGGGAATGGAAGGGACCTACAATTTTTCGCCGGTTTCGAACGGTTAATTGAGAAAGAGCTTTTCTTGGCAATGAATTTACTAACAGAGAACTTGCCAATCCCTCGCGAAAGGCGATACCCGTAGAAAAACATTTTTGGCTCTGCTGGGATTCGAACCTCGAACCTCTGGGTTATCAGGTGGACATGCTTACCATCACGCCACGGGTACCACACAAAAATAAAGACTAAGATTAGGTCTCTATCATCTGCATTGACAGAGATATCGAATTTAACACAAGTCAGGGTAGACCAAAGTTAGCTTTTTTCAAATTGTCAAAAAGTGATGCCAAAGTTGAGAAACCTGCTTTACTGTAGAACAATTTTTTTCATAAAATATGACCAAGAATCACATCCAGTATAAAACACAAACTACACGAATTACCGGACACCCTGTATAAATATTGTTAAAGTAGAAAATAAAAGAGTCATTTAAAGCTTAAACCACGTGTCAAGACAATTGTAAATAAATACAAAAAACGGTTTGTCTTCAATAATCGGTAATTGTTGATCGTGAAAGTTACAGTAAATTTTAGAACACAATGCAAACCCTGCTGCTTTGCCTTTTTCAAAGCTAAAGCAGTAGGTAACACTGATCTTCAGTATTATTAGAACGGACTTGGGTTAAGTTATCCAATGAGTCAATAAATAAATCATTAAAAGAGTAGTTCAACGAGTCATTCGATTAACCAATAATTCATTCGAATAGTCTACCGATGAGTCGTTTAACGAGTCATTCGATTAGTTCTTCAACGAATCATTGGAAGACTCGTTCAACGAGTCATTTGATCAATCGATGAGTCTTTCATATAGTCTATCGATGATTCGTTTAACGAATCATTAGAGCAGTCGAGTCGTTTCAAAAGTCATTCGGCCCAATCATTTGATGATTATCAACGAATTATTTCATGAGTATTTTGTCGTAAAATGTAGAACAAACTAAGGATAAAGTGCAACAGGCACAAGCAAAAAAGAAAATTAAAGAAGAAATGCCAAAAACTCTGCTGTGAACTTAAAAAGGAGATTAAATTATGTAAAGATTCTTATTATAGAAATCAATTTAGTTCTGCGAAAGGTAATTCCAGGCGTGAATGGCAAGATGTAAATAGTATTATTAACAAAACGTCTTGATTAAACAACCCTATCGAGCTGTGCATCAACAACACTGTTTATAAGAGTGAAAGCGAAATAGCTGATAAGTTTATTAACTATTTTGTTAATTTAGCTGATAATACCGTTCCAAATGTTAGAACACAATTTTGTCAGAATTGCAATCGTAGTGTTTACAATAGAAACAGTAATAGTTTTTTCTTTGAACCTTAAACAGCAATAGAAGTGTCGAAAGCTATAACAAGTCTTAAAAATTCGTATAGCTGTGGGAACGATGGTATTTCTAACCTTCTGTTAAAAAACATTAAATGGAATGTTGTTGACATCTTAGCACACATATTCAATAATGGCGTGACATCTGTTATTTTTCCCGATGCAATGAAGTGTGCTGCTGCAGTACCACTTTTCAAAAAAGGTGATTAAGATAGAGTTTTTAATTATAGACCCATTTCGCTGCTCCCGTCTATTAGTAAAATTTTTGAAAAATTAATCAAAAAGTTAGAGTAAGCAGGATATAGGGGTTCTATACTCTTATGGTTCACATCTTATCTTGAGAATCGATCTCAAAAGGTTAAAATTAATAGGACTAGAAGCAGTAAAGAATATACGAATATAGGCGTGCCACAAGGATCTGTCATGGGACCTCTACTGTTTTTAAATTATATTAATTCTGTGTTCGAGCTGCCTTTCAAGGGTGCGTTAACAGGTTTCGCAGATGACATAGGATTCGTATACAGGACAAAAAGCCTATTAGACTTGACATCTGAAATTAACTGAGACCTTAGTATTCTTAGAGTCTGGTTTGCCAGCCACAATAAAGTGATTAGCTCTTAAACGAAATTAATGTTATTTAGCTTGTCTAACGCTAATAGCCTTTTAGTTGACGTGTTTTACCACTCTCGCGATTGTCAGCGTTTTAAATTAGAACACTGTAAGTGTGAATCTCTATCCGCAGAGAATACTTTTGATGACAGTTCACGGTGTAATATGAACTGCTTTCAAATAGAAAATGTAGATGAGTTCAAATAATAATCTGAACTCGAAAATTAACTTCTCTACCCATACGGAAAAGTTGAGGCATTACTTTCGTTCCGTTTTCAGGCATTTTTTTTATCTACGTTCTGTGTATAAGGACGAACTCTTAAAGAATATATATTACGGAATTTTCCATTCTAAGATGCAATATGCAGTAACCTGGTGGGGTGGAACCTATTCCAACAAAATTCAACCACAAAAACTCATAATAAGAAAATTATTAAAAAAGTCGCGTTGTGATCATAGTTTTCCATTATTTCAGAGTTTGAGGGTTCTTCCTTTACGCCACCTTTATTGCTTTAAGGTATTAAAAATATTCTTTGTGAGATCTGGTCATCGCAATCTAAGAGTTCTTACAAACACTAATGTACGTGGAAACCATTCATTTTTGTAAAACATTCCTCACTCACGCACCACTGCTTGTCCTAGATTCTTTAGTGTGGCATTTTGTAGACTTTTTTATGAATTGCCACTATATCTTAGATCAGAAACTTCAATGTCTAAATTTTTAAAAAACTTGAAATTTTGGTTGTTCAGCTTAGATCATACATGCATTGAATCGCTTCTTATGTAAATTGTGATTAACTTATATAAAATTGAAGTTATGTACTTTTTATTTTCTCATATCTTTTTTCATTCTGAAATTCTTGTAGCTTTTTGAAGGGTCATCCTACCCAATATTTTGTTACATATATACTTTTTCATGAATTCGAAGGGGCATTTAAAACAATTTTAAAAAAATTACAAATGTTTCTGATTTATTTCTCTTTGTTTAATTTATTTGTATATATCAGAAAAACTGTTAAGGAAAAAAATAATAAATATACTACTACTATACTAAATATTTCAATGAATTGTTCAACAGATCATCCAATGAGTCATTCATGTTTTCAAAGTGTCATCCAATGAGTAATTCGATTGGTAGTTTATATGGTTAATTTGGCTTAAGAATCAAATATACCTACTCTCTGTTTGGGTTGACACCGACTTCAGACCGATCAAGAGGAAACACATATCTGCCACACAGCGAAAGCTTCGGTGAACATTTCATACATCAGCCACATAAAAGTACAAAACGGTTTTCCTAAGACTATCTTAACTTACTGACTGTGTTGTGAGGAGAGCACAAAAACAAACTTTAAAAACTGTAAAATTAGTTTTTTAATCAAAAAACTGATGAAAGCACAGTTAAGTCTTAATTTCCTCCACACCAAGAGGGTCACGAATGTCAGAACGATTGTAATCATGAGTCACATTTATTGGTCGTCAAAAAATTCTCACTTACCTACAACGTGTCTAAAAAAAGACACCAACGCTCCGATGAACTAGTCTTCGGGCACATACTTAAGGGAGATTGAATAGAAAGCGAGAACCTTGTGTAAGGTATCCCAAAAAATGCTACGGTATCCTCATCAAAAAGGCCATCAAGAGAAAAAATATACATTTGCCAAGTCTTAAAAGCACTTCAAATAAAAAGATAAAGGATTTGGTTAAGTTCAAATCGAATGGCAACAATTCAAATACATTTTCCAATTTAAAGTGGAGAATATTTCCGAATCATCTGTGGTTCAAACTTATTCAACACCAGTTGATTAAAACACCAGTTCAATCCCTTTAAACTTCTGCTAAAAAAGACCAACACAGTGATGTCACCACTCAGCACTTGTATTGCCAATGTTCTCTCTCACTTATGAACAAGGCGAATCTCTCATCAAAATTGAAAATGAAAAAAAAAAAGAAATAAATAAAAAAGTCATTACAAAATGTAATATTTTTCTTTGTAGATTGTTAAAGAAAAACTCATTTTGCAGCTGTTAACCCTATCTACTCTACCAACCCTTCAACATGAGAGTAAGTGCGGTCGTTGCACTGTTTGCAGACTGGGTAAACATCAAAAATACCTCCGTTAAGCCAGACAAAGAGCGACTGCTTATGTCATACGTACCTGTTTATGGCTTTATGATGAAATTAAAAGTTGGAATTAAGCAAAACTTGAAATCTAGAAAACTACCCTCAACAAACACTAGTACCTATACACATTCATTCCAGTGTTCCATATAACGTTCAATGGCTTCAAAGCAAAAGCATGACACACCCCACCACACCGCCCCTTTTTACTCATCACCCACTTTCATTAGACTTTACATGTGTGAGTGTAAATTTAGCACCCCTTCTTCGCTATGAGTAATTCATGTTTGTAGGAGTGCAAAGCTGCAAATACACATAAGTATAGGAGTTAGGCATCTTACCTACAAAAATGAGTATGCTCGCATGGATGACATTTCTTTTACATTCTCGACAAAACACCGCCTGCGTATGAGTGCAACAGGGTTTTTTAATTGCTTTTTTACAGAGAACAGCTTCTGTACTTCTGTACTCCACAAACTCAATGCCGATATACATATGACTGCAAATATGTTCAAGTATAGCTGTTGCATGCTCATTGGGCCATATAATCACCTAGCTGGCTGACTTTGTCACCAGCTGCATGCAAAGCTTGAGTTATAATTGATACATGGTGGGTGCCCATAGCCCATTACAAAATAGCTTTTATTAAACCGGGAGAACATTTTCAAACTTCGTTGAGATGACTATTTTTCGATTTTAGATCAACTTCAAAAACATATTCACTTCAAATAATATTTCATCTTATTATATCAGCGTTGTCCTTTCTTAAATACGAAAGTTTATAGGTGGATGCCTATCACAAAAAAAGCAAATAGATGTGCCAAAAACACAGATTAACATTGACTGTTTTCATTAATCAAATCAATAGTTCATTAATCAAATTAATGGACTATACTTCATTACAGGGTGATTTATCAACAAAATGTTATAGAATGTTGATTCGGATGAAAAAAGGAAACAATTCAATGGAACCAGGCGGTCCACTTTCCTTTTCAAAGGGAAAGGAACGTTTTGGTATTTTCTTAAAACTGAAAAGCAACAGTAAAAAAAATTTACTGAATGAATTGAGCTAATTTTTGAAATCTGTTTTCATTTTTCAAATAATGGAGGTGATTAGACTTCGGCAAAAGAACCCTTTCGAAGCGAAAATGTTTTTTTGATACGAGTAAGAAAAAGATATTCGACTTTGTATCATTTTCGAGCCTAATCTATTAATGTGCTGGAAAATATCACTTTCTGCCCGTGAAATTGACAGGAAATTATAAAATACTTCATAGATTTACCCCAACCCAAGGTAGGGCGGCCCGAAAAAAATTTTTTTTTCTAATCGATGATGACTTTCAGAGAGGTCGATACACAAACAAAACCAGAATGATAGGTTTCTTACGTGTCGTCGGAAATCCTGTTTTTCAAATCGGAATTGTCAACGATTTCACCACCAAGCAAAATTCGTTTTCCAGAAAAATTGCTTAGGTTTCAGAAAAAGTTTGAATAAAAAAGAGGCGTGCATAAAATTCAGTGGCGATCATTTTTCATTCCACCCAATGTGTTTGGTGGACTTGATTTTCAGCCTTTTCTTTTTTCTACTTCACATTAGCCATTGGTTATGACTTATGAGGCTCATTGCGAAGAACTCAGAAAACTTCAGTACCGTCTTCTCTGAGGTCAGCTAATTGCAATTGTTTTGTACTTTTGATACCTTCGTGTCTGATATTGAGTCTGTCTGATCATGACAACACAAACTGAGACGGTCGTGCTGCAAGAAAACATCAAAGGATTCTAGTGCTGCTTGGTCCATCAAGTTTAGGGGGTGATTTTTGTCTCAGCTGCTGTCGTTTCACACCCAGAATTTCCTATACTATATTGTCCAACATTCCAAGTAAGCTGATCGATAAACCGTGGTGTAGCCTTCTTTTTAATTTAAGTGTTTAAAGTGTTTAGGCAGAAACGGTACGGATCTTATTAAATTCTGTAACACGACTGCAATCGAGTCATCATAGGGGGAAAAACACATCAATCTAGAATGAGTTTATTGCAGTCGGTAAAGTTAAAAATCTCATGGTGTTGCCAGAACTCGCACCAATTTAGAGCCATTTTTTTTACTGTAAGTGCATAGCATATTTCAATGACAAAACTAATAAATAAAATAAAGAAATAGGGTGGCGCAACAGGGCAAGGAGCCCAAGGACCAAGCGTATTTCTTACAACCATGCCTTGCAAGGGAATGGAGTGGACCTACAATTTTCTGCCTGTTCCGAATGGATAATCGAGAAAGCACTTTCATGGCAATGAATTTACTAACGGAAGACTTCCTAGTTCCATGCGAAAGGCGATATCCGTGGAAAAACATTTTTACCTCTGTTGAGATTCGAACCACGAACCATTGATTTGACAGGCAGACCTTTTAACAATCACGCCACGGGTACTACAAAACTAATAACAGTTTAAATTTGCGCTAATTCTGGCAATACTATGAAATTTTCAGCCCAAACCACTTTTGATTAATAGAAAATGATTTTCATCAGAAATGACTGAGTGGTATTTTGTAGCTTTTTAAAACACAGTGCGGGTGGTAGAAAATAAGGAATGGATAAGAAAGGCGATGCCGATGCACATCACTCTTGAATTTCTGTACATCATATTGCTTGGGGAAAATTGAGTTGGGTAAAGTATTCCACATCTGGGTTGAGCGGCTAAAATAAGAATCTCTATACTTAACTGTACGCCCGCTGGGCTGAAAGGAGATCTGATTAGCATTTCTTGCGAGACGGGTATTGCGGCTAAATTGTTTCAGGAGAGGAAAGCAACTGGCTATTTCACTAGAGCACTGTTTGTAAAAGAAACGATAAAAGATAGTGAGTCAGGTAACATTTCGACGATGTTCAAGAGAATCAATCGATTCTACAATTGAACTATCAACTATCAATCTCAATGCTCTGTTTTGTATCCAATCAAGAAAGCGCAAAGATATTTGGGAAGCACCTGACCAGATATGGGAATTATACTCCAGTTTTGGGCGAATGAAGGCCTTATAAATTGTAGCCAGATCAGAAGTAGTGAAGAACTTCCTGCATCGTCTCAAGAACCCTAAGCGTTTAGCAGAATTTTTGACGACTACAAATATGTGGTCATTCAAACGAAGATCATCGTTTACACACATACCAAGTACTGACAGCCTTTCGATTTCTTGGATTCATATGTAATGACAATGGGGGAATGTTAAGCTTCAACGACAAGAGACAGCATTGAGTTTTCGAAGCATTGAATTCTACTCGGTTTTTCAGACCCCATGTAACAATGCTGTCAGGGTTAGAATTCAATGAGCTTAACATACGCAACCGTTCAAGTTCCACATCCAAAGAGCAGGGACTTGTCAAAGCTGAGGGTCGACTCGTCAGATTAGAAGATTCAGACAAGAGATCATTGATAAAAATGACGAAGAGTGTCGGAGACAAAACGGAGCCCTGGGGCACACCAGCATTTATTAAGTGGGAATCAGACTTGAAGCCATCCAATAAAACTTGTATTGAACGGTCGGAAATGTAGTTTATAATCCAATGAAGAAGAGACTCTTCGATACCAAAAGCACACGTTTCCGATTAAAGAGCCTGATGTCAAACTCTATCAAATGCTTTAGAAATATCAAGCGCAATAATCTTACTTTCTCCAAAACAATGTAAAGATTGGTTCCACTTTTCGATGAAATAAGCCATCAAATCACCAGTGGACCGTTTGCTACGAAAGCCGTACTAACGGTCATTGAGAAGCTTTCGTTCTTCAAGATATGTCATGAGTTGACGGTTGATCAACGTTTCCATGACCTTGGAAAGAAGTAACGTTAGTGCAATTGGACGGTAATTCGAAGGGGAGGAAGATTCGCCTTTTTTAGGGACCGGCTGGACAAAAGCAGTTTTCTATCTGCTGGGGAAAATTCCAGCCAGAGTAGGAAAGATGTAAAAGTTTACGCAGTGGTTTTGCCAGCGTAGAAGAACTCCTCTTCAGAATAATGGCGCGGATACCATCTGGACCAGCGGATTTATGTATGTTGAGATCTTTGAGGGCTCTCGCAACCGAGCGAGTTCGAAAAAATATCTGCTTCATCACAGAATTTGCAGACTCAAGCTCAGGTGGAGCCAATATGCTATCAAAACAAAGAATTTTTCTCATTTTTCTTACATCAACTTCAAGCTGAAATATCTTGAAATCTCCAAAGCCGATTTTAGAAATATTTGGAATTTATATTCAGCTAAGAATTATGTACGCTCTGGGCCTAGACTTGTATGAAAAGTCGCCATGGTCATTCTCCTTTCGCACATGCCGAAAGACAAAATGCTTTTTTTTTTTTAAATAAGAATGCTTCTTTATTCATTCGAAATAAATTCTTCAAAAATTTGGGTTTGACTGTTCTGGGTCTTTATACCTAGTAATTAGTCCTAAATCAGTTTTTCTTTTCATTCTAATATTTAGTAGAGAACACTTTGAAATATGTTCCATTTTTTCCCCCTTTTCTTTTTCCGGAATAAATGAACAAACACACTCCTAAGATTTTCAAAGCTTCCGAACTAAGTGTCGCCTGTAACAGCTTTGCCACTTGTATCGTATATTCAATGATTCCATAAAAAAAAAAAACTGAATTTACTGCAATGCAAAATGTCACTATAGTGAATAGGGTTGACACCCCCCACAAAACACGGTTCTTTTCAAAAAGTTATGGTAATGGATTCAATTATTCATGCAAGCCAACAAAAGGGAAGAAATACCTGCTGAAAATGTGTCAATCATTTAACCGCCAAGGCATCAACTGCCTCTTCCAGACAAAAACAATTTCGAAGCTTGTACTAGAAGACATGTCAATTTTTCGTGACGTTATGTGTATAGTGCTCTGTGTTCAGATGTTCGTCGTTATCTTCGGAAACGCTTTGAAAATATTGCTATGTAAATTGGCAATCAGCAATGCTCCATTTTTTCATTTTGTTTGTTTGGAATACGAAAAAATTAAAATAATTCTGCATACGACACGAGTCATCATTCCCACTTCAAAATTTTCAAAGTTTCTTGATTGGATTAATATTGTCGTTTTTTGATTTTTATTTATCGAGAAAACAAAAATTTTTCAACGTTCGATGGAAAACACGAACAGCGCAAAATACACTTCGCACAAAAATTAAGGGAGCAGGAAAAAAATCCAAATTTTTGGGGGATTTTCAACAGGCTGTAACTTTTACAAAAATGTAAGAAGAAAAAAAAAGAAGCAAATTGTAGCTCTAAGTGTCTAGTTTTCAAATCTGAGTTTGAAATTTTTTTCATTTAAATATTTTTCGAGTAATCATAAGAAAACCACCGAAAAAGAAAATGTCTTTGATTACCAATATCTCAGCAGCCAATGATCGCACAGAAATTTTGAGTTTGGTTTCAAAAATTTGAATAAATTCTCTACAAGAATTGGCAATCGAATTTAAAATAAAAATTTTTTTTCAATCATTACATGAATTTGAAAAAGCAACCAAAAAATGGCTTTTTGTGGTTTTTTGGAAAATCAAGCGCCCAATCAAAAATATTGCGGAAACCACTAATGTTAGGTGTGCCTTTTACTGTTCAATACCCACAAAAACCCTACGAAGTTTCAATTTAATCCACCCAACCGTTTTTTTATCCCATTTCATCGAATTTTTAAAAAAAATTAAAGGAGCAAGATTTTCGAATTTAAGAAAAAATCGAAAATTTAAAAAAACAGATTCCAAAATTTTTTTTTCAATGGGATCAAAATCAAAAAAATGTAGCGATTCACTTTCTCAACGATTTTCCTCTTCCGCACTTTAATTTTCCTAGTCACAAATTAATTGAATAAATTAAAAGTTTTATTTTAAATTCGATTGCCAATTCTTGTAGAGAATTTATTCAAATTTTTGAAACCAAACTCAAAATTTCTGTGCGATCATTGGCTGCTGAGATATTGGTAATCAAAGACAAAATGATCTTTTTCCATTCAAATACCGATATCTCAGCGAGAAATGCTCGTATTCGAAATTTTTAAAAAACCAAAATGTAGCTGAATAAACAAGCTATCCGGTCCATATAAAGGTTAAGTCGAAAAATTTTTGTCCACGTCCGTAGACTAAAAAAAAAAACCAAAAAAATTTCGGACATTTTCTTTTTCGGTGGTTTTCTTATGATTACTCGAAAAATATTTAAATGAAAAAAATTTGAGTGTGAGTTAAAAGTTGTAAATTCCGGGCGTCTTTTAAGTTATCTTATGTGGGGCAAACCCAAAGAAGTGTTGAAACCCGTTTAAAAGAACACATAAGTACGGTCAGCAAAAACAGCGGGAAAAGTCGGCAATAATCGATCACATTCTAGACAATCCAGATGAACATCACTGGGTTCACTTCGACCAAGCTAAAGTTTTAGCTCACAAGCCTCACAACATCCCTCGGCTTATATGCGAAGCGATTGAAATCAAATGCCATCAAAATTTCAATTGCAGCATAAAATTATCGCGTACATGGAACCCCGTCATTAAGATAGCACGGCCTATCCAGATAGCCATAAAAACATTAAGCGATATAGTGAGCACCCAATTTTCTACCCAGCAACAACTGCTTCAAATAGAACCGTCTACGCATCGCTATAACTTGGGTAGTTAAAGAAGAGAATAACACTTCAAAAGTAGTTTCCTGATTCCCGGTGACCACGCACAATGTAACTTCAGGTGAGTTGAGGATTGAATTCATTTGATATTTTTAATATTAACGCGGCTAATCCGGAATTTGAAATTTCAAAATGACATTCTATTTTTGTTTTAAATATTTAATAGCTAGTTTTTATTCACTAGAAGCGGAGTGTAGATACATGATGGTCTCACAATCATCTGTTAACTCTATCGTTTTACGTTGAGATAGCGTACAGAAAAGCTTTTTTTAGATGTTTATTTTGAGTTGATTATACTGTAAATGGTGTTTGAGACATGATATATAGGTCAGTTTTCGTAGGTATATTCAGAGCAAAGGATGTTTTTTTCTGTTGGAGGTTTTTAAAATACTAGCTGAAACACTCAGACCAAAAAACCGGTTCATTGTGCTACCAACCTTCTTTTTGTTATAGCTTTACAGATGTACATAGAAAAGCCAAAAGGCGCTGCCATGATAAGAAGCCTTAGTTACCAGCTTTCATCTGCGCCGAGTATCTGTAACCTCGTACTATAAAAGGCAAGTCATTCACAGTGGAAGTGCTCCGCGGTATCCTCATCTTCGCTACAAGATTCACGTGGTATGTGGTATCACTTAAGCCTAACAAGTTTAAATGTTTGGCAAAAGAGAAGTGCCTAGTGGCAACGCCAGTAAGCTTTCTACATTCTTTTCTGCTACGGAATAGCAACAATGATGCAGTCTTCTTATCAACGTTGGGGAGCATAAATTTGGTCTGTCTGCAACCAGTGGAGGCATGCCATCTACGATTGTTATCTTGACAGATCCAATCATTGATTGAACACCTCACTGAGGACACTGACGGGCACCTAGCGATGCTTCAGGTCCTAAAAAAGCTGCCTGGGATCCTTGTACATCATGGCCTGGAACCACAACGAAACTCAAAGAATTTGGTCTTCCGCACTCAGAGAGCTCTTGCATTCATGGATCACTTTCGAAGTAGTTACAGGGTTTAGAAGGGTTTTAAGCACAAAGGATGCTACACTTATTGGTCTGAAAAGCTTAGAATGAGTTGTAATTTTTTTCCCCCGTCTTTGGCATGAATATAATTTTCGCTCGCGTCCATAGACTGAGTATACTTATACTATGGCACTAGGCATGCTGCTTCTGATAATTTTTAGTAAGTGCGATAAGATCCATCCTTTGATCATTTTAAGCAATGCAGGAGTTTTGAAGAGTTGAAAGGTACTTAATGTCAATTCCAGCCTTAGGTTAGGTGAATTAAAGTGTATCATCATCCTAATTAAACCATTTGAGCTTGCAATGAAGCGGAAGAGACGTAGGCCGTCGATGTGAGTAAATCACTAGTGTAATTCTAGCCTTATTTCGTTGCTATCTTGTTTATCAGTTCTATGCACATGTACTGTACACATATTTCATGTCATGTTGCTTGTATATGCTTCTAGAAAAATAAGGATTGAGAAAGAGAGATATTTGCTCCTCATTTTCTGTGAAGCTGCCGTCAGGTGCCAGCTTATTTTAAGGCCATTGTGATGTGGAAATACTCGCTTGAAAGAGCCTTATCCAGTCTGCCTGATTTGATTTGATTTTTCTGGATTCCTGCTATAAAAACCAACACTAGAGGTAGAGCAAGTGGGGGATGCTACTATGGGTATAAAAAAAAACATTCAAGACATCAAATGCAGCTTTCTATCTGTAAATGGAATGACTGTTTTAGACTTAAGCTTCGATTCCAAGTCCTTTCGAATAATACCTGCTTATATCAACTGCAACCATTGGGAAACTGATTTCAATATACTGCAAGCAACACTTAAACCAATCTAAAATACAAACGAATGTGTAAGGAAAAGAAAATAGCTTATCATGAAACTCAGGCTTCACGGTTAGCGTTATGCAAAAACGCATCTGATTTCTGAAAAACTGTCAAAAATGTTAACGGGAAAGAATTCGTTATTAGTAAGGACTTGAGCCCAGCGTTATTGGCTCCACACTTTATTAGTCTTTTGAATCCAGAAAGCCCAAGAAGCTCGCTTCAATATGCGATGCCAGCGTTTGTTGATGAATTCTTGGACTGTGAAATAACGGAACTTGATGTCAGTACAGCTTTAAAAGTACTCAAAGATGGAAAAGCACCTGGGCCAGATAGAATTCCAACAGAACTGTACAAATACGGAAACACAGGGCTTATGAAACAAATTACAATTTTATTTAATAAGGTTGTGGAAACTGGAGCCATTCCCAAAGAATTCAAGGAATCACTTATTTTTCCGATTTACAAAAAAGGCGATAAGGCAGATCCAGCAAACTACAAAGGCATTTCATTCCTAAACGCGTCATACAAAATCTTCACGGAAATCTGGAGAAATCGACTGACAATGTGGATAAATCGTAATGATAAAATCCAAGAGTACCAAGCGGGTTTTACGTCAGGATACTCCACAGTGGATAACATTTTCGTCTTAAGTAGTATAGCAGAATCCTACCACATAAGAGGTCTTAAGCTATATACATTTTTTGTAGACTTCAAGGCAGCATTCGATACCGTGGATCGCAGAGCACTTCTCTATAAATTATATGCGGAAGGGTTATCAAGGAAGTTCTGCACTTTAATGGAAAGAATGTATGATGAGACTTGGTCAACAGTTTGGAACGGTGAAAATCTTTCAGAGCCATTTCAAACAAAATTCGGTGTGAGACAGGGATGCTCCTTGAGCCCTTTGCTATTTGCATTGTTTATCGACGATATAACAGATTACTTACCAGGAGGCATTGAGTATGGTTATCATAAAATAAAAGCCCTTTTATTTGCGGACGACATTGTCATAATGGCTAATTCACCTGAAACTTTGCAAATGATGATAAACAGACTGATCGAGTACTGCAACATGTGGAACCTTACTGTAAATCTGGAAAGATCCAAAGTTATGGTCTTCAAAAAGAACTCTGGAAGAAGCGCAGGAAATGAGCTTTGTTCTTTCAACAATCAAGCCATAGAAGTTGTCAGAGAATATAAATGTCTTGGGGTATACTTCACGCCAACCCTCAATATGGAGAGACACCTTAAAGAAAAACTGGTGAACGCCAAATCAGCAATAAGTTCAACTTGGAATAACTGCTTCGCAAACAAGCATGTAGCTCACAGCAGTAAATATCGAGTGTTTGAAGCTGTATCGGAGTCTGTGTTATTCTATGCGGCGCAAATGTGGGGTGCCAAACAGTATGAAACAGTAGAGAAAATGTTGAGATATTTTGTGAAAAGGATCTTTCAACTGCCAACTTCTACTCCAAATTATGCGATAATGCTCGAAACTGGACTATCACCGCTCTTCATCAAACCCTTAAGCTTGAGGTGGATTATATCCTAAAAGTGCTGAATATGCCTAACGGAAGACCACCCAAGATAGCTGCACTAAAAACAATTAGGAGCAAAACCGGATGGTTTGGTGAATGGATGGATCTGGCAAGTGCATGTGGTACCCCGCTGAATCTTGACATCGAACAACATACCCTATGGAAGCCAATTCTCTATGGGCTGTTCAAGAAGGTTAACTGGATGTGCAGGGATGATTTCCTCAGAGAAGCGTCAAGCTCGGTTCACAGAGCAACGTATAGTGTGCTTAACCACAACTTGAAGGAGTCAAACTACTTCCGAGACGAATATAGCATCCAACAAATCTCAATGATGGTTAAGCTAAGAGTGGGACTAATTAAACTCAATTATATACCACACCGGGAGGATCTACCAGTGATATGCAGCATTTGTAACCAAGGAGTTCGAGAAGACGTTGTTCATTTTTTGGGAAAATGCCCAACACTAAGAGAGACAAGAAGATACTATTTCGCCGTAGACCGTAGACTTTCTAGACGAAGAAGGTATGTATTACTTTTTTGCTAAATGAAGTGGATGTGAAGAAATTAAATAACTATTGTAGAGTAGCTCTAGCTTACCGGGAAAAAATAATAAATGAAAACTTTTAAGAAAAATCATGAAAATATCGATAGAAGCAATAACGAAATATGCAATTTAATAAAATACGAAGTATGTATTTATAAAATAGAAATTATGTGAATCGGCAGACGGCAAAGCCATGTCCAAATTGATTATATGTATGGTACACACTAATGTTTATAATGTTTGAAAACTAATAAATAATCTAGAACTAACTAACTAACTAACTAACAGTCTGCCTGATGCTACTGAAGTTGAAATAATGTTTTCACAGAAGACTTCAAAGCTTCTTCTTTTGTTTTTCGTAACTCTTTGCTATAGGCTGTGAACCTGTCACGGTATACTTGCTAGTTACCATTAATTTTCGCACTGTCAAAGAGTCTTCTAACTATTTTTCTTTGCTTTTCTTTGTGTTTTTATTCCATTGGGGGCATCATTGCATTGTAGGTACATATTCTACTGATAAATAAATTGACAAAAAAAACATTTTCGTTTAACTATTAACCTCTATTCAAGGGAAGCGAACTGAAGATACTATAAAAAAATGGAACTTTTTGATCTTACAACCCTCCGCTAATTTTTTCGTTCTTGCTCAGATAGTGTACTTTTGATAGCACACACCAGTGATAGCATTGAGCGAACTTTAAGAATAGATTTCAATCGGTAAATCGAGATTGTGAATATGTTTGTATAGCGTCGCCATCGTGGAGAGACCACTTTCTACAGTTTCAAATCTATCATTAATCATCTCCCTTTTGTTCTATATATCCAGACCTCTCAGACACACAAAACTTTTTTAATTTAATGCGCAAAATAAACTTTTTTGCTGGAACGATTTTTCCATCATGTCTCAATAGTTTCATTTCTTTTTAGTTTCCATGAGATGCTTCATGCTCGTTTTTGTTTTTTAGAATGACCCCGAGTTATTTACTCTTTCGACTATTACTTCATTAGTAAAGCACATTTTTTCGTATCTGTAGTTTCTGGCTCACCCACCATTGAGTTTACTAGCAGATGTTTTAATGTTTTAGGCTTGTATACTTGGCGAATCATGCATACATATATGTAACATAAAAAATAGAAAAGATTATCAATGAAGATACTGAATAAGTTTTGTTTCACAACAAAATCCACTCCTACTCGGGGGATGTTTGGAACTACTCTATCAGAAAATTGGATTTGATGTTCGGTCTTCCGAATTATTTTTTACTTCAAGTCTCAAATTGCATTACACAAAACTCTCGCATAACAATTTCAATTTTCTTAAGAACAATTCAATGCTAGTTACAAATAGGTTAGGTATATGGTGGGTTGAGTTTGCACAGCCCTGGGCACTGTTGTGTCTGAATTCACTTTTGCCAGACTGAAAGTCGAGTTCACCTTTGATTGTATGGTTCAATAAACGTCAAGACGTCTGTGTGCCTTTCTCAACATCAGAAAAAAGTGCGAGCATCAACATTCACTGTTTGTGTTTATTTCCCAACTTCACCACATCAAAGAAAAGTAGGAACTACCAACAGTCAATGATTAATAACCAACTGCACCATAACAAAGACTTGATTACATATTTGTTACCTTCGCTAGCTTATTTTTCAGAGCCTCAAGGATATCTACCCTCTATACGACCCTTACCATCACTGCTGGTAGTAAATTGCATTTTTGAATTCAATGACTAGCTGTAACCCTAACTTTCGTTTTGTTAGATGGGTGAAAACTGAAAACTGAAAACTGAAAAACAACTCCCAACCCTACGCATTCATTAGTCGATTCTTTTCGGTTCTATTTACGCCACATCAACCCCTTCACGGCCATCAGATAATGTTGTATTCCAAAAATAAACCTTCCCGCCCACATTGTGGCGAAAATTTTGAGAGAGAAACTGTTTTGCATCCCTTGTGGATTATAATGACTACCCAACTCCTGCTGTGTACGAATTTCGTTACTGACAAACAAGTCAACCGACGACAAGCGAAAATCAATGAAAGGACGATTGGTCTTTTTTCCTCAAAAACACAATTCTCCAGAAGTAAAAAAAAAAGCCTTCTTCAATTCAGGAGATTTTTTTTGTCTTTATTTTCTCTTGTGCTTGGTTCGTAAGCCCCGGGACGCGTGGGTATCATCTATAAGGGGACGTGAAACATGACTCATCTTAGGATGGACTGATGTTGGTGTGTTGTTGTTTTTCCAGATTCAATTCAAAACATGATGTGTAGCAGACGGCCTATTGCAACTTTGCCAAAATAAAATATGAGGGGTTGATGAACTCGTTTGAGTATCGTAAAACGTACTGTGGTCTTTTGTGTGTAAGAAATGAAGGACAAGATTTAACATTTCGATTGGAGTTTTGGGGGAGGAAGTCTCTTGAAGGAGACTTCTTCATGGACAGAAGCCTTTTGCCATTTTCCATAGCACTGGCGTCAGGGGGTCATTCCAGACTAAATAATAGCATTTGAACTCGACATTAGATGTGTTTGTTGTGTATTTCATCACTGCTATTTGATAAACAAGAAACCTGATATGTATTCTTAAAATGAAATTTATAAATAGAAGATATTGCGATTTATGAAAACAAAATTCTTAATGGATAGACCCAAAGTCGTTGGTATCATGTTATACGTGAAAATAGAAAAGTCCTTCACTCTTTACTCTGAAATATACTCGCGATGTACAAAGTGTCATATTTTGAATTTAAAGTTCATCGTGAAATTTTGTTACATCAAGGGCCGATTTTTCATTCCTCAGATGGCAGTTTGATAGAAGTCTAATACACTTTGCCCTGAGAATGAAAAAATTGTAATTTTTATTTCGCATTCTTTTTTTTGTTTGAAAGTTGTTGAAGTCCCGAGTTACCTCGATGATTAATGGTTTAAACTTTATTTAATTTTATAAGCTCAAGGAAAACTCATCTCAACCCTCACCAGCGGATGGGGGCATATGTTAGTTGAGCATTAATTATAAGGCGAGAGAAAGAAAGAGTCGGAAGAAAACATTCTAGAGTCAATCTTTAGTATACTTCACTGTATTACAGAATCTGAGCTAAAGGCATAATTGAACGTAAGTAGGCAGGTTTTTTTTTTTTTTTTTTAATAATAAGCGCGCTCATCAAGGGGTTATGAATACCCTTACAATGTTATAGAACACAGTGCGAGCATTTAGGAAAATAGGAGAGGTGTTGGCTCCTGAAAGAGGGAAGAATGCAACTCAATTTTGTCACTTAGAGAAAGAATGAAACCACATTTTTTTACTTAGAGGGAAGAATGCAACCAAATTGTGTCACTGTTTATGAAAAAAGCAATGAAAAGTAAAAGTAGAGACAAGAAACATTACTTCGATGTTTGAGAAGATGTGTTGGTTTTTCGATTGAACTATTCCCTACCAGCTTCAAAGCTCCATTTAATTTCCTACAAAGTGGGCACATGGATTTTTGATTAGCACCTAACCAAGCATTGAAAGAACAAAATGGATTTTGGTGGATTTCGGCTTCAAAATTTGCAGCCAGAATAGAAATGATACAAATTTCTAACTACCGTCTTAAGAAACCTAAGCATTGTGCAGACTTTTTGCGACTTAAGATTTGTGCTTGTTCCAATGAAAATCATCGTTAACACACAAGACTAAGTATTGACAGCTCTTTTGATCCATGCAATATTCATGGATACCGGGAAAGAGGATACGTTGACCTTCAACGACAAAAAGACGACGTTGATGGGTTTTCGAGCTCTTTTATTTCATTTGATTGGTATTACCCTTCGTAACCAAGCTATCAAGGTTAGAATTCAATTACCTTTAGGAACTGAGCGGTAAAGCGACAGAGAGGCAAAAATAGAACAAAGGTGACAGCTTAGCGGTAGAGAAATTTTGAGCTAGGTCATTTTCATTCTAAGTTACGATATGGGTGTTTCTCTGCTATTTGGAAATTCGTCCATACAGAGGTGTCCTTAGCAAATTTTTTGAAATATTGAGAATATTTGTTAATTAAGTGAAGGGTAATAGCATACTAAATATATATATCTTTAAAAAGCCCACACATTTTCCCCTTTGTTTTTTAGTTATGGACGATTTTTTGCAAAACCCTGACAGGGGACTGTTGCAACTATTCAGGGGAATGTTTAAAGGACAAAAACGAGTATTTTGGTTTATTAAAGTAATCAAAGTCTTTATTTTTCTTTATCGTTTTTAAAATATGCAATTTTTTGGAATAAATCAACAGTATTAAAGCAAGTTTTACTTATTATAGTGAATTTTCTTAGAGCTCATAACATTTGTGTTAAACTTAACAAAATCAACTTCTTATTTCATCGGTTTTTTAAAACTAATTGTATGACACTAAAGTCAGTTTTTATAATAATAAAAAAACTAAAATATAAACAAAGAAAAATTACTACAGCTAATAATTTATCACAACCATGCTATGAAATGACAGGGGACTGTTGGCCAGGGGACTGTCATTTTTTCATAAATATTCAATAAACCAAAATCATTCAGACATATCAGATTATCGAAACAGATGTGGTGGCTCCATACTAGATAATTAATTATTTGAAATGTTAAAAATGTATTAAAAAAGGCTTACCAGGGGACTGTTTCTCTAACGGCCGAGACGCGTGGATCACTAGCAGATGCAGTCGTCAAACTAAAAAAATGGAGGTTGCTCGCTTAGCTCAACAACCGAACGAACTTCACTTCGATTGCGTTTCGTTTCACGATCTAAACGTTTCTCGCCAAAACAAAATTTGACTTCAGCGTGGTTGTCAAATTTTAACAGGGGACTGTTTCAAAAATTTGAGGACAGCATTCGCACATAGATATTTTGAATAAATTATATTGTTAAAAATATAATTATGTAGTATAAAGATATTTAATGTTATTTTTATGTATTTGGATATTTTTTATTCAGTTATCAACGGCAAAAAAAATTAATATCGGTAACAAAACTTGTAATTCTTTAAGAGGGACGTTCCAGGGGACTGTTTTTTTGGGGTGTTTAGGGTTTAGTTATTCAAATATAACATTATTAAATTACTAAATAAGCTGTGGCTTGCCAAAAATGCATTATACTATGTCATTATCGATACAAAAAGCTGAGAAAAATTTAAATTTATTACATAAAATTTGCTTGGGACAGCGATTTTCCATTTAGTGCCCATATACAGATGTTTAAATTGGTAACCACAATAAGAAGCTAATGGTTGAGTCAAACAAAATAGTCCAATGGATATTAGATGTTTCAGGCGATAGGAAAAAGACAGTTGAACACAAAACGGAGGCCTGGGGTACACCAGTATTTACATAGTGGGTATCAGACTTAAAATCTTTAAACACAATTTCTATTGAAGGGTCGGTAGTTTTGAATCCGATGGGAAACAATTTCATCGCAAGTAAGAGCACATATTTTCGTTATGGATGTCGAATGCCGGATGCGAAGTTTATTTTTTCCCCCATTGCTTAAGGGAGACGGGTGAAAGTATTTAATTTTTTTCTTCTTTTTTTTATTATTTTTTAAATGAATGCATAATATTTCAAGAATATTGTGTTAAAATTTCAAGACGATCGGAGTCAAGTTGACGAATTTATGAATATTTGAGCGTCTATACCTTCATAAACGGATCTCTCCGTCTTGTTATTTATATTTAAGGTATGGTATATATTAGTATACACACTAGTCTATATATAAATTGACCTAAACGATCTAGCTCTTCTGCGTTTTTCAAACCGTTCTTCTGAAACTTGTCATATTTGTCCGTGTGGACGATTACTCAAAATCTACTGGACCAGTCGCTTTAAAATTTTGCACAGTACTTCTTCACATAATTCACAATTTTGTTTTTTTTTTTTAATAATTACTAATTTTTTAACCACAAATTATTCGATTTTTTTAGCGAAATGAGGGTTTTTAGCTCCCAAGGGCTACGAAAAATCGAAAAACAAAAATCCTCCCGTTATTACTTCGAAAAACATTTCCTTTAACGAAATTATTTTGATTTTTTCGTTTCGGATGATTCTGTTGCGAGTTATGGTGTACACCGCGAACCAACTTTTTTTCGAGGCGTATCCGGACTTTAACTTTGACTCCCACAATTTTGAATATTGTGCAATGCAAATTTAGGAGAATGTTGTTCAACAAAAAGCAGAGTTTGAGGTCATTTAAAGAAAGCCTTAAGCTTTCAGAAACCGCACTGGTTTTCCTTTGAAATGTGCTAAGTCACCATCAACCGACAAGTGTACAAAAATATTTTTCGGAACGAAGTCGGTACGAGTTGCCGTCATCGTAGTAATGTGAAACTTGGTATACAAGTAGCCCATAGGGAGTTTTTGAGATTAGAGCGTTTCCAAGACTTAGATTGTATGTTCAGTATCAGACACCTATAAAAGTATTTGTATGACAAAAGTATCACAGAGGTGTCTGGTAACGAATATATAACAACTTAGATATCGAAACGCATGCCTATCATCTCACAAAAAACTACATGCCTTAACTGTATACCAAATTTCATTTTACTACGATGACGGTAACCCATGCCGAAGCTAAAATAGACGGAAGGTCCTTCTGTTGTGTGTGATCAAGAATAAGACTCTTTTGGAACCGAGATAAGTCAGGCGATTTTTCTAAAGCTTTTACTTATTTTCCTCAGCATAAATACGATAGATATTGAAGCGTTCCTTAACAGCCTTAATCAAACGGTATGATTAGCCAATCCTCTCTATAGTGACGGCATCAATGAAACCAGCGTGGAATGTAGAATTGATGCGTACCGCCAACCTTCATTAAAAGCTTCATGACAACAACAAGAGTTCCAATGTTCCATTATTTGCAAATTTACTTCGGATCTCAAAAGCTGACTCAATAACTTGCTTCGGTGAAGTAACATTAATGTCACTTTCCATTGGATGAAATAACCGTCCAGAAGCGTCCTCAAACCGTTCGATTGGTGCAAAAAGATCACTTCTCATGATTATGAGGAGTGGCAGCCGCTTCTCGATTTGTAGTGAGAATTGACTCAGAAGCACTAGCACATTACTCAAGTAATGTCAAAAAGAAAAGTTTCCTCAATGAATATTTTTTAAGAGCCATAGGAGTTTCACTTACACAAAGGACATTACGTTTAACAAACAATTTTGGGTGTTATATATTATATTGGTTTTTAAAATGAATGCGTCCCCGAGTGAAACCAATGGAAAGCGACATAAGTAATCCAGTACAGGACTATTTCACCTTTTCGAAGATGTCAAATTGAAGATCAGCAGGTAGGTGCATCACAAGCTTTTTCCGTATCTAGGTTTTTGCAGAACCCTTTCCAGATGTTAAATCGGTTGTCTGTTTCGTTAACGCGTGATATTTTTTGTTGACGTATTTTTAGGTCTTTAAAATCTGACCATATAGTTGCTGTAAGCCTGATTTCGTAGCTTTAGTTGTTTTTGTTATTTTCAGTCAAAATATTTTGTATTTTTTCGGCGTTTATAGCTTATCAGTATTCATATTGAGTTGCTTTTGTTTCCTTGTAACTCAAGCTAAGGTGGCGCCTTTCGTTTCCCTGATGTTCTGGTGAAGCACCAGGTATTGCCCCTTTTAGGCTACGTTTATGACCGAGCGTAATCGCAACGCGCGATGCGATGAGAATCGCTCCATCGCTTGTCACATTTTCGATATGTTTATCGCGGGCGATTGAGTGTTTATAGTAGCGCGTAATCGCAAGCGATTGAAAGTTAACAACACAACTCAACGTTTTTTTTATTCACGTTGGAGCAGTTGGAAAGCAATATGCGTGCATTAACTCGCAAAATTTTATTGTTAGAGAACAGCTATTTGTTGCGCAAAAAATATTTAAAAAATATAAATGAAACAAAAAATTTTCAAGTGCACCCATCGCCACGGAACGAAAATATTATGGTGAATTCCATCATTTACACGTACGCCTTTTACAATTTCCTGAAAAATTTAAAGAGTACTATCGCATGAGCAAGGAAACTTTTGAGTACATCTTAAAAGAAATATCGTCAATGATTGAAAAAAGAACCAGAAATCAGAAAACACCAATAAATTCTGCGGAAAGACTGTCACTTACCATTAGGTGAGTAGTAAATATCATTACTAATTTTTTTTTTATTATTATTTTTATTTTTATTTTTTATTATTATGTACATATATAATATAATATATATTATCTGCATGGCGCAAATTCCATAAACATTGATTATCACGCACACACTCTATGAAAATGTCCATGCTGTTTCGCTGGTTTCGCTCAAATGAATCAAAATATTTTGATTGCAAATTTTCGTCGCTTTTATCGCTTGTAATCGCTCAATTCGCTTTTCGCTAAATCGCTGTGTCGTGAACACCACCATATGCACTAATATAATTTATCGCTAGTAGCGATTCTCATCGCATCGCGCGTTGCGATTACGCTCGGTCATAAACGTAGCCTTATCATTTGGAGGTTAACTTTTTGGGTGCAGCCTTATAATGGCCTTAGGAGTTAAAATTGATTCAGAATTTGATTTCATTCGACCGGTGTTGTTTTTATTTTGTTCTGCGAAATCTTTATTTCTAATGATATGCACTTTATTGCGCTTTTTCATAATCTTATTGGGAGCTAGAACTTTCACGTCCGCTGGGACTGATGACAAGTGCCACCTGGAATTACAACCATTTCATTTCCATCTACTTCCTCGTTAAGTTGGTATTCTGGTATTACAAAGGACCGGTAATTGGTTTCAGTGATCCTACTTAGTACCAAACATCCTCAATGAGATTAGCAAATATTAAAAATAAAAGATTTTTCGGTTTTCTACAGTACGGTCGGCTTTAAATTTAATTTAAAATCTCATGTTACCGTGTTACTTAAAGAAAGACCAAATTAAATTTTCACAATTATTTTAAATCCAGCAGATAAAAATTGGTTTGTTCTGCTTTTGCATGCATCAATTACGACCTAATTTCATTTAAAAACCTTAAAGCTATCAACGCTCTATTGCGATGAAGAAGACGTATGATAGTTAGTTACTTTCTTTTTGCTAACAAACAAGTTGACATTGACTTTCGACTCGTTATTCATTTACATCAGGTTTAAGATGCATGCGCTTTACTTCACCATCACGTTATTACTTGCAATTTTTGAATCAACTCTGGCAAGGTGTAATGTTCAAGGCAAAATATTATTAATGGGACAAAGTATAAACAATCCTCACGAAGCATGTGGTGTAATCAAATGCATTCGATATGGCGCTTTCCAAATGGCTGGGTGAGTTCATATAGAGGAAGTCTAATTCATTTATTGATTGGGAGAGAATTAGATGTTGATATCTATCTACATTTTTTTTTGATTGGGAATGGTAAAATTCTTTTGAAAAACTGATTGAAGTTTATCTATCAAACTAATTTAAAATATAAATTAAACAATAACAAAAAAGTTTCGTTATTGTCGTGGTTTTTTTGTCCTGGAGCTGTAATTGTTTAAAATACAAAAACCTAAAAAGAAATAAATTTCTTTAAAGTGATCGTGATCGTGAAGATCGTGAAGAAGATTTGGAGTAAAGGTTGATCTTCACGATCATTTAGCTTGCCTTAAAGAAATTTATTTCTTTTTAGGTTTTTGTATTTTAAATAATTTAAAATACTTATTAAATACAATAACAAAAAGAGACAGCACTTTTTCCCTGCTGACAGTAATTAATACTTCTACAATTATTTTTTCCATTTCCAATTATGTCCGATCTTGTCCGATCAAAATTAAAATCTTTCAAATAATTTTCACATATTTTGCTTTAGGTGTCCTGAACCAATGCTCAACAATGGATGTACTGACCACGGGTTTTCGGACGTAACCCTGCCATATCCAAGGTGCTGCAAACGAAAAATAATATGTAACTAAAAAATAAAGATCTTAGACCCCAAACATTTTATCTCGTTTACTAGTCATACACGCACAGGTAACAACAGGGTGGCCCAACTTGGACTGAATGATGGTGTATTTCTGGGCAATAATTCCTAGGTAGATCAATTTGATGTTGAAACATTCCCAGATCCACTTTCAGTCCAAGGTCGTTTATATGAACATTGTGTTACGATTCAAAATATGTTGAGTGCTTCAGTAGCTTGCTTGAAACGAGGGTTGTGACTTGTGAGTTTACATATATCATTTGTCCGCAAGTTTTCATAGAATGGGGAGAAATAATGAAAACTACGAAGTCCGTCATGTTAGCACTACACTGCCACTTTAGAATTATCAAAATTTGTTGATTGATCTAATTGTAGCTAATCCGTGGTAAATTTGTAGTGAAAAAAAATTGTCGCTCTTTGCTTACAAAAAAACAACAGTGGGTAGTGTTAACTAAACAAAAAAGTGCGGAAGAAGTGAAACTTAAAAACTAGGTATTAAATATTTTCTATTATTTCATTTGAGGAGAAAAGAAATCGCAACGCAACTTTCAATGAAACAATCGAACACACACACACGGCAAAATTGAAAAACTATTTAGAAGAATTTTATGAGATCATGAGATTTTTTTAAGAAATAAATTACAAATATATTTAACGCATTAAAAAGAACAAAGAACTAAATTCAATTTGATTTTCTCCGAAAATAATGGAAACTTCCACCGAAGAACAAGTTTCACTACAATTAAATCGTCTGGCTAAATGACGAATTGCGAGCAGTGCCGAAAAGTATGCAATTGATAATCCGCGTTAAACGTATTACGCAGTCATGTTTGCAAGTCGCATAAGAAGTTTCACTTCAATAAAGTTCTAAACGGAGGGAAATAGACCTCTTATATGATTTTCTTTTTATTTTTATTTTTTATTGTCTACACCCAACCTATACACGCAACCTATATGTCCTGGATTTTTGTCGCATCTTGTGCAAAACGCCCTGTATACATACATGTGGCGCAATAGAGCGGTGAGCCCCGGAGGCCAGTGCATTCTCGAAACTATGCCTTGAGAGGAATGGAGGAAACCAACAATCTTCTCTCGATTCAGAACGGCTAGTCAGGAAAGGGGTATTCGCAATGAATTTACTATCGATTCCAATTTATCGCGAAAGACGATACCTGTGAGAAACATTTTTGCCTCAAACCTCCCGCGGAACAGGTAGACATGCTTACCATGAAAAGCAGAGGTAAATAGCGAGAACCATGAGTTAAAACTTTAAGCTTGTTTGAAGGGAACCAAGTAATTTTCATCTGGATTCTCTTAGATGTGACAGACTCGCCAGCTTTTTCCTGTAGATTTTTGCTAATAGTACTCATGTCTTCGTTTAAACGGGTGACAATATCTTTTAAACTTATGACCCTAAGTCAAAACCGATAAATTGGAGTATCAAAGAAGGAAAATAAGAAAACAAACGATTAATTCTTCACTACACGGTCAATCTGTATGCAGCGACATAGTGAGCACGGTTTGTTTTAGTTTACGAATTGTTTCACCTTGCTTAGCCGAAGAAGAATGTGGTCCGGAACAATGTTACTTATAATTTCATGTTTTTATGGCGTATCTGAAGAATCTTTGAATTCCTAAAAGCAACCATGTAAGCCTTAGGTTAGAAATGCTAATTTGACATTGAAGTTAGCACAACTCTATAAACACACGAAGGTGGACTTTTTTTTGATAAATTATAAAAAGTTGTAAGCTTTGATGGAAATCCTATGAATTATTACACTTTATGTTTTAAATTGTTAACAATCATTCCTGAGTCAAAAATTCATTCTTTTCTTTATGGGAGAGAAGACCTTAGAAAGTGAGCATTATATTAAAGCGTGTTTTTTTAAGTGGTAAATTTACAAACTCAAAATTATACAAAACGTAAAATAAATTTCATGGTACATTTTGATTTTAAATAAAATAGTTTTATACCATAAGAGCTTAAAAACGGTTACGAGCACATGTGAATTAAGGTTGGCTCGTATCAAGTTCAATTTTTGACTACTTTTTGGAGTAACTGGCAACCGACAAATAAAAATTTGCAAACGATGAAACTGAAGTAAATATGTCTATTCATTGTGACAATTTAAAAACAACGTCTATAAAACAAGTTCCTCATTTGATTTTCCCTAATCCTTGGAAATCATATTTTCGAAGCACCGAATAACACACCGCCTTATTTTCTATAAAATATACTTTGCCCAAATATATATATTGTTGAAAGTCTTTAAATTATTATTAAGAATTTTAATTTGAATGATTAAGTTTATGGACACATTTAATTTATTAATAAGAACATCCAAATTTAAAGGGAAGAGAAAAGATAAGAAAATATATGAGTAAACTGTTATTCTTAATGATTTGCCAAATAGTTAAAATTTAAAGATTTAAATCTTCTTGTGCTTCTTATACTCTTCATGCATATAGTCATAGATTGACGCTCAGTAATGTGAAATTTGTAGCGAGGTAGGATAATAGCAAATGACCTTGTTGAATGAGAAAAATTCAGCTTACTGTAGAAATAATCAGGCTGTTTTGTTTGAATGATTCCATATAGAAAACTAAGTGAGCAAAAATGTAATACATTGTCGAGACACAACCAGAAAGACGAGCAGCAAAATTGGAAACGTGGCCATAGCGACGTAGCTTAAAGACTTAGCGAGCGATCTTGTTATATGCTACATTTAATTTGCGGCTAGTTACAGAATCCAAGTTGCAAAAGATTTCACATCCATATAATAAATATATAAGGTAGTAAAAGCGTTTTGGCAAGGATAAGCTTGGTTTTGGTAGGGATAGAATTACGAGTGACTTGGAGAACACGGATCACTGAGACTTCCATAGACTTTACCAATTGCCTTAACCGTGTCTTATGTGAGTGAACGGTGATTGGTTGCTTCGTTTTCAAGAGTCAATGGATTTGTAATTGATAAATCAAAAATTTTGCGATATATTTTCTTAGACAAACGTGAAATGAAAAGGAGGTCCTTAGTGCAACAGCATCATTCTTCTCCCCGAAAGGTCTACTTATCAGAAGCTGCACATCATCAGTGTAACGGTGAGGCAGACAGTCTTTAACCACTTTTGGAAGTTCATTTATGTAAAGTGAGAAGAGAATCGGGCCAAGAATGGATACCTGTGGCACTCCAGTTGAAACATTGAGAAAGCTTGATGATTGACCATTGGCCACCATGCATTATTGCCTTCCGCTAAGGTATGAAAGAATCAATTTGCAGGGCTCCAAAGAAAGCCCAAAGAAATTAAGGGGGGACGCTGGTCTAGAATTTTGAAGAAACCGAATTTTTTTTTTTTTTGTCTGAAAAGGTACTTTAGGGTCTTAAAAATAACATACCAAAGGATGAATGCCGGCAAAAATGTCTATATGCCCAAACTTTCCATTCTGCGGCAGCGCCCCTCTGGTATGCCGTATGATTTTATAGTATTTAAAACTTTAAACGCGTTTTTCTCAAAATCACTTTTTTTTGACTGGCCGAAAACATAACTTGAGCATATCTTCACGAAATTTTGACAGTACATTCAAAATACCTTTCTCCAGAGCCGTACGTAGGATATTTTTTCTATGTTGCATAGTTTTTTTTAATCAACAATTTTGTCGCATTGTTTTAGTGAAAATTTGAATTTTTTGTTCAAACGTACACCATTTCGCGAAAAAACAAAATATCGAAAAAATCCTACGTACGGCTCTAGCTGTTGTTATAAGGAAACTAAAAAATTTCGGGATTTTGTTTCAGGATCAAAATTAAGGAGGTTACACTTTCGGCCATGGACCCATCTAAAAAATGAAGTGCCTCCGAAGAAATGCTGAACAGCCGCCATTTTGAATTTAATTGACACGAAAAAATTTGTATTTGTTTATTAAGACCTAAATTATAAAACCTCTTTCACAGATTTTCGATTGATCTTTTTGTTGAGTCACAAAAAATTCATAAATTATGCCCGTTTTTTCACGCTCTAGACCAGCGTCCCCCCTTAAGTAGTTTTTGACATAGAAATTAATGGTTAGCAGTGTCAAAAGCCTTTGAAAAGTCAAAGAGCGTTAGAAGTGTCATTTGAGCTCTGTTTTTTGCGGTTCTTATTTCGACAGTAACTCCGTCGCAGTACAAGTTTGCTTTATAGGAACAGGGATGGTTTTAGCTTTCTTCAATTTTGAAGGAAACTCAGATTTGGTTAGAATACAATAACGAAGTATTTGGGGAAGCAATAACTCAACAAACTTAGGTTCCGTTAGGTCGATGCCAGTAGCATTCGATTTAATTGATATTATCGCCTTAACTATGTCTTCTTCTCGTATTCTTATAAAGCTCAGCGAACAGCTGACATATATGATAATTCCTCGTCGATAGGTTTAACAATGTCAAAAGTTGGTGGGGTTGAGGTGATCTTTTTGTTGAGAGCATCACAGTCGATGTAATCAGCAAGTTTCGTAGATCGCTTCCCAATACCGATTTCACCCAGGTGTTCGCATAACTTTTTCCCAGTAATGGACCAACCTTGTGTTTGTGATAAGGCCTTGCTGCTTTTCGGATCATAACGATCACTTGATTACGAAGCTTGCAATACGATTTGCGGAAGTACTCTCATTTAAACCGACAATTTCAGGCCGTGGCGTTACTTGAATTGGATACCTGTCGGTTGATAGTAGCTTTAGCTTGAGCGAATTTCAAACTCAACTCAGTGTAAAATTAATAAATAAATAGGGTGGCAAAACAGGGCGAGGAGGCCCAGCGCCTAACGCATTTCACACAACCATGCTGTTGAGAGAGGTGTGGGTGCACCATAAGAGTAGCCTCTCACTAGCCAACAGAGGGAGTAGCTTTCGCCTTCACTTCGCACTCTTGCAGCCATCTTTAAATTACACATTTTCGATTTTGCGGCCATCTTTAAAATGCTTTTATTTCCAACAGAGAGACGAACCACGAGCTGTCCGAGCACCATCGCATCGCTTTGATTTGTATAAATTAAAATTTAAAACCTAACCAATAAGAAGTATATCTAAGAAATTAAGTAAGTGGAATAAGTTAATTATTGTTCATAGAGTTATAATACTTTGTATTTTATTTAACAATAAAGGATTTGTAACCTCCTCCAAGAGTAAACCGAGTATGTTTCTCTTAGGTTCACGGAACAGTTTCGGTTGCGGCCACAATAGCCGCAACACATGCCTTGAGAGAGAATGAAGGGGGCCTGCAATTTTCTGCCGGTTTCGAACGGCTAAACGAAAAAGCACTTTTAATGGCAATGAATTTACTAACGGATGACTTGCCAATTCCTCGCGAAAGGCGATGCTCGTTGAAAAACAAACACAAATGCAATTCGGTGTGGTTTCATAAATTTTTAAACCTCTCAGTTGGGTAAAGAAGCTCAGAGAAAAAGAATCAGAGCAACAGTTTAAAAAAAACTGGGGCACCCTACTGGTTATAAATAAAAACCGTCAGTGTTATTTCTAATGTGACTGCGCTGCCTTCATTGTCATAGCATATAATTCCATCAAAATGTAAATTAATTAAAAAAAAAAATCAATAAAATTAATGGCCTACTCAAAGAGCAATTATACTTTACAATGTCACCATTGAGTTGTTTGGCACAAACAAATACGCACAAGGTTACCTAATTTTCCAGTACTTATTCACTAACCACAAATAGAAAACACAGCGTTTGGAGGCGACGACGCACGATTATTTTTTGTTGTATACATTTTGGCCTTTGATCTGCACACACTGTGCTTCCGAATTCAAATAATTTATTTTACGTCGAAGTTGTTTAGCAAAAATATTTTTCTTCACACTTCTATCAAAGACCTATTGGAAGCCCTATAGCTCTTTCTGTAGTGTTGTCCTTTTTTCCAATTTTTTTTCTTTTGCCCAATTCAAAAACATTTAGAAATAAATTGTAGCGAAAGAGCTCGTGTTTGAAGTCCTTATTTCTGGTCCTTCTTTGAAAACCTTCTAAGAGTCTCTTTCCCATTGCGAAAGTTTAGCAAAGTTATTTGTTCGTTCATTTAGAATAAATACAACTCTGACTTAGTTAAGCAATGACACTGAAAATAGAAACAATTTCTATTTTCTTCTTATTTCTTCGGTTGTTATTGTTGCTGTTAAAAAGGGGAGTTAAAATAAAGGGACACTCTCGAATTGGGTGAGTCAACATCAGAAAACAATAAAATTTCTAGACACATACAATTACTTCGGGAGCGTTTCTTTTCGGAGTTGTGTTTACCCAAATCAGCTTAAAAAAAGGAAAACCCAAAATGGCTATGATGTCGACGAAATACATCGAAATGTAAAGTGTGTCCGGTGGGGATTTTATATGTGTAAGACTCGAATATCCCAAACTATTAAAAACCGGGTGGGTTGTCCCACTTACTTTTACTCTCATTAGAAGTGCGGATTCATTTATTTGAATGTCAGGATGTTCACGAAAGCAACGTGCGTTTGCCACAAAAAGCATTTTCTCAAAAGGGTTGGTTCTTTAAAAATGTCACAGAAGAGCCGATAAATATGGACAGCGAAAATTATGAGCACGCAGATCATTTTTTATCGAACTTGTGAGCAGCTACGTCCATTTTCCTCGTCAAACATGTGGTTTCAACAAGATGGAGCCACTAAGCATTCCGATGGAACCACAATGACTTAGCTTCGTAAACATTTTTGAAGGAAACTGTGTCTGCAACAGTATGCGCAATCAAACGGTCACCACTTGAACGGTGTTATTTTTAGAAAATAGAGTCCGCCTACTTTATCTTCATAATAAATTTAAAATTAAAACAAAAGGTCTTATAGTTTATTTATTAACGTTCGGAGACTAGCATTTTTCACCAAATACTCTGAAAACCAACCGAAATCGAACTAATGATAGCAGTAGACATCTGCCGACTAGAAAATCATAAACAATATAGATACAGACAGGCAAGACATATTGAGTTTTTTATCTTGTACATATGTACATAATGTACACAACGAAAAAGTATACAAATCACACACATGGATGGCATTGTCGCCCTGTCTGATTATCGTTTAATCAAATAAAAAATAACACTAAACATCGTCAATTTTGTGATACCAATAAAGCATTCCATTTGCGGAAAAGAAGTGTCCCCAAGTCGTGTGGAACAGTTCGATATGAACAAAAAATAAATAATAATTTGATGGTTGCTCTGATGAAAGAATATTGCGTCTTGGTCTGAAGCCAAAAGCGCTCAATGGGCACTAATAAATTCAACTCAAATGTTAATGGCATACGAATTACGCAATCTATTTTTTAAAGTGTTATATGTATATTTTGTTTGAATGAAAGATGAAACGCTTGTTCCGTTAAAACTAATAGAAAGTGCTTTAAGTGAGCTCCTCTATACACACAGAGAGCTACTCAACAGAAATTTATTATAAATAAATAAATACAGCCAAGGCCAAAAGCATGAGGCATCTCAAAAAACCTACCAAAGTTCAAAAAGGAAGTAAGATGATAAGGAACGAAGTATGCAGAATTTCATTTTAATGAGATATTCATTTAATGTAAGAAACATTAATTTTTTAGTGTTCAATTTTGCTGATCAACAGAAGCCAAAAATCAACTTTCGCGAAGAATTGGCAAACAAATCTCCATTTTTTGTTTGAAAAGAATTTTTTTAATTATGATTTTGGTTGTTGCAGGACACTTTTGAACCTTTAACTTCGGAGCAAAAGTTTCAAGTGTGCCTAAGACTTCTGCCCAAGACATTTAATAGGGTGGTGTAACTGAGCAAAGGAAACCACGGGGTCAAGCGCATTTCTAGGACATACAACTTTATGCTGATTTCAAACGGTTAAGATAGAAAGCGTTTTTCATGGCAGTATGTAATTATTCTCGGAGAACATGCCAATTCTTCGCGAAAGGTGATATTGTAAAAAAAATATTTTTTTCTTTGATGTTTCTGTCAGAAATGCTAACCATTAAGCCACGGGCACCGGGCACTGCCCACAGGGCTACTCAACACAAATCGATTAGTAATGCGTATTGATTACCAGTCCACATAAAGTCACTTACAATCCCACCACACGTTGGGCAACTGGTTAAAAACTGGTTGAAGACTAATTGGTAATCAGTTTCAGTTTCTTTTTTATTTTAGTTGGTCATCAATCTCATTATTTCAAATTCCAAATGGATGAAAATACGTCCTATGTTTACTGTCGCAAGCAGAGTGTTTGAAACGTTGGACAGAGAAATCTTTTGAAAAATTTGTACAAATATTAATAAACTAGCTGTGCCCGCGACTTCGTCCGCGTGGAATAGTGACTTTCGGCAGCATTCTTAATTTTTTAGGCTACTTATTTTGTAAATAAGTAACATTCATGCGTTTTAGTAGACCATTGTTATATTATTTTATTTAAGTATATGTTTGCACACGACGTTCTTATTTTTTCCATCTTTTGCGAAATAAGAAGGTTTTGTGGGATTGATTCTGTGATTCTGCCGCATAAAGTTGCCATGGGTTTTTTTTCTAAGTGAACACCTGCAACTTAAAGCGTCTCAGCCTTATTTATATAATGACCAATCAGTGAGAATCGAAGGAAAACGGGGAATCAAAACGTTTTCTCCTTTCGCTGTTCCAGTCATTATTGAAACTTTTATAATGCCGCATCTCAGATGTGTAATTTGTAGCTGTGTACAATTCTAGATTACTCATTATTGGCACTGGAACACCAACTTGCAGCCACTCCTAATAATCCTAAGAAATTGAGAGTCTATAGGGTACGACTTGCTCATTGTCCATAATATTGTCTATTGATGCACATTCACCAACATCCCCCAATACGTCAAACATAATTTATTAGTTTATATGGTTAACTATCTCATTTGTCGGCGCCGAAATCGACCACAACCATTCCCGGTTGGGAATTTTTATTTGAAGGTCAAGATAGACATTTCTTCTCAGGTCAAATGTATTTTAGACAGTTTGACAGAAATCACCCTGCAGTGAAAGAACTTTTATCGACCCAGCAGTCTTAAGGTTCCCGTTTACGGTGGCGGACCCGTAGATATATAGGGATTACTTATTAAGCCCATGTCCTTCCTTAGGCTCTAGGCTATCTCTGAATAAAATTCCATTTAAATCAGATCAGTGGTCTGGGCGGAAGATGGTAACAAAGAAACACGAACAGACAGAGTTAATTTTGAATTTGTAATATTAGTAAGGATGTCCATCTTCGGTGGGAATATGAGGGCCGTTTCCGGAGGATGACTTAAAGTTTATATTACTCGGGAATAGTGTAGTATTCTAACGGTGGACATTTTTTGAAATGTGTGCTGTATTTTCCAAGTTCCCGTTCCCATGGGAATACAGAAATAAAACATATTGCATAACATATATGTCCATCCTCAGGTTCTAGACTGTCTCTGTACCAAATTTCATAGTTCAATAATTTGGGCGGTTAATGGTACCAAAGAGAAAAAGACAGACAGATTTAACTTCGTACTTATAGTATTAGTAAAAACTCTCGTTCCCGTAGAAACATGGTGACCGTTCCCGTAAGGAATATGGGGATGATTTAAAGTTTATGTTACTCGGGGATTATGGAGCATTCTAACGGTGGAAGAATTTTTGAAATCGGTGCTGTAGTGTCAAAGTTCCCGTATACGTTCCTGCTCCCGTGGGAATATAGGAAAAAAAATATAGTCTATGGCCTTTCTCAGGTTCTGAACAATCTTTGTAAAAAAATTTCATTTAAATCGGTTTATTAGTTTGGGCGGGAGATGGTAACATAGAACGACGGACAGACAGAGCTACTTTTACACTTATTATATAAGTAAGGACTCCCTTTCCCGTAGGAATATGTGGATGAATTAAAGTTCATGTTACTCAGGTATAGTGTATAGCATTCTAACGGTGGAAACATTTTTGAAATCGGTGTTGTAGTTTCTAAGTTCCCGTATACATTCCCGTTCCCGTGGGAATAGGGATAAAATATAAAGCCTATGTCCTTCCTCAGATTATGAACAATCTTTGTACAAAAATTTATTCTAATCAGTTTATTAGTTTGAGCGGGAGATGGTAACATAGAATGGTGAAAAAACAGAGCTTCTTTTGCACTTATAATAATAGTGTGGACCGGTTCCCGTGGGAATATTCGAATGAAATACAGCCTATGTCCGTCTTTAAGTTCAGAACAATCTTTGTACAAAATTTCATTTAAATCGGTTTGTTAGTTTGGGCGGGAGGTGGTAACATAGAACGACGGAAAGACAGAGCTTCTTTCACACTTATTATATTAGTAAGGACTCCCGTTCCCGTAGGAATATGTGGATGAATTAAAGTTTATGTTACTCTGGGATAGTGAAGCATTCTATCGGTGGAAAAATTTTTGAAATCGGTGTTGTAGTTTCTAAGTTCCCGTATACGTTTCCGTTCCCGTGGGAATATAGGGATAAAATGTACAGCCTATGTCCTTCTTTAGGTTCTAGACTATTTCTGTACAAAATTTCATTGAAATCAGTTCTGTAGTTTGGGCAGGATACGGTAACATAGAAATCCGGACAGACAGAGTGACTTTCACATTTATAATATTAGTTAGGATTATAAAGAGGTGGTTCTCTTTACATACACATATCTGCAGCAACTGACGTTCGCAAAGAACAAAGACTGAAGAAGCCTTCTCAAAATACATTAGAGTTAATTTAGGAATATGTACAATGAGGATGGGTATTAAGAGCAATACATGCATGATTCATGTTTAGTAGATTTTTTATTACTGTAGTTTAATTTCATTTTTTATTTATAACCTTGTTTAGTAATGTTTCACGATTTTAGTTTGTTCTCTTTATGTTAATTTAATTAAAGTTGTACTTTGTTATATTTTTGTAATGTTTTTTTTTTTTATTTTCCCTCGTATACGTTCTCTTGTGCTTGTGTTGGCGTTATTTACTAACCACTAACACTTGCATTAATGATGAAGAGCGTAGATAAGTGTGCACAGACGAGCTTGCTCTAAGTTCAGTGCCACTTAAGTCTCTGAGATGCAAAAAAATACCTATCCTTAGTACGTAATATTAAATAAAGTCGTTTCCCGCTGCCTGTCTGTATGTTCAGATCTTTAAAACTACGCAACGGATATTGATGCAGTTTTTTTTTTAAGAAAGAGTGATCCAAGAGAAAAGTTTATAATTATATTTTATTCCCATATTCCCACAGAAACGGGAATAGGAACGTAAACGTGAACTTAGTGTTTGTATTGAAGTTGGAAATATTGTAAAAAATAGAAATTGTCGAGAGCCTGAGAAAAGACATTGGCCATATTATCTTTCAATATTCCCTCGGAAACGGAAACGGTAATAGGAACATAACTGGCAAATGATAACAGTGATAGCCACATGAATGATACGCCAAAGAATCAGAAAAATTCTTCTGATTACAAAAAAGTGTGTCTCAGGCGATCTTGTTTCAGCCTTCTACTTGCCAGACGCTCTTAACACTTTTTCAAATGCAGTATTTAACTGATAACTTTTTCCTTTGACATGTAACCATGAAAATGATACGCCAAAACATCGGAAAAGCTTCCCTGATTTCAAAAAAGTGTGTCGAAGGTAGCTGCATTCGATAAATTTTTTGATTTAGAGATCGTTGATAGCACTTGTGGTAGAAAACATTTCACCGATCGTTATTTTAAAATTGAAATTTAAAAAAAACATGCGATGAATTACACCAAACTTCACGGGTCGAACGAAAGATTACAACACTAGTCAGCTTACTGTTTGTATACTTTTCTACATTCACATTCATAATGCCCGTATCTTAGATATTTGTTTGAACTATTCAGATATCTTTTCTCAGATTGCTGCTGACTGATCAGCAGCGAAACATAAACAATTTTCCTCTAAAAACAGGATAACATTCAAAGAATGGTTGATAAACGATTCCAGTTAGATTTTTTTTTTCATTTTTCTTGCAACTAGATTTATTATACTGACATTTCTGCACACAAAAATATATACCAAAAAAGTTTATTTTCTACCAGCTGATCACTGGGATACAAAGGAATACCAAAAATTAAGCACGGGTCGCACAGGGCTGCAGTAGCAGAAGCAGGCAACGGCTGATAACCCAGCTGAGAGCACACCGTGAAATTTTAAACTTTTGAAAAATAGATGCAACAGATTTTGAAAAAAAGTCTTTCTTATGATGAAAAATTTTTTTTTTTGAAAAAGCCTAAAAACGGTATCCACAATAAATAAATAAAATAATTAAATAGGGCGGCGCAACAGAGCGAGGAGCCCTTAGGCCTGTCGCATTTCTCTCAACCATGCCTTGTGAGGGAACGGAGGTTACCTACAATTTTCTGCCTGTTCCGAACGGCTAATTGACAAAGCGCTTTTCATGCGATACCCGTAGAAAGAACAAAAAGAAAAAACAATTTGGCCTCTACTGGGATTCGAACATCGAACCTCAGGTGGACATGCTTACCATCAGCCCACGGGTACCACACAATAGTGCCGAAAACCGACTTTCTTGTAAATGGCCTCCACGATTCTGACAAAAAGTTATATCAAAGAAGCCCAATTTGGTTTTAAAAAGATTGCGAATCAACTTTTCAAAATTTTTAATTTTTGAAGTTTTTACTAGTTTAAAAAAAAAATATAGTTTTTTGAATATTTTTAAAACCATGTCTTTGATTTTTTCAAATTTTTTGTCGAAACATCCTTTGGAAAGGTCTTAAAACTTACATACTTGATTTTTAAAAAACTCATTTTTAAAAAATAAAAAACCGGTTTCAAGGCTCTAACGAATTTCATTAAATTTTCAGAGTTTATGTCTTTTTAAAAACTGCTAAAAAGTGGCGTTTTTAAATTTTCGTTTGAAACCTCTGGAGTATTTATTATATATTTTTTTTTATTTTTTTTGCGAATTTATTCAATTGTTAAGGTGGAGTTGGCAGCCCTTCACCACCAAATATATTATAAAGAGCGTGAAACTTTGTACTCAGCCTCAAGACTTTGACATGATACTTAGCAACACAATCGCAAATTCGTGCGAGCCAGCCGAGCCCATTTTTTATATAAGCCGAGTTTCATTGGGAATCTATATTCACTTATATTCACTTAAGCAAAACATCGCAAAACATCGCTCATTTAAAAACAACAACCCTTAAGTGAATAGCGTAAATGAACAAAAATAACTCACTTACCTAAGTGAGCAACAAGGATGGTTGGTAAATGGAGTTTGTGAAAGTGAACTTGGTAAGTGAATATAGCCATATAAAGCGTTTCATTGATACTCGCAAGTTAAGTGAATATGAGTGAATATAGAAATTCCCAATAAAACACGGCTATAAGCACTCGCTGCTAAATACCCGCCGAGTGGAGGCGAGTGTGGTAAATTTCGTGGTCACACCAAACTCATAGAGTAAAACTAGAGAGCCAACTGCAGCACGGTAGTGCCATTTTGTCTAAAGCCAAACTAACTAACTACGTCGCTATATTTTGTAGGTTTGGTTGAAATCAATTTAAAAAAATTAACGTGTTTTCGATATTTTTGGGGTTTGTTACAGTTAGAATGTTGAAAGCTCTATTCAAAACTGCCGCATGAAACATTATTTGCCATCAAAGTGAAAACTACAATTAGAAACGTGAAAACAATGAAGCTGAATTGAACCCGGATTTAGCTGTTAATTCAAATAGGACGAAAATAATTTTAGGGTGTTTCATGCAAAGGGGGTAGATACGAGTTGAATCTTTGTACTATCAACTCTGTGCCCAAACTAACCTCGAGTCGCAGCCGGCAACTAGAAATAGCCGTAGACGTGTGTTACCCGTGCTTTAAAGATAGCTTTCTGCTTCAAATGGGTTTGTTTCCGCGCCAAATGATGAACACGTTAACAACAACAGAAGCTTTCAGGATACGATTATTAAATGTACCCATTCATTAGGTTCATTTCTTTACTTTGTGCACAGAAATTCAAAACCTGTCATCTTTTCAGAAGTGTGGTTAAAAAAAAACCCTCAGAGGGTGGCAGACTATGCATAAGAAGAAAGAAAGAAAGAAATTCACAGAAACACTTGAAGGATTTCTGTCGACAAAAATCTCTCTTCTCTGCACAGCTAAGAAAATAACTCCTGTATTGGAATAGGATTTGACTAATTTCATGTGAATTTTTGTGCATTTTGTCATGATTTACAATACGCGAGCAAAGCTATTTTTGCCTTCACCTATCACATATCAACTTATCATTATTTAATTTCAATGATTAAGGGCCAGTTGCTCAATCGAATCATAAATTTAAGTTCTACATAAAGTTCTACTTTTGTATGGAGATTTTATGTAGAACTTAAGAATTCCGGAACGTCTCATACAAAAATGAAAACTTTATGTAGAACTTAAATTTATGATTCGATTGAGCAACTGGCCCTAAGTCTCTTAAAATGACTGATCTAGTATCCGAACGCTTTTGTTTTAGTATCCAATCAATTATGACGTAAAAATGACGTTGAACGCAAAGGTTTGCGGCATTTATATGCCGTCTGCACGTAGCTTTAGTTTTAGATAGGAACGGTTTTCATGTCACAACTAGGACACAGCTGAGAAAGATTTGACTCCACATGAGACGAAGACAAAAACATTTGCCATCTCCATCTCCTGGGGATCCAATGACGCATAATTTGAAATTAACCCTAATTAATCAATTAACCGATTACTGTTCTCAGCTGTTATCATACCTTTTGTTTTTGATTATGTAGTATATACAGACATATTAATTATGAAAATTCATAATGTTCAATTCTTGTATAACTCTTCACCTCGTTTAGCGGCAAACTGCGAAAACAAAGTAAACATTTTCCTCGTGCTCGGAGCTTTTGAATAAATAAAACCATACCAACCAATTTTTCTTATCTTTTTGGTAACAATACATTTTAGCAAAGAGTTCCTTTCTGACAAAATACTTATCGCTTCAACATACAGCTAATATTAATTTTAATCACAGTGATAATCGTGGGGATGATGATGTGGGGATTGAAGTTTTTTACAATAGACAAATATTTGTAAATGGCTTGTCATGAGTGTGAATCAATGCAAAACGCTTGAATCTTTTACAACTTTACATGGTAGCACTTATCAATTTACAGATAAAACTATCAGCAATATGATTTTACAGCTGCTCAGAAATGTTTAAAAATGTAACTACTCAATTGTAGATTTTTTTTCTGGTGCTAATGATAACGATAAAGTGTTTCAAAGCCTGCGGTAACATTTTGGTTTGTCTACTCACACAGACCGTGACCGTGCCACTGTAACATTATCATTTTGATTTTACGCACGACCGCACAAGCGCTATTGTAGTAGTCATATAGTGACAAAAAAATGCTCAGAAAAAAATTAAATTAAACAATCCAAACTTATCTAAAATCTATTTATAGATAGTTCCTGTCAGCCAAAATAAACAAATAAAATTAAAAAGGGGAAGCTTCAGTTGAGTACCTCTTGCATTTCCTACAATTTTATGCTGATTGTGAACGGCAAAGTGTTTTTCAGAAAGTGTTTTTCATGGCAATGTTTATCACTCGATAGAACAGCCTCCCGATAAAATGATACCCGTGCAAAATAGAATTCGACCTCCCAAGCTCTTATGTAACAGGCAGACATGGTATGGTAAACATTATAACACGGACAACATGTTTCACCCAAAAATGAACGCACTAGAAAAAGAAACTTTCGTCTTTCACAAAATCGTCACTTTCATCTTTTTCTTGCCTGTCATAGTTAGCTTGAGATCGAATCGTGTTGGATGGTTTGTAGGATGCGAGTTGAAATCTACAAATTTTTTGCCTCATGTGTTCTATACGTGAATTTAAAGATCGAACAACGAAATAAATCAGCTATTCAGCTGTCACGCAAAAAATAAAAACAGAACTGGGCAAATCATCGTATTAAATGTGATTGTCACCTTTTATTAATCACCCTTTGGGAATCAACTTCAGATTTTGTTGTAAGCAAGACGAGTAAAATACTGTCATTTGATACAACCGAGTAAGCTTTGAATTTTACTCGGACCATTACCTTGTTGTAGACAAGGTTCGAAGGAGGAGACCCTGTTCGCGACTCGCGCGATCTTACGCAAGATAGCCAATGCCCTTTCCAAACGAGTGCCCCTACAACTATCCTTGAATCCCATGACGCCAGCATTAAGCAACAAGATCAGTTCTGAGATTCTGGGTTTCACTCGGCCCCCAAAACGAAACCCATGGTTAAATGAAAAACGCAGAAAGACAAATGCAGCTAAACAAAAAGCACGAACAATATTGATGCAAAAGCGAACAAGGGCTGCATTCGACCAGTATAACAAGATTTACAGGGAGAAAAGAAGGGAAGAACACCGAATTCTCAAAAAGAAAAAGAAGCAGCCTGAGAAACGCTCGTTTGAGGAAACAGAGAGGTGCCATGACAGAGTTTTACCAAAAGGTAAAAAGATCCTGCGAGGGTGGCAAACTCCTAACTCAAGACTGTAAAGACCAACAGGGAAACATAGTCACAGTTGCTACTGAGGATCTGGAAAGATCACTTCTGCAGACTGCTTAGCGGCGATGAGGAAACAAATTCCGCTGTCAGGCCGATTGTCCGTCCTCCCGACCTAGAGGAAGTTAAGCTTGCCATATGCAAACTTAAATCAAGTTTTAAATTAAGACTGCAGGTGCAGATTGCCTTGATGCTGAACTTCTTAAGGCAGCAGGAGACCAGTTGGAAAGGAGCATACACCAACTGATCTTCATGATATGGTCGGAAGAAAGCATGCCCGATTAATGGAACCTCAGTATCGTATGCCCGATCCTAAAGAAAGTAGACCCTCACAACTGCGCCAATTGTAGAGGGATAAGCCTCCTTAACGTCGCCTTTACAATCTTGTCTGCTGTAATATGTGAACGTCTGAAACCCCACGTCAACAACTTGATAGGTCCTTATCAATGTGGTTTTAGACCAGAGAAGTCCGCAATAGACCAAATTTTCACATTACGGCAGATCTTGGAAAAAACCCGAGAACGCAATATCGATATTCACCATCTCTTTATCGATTTCAAGGCCGCGTATGACAGTATTTACAGAGACGAGCTGTACAGAGCCATGTCTAGTTTCTGCATCCCTGCAAAACTCGTACGACTATGCAGGATGACTTTGGAGAACGCTGCTCCGTCAAGGTCGGTACAGAACTCACCGAGACCTTTGATGTCGAAAAAGGTTTTAGACAAGGCTACAAACTGTCATGCTATTTCTTTAACATCATACTTGAACAGATTGTAAGAAACTCAAACGTCAATACCAGAGGAACAATCTTTCAAAAGTCTGTACAATTACTCACCTATGCAGACGATATTGACGTAATGGGAAGAAATAAGCGTGATGTCATAGGTGCTTTTGAGAGTATTGAAACAGAAGCGGCAAAAATGAGTTTGATGGTTAACGAGGGCAAAACGAAGTATATGCTGTCATCAAACAGGGACACAGAACATCGACGAATTGGACTAATCGTCACAATAGACAGACATAACTTCGAAATAGTACAGGACTTCGTCTACCTAGGATCCGCTGTAGACACGGACGGAGAATAACTATTGCCAACCGTTGCTTCTTGACGTTAAGAAGGCAATTGAGAAACAAGACCCTTTCCAGAAAAACCTTGATCATTTTTACGGTTCGGGAGCATGGACCTTATCGAAAGCGGATGAGGAAACCCTTGGTCGTTGCGAAAGTAAAATTCTCCGAATCTTTAGTCCCGTATGCGAAGACAATGTGTGGAGAAGATAGAGCTGTATGAGCTGTACCACGACATGGGCATAGCCAGAAGAGTACGCATAGCGAGGCTACGATGGTTGGACCCAAACGCTCCGGCTCGACTTGTGTTCCAAAGCACATTGCAGGGAAATCGCGGAAGGGGAAGACCTCGTCTTAGGTGGCGCAATCAAGTGGATAAAGACCTCAACCGACTTAAGAGTGCAAAACTGGAGAGAGATCGCCCGAAATCGAAGTCGTTTAGAAGGATGTTGGTTGAGACCCAGGTTCACCCCGAACTGTAATGACCACCTATAAGTAAGTAAGTAAATTACAAAGTAATTGGTAAACCACTGCCTACTAAAAACTCTCAACATGAAAAATACATCCGTCGAGCTACCTACCGATGAAGTAAAGGCCTTTGAAAAACTCATAGGGTTGCCGTTTGACGATGCAGCCAAATAAAACACAAACAGATGCCCAAACACTTTCCAATAATCAAAACCAATAAACCCAAAACATCACATCGATTGTCAAAAACGAACATTACCACAGTCATTACAAACAATTAAGACATTCTAGTCCTGACCAGGCATTGCATGTCGTCAGCTAAAGAAAATATAAATCCCTTCTAGCTGCCAAAACAAATTTCTTCTTTTTTTTTTCTTTGCTATGAAACAGATAAACACCCAGCAACACACCAAAAAAGACCGGCAAAAATCTATGTTGCACCCTTGTTCCTGTGCCAACAACGCTACCGGCTCCGGCAGACAAAGCCTAGCTCTCCTTGCGTTTGCATACAACCGCCATCAATTGCAACCCTTATAAACGTGTCCTATTCCTTACCCTAGCCTTCGGCAACATTTATAGATAAATCCGTGAAACAAGGAAGCAAAGCAAACTCTCTTTCTCCCTATAGAAACACGCAGACACACGAGCACATGGTGGTTAAGGGAAGAACATTTTTTTGGCATTATATCGATTTTCTGTTTTGGATACGCATAGGTATAGCAGTGGGAATGGAAAATGGGATGTTGTTCAGACTAAAGAATCGGCATCGGCATGAATAACAAGGGAAAAAATAATATAAAGTTTGACTTTAAAGACCATTGGAGAGTGTCCTTCACAGAAAACTTACCTGAAACAATAAGTGCCTCATTCGGTCCGGTTGTATGAATGTTTCCCATTTTATTGGTTGTTCGATGATGTTATCCTTCCTTTGCTGGTATATCTGATGGGGATATCCTTTGGACGTTGGATTCGATTGGATCACAAAAATACACACAAATTTGCACAAATGGAAAAACTTTTCAACACTTTTTTTGCACAATTGCACTTGCACCTAAAGGTATGCACGAGAAAATGAAAAGAATGAAACTAAATTTAGAACACAATTCAATTGGAATGGACAAAATTTAACAAAACTTTATAAAAATGAGGAAAAACTTAAATAATGTCCTTTTTTAAAAAACTACTATGGCTGAATAAAATCACTAGAAAAACAAGTGAAAACTATTGTGCTCCCTAAAGTAGACTTTGGATAGAACTCTGGATAAACCAAGTTTTTTGTATGAGTAATCGTAATGGATGCTCTGCGTGTAGAGATTTGATGGTAGCCGAGTAGTGTTGGTTGGGTCAGGTTGGTAAAGCAAAAAAAAAAAGGGAAGCAAATTATGGCGTTCCCCACCGCGAGAACACAATTACAGATTTAGTAAGAACTTCCGATTATATCACTGGGGATTCCCTTGGGGAAAACTATTGATGCACTTGTAGAGGTAAAATATATGTAAAGGAAAAACAAAACAATGAATTAATTGATAACAAGAAGAAAAATACGCACTAAACCGGTTGTAAAATTAGATTGATTAGCACCACTCGCGCCAATGGGACACTGACAGAAGACGAAAGTGACAAAAATATTCCAATGAAAACGAAAGGTCACCGCGGTCTAGCTAGTTGTTCCTATTGGGAAAAAAGTGCCGTTAGGGTGGGAATTGGTTTATTTTTCATCCAACTTGAGGCGTGAGAAACCTTTGAATGTCTTTTTTTTTGTAACTAATAATTTTTTTGCACACACCGATTGAGACGCTGTTGACGATGGACGCACCTTTTTCGGTTTTTAGTGTTTCGAGATTTTTTTTTTTTATTATTTACTATTTTTCCAAATTTTTCAGAGGAAATCCAACCCGTAGCTCTTGTCACACGACTCTCACAGACTTTTCTGTTGGCAGAGGATGAGATGGTGTGCTAGTTTGTTCTTGGATAGATAAAGCAGGGTGGAATCAAAATAATATAAAACCTGACGTCATTTTCTAATTGTTTTTGTTGTTGCATTCCTGAAAAATTCGGCTATTTGGCCGATTATCTCAACAGAAAATATATAGTTTTCTCATTTGCTCTAATAAGGAATTAAGAGTGTGGTACTGTACACTCATAGTGATTGTGGAGATTGCGCAGTAAACAATCCAAAAAGTGGTTGTGGTTGTTGGATGTGATAATGGTGTGAATATGTAATAAAATTGTTTAGAAACTGTTATACACAAAAGAAGTTATTTATAAAAATGGTTAATTTCCTGGATAATATCTTAAGCTGACAGCACACCATTACCTCGTTCCCACTTAGAATTGAATCACACTTCAATTCGGATTTGTGCCAATGTATACCAAGTTCGAATTAAAATAGGACTACCCGATCCCATACAGCTCTTGTAGCTGGATCGATTTGAAAGAGTAATCGGTTAATCGAGTGTGTTGGTATGTTTTTTTTTTAAATTTAAGTGAACCAGTGGAAATTGCACACACCCACACGCTTACATGCATATGTGTACTCACTTCGCATTCAATTTCTTGATACGGTGAGGTTAGTAGATACCTGCATCGAAATTTGAATCATAATCCGATTCGATTACCCAATCGCAATCGCATCGCACGACGTCATCGCGCTGATTTGCGCAGGGCCTTTTTTTTGCAAATAATTTGGAAAACATTTGGAAAAATTTGGAAAACAGTTTTTGCTGTTTGGAAAAGTCCCAAAAAAATTTATAAATAAATTTAAAATTTGGCGTATACTTGGAAGCACTAGCAACGAAATTGAGAAATTTTGGTGTCAATCGATTGAGGGCAATTTGGAAAACACTTTCTTGAATATAGAAAACCATAGTTTTGCTTAAAAAATGCAAAAACATAATACTGGTGAGCCGCTGTACCTTTATTTAATGCAAAATTGAATTTTCACAACTAAAATGCCAATAACTTTTTTCTATACTTATCCAAATCACAGAATCAGTTTTTTTAGTTTGAAAAAAGATTGATTGAATTTGGAAAACCAAAACAGTTAATGGAATCTGTGATTTTGATACTATTTTAGACAAAAATCATTGATTTCATTACCCCCGTCAACTTGGCAGCGCTATAACACGAAATTCGATTTTTTTAATGCAAATAATTTGGAAAACATTTGGAAAAATTTGGGAAATAGTTTTCGCAATTTGGGAAAGTCCCAAAAAAAAGCTATTAACAATTTAAAATTTGGCGTATACTTGGCAGCGCTAGCAATGAAATTCAGAAATTTTGGTGTCAATCGATCGAGGACAATTTGGGAAAATTTGGGAAACACTTTTCCGAATTTGGGAAACGATAGTTTTGCTTAAAAATGCAAAAAAAACGTAATACTTGTGAGCCGCTGTACCTTTTTTTATAGGAAAACTAGATGAACCACCCGGCGTTGCTCGGGTCTTACTTATTTAAAGCGTTGTTCACACAAACTGTCAAGAATGCCTGAAAATTTCTAGATTTATATTTATTTATTTCTATCATTCATATACATATATGTAGTTGATATGACATTTACACTGAGACTGTAAGATCTAATATATAAAATTCTCGTATCACAGTGTAAATTAAAGCAACAATGCGAAAGGTAGATGGCCCTTATCACTTAGGGGTATGGAAAATAATTAGTAGCCGATTCTCAGACCTACTGAATACGCATATAAAATTTGGTAAAAATCGGTAAAGCCGTTTCGAAGGAGTACGGTAACTAACATTGTGACAGGGAAATTTTATATATATAAGGATTGAGTTTTTACAACTAATGCTGGATTTACATGCATCTACAACTGCGGAAGTGCAGAAAAGTAAAGCGAGACGGATGAAGATTATAAAACACAAAAGTTGAAAAGAGAGCCGAATAGGATTATGGTTGCAGATGAAAAATTATGGTTGCAGATGAACATGTTCATCTGCACCCATAATTTTTCATCTGCAACCATAACTAGGAAGTTCGTTCCCTCTCTATCAGACAAGTATGAATTTTAAATCTTGTGTCTTTTTCCGATTTTCATCCGCACTTGCAGATGCATGTAAATCCACCATAAAACTAATAACTTTTCTTCTATACTTTTCTAAATTACAAAACTAGTTGTTTTAGTTTGCAAAAAGCTTGATTGAATTTGAAATCTGTGATTTTGGTACTATTTTAATCAAAAATATTTTGTAATGCGTTTTTTATTGGAGAATTGAATCTTTACAACTAAAACGCTAACAACTTTTTTTCTATACTTTCCCAAATTACAAAATTAGTTTTTTTAGTTCAGAAAGAGCTCGACTGAATTTGGGAAATCAAAACAGTTCATGGAATTTGTGGTTTTGGTACTATTTTAGTAAAAAATATTTTGTTAATGCGTTTTTTAATGGAGAATTGAATCTTTACAACTAAAATGCTAATAACTTTTTTTCTATACTTTCCCAAATTACAAAATTAGTTTTTTTAGTTCAGAAAGAGCTGTGCTTTTGGTACTTTATATTTTAGTCAAAAGTAACAGATTTCATTAAATTTTCCATTGAAAAAACGCATTATAAATATTTTTGACTAAAATATACAGGGTGATTCGCATAAGGTGTGACAAAAAGATAGGGTGTGTAGGTTGGACCTAGACAAGCAAAAAATCGTATGGGAGGGGGGGGTCCATTTTCCCCCGTTTAGGCGGGAGGGGCAATTTAAGAAAAAAATAACTAAAAATGGGGAAAAAATTATTTTAAAAAAACGGTAATACCTACAGAGTCGTGCTATAGCATTTTGAAAAGCCAAAAACCTATACTTTCATTTAAATTTTAAATTAAGTTGTTCAAATGAATAGTTTTTGAAATATCAATTTTCAAAGTCAAAATTTTGAAAAAAAAACATAAATTTTTTTTTTTAAACCATTTTTTTCAAAATTTTACATAATTAAGTAGTATTTTTCTGGCTTACTTTCAATGCTCTTATTTATTTTTGATCAAACACAAAAAACCGGATGTCCAAATAACCTGTAGTTTTTGAGAAAACCAAAAATTACAAAAATGACTTTTTTAAATTTTTTGTTTTTTTAAAGTTTTTTTTTCGTTATTGGATTCTTAAGTGAACTTACGAAATAAAAGATGAATTTTTTCTTTACTTTTTTTATTGAGAATTCACTTAAAAATTAAATAACGAAAAAAAAACTTTAAAAAAACAAAAAATTTAAAAAAGTCATTTTTGTAATTTTTGGTTTTCTCAAAAACTACAGGTTATTTGGACATCCGGTTTTTTGTGTTTGATCAAAAATAAATAAGAGCATTGAAAGTAAGCCAGAAAAATACTACTTAATTATGTAAAATTTTGAAAAAAATGGTTTAAAAAAAAAAATTTATGTTTTTTTTTCAAAATTTTGACTTTGAAAATTGATATTTCAAAAACTATTCATTTGAACAACTTAATTTAAAATTTAAATGAAAGTATAGGTTTTTGGCTTTTCAAAATGCTATAGCACGACTCTGTAGGTATTACCGTTTTTTTAAAATAATTTTTTCCCCATTTTTAGTTATTTTTTTCTTAAATTGCCCCTCCCGCCTAAACGGGGGAAAATGGACCCCCCCCTCCCATACGATTTTTTGCTTGTCTAGGTCCAACCTACACACCCTATCTTTTTGTCACACCTTATGCGAATCACCCTGTATAGTACCAAAGTCACAGATTTCATAAACTGTTATGATTTTCTAAATTCAATCGAGCTCTTTTCGAACTAAAAAAACTAATTTTGTAATTTGGGAAAGTATAGAAAAAAAGTTATTAGCATTTTAGTTGTAAAGATTCAATTTTCCATTAAAAAACGCATTACAAAATATTTTTTACTAAGTACCAAAATCACAGATTTCATGAACTGTTTTGGTTTCCCAAATTCAATCGAGCTCTTTTCGAACTAAAAAAACTAATTTTGTAATTTAGGAAAGTATGGAAAAAAAGTTATTAGCATTTTAGTTGTAAAGATTCAATTCTCCAATAAAAAACGCATTACAAAATATTTTTGATTTAAATAGTACCAAAATCACAGATTTCAGGAACTGCTTCGTTTCCCAAATTCAATCAAGCTTTTTGCAAACTAATGGTGGATTTACATGCATCTGCAAGTGCAGATGAAAATCGGAAAAAGACACAAGATGTAAAATTCATACTTGTCTGATAGAGAGGGAACGAACTTCCTAGTTATGGTTGCAGATGAAAAATTATGGGTGCAGATGAAATGTAAATCCGCCTTAAAATTTGTCATTCACATCGCAATTCAGTTCTGAGACATAAAATCAGAATACATAAATACGTTTTTGTCACAGCCTAGCCGTTCTTAAATCTTCTCAGCAACGAATTTTATCACTGAACACAAAAACGAATCAATGCTGAGTACTTCTAATCCATGTACACTCTACATAAAACAATTAAAATAATGGTGGATTTACATGCATCTGCAAGTGCGGATGAAAATCGGAAAAAGACACAAGATGTAAAATTCATACTTGTCTGATAGAGAGGGAACGAACTTCCTAGTTATGGTTGCAGATGAAAAATTATGGGTGCAGATGAACATGTTCATCTGCAACCATAATTTTTCATCTGCAACCATAATCCTATTCGGCTCTCTTTTCAACTTTTGTGTTTTATAATCTTCATCCGTCTCGCTTTACTTTTCTGCACTTCCGCAGTTGTAGATGCATGTAAATCCAGTACCCCTGTTCTGTTTCTTTGGCGATAAGCTATCGCATCCATTGACATATTATATATGGACTGCTAGTTGAGTGTAATCTCCATATAAGACTGGCAAAGATTTTGAAGCCAAGCGACACTAGCCCTCTTGGTGCACCATGCGGCCATTTACGGCAACATTACAATTTGTTCCCAAGAATTAGGTGCCATCTACAAGACCAACTTATATTTTTCTCTTTTTAACTAATTAAAGAAAGAGACATACATGTGTTAGTTTAGTTCTAGATTCGACAACCAGTTGAACCAAGATGCAGCACTGTCGCTTATCGCTGGCTTCACTTTTAAGCAGCCAACTAGCAGTCCATATATAATATGTCAATGATCGCATCGTTAAAAAATGAAACGATTCATTCCCTCTTTATCGCCTCTGGAAAGAACTGGGTTTCTAATAAGTGCATGCGATAACTTTCAGTTTCGGTTTCAGTTTGACTGGAATTTCCAATGGAAGGCGATAAGTCTATCTCTCAATCTTGTTTATGACGTAGTATATTGCTTTTTTTCCGCAGTTGTAAGTGAATTTGTGCAGCTATCAAAAAACACTTGCATACTTTTAATTGCATTGCAAATTTAATTTGGGATTATTTTTGCTTGGCAAATCTTGCGTTTAGGAATTCGCTTGTTTATTTTGCAGCATGAAGTCTACCAACAGTTCTTTTTGCGCTTTTGATATTCGCATACATCTCTAAAAATTTAAATTTTTATATAAGTCCCTAACATTTCAATATTTTTATATTAATTTTACCTTTTTGTGCTCAGCCATAATCATCCTCTTGTCTTATCGCCTGCTACGAACCCAGTGATAAAATTTGACGTATAAATTGAAAAGGATATCGACTTTTGACTATACAGAAACCCGTTTTTACCGCCTTTCCAGTATTTTCATTCCAGTTCGTTTCGCGTGATAAAATTATCGCCTGTCATCGCTTACAGAACCCCGATGATGAGATAAAACCAATTTCGTTTCAAATCTCACCGTTTCTCGACGAATTTTATCGATGCGATAGTTACAGAACAGGGGCACAGCATAAAAATTGTCCAAATTGGAAAAGGCACATCTCTATACCCACTTAATGGGCCCATTCAGTTTTCTAGTGACTACGTAGTGAACTCTTCTGATTGGTCGAAATCGACTACAAAACGAGTGGAAATTTCCCCTTCCATGTAGTTGAAAAATTTCAGCTACAAAGTTAGTCTGACGTTTGAGAATCAGCTGTTGGGTAAATACACAAAAAATTACAAAGCGCAAAATGAAATTTTTTCGACAATTTTTATCAAATTGAAAGCAGTGAAGAGATATGTAATTAAAGTTACTTAATTTAAAAGATAAGGTTATTTAAAGTTCTCTAAATGCAATTGTTTCGTGTTTTTGTGTACTTAATTTGACAATTCAGGGTTCACTACATTTTTAGTGCATTTTGCATTCACAAAGCTAGTCGACTTTCCACTACGTAGTCACTAGAAAACTGAATGGGCCCAATTTCTTCTCGTTATCGATAACATTCCCGCTACCAGAAGCAACAACAACCACGCCGCCATATTTCGGAACAATTCGACGCATTTTTTTTTTCATCTAAAATGGCCGCAGTACAAATACAAAGCAAACTTCATTTTCTATCGACATTTTAATTTTCTTTCTAAACAGTCGCAAACAAAATTACGTACGAATTCGGGTGCTCTGTTGCACCGTTTAACAAAGTTTTCACTTAAAAAAACCTTTTTTTTATACCATAACAATAAAATTCGGCTAAACACGAACATTTGTTTATTTATTATCAAGGTAAGTGTGTGATGTAATTGAGAACGTAACGCATAGTACAAGTTTTATTTTAATATTAAATGGGGAAAACCTTTCGATGGAAAATGTCAAATGAAAAAAAAATTTTCACTCATGATTCAGTGTTGCAGTGATGTAAAAGAAGCAAAGAACCAATCGTAAAAAAAGGTTAATTGTGGTGTGGAGCGAAAAAAAAGAAGAAATCTATCAAAATCATTGATCTCATTTCATTTAACCTTTGTCACAAGAACCAAAATCACAAAAAAAGAAAGAAAGAAAAGAAATAGAATCTTGAGAAACCCTTTCGTGGCTTCGTTTTTTCGTCGTCGTTGTTGTTGTTGCTGGTGCTGCTTTAGCTGCTGCCGCTGTGTTGTCAATGGTCGCAGGTCACAGGGGCTACTACTTCCATTGAGCGACAGAACAAGGGGGCGGCGAAGGTGTCGTGTTGGTCACGTAAGGCTTTATTTTTATTTTGGTTTTATTTATATGTATTACAAGTTTTTAGTAATTTGCTGCTGAATGAATGTTTTTTGTTTTATTGTATTTCTGTGCCGCAAGACGCGCGTTTAAATTGCTTATTTCGAAATATCCATGGTCGAGCATCCGACAGCGGTGGCGTCGTCGCCTTTTTTTTGATTAGGTATCTGAAAAGACCAATTTTTGTTGAAAGATCGTAGGTTGTGATTCGAGAATGTCTCATAAACTAGTGAAATAATCTACGCAAAATTGCTTTGTAAAATTGTTTAGAGAAAACTTCATGCACTTGGTGAAACCGAACGTGAAACGAAAATGTCGCGTCGTGCATAACCTTACTTTCTGCAGCAGTCCCAAGGATGACTCGGTTAAATGTCATTCAACTGTGCATCCTGCCTTCCAAGTAGGTCAGGTTTTGAGGAATACTCATTTCGTTGAAAAAAGTTATTTCAGTCGTACAAGTGAATTGTGAAATTTTCTATCACCAAAGGTGTGTATGTACGCAGCCCGCAGTGTCGAGATTTTTTATTCTTTTTACCTGCCTACACTTTTTTTTGTTGTATTGAGTGACGATCCATTCTCTTTTACTTGCGTTTTTTTTTTACGAAAACCTCTGGTCGGTGTTGTTCAGATCAACTTAACAATGGATTTACTTGTGAGGTTAGAGCTGTTGCTTGTGTTTTGTGTAGGTACTCAAAGTGCGCTCAAAGAAAAAAAAAACTTCTTTGCAATACCTACAGAGAAAATATATTTTTTTAAATGCCCTTGAAGAGACGGGCTTTCCTCAGTTTAAATTTCTCCTAAGATGAGTAGACTGTTGCAAGTGTTTAGCCTTGGAACGTATCCATCGCTTGCTTGTTCAAAATTGTCGTTAGTTTACTATTTAATCGTTCACCTTGACGTAAATACCATGGGCGAACCTTCTTTTATCAGTTTGTTCTGAGTTCTGAGTAGAAGGCATTTTACTGATTAGAAGTCAAGGTTCGCAGATCTCAATTGTCCAGCGCGGAGGGACTGCCACCTGACTCGAGAAAACACAGCAGATTCATCGATTTTTTGCATGGTTCACAGCTGATTTGCATCTTCCTCCTAACCTCCTATAAAATCCGAATAAATTACATTTGTTTGTTGTAAAGTTTAGTTGTCTTGTATAACTTGCAACACAAACTCTAAATACATACCGGAAACATGACATTTAACTCGATAGATTAGTCAAACTTAAAAAGCAAATATTATATTGAGTGAAACAAAAAGTTAATAAATGAAGTGAGGTTTTTATGTTAACAGTACTTTCAGAAGAACTTGAAGGTAGATTTCGGTTGTTGTGATACAAGAATTCAGTTTAACGAGCTACTAACGAACGATAAGGAGTAGGTCATGTTGAAAGGATTGAAAATAATTTTGTTTTGTTTTTAATCCATTCAGATTAGTCATGAGCTATGTTTACATTAACTTTGACTTTGACCTTGTCTATTTCTGTAATGGCTTCAACAATATCAGATCTCAAAGAATTCACAAATCTCATACTTATCATACTAGTAGGCCTTAAGTGGAGTACACCTCGTTGAAAGCATCGGTAGGCTTTCCAGTTTTGAATTGTTTTAAGTCTTATTTACTTTAGTCCAGGGTGAAAGTGGTCCTCAACCAATATCTTTCGATAACGACTTTAATTCGGTTGAGGTCTTCCGCGATTTCCCTGCAATGTGCCTGATTCGTACTGTTCTAACAATGCCCACGTCGCGGTACAGCTCGTTGTTGTATCTTCTGTATACATTGTCTTCGCAAACGGGACCAAATATCAATCGGAGTTCTTTTCTTTACTCATCCGCTTTGGAACAGTAATAACAGTAGTAGTTGTTTCAAGCGGCAGCACATCACTCGAATCTAAAGGTTTCATTGTGGCTCTCTGGATAACAGTGGATAGGGAGGTAAAGGAGAGGTGTGGCAGAGGATTGGTTTTGCGTAATTGGGGTTGGGAACCCCCACTGAACCATTTGGAGCCCTGAATGAATTTAAGGATGCTGTTTAGTGGGAGGTTAGAGATGTCGCCCAGATTGTTAAAAAGTATTCTCCGAGGGCCAACCTAAGACACACAGAGGAAGGGGAATGATTCCTCCTCTGCCTCTTCTAAGAATCATCATGTGGGTACCCAACGAGTTGTAACCCGTGAGAATGCCAATCAACAGAGAGAGTCGAGGTTTGCTAAGCTGGAGAAGAATTTCGGTTTTGTTCTTGGAAATATCTGGCCTTCGTTTTGGAGACGCGACATGTTTCAAAAGATGACAACCCTGTCTTTGGGGATTTTTAGAAAACTGTGTTTGATTCTTGTTTTTTTTTCTTGTTTTAGTGGTTTTAGAACTGAGGTGTTCGTTTCGCTGGATTCGAGTGCTGACCCGATTTTAGCCAGCTTATCCTCCATTTCGTTTGCTGTTATGTCACAATGTCCAGGAACCCAAAGTAAATTTACGCTGTTCGGTGAACTGAGCAGTTTTAAATTGCTGCAACATCTTTTTCCTAATTTGGATTTTGTTACAATAGATGAGATAACTTTAATGGCCGCCTGGCTACCTATGAATATGACAATATTTTTGTTGATCAAGTTTTGCGTAGCCAGGTGTCTTGCGGTTCACAGACTGCAAGTACTTTTGCTTGGAAGACACTTCAAAAGTCTGGGAGGTTTATTTATATGTTCATAGGAAAGTAGTCTGAGAAGATGCCTGGCCCTACCCCCTCGTCCGTTTTGGAACCGTCTGTGAAGACGGAGACATGATTTTATAACCCTGTTTTTCTTCCAGCATTCTTTTGTCGGAATGACTGTTAGGGCCACTGGATTGAAACCAGAATTCGGGCGGATCTAGTCTGTTTGAATTGTTGTATCAATATAATTCATAATGGTGCGCTTTTGGCTGCCATCTCTTTGCTGAAAAGGTCTAGAGGAGCTAGCTACAGGAAAGTTTCTAGAGTTCCCGTTGGTTTCCTACTGTGATAATCTAAGCAAAGTCCAACGAACAGAATGTTTGTGTATAAGCGGAGAATTGAGATCAACACCCTCAGCTGCCCTAAACATACTCCTTTATCTCACGCCACTAGATATCTTCAGCAAACAAATGGCCGCCAGTACAGCCATTCGTATAAGAGTCATCTCCCAATGGACCGTTAACAACATGGGTATCACTCTACAATCCTAAATTTATTCAGATCAATCTCTTGTCACTCCGACTACACCATCCCTCAATTGGTTTTTAATAATAAGTTCTAAGTCCTCAATCCCAACGATAAATCTATGGGAAGACGAAGAATTCTTGAGAGATGATTCAAAAACCGAAGAAGAGGTCGTCTGCGGGGTGTACTCAAACAGACTTAACGTAAGTAAGTCTCTCATTCCGCCTTCCAAACCATTGTAGCATGTTTCAAGCGGAAATTCTGGCGATCAAAGGAGTCTTATCATGGTGATATCCTCAGCGAATATTCGGATCTTCTCAGACAGACAGCAGCCCTCAAATCACTCGGCGCTGTTTCTACGAACTCAGTAACCTCCCTTAACTTTCGCCTACCTCTTAAGGAGATGGCTGAACAGTTCAATATTCACCTTATTTAGGCATGCAAGTCAAGACAAAGATCCAAACTTTGTCATGGTCTTAAGTTCGACACCTTCTCTATTGATGGTTATCAAACCATCAATCCTCACATACTAGGCGTATGTGAGGATTGATCTTACTATGGAGGGCCCTACAAATTTTTGTCGATTTCGAACGGTTGATCGAAAAAGCGCTTTTATGGCAGTGAAATCACTCTCGAAGAACTGGCTTGCGAATGACTCGTGAAAGGCTATATTATGTGGAAAAAGTATTTCATTTTTCTAGGATTCGAACTTCGAATTCCTACGTAACAGGCAGACGTGCTAACTATTACGTTGAAGGTTATTTTCCTTCGTTACGAGCATTTTGGTCTCAAAGAGGTCACAGCTCTCCCATTCAACTGCCTCACAACAGTGATCCGCTAGTGGGATACGCCGCGTTTACATCAAAATGGGTCGGGAACCCGACCAGGAGTATTTTGATCTGCCTTTCAAATTGTTTTTTCACGATCGTATCTGAACCGAATGTGAGTGAGCTGGTTTACTATTGACATTTGTGAAGCAGATTTGCATTCAAATAAATTTCTAGAATAGGCATGTCTTGATCAGAAAATGGACAACACAAAGTACACAATATTTTTTGGACTTATATGGTACTTAACCTAATACTACTCTGAGCCGAGGATTTCTGCTCGGTGTAGGATCAGCACCTCTTGTAGCGGTGGTAGTGCCTGGCGGGTTTTTTTTTTTTTTTTTTGCATCTCAGAGTCTTAAGCGGTACTGAGCTTAGAGCAAGCTCATATGTACGCACTTATCTACGCTCTTCATCATTAATGCAAGTGTTAGTAGTTAGTAAAAACACCAACACAAGCACAAAAGAACGTATTCGAACAAGGACATAACATTTAACATAATTAACTTTTAATACATCGATAAAACAAAATCAAACTATAAAACATTATTGAAAAGGTATATAAAAAAAAGAAGAAAAACTACAATTAAAATAATCTACAGTTAACTAATAATTAAATACAAAACTAAATTCAAATTAAATACAAATTAAACACAAAACAAAAATCATGCTTGTGGAGCACTGGTTTTGAGTTTTAATTTTAAACTACTTTTATTAAGATTAAAATCTAAAGTAAAAGGGTTAGAGTTATATAACCTACTCATGCGAGCTATCGGCTCATGCATGCCATAGTTAGTTCTGTGGTGGTAGCAATGCAAAAACTCTAAATTTCGTAGTTGGTGAGATCCTCCACGATAGTTGAATCCTATGTGGGAGAGCAAGTCGGGAGCATCAATCGAACCTGTTATAAGTTGATGGAAAAATACTAAATCATTGTTAGTCCGTCTTTGTGAGAGTGGTTGAAGATTCAAAAGACGAATACGATTTTCATAAGGGGGGAGATTAAAAGGATCTTCCCAGGGAAGACCTTTCAGTGCAAAACGTATAAATCTGTGTTGTACTGCCTCAATACGAGATTTATGAACTTCATATAGAGGTGACCAAACCTGAGAAGCATACTCGAGATAGGGACGAACATGACAGTTGTATAAGGAAAGCGTAACATAGGGGTCGTTAAATTCTTTTGCCCATCTCTTTATAAACCCAAGCATTGAATTTGCTTTATTTGTTATGAAATTGATGTGTTCATTGAATTCAAGGTTAGTACTAAAAATTACACCAAGGTCGCGGAAATTCGAGACTTGAGATAATGATTGCTGAGATATTGAATAATTTGCAATAGAGGGAATCCTTTTACGTGAGAACGTCATACTTTGACACTTGGAAGGGTTCAAACTAAGACCGTTTTTAGAACACCACGTTACAAAACTGTCGATATCTTTTTGTAGTAAATTGCGATCTGACGAATATTCTATAGATTTGAAAATCTTCATGTCGTCAGCAAAAATTAAAATGTCGCTGTATGATATACAAGAAATGACGTCATTTATTGCAATAATGAAAAGCAAAGGACCAAGGTGACTCCCTTGTGGCACACCAGACAGACCATTGAAAGAATTTGACAAGACGTTACGAAATTTGACTTGATAAGATCTATTTTTTAAGTATGAACTTATCCAAACAATAAATACTGGTGGAAATCCAAATGCTTTTAGTTTATATAATATAATATTATGAGAAAGTTGGTCGAAGGCCTTAGAGAAATCAGTATAAATGCAGTCTAACTCATACCCTTTTTCGAGTGTATTAGAGCATTTATGGTAAAACGAGAGAAGATTAGTAGCCGTTGATCTTCTTTGCATAAATCCGTGTTGTTGATTACAGATTATATTCTTTGCAAAGAATGATATACTTTCGCAGACAACTTGTTCAAACAGCTTAGGAATGCATGAAAGCTTTGCAATTGGCCTGTAGTTTTTTATATCTATTTTTTCACCCTTCTTGAAAACAGGGGTAATAAAAGACTTTTTCCACAAACTAGGAAATTTTCCGGACTTTAAGGAAAGCTTGAAAAGGTATTCGAGAGGGAAGGCTAAGCGTAAGGAACACTTTTTTAAAACTATAGGTGGTATCATATCCGGACCAGATGAAACGTCATCATTTAGAGAAGAAAGGTAATGAATAATTCTATCACTGAAAATGGGGATACTATTAAAACTTACTTGAGAACAGTGAGTTAAATACTCAAAATAGTTTTCATCAATTTTGAGAGGTGTACTACAAAAAGTGCCACCAAAATGATTTGCAAAGGCATTACATATGTCAGGAGTATCCTTCAAAAGATTGCTATTATAAATAAAATTTGCTGGATAGCCGTCTGATTTCTTTTTGGAGTTAACAAAGGACCAAAAGCTTTTTGGGTCATTTTTAAGAGAGCAACTCATTTGAGTTACATAGTTGGAATAAAGATTTTGAGAAAGCGTTCTGAAGTCTTCAAAAAGACTTATGAACACTTGGTGGTCAGCTAGAGAAAGAGTGGTCAAATAAGTTTTCCAGGCCTTGTTTCTTTTATTCCGCAGAACTTTCAGTTCTTTGGTAAACCACGGCTGGTAATAATTTTCTTTTTTAGTCAATTTTAGCGGAACTGTTTTATTAATGCAATCGTTTAAAACAGAGTAGAAACAGCTGACTGCTTCGTCAAGATTTGCTAGAGTTGATATTTTTTCAATACCAGCCCTGCTTAATTCATCCGAAAGCAAATCGAAGTTCGCTTTTCGAAAGTCAAAGGTATATGAACAGTCATGTGGACTACTTCTTTCGTCAATCACATTGCTAAGTTCAATAAAGATATCTAAAGGTGGGTGTAAGTCATCTATTCTTGTGATACCAGAATTTGATTGCATTACAACAGTCTTAATAGCGTCCGAAGAAAATACTAAATCTAACATACGACTTTGATAGTTTCTAATACAGCTTACTTGCCGTAAGTCAGAAGAAATTATGTTGTCTAAACAGGAAAGCTCCTGTTGTGGTGAAGACAGGGAAGCTTTTTGAAAGGAACCATCATCAGAGGGTAGCCACTGAATGTATGGTAAATTAAAGTCACCCAGTAATAGAATCTGGCTTTCAAGATCGGATATTTCGAAGACATGATCCAAAATAAGAGATAGCTCAGCATAAACTGGTGCTAAGCTTTTAGGGACAATATAAACATTTATGATGAAAATATTTTTGGACAAGGTACAAACTTTCACACAAACAACATCAATAGACAAGTCAAACGGAAAGTGTATACGAGATGACATGTACGTGTTCCTGACCGCAATAAGAACACCACCTCCAACAGCTTCTGGTTTGTCTATATGCCGATCTTTACGGTAGACGGAAAATTCTTGGCTGAGGATTTCGGTATTCAAATGGCTTGGGTTAAGCCACGTTTCCGTCAAAGCGAACACATCATGTGAGAAAACGAGAGAATTCACATATAAATCTGCAGTTTTACTGCGAAGCCCTCTAACATTTTGGTAAAAGAGGGAAAATCTTTTTAGTTTTTTGGAATACTCTTTAATACATTTTTATTCTTTTTGTTGTTGCTAGAGAATTCTTTGACAAGAGCACCAGCTGGCCAAATATTACTGTCACAAAGAGATTCAAACAATAAGGGTGGGACAAGTAATTTAAAAGACGAAACAAAACTATCAGTTTTACTTATTTTAGAACATTTAATAAAGTTTTCACTAGGAATAAGTTTCTTTGTGACTAAATAATGCAAAACATCCTTCGGTATGAGCTCAGGTCTCAGCCGAGATACAAAAATGGATCTAGGTTTGGGGACTGCTTCCATTCGAGTAATAGATTCTAAGGGAACAGCATCCAAATCGTTACTCACTGATGGTGAACTAATTGCAACCATATCAACTACATCAGTTTGTTCTAATGGGACTGAAACGCTGTTCGCCTTTTTAGAATTGCTTCTCAGATTCTTTCGCTTTGAAGGAGGACTTTGCTTAGTGGAAGCAATGCCATCACTGCTTCTTTTGGAGCCCTTATTTAGAACGGAGACAGGGTTCAAATTAACTGAAGATTTGGACTGTTCACTTGAAACATTTAAAGCTTGGGGTTTATCCAAAGTCAGCAACTTTAAGTCATCTGTTGAAGTTGATATGTCAACAGAGCTAATAGGGGAAGAAAATGACGCTAAGTTTGAAACCGATTCATTAAAAACTTTATGAAGCGTTTCGAAGCCTTTAGAGAGTTTCTCAATTTCTAACTTAAAATTGGACATTTTAACAGCTAAATGGGATATGGAAATCTTCTTACAGTTTTCACAGTACCAACAAGCGATTTTCGATGCACTAATTTTATCCAATAAGGCATTGTTGGAGCCAATACATTTGGCATGAAAGACATTTCCACATGGCCCATAGCATGCAAACAGAGGTTAGTGTCGTAGGAAAGTTTTACCTCACGGTGGATCCCTTGTGTGAATCAGATAAAGAGATCTGCGATAACTTCGAGATTAGGGCGATGTCGTAAAGGAAAAAGAAATAAAATGATCATATGAATTTGGATACGTTTAAGTGTTGTTTACTTTTCCATACACGTAATTTATATGAAAAGTTATTGCGATTAATCGTAAATTTTTGATTTCTGTTTTTACTAAGCTTATTATTCAAAATACCTATCAGAAAAAACTATTTTCGTTTGTGGCGTCTGATTGTAAACTCGGTCAGGCCTAAAGAGACTTTAACTCTCAACGTTGTTATTTCAGATAATTTTTTTTATTTATTAAGTTAAATTTTCACTCGTAGCTTTTGTTTGATAGCAATTTTTTTTTCAGAGGCAATTAAACATTCATAGAAATTTGAAACCACAGCATGACATACATCATTTTGTTTCAGCCTATGCGTATGCAATAATAAACTTGATTCAAATGCTATCTATTATATTCATACTTTTTGTTGTTGCATACGTAAACGAATAGGTTCAATTGTCCAAAAGTAAGGATTATATGACACTAAACGCGACGAGGATTTTGAACACCATATAAAATCCGATCATTCATAATATTGTTACAAACTAAGGACTATAAAGATCAATTGTAATCTTTTTGAAATTGTCATGTTTTCTAATGACTCGGGTGTCAGGTTAGATGAATGTGTTGAAGGTCTAGCTAAAGAGTAATTTGAAATCATTTGATCATCGTTTTTTTATTACTCATTGAAGATTGTAGAAAAATGGTAAGGCACACTAACTAGAGAGAGACACAACAAAGAGATCTTAAAGATTTTATCTTCGAAACATTTACTAGCCGTTATTAAAATTTACACAGGCAAATAGAAATGTCATGAATGACGTCGCAGCTGGCGTCTTATCTTTCTATTTTATCTTTATTGATTGAGGAACGTTGGTGACAAAACGAAATAAGTTAAAATTTAGAAATGAACTTTTTTTGCATCAACAAATAATTTATAAATACCGAGAAGTGCAAAGATTAAGCAACCATTCGAAAAGCGCTAGGGTGCTAACTTTGTGTATATACGTAACTTCATTTTGAGTCATCAAAAGAATCATCATCTTCTCTACAGGATTCACAGAGTGTGGTATCACTTAAGCGTAACACGTTTAAATGCTTGGCAAAACAGAAGCGCCCCGTAGCAACGCCAACAAGCTTTCTAAAATCTTTCCTGTTACGGGATAGCAAAAATGTTGCATTTATCTTAATATCGTTGGGGAGCATACGTTTAGTCTTTCTGCATTCCATGGAGCATTTCATCTACCGTTGTGCTCTTGACAGATCCAATCGTTTATTGAAGCCCTCACTGAGGACCCTGGCAGACTAAGCAATGGTTCAGGTCCTGAGAAAGAAGCCTGATTATATCCTATATCCTTGACTCGCAAGTTCATTTAGTTTTCAGTTATTCCTTGATGGTCTGGAACCCAAAAGAGACTCAAATAATTTAGTCTTCCGAACTCATTCAGAGATGTCTTGCATTCTTGGATAACTTTCGAAATATTTCGAGGAGTGAGCCTTAACCACAGCTTGGCTGCCGCTGCAGACACAAATACTTCTCTCTATCCAGCCATTGTTCGCAACGTAGCATAAAGCCGTTTGGATAGCATATGCCTCTGCTTGGAAGACGTATGCGTTATGTTCCTAATGAGGCGTGCAGTCGTGTGTTATCGCTCTTCACAAAGGCACCAGTGCTAGATCTTTGAGACTGATAACAATCCTTTCCTGGATCAGACTCTAGAGTGGCCCAGACCTCAACCAAAGCAAAATTGCTGCTTGCGAGTTAGGAGTTCCTTAAAGCTCCAATGCGCATTGTGCCATAGACCACATCTCTTTCAACGAGAACAAGGACAAATAGTGATAATTATTAGGGTCTTGTTAAGATTTTGATTTCGAAAACATTAACAGATACTTGAAAGGTCGTTTCTTCGCGATCAAAACTTTTCGTGTCTACTTTTTAATAAGACTGCGCCAGTTAAATTTATGGTTTCACACTTAAAACGACCAATCACTTTCGTCACTTTCGTGTCCAAATAAAAACTCCACTTTATTATTTCATTCTTCTTAACACTACAATACCATACCTATATCTAATTGCCAAATAAGTATACGTAGGAAGTGCGGCTTAAGTTTTCATTACCACGAATGTGGTATGCATTTATTAGAACTTCCTGACTAAAGTCATCACTTTTTCCGATGTGGTCATTGTACGTAATTCGCCCGGCCTATCTACTGAACACTCTACCACTGCACCACGGCCGCCCTTTTACCCCCAAGATGCTCTAAAAAGGTTGGTTGGTGGGCGCCACAAAGTAATTTTTGAAAGACAGAAACTAGCCCTAAGTTTGCCTTCAACTCGCTCTGTAGACGCTCCAGTTTTTTTTTTATGTTTTTCGAGATTATCTTCCGGGCAGAATGTGTTTTTTTGCGTTAAGGACCTGTTTGTCGTTTTAACAATTACACATGCGTTTCTGTCATATTAGATTATAATCAGTAAATAGAAATACATTTTGGAAGGTGGTGTTAGGCAACAAAAAAGTTTTATACCACCAGAAAATTATTAGTTTCCATGGAAAACTCAATTAATTTCAATTCATTTATTACACGTGCTTCGAGTACCCCCTAGCAAGTGGAAAACGATATGTCTTATCTTCTGCCGACTGATAAACAGCTGTAAACGTTATCCTTTTGATTCAACCCAATAGCCTATCTTACTGCGTCGTTCTGTAAATGCAAATAAAACTAACAACACACTCGACAACTGTTGGTGTTACAAAATGACTTGACGCAACGGAGCCCCACCATGTGAAAACCTTATCGACTTCTGGGCCGTCGACAAATTTTTATCAACAAATGATAAACAAAAAAACACTAAAGCTACTACATGAAAATTAGTGTATGAAAGCTTTTTAGCTCCAAATGATCTCATAACATCAAAAAGAGACTTTGTTTAGCAACTGCCTCACAAGCAACAAGGTCTAGGTCATTTTTCAATACGTAGCTTCCGTTTGCTATGGCTTGTACGTTTTGAAAAAGGAGCGAACTTCTAATAAAGCAATACTATTAAAAATCCAGTTGAACGTGACGCGATCCGTTGAAAAGATGTGTCTTCGAAGTGGTAAGAGTCATTTTGTGTTGTGCTTGTGCGTTTTTTTATTAATATCTTCTCTGTGTAACTAATAATTGGAAGAGTGCTTTAGAAAGAACAATCTAAATGTGTGTTGAAGAGCTTTTTCTTGCATAGCTGCATTTTGTCACATCTTCAATAAGTTTTCCGCTGATGTCTATGGTTTATGTAATTCAATTTATTATTTTTATATCGCGCCGCACGTTATTAGGCAAAAGATTGCTTATCTATCCGTTGTGTGATTTTTTTTATTGGCGTTTTATTGATGTCTATCATCTTCTTGCTTTTTAAAAAAAAGAGATTCTTTTATAACTAAAGACACCAAGGAGTCTTAGAGGTTAAAGTGTTTGAAGTTTTGTGGAAAAGTTTTGTTTTAACGTTCTGCACTGGAAAGTAGTGTAAGATCTTTAAAAATAGTTCTGTTAAATGGGTTGTGTAAGTGCGGCGCAAAAACTACGATAGATGACAAACGTGCGCTTGATAAGAAATTTTAGGAATAAGCTGACACATCGGAGTATTCTTTGAATTTTTGCAAAGTAAATACTTTTATATCAATAAAAAAGCTTCTTTTTTTACTTGTTAATATAACAATGAATTGAATGCGGGAATGTTCTTAATTAAGGTTCAATGCAGAGTTAAGTTTTGTGTTTGTTTTTGTTTCATAATCAAACGACTGTCTACCATATGCCAAAAAATGTTAATTGTCGTGGAATATTTATATTTTACAAAATTTGCGGAAAGGAAAGTCCCTACTGACTTAAGTTGTGCCCATCATTTAAAATAAAATTGCTTATACACCAAGTTTTTCTTATCAAACTTAGATTTCTTCTTTGGTCTTATAGTCCTGTATAAATCTACGTTTTAGCCAACATTTCTTTTTAGTCAGTACGAGGGGTAACTGGTCTCTAATCTTTCACATACGAGTTCGTTCGATCACGTCTTCTGATTGAATGCGCCGTTGTAGTAGCATATGCCCTTCCTTTTTTGTGACTACCCATTGTCCATATTTGCTCAACATGACCCAAATATTAGAGCTTTTGAATACATATGCTTCTAAATCTAAATATAAGTTGGCGTTCAAAGTACACTCATAAACAATAAAGAAGAATTACTTGTTCTAATTGGCTTGTACTCTCATCTGATCCTCTATGTAAAAGACCGGGTAGTATTTTCATTGTCATTTTGAAAGCAAGGTTCTTAGAACATGAAGTGAAAAAAATAAAAATAAATAAATAGAGTGGTGCAAGAGAGTGGGTTGTTGCCTCGAAGCCTAGCTCAGTTTTTTCAACCATACCCTGTGAGGAGCGGAGGAGTCGTACAATTTCTTGCGATTTCGTAAAGAGCTTTTCATTACAGTGTAGTTAGGTTAGGTTAGGTTAGGTTAAAGTGGCTGTTAGCTCGGCTAACACGCCCTCTAGATGATAGAAAAGTAAAGTAAATACCCGGCGCCGGATTCGAACCTTCGAGTCCAGCCTATTGCTACCACTCCTCAACTGAGGCCCTCTGTTTGTTAGAACAAATATAAGGGCAGAGACAAAACGGGAGTCCTGGGGTTCAAAGCATTTGTCTCAACTATAAATTCTCATTTTCTCGCAAAAGGTGTTTACCGCAGAAAAGCAAAATGGATTTTTTCGAGATTCGAAGCTTGAACTACTTCCTAATTATAGTTCCTCATCAAGTTTGGAGGAAGTTTTCGGTAGTTGGCTTTTTTTAACACTATCCTCCTTGTAGTTGCTTTCTCATGGCAACTGATGAATGCATCATTTTGCCGTGTTCTTTTAATATTGCCATTGCTATCGGCGTATGTTGAACTTTGTACTTACCACTGAAGAATGTTAACCTCTGATTGACACCCAAACTTGCCACAATGACTATATACAAAAATGGTGTTGTAGAGTTGACATAATAAAGTTTTGCTTAGCGTGAGAGTTTTACATTTTGTAAATGTTTCCTTTACGAATTAACCCCATGCAAAAAGCATTCGTAAAATCTATAAAGTAGTTCGGTTGATGTTAGACTCTCCTGGTGTAAGACCGCACCATCTATCACCTCTCCTGGTGATAAAACCCAGTCATAATTAACATGAATGGTTAAATATATTTATACAACTTTATGTGATGTCTAACATATAAAATCTTATAAAAGGTACATGTTCACGGATTAATCCATCATCTGTAAAAACTTTGTCGTTGCGCAAAAATTAGTCTAAATTGCGTCGTTGCGCAAAAGCTAGTCTAAGTTAAACAAAAATCAACAAATTTATATGAAAATCGAAAGAACATTAAGCTATTGAAAAATATTCAAGTAATATGTTTCATCGATTTACAGTGTTGTGCTATCCTTTCAAAGTCCTTCAAACGTCAAAAGCAAGAAGCCTGGTTTCCAGCCAAACTGTGAAATTGCATGCTTTGATTAGACTCTTGAATCTGACCAGCAAGATTAACTCAAACTTAACCAATTTAATTGTGCAGAACAAATCACCATCAACATGGGGCGATAAGGATTTCCTCCAAGATGTTTCAATTCATTTCATTGCCAATGATTCGAAAACCGAAGAATAAGTTGGTGGCGGCTTGTTTCCAGGCGCACTAGATATAAGTTTCTCATTCCGTCTTCCAAACCAATGTCATTTGTTCCATAAGCTCAAATTTTGGCAATCAAAGAGTTCCTATCATGGATTAGAGAAATGTGATATCCACGTCTAATATCCTCATCTTCTCTTACAGCTATGCAGCCCTTAAATTACTCGGCAGAGTTTTGACGAACTTTGTAACCGCCCGCGTTTGGAGAAAACAGTTTAACATTCATCACTTCTGTGCTCCAGGGCACAGAGACATTGCGGATAAGGCAATTAACTAGCAAGCAAGAGAAATAGCGATATTTAAATATCGCGCAACAGGACAGATATTGGCCTACCTATCGCTACACGTGCACACTCATGCAAGACGATACAAAAAAAAAAAAACATAACACTAGGTGTTAAAATATAATCATCTGTCCAAAAGGGTCTGACCAAGTCTAGATCCAAATCGTACCAGTTGTTTGTTGTTCTTAGGCAGACTGCACCTTATATCTGTAATCGCCTTGTATTCGGACACAACATTGCCACACAATGTCCCATCCTTTGAACAAAACGCTTCCTTTTCCGTCCATGCCAAGCTCTCTCTCAAAGACATATAAGCTAAACTTGAACGAGTTATTTTTCACGATCCATGAGTGTTCGTACCAAATATAGATATTAACTGTCACCATCGCTTAATAGAAAGCTCCAAATTGTTTGAATAATGAGGTAACTCCTACTCTCGATTTATTTATTTATGTCATATAACAATGGACCTATTTTATAAGTCTAAATGTGTCAATCGTTTTCTTGATAGCCACTTTAATCTCACCGTAGTTTTTGTATGAGGATTTTAGTATGTATTTGTATATTTTGCAGTTAGAAACCAAGGTCTTTGTTTATTTCAATAATACTTGGTGCTAAACATTTTCGTAGTCTGAAGATTCGGTCAAACAGGACGCTGGCTGGCAGTGTTGGTAGAATACGCAGTTGCCCTGCTTGTCACAATATGTTATTTCAAAGAGAACTTGGACAGTTTCAATGTTCCAGTTCTGAAAATAAATTTATTTTTTTTAACGTCGCGGTCTATTTTTATTTATTTATTTATTTATTTTTGTTCTAAATTAGTATCGGGTGAACACTAATTGTAGGAATATCGCAACTGCGTCTTATGCTAACCCATTGTGTTTTTCAGTTAAATAGTGCTAAGGGCAAGTCCAAAGACGTCTTCTACTTGATAAATGGCATCTTCATAAATGTTAACAGAACATGATGTTCATTTTTAAACGGAGTCATATTGAGCATTTAGGCAACTGAAATTGGGAGGTCTTTTTTCTAAACAGTTATTGCCCATTTGCTGACTTTTAATTCTATTGTGACAGGCAGAGTGGTAGTTATCCACGTGAGAAATGTGTAAAGAGTTTACTTGTAAAAATAAACCACTGGTTTTATTTGCCGTGCACCTGTTCTGTAACTATCGCATCGATAACATCGATCAAGAAACAGTGAGAATTGATATAATTTCGTTCCATTTCCACCGTTTATCCTCGGCTTTTATCTAGACGATAGTTACGGAACAGGGGCAGTAGCGGCAGGTGGAAACAATTGTTGCTTTCAGTTCCTTGTGCTTTTATTCTGACTGAGTGAGACAAATAAAGTGCATTTCTATTGCGTTGCTGCCTCAAATAATTTATAATAAAGGAATAGAGAATCTAATTGTCATCAGTATACCTTTGAGCCTAATTTCGGACATATAGTCAAATTCAAAGATTCTTTCTTTAGCTTACTAAATGAATGTGGAATGCATTACCCAGCTCTATTTTTCACTTTGAAGATTGCAACTTCTGAAATTCTTTCTAATCTATTTTCGTTTCGTTCTTAATTGGGGGTAGTTAACTCCTTGGAAGCTCGCAAATTATAAATGAATAAATGTAAGAGTTGGTCAATTTGTTAACATAATTTAAATTGTAATTCCAAAGTGTTCGATTGATCGCCTTTATTTTTGTTTTTAATACGCTTTACTAACATTTCCGTTATTTAACAGTTAAAAATACCTCAAGTTGTCATAAAGATAACTTGGAACTGAACAAAAAACCCCATGGGTTTTCCTAAAAGCTGATGGGACTCAAGTACACACGTGTCGTACTAAAAGTAGCATTAAAGTAAAACGTCAGTTAAAATCCCAACAAGTAGATTTGTTTTAAAAGAAAACTTGATTTTCGATACAAAGATCCCCATTTTTATTGGAATCAAAAAAAGATGTATTCCTGGTTCAATTATTTTCATTTCAACAACTGATGAGGGTTCATTAGCTCCAGGTAAAGGACTGATTAAAGGGCATACTGTATGCCGCATACATGGCTAAAATAATAAGAGTGAAACCAATTTTATGGTGTTCCTAGGGTTCAGCTCTTTATTAGTCCTCCTTCTCACATAAATTGTTCCATCAGAAACAAATAAATTGATCTTAGTTTCATCACTAAAAAGAACATTTTGCCAATTTCTGCAAGTCGATTGTGAAAGATTTACTTTTGCAAATCGTATACGCTGCTTTATGTTCTTAGAAGTAAGTAATGGAACCTTCCCAGCAATAGATAGATTTGCTTATATACAGATGTTGTTAAAGGATTTTTGAGCACCTCTCTTACAATTCTTTCGAGGAAAGTTTTTTTTTTTTTTTTTTTGGGAGCCCTCTATTTTCGATGAAGTTTGTTAGTGCTGCTTTAGCACATTGAGATCGCTGAAGAGCATCTGCAATAAAACTGTATGTTTTGCCTTGATCTCTTAGGCCTCGGCCACGCAGTAAGCGGCTGAGCGGCAGCTCTAAGCGAAGTGTGGCCAGGCACTGAGCGGCTGCTTTTGAGCGATTAGTAGTTTTTAGTAAAGATTGCACAGACGCAATTAACAATTCAATGTTTACTTTGGCCATCTTTACTGTTTGCCGCTCAGAACATTACTAAAAATTAAAACTTGTTTGGTTGCTGAGCGGCGCCGCTTAGGCGCTCAGAATTTTGTTTCGCCGCTCGCTCATAGCGTGGCCCCTTCTATGTGATTTCATGTGTCATGTTTTATATTTTTTTTCCGCTCAGCCGCTTACTGCGTGGCCGAGACCTTAGTTGGAAGATCAAACAGCCTTCTTCCTCGGAGCAATATTTTCCGCGTCCCACATTATTCAATGATGCATTTTAAACACTTAAACACAAGTCTAACGGTAAATTTAATAATCAAATTGCGATCGGAAATGAAAAAGACCAGAAATAATGGAATTCTACCATTGCAAATCTGACATTCATTTTTAAGTAAAACTAACGGTACATTGCAAGTGACCATCATTAATGGTTGGTAGCACTGGAAATGTTTTACAGTCAAATGAAAGAAAAGTCGTATACATAATTTGCTCCAATTAAAAAGGTTTAAGGACAAGAAAACAAAATAATCCACTCTTATTGTTTTGGCCACCACTGTGTATTCTGTGCAAAATTGATTACAGTGTATTGCTAATTTCAAGTAGAAACCATAGTTAGTTTTACGCTTTTTTCGAATCATAAGCAATATGTGTAGGTTTTGGTTAGCACAGCAGTCGACGTACAATTTCTTAAATCATTCAATTCAATTCAATTGGATAAATAGATTAAGTGGATCCGAAAACGAGGAAATGCTTTGGGAAATATTGTACTTAAATGCGAATGAGTTTATTTCTAGGAAAAAGTTTCTAAATTTCTTAGCTGTCAATGAGAAAACAACAAACAAAATTTAAAAGATATTTAGAACAATAACCCAAAAAGCTGACAACTATTCGATAGTTCTTTTGCCTGTTCATCTCTTACTCAGGTCGTTGCTCTTTTTGAGTGGCAAACATCCTACTCTCATATAAAAAAGCTAAGTTAACAATAAACACAAAAGCTTATTTCCGATGCTTTGTATGTACAAATGTAACACCGGCTAGATCATGTTCTTGTTTTAGTTTCGAAAAAAAAACGCATTTTGTATTAAATAAAATAATAACAACGAGAACGTGCCAAGCCGATTTTTAGATTTAAAAAAAAAGTTATATTATTTGTACATGATTCTTTAAAGAACGTTTTTCAAAATAACTACGTGATATATGATTTTAATTTTTAGTTTTTCGTTTTAGTCGTACAGATTTTTGGTCGTTTGCAGAGAAGACATTATTTTAGTAAACTTTAAAATGATGATTAACAGGAATTGAAAGAAAAATAAATAGGAAAAATTTTAGAGGATTGTTTCTTTATGGTGAGATAAGACTAAAGACACATAAAATATTCAGCTTTCCTAAGAGAGATTTATTTTCATGTCAAACAAATAAGCGACAAGTACGATCGATTCATTTGTCTGTGCTTTGGCTAACGATTTTAATACATATTACCGTTTTTTGTTTTGTTTTGTTTTGTTTTGTTATTGTTTGCAGACAAAATTTAAGACATAACTTCAATCGCTATGACTTCTGTAGTTATAAATAACCAAGCAGCTGTATGGTAATCATTCCAATTAAAGCTATGCTAACTGCTTACAGAGATGATAACATCTTTGTTTGTATGATGGTTGTTTGCTTTCCAAACATTAATCACATCGTGATACACTTTTCCGGGTCGTTGTCCCAACTATATACGTCATGTAAGGTGAAATGAAAAATAATTTACTCCACGACTTAGAAGAGACTGTTTATGTTAATATATCGTGTATAGCTGTGTCCGTTGAACTTTGCATGTACAAATATAAAAACTGGTTCAAAGGTACCCAAAGAATGCAGATACTACAACAAGTAGCATTACTACTCAAGGCAAGTAAATAAAATCAAAACAAAAATCGAAAGTGTTCATTTGAGAGTTATAATTTTGGTAACTTCTAAAATTGAATTTAAAGTGCAAAATTTTGAAAAACTGAATGTGAACTTTTATGCTGAAAGCATTTGGATTGTGCATCAGGCAAAATCATTTTTTTGCTTACTGTTTGGACTGTCAATATGTTTGTTTCACTTGCTGCTCGACTTGCTTTCGTGTGTTTTGATGACAGTAGCAATCTCTTAAGATACAGTGTGTGTCTTAAGGTGTAATAAAAACATGTAAACATGATGTTTGCAACAAGCGTTTACTTTTCTTCAAATTGGCTTGCAACCGCAAGTGCTTGTAGTGAGCAGTCAAACCATGTCGTAAGGAAAACGACTTTTTCACAAGATAATAACTATCGACTTTTTCACAAGATAATAACTAAATAGGGTGGAGCAACAGAGCTGTCAGCCCCAGGGCTTAACGCATTTCTCGCAACCAGTCCTTGCTCCATTCCATTCTTTTCATGGCAATTTAATTACTATCGAAGGACTAACCAATTCCTAAGCGATACCTGTATAAAAACGTTATTTATTTTCTGATGGGATTGCTCACGTAACATGAAGAAGTGAAGAGAAAATTTATGGCGGCAACATTGTGATACATGTGCTGTGACATGTCGATCGGGGCTAGAATACCAGTGAGATTAATTTTAATGCTTTTTCACGAGCGTATTGCGAGAAACTTTTCCCGACGGAAAAAGGCTCTCTCACCTGAAAACAAAGCGATTTTGTGCTTGCGACAGCTACAAATTCAACTGTCAAATTATTTCTACATAAAGCGACAAGAACGAAACCGCGTGTTTCTACACATTTAAAGTTGTCGCGAAACAAAAAAAACTGTCATTGCTGTCAACAAGTATATTCGTTTTGAATGACCTTAACTTTGGAGTTCTAAATTCAAAATTGTTCTTTTGTTTTAACAGCATTCGTCGATTATGTTTTATTCAATGATAACTTTTTAATGATTAAAGTTGTGAAGACGTTTCTCCGACTTCTGGTGGCCAAATTGGAGATGGTTAACAATCAACAAATACCTGTATCAAAAAAAAGGAGCCAAAGAAGAAATTGGAAGTGTGTAGTGGATTGAGAACTCGGCTTTTACCGAATTTTATTTTGAACGTAATCATCTGATACTGACGTAGAAGAAATGGGGTTCTAGCTGTTTGGAGTTACACGCTACTTAGCCAGTTCCTTTCCCCTCCTTACCATCGTTAAAACGTTGAAAAACCGTCAACTCATGAAATATCTTGAAGAACGTTGACGGACAGAGACAGAGATTTGATCTCACCGAAAAGTGGAACCAATCTTTACATTTTTTTGACGAAAGTAAGACTATTGCGCTTTCTAAAGCATTTGATGAGTTTGGCATCAAGCTCTCTTATCGAAAATGTGTGCATTTGGTTTCGACGAGTCTCTTCTTCGTTTGATAAGATATTACCTTTCCGATCGTTTAATACAAGTTGTATACAAGTTGAATTGGATGGTTTTAAGTCTGATACCCACTTGTTGGTGTGCCCCAAGGCTCCGTTTTGTCTACGACACTCTTTCTTGTCACAAATGATCTTTGGTTTGAAACCTCTTATCGACTAAATTGTTTTGCTGAAGACTATAGTCTCGTTTCCTACTTCATGTCCCCACTCTTCGGATGTGGAACTGGAATGGTTGCGTATATATAATTGAATTCTGACCTTGACAGCATTGTTATATGGAGTAATAAAAACCGAGTAGAATCCGATGAAATGAAAACACAAGCTGTCCTCTGTCGTTAGAACTTAACCGTCCCCCACTTCCAGTGCAACCTGAATGAATTAACGAGAAACCATTTTTTTTTTTGGTATTGTCTCCTGACTACGTTGTGGTTTTTTCTATCCAATATTCTGTGTAATGTGATTGAGGTAGCAGACTTTGTATGAATAAATAGATTTACCTTCCTATGCCTATATAAGTGTAAAATCAAATCAAAACAAACAAACAATAAAAATCCATTTCGTATTTCGGTTATTAAACTTGCACCCTAACAAAATAAGCTGCAATGGCAGCTTACATATATCAAGATACTTATGATGCATCTGGTAAAAATCATTATTAGTTCACTTCTTTCAAAATTAAGTTTTTTGTGCGGTTCAACAAAATATAGGTTGCAAGTGTTGCTCTTGATTAATTTTTTATGCGGTTCGGCAGAGGAAAAATTTAAAAATCCATTGCAGATGTACAATTCAAACCAGAAAGGATTTTTCAATTTTGTTAGTTTACTGGGTGTAAAAGAGGAGTCGAAGTGAACTTATTTAATTATGATATGACAACAACGATTGAAAAAAAAAAAGAACAAGTTGACATTGTGCCATTTTACCTCTTGCATTAGTAATCTCTTTCAATGAAAGTGAAAAAACAACAAAAATAACTATATCAGCCAACAAAATAGAAAACAGAACGAGACATAAATAACAACTAACTATAAGTCTTGAGAAATGATTTTCCAATGCACGTTAGTCGTGTATTCTCTGTGTTCTCGAAACGTTCGGTGTTTGTTTTGTATTTCATTTTTTTCGCTTTTTCTATATAATGACTTCGGTGGCGCAAGTGAAAGCCAATAGGCTTCTTTGGCCTACAATAATCATCAAAAGATGGAATCTATTGAACGTGATTTGCGATTATTGTCGTTCGTGGATTTGAGTGTTTTTGTTATGTTTTTTCTCTCTTTTTAATGAAGAATAATTAACGTCTAATGTGTGTTAAGCGCAGACAGAGGGTTAGTGCGACCGCTGGCACCACGAACACGAAAATGACTTCTGGGGAGTTGAAGAAATAGTAAATCGATACGAAAAAAAAAAAAAATAATAAAACTGTTAACATTCACCGATGCGCTCTCTTAGTTTTTGCTAAATCAATTTTGTGATGGTCAGTTTTCTCTTTTTATTTAGTTTGTTTAAACTAATTTTGATGAAAAGTGTTTTTTTTTTCACTTCTGCGAAAAGGAAGGAATTTTGGAGTACCGTCGCTCTGTCTCATATGACACTTTCTTTTCTCACAAAAGTAAGGTTTTTCAGTTGATTTGCTTTTTCTCACAAGAATTAGTTTATTTTTATTTTTATTTCAATGCTTAGAAAAAATGGCTTTGAATTAGGTACAAGAAAAAAACAATAAATTGTCAACTAAAGTTTATTTATAGCTTTCTAATGAACTTCGTTCTCGTTTATGTGCCTTAATATGACTTCTGGTTCATTACTTATTTAAAAATCGAAGCTGTTAGGTTGACCTTTTGTTGAACTTATTTCTATGCATTGCAGAATTAAAGCTTCATTCACCTAACAAAGATCATTAAGGATTAAATCGTACCTCAACAAGGGGAGCGTCTATATCTATATGAAAGAATAAGGTACAAAAAAGAAAATATTCGCACCCATATTGACTGAACACTGATTACTAATGCATTTACAAATTTATGAAAACAGCTAAGAAACCTATTCAACGCAACACGGGAGAAAAGTAAAAATATTAATTTTGCAAATCATAAATCTTGAGAAATATGTACATATATTGTCTAGTTCAAAACTTTTTCGAGTCTTCGTCACAGAGGAAAATACTTGCGAAAACTGTTTCAAAAAGTCTGGTTTTAAAACTTGTTCACAATTATATGCAGAATAAGTAGTCAGATGTCAGACTCTAAGAAAGTTGTTGCCGCAACGAAATTTTACTGGCTAAACGAGCTAGCTTGCTGCAAACCTTTTTTCAGTTCGTCACCATAGGCAAATTTTTGCTACCGTTAGCGCTCGCTTGTAGTGATTTGTGTTTTAAATGGTTGTGTTTTTTTTTTTTTTTATGGATGGCGTTGTAAAACTCTCACTTGGGTTGGAGCAGTCGTAGTTCGAATCCCAGAAACACAAGAAAAAATGTTTTCCACTGATATCGTCTTTCGCGAGGAACTAGCACATTCTCCTAGTACAAACTGCAATGAAAGGGGCTTCTAGTTAAGTCCGCTAGAAATTGGCATAAAATTGCAGGTTCTTGAAATGCGTCAGGTCACGACCTTTTCATAGCTTTATTGCGCCACTCTATTTATTCGTTTATTTATGTATTTACTAGAAGTTACTAGTTTCGTTACTTTTTCTTCTTCTTTAAAGGTGCTACGAGTACTTTAATCCGAAAGGATTTCAATTCTATCATATAGTTTCCCATTAAGTCCGCTGCGTTTACTTCAAAAAGCTTAAGGCTATGTCCTAATTGGAACTGCATCGCGCGATTGAACGATAAACTTCGGTCGGTCGCGTTGCTTGTTGTTAGTGCTACCACAATGTGTGTCCTAATACCAGTCGCAAGATGCTCATAAGATCGCGCGACCAGGCTTCATAATTGGCGTCGCGCGACTATGTTCTCAATTAAAAAAAAAACGTCAGATAAAATATATGTATAAAAGCCGGTTGAGATTTGGCAAGTTCCACCACTTGTACTTGTACTAGAGCTGCGAAGCCGAAGATATTTTTACCAATACACATTACATATATAAAATGGGATTCACATAAGTTTCACTAGTTAAATTGTCTTCGAATTTCATTTTCCCTTGATAAGAGCAACGCCACAAAAATCAAATTGGTTGATTTGAAGCAACCAGACTACTTTTCGTAGCGGCGGTCGCATAAGTATACACGTTGAATATGAAAAACTTTAATGGTAAAGCTTGAACGATTATGAAACAAACATTTGCGACCATGCTACCCCATCGCGCTATCGCTCTCCTGTGTTAATAAGGACACACAATAGGGTTATTGTTGTTTGATATTTTGATCGTCCGATGCGGCGCCCGTCGCTCGTTGTTCGGTCGCGAGATGGCTGCCAATTAGGACATTGGGTAACAATTCTTCTTTTTAGGGGAGTTTTCAGGATCTCTCCTTTGAACATAAAAACGCCAACAAAACCGCTCTATTTCTTGCAAATTCGTATTTTCGATGTTTCCACGAATATAAGTACTTTTAATACGATAAGCATTCTTAGTGGTTTCGGTATGATTTTTGAAATTTCACAGACTCTTTAATGGAAACAGAATTCAATGGTCTTGCATCCTATTAATGTGCACGGATTACCAAATTTTTTTTTGAGTCGTCCGTCAGCCCCGATCTCTCCTAATGCCACGTATTTGACATTTGTATCCAATGATTTAGGAAGTGCCATGAAAAGCGCTTTCTCGTCGTTCTAAATTGTTGGCCCCTGAAAAGCGGTAGATCCTGAGGTTCCCAGAACCTTTTGCGCCACCCCATTTATTATTATTATTTATTTACTTAAGAATTTTGAGTATACTTTAACTTGTCCAATCACTTTATTGAAAACCTATGATAAATACAAAAAACCACTTTATTAATATGTGCAAATGCATATGTAAGAGACAATATGTTCACTGAATCTTTTCTTTTGCTGTTTCAAGTAAACAAGTGAGTGAGAATTTTGTGACCAAATTCACCTTATTGCGATCACTAGCAATGTCCTTTTTTCAGTTTGTTTGTATGCTACTTTTGCAAAAAAAGGTTCTCATACGCCACAGTGAATAAGATTAATGGAATTTGTTTGTACTTTAGATTTAAGTTTTTCTTGTACTAAGTGTAAAATAAAATGGAACTTTTCGCAAAACCTTTAATTCTGAAATAGAAAAGTTTTTCTAATCGAAACCTTTTAGATCATTTTGGCCTTATATGATTGTGAGGAATCTTCTCTTAATCTTTCTTAAGAATTTACCAAAGAACAGTAAACGTGTATTTCCTATTACGTTTTTGTTCAACAATCTTATTTCTTTTCTATCCTTCATGTGCTTTCAGTTTAAGTCTTGACAACAAAAACCTGTATTATTAATGGCAGCCATAAATCTTTCGCTGTCAATTTCAACCACAGTCTGTATTACTCGTGCTCTGATAAAGAACAATATACGAGTACCTTATAATTGTGAATAATGACAAAATTGTTGATATTTTTTTTTATAAAAATGTATTGTAAAAAAATATAATTGAGAATGTCATGTCAATAGAGCGAGTCACATTATGTACAACTTGTTGGATAAACTTGGTCTGATGGATGTCGGATGGTCAGATGTTGCTAGCGTTCACAGTGACAGATTTGCTATCGGTTTTTAGTTTTCAATAGTTGTTCAATCAATACTTAATGGTAGTAGAAAATATGGTTTTGTTTTCAGCTATAACCGTAATAAATACCCTTGCTTGCTCAAAAACATTTTTTATGCCTAACATTATGTTTAAAAAAAGATTTGTTTGCTACATCACGTAAAATTGACAGATCATATGATTTAAGTTGTTTACGTCCAAGTCATACATTGGATGGTTGGGTACTACTAACCAACGGATGGTGTGCTGTAGCTCACTAATCACAATCTGTACTTAGCAACGAAGTAGTGGTTATTCTTTTTAAGTTCTGAACAGAAACAGCCATCAAAAATGGTAAAAGCATTTCTTTTTTTTTTATATCAGGAACACCTTGACACAATGTTTTTATATTTCTTTTAAGAAAACTTCCCAAACGCATTTTTTTGATCGAAATAAAAAGAAAAATATAACACTGCCAGTTTCATATTAAACAGGAAGAAATTTCGTTTCAAATAGACGAAAAAGCCTTTTTGCAATAATCATACATAAAAGTAACATTCTATTTATTTGTTCTCATTCCAGAACAAAGTTATTAAACGAGAAAGTTTTTTTTATGCCCATGACACGCATCTGCCAAAAATACTACGGTATTCGAGTAAGTCACATGTGTTTCAGACAGTTCTTATGTAATATAGTGTAGCGTGGCTTCTATACTAGGGTTTTTTGTTTGATATGTCTGTAGCGAAAACAGCGAGGTTTCCTCAAAATAGGCAATTGTTGGATGCCAAAAAAATTCTTATTGTGGTTTCTACTATATGTACGTCGCAGGAATTAGATAGTTCTTTTTCCACATAAATGTGTTTTGGTGCGTTTCAGTTCATTTTCGTGATGCACTGTTGGGAATAACGTAAAGTACGATATCTTAATCTGTAGCTCACCCCACAGAAGCCCCGGGCATAGAAAGCCGTTAGTTGAACCCTCAAATCTAAAGGGCTAAACTGACATTAGCCATTCGCTTCTTACCAGCGACTGACATAAGCAGCAGCAGCAAGCGGCTGGCAGCCTAATCACCCTATTTGCACATACTCACTCACCAGCTTATACCAGAAAACAGCGACAGAAAACCGTCCAGAAAAATTGACTTTACTTGCAACAACAGCACCCTATTTGTAATTTTTAAACCTTTTAAAAATTTTAGTAACAAATTTTAAATTTTTTTTTTAACAAATACTGCATGTAGCTGTATTTTTTACTTGCGATTGTGGGTACTAAGGCAACTTTTGCAATAGTGCAGAAAAAAAAATTGAGCTAACAATATGACATTACGATGATAGAGAATACGAAAAGAGTAGGTCCTGCTATTCTGTCGGCCTGTCTGTCTGTGTATGGATCTACAGCCTGAACCGCTAAACCGATTTGCAGTTAGGGTCTGTGGGGTACAGGGGGGGTTTAGAATTGAGTCTCTAGGTCTTGAAATTACGGTACCTACCATACAACCAGGGATTGCAATCCCGAAAGGTTTTTTCAATCCCGGGGATTTCGGGACTCAGACTAGTCCCGGGATTGGCTCAATAATTTAGACAGTTAAAAAAATTACTTGGTCAATGGCTGATTTATATTTAAATCTATTTTTTGTGGTGTTTCGATGAGAAATTGGTGTGAAAACCTTTTGCTTCTTCTCTCTAATGATTTTAACTCTTTTGTGCAGAGCTTGCATTGGGTTTTTGTAGTTATTTAACTAGTTTCAAACTGTTTTTTATCTCGTCATTTTATGAGGTCTTCTTATAACTAAGAAAAGTAAAACATTATGAAGGAAATGCACATAAACTAAGTGGTTTTTTGTTTTGAAATTAAGTTTAAATTTAGACCATCCTTGAAAACAGCGATATTAGTACTCAAAAATACAAAAGAAAAAATAATGTACAAAGGGGTTTAGAAAAAGAGAAAGGATACCCAAAAACTAGTTTACTATTTTTTTCTTTTAAGAATAGTCAAATAGATCAAAAACAATGAAAAGAATGGAAGTCTCGAAAAACATACGACGAAACATACGAACTAGTTTGAAAGTTCTCAAAACACAATGTAGTTTTCAACCATTTTTAAGCCAATGATAAAGGTCTAGAAGATACTCAAAATATGTTCTTGCAATTAGGATGCTTTAGCCTTTTATAAATCGAAAATCTGCTCTCACAAATGAAAACAAGATATTTATTCACAAAGCTATTTTTATGCAATATGGATGTCCAATATGGGCTAAAGTAGCTTTTTGGAATAAAAAGAATTTACAATTATCACAAAATAAAGTTTTGAAAAAAAAAAAATGCTAAATCTCCCTTGGTACACTTTAACCCTAGATCTCCACAGAAAAGTGAATGTTGAGTCGATTTTTGAAAGAATTGCAAACTTTCGCTTATTTTTTAATTAATCTTTTCATTCATTCACTGATTGTCTGTTTCTCTTTTCCTTTAAATATTATTTTCATTTTAAATATTTGAATACTATCTTCATGTGTTCTATTCATAATGTATTGCCATCATTATTATTACTTCTCTTATTATTATTATTTACTTGAGAATATTATTACGATATAAAGAGCTATACACACAGGAACGACAAACTTTTTAACTTTTAACATCCCAAAGGATGTATTGACAGTGAAAAAAAATTGTTATTAATTATTATTATTGATTCAAACCCAAGTGCAATCCAATTTAAAATTTTTTATCGGTAAAGTTTCAAGTAGATAAAAATAATATTCCAAAATAATCAACAAATCAATCCCGAAAATCCCGGGATTTTACGATTCTGATCCCGGGATTTTCGGGACCGGAAAAGACTCGGGATCCCGGGATTGCAATCCCTGCATACAACCGATATGATAATACTTATTTTTCTTGATAACAACTCCAACGATTTCGTTTAAATTTTGTGTGAAGGATTAGTTTCAGGTTGTCTTTCTTATGATTATATTATTAATATTTTTAATATTTTTGGAAAAAGTCTAAGAACGGTGCCTCGACTTTCTCGTTAATGGCTGATATGATTTTGACGAAATTTGACGAAATAGAAAAAGTTCTAAGTAGTTCAAGAAAAATTGCATATTTCATGTGAAAAATATTAATTTTTGAAATTTTTATAAGCATCATAAAAATGTTGAGTTTTTGAAATAACTTCAAAACTATATCTTTGACTGTTTAAAGTTTTTTGTTAAAAGAACTTCTTGCGAGATTTTAAACTTTGCATACTTTACTTTTGAAAAACTGTTTTTTTAAAAAAAGTAAAAAATAAAAAACTTTTTTTTAAATGTTCCATCGATTTTGATTAAATTTTCAGCATTTATATGTCGTCCCTGGGCAAACGACTTAGAGACCCCATTCCAGAAACCACTCTTAAGGCTGCCCCAAAGATCCTTATTGTCAATTTTTTTAAAATCGGTCAAGCAGTTCAGACTATAGATCCATATACGGACAGACAGAAATACAGACTTACAGACAGAATTGAATGGCCCACTTTGTTCGTATTCTCTATCGTCGTAATGTCATATTCTCTTGCTATCTCAAAATCGCGAAACTTGCCTTATAGCAACTATGTATAATCGCAAACAAAAATGAGATGAGGTTTTCTTCCCAACCCAATTTTGAGTTCAGTTGTAGGGATGTTTAACACTTCAGAACAATCAAACTGAATAAATGTTCTTCAATTCATATGTGTATGATTTTTATTTCCAATAACTTTAAGTCTATTTTTTTTATTGTTACAACGTTGGTCACACAATTCAATCAACAACGGTTAAAAACTGCCCTATCTTCCAATCATTAGGTATTTGGTATTAGCAACAAATATTAATATTTAATCCATATAGACATATTTAGAGAATTCTCTTCAGTTTATTTTTATCTTTATTTATTTGGTAAAAGTACATATTATATAATTCTTTGGCAACTGTACAGATTTTAGTGTCAAAATTAAACGCTTTGTTTATAACAAATGAAAATGTTTTATATCGCCTTCAAAATATGGGAACATAAAAAATACATATGTACATAAACACTTTTTTACTCTTAAATTTGTTGTACAATATTTGCTTTTGTTTTCAATCGTAATTAATTGAATTAGGGTTAAGACAGTTGTACTCCTATCCAAATAAAAGTTTGTCAGTAGGGGCTTTGTCGCTTGCTGTGCGTGCTGTTGATTCAGGTGGGACAAACTTTTCATTCATAAATCTAAATACATATACTGTATTGCGTCATTTAAGAACCGACAAAAATACGTTTTTATTTTTTAACCCTGACATAATCGTAACACATGAAAGACTTATTTCAACTGTTGTACATACATATACGTACATATGTTTTCAAATGATATTCAGTTGTGACAGGAATAAACATTTTTGGTCAAAGGAACAGTATTTATCGAGGTATCTGTTGTATCTTTCTTCGTAGCTTTGGCAATGTCAGACAATGATTAAAATCTAGAAATGGAATAGATACATAAAAAGAAAAGAAATAAATAAAAATAATTATTTGTTTATATGTACGACAGTGTGTTTCTGACCTCAGTTCAAATGCTTTTGAAATAGGTTATTGGAACTGTTGTACATATCTCCAACTCAAATTGTATGGTTCTTTCGTGGCTTGGTTCACTAACAATCATTTGTTAAAGACCAGTAGGTACGAAACAAAAATTACGAGATGAAACCGTAAACAAAAAATTTCGCTTTACTTTTCGTATTGCAGTACGGTACTGCATTACTTCATTATCTTTTTTCTTTTTTCTTCTGTCCGCTTTCTTATTTTGATTAATACTTTTTCTTAGTTGATAACCCCTACACAGACATTTTCCGCTGTGTTTTCGTTTACGATTTCTTGTGAATGTGGAAACCAACGAAAAATTTCGTTTCGGTTCAACAGCCTGCAAGGCTTAAAGTAACGACATACAACCTAAACTTCTAACTTATTTAAATCAGCATATATAAACAATTTTTCTGATTTGCTTAATTTTTGTACCAACTTCTCGGTTCAAACTTCTTCGCTTGAGGTTTAGTATCAACTTTCGATTTTTAGAATTAAAAATTTGAAGTTAAAGTGAGGAAACTCGCAAATTCCCGTCCCAAATTTAAGGGCAAATAAAGAACTACATATAAGGTGTCCTATGTTTTGTTCCTTCAATTCGTTGAAATAAAAACAGAAGATAATAATAATTCGTATTTTATGCCTAATGGTTATTGTTTTCAATGTAATGCTTAAAAAAAATTTATAACTTATGAATGAAATACAATTATTGGGCATTCCAAAGTCCACACTTGTAATTCTTGTAACAAAAAAAAAAAAAAAAAATTACACAGCCGCTTTCGTTTAGGAACAAATATTTGAATTGCAAAACAACCTTATGCCCCCGACACATAGAACGCGTTGCGTGCGGTAAAAGCGGCGCGGCAACTGATGCGGTGGGGTTTGCCGCGCGCAACTGATGGGGGTGACCCATAGAATCCGTTGCGGTGTTTTGACAGATAAATTTAGTCAAAATGGGGGCGTTCAAGAATCGTATCCGGATAGCTTGTTGTTGTTGTTTACGTGTGGGAAATCGAAAAAAAATATGTTATAATCGTCTAGCAATGATATTTTGAATGTTTTTCTGTTTTCAAAAGTCGAATTTTAATATTTCACAGCTGTTGTCTGTTGTCGATCGTTCAAAAAGGTATCTAAGATACGGCTATCCTAGATAGGCTATCCGATAGGTTCTTGAACGAGCCCATTGTCATTTTTTCCATATAAGAGAAAACTTCAAATTGGTTGTGACTGCGCATGTCTCTCTTCTGTCACCGCGTGAGAGCCGCGGCAAAGTAGAAAGTCAGGCTACTCGGCGCGTTCGGCGCGTTGCGCGCGGTGCTTATGGGTCACCTCCTCACCTCTCATAAGATCGTGTGTATTTAATCGAGCTGTCAGTTGGAAGCGGTGCCGCACGCGCGCAACGCGTTCTATGGGCCGGGGCCTTTACTCTTTCGTGTTGCCAGTCACTTATCTAAAAATATAGTTGAGTTAATTTCGCTTTTGATTATAATTTTTGATGTTCAATTCGGAAGCTAATTTTGTTTTATTTTTGCCACATGATGTTTTTGATTTGAGACTCAGTCTTTAAAACCTAAAACTAAACTTACACGAAATTATTGAAAATTTTGACAAATTCGGCGGTGTGAATAAGTTTATCTTTACAATTTGATTATCCTACACCGACTATAGCTTTACCGTAACTCTTTAAGGCGATGTTCATACTGGTCGATTTGTTGAAGCAAAAAATCGACCAAAATGTTCACATTGTTCAACGAATCGACCGCAAGTCAATACCTACAAATTGGTGTAATAGAGAAGGAGAACGAGAAAACAATCGCATTTATTCGTACGAAGCTTCAACAAATCGACCAATGTGAACTTCGTCTAATAATTCATAACATTTTTTCTGTAGTTTTCTTGAATTTTCGACATTATTTAGTTTGATGTATAAAGTTTTTTAGTTGTAATATAGTGCCCGTGGTGTAATGGCTAACTTTTTACATGGGAGTTCTTGTTTCAAATCCCAATAGAAACAAAAAATAAAACGTCTTTCCACTCGACCTTTCGCGAAGAAATGGCAAGTCCTTCGTTTGAAATAAAAAGATCTTTCTCAATTAATCTTTCGGAACCGCCAGAAAATTGTAGATCCAATCCATTCCCTCACAATACATGGTTGTGAGAAATGCGCTGAGCCCGGCGCTCACCGCTTTGTTGGTCCATCTTATACTGTGTAGTTGTAATGAAAGTTGTACCTTTATTTCGTTACTATCTCCCTATACTACAGTGACCATGGTTTTCATTAAAGCCAACTTTAAAGTAATCCATAAAATTATATATAAAAACAGTAAAATTTTTTTTGAATTTAAAAAACAAATAAAATTTTTAGATTTTTTTTATTAAAGCTATTTTGCTTAATTTTACAAATTAATTTTTGTTAGTGTAATTGGCGACGCGTTTAGGAGACAGAGTCCGAAACGCGTCTTAACGAAGTTTTATTCAACTTCAACATCAAGTGTTGAAATTGGATGCCGTGAATACGAATGTGTTCCGTTAACATTCCGTCTGCTCCCAAGGTGCACCTCATTATAAGTTCTTCTTTTTTCCAATGTAAATACATGATGCCTTTTAAATTTGAAAATAGAAACGGCTGTCTTTTATCAGTATTTTCTTTTGTTCTCTTTCTCCTATTTGTCTTAGAAGTTAAAAAAAAAATTATTTGTGAAAGACACACCCTATATAAACTATCTGTCATTCACTACTTTGCTTTCTGCTGACTGTACTCATATTTCCGAACGCGGCACAGCGAAAAATGTACACAAAACGTGAATCATGTGACAGGGAATTAAACTGACAGCTCTCAGTAATCGTGACACATCCATGAGAGCAAAGTGGAAGCAAGTTTGGTATTCCGAGGAAATGAAGTTATTTTATTATTTGGTGATTAAGTAACACTCTTTAAATTGATAAATTAAATTAAAAAAAAAACGAAACGTGTTGGTAAATAAATATCTAAGAAAAAGAACAATAAATAGCGTAGTTTGTTGTTGGTTGTGTTATGTTTTATTTGTAATGTAAGTAATGCAATGTGAAGTTTGGATTTTCATATTCCATTTGGGTTGGGTGACTTAAGAATGGTGCAGTTTTTTCAATTCGACGCAAAGTATACACAGCGAAGTCAGTAAAGGGATGGTCTGCCTTTGGCTTTTGGCTCTGCTTCTCTGCAATTATACGGCAAGTGTTACTAGCGAATATCTTTGTTTGTGCTGCTGTATGTGTGTGTACACATCGATTTTTCGCGACCAGTGCAAACCATCTGACTTTTTTTTTTTTAATTGAGCTTTTCGTGTATATTTTTCGATTTGAAACTGGGAATAGCTGCTCTATCTGCTCTTTGGAAGAAAGTGACTAGGGGTTTTGGTTGTGTTATTAAATTAAAATAAATAAAATAATAATAGTGTTGCGTGCTTTTCGCAAGCTATGATAAGTCTCGGGGTTATTTGTTTATGAAGCGAACACTGGCACTTGCTGAATGGTAATCCATTCTAAATGTGCTTTTTTTTCTATGCCAAGTTATTACCGGTCGGCATTCGTCTAGCACAGTCATGTGTCTATCTTCTATACGCCGCCCTGAGCAAAGTTTAATAGCAGCTTACCCTGGTTATTGTCAATTAGTAGAATTGTTTATTAACGTAAGTAGTACTATTTAACTGGAAAAACCGTTTCTCGGTTCCATATTTTTTGTGTGTGAATTGTGCAATTTGCAAAAAAAAAATAGAAGAAAAATGTGTGAAAAGGAAGTTTTGTGTACAGTGCGCGTGAACTGTACTTCTATGTAAAACATGGACAATTTAACGAGTCTAGTGTCTGGTGAAATTGTGTTTCTTGTAGAAAATGCATTTATTGCACTCGGTGATTTATCTTTAGTTAGAATACCCATCTACCTATAAAAGTGCTTGTTTATTTGTGGATATCATCCCTTAACCCACCCTTATATAGTCAATCAATGAAAGAGATGGTTTCGCTAACTTTAATCAAAAACTTGTCATCTCGCTTTTTTTTTTGCTTACATGTCTTATTATCAAAGCTTACAAAGCTTTCCTTTCAACCGACGGCGGCCATCTACATACGTCATGCAATGAAAAGGGATTTTAAAACTTCTTGAGTAAACATTGCCCTCACATCTTATCGAATAACTATCTATCACCAATAAGTGTGTCTGTGAATATAGTTTTGTAACTTTTAATGCATAAATATTGTTATTTATTATGAGTGTTGGCCTTGGCCTTAAACCAACCACCCACACCCTCTTCATTAGGGTCTTTGTTCTTTTGCAAGGGTTGGTACGTATAAAATCGTTTCTGTAGGTAATCCTTGTAACTAAATATACGCCATTGGTTTTTTCAAAATTTTATTTTGCATTTTGGTTACACAACACTATTTATATGTACCTAAGTATGGAATGTGTGAGTTCTTGTTCGTTCATAATGTGAAAAGTTTATTTATCTTTGTTATTGTTATTGAATACCTTCTGAGTATTAATCAGGTTGCTTTAACTATTTTTTGCAACAGTTTGATACTGTCGGCTCCAAAGCGGCTCTCTTAGATTTTATTATGACCTTTCACCCAGATGTGTACCTACACGACGTCTTATTCTTTGAATGACAATGATACGAATTGCGTTGTAGTCGTCCTTTGATTTGATGACGATAACATCATTTGAACATTGCAAATAGTTGCGAAATTCAAAGTTTCGAGGGTGTTCAGTTGTCCTTTAAAGAAAACAAAAGCACATCCTCTCGAATCAATCCAAAATCTATAAGTTTTACGGAATCATCACAGATTTTTGAATCAAAAAATTAAAATTACACGTTGTGTTTGACTCGTCGAAATATGATTTTTGTTTTTAAGTTCTTCTTAACCAGTTTATGTGTTGAAAGGGAAAGGAAAGTTTCAAATTTAACTCAATACTTTTTGAGACTCAAACACCTTGTCATGTTTCTGTCTAAGTTAGTTGGACACTCAAACAAAGTAAGTCATTTTCAATTCTTTCAAACTTCAAGTATTTTATATCAGACTACTTTCTTTGAATTTATTTTCAAGCTTATCATGGAGAAAAATACTATTGTGAGTTATTCTCATCTTCGTTTCATTTATTTTTAGTGCTTTGCTCCCAAAACCGCTCCTTCAAATCACAATAAAGAGATGACTCCGGTTATTGCTTCCAGTGACACTATTTACTTTGACAAAGTTTGCATACATACATTACCTACCTTCTTCTTTACCTGTTTGCTTTAATCTCGAATGCTATTTGCTCGACAACTACTCAATAAGGTTTCGTTTGATTGAAATGCCCTTTAAGTAAGTGTAAGTGAATTTAATCATTACTCACACTAGAATTCTAACTGCTAATTGATTGAAAAGTTTATATGCTTTTTCTTGGAACAAATGTGGTTAAATCCAAGTGATTTGAGATCAGCAGCACGTACGCAATTGTGTATTGTGAGTCACTTTAATTAGTAAGCTGCAACTCCTTGTAATATAAAAGTTTTCTTTTGTCTTATTTCTTCAAATCTTTTAAAATTTGGAGTGCTTTCGCTCGCTATGGGAAGTTAGATTAGTTTCGCGAAGAAACAAAAAGAAAAGCAGAACAAAACACTTCTGGTACAGATAAATACAACGAAATCTGCATTTGGTTGGCCTCAGATATTGAACAATCCGAAACCGAGAAGTTTTCCGACGTACCACATGCCTTACCTCACAGGCGGATCACTATTATGAATCAGATAACAGCAAAGATTGTGATCCAGTGCTCGTTCGCCTGTTAATTGGAGGAAACCGACAATAATCAAACTGTAGCGGTATATTGTTTAACGCCCTTTGAAATTTTAAGATCTAAGCATTGTAAAAAATATTGATTGCTTATGGTGTTTATTTTGCTCCATTCTGCCTTATTGACACCTTTATGGTTCTTTTGATAAGCAAAAACATCTACTGGACGAATGAAAATAAACAATCAATTGCCTCCTTAACCAAAAGTAGCAGCAATTGGCAAGATTAACTATTTTGCCCGCTTTCTTCTTTCCATTACGCCATTGTCGTTTGCGTAAACCAGTAATTGTACAGACTTTGTAAAGATTATTTCTCAGATGTCGGCGTTTTAATTTTGCATAATACTTTTGAGTATGATATTAAAACGGTCACATTAACAGTATGTCGTCTTGACGAACCCTTTATCCACACCAACGGTTTCACTGAGATCTTTGCCGGCCTTTAACAAGCAGCTTGAATTCTCCAAAGTTATCCACAAGGCTTTCTACAGCTCGTTGTAATGCTTATTGAGCTTGGTTAACATCTTATTTTGATATTATTACTATTTTTCGATATTCTAAGAGTGCTGTGCAGTTACTATTTAAACTTCTCTATTTGCTTTGACAAGAGAAACTCCTGCTTAGAACTATGAGCACTACTCCTTCTTCCTTTTCCCATTAGGAAAGTTTCCTGCTTTAGAGAGGCATTCTATACTTCAGCTAAGGATTTCAGAAAAACCTAGGTTAGATAAGGTTAGGTTTATATGGTTTTGAGGAAAGCAACTGACATACTTACATAGATTCATATTAGGTCCTTCGTGATACCATAAGAAGTATGTGGAGGAGAGCCTCACTTAACAAAACCAATTGGAGCTTTTGATAAAGCGATAGAGTTGAACTGTATCTGTGTTTGTAAGATCGCTTAGATCATCAAGTAAATATTTTCCTAGATGTCTTTTTTTAGGGAGAGTGCAGGACATGGGCAGAGGAGGTGTGGGTTACATTAAAAAAAAATAGTAACTTAGCTTAGCAGATTGCTTAGAAGTGCCTTTAGACTTGAATTAGAAAGCTAGTACTTCTGAGTGTACTACGACTTGGAATTTATGGTATCCAACTTAAAATAAGACATTTAAGCACATTCCCGACTCTAATGTTAGCAATTATAACTCGCCAGTTCAGTTCAACTACCTACATTTCATGATTGTAATAAAAATGAAACGACCATCAGACCATCCAGTGACTTCAGCACAGAGCAACTGCAGTAATCCTGCGTTTAACAACAAAAAACTCCTCAATGCCTTAAGCGTGTTAAGTTCCCTGTGTTTTTTCTTTGTCTGATTTTATTTATATATATTTTTTAATGTTCTGCTTTATCTTCAAGCATAACACTTCTTTCTTTTGATTTAAATTTTGTGCTCTTTTTTGTTTTGCTTAATTTGCTTAAATTTCACGTTCAGAACTTTTGAACGAAATGTGCACTAATTTTCAGCACATGCAGCAAGTGATTTAAAGCTATCAAGAGAATCTCAAAGAGTGAAATAAATCCTACTCTAAAAATCTCTTTATCTTTCATGTTTTCCAAATAATTGTGTTTCACTAGTTTTCTTTTACTGTCCTCCATTGAGTTTGCTCTTTTCATCACTGGATAACTGAATCGTTGATCGCTTCTCGGAACTTTCGTTCTTTTTGATTTTCAATATAAACAAACCACTGGAGCATTGTATTTTTGTTGTTGATCAATTTAGTTGGCGATGGCGATGGTGATTTGTTAATCATTTAAGACGGCCAGGTTGTGCCTTATGGACATTGAGGTGTGGTTTTGGGTGTCATGTTTCATTAAAAATAATCAAAGCATTGAAGATGGGGTACTAAAGACCATCGTCCTTATTATTCAAAGTAGTTTTGAACAACTCCAACAGTACAATACCAGTTGTCTCGTCCCTTTTCACATTTTCAAGGCTTGATTGGAAGCTTCTGACAAACAGGATTACAATCATTGTGCCGTCTATGTTCCGAGGAGCGTTATCTCCATAAAAAAACACACAAACACAATAATGCACTTTCTTCCTTTTATTTAATTGTCTTATATTAAATAAATTCTCATTTTACACTTCAAAAATTAACATTTTCTCGAATACAAATAATTCAGAAAAAAAAATAATTAATAAAGAAAAATGAATTATTTGCACTCGAAATTTTTTATTAAAATTAAACTCATATTAATAAAAAAAAAACTAAAAAAAAAAACAAACATTCGACCAAAATCTCGCTAAGTGGATTACTTTTCTTTCTTCTCTAATCGTTGTGCAGAGATGCTTCATGGCGCTTCAACAAGTAGTAGGGCAAGGCCCCCTTTAAGTCCCTTGGCACTGGCTACTCTTGATAAGCATTTACCAAATTTATCGTCCAACAAACGTCTCCAAAACAAATACAAAGACATTACATTTATAACCGAAAGGTCGGCGTTGTCGTCTTACACAGACGTGGGATGCATAACTGACATATGCAACAGTGACAACCTTCCAGAAGTCGAAATATTTTCCCTGTTGGAAGAAAAAATTCCTAAATATAGAGTACGAACCGATGTGCTAACTGATTTTGCAGGATATTCAAACGAAGACTGGTTTATACCCGCACCCGCATTAAAAATTCCCGTTGAGGGATTGGGCCTGACAAAGGATCAAACCCGGGAAACATTGAATTACTTTCTTCTATGTGGAAAACGAGTTAGCCAAATGACCCGATCGTACGATGATATCGAAGCCGTAACACGTCTGCTCGAAGAGAAAGAAAAGGACCTAGAGCTGACCGTTCAAATTGGCAAAGAGCTCCTTACACAAAACAACATCCTAGAGAGTCGCGTTGCTGAGCTGGAAAAAGATTTAAAATTAACCTCCGAACATCGAGCACAATTAGTACATGAGCTGCAAAAGAAAAACGAATTAATCGCCATTTTAACAGATGATGAAACCGGCAACGATCCAACTGCAAATGATTCACAACCGTATGTCTCGCTTGATATGCTTCAGGATAAAATTGCCACGCTGCAGGAACAAAACACATCGCTAAAACTAGAAGTGAGTCAACTTGCCGAAGAAACAGACGAAGTGGAAGCACGTGAACGAAAACTAATGGAAGACATAACCATGGAGCTGAATACAACACACAATCAGTTTGAGAGTCTGAGTCTGGAAGTGGAGAAGTACCGAGAAGAGAATCGCTTGCAACGAGAACAAATTGCAAGTCTTACAGCCAGATTAGCAGAAGCGGAGGTTCATATGCACCGCCTGGCTCACGACTATAGCGAGCAAGGCTCGTTGCTAGAAATAACCAAAGAGAATCAAAACTTGTTGGCGCTGGAGTTGATAGAATTCAAAAAACGCTATCAGGAAGTGATAACATTACTTGAGGAGGCTCAACAACAGTTGCGCAAACATCAAAAGAAAATCCATTCACATGGAAGAAGTTCATTCTTGGCTGGCCTTCCAGGTATGGGTGGTCCCAATCCAGACTCACTGCAGTCAGAACTAATGGATTCGTCTTTATACTCCGAGAACAGCATCGATTCCGGAATTGTACGTGATCATAGAAGTGGTAGCCTTATTCCTAAACATATGGGTGGCGGTGGCAGCGTTGGTGGTATAATGTCACCGTACGATAAAGTATTTGAAACAGTTCGCTGCGCTACGAAGAATGGTAACTATTCAGACCCCTCCAGCAGTATGTCACATTTAGGAGGCGGTGCAATGTCAGTGAGTTGCACATCTGGGCCACGGATCTCCGCCATGCCGTTTATAGGATCATCAAGTGGTTATACAAATCCAGCTGGAGGCTACACAAATCCAGCGAGTCGGTACGGTGGCTATCATTCGAATTTTGACAGCGCAGCATCAATGACTGAAAGTGTGTCATCCGATCAATCAGGTGACGAAGGCTACCCAACTCTACCGCCGGGAGTTCCAGGCGCACCAGGTGCAAAAGATCTAGAAGCGGCTTTAAAGCGACTCACTCCCGCCGAAGTACTGGCACGACGCGCAATGCTATCCCATGCGCCACCTGGAACATACAACTACGACGAAAATCCATCATGTCGTCTGCCATTGGGCATTCGAACACCAGACAGCATAATGTCCACTGGATCGTCATCAAACTTGTCATTTTCAAATCGACAATGGCGTCTTCCAGATAAGCTACAAATCGTCAAGCCCATCGAAGGATCCCAAACACTGCACCACTGGTCAAGGTTAGCCACTCCAAACTTCAGCGGACTACTGGAAGAACGGCCTGGTGTGACAATTCGCGGTGGCCGCAACCTAGAAGAGCTTGGAGTACTGTATTCATTGTCTGACGTAGAAGAAGATATCGATGATCTACCGGGTAAACAATTCGAAACACCAGGCGGCAGCATTTATACATACACCACCAGCGTGGTGATGCACCCAGACGACGGAGTACTTAACGATTTATCCTTTTTGTCCCAGTCACAAATTTCATCACGAATGGCTTCGGCTTCGACTTCCAGACAGCCCAGCTGTCCACCTACACCAGAACGTGGAAGATCACGTAGGAACTCGTGTTCGACATTCTCGTTACACATGAGTCTGGCTTCGGTACTAAACGAACGTGGAATTCGAGCTGTCACTCCTAGCGCACTGAGTACCCCAGCAGGTCCAAACTTCACACCAACGGTGACACCATGCAACAGTCCAGTTGGTTCACCCGAACGATCCCTATCACCCGAGGAGCGCCGTTTCGGACTTTTTTCAAGTGGAGCTGATATGATAAAGCGACAATTCAAAGGCGACCTACTTCGTACCAGCCAAACGCAACAACAACAGCAGAGAATAATGCTGTCCAGGTTGGAAAAGCGTGCACTACGTTCACTTAAATTGATCGAGAAACTAGAGAGCATAGGTCTAGAGAATATAATTGCAACAGAGCCCAGTGAAATTCATCATATTGGACGAGGTATCGCTAGTAGAAGTTCAGGCAGTCCAATGGCCCAATTAACTAGCTTGAGACATTTCCCATCTTCAAGTAGCAGCAGTGCCACTGAAAGCGTATGCAGTGATTTAAGTTTTGATGATACCAACACGGCATCCATGCACAAAGGCGAAGGAGCCTTCAATCCTATTAGAAATAAGTCAAATGATACTGGTGCAACAATTGAAACAAATAAACCCGACACAGAAATAGATGCAAGCCCAAAAGTAGCAACAGGAGCAACAAAAGTGACCAACACATCTCCACCCACAGACATTCGACTTAAACAGATGCAACGACAAAAATCACGACGTAACCTCAAAAACGGAACTGCTCAACAACGCTCCGACTTGGGTACAATCGGCGGGAGTAGTGCCAGAGCTGTTCGACCAGACCTAGGAAAAGTGGATCCAGCAGATCAGAAAAAACCAACTCCTGAACCTCAGACAGCTACACAGTCGTTTGTCGGTTCCATTAGCTCCATACTGTTTGGCCGTAAGGGCGGCTGGCTATAGTTAATTTGCACTTACCTATATTTAATTTTAAGTTCGATCATATCGTGTACATATAACACACTTTATATATTTTTTATGTTTTAAATTTGTTTGCCGTACGTATATGTACTACATACTACTCTGACAAAAGGAAGAAAAAAAAAGAAAAGAAAAATACACACACTCCCGTTGCTGCTGCCCTGGCAGTATCTGTTCTGTGAATAATGAGATGAGTCACATTTCTAATTTACATCACGATAATTCAGTCCGTGACCTAAAGTGCCTAAATTTAGTCTAAGTAATATTTCTGTTTGCATACACACCGAACCGACCGCGACCGATTATAGAGCCAAGCAAATTTTTAGTTTTTTTTTTAATTCTATTTCTATGGTGCTTCTTTAAGAATTTTTTTTGTGTTCCTTATTTTGTCTTTATACCAACAAACCAACCAACGATACTATGCCAAGTATTATTAGAATAAAAAGCTTTAAATTCATTCATATATTGTAGTGATGACCTCAAAACGGATGGTGCATTGTCCGTCTGAACCTAAGGATGGGTGGGATAAAATAATACAAAAAAAAATTATACGTTTGATTGCGTATTTGGGTCTATATCGCATATAATTCGCGGACTTAATTATCGTCTTTATATAAAACTAGGCTATTGGGGTGCTCTTGTCTTGTAGCTCGCGGTGACATTTTTTTTTATATAAATATGTTTTATCACTATTTTTATATTTGTCTTTCTAAGCCAATTACAGATATTGCCAGAGTGCACACACAACAACACGATGATACGTTCATAATTTTCTATTATTTGAAAAGAGTTGTATACCAAGAGGATGTTGTGTTTTTTTCTTTTTTGGCAATGTGACCTTAAAAAAAAAATCAGCAAAAAATGTTTGTAAAAAAATGAAATGTATTTTTCTATTAAGTTTTGTCTTGTTTTTATGCTTGGAGAACAAATTATACACTAACCCAGAAAACAGGTCGAAGAGTCTTAAAAATTATTTGTCTTTTTTTTCTATTAACAATTTATCTTCGCCATCTTCATCTCCTACTGCGTAAAAGTTGTGATGCTACTACAGAAAAGAATATTAAGTTATGTTTTATTTTATTTTTCATCTCAAGTCTAGTCTTAGTTTTATTTTTCTAATGAACGAATGATTTTTTTTTTTTTTATTTAAATTCATCTACTTACTCTTAAGTCTACCACTAAGGTGTTTAAAGTTAACGCCTTGACTTTTCTTATTCATTCATCATTTTGCTCATTCGACGACATTCAATAAATCATCAGTCATTTGTTTTGTGTTTATATACATGAAGTAAACTCAGCAGAGAGTGGTGTGGTGCTGCTAAAAGCAAAGCGAGGCATGTGATATCTGATGTATAACCCATAAAGTGCGTTAAAATTTAATTGAAATGTTTTGTTTGTTTTTATCTTAATGAATAAATGATACATAATAATTTTTGGCTTTGTTGGTTTTAAAAATTTGAAAGATTAATTTATAACAAGAAGAGTTGTCTATTTTGTGTTTTTTTATTTGTTCTTAGTTTGATGGAGCCTAATTGAAATTGGTGGTTCTGGTAGTTCAAGTTTTGAGTGGCGGTAATGATGATCTGGCTAACTATTCAGCTAGCACTCAAATAATAATAATTATTATTATTTAACTGAGGGTTTCTATTGTAAATTTCATGAAGTGGACTTCAGATGAGAAGGTCAAACAAATCTAATATTATAATTAGCAAAACTGAATAGTTGCTGAGGGGAGAGATACGTTTCAACAGAAGATCATTATCTCATGTGTGTGAATTGTAGATACAGAAGTCTGTCTAGAAACGAATAGCTTATGATTGGCAATTAAAATTGAAAAAAAATTTTTTTGATAAGCTGAGTAAGTAATAGATTAAAAAACGATTGAGTTGTTTTATATTATTAGAGTTCATATAATACAATTTGATCATATCAAATGCTTGAGAACTTGTTAATTGAGTACTAAGTTTGTTGTAACTTTGAACCCTTAACAAATATGTGTGTCACTTGAAAAGAGATCATTTTCTTATCGTATTGACTAAATAAAAGAAAAATATCATTAATGTCGGACTAAAAAAAGTGCAAACATTACTTACATTGCTTACTGCCAACACTTTCTGTCATGTTTGTTTTGTTTTTTATATTAATGAACTAAAGAACCACTGGTTTTTCTATTGTTATTCATCGCAACGATCATAAAGACATGAATTGAATACATTACCATAAAATTTCGTAACCAATGACCATTTGAGAATATCAACACAAGATGTAAACTAGTTTTGTCTTCAAGATATGATTTAAGGTTTTTTTTTTTAGTCGAAAAGCTTTTAGTTTGTTCTCTTCGTTTGATTCAGTTACAGACATATAGACTCAGTATGCCACGAGGTCGTGTGTGAGAGCTACAGTTGAACTTTATAACTGGTTTAATCTTGGCGAATTCAAGGTTTTCCATTCTTAAACAAATCATTCGTTCGTGACATCGCTTTGTTTTAGAAATTTTCAACAATGCAATCTAATGAGTATTTGTTCAATTTACCACTGTTGTCTTATTGTATATCATCTCGTGTAAGAAAAATGAATGCATTTCGTTTAAATATACCACAAGTAGTTGTTTTAAATCAACTTATACAATTTTGTGGTATAAATTTACCTAAACAGTTGCTACCAATAAATCAAAAGATTATTTCAGGAGTTGTTATCTCTTTGGCAAATATCACCTGCTTACGCGATGGTAAATAAAGGTTTTTCCAACAGTTTGTTGTTATCAGACAGAGGAACTCTTCGAGGGGTCATGTTTAAATGACAGAACCAAGATAAAACATTTGATAGCAGGTTTTGTTACCAAAATAACAAGATGTAAACATTCAGACAAGAATTCAAATGCCTTTGCCTAACTTGTTAGTTGCTCGGATGTTAGGAAATTTACCTTGATTAGAATGGAATAGTTATCTTGGCTAGTAAATTTACCAGGCGGATCACTAGCTTGAGGCAGTTTTGTAGGAGAGATCACAATCCTTAGAAACAGTATAAAACGATATCTTTCAAAGCCATATTGCATACCTTTAAATTTGAAAAAAATAAAAAAAAATAAAAATACAGTAGGCACATTTATCTTTTTTCCAGAAGATGTTCTTAAAAATTCTTGTTTTAGGAACAAAGCTCTTTGATGATATTCGTAGTCTAACGAAAGGTGTCACGAAGGATGAGTGATGTCCACTAATGACTGTTTGCGATCTTTCCGCTCTCAACTGTGTAAATTAGAATTACGGGAAGATAAACTAAGTTAATGAAAAATGGCTCGTTTATCTTTTTGAGTTTTAAATTTGTTTGGAGGAAAAAGGATTTAATCAAACACTATAACAACACCAATAAAAATTAAGTGGGGCTTTGTTGGCTTTGAATGTGCTTTTTAAGTTATTATTCCGAAAAGTCACTGAATGGTGCTTAATATTTATTTTGATTAATTACTGACGACAGCGTGCCGTGCCAGGTTTGCCTGGCTCCAAAAATAGTCGCTGAGTATCTAACGTTGGGTTTACCTGTAGGTGGCCCGTGTAGATTCCTCCTCTAACAGTAGGCCTGATTTATATTTTCAGGTTGCTTCTGCATGGGCTAAAGCAGACATGTTATATTTTATTACTTTGTTATGGACAAACTTTAAACTTTTGCGTTAAACAAAAACTGTCTAAAATGCACCAAATGTATTCATGAATCAGAGGATTATGAAAACGAAGTGAGTATGCTAATTTTGGGCAGGGTGCCCCTTCCTCGTCACCAGCACCAGCCGTGACATATACTTAGCTGACAATTTCTTTACTGTGCACAGAAATTCACAATCTGTCATCTTTTTGGGAGTGGGGGTAAAAATCTCTGAGGAATTTACAGATTGCCTAGGAAGTAGAGAAACGTCTTTTGCAAAAAATTCACAGCAGCGCTAGAAAACATGTTTGGCAGTTGTTGTATTTCTACAGAAATTCACAGAATGAAGAAATTTTGTACTATCGTGAGCTCAGTCTTCTATGCAAAACAACTGAAATTTGCTGGATTTGACTGCTTTTTGGTGAATCTCGGAGCTTTTCGTGGTAAAGTACAGTACGCAAACAAAGCTATATTATCGAACTTACCTCTCTATGACTAACCACCTAAGCAGAATGGTGTCATTACTATGATTGCTTCTGGATAAACTTAGGTGGGCATTACAAATCGGAGTGAACCTGGGCCTCAACCAACATCTTTCGATTTTCGAGTTCCCTCCAGTTTTCCATTTTATGTCGGTTGAGGTCTTATTCGACTTGAATGCGCCACCTAAGACGAGGTCTTCCCTTTCCGCGATTCCACTTCAATGTGCTTTCAAAAACCTGTCGAGCCGGAGCGTTTAGGTCTGTCCGCTCTACATGGCTCAACCATCGTAGCCTCGCGTACTCTTCTAGTTATGCCCATGTCGCTGTACAACTCATACAGCTCGTTGTTGTATTTTCTCCACTCATTGTCTTCGCAAGCGATATCAAACATCATTTGGAGTATTTTTCTTGCAAAAAACGGTTTTCCACATCCGCTTTTGATAAGGTCCATGCTTCCGCGCCGTATAGCAGGACTGGGTACGGCATAGCTGTTAAAGTCTTGAATATATATGTAAGAATATAACGAATCAGAAACTACAGAATCGATTTGATTTGGGAGAACTTAATTCGTATTTCGGAAATTCTACTGTACTAGTTATCTGAAAGCACTCTTAAATTGTTATACAGCTAGACATGAGCATAAACAGTGTTCGTACAGCATCAGCCCCCGCCTGATCTCATATCGTATTTAATTTTCGACCACGTAAACTTTTTGTGTTGAAATTCGCAATTTCTTCAATGACAAATTAAGTTCCACTGAATTTAGGACTGGTACTTTTCGTATTTTGTCGAATATGTCGTCTTTTAGATGACTGGAGAATAAAGTGTAAGTACTTCATACGCACTTATGTCATCATCAAAATATAATTTCATATTTTTACTAAATAATACCTTCTGTTCGTGCATTCATAAAAATGTTACTACTACAGTTTCCTTTCTGTGGGCATTGTTCTCTGCATGTTTTTTCCTAATTATTTTTTTATTTACAAAAATCATTCCTTAAATATTTTGCTGCCAAAACTACTAATTGCATTTTATTTATTGATTGCTGACTTTTGATAATACAACATATTAATAAAGAAATCACAATTGCCACAGCTTTATTCAAGTTACACAGCATTATGAGCTTCTGTTTAAAATCTGTAAATTGAAACAAATGTTTTTTATAAGTTTTTAAACGAAATTTTATACATTTATATTTTTTTGACTCACGCATAAAGTTTATTAGGAGTCTTAAGTGTCGATTAGTAACTAACAACTTATTGGCCAAATTTCATATTGGTATCTACTTCTCATTGTCACCGAAGAAGTAAGAAGTTAGAGTGCTTGTGTTCAAGGAATCATATTTATTCAGATCAAGCGTGGGCTCAGATTTTTTTTTCTAAAGTCTGACTAAAACACATTTTTGGATTGCATTATACGGCCATTTTTTCAAAAGTTGAAGCCAAGTAAAGGGTGTTTTTTAGAGGTTTGAGGTCTTTCAAATTTACGACACTGTTTCGAGGGATTGTCAATTTGACAGTTATTGGTATATGTTGTATTTGTGGTCAGTACAGTGCGTTTTGCCGTTTCACAATGAAGAGTCAGAACAATGCCAGCAAATTATTGTTCAAAAAGTGATAAAATTCAACTTATACACGTATGCATTTACATACCTTTAAGAAGACACTCTTTACGTTGCTTATTGACTTCAATACCCTGCTTTCTTTTGTGTTTAGCAGTTTGATAGTTTGGTAATTACTCTCTTCATATATACATCAAATGTTGATTTCTATTAAACATTAGTACTTTGTTCTATGCAGAACAACAAATGCCCTCGCTTTGCTTTTATACTCTTTTTGTTTTGTTCCTACCCAGTTATTGGTCGAATGTTAAACTACACCTCATTAAAATATCAAACAAGCACAAAAACGACTGCGACTGTGTTATTTTTATATTCTTATCGTTATGATATACAACTACACCACCCCGCTTCGAGTTGTATGTATATAAGTTTTTGAATTCAGTTTTGTCATTATTCCACCTGTTGTTATATTTTCAATGTGTCATCATCATTTATTTAATTTAAAAAATAGAAAAATAAAACATTTAGGGATCTAGACGAACCTATATTTAATAAAAAAGACGCACCTAAAGCAATAGAGAAAAAATAGGATAATATAGATCAAAGAGTCACTTACAATTTGTCAAATAAAAATCATTATTATTATTATTATATTTATAAACTAAAAGAATTATCAAATGAAAAATAAATTAAATAAAATGCTTTGCTATTATAGATAAACAAAACCGTTATATTAAATATGTAGTTTAGCTGCTAAAAAAAGAGAGAGAGAAAAAACAAAAAATAAATAAATAAAAAAAAACAGAGTAACCCTTCATAGTGCTGAAGCAATAAAAAAAGAGGGAAACGAATACATTTATTTTTTCATAATATATCGACCGTTTGTGTGGAGAGAATAAAACTGACCAAGATTTGGACCAAAGTGGCATTGATTTTTTGAGAAAATAGCATTTTAAAATTTTAATTTTTAATACTTTGAAGCAATTCATGTAATCAAAAAAAGTTTATAAATTAATTCAATATTCTCTCTTAACAGGATTTCACTTTTAACTTTTATCAAATTGAGCATAATATGTAGTTATAGTTTTTCTATGATTGAATTTTCTTCGTCCTTTAAAGAAAAAGAAACAATGGCTTAGTTTTTGCATTTCTGGTACAGTTGCGGTCATTTTTATCCTCCCATTCGGCGACATTATATTGATTAGTTGTTAGAACGAATAGAATGATTCAAATGATTTGTATAAAATACATAAAACGATTGTATTTTAAGTTTATTTATGTTATATGCATGTAAATAATCCGGAAGAATTGATTGTATGCAAAAAAAAATTGAAGTTATTGAAAATTAAAGAAACAAAAAAAAATTATCAAAACGTTTTCTTTGGCTTTTTTGGTACTTTTGTTAGTCAATAAAATGATAAGTTAGTTTCATAGACAATCGAAATTTTCGTTTATACTACTGCGTACGAAAGCTCCTTTTCTCAATCAGGTAGGGTTTATGGCAAAGATAGGAATGACTGATACTTAACAATAACAAAAGCAAAATGGAAATATTGTCTTAATCTTCCAATAAGTTAGGAGAAAACAGAATGAGAAGTCTAACCAATTTGTCATTACCGTATCTTATCTTGACCACTGCATGAAATTATAAATGCACTTTTATTGAATTTAATATCGTAAAGTTAAAGTCTTATCATTCACCTTAGCTTCAATAAATTTTTTTTATTGATTTTTCAATTGTTTGCTATAAAAACTTATCAAAATTACCTAATTAACAAATTCAGTTCGAAACTTCTGCGAATGAAGAAGTGGAAAAGAAAATTTTAAAACAAAGACAGTACATTCCCCCTCATAAGCAAAATGTTTATAGAGACATGAAATTTATAGTATAATCAATACAGGGCCTACACAGGGTGCTAAATAAATGAATTCTTCTCAGAAATAGAAGAAATTCCGCTCTATAATCGGAAAACTGATGAAAAAGAAGCTCCAATGATGAGACTTTTTTTTGTCTGTCCTCCGCTCTTGTTTTCAGGGATATTCTGGATATTCGAAGTGACACGTAGCCTAGCTTACATTATTTTTGGTGGTCGAAATGGTTACCTAATATCTTACATTTCGTACAAATCGGGCGCAGATCAAGGAAAAAGTAGTTGGATTCTGAAGCTAAATAAAAAAGTGTGCAACCATCGAATTATGTATAAACGATAATATTAAGCTGCAGTGACTCCGAAGTTCTTTTAGACTTGTGCTATGCCAATAAGAACGTTATGTTGCACATTTTTAATTTGAAAATGGAATGCTTTGCTGTTTGTTATGGACCAAACACATAGAGAATAAGCATTTGCTATTCAAATGAGTTGCGGAGTTTGTGGTCGGCTTTCGTATGCGAAAACTATCCGAAAATTGTTTTTCAACAACAATGTACTGAAAAATATTTATTCCCTAATGATCTATCATTAATTTGGCACCTAGTTAAACAGCGCCTGCGAATTTTACAGGAGAAAGTGGAAGTTTTAGCTTTAAAAAAAATTTGTTTTGCAAAAAGAAAAAAAATTGTAAGATTTGCTCATATATCAAAACCAGAAAAATAAAATCATCCGGGACATGGAAGGCATTCTTAATTTTGTTTAGTGACTAATTCGAATTGTCGCTCAGTTCGTTGAAAATTGTTCTCCAAGAACCTCTTTTCTGGTCTTGCCTAAGCTTGGGCACTCAGAGAACAAATTGTACGACCCTTATTCTGCCTTCTCATTATAGCATCCTCTACATAATATTTATAAGCTCTAGATAATAGAAGTCAAAAGAGTCAATCTTCATTTTTAGCATGAAGGTGCTCATTGAGCTTTGGCTATTTAAATAGTCGAAACTCGAACAAAATGCTAGGAATTCAGTAGGATTTCTTGAAGGTTTTCATCGTTTCTCGATCGATGCTATCGATGTAATAGTTATAAAACAGTGATACTGGTCACCTTGAGGACATACTCTCGCAAGCCACCATTTTTTTCTTACCCTAAAGGTACAAATATTGGGGTCTTAAATTAGTTAGAATTAAATGATAATAATATGTTCCTGTCCAATTTATGTGCCTTTTCTTTTTCGTTTATGTCACGGTGTCCTAATACTCATCCAAGGTTGACTTTGTTTTTTCCGTTGAGTAGTGTTTCTTAACTTGCTACGGCAACATTTTTATTATGTGGATGTTATAAAGATTGAGCAGATTACTTTTAAAGTCGCCTGGCTATCACTTGCGGCTAAATTTTTAGCGGCTTCAAAGTCTGCGAGTATTCAGCTTGGAAGTGTCTACCCGTTCATCGGCTCTTTTGAATTTATTTTATTTAGATTCTTTTGCCTCCTTTGATGTGGCGCAATGTTTCACCTTTTAGTCATAAATACGAGTATGCTTCCCTTTTGTAGCAAGTGTACATTTTTAAGAACACCCATACGTTCTGGACTGTCGCTATAAACTTTTTCTTCAAACGGCTACTCGTTCCTGAGATATTGTTGTATGCTATTATCAAAGAGAACTAGATATTGACGGTAGTAACACTATTATTTTCCGCTAGCATGCTCCTTCACGTTGCTGAGAGAAGTAAGCATCGATGAGCTGTTCATTTAAAATCAGTTTTCGTTTGACTGAGTCTTATTTTAAAGTCGTAGTTCATCCCATTGTGTTGCCAAAAAGAAAATATTTAAAAAAAATACTTTTAGTAAAATATTCACCTATTGAATAACTTCAATATTTATCCTAGGAGTATGTCATTCGTAGCAAATTTAGGAGTAGATCAGTAGAGACTTATTTGGTGCGACACTTTGTGTTTCATATTTTGAACTTTATAGAAGGAATCAATTGAAGTTGAGAACATAATTTAGGCAGGTAATCTAGTCGAAATGAACTGGAAAGCTTTAAGGGAGGCTTGATCTTTTGGTCGCACCAGGATGTGCTACCTATTATTTCAGCTAGACGATTGTGTTTTTCCTATCCCCATGGAGTTACCAGATTTCAGCACGCACTAAACTATAGCAACGCAACATTTGGTTCAAGAAAAGTGGAAGTATTTGCGCTAATTGGCGTTTTGGATCAGTCAGGCTACAATGTACATCACGAGCATCACTCACAAAAGAAAGAAGGCGTTCTGACATTTTTCATAGAATTGTATATCCTATTTTAGTTGGAGTAGCACTTCATGTACTTATAATTAATTTTTCTTTGCAGATATCAAAGCAAGTGTAGAAGTTAAAACTAACACCCTGATGCACGAGTCAGGCACACCGAAATCGACGACGCGACTTTAACTACTATTAAATTTCTTTATCGCCAGTTAATAAAGAAATATCGTTTTTAACACAACATAAGCATTTTCCAAATCTCTCGCCTCAACCAACAACAAAACTAAGTACAAACAAAATGACAGACTACAGCGATCTAGATCGGCAGATAGAACAACTGAAACGCTGCGAAATCATAAAGGAAAACGAAGTTAAAGCACTGTGTGCCAAAGCTCGTGAAATCCTCGTTGAAGAAGGCAATGTACAGCGTGTCGATTCTCCAGTAACTGTCTGCGGTGATATTCACGGTCAGTTCTATGATCTCAAAGAGCTGTTTAAAGTCGGTGGCGATGTTCCCGAAACAAACTACTTATTTATGGGTGACTTTGTCGATCGTGGCTACTATAGCGTGGAAACATTTTTATTATTGTTGGCATTGAAAGTACGCTATCCCGATCGAATAACATTAATTCGGGGCAACCACGAATCTCGACAGATTACACAAGTTTATGGATTCTATGATGAATGTCTGCGGAAGTATGGTTCAACGGCGGTATGGCGTTACTGCACTGAGATTTTCGATTACTTAAGCCTTTCGGCTATAATTGATGGGAAAATATTTTGTGTACACGGTGGGCTTAGTCCTTCAATTCAGTATTTAGATCAGATTCGTACAATCGATCGCAAACAAGAGGTACCACACGACGGACCTATGTGTGATTTGTTATGGAGTGATCCCGAAGATCAGACGGGATGGGGTGTATCGCCTCGAGGCGCTGGTTACCTATTCGGATCTGACGTTGTATCGCAATTCAATCGGACGAATGACATTGATATGATATGTCGAGCACATCAGCTGGTTATGGAAGGATTTAAATGGCATTTCAATGAGACTGTATTGACAGTATGGTCTGCACCCAATTATTGTTACAGGTGAGTCAAAACTTATTAATGATTACTTTGCTTAGTACTTTCCGATAAGACTTGTTAGGTTTGCGTTGGAGAGTTTTATACAAAACTAGCTAAGCCGCCCGGCGTTGCTCGTGTCTGTAGTTTTAAGGTTCCCGTTCTTGTATGATTATGACATTATGAAGCATCCCAACGTCGAAAGAATTTCGAAATCTGTTCAGTAGTTTATACGTTTCCATTTGCGACACTGTTCCTGTGGGAATTTTCCGTTCCCGTTTAAATATGTGAATGATATATAAGTCTATGTCACCAGAGAGATAATGTAACATCGTAGAGTTGAAAGAATTTTTGAAATCGGTCAAGTAACTTTAATGTTCCCGTTTCTGTTCCCATGAGATTATAGAAATGAACATACTCTTAGTTACTGTTGGAGGAGGATAATGTAGCTCCTGTAATGCTGAAAGAATTTTTGAAATCTCTATTTCCCTAGTTGCCCTAGTTGTAATCGCGTTTATCTGCTAAGCAGTAAACGTGCTCTTGGTCGCTTTACTCTTTGAAGATACCACCACTTCGCCATGTTTTCGTGTGGTTACCTCATTTATTTTCGTTGCCTGATATCAAGCTCTTATGATTTCTATTCTATAGCCTGTAATCTGATTGAAATGCAACGAGGCATTCTATGGTTCTGGAAACATCGCGTTATTATGTTGAGAGGCGATTGGTACCCAGGTGATTTTTCAACAATTATTCTCGACACAATATTGACCAATCGAATGACAACTTTATTCTTTCTATAATCAGCTAGATAACAAGAGTCGCCATTTATTTCGAGAACACTGACAGTTATACCTCCCTAGTTCTTGCAATTTTCAAAATCGTCTTTATTTCGGTATTTTTTTCAATAATATCATCTTTTCATATAAAAAGGAAACACAATAACAAAACTCGTCCAGTCTTCAGAATTGATTATATTCTCCCAAACATCCGAAGGTATTGAAAGAAAAATAAATAGCCTGTGTTTCAAGATCCACCTCCCGGCAGTCGGCCGGTGTTATTATTAAGTCTTCAATTGTATTCTGAACATCTTTGAGTAATGCGATAATGTATTTCTATTCCTATGACTGTCTGAGCTGATCTTCCATTGTCAACAAGAAATTCACTGTTTATGTCCACCATATAATTGTTTATAGTACATTTTACTATTGGATCTTTCGAACTCAGAGCGTAAAATGTCTGTGGTAATTTTAGTATAATATGGTCGAATACGAACATGCCTTTCTAGTCAGTTCTGTTCTAAGCTACTTCTACGGAAAGTCAGACCAATATTAAGCAAGTAAAAATAAAAAAATAAAAAAAACAGAAAAGCTATATTTATTAGTAAACACTTTGTGAGATTTTAAGAAGTACATGTTTTAGCTGAATAAGGCCGTGGATATAGTTCTTAGACAGTTGCAAACATATTTTCCAAAAAATAAAAATTAAATTCATGGCGACTTAACTGTATGCATTGTTTGATAAGTTGCTTCTCCCGCTCAGTAAACTATTGCTCTACAGAAAAGGCTCACAGTTTATGATTCAACAGAAAAAGCGAGCTGTCCATCATCCGGTGATCTAAAGCTCGTGAAATTCTTTTTTGAGCCACTTGAATGATTCTCGCTTCTTAAGCTACAGCAGAATCTTTTTCGAATGTCAAATGTTGATTGGCAAGAATGTATGTATGTGATGAGGGGACCTTTTTCTGTAATCTTATCCAAACTTTTGAATCCTTTTTTACAAAATTGGACGTTAAATTGGACGTTGGTACGCTCTCACAGTCAAAACTCAATCCAAACCCATGAAATACGTTCTAAGGCTTGTGAATAAACCTAACCAAACACTCCTTTTGATAATTTTAGACAGTTATAACCTTCTTAAGTTTTCTCAGTTCAAGTTTTTTAAGAATTCACGTAGTTAATAAAGTTAACTTCGGCAAAAAACCATTGAATAATAGTTACCTACCTCCGATCTTCCACGCCTATCTTACTTTCAATTACAAGTCGAAATAAATTACTTTTTAAAAGATTGCATGGAAATTCAAATAAAAAAACAGTCAGTTTACCTATGTTGTTTAGTTAAAACAATACAAATTGTTTCAATTTTCTTTTGTTGTCCTATATAGATGAAATACTCTTATTGTGCTGTTTGTCAATTGAGTTTTAAGGTTCTTAGGCGTTGAAGATCTCGCATAAACATACATATCTTACATGAGCCGGTATATTTGGTTAAGTTGGCTCTCGGAGTCCTTAGAGTACATGAAAAGGCGGATGTCTTTTTTTTTTTTTGTTGATATGATCCTTTGTATATATATCTTATAGTGCTATCACTTTCCAATATTTTTTTCCGAGCTTGGAAGTCGAAAGTGGTCCACAAAATTTCCAATGTGTTCCACAAGCCTATTTTTCAGGTCATATATGTAAGAGTAGGAAGCAAAGAACAACGTTTAAATTTCATCATATATGCATTACTTTCTAACCCATAGGAAATGCTCACCTAAAGTGATACATTCCACCATGAGCATAACAGCTGATTCCTTTTTCTCCGCCGGTGTTGGCGCCCCCTAGCGACGAACAATGTTAATAAAAAATATTGGAAAGTGATATTACTATAGGATATATATACAAAGTATGATCTTCCCAATGTTACAACTGTGAAATATTACTTTTGATCAATTCTCCATAATTGTAAACGACCCGAAACAAAAAAATCCATGAAAATGAAGGTTAAAGTTATAGACTAAATAATAACCGGTCACACGAAAATGCAACTAACACTTCATTAAGAATGAATCTGATTAGACGTTGATTAGTATTTATAACTAGCCTCGTCAGTAGGTATGATTTGTTTAATACATTAGCGAATTAATATCGTCGCTGTAGTTTTAAAATCTAGTCTCACACAGTCGGTTATCATTTGGGTCGTCGCGTCGTGAGCCTACGAGACTCAATAGTCAATAGCTACCTTCAACAAAGCCCGTTACAACAATTTCGGACAGCGAATGCCAAATAGAAATGACAAAACATTTTCGCAGTGAATGTTTTGCAACAGATATTTAGAACTTATTATTTATTTTATCAACAATGACAAATTTCGTTGCACAACATTCATTACGATCGTGATAATGATTCAGTGCGAAATTGTTACGAGGCGACGAGTCTTGTGATAGTTGGCATTAAATCTAGAAGATTTTAGGGATAACAACGCCATTTCTTTAAACGCTTATTTCTTTGTATTAGAACTAGAGCGAAGATATATTTTTTACTTTGTGCTTTTTTTATACAAATCTATAATCTTATTAATTTTTTTTTTTTTTTTTTACTATAGATGCGGTAACGTGGCAGCAATTCTCGAACTGAACGAATTCTTGCACAGAGATTTCATCATATTTGAAGCTGCACCACAAGAAAGTCGAGGAATACCATCGAAAAAGCCGCAAGCGGACTATTTCTTGTAAGAGAACAAACAAATCAACATTTTTTTTTTTTTTTTTTTTGATACCAGACAAGTTCTGTGGGAATAAAGAAGACCACCGCGGGCAGTTTCTTTACTCACTTTTTTTGCACTTCGAGCAACCAACAAAACCAAAAACAATATTCTGGCATCTTACAACACAACAATGTCCTTGCTAATACTGCCATGCATTTCTACAATAATCTCTCATTGTACGAGAACCGCTCTCCTCCTTCTTTTAAAACAGAACAAAACGAAAAAATGTACGGGAGTGTGAGTGTGAGTAACATTGAGAACCTTAAGATAAATAACACCAATCGCAAAACGGTTTAATTTATAAAAAAAAAAAACGAAAGTATTTCCTTTCAAATAGTTTTAAAAGTCCACTTTACGTATAGTTTTAATTTAGTAAGATTTTTTTATTGATTTCCTAAATTCTAAATAAAAATTCATTTTTTGATGACTTTTTAATTTCTTCAATGCCCTATTCCTTCAATGCCCTATTCCCCCACCATTTATCCTATTTGTCAGTTCAATGTTAAAATTTAAAAGTTTTGATTTCAAATATTGTTTACTAGAAATTATTTTTTTTACTACGAGATATAGTCTTAGATATAAAATAATTAAAAAATATATATATAAACATCAAAATGAGAAAATAAATTCAGAAACAAAAAAATGTTTTTTTTTTGTATTTTATTTGAAAACTTATATAGCTACTAAGTTAAGTAAAATATTATTATGAATATAACTGCTCTTCAATGAACGTATTTAAGAAATGATATTGAAATAAAAAATATTATTAAGAGATTATACTGTGCAAATGCTGCAATTTTTAAATTTGGATTTTTGTGGAAGTTGCTTGTTGTTGTCAGATAGTGATTCTTCTTTTCCTTTGATGGCGTTATAATCATTGTGATCACAGCTCTGATATTTGTCTGTTTCGCATTGGTGATCTGCCTGGGGGGTGATTTTGGTTGGGGAGATTTCTTGGCCTGCCTTTTTCTTTCATGGTGGCGGTCGTGGTGGAACTTTGCATGACGTTGCCTTTTGACCTGGTTCTCCAAATCTCTTTTAACATGACAATAGTAACTGGCCCGGTCGTGTCCTATTTTCTGCAAAATGATGCTTTAGAAATGGAAGGCTTCCTCGGATTTTAGTATGTACTTCTTTTTCTATTAAGCTTTGGGTGAATTCCTGAACGCAATACCATAAAAAAAATACCTTCAATGAAGAATGTTTGAAGACGTAGCAATTTTTTTTTTTTTTTTGCGCAATTGTAATGAAATTTATGCAACTGTCAAAAAATACTTACTCATGGTTTTTGTACACTGTCCAACATTATGAACCGTATGCGAGTGCTGGTCACAACAGCGGTGTAGATTTTTCTCTGTAACTAAGAGGACATTTTTCGATCACAGAATATGACGAAGTTTTGCTGCCACTTAATAGGCATGTTACGATGAACGAACGGGGAACACAAGGAATTTCTTAAGACATTCATGGCTGTTCTGATCTTCGATCGAATTTAAAATGGAAATCGAAATTGAATCCGTACGGATTTAAAAAGTGTGTTCTTATTCCCGAACGGATTCACTACTGATTTTATGTCACAAAACCGTTGTGGAAATCAAATTTTTGTGTTCATTGGAACTAATATAGTTTTTTATTTTTAATTTTTAGCAATAAATGATTTTCTACAGAATTTATCAACCGGATGTTAAGCGAATTGAAAACGCACGAATTCCGAATTGAGAACCGCAAAAATTTCAAAAGCGGGAGGATATGATATCCGAACGAACATGCAAAATAGCTGCAGTTTCCGCAGTCAACTTAAAATATTAAGAGTAAACTGTCCAAATGGACATCAAATTTCATATAAATGGATGGGTCTGCTCAACAAACAGTTTACTTTTTTGTGGTTTTGAAATCAATGTAAGAAAAATTAAAAAATCGAGATTAGTTTCGGGGGAAACCGGTATTTTTTTGAGCTGATTCTTTTTAAATTATTTAAAAACGAAATATTTATTGAGTCTTCACACAGAAATATCGGCCCTATCGAGGTAACCGTCGCGTCGCGTCGGTGAGAAATTCTCTCCGATTTCCTACGATTCGGAGACATTTTGCTTCGTGGTAATTCTCTGATCACCTCGGACATTCTCTCCGACAAAATTCAACGTTTGCCGTTTATATGCGATGCTTTGCTAGTAAATACTTTTGTTAGCTTTATGTTCGACAGATAAAAACAAACATTTTCCCGACATCCTCCTATACGTTTGTGCTGCGGAAAGTTTTTAGTTTTTGGGATGCAATGCGCTGTCGTATTTTTGAAAATTTCTTACGATGTCAACTATGTACTTCGAAGCAAAATTGAGCCTCCGAAAAAGGATAGACACAGACAACTATAACTTCGGTAGTTAAGGACTTTGTCTACCTAGACGCCGCTATTAATTCAGACAACGACACCAGCGCTGAAATCAAACGAAAAATAACTTGCCAATCGCTGGTTCTTCGGACTAAGAAGGCAATTGAAGAGTAAAGTCCTCTCTCAGCAACTAAAGCGTCCCTGTATAAGACACTTATCATCCCTCTTCTTATATATGGCGCAGACACATGGACCCTGCCAAAGGTAGATGAGAACGCTTTAGGATGCTTTGAAAGAAAAATTCTTCGGGTGATTTTTGGTTCCGTGGAGAAGATATAACCACGAACTGTAGGGGCTCTACAGCGACACTGAACTGGTCAAACGAGTCAAGGTTCAGAATCTTAGATGGCTGGGTCATATAGAGCGAATGTACACCAATGCTCCGACCCGGAAAGTCTTACTGCCCGAACACAATGGTGTAGCTGTAGCTGTAGTACGTCGCACTGTCAAAGTCGAAAGTAGGCAAATGCCATAAGAGTGAACACAATGCGTAGTAATAGCTGTAGCGGTAGCTGAAGCTGTAGTACAAGTTGACTCAACTTCAACTTTGAGCGCGCTGCAGCGCTACATTTTGACGTTTCACAAAGAAAAAAAAAACAAAACAAAGCAAAATGGCTCAGCAAAATTGACATCTTGCGCTACACCATTGTGGACGAGCTGTGCTACATTCCTCAGCTGCACTCTGACTTTTAATTTGACAGCGCGACGTACTACAGCTACAGCTACACCATTGTGTTCGGGCAGTTAGAATCCAATCCCGAGGGACGGCCCAGTAGAGGAGGGCTGCGACTCAGGTGGCGCACGCAAGTAGGGGAGGACTTCAACCAACTTGGCGTTGAAAACTGTAGGCAGCTAGCTAGGGACCGAGCTAGCTGGAGAAGCATGTTGGTTGAGGCCCTGGTTCGATCCGGACTGTAGCGCCACCTTAAGTAAGTACCCTTTTATTAAGCGCAAATTACGAAGAATTTATTGACTACAATAAGTCAAAAAGCTAAAATTAAATAAAAAACAACAAAATCAAGTTTATTTTATACAACTTTAACTTTTAATTTCTGAGTCTGATGTGACTCATTAGGTCTGTTCGTTGAAGCCCTGGGGTTGCACTAGGGTCGCCACAAAGCGTTTTTTGAGAAACCTAAATTCGCCCTGAATGTCAAATTGAGTGTTTTTTGAGCCACAGGTTTGCCACAGGTTTTCCCCAAACTCGCCCTAGCTTTTTGCTGTGGCGATTTGAGGGCTGTCAAATGGCATGTATTTTTTTTTTAATGACAGGGATGTGTGGTGATTTGTGGTTTAGCGTTTTTTGAGGAGTGGAAAACCCAGGTTTTTTTGACAACTCATGGGGTTGTCAAGAAAACCTGGGTCAACCCTGGGGAAAGTTCAACGAACAGACCTACTTTCAGCAACGCACTAATTGTCATAGAAGAAAACTACAAAAAAAAAAAACAATAAAATGTAAACAATGAACAAATTTTAAGGATGAAAAATAAAAGAGGAAATAAAAAAATGAAGACAATCATATTAAATTGAAAAGCGGTGATGTGATGATATTCCCGTCGTCAGAGTTCTTTAAATTGTTGTTGATATGTATGTATAAGCTTTCATACGCATCACAGAGGAGAAAATAAAGTAGTGTTGGTATCACAGTTAAGCACGGGTCACACACGGCTGGTTGCCAGCGGCGAATTGAGTATCAGCTTTGTGTGACCACAAAATTCGCAACCAGCCCTGGCAGCCGGCGAGTGTTTAGCAGCGGCTGGTGAAGTTGAACATGTTCAACTTTTGGTAGCAAGCAGCGGCGGCTGGCAGCTAGTAGCGCAATCTGACCACATCAGCTGGTAAGTAGCAGCGAATTGATTTGACATTTTTGCTCATTTCAAATTATAAACAAATTGTAAACAGTACATTAAAAAAATTTATTTTAAGGTTTTTATATGTATGGTTGTAATTTGACCAAGTTATTTTTTGTTTGTATTTTCAGTTTGGAAATGAAGCTTTTAAACGGATTGTCTGAATATGGAGAGACTACGCTAATGCTCTGCGGAAGGTAATTAAAACACATTTTCTTTTGAGTGTACAATGTTTAATGAAAAACAAATTACAGATTCCGAGAACATGCTTTTGATGTACATTAAAAGAATTAAGGAGCACGGTCTTAAAATAATTGTTGGTGATTTAGTTTACCGGAATGAAGACGAACTAGACGAGGTACTGATGATGTGCTTGTCGTTGATGGAGACGCAGTGGATGAGAATTTAGAAGAAGTTTCCAAACCAAAAGAGGCAGAGTTGGCTTTTAAACAGAAAGTGATTTCTTTATCGGAACAAAATATTTCGAATGCGGGCTATACCATATTTGATGTTGTTCTCCGTCTTCCGGGACACGACATTACTTACCCAGCAAATGAAGTAGCGAAATGGTACGAAGATATTCTCGCCGAAGAGGACCTCAACTCTGAGAAGTTGAAAATGGGTGTTAAAATATTCTATTTGGCAGATGCTTACAGAAAACTTTTGATAAAACCACTAAATATGTCGTGGTACTTTAAAACGTACAATTGTCCTCAAGAAGATGTAATTTTATCACATTTTGAGAAGCATAACGAAAAGAAAAGTGTACCTGATGTTGAAGGTAAATTTTTGGCATTGGTACTGGACTTTTGCTTACCTGCTTCGGTTATTGCAAAGATGTTTCTTAGATAAATTTAAAAGTCTGATACATCGCCAACAAACCAAGCTCAGATGGAGAGGTCTGAAATGAAGAAATTTGAAGATGAGAGTTCGCCTAAGGAAAACAAGAAAAAGAAGATAATGTGGCTGTTGTAGAGAGCCATGAAAAAGAATTCCACCTTTCCCCATCGAATAAAAAGGCTGCTGAAAAACGTTCAATCGAAGCTGGAGATGAAAGCGATGCAAAGCGAACAAAAGAAGAAACTGTTTCAGCTTGACTTTTGTAATTAAGAGAAAGTTTATTGGAATTCTAATGTTTTTTGTTTTTAATTTGTTTTACACAAATAAAACTTTATATTTTTTTAAAATTTACATAAAGGTTTTTTAAATAACATTTCTTCTTTAGCTTTGATGTAATTTTTGCAGTCTTTATAGAGTTGGAAGGAATTTCTTCGAGACAGTTGGCGCAAAAAATGCTTGAACAATTTTTGGGTGTATGGGGAGGAAGATTGCAAAATTTTTGGGTGTATGGGGAGGAAGATTGCAATTTTCGTAACTGTCCAAATCCTTGCCCTCATTGTCATTATGACTTTTATCTTCCTTTTCATTTTTTTTCTCATCCAAGGTTTCCTTGACAGCTGTGATAGTCGGCTTGTAAATTTCCATAGAAAGCAATTGTTCAAAGTTTAACTGTCTGGTTCGGGTTCATCTCTCTCATCAATCGGTGTTTGCTTGAATGCTTTTGCAGATATTTATCATCCGCTGATTTAGCTTTCTTTTTATCAGCAAGTGGTGTTGGTGCAGGTGGTGTCTCTAATACTTTTGGTATTGTTTCATCTTCATCCTAACCATCAACGGCCATAGACACAGGATCTTGGTTCGTGGGTTCTGTCTCTACAGTGGTAAATTGTCACAGATCTGTTCCACTTCGGTCATTTGCTCTTTCAGATTTTCCATTTTGATCATGTAGAAGTCATATTCAGACATAGAACCTATGCTCTTTGGGTCACCGCTAGTAGAATCATCAATGTCACGTGCGGCTGGGAAGGTCTCTTCTATGAGGATTTGCAAAGTTTGGGGACGTTTTGTAAGCTAAAAGAAAAGTTTTCCAACTAATTGTAGTTGTTTTTTTTTTTTTTTGCTAAAAACTTACCAACTCAAAAGTAGGGCGCAATTCAAAACTGTTCTTGAACAACGACACTCGACCAAAATCATATAAGCCGAGGCGAGCTCGACTCACCGCAACTACCAAACGGTTAACGTTTCGCAACTGACCCACTGATTTGTTCTCACCAACGAGATCAAGATGTATTCGTTATGTTGACCTTTGTATTTGTCCACCGTTGTTATTTTATATTAGTGGGTTCTTGCCACAACGAAGACTTACAACATCCCGGATTAGATGCTTCTGCCCATTGTAGGTTGTGAGAATAAATATCTTTTCAGCGGGATAACCAAGAAGCTGCCTGTACATAAAGACACCCAGTATGTATTCTGCTTCTACAAGGTTCTATAAAGGCATTTTTAAATGAATGACGAAGCAAAAAATTTACACAAACAAGCAATAGTCTTACCTGATAGAAAAATGGGTAAGGCTCTGATTCACCAACCCCATTGAAGTCCTCAACATTAACCGACTGATAGTCATATACAAAGCCCGCATTTGCTTTTTTGTATTCTTGCCTTTTGAAAATACGCTCGAGATCGTCTAATTTCTTATATCGCCACTTGGAATGAATGTTTTAATTTCTAGAATTTGTGCTGATTCTTGCATCAAGATGTTGTCATGCTTAAATCCAAGATTTACCAGTTCTTTACGTTTGAGAGCAGCATGTGTACAAGTCATGACTATAATCGTAGCTTCCTTCACTATGTACCAAGTATTTGTATTTCTTCTTTATCGTTGCATAGAAGTGATTCACTAACTGCTAGTGGACAGTTTTTGTTTTCCTTTTCTGCTTCAATTATTTTTCTATGATCGATGGCTTTTAGAAGAAATTCACTAGAAAAGTAAAAAACTTCTAAACAGCAAATTGAAATAGAAGTATGGCAGGTGGCAGCTGCTGTCAATCAGTTAGCTGTCAGTCTGTCAGTCAGTTTTGACGAGCGGCTAGCAGCTAAGTGTGACCGCACTGCCAGCCGCTGCTTGCTGCTGCTACTGCCAGCCGCTGGTAAGAAGCGGCTGGCAGCAGCCGTGTGTGACCCGTGCTTAGGATACCCGATATTGGATGATACTCCGTTCAGTCGCTGTGGCAATTTTTTACTATAATTTTTCATGTGTATTGCATTATTCTTGTAGCCGTGTCATCACTGCACTTATTGGGGGTTTAACGAACTCGACGATGCAATTCAACCAACAAGTTCTCAACTGGGTTCATGTGCGGAGATTGTGATGGTGTTTGGATAACCTTTAGGACAGTTATAAAGTAGCCATTGGCTAACAACATAAGCCTTTTTGGCCTGGGTCGTTGGCCTGGCAAAACTTAAAAGTTACCTTGAAATACCTATTCTCTCATCACTTTATCTTAAATTTTCTCTCAGCAGAACTTTTGAAAAGTATTCCTTATTCATTATACCGTCTAAAGACACCAAATTTCCCATGTCTTGTCGACATGCAACCCCAAACCACTATATACCCTCCTCCATTCTTAATTTTGCATATCGTATATCTTTGTGCAGTAGTGATGAGACATTATTTTTTTAATGAAAAACGTGGAGAATAATATACTTATTTATAAAATAACCAAATGATAAACCCAAGTCTAACTTTTGCTACGTAAAATACTCAATAAGTATATTTAATGATAAAAACCGAATATTCATGTCACTCAGTGCATCTTTACATTTCATTGTTAGTAAAAACAGTAAACATAAATTTTAAATGAAATTTTATTACGACATAATACAAAAAAATGGGAAAGTCGGGAAATCAATATTTAAGTTTCCATTTGTTTCTCTAAATGTGCTTTAAGCTGCTGATTGAAGTCATCTTCTATATTATCGTCGTCCCAATTGTCCTCCCATACATTTACCGCACTATCATCTTCTTCGGCGATATTAAAATCTGGAAGAATGTGCTATTTACCAAACAATTTCGAAGCAAGTTTTTACGAAAATTTATAAAAGCGTATTGCTTACCTTCAGCTGGAAACTCTTCGAACTCATCATCTTCTTCCAACAGTCCCAAATCTCCTTTTTGTTTGCTTTTTTCCGACATTTTTCAACAAAAAAAATATAGGTAAAGGTTAAATGCTAAGGTTTGTAAATAGTTTTTTAACTAAACAAGAAGCAATTCTATACTTTTTACTTCTCAGATCTCAGGTAAAAAATGACAGTTGTTTGTTGTTGTAAGAATTGACACTGTCACGGCACGTACGGGATGTACAGTAATGGATGTAAAACAATATTCCATTTTTTGACTCAAAGGGTGCCACCAAGGAAAAATAATAAATAGTAAAATAATAAATAAACAGTGTGAACAAAGTTTTATAAATAAGGTTTTCCTGTTGAGATGTATTACCCAATGTCCTAATTGGCAGCCATCGCGCGACCGAACAACGAGCGACGGGCGCTGCATCGGACGATCAAAATATCAAACAGCAATAACCCTATTGTGTGTCCTTATTAACACAGGAAAGCGATCGCGTGATGGGGTAGCACGGTCGCAAATGTTTGTTTCATGGTCGTTCAAGCTTTATCATTAAAGCTTTTCATATTCAAAGTGTATACTCATGCGACAGCCGCTACGAAAAGTAGTCTGGTTGCTTCAAATCAACCAATTTGATTTTCGTCGCGTTGCTCTTAGCAAATAGCAAGGGAAAATGCAATTCGAAGACAATTTAGCTAGTGAACTTTATATGAATCCCATTATATGTATGTAATGCTTTTTGGTAAAAATATATTGTTGACTTCGCAGCTCTCTGTACAAGTGATGGAACTTGCCAAATCTCAAACGGCTTTTACATATATTTTATTTGACGTTTTTGTTTTTTTTTTTTTTAATTGGTCGCGCGATCTTATGAGCATCTTGCAACTGGTATTAGGACACTCATTGTGGTAGCACTACCAACAAGCAACGCGACCGATAGAAGTTCATCGTTCAATCGCGCGATGCAACTCTAATTAGGACATAGCCTTATAAGAAGAACATAGCGCTATTCACTCCCTATTATGGGTTTATAAATAAGGTTGAAAGTTCTTAGACTAAAACGTGTAGTTATATTCCATTAAAATTCGATTGCCCGATTCTGTTAAATGCATCAAAGTCCGATTCCAATCCGATTTGATTACACGATCCTACGTCATCGAGGCACACATTTGTATACATAGCACCGTTGCGATCTCATTTTTCTGATTTCTGTGCATGAAGTCTTAATTATTGTTGACATGGTGAAGAATAAAGATCTTGTTTAGTTGTATCAAGTACTCATGTATCAAGTATTCATTATTTTAAAGAAACTTTGTTAAGCAAAAGCGAAAGACGACGAGAAAGAATTTCAAAGTGATACGAGCTTAATTAAAAAATTAAAAACGAATAAAAGTTGTTTTCTGTAGTGTGGTTTTCAAGAAGAAATAAAACGCATATAATCTAATGTTAAGGTTAGCTTCATTAAAAAGATAACGGTTTGGCATTGTATTTGGAATTATAGAATTATTTTGGAAAGTGGCCGTCGCCGTCGTGGCAAAGAGCCCATCCAATGCGTCACTCGTCTGAGACATATCTGCGTATGCAAACGACTTTATTGAATTCCACAAAAAATACTCGAACGCTGTTAAGTCTCGGTCTTGGAGGTAGCTCACAGGTTTAAGATTCGAAATTATGTAAAAATCGTCGTCAACAGCGATCTCGTTTCAAGACGATTTACCAAGCATAAGGAAGATAATATTTATTCGTGCGGCTTCAATTCTTCCACGACAAAATGACAGACCAAACTAATAGCTAAGCATGAATCAGAGGATGAAGAACAAGAGGGAAAACAATTACTTCTCTTGCCCCGCAACTTCCATTTGCTTACATTGTTGTTTTTGTAACGAGATCTATCAGTGATACACGTATTCAGCTGAATAGAAAGTTGTGGCAGTGAAATTACTAACACCACTTTATTTTCGGATTTCAAACTGATTTTGAAAGCTGAGAATAAAGTGGTGTTTGTAAAGTCAGTTTGAGAACTGATGACGTAGTGTGTGTGGTTTTACCTCTTGTTCTTTTATTCCTCTATGGCATGGATCAAGGGTGGCAAGCCCCGAACTCAAGCCTGTAAAGACCAGCAGGGAACCATATTTATAGAGTCACAGTCGCTACTGAGGATCTGGAAAGATCATTTCTGCAGACTGCTTAACGGCGATGAGGACACAAATTCCGCTGTCAGGCAGACGTCCTCCCGACCTAGAAGAAGTTAAGCTTGCTATATGAAAACTTAAATCAAATAAGACTGCAGGTGCAGATGGCCTTGATGCCGAACTTTTCAAGGCAGCTGGAGATCAGTTGGAAAGGAGCATGCACCATATGGTCGGAAGAAAGCATGCCCGACGAATGGAACCTCAGTATCGTATGCCACCAGATAGGAACAATCTTTCAAAAGTCTGTACAATTACTCGCCTTTGCAGACGATATTGACGTAATGGGAAGAAAAAAGCGTGATGTCATAGGTGCTTTTGCAAGTATCGAAACAGAAGCGGCAAAAATGGGTTTGATGGCTAATGAGAGCAAAACGAAGTATATGCTGTCATCAAATAAGGACACAGAACATCGACGAATTGGACAAAACGTCACAATAGACAGACATAACTTCGAGGTAGTACAGGACTTCGTCTACCTAGGATCCGCTGTAGACACGGACAACAACATCAGTGCGGAGATCAAACGGAGAATAACTCTTGCCAACCGTTGCTTCTTTGGGTTAAGAGTGCAATTGAGAAACAAAACCCTCTCCAGAAAAACGAAGGTAACCATGTTTCCCTAATCATCCCAGTCCTGCTTTACGGCGCGGGAGCATGGACCTTATCGAAAGCGGATGAATAAACCCTTGGTCGTTGCGAAAGAAAAACTCTCCGAATGATCTTTGGTCCCGAATGCGAAAACAATGTGTGGAGAAAAAGATACAACAACGAACTGTATGAGCTGTACCGCGACATAGGCATAGCCAGAAGAGTATGCATCGCGAGGCTACGATGGTTGGGGGGCCGCATGTAGAGCGGATGGACACAAACGCTCCGGTTCGTCGGGTGTTCGAAAGCACATTGCAGGGAAATTGCGGAAGGGGAAGACCTCGTCTTAGGTGGCGCAATGAAGTGGATGAAGACCTCAACCGACTTGGAATGCGAAACTGGAGAGAGCTCGCCCGAAATCGAAGTCGTTATAGAAGGATGTTGGTTGAGGCCCAGGTTCACCCCGAACTGTAATGCCCACCTAAGTAAGTAAGTAGGCATGGATCAAGTTACAGCTGTCAAAAAGATCTACTTCGTGAAAAGTATTGCCAGATTGAAAACCACACGTCTAAAAAAACATTCTTTACAGCTTTAACAGTCTCTTCAAAATCACTTTGAAGCATTTTAGCGCAGTGAAATTCTTTCAGCTTTCAGTATATAATTTTGTCACGAATTTCCAAATACTAACGAATGATGGCATCAACTTCAAAGAAGCGAAAGCAACCCACACTCAAGTATTTGCCAACGACAGCAAAGCATCCACTTCAAAACGAAGGAATGTAGTATCCGAAAATATTAGTTTGTCTCAACCAGAAAATCCTCCTTCCGAAGTGGAAAAATTAAACGAATCCATTTGCATGCCATTCTAATCTAATAATAAACTTCAGTGACCGTGTCAATTTCGTAGTTAGTTGGAAGTAATGGAAGTGGAAGAAGTGCGAATCTTGCTGCACTTGTGCTTGGACTGGGCGCTAAGTCAAGTTCCACAAATCGTTCGACAAGCATGAAGCAATTTATTAAAACCGAAGAGCAATTCTGTGATATTCAGATTGAAATAGCAAACGGTGGACCTGCTTTCAATGTCGATGTTTATGGTGATGGCGTCATCACTACTCGTCACGAAACGCGTCATCGCCAAGCGTCATTTACTAGCATCATTTACACGTGTCATAAAAAACTATTCATCGCTTAAGATGATTTTGCGGGAAGGGCTCGATATTCGCAAACGGCGTTGTTGTGTTAAAATTAATGTGCCCTTCCTTGAATATTGAAACTCCCTTTCTGGCTACCTTACTCGCCTAAATAGCCACATTACACACTTTTCCATTCTCTGTCTTATCATCATATATAAAATTCATGATTTTAATTAAAATTACTTTCATATCTTTTTTACTTTTTTTTAAATTTAAATTACCTTTGAGTATTTGTTATTAATTTGCTTTGAACAAACCACAACCGCTTATTTACTTTTGTGACAGTTTATGTCTAACTTGCTATATCCTCCGCTGGCGATGGTGCTTACTTTCGCCACGTTCAACCTTTTAAGCTCGACAAGTATAAAACAAAGAACTTTTTTTTATTTAACGAGAATATATGTAGGTAAATATATTTATTTTTCTTTTTTGAACAGTAAAAAAAATTAAATAAATAACAATGGAAAATTAAATACGTTTCTTTAGTTAAACTGAGTTCCAAATCTATCTAATGAAAAACTATTTTTTTTTTTTAATTATCTGTTGATTTATTGACAACATTAACACAACATTTAAATATAAATTTTCGCTACGCGTTTCGGAATTTTATTCCATCTTCGGGCTAATAAAATAATCCACCAAACGAGACGCCCAAACTCTGATTGGAAACAAAGGCCAAATTGATCATAAAATCGATGATTTCAGAAAGAACAAACACCGCACCGTTTGAAGGAGGAGACATGACACATTTAATTTTCCAGATACACAATATCAAAGCCAACACCAAAGATGCTTTCTCTATTTATGGCGAGCATGTAAGCCAGATAGTGTCGATGATCAACAGACTCAACAAAGAGGGAAAATTCAGTGAGCTTCCACGGGGCCCGTTGGGTCGTTACATCGAAGTAGTCGATGCGAGATTCCGCGACGCAGTCGAGAACCAGCTGGGCGGTTTGATAAATAGTTCTATTTGTCAGCAACAACAAGGACTACAAGGTATTGGAGAGCGCGTCTTATGTAAATATCCGAACTACAATCCAATGATCATAACTTCGAAGTTTATGAACAAGTCATATGATGTATCGAAGGGGAAAGTACATCCGCCACGCGGAACACACCTATTCTTAGACCAAATACGTTGCTCCGATCATGTGGTCCTCAACTGTCTTATTGACATGGGGTCGATTGAGAGTTGTGACCCCAGAGTTTTTTTTATAAAAACAATTTGACCGAAATTTTTATTTTTTGTCTGCCAAAAATCTAATTTTTACTTTATTTTTTTTTTGTTTGTTCAAATTTTAGTTTATGATCTTAATTGTGGTATGCTTTTCATCGTTCATCTCATATGACTCTGTAGAAAGTTCTGCTGACCTTGCGGAGGGACTCTTTTCCTACGTGTTTCCGTAATTGATGTCGCAAAGACCGAGTTTCAAATATTTAAAAAAAAAATTTCTGTTCAGTGAATGTGTATCTTCAAGACCGTGAAAAATTTGAATAAAATGTTTTTTCTTAAGCCTAGTACGCTGCTGAAACGAAAAGAAAAATCCCATACAAAAATGACAGGACGGAATCGTAAACGAAAAATTTCGCTCACCTTTCCGTCGTGCAGTACGCTGCTGCTCTGCGAAAAGGGTTCCTTAGGTGGATAGTTGTAATAGATTTTTTACTACAATTTTTTATAATTCTCCAAACTTTTCCGTCCATCGTTTATCTCCCGGGACAATAAATGCTTGCGAAATTTTGACAGTTCTATTTTTTTTTTGGTTTGTTTATTTATTGTGCCATTTCAATAGAATTTTATCAAATAGAAAATAGAAGAATTTTATTTAAACAAAGTTTGAAATAAATAGATAAAGTAGTTTTGAAGTGGGAGTGAATAGTGAACATTTACTTTGAAAAAGTAATTTTGAATGTTTAGCTACACGTCGGAGGAATCAATACGAGCAACCCAATTGCTATTCTAAAAATGTATGAAAGGAAGCTCTAAATCTGGCCTTGCCGAATTGAATGGATCGTTTGAAAATGTTTCGCCCCGATGAGTAGCTTCTATTTAGCACAGAATGTATTTATTACCAGTGGATGCGTTAAATTGCCAGGTACACTTTCTTAGAAGGCAACTTCCAAGTTACAATTTTAAAGAAAATCATTTTCCAGGACTCAAAGAGCGGATCTCTAAGGAATTACTAGAGATGAGGCTTTTCCAATCATCGCACAAAATTTTTATGGCTGATTCAGCAAGTTTGAATGCCTGGTTTGGAGCAAAAGACAACAAAAACCGACTATGAAGAACAAGGTGGCGAACATTTCAAGGAACACCCAACCAGAAACTATTTTTTCAGCATACCAACACTCATTGTAGTCGAAACATCGGCCGAATCAATAAAAACTGAATAAAAAGGTTTATTTACTTCAGGATTTCTTATCTTTTATTTAAAATACAGTTGTAAACTTGGAAATTTACTTCGTGCTGTTCAAGTTTTTCCGTCGTATTTTTGTTGGAACCACTTGGATACCGAAACTGAGGTTTCCTGTGGATGAGAAGTTGTCCCTCCTCAACTCGTATTCACGGACGGACCTTAAAGCCACTTCAAAATCTCTTCGGCCTTAGTGCCACGAACTGTGCTGTGAACAGTGATGTTTTCATTACGTCTGATGCCGAAAGAACGTACGGTTACGGTATAACGAGTCTTTGAAAACACTGGTTGTTGACCAGTCAATTGTTCCGATATCTGAATGTTGACAAAAAATGTTTATTCGTTGAGTATTCAAATAATGTACTTTATAGTCCTGAGCTTACCTTAGCGGCACGAGTCAACCTATCACCGGATTCACCCACACAAATATTCAAGCACAGTATTCGAAAGTGTAGTTCCTGGATATGGTTCTTAGTTTTGTTAACACATTTTATGTTAAAAATATTAATTTGTTTTATTGCTTCTGGTGACACTTTTGACTTGACTTTGACTGTCACTTTTTCAAAACAGCTGACTATACTCTACAAAAATAATTTCCGCTGAGTGTTCGTTCACGATTCCGTCGTGCTCGTGGAGATCAACGAAAAATTTCGTTTCGCATCAGCAGCGTACTAGTCTTTATATGAAAAAAAAGAAGTAGAAATAGGACGTTGTTTTCACTTTGAAAAAAGTTTTTATTTTTATAGTTTCTAAGGAAAATAAGGAATTAATTAAAAAAAGAATGACCGTGATAACCATACTTTTGAGCATTTTGTAGCATCCAAAAGTAAAATTTGAAAACTATGTATCCACATGTGCTCGCCACTGTATATATATACCACCATTAAGCTCGCATTTGAATATTTTACAAAGCTCACATTGATAATGTTCTAAAATTCAATGTCAATTAAGTGACAATGAAATAATCATTATTCCAGGCGATTTTAATTTGCCTGGTTGAAAGTTCCTGATGAAAATTGTTTAATCCCGTTCCACATCAATAATGATTATCATCGAGCCAATATTCATGTTTATTACTGCTTCAACTACTTTGTTTTTTAAATATGTATTTCCAAATTCCAATCATAGCTACCTTTCAAACTCAAAATTAGATTTACTTTGTATTTTTCTTTTTAATTGTAATAACCCGTTGCTATTTTTTCTTTGTGTCCTGCTCTTGTTTTGTTAAAAAATATTATTTCATCATCATTTCTGTTCTTATGTTCATATTGTTCAGTTGTAGTTCCTGAGTATTTGTAATTTGCCTTAGTTTAAAAGGACTGTAAGTATATTCATATTGTAACTTGCGCTTAGTTCGCAAAAATAAAACTCTACCTTTCAATTTAATTCTACCACTTTATTCAGTATCTACTTTCGATATACACTTTATTTGAACTCAACTCAACTTTTGGACTATCACTTGTATTTACTCTTAACTTTATCACTCTATAAACAAGACTGCTCACTGGTTGCCTCGGGCGGGCTATTTATATCGAATGACATGCCATCTAGAACTCTCCAGTAACTTCTACATTGTCTCCACTCTACACTCTTTTGGCTGTCAAACATTTTCTACACTCACACACACTGGCTTACAAGCAACGCCCGTCATTTATACCATTCCATTATAGTGTTGCCAGTTGTGTTTTCGGTTGAACGTTTTTCGATTAGGAAATTGGTATAAAATGTTGGGCTCACGTTACACTGCCCCCTCCTTAGGATTGTTCGTCCCGAATAATTCCATCTGCAGCCTCGCCACTATATCGATGCAGCCTGTCACAATGAACTACTTTTAACTTGCCTCTTAGTCCTCTTTGGATGCGGTAAACCACGTCGTTAATCCTCGTGACTACAGTATAAGGACCTTCCCAGTTTTTCTGAAGTTTCGGTGACAATCCCTTTTGACGATGAGGATTATAAAGCCACACACGATCTCCTGCTTGGAATCCTGACGTTGTCGCTTTTGTGTCGTACCGTGTCTTCATTCGGTCGCCATACACTGTGGCCCATGGCCCTGTTCTATTAAATCTATCTAGCCTACTCACCGCTATGTTTGAATCACAGACATAACAATTTCGGAACCACATCTCCACGTCACCTCTAACATGCAGCCAGTAAAAGCGTTTTCGCACGTTCTCCAGCGTCTTGTTGACTCCCAGGTGGCTTCCTGTAGGGCTTCTATGCATCTTTTGTAAAACCTCTTTGATTTTCGATTGAGGAACAATAAGCTGCATTACAAAAGATTTACCGTCAGGAGATTCCCATTTGCGCTGGAGTACGCCTTCTTGCACGCGAAGCGAGTCCCACTGTGCCCAATAGGCTTTGACAACAGAGCTTTGGTCAGAAATGTCGTTCCAGTCAGGTTTCGTGTTGTTCTCTTTCCATTTGAGAATCGGTCCGATGTCTGGATCCTTCTTTTGAGCAGACCTCAGTTCTTCCTTGTTCCATCCGAATATGGGTTCCACTCTCATCCGCTGAGTCTTGGTCTCTACTTTCCGCCAGCAATTCCATTGGGAGTTTTCTACCTGATGTCCAATTCGGTATTGATAAGTCTGCGGTCTTAATCTACAGCTCGCGGATTGATTTTCTTGGACTTCACAACGTCGACAAGCAGTTTCAGTTTTAATTGGTGGCAACCGGCATTGTCGCTGTAGGTGCCCCGTCTTATTACAATTCCAACATCTGGCAAGTCCGTTCCGCTGGTTCCTTTGTAGCTTAATTCCTGGGCATGATCCCGCCTCGAATATGGCCTCTCTTTGACAATGTATCATCTGAGAAGCTTGCTCAGATGCTTCCATCATTAATGCAAACTCTAGAGTTTCGGAAAGAGTTCGTGTTCTAGCAGTTCGCACAGATCTCTGAAGATGCTTGTCAGAAATGGCACGAACGAAGGACTCAACAGCCAGATGGTTGATGATTTCTTCTCCAGCATCCGGGTATGCCAGGTGAGCCAGTCTTTCGACGTCTGCTTGGAGCTGCTGTAGACTTTCACCCCTTTTCTGGACTCTGCTATTGAGTTGGACTCGGAAGACTTCTTTCAAGTGGCTATCACCAAAGCGTTTATCTATAGCTGCCACGAGAGAACTGAAATCGTAGCTCTTACCAGCTGGAACAGTTTGAAGTAATTCAGCTGCTGGTCCTCTAAGAGCAAGAGTCAGTGCTATGTATTTGTCTTCGTCAACCCAGCCATTTGCTGTCGCAGCTGCCTCGAATTGTCTCTTGTAAACTGACCAAGACGACTGTCCGTCGAATGTTGGTGGTTGTACTTCTCTTTGCTTTAGACAATCTCCACAAGTTTTCCGTAGCTCCATTTTCCGCATCTGGTCTAGTTCCTTAGCCATGTTTTCGATTCGTTTCTCCAAAGTGGCAAGCTGACTTTCGCATTGACTCTCAAGCTTGGAAAATCGTTTCTCAACACATTCAATGCGTTTTTCTAGGCCACAAACATTTTTCTCAATGTTACCCAATTTGCTTTCTAGAATGTTTTTCTGACCTTCCAAAACATTCTGTTGCGCCTCAAGTCTTTCGAGAATATTCTGTTGTTCTTTCTTTTGTTCGTTTCGTTGTTCTTCAATCAGCTTCTTTTGTTCGTTTCGTTGTGCTTCCAGTTGTTCCAGAACATTCTGCTGTTCCTTCTTTTGCTCATTTCGTTGTTCTTCCAGACGTCCGAGAACCTTCTGCTGTTCTGTCTTTTGTTCTAATAAAAGCTTCATTATACTAGAAAAATCTACACTTTCACTTGCTTCCTCTTCCTCCACTTCTGTTTCAAAAACAAAAGTGTTTACGTCTTCCCCTTGCTGTTCCAAGTGGTTGCGCAAGCGCAGGACGAGCTCATTTTTCGATCCCGCTCTAGAAAGATTTCGCTTACCTAACTCACTTTTAAGCTCAATGCAGTTGAGCTCTTCTAACAACTTACCCATTTTCACTGTATATAATTATTATTTTTCTTTTTTACTTTTTTTTTACACTTTACTAGTCAAATAAGTTTTATTTACACTTCTGACACCAATGCAACGTGCGCTTAGTTCGCAAAAATAAAACTCTACCTTTCAATTTAATTCTACCACTTTATTCAGTATCTACTTTCGATATACACTTTATTTGAACTCAACTCAACTTTTGGACTATCACTTGTATTTACTCTTAACTTTATCACTCTATAAACAAGACTGCTCACTGGTTGCCTCGGGCGGGCTATTTATATCGAATGACATGCCATCTAGAACTCTCCAGTAACTTCTACATTGTCTCCACTCTACACTCTTTTGGCTGTCAAACATTTTCTACACTCACACACACTGGCTTACAAGCAACGCCCGTCATTTATACCATTCCATTATAGTGTTGCCAGTTGTGTTTTCGGTTGAACGTTTTTCGATTAGGAAATTGGTATAAAATGTTGGGCTCACGTTACAATATTATTAAGACTGTCTCCAGAATATTCTTTATTGAAAAATATTTTTCTTTAGAAAACATCATACTTGAACAGATTGTAAGAAACTCAAACGTTAACACCAGAGGAACAATCTTTCAAAAGTCTGTACAATTACTCGCCTTTGCAGACGATATTGACGTAATGGGAAGAAAAAAGCGTGATGTCATAGGTGCTTTTGTGAGTATTGAAACAGAAGCGGCAAAAATGGGTTGCTGTCATCAAACAAGGACACAGAACATCGACGAATTGGACAATACGTCACAATAGACAGACATAACTTTGAGGTAGTACAGGACTTCGTCTACCTAGGATCCGCTGTAGACATGGACAACAACATCAGTGCTTAGATCAAACGGAGAATAACTCTTGCCAACCGTTGCTTCTTTGGGTGAAGAAGGCAATTGAGAAACAAAACCCTCTCCAGAAAAACCAAGGTAACCTTGTATAAGACCTCAATCATCCCAGTCCTGCTTTACGGCGCGGAAGCATGGACCTTATCGAAAGCGGATGAGGAAACCCTTGGTCGTTTCGAAAGAAAAATTCTCCGAATGCTCTTTGGTCCCGAATGCGAAAACAATGTGTGGAGAAAAAGATACAACAACGAACTGTATGAGCTGTACCGCGACATAGGCATAACCAGAAGAGTACGCATCGCGAGGCTACGATGGTTGGGGGGCCGCATGTAGAGCGGATGGACACAAACGCTCCGGTTCGTCGGGTGTTCGAAAGCACATTGCAGGGAAATTGCGGAAGGGGAAGACCTCGTCTTAGGTGGCGCAATGAAGTGGATGAAGACCTCAACCGACTTGGAGTGCGAAACTGGAGAGAGCTCGCCCGAAATCGAAGTCGTTATAGAAGGATGTTGGTTGAGGCCCAGGTTCACCCCGAACTGTAATGCCCACCTAAGTAAGTAAGTAGGCATGGATCAAGTTACAGCTGTCAAAAAGATCTACTTCGTGAAAAGTATTGCCAGATTGAAAACCACACGTCTAAAAAAACATTCTTTACAGCTTTAACAGTCTCTTCAAAATCACTTTGAAGCATTTTAGCGCAGTGAAATTCTTTCAGCTTTCAGTATATAATTTTGTCACGAATTTCCAAATACTAACGAATGATGGCATCAACTTCAAAGAAGCGAAAGCAACCCACACTCAAGTATTTGCCAACGACAGCAAAGCATCCACTTCAAAACGAAGGAATGTAGTATCCGAAAATATTAGTTTGTCTCAACCAGAAAATCCTCCTTCCGAAGTGGAAAAATTAAACGAATCCATTTGCATGCCATTCTAATCTAATAATAAACTTCAGTGACCGTGTCAATTTCGTAGTTAGTTGGAAGTAATGGAAGTGGAAGAAGTGCGAATCTTGCTGCACTTGTGCTTGGACTGGGCGCTAAGTCAAGTTCCACAAATCGTTCGACAAGCATGAAGCAATTTATTAAAACCGAAGAGCAATTCTGTGATATTCAGATTGAAATAGCAAACGGTGGACCTGCTTTCAATGTCGATGTTTATGGTGATGGCGTCATCACTACTCGTCACGAAACGCGTCATCGCCAAGCGTCATTTACTAGCATCATTTACACGTGTCATAAAAAACTATTCATCGCTTAAGATGATTTTGCGGGAAGGGCTCGATATTCGCAAACGGCGTTGTTGTGTTAAAATTAATGTGCCCTTCCTTGAATATTGAAACTCCCTTTCTGGCTACCTTACTCGCCTAAATAGCCACATTACACACTTTTCCATTCTCTGTCTTATCATCATATATAAAATTCATGATTTTAATTAAAATTACTTTCATATCTTTTTTACTTTTTTTTAAATTTAAATTACCTTTGAGTATTTGTTATTAATTTGCTTTGAACAAACCACAACCGCTTATTTACTTTTGTGACAGTTTATGTCTAACTTGCTATATCCTCCGCTGGCGATGGTGCTTACTTTCGCCACGTTCAACCTTTTAAGCTCGACAAGTATAAAACAAAGAACTTTTTTTTATTTAACGAGAATATATGTAGGTAAATATATTTATTTTTCTTTTTTGAACAGTAAAAAAAATTAAATAAATAACAATGGAAAATTAAATACGTTTCTTTAGTTAAACTGAGTTCCAAATCTATCTAATGAAAAACTATTTTTTTTTTGTAATTATCTGTTGATTTATTGACAACATTAACACAACATTTAAATATAAATTTTCGCTACGCGTTTCGGAATTTTATTCCATCTTCGGGCTAATAAAATAATCCACCAAACGAGACGCCCAAACTCTGATTGGAAACAAAGGCCAAATTGATCATAAAATCGATGATTTCAGAAAGAACAAACACCGCACCGTTTGAAGGAGGAGACATGACACATTTAATTTTCCAGATACACAATATCAAAGCCAACACCAAAGATGCTTTCTCTATTTATGGCGAGCATGTAAGCCAGATAGTGTCGATGATCAACAGACTCAACAAAGAGGGAAAATTCAGTGAGCTTCCACGGGGCCCGTTGGGTCGTTACATCGAAGTAGTCGATGCGAGATTCCGCGACGCAGTCGAGAACCAGCTGGGCGGTTTGATAAATAGTTCTATTTGTCAGCAACAACAAGGACTACAAGGTATTGGAGAGCGCGTCTTATGTAAATATCCGAACTACAATCCAATGATCATAACTTCGAAGTTTATGAACAAGTCATATGATGTATCGAAGGGGAAAGTACATCCGCCACGCGGAACACACCTATTCTTAGACCAAATACGTTGCTCCGATCATGTGGTCCTCAACTGTCTTATTGACATGGGGTCGATTGAGAGTTGTGACCCCAGAGTTTTTTTTATAAAAACAATTTGACCGAAATTTTTATTTTTTGTCTGCCAAAAATCTAATTTTTACTTTATTTTTTTTTTGTTTGTTCAAATTTTAGTTTATGATCTTAATTGTGGTATGCTTTTCATCGTTCATCTCATATGACTCTGTAGAAAGTTCTGCTGACCTTGCGGAGGGACTCTTTTCCTACGTGTTTCCGTAATTGATGTCGCAAAGACCGAGTTTCAAATATTTAAAAAAAAAATTTCTGTTCAGTGAATGTGTATCTTCAAGACCGTGAAAAATTTGAATAAAATGTTTTTTTCTTATATGAAAAAAAAAGAAGTAGAAATAGGACGTTGTTTTCACTTTGAAAAAAGTTTTTATTTTTATAGTTTCTAAGGAAAATAAGGAATTAATTAAAAAAAGAATGACCGTGATAACCATACTTTTGAGCATTTTGTAGCATCCAAAAGTAAAATTTGAAAACTATGTATCCACATGTGCTCGCCACTGTATATATATACCACCATTAAGCTCGCATTTGAATATTTTACAAAGCTCACATTGATAATGTTCTAAAATTCAATGTCAATTAAGTGACAATGAAATAATCATTATTCCAGGCGATTTTAATTTGCCTGGTTGAAAGTTCCTGATGAAAATTGTTTAATCCCGTTCCACATCAATAATGATTATCATCGAGCCAATATTCATGTTTATTACTGCTTCAACTACTTTGTTTTTTAAATATGTATTTCCAAATTCCAATCATAGCTACCTTTCAAACTCAAAATTAGATTTACTTTGCTTTTTCATTTTCTTAATCGTAGTAACCCGTTGTTATTTTTGCTTTGTGTCCTACTCTTTTTTTGTAAAATAATATTATTTCATCATCATTTCTGTTCTTATGTTCATATGGTTCAGTTGTAGTTCCTGAGTATTTGTAATTTGCCTTAATTTAAAAGGACTGTAAGTATATTCAAGACTGTCTCCAGAATATTCTTTATTGAAAAATAGTTTTCCTTAGAAAATATCATACTTGAACAGATTGTAAGAAACTCAAACGTCAACACCAGAGGAACAATCTTTCAAAAGTTTGTACAATTACTCGCCTATGCAGACGATATTGACGAAATGGGAAGAAAAAAGCGTGATGTCATAGGTGCTTTTGCAAGTATTGAAACAGAAGCGGCAAAAATGGGTTTGATGGTTAATGAGGGCAAAACGAAGTATATGCTGTCATCAAACAAGGACACAGAACATCGACGAATTTGTCAATACGTCACAATAGACAGACATAACTTCGAGGTAGTACAGGACTTCGTCTACCTAGGATCCGCTGTAGACACGGACAACAACATCAGTGCGAAGATCAAACGGAGAATAACTCTTGCCAACCGTTGCTTCTTTGGGTTAAGAAGGCAATTGGGAAACAAAACCCTCTCCAGAAAAACCAAGGTAACCTTGTATAAGACCATAATCATCCCAGTCCTGCTTATACGGCGCGGATAAGCATGGACCTTATCGAAAGCGGATGAGGAAACCATTGGTCGTTTCGAAAGAAAAATTCTTCGAATGCTCTTTGGTCCCGTATGCGAAGGCAATGTGTGGAGAAGAAGATACAACAACGAGCTGTATGAGCTGTACCGCGACATGGGCATAGCCAGAAGAGTACGCATCGCGAGGCTACGATGGTTGGGCCATGTTGAGCGGATGGACTCAAACGCTCCGGCTCGTCGGGTGTTCGAAAGCACATTGCAGGGAAATCGTGGAAGAGGAAGACCTCGTCTTAGGTGGCGCAATCAAGTGGATGAAGACCTCAACCGACTTGGAATGCGAAACTGGAGAGAGCTCGCCCGAAATCGAAGTCGTTATAGAAGGATGTTGGTTGAGGCCCAGGTTTTCCACGAACTGTAATGCCCACCTAAGTAAGTAAGTAAGAAAATAAAATCTTGCAGTTTGGATTCACGATATTTATATTCCTTCGACACTTGTTGTTTTATTTTGGAGCTACAACAATGATTGTGAGAGCGTGTTTGTGGACACTCTAGCCGAGTTTGGATTGAATCAAATAAATAGTTTTCCAAATAGTTATTCTCTCAGACTTCTATAAGAGTAGCAACTCAAACAATTATCGAGGATGAAATCGACTCTACCAAATTTAAATTTATGCTTTATGGACAAAAATATGAAAACAAAAAAACAATAACATGATTAATAACAACACATATATTTATCAAACTTAAATACCCGGATGTAAATAAAACAATATTTTTATAATAATACAATAAGGTATTTTGTAAGTCTCTAATGTAGATAAATACCTCCCTTTGGAAGGTTTCATATAGACGGGAATCGTCGATGTATGGACCATTTATATGATTCATCTACTGTCGAATCTAGTCTACACTTTTTGTTTTCATTTTTAATTAGGTTATAAGTTAACCAACGCGGTGAGTGCGTGCGATACGATTGCGTTAAGTCAAATATCTACATATGTATTCTTATGGACGTTTGATTTCAATAAATAATAATAACTAGTTTCGCCCAGTGGTCGAGCTTCGACCACTTAAGTTAATCTTTCTTTTTTTACAAAAAATTTAATATTTTTGTTTTTGTGTGCTAAACATCTCTGGTGTTCGTCCCGATAAAAATATTTGTTAATTTTTTTGTTTACTTAAGAAAAATTATCTCGAATCTGTCATGACTCCATGTGTCAAGTGTTATTTTTTTAATTTTTAAATTTTTTTTTATTATTGAAATAAAGAAGAAGACAACACTTATATCAACCGTCAAACTTGGTACGTATTTAAAAATCCAAATGAAATCTCTCTTCCGCCCAGTGTAAGAAAAAACAGTGTTGTTGTTGTTTTTTAAACGATTTTTCTACAGCAATTTAACCGGGTAAACGTTAACAGATCCGGAAAAAATGTATATTCTTCCATTCTATGGCTAAATACCTTTCAGAAAATATATACTTCATGCGGGTGCGTCATCGTTAAGTGGGGTAAAAATGTACCACAAAAAAACCACTTGCCGATTAATATATAGATAGGTAATAATAACCTGACCCCGACTTCAAATTTTTCAAAAATATTCAACAACTAGCTGAGCCGGCCGGCTTTGCTCGGGTCAGTAGTTTTAAGGTTCCCGTTCTCGTTTTTCCTCTTCCGTGGGAATTTGGGGATGAAATCTTTCTTACTGTGGGACTATGTGGCATCCTAATGCTGAAAATTTTTTTGAAATCTGTCCAGTAGTTCCTAAGTTTCCGTTCCCAAGCCATTCCTGTTGGAAATATGTGAATGAAATATAAATCTAGCGGAAATATGTGAATGAAATATATATCTAGTTCACGAAGGGATAATGTCACATCCTAGAGTTGAAAGCATTTTCGAGATCGGTCAATTAACTTTAATATTCCCGTTCTCGTTTTTGAAATCTATCCAGTAGTTTCTAAGTTTCCGTTCCCAACCCCGTTCCTGTGGGAATCTTCTGTTCCCATGGAAATGTGTGAATGAAATATACGTCTATGTCACTGAAAGATGATGTAACATCCCAGAGTTGAAAGAATTTTTTAAATCGGTCCAGAAGTTTCTAAGTTTCTATTTCCAACCCCGTTCTTGAAAGAATCTTCCGATCTCGTGGAAATATGTGAATGAAATATAAGTCTATGTATAACAAAATCAAAAAAAGCATGGCGATTTGAATAAGAAAATAAAATCTATTTACTACTACTACTATTACTACTATAAGTCTATATCACTGAGGGATAATGTAATAATGATGCAACAACCCAGAGTTGAAAGAATTTTTGAAATCGGTCAAGTAACTTTATGGTTCCCGTTCGCGTTCGCGTTTTTGTTCTTGTGGGATTATAGTGATGAAATATAGTCTGTTACTTATGAAGGGAGATAATGTAGCACCCTTAATGCTGAAAAAAATTTGAAATCTGTGGAGTAGTTTCTAATTTTCTATTCCCAATCCCGTTCCTGTGGGAATATGGGGATCAAACCTTGACAGGAACCATCCCTGGACTAAACTACACTGTCAGACAAAATAAAGTGCAAATGCACTTGACTCGTTTTAAAAATGCAGAGAATAAACAATGAGAAAGATTTATCACTCTATTTCATGTTCCTACGTTATATTTTATCAACTTTCATCAAACCTTTAATGCGGCATATACACTGTTCAAATGCTTGACCAGCATGTAAGAGTGTATTAGTGAAAATAACTCACGTATGCATTGTGTGTATGCTGGAAGCAAAATCAAATCGTTTTGATTTTCGTTCAATCATGCTTCAATCATTGAAGAGTGTATATGCGAGATTGAATGCTTGATCCAGCATACACTTGTAAAGACACCGCAAAGCGAACATTTGTCGTCACCGAGCGCGAAGTTTAATAGGGAAAACAACAACAACAACCACAATGATTGAAGACTCAAGCTTGAAGTGTGTATATCCAAATTCAAATAGTATTTACTAATACACTCTCACGTGCTGGTCAAGCATTTGAACAGTGTATATGCCGCATAAAAGTAGTCCGTTATTTTTGACCTCTATTAAACATGAACTGCATTAATTTTCAACCAAATGACATTGAGCTTGGACAAAATAAAGTGCAATTTTTTAATACCGTTGCAAAGTATAGCTAATAATAATTAAAAATAAAAACATAAGCCAAAATTTGTCAACAGATGAGGTTATCTTATGCCCGTTTGCAAAAATTTTTCTTCAAGTTGAATTTTATTTTCATAAGCTTTGACATGGAACAACTCTCACTTGAGTTAAAAGAATTTTTAGTCTCGGACCGTGACGTGGGTTGACCTTTCGTAAACTTGGAGAAAAATATGGTGTTTCAATTTCTGGAATCAAGAAGGTTTACTTGAACTTCATTGAACGGGGATCTGCTGGCAGTTTTAGAAGTCAAAGTGGAAGGAAGAGGAAAACAACACCACCTGGTGACCGGAGAATCACAATAGAGGCCAGAAAAAACCATTATCCATAGCTAGAAACATTAAAGAAGACCTACAATTAGACGTAAGACAAAGAACAGCCCAAAGGCGACTTAATGAAAGTGGGCTACGAAACTATTTGGCAAAGAGAAAACTTTTGCTACGCCAAATAATTATAAAAAAAAGACTTGCTTTCGCAAAAAAGTATTTAACAAAACCGTAATCGTTTTGGGAAAGCATAGTTAGGCTTTATGAGTCTAAATTTGAGTTAACAAATTCCAAATCAAGGAAAAGAGTTTGGTGCAAGCCCAAGGAAAGACTCGACCAAAGATGCATTAAAAAAATTGTCAAACATAGTGGTGGGTCTATTATGGTTTGGGGATGTTTTTCCTTTGGTGGCGTTAGGAAAATTGTTAAAATTGGCACCAAAATGACGAGTCTCATTACGTCAACATTATTGGAGAAAACTTAGCTTTTTCGGCATCAAAAATATCGCTGTACAAATACATTTTCCAGCAAGATAATGATCCGAAGCATACTTGCAAAGTGGCAAAGCAGTTTTTATTCACAAAACAACGTGGAATTATTGGAATGGCCACCTCAATCCCAAGATCTCAATCCGATAGAGCATCTTTGGTCCATATTAGATAAAAGAATTCCGTTAGATGGTAGACGAAATATACGATCTTTTTGGGAAAGCCTCCAATTTGAATGTGAGAGGATTCCATTTGAAATTTTGGTGGAATCTGGTTCGCAGCGTACCAAAGCGACTTGCAGCTGTTATTCAAAATAAAGGGGGAGCCACCATTTCCTATGAAAATATTTGTTTTTTGTTGATATTTTGAATTTGCACTTTATTTTGTCTTCTCTTTTTTCATGATTTATTGCAATACATATTTCTTGTTATTTTAATTTTGGTTATATTTTGTTTATGATTACTGATATGTTTGTAAAAGAACTTAAATAAATTAAATCAAATGACTTTTTGAAGCAAAATTCATGAAAACAATACAAAATAAAATGAGTTAGTATCTTAATTCCGGTTTGCACTTTATTTTGTCCGACAGTGTATGTCTACCCTGAAAATTTCATAAAAATCCATTGGGTGGTTTAGGAGTTTACCCCGGACATACATACATACATACATACATCCTATTTTATATATATAGATTCGAACAAGATGTCGTTTGAGGTTTCACGTATCACATTATCTAGCGCTAGTCGTTCAAACCAAATCTATCCAACTGATTGTATATAGTATGAACTGATGGCCTAAACCTGTGTTTTTTTAAAATGTTTTCACCTAAGGCTGACCAAGGTTTTCTTGACAACCTAATGAGTTCTCATAGAAGCCAGTGATTTCTTTTTCTTTTAACACTGTGGCAACCGCAAGGCAAACCCAGGGTTTTAAAGAACAAATAAGGTTTACAAAATGAAAAAACCAACGTATGGGGGAAAGTGTAAAATGGGAAATATTCTTCAAATTCGCTCACTCTGAAGTGAGGAGGTATGAAATTTGATTACTTAAAAAAGATTAAATTAAAATAATGGATAGGACGACAGTGTACGTAAAACTGGCACTGAACACGTATCTCTCTTATATTAAATAAATATTTCTTCTTTAATTTACAAAACTGAGACAGCCACCAGATCAAAATACAATAACAATTTTTGAGTTCCATTGTAATCAGAAGTAAAAACCAAACCAAGAAAATTCTCACAAAGTACATGACATTTTCTCTATTGCCAATTCTCGAGGTTAAAATACAGCTTTGCTTGCATAAAGCAATTTTGCAATAAGATGCAATGGTCTTCACCATGTGTATTCGTGAACATAAAAGTTGAGTTTCAGATTACTTTATAAGCCAACAAGTAAACAAATATAATCATTGTATCTCGTGCGATTCTTTTGCAAGCATCATGAATTTTCCCACAACACTTTCGATTATTCTGTTAAGCTTCCTAACTATGAATAAAGCTCAGCATGTAGAGGTAAGAAAAACATTCGTCTTACGTGCACACATCTTTTCTTAAGGTGAAACCGTTTATATTCTCAGATTCCATCTGACATGATGTGTCCATGTCAAATGGAAGGATACTACCAGCTACCAGTAGAAACACCTGAATCTGTGGACATCCGCCAAAAGCGTCAACAACAAATAAGTCTGGGATATAAAATTGAGAGTTTAAAAAAAGTTTGCGGTGACAAGATTGGTGTACCTCTCAGTAAGTTTCAACAACTAATACAGTCACAAATTTCTTTCTAAATTATCGATTCAAATTATAGGTAAGATCCCACAGGATTTATTAAATGAAGAAAATCCAACACCGGAAGTTAAGTGTGTGATGGCTTGTATTTTACAACGTTTGCAATTGGTATGTTTTTAATCGGTTTATGATTGAGAACATTTTGTAAATTTTTAATTACTTTTCAGATGACGAAGAACAATCGTATTTCTGTAAGGGGAATTGAGAAAATGGCCAATGATATTGGAAATAACAATCCTCTGCTTACGACGATTGCTATAGCTCTTGCTCAGCAGTTTAATGAACGTTTGACGCTCATGCGAATCGATGATACATGTGAAGCAGGTTTTAGAATTAATCAATATATTGCCCAAGAAATGAGAAAAAGAAAAATAGATGTTCCTTACTGATCTCTGATACATTTTGTATCATATCATAGTTTTTTATAATACACTTATTTATTTCAAATAAAATACAAACTTTTGTGATAATAATTTTTAAATTAAACATTATATTATATCGTCGCTTTTCCGGCAGAGTGGCATAAGTCGAAATCATTAATTTTTCAGGAGAGCCCTTTAAAGTTTTTGTCATATTAAAAACAAAAAAATTGTTGGTTTATTACAAAACAAAAACTATTAAGTTGAATACATGAAAAAATTGCATTTTTCTTTTGCTATGAAATGGCTTACTAAGATTTGCAGATAACGCAATACTTAAAAATATAAAAAAAAATTTATAATTGTTTAGTAAAACTGGCAATTTTGTGCTCTTTTGGCAAAAAGAACAGACGAAATAAGACATTATCTTATCCAGAAAATTGGCATAATTCGAAAAAAAAAACCGTTTGAATTCACATAAATTCATTTAACATTTTGACATAGGAAAACAAATGTCATATTAGCCTGATAAAATGTTTATATAACCATTTAATTATTTTTAAGCTTAATGACATAAGACAAAAGGTGTCACTTTTCTCAAAATTTAGTTTGAAGAATCATCTCACTGCTTTTTTTGCTGAAAAATGTACCAATCTAAAAAATGTCCAAATAATGAAAAAATATTTTCCGGTTGCTGCTTTATTATTTGGCATTTTCTTAGTTCAACAGCAGAACTAAAAAAATGCCATTACTGCATACAAAATGATAATTGACAGGGGCACTTTTTCACAACGCGCAAACTAGAAGAGGTAGGTTAATGCCGATTAGACAGAAAAATTGGTTTTTTTTTAATCAGTTCTGTGTTCTTTACTCCAAAACGACAAATTTTGACTTGTGCCACTCTGCCGGAAAAGCGACGATATATTGAATAGTTTTATTTTCAGTAGTACTTTATGGGAAGTGTTCATATAGATCCACGGTGTGGGGTGGTTCGTGTTAGGTTTTGTAAAACGACCTTAATTGAGTTATTAGCTGGAAAAAAACACATCGTGTTACTCGTGTTGGTTTCATTTCAGCCGTAATCACTCAACCATTTCTGATAAGAAAAGTTTCTTTTTGGTATTTCTTATTGAAAGGCAAAATTGAAATAATTTTATTTTTCAATCACATAATTTACAGTTTGCGAGCGATTTTTAAGCCATAATATTTTTTGAACCATTGTTTTTCTAATTGCAAGTGTTGTGTGATTAAGAAATTAAATTATTTTAACTTACCATTTCAAATTCCTATAGCTAGCAGTTAGAGAAAATAATGGCTTATACATAAATATGTTGCGTAAATATGGGCACATCCCACATCACGGCGGCCTTATTGAGCTGTTATAAATTAAAAAAGTTGTACGGATAAAACATTTTTTGTCGGCTTTGAATTTCATTGCAAGGTCTGGATCAGTCTTCGAATCTTGCTTTGATCGGAGTAAATTCGATTGGAGCAATATTACTCCATTTAAGCTTAGTACGCTGCTGATGCGAAACGAAATTTTTCGTTGGTCTCCATAAGCACGACGATATCGTGAACGAACACTCACCGGAAAATATTTGTATAGAGCATTACAATCAAATTCAAGTAAAGTTCCAACAGTTTCTTCTCTTTTCCTTTCTCCATTCTCTTCTGTTCTATACCTGAACTTTTTTTTCTTCATTCTAAACTCTCAACTTTATGTTTCATAACATAATAATTCTATTTGAAATTCGGATCCGGTTTTTTTACATCTCAGCAATTCCTTAAGGCCCCGGCCCATAGAACGCGGTGCGTGCGGTAGAAGCGGCGCGGCAACTGATGCGGTGGGTTTTGCCGCGCGCAACTGATAGGGGTGACCCATAGAATCCGTTGCGGTGTTTTGACAGATAAATTTAGTCAAAATGGGGCCGTTCAAGAATCGTATCCGGATAGCTTATTGTTGTTGTTTACGTGTGGGAAATCGAAAAAAATAAGTTATAATCGTCTAGCAATGATATTTTGAATGTTTTTCTGTTTTCAAAAGTCGAATTTTAATATTTCACAGCTGTTGTCTGTTGTCGATCGTTCAAAAAGGTATCTAAGATACGGCTATCCGAGATTGGTATCCGATAGGTTCTTGAACGCGCCCATTGTCACTTTTTCCATATAAGAGAAAACTTTAAATTGGTTGTGACTGCGCATGTCTCTCTTCTGTCACCGCGTGAGAGCCGCGGCAAAATAGAAGTTCGGCTACTCGGCGCGTTCGGCGCGTTGCTCGCGGTGCTTATGGGTCACCTCTCATAAGAACGTGTGTATTTAATCGAGCTGTCAGTTGGAAGCGGTGCCGCACGCACGCACCGCGTTCTATGGGCCGGGGCCTTTAATCATTTTAGCAATGTATTTTATCCCACCAGCTGTTTAAAAAAATTGACAATCAAAGTCAAGTAAATTTCCCACCAGATGTAATTAAGAAATCAACTTATATGAACAAAATGGATTTACAAAAGTTTTTTTCCACAGTAATTTGTTTTTCTTGGTATATTTTGGAACGAAGTTCCTTATCGCGCGTTGTGAAAGGGGGTTAGACGGAAAAAATTCTCAATGTTGTCACGACACTTTTTGCTATAGTAAGCTATTGTAAGCTGTGCGGCGTCGCATATTTCTCTGTCTGTCTGTCTCTCTCTCTCTCTCTCTCTCTCTCTCTCTCTCTCTCTCTCTCTCTCTCTCTCTCTCTCTCTCTCTCTCTCTCTCTCTCTCTCTCTCTCTCTCTCTCTCTCTCTCTCTCTCTCTCTCTCTCTCTCTCTCTCTCTCTCTCATATAGAAAGCAAGCCAGATATTTTCATTTCATTTCTTGGTATATTTTATTTATTTATTTTTGTTTTGAGTCTACTTGTCTTTTCTAAAAAATACGCTTCCATCTCGCGAATATCAGTCAAAATTTCGCAAGCATTTAATTTCCCGGGAGATAAATGGTGGACGAAAAAGTTTGGAGAATTCCATAAATTGTAGTAAAAGATCTTCGCAGAAACGAAAAGGAGAGCGAAATTTTTCGTTTACGATTCCGTTATGTCATTTTTGTATGGAATTTTTCTTTTCGTTTCAGCAGCGTACTAGGCACAGAGTAGATAATGGCATTCAGAAATAGTCACTACGTAGTGAACTCTTCTGATTGGTTAGAATCGACTACAAAACGAGTTGAAATTTCCCCTTTAACGTAGTTGAAAAATTTCAGCTACAAGGTTAGTCTGACGTTTGAGAATCAGCTGTTGGGTAAACACACGAAAAATTACAAAGTTCAAAGTGAAATTTTTCCCACAATTTTTATCAAATTGAAAGCAGTTGAGAGATATGTCCCCTATTACATGATGTCTCACGAGCCCAGTCTCACATGAGTGCGAAAAAGAAAGGAGATGTGAGGAAATAAGATGCACAAAAAAATTCCCGATGAGTACCGTGCCGATTTTTAGCAGTCTCATATTGACGTTTCTCTTTTCCCATATTCGTTTTTGCTATGTTGCTTTAATGTATTTTTTGTGTTGGTCAAATGAGCGTCAGCTGAATGTTTTTTCATTTTCGTTGTGGTCTTGTTTTTTATTTTTCAAATCAAAAGTTGTAAAACCAATTTGTTATTTTTGTAATTTTATCAAGCAACTTACTTTATTTAGAGAAAAATAAAACTTTGAAATTTATAAAGTGACAACAAGAAAAGGATTGAAAGAGAAATGAAGAATTGTCAAATTTGAGACTTGAGCCTTCAAAATTGAACATGTAATAGTGATTGTCTCACGGGATGGAAATTTAAAAGGAACGTAAAAAATGAGACATGTCTCTTGAGACATCGTATAATAGGGGACTATGTAATTAAAGTTACTTAATTTAAAAGATAAGATTATTTAAAGTTCCCAAAACGCAATTGTTTCGTGTTTTTGTGTACTTATTTTGACAGTTCAGGGCTGACTACATTTTTGAACGACCAATGCTTTGTAACGTGAACCCAACATTTTATACCAATTTCCTAATCGAAAAACGTTCAACCGAAAACACAACTGGCAACACTATAATGGAATGGTATAAATGACAGGCGTTGCTTGTAAGCCAGTGTGTGTGAGTGTAGAGATGCTTGACAGCAAATGTGGAGAACATGTAGAAGTTACTGGAGAGTTCTAGATGGCATGTCATTCGATATAAATAGCCCGCCCGAGGCAACCAGAGGGCAGTTTTGTTTATAGAGTGATAAAGTTAAGAGTAAATACAAGTGATAGTCCAAAAGTCGAGTTGAGTTCGAATAAAGTGTATATCGAAAGTTGATACTGAATAAAGTGGTAGAATTAAATTGAAAAGTAGAGTTTTAATTTTGCGAACTAAGCGCACGTTACATTGGTGTCAGAAGTAGGATAAAACTTATTTGACTAGTAAAGTGTAAAAAAAAAAAAGTAAAAAGCAAATAATAATTATATACAGTGAAAATGGGTAAGTTGTTGGAAGAGCTCAACTGCACTGAGCTTAAAAGTGAGTTAGGCAAGCGAAATCTTTCTAGAGCGGGATCGAAAAATGAGCTCGTCCTGCGCTTGCGCAACTATTTGGAACAGCAAGGGGAAGACGTAAGCACTTTTGTTTTTGAAACAGAAGTGGGAAAAGAGGAAGTAAGTGAAAGTGTAGATTTTTCTAGTATGATGAAACTTTTGTTAGAACAACGAAATGAGCAGAAAAAGGAACAGCAGAATGTTCTTGAACAACTTGAAGCACAACGAAACGAGCAAAAGAAGCTGATTGAAGAACAACGAAACGAACAAAAGAAGGAACAGCAGAATGTTCTCGAAAGACTCGAAGTACAACAAAAGAATCTGGAAGAGCAACGAAACGAACAAAAGAAAGAACAACAGAATATTCTCGAAAGACTTGAGGCGCAACAGAATGTTTTGGAAGGTCAGAAAAAAATTCTAGAAGGAAAATTGGGTAATATTGAGAAAAATGTATGTGCCCTTGACGAACGAGTTGAAGGTGTGGAAAAACAGCTTTCTGTTGTAGAAAATCGTTTGGAAAGCCGATGCGATAACCAGTTCTCTGTTCTGTCAAAGGAATTAGACCAGATCCGGAAAATAAAAATTCGAGAATCTGCTGGAGAGTTTGCAAAGAAAAAGGAGATGAAACCCCCAACATTTGATGGACAGTCTTCTTGGCCAGTCTACAAGAGACAATTTGAGGCAGCCGCAACAACAAATGGCTGGCATGACGAAGACAAGTACATTGCACTGACTCTTGCTCTTAGAGGACCAGCAGCTGAATTACTTCAAACAGTTCCAGCTGGTAAGAGCGGCGATTTCAGTTCTCTCGTGGCAGCTATAGATAAACGCTTTGGACATAGCCACTTGAAAGAAGTCTTCCGAGTCCAACTCAATAACAGAGTCCAGAAAAGGGGTGAAAGTCTACAGCAGCTCCAAGCAGACGTCGAAAGACTGGTTCACCTGGCATACCCGGATGCTGGAGAAGAAATCATCAACCAGCTTGCTGTTGAGTCCTTCGTTCGTGCCATTTCCGATATACATCTTCAGAGGTCTGTGCGAACTGCTAGAACACGTACTCTCTCTGAAACTTTAGCATTCGCATTGACAATTGAAGCAGCAGAACAGGCTTCTCATGGAGTACATCGACTTAGAGAGGCCATAGTCGAAGAATGCTCGTGCCAAAGATCAGAAATACAAAAGAACCAGCGGAGTGGACCAGTAAGATGTTGGAACTGCAACAAGATCGGGCACTTACAGCGTCAATGCCGGCTACCACCAAATAAAATCGGTTGTCAACATTGTGGAAGCAAGAGATCCAACCCAGAGCAAGGTAACAACAACACCAGCGTTGCCCATCAATCCGTTTCCCATCAAGGAAACGAGTAAGAACCAACTTCGAGAGGCAGAGGCTGGTTTCTTGTATCGATGGCCCCAGAACCACCATCCAGGTCTCTCAGACCAAACGAGACAACAAAAGTCTGACTGTGGAGACTACTATTAACGGGAACAAACATGTGGCTACCATTGACACCGGTGCCACAGCATCCATAGTACGTCGAGACCTGGTAAAGATGACGTGGCTCCATAACACCAATAGCTACCGTCTTAGAACCGCAACGGGAGAAGCAGCAAGAGTATATGGAGAAGTGTGTCTCAAGATCCGACTGGCCGATCTAGTGTTTACTCATCAATTCCTGGTGGCAGATATATGTGACGAGTGCATCATTGGAATCGACTTTATGAAACAGCACGGAGTTATTTTGGATATCGGTAATCAAGTTTTGAAATACCAAAATAAAGAAATTCCAATGACCTATTCGAATGAAAATACGTCAACACTGAGAACTGTCATCACGGAAGATCTGATTCTGCCTCCTTCTTCTGAAGTGTTCGTTTGGACAAAACTGGAAGGTGAGTTTGGAAGCCTTCGATACCTCATGGTGGAACCAGACCCAGAGTGTTCCTCCCAAAGCGTCATCATTGGGAAAACACTGGTAGCACCGAAAAACAAAATGGTCCCCGTACGATTACTAAACACCAGACCGTACGATGTAAAGTTGAAGAAAGGAGAAGTCGTTGGACGTTGCGAATCGGTTGCAGCAATTACGAAGATCACAGACGAGGCCCCGAGAAAAACGTTAACCCCGGAGGAGCTCATAACCATCAGAGCTAAAATACTGAGTTCATCCAACCTTGATCACCAACAAACAAGGATGGCTGAAAATCTCCTATAAGAGTACACTGACATCTTCGCATCGCAAAAGGGACAATATGGTAGGACACAGTTGGTGCAGCATCGCATCAACACAGGAGATGCAAGACCAATTCGTCAACCCGCAAGACGTCTTCCACTGGCCAAGCAAGGTGAGGTTGAGGAAATGATAACAACAATGAAAAAAGACGGTCTTATCGAAAATTCCAAAAGTCCTTGGGCGTCACCAGTGGTTCTAGTGAAAAAGAAAGACGGAAGCACTCGTTTTTGTGTGGACTACCGAAGGCTGAACGATGTGACTAAGAAGGACAGCTATCCCCTGCCGAGAATCAGTGATACCCTGGATGCCATGGAGGGAGCCCAGTGGTTCTCGACGCTGGACTTGAAGAGTGGATATTGGCAAGTTGACATCCACCCCGATGATCGGGAAAAGACGGCGTTTTCTACAGGTAATGGGCTCTGGCAATTCAAAGTTATGCCGTTTGGGCTATGCAACGCTCCGGCAACATTCGAGCGTTTGATGGAGTGTGTTCTTCAAGGACTGACGTGGAAAGCTTGCCTAGTCTACTTGGACGATGTCATTGTTTACGGGAAAACATTTGACCAACATTGCAAGAACCTAAAAGCCGTGTTTCAGAGACTTCGAGAGGCTAACCTTAAACTGAATCCGGAAAAATGTGCACTTTTCAAAACCGAAGTTAAGTATTTGGGACACATCATCTCTTCCCAAGGAGTGAAGACTGATCCTGAAAAAGTTGACTCCGTCAAAAATTTGCCAACACCACAGGACAAACATCAACTCCGAAGCTTTCTTGGTCTTGCCACATATTACCGACGTTTTGTTAAGAACTTTGCTGGAGTTGCAAAGAGTTTACATCAGCTCACCGAAAAAGGGAAACAGTTTAAATGGTCAGGTGAGTGCGAGAAATCTTTTCAGGAACTCAAATACCGCCTCTGTAACGCTCCAGTACTGGCACATCCAACACCTGGCAAAACGTTCATCATCGACGCTGATGCAAGCAACGTTGGAATCGGGGCGGTACTATCCCAAGTGCATGATGGCGAAGAGAAAGTGGTGGCATACTACAGCAAGGTCCTCTCGAAACCCGAAAGAAACTACTGCGTGACCAGAAGGGAACTGCTAGCTCTTATCTTGGCAACAAAGCACTTCCATAAGTACATCTATGGACAGAAATTCCTTCTGCGGACAGACCATGGTGCTCTGAACTGAAAATCCAGAAGGTCAAGTCGCAAGGTGGATAGAAAGACTGCAGACCTATGATTACCAGATTCAACACCGCAGAGGAAAGTTGCACTCAAACGCTGACGCATTATCCCGAAGACCTTGCAAAGTGGATTGCAAGCATTGTAGGCGGCAAGAAGACAAAGAAAATATTACCGCTCAGCGACTAAGAGCTGACCCAATAAGCGGATGGAGCAATGAGGAAGTGAGGACTGCTCAACAGGAGGATCCAGATATCGAACCCATTCTCGCATGGAAAGAAAATGAAGAGAAACCTGAATGGGGAGACATTTCTGACAGGAGTCCAGTTCTCAAAGCCTATTGGGCACAGTGGGACTCACTATATGTGCAAGAAGGTGTCCTCAGGCGAAGATGGGAATCCGCTGACGGTAAGTCATATGTGATGCAGCTGATCGTACCGCAATCCAAAGTCAGTGAAGTTCTTCAGGAGATGCACGACGGACCTTCTGGAGGCCACCTGGGGGTAAACAAAACACTGGAGAAGGTGCGACATCGGTTCTACTGGTTACATGCTAGAGATGACGTGGAGAAGTGGTGCCGAACATGTGACAAGTGTGCTGCAACCAAAGGACCTGGTAGGAAGATTCAAGGTAAGATGCATCAGTACAACGTTGGATCGCCTTTTGAGAGGATTGCAGTAGATGTGGCTGGGCCTTTTCCAGAGACCAACGCTGGAAACAAATACATTCTGGTTGTAATGGACTATTTTAGCAAGTGGCCTGAGGCGTATGCCATCCCAAATCAAGAAGCCAAAACGGTGGTCGACCAGATTGTGTTTAACTGGGTGAGTAGGTTTGGCGTGCCTATGGAACTCCATTCCGACCAAGGGAGGAACTTTGAGTCAAACATCTCCAAGGAGTGTGCGGACTACTTGGCATTAAGAAGACGAGAACCACACCGCTTCATCCACAATCTGATGGGATGGTTGAAAGATTCAACCGGACCTTGAAAGAACACCTCACCAAGGTCGTAGGCGACTACCAAAGAGACTGGGATAGGCACGTACCGGTATTCCTGATGGCCTATAGAAGTGCAGTACATAGCTCGACAGGACAAACACCATCTGACATCCTGTTCGGGAAAACCATGCGGCTGCCCAGCGAACTTAAATTTGGATGCCCCACAGAGGAGCCACAGGACACAAACGAGTATGTGGACGACCTCAAGGAGAGACTCGCTGACATCCATAAAAGAACAAGGGAACGGATGAAAACCTACAGCGACCGGATGAAGACACGGTACGACACAAAAGTGACAACGTCAGGATTCCAAGCAGGAGACCGTGTGTGGCTTTATAATCCTCATCGTCAAAAGGGATTGTCACCGAAACTTCAGCAAAACTGGGAAGGTCCTTATACTGTAGTCACGAGGATTAACGACGTGGTTTACCGCATCCAAAGAGGACTAAAAGGCAAGTTAAAAGTAGTTCATTGTGACAGGCTGCATCGATATAGTGGCGAGGCTGCAGATGGAATTATTCGGGACGAACAATCCTAAGGAGGGGGCAGTGTAACGTGAACCCAACATTTTATACCAATTTCCTAATCGAAAAACGTTCAACCGAAAACACAACTGGCAACACTATAATGGAATGATATAAATGACAGGCGTTGCTTGTAAGCCAGTGTGTGTGAGTGTAGAGATGCTTGACAGCAAATGTGGAGAACAGGTAGAAGTTACTGGAGAGTTCTAGATGGCATGTCATTCGATATAAATAGCCCGCCCGAGGCAACCAGAGGGCAGTTTTGTTTATAGAGTGATAAAGTTAAGAGTAAATACAAGTGATAGTCCAAAAGTCGAGTTGAGTTCGAATAAAGTGTATATCGAAAGTTGATACTGAATAAAGTGGTAGAATTAAATTGAAAAGTAGAGTTTTATTTTTGCGAACTAAGCGCACGTTACAGCTTGATAGTGTGAACCTTTCAAACGACCGTTTGTCCAACTTGTTGGATGGTTTTCAAAAATGTTTGAAAATCTAGAAGTTCGACGGAGTGGAAGGGTATGTGACATAAATACCACGTTTCCACTTATGATCGGGTAATCGAACAGGATTATGATTCAGATTTCGATGCAGGTATCTACTTTCCTCACCGAATCGAGAAATCTAGGCAAACACACACTCTTTCGAATCGATCCAGCTACAAGAGCTGTAGCGGGTCGAGTAATCCTATTTCAATTCGATCTAGGTATACACTGTCACTAATTCGAATTGAAGTGTGATTCAATTCTAAGTGGAAACCAGAGATTAGAAATTAATTAGATAGCAAACTTCACACACACATTGAAACTGCCTACAAAGTGATTTACGAATACATTTACCGAAAATCACCTCTACTACTTTGAGTACAGCTTCCACTCCACATTTACTTTATACAAAATCTTACTACTACCACTTTGAGTACAGCAAATCTCACTACTACCACTTTGAGTACAGCTTCAACGTATTCACAGACAGAGGATGTGATTACAAAAACAACAATGTAAACAAATGGTTGTTGAGGGACAAGAGAAGTAAAGCCTTGCCCAAACCAACGCGGTGAGCACGTGCGATGCGATTGCGGTTAGTCAAATCCCTATGTATTAAATCAAACGTCCATAAGATTACATAGGGATTTGACTTATCGCAATCGCATCGCACGCGCTCACCGCGTTGGTTTGGGCAAGGCTTAAAGGTTTGCCATCTAATTAATTAAATGAGGTAATAAAGCTGGACGACATGCTTGAAGTGTGAACGCAAACAACATCAAACCTTCCAACTTCCATAAAACGAAGTCTGTCCAACTAATTGTACAGTGTGAACAGGGCTCTACTCTGTGCCGGTGTCAAAAATGTCAAAAACCTTAAGGCTATGGCCCAATGACTCCGTCAGACTTCAGCTTCAACTTCAACTTCAACTTTAAAATATGTAAAAATTTTGGATGGCCCAATGAATCCGTCGCGTTAATGCGCTTTTGTTACACAGAGCACCATGTGTGTGAGCATGTGTGTCTACCAACCAACAAAAAATACCAATAGCAAATGTCAAAGTCGTTAAGTGCGTTGATATTAAAAATGTTTTAATCTCAACGCCGTCACGGACGTCACGTACGTTGCTTATGGGCCATTCCCCATAAGAATACATGTGTTTTAATCGAGTTGTCAGTTGTGGCCGCTGAAGTCGAACGCGTGACGGAGTCATTGGGCCATAGCCTTTATGGCAACGGGGTATTTTCGGTTTCAGTCTATGAGCACTCCAAGCATTTGTTCCCAATAGACTGACTTTTCAAATTCTCAAAACAGAAAAACTGGGCAAGGCAAAACGAAAAAAAACGGCATAAAATCAAAACAAACCTTGACGCAGATGCAAGAAAACACATAAAACACACTTTCAAAGATTTATTTTCCTTAAATCTTTGGTAAATGGGTTTTTAAAATTAATTAAAAATGCTCGAATCCACTTCAAATAGTGTATATTATCTAATAAACGACTTATGTGAGAACGTGATTAAGGAGCACAAAAAATCAAATCGAATTAGTGCACCATCTGTGCGAAAACTTAAATCAAAATCATTTGAAATCCTATTAAAAAAATCAAAACAATATTGCAATGAATCAATTGATGTGTTCGATTCATTTCGTGAACTCAATGTACGATATTTTTCTGCAAAAATATGTGCCAACAACAATGCCAATGAACTCAAGAAATTGTCCAAGTTCGAGGGACATCTAGATTTTATAGCTGATAGTCAATTTTTCAATGAAGAAAATGGACAAAACATTCTTCAGTTCTTGTTGTTATTGGAAAACAATACACAAGATCAAAGCATCCCAGAGACGAGGGTATATTTATCAAATAGAATTATATTTATATGTCATAAGAACAAGTTTTCTTTCTTCAGGTGACACCTCTACTTGTGCCGGGACCATTCACCTTGCATGCCAGCTACAAGAATAACCATCATTATCCTCAGCATATAGAAAACAAACTGTGTTCCCCGCCTAGATTTTTCAAGGGAGTTCATTCTATTAAAGATGCAGATAACCCTTACTTACCTCGTATTATCTTCGATGGGGAATCAAAAAGTAAACTATTGGATATTGATAACAAATTTGCAACCAAAGCGATTTCTGCTCCTGAGAACTCTTTCACTGGATTGGCATCAAAAATGTGGGGCGATTCAATACAATTAAATGTAGGAGCCTTTCGTTTGTTTAGGACACCTTTTATTGCTGAACCAAAAGTTGTAAGTATATTTTTTTAATTTGGATAATAAATTTTACACAAAAGACACTTATTAGAATTTTATAAATTCATTTCAAAAGTGGTTTTAATGATGTCACCACCAGCAGATTGATATTTTATATGAAATCTTGATTTTTTTAAATCTAATATTAACAAATTTCTTGCATCAGGGGTTGTCTTCTTACTTACTTAATTAGGTGGGCATTACAATTCGGGGTGAGCCTGGGCCTCAACCAAAATCCTTCTATAACGACTTCAATTTTAAGCGAGCTCTCTCCAGTTTTGCACCCTACGTCGGTTGAGGTCTTCATTCACTTGATTGCGCCACCTAAGATGAGGTCTTCCCCGTCCGTGATTTCCCTCAAATGTGCTTTCGAAAACTGGTCGAAACCGAGCGTGTGGGTCCATCCACTCTACATGGCCCGACCATCGTAGCCTCGCGGTGCGTACTCTTCTAGCTATGCTAATGTCGCGGTACAGCTCATACAGCTCGTTGTTGTATCTTCTTCTCTACACATTGTCTTTCCATATGGGACCAAAGTTCACTGGGAGAATTTTTCTTTCGAAAGGACCAAGGGTTCCCTCATCCTTTTTCGATACGGTCCATGCTTCAGCGCCGTAAAGCAGGACTGGGATGATCAAGGTCTTATACAGGGTTACCTTGAATTTTCTGGAGAGTGTTTCGTTTCTGATGTTACACGGATCCTAGGTAGACGAAGTCCTGTACTTCCTCCAAGTTATGTCTGTCTATTGTGACATTTTGTCTAACTTTTGAAAGATTGTTCCTCCGGTGTTGACGTTTGAGTTTTGTACAATTTTTTCATGTATTATGTTAGAGAAATCGCATGACAGTCTGTCGCCTTGCCCAAAGCCTTTTTCGACATCAAAGGTCTCGGTTAGTTCTTTCCGGACCTTGACGTGGCAGCTTGAATTTTCCAAGGTCTTCCTGCATAGTCGTACGAGTTTTGCAGAGTTTTCTGGTTTTTTCCAACACCTACCGTAATGTGAAAATTTGGTTGATTGTGGAATTTTCCTGTCTAAAACCACATTGATAAGTAAGAGCATATACCGGTAAATCTAGCTTTTCTTCACATAAGGTTGATAAAAGGCAAACCAAAAATCAAAAAAGTCAAAGTTTTCGATCACTTCAAACAGTGAATTCCTTGGTTAACACAACTCTATTCGTCTACTACCTTCCCTTTTAATAGATCAAACGAGCTTATGTAGCAGTTTATACACAGTATATTGAACTGAACACGTTTATTTGATTTCTTGATTTACCATTTCTTATGTTTTTGCTTTGAAATCGTAGCCCATTTTCCATTCAGTGTTGGAATATTCTTTTTTTCCGGTTGACCTGCCGCTTGGGTTATGAGAACAGACTATAAGCATACCATTTAATTTAAAGTTGTTAATTTACCATTATACCGAGTTAAAATGAAATATATTTGTTTTTATTTACAACATTGCGGCCAAAAACAGCCGATTAGAAACAATTTTGATTGTTCTTCTACCAACCATTCAATTTAAAGTAACCCATCGCTAGTTCATACGTTGAAATTCGAAAATTTTAATAGAAGATTTATCATTAAAATATAAAACTCTAAATGGTTTTTATTTTTATTTTTTGAAGCCGCAGCCCAAACCAACTTTGCATAACAACTTAAGTCCAAAAGAAACTAGTAAAATACTTTCATGGAATTGGGAAAACCTCGATTGTGTTGGTGTACCTCAGCAAAAGCCTCATATTACCGAAGCTAATTTGGCATTGGAACTACAAGCTGTACATGCAAAATCTATGGGCATAGAATTTATTGCGAAAATAGTTCCACAAGAAAGATTTTTCCGTGATTTAAAGTCACTTACAGGTACTTACACTTATAGCTAGTAGTACAGTTTTAATAATAATAATAAAAAAAATTCAATTCGCAGTTGGCATCCAATCTGATTCTTTTGTCCATGATGAACATATCGTTTTCAAAATGATTGATAATATTACCGTGAGAGATATATTACCAGCGACAATTGAGAACTATGTTACGGATTTTATCGAGTGTGGAACTTGCTACAAAAGGTTACAAATCATGATAATGAAAAGAAACTACAAACTTATGTTTGAAGGTTTTATTTTCAAGGTAAGTCTTAAACAATAATATTTTTACTATTTTATTTATTAACAAGAAAGTAAGGTTTCAAGTTTATATAAAAAAAGCTGAGCCGCTCGACGTTGCTCGGGTCCGTAGTTTTAAGGTTATTGTTCTAGTTTCTCCGTTACCGTGGGAATGTGGGGATAAAATATAGTCTATGCAAGATCCTAAAGTTGAAATGGGTCAAGTAATTTTGAGTTTTCCGTCCTCGTTCCCATTTCTGTAATTGTTGATATGATTTCCTTGTTTGCTTCGTTTATAAGTTTAAGCTGGATTGCATTAATTGATGGAGTTATTGGCTGAGGAATTTTGTATTTCCTGGTCAAGGAAACGAGTTCAGTTCTCTTGGTCACTTTGTTTCTGGTTCCTCCACTTTTTTCTTACATCCTCAATCTCAATTTTTTTAGCGTATTTCTTTATCTTCATCAATTAATAAAATAAAAACCTTGAAAATGCATCTTTAACACTTTTTTCTATTTTCGTTTTCAGGCTCTTTGCAGTGCAGTTGATGAATACCTTGTAACATTCCGTCAATTTGTTTTTTCTGTGCAAAATGAATCTCTACTAGAGTTTTACAAACGGATGAAAAAAATGATGAAACAAATTTCAAATTTGTCCTACACTCTAGCTATTCATCCATATGGTTGTGTTAATTTAACTTTGGTATATCAAGAAAATTACTAATGTTTTTTTTTTTAGTTGATGTCAATATAAAACCACCTATGGGATCACAATTTCTTGGTTACCTTTACAGAGAAATAATGCGAGTCACCGAACGCGACTTCATTATGTTGTTGGTATTCATTTTACGTCGTTGTTGCCATGTCTACTTCAAATACCTACAAAAATGGCTTTTTTACGGAGTCCTTGATGATCCTTCAAATGAACTTTTCATATGTTTCGTCGATCACTACCGGCAAAATACAAAATACTTTTACGATAAGGCATACTTTGTTCGCAAAGATTCAGTACCTGGATTTTTTCAAGGCTATGAAGATCAAGTACTTCAGTGTGGGAAGTACACAATGCTCCTAAAGTCCTTCAAGCCAAATCACCCATTGTTTGATCTGGATTATCCTTCGATGTCAGTATGCTTGACATTCGAAGAAGTACAAAAATTTGAAACATCCTGTAAAAAATATGCTAAGCGTGCTAGGGAAATTTGTGGAAAACCTGTTACGATTCGAGATGTTTTCCATAAGCAATGTGAGAATAAGAAGAATTTTCGCACGATGGCCAGTGAGAGAAGTCGAATTAATATGGAACAATGGAATTTGGAACAAGATGCACTAGCCGCCGCATATGCGGAACAAAAAAAAAAGCTTCACGAAGAACTCACAACACAACTTGAGGATGCAAAGAATAAAAAGATTGCCGATCGTCAGGCTAGCATCGAGGCTGAACTGAGGCTCTTAAAAGAAGCTCAAAATATGGAGTCGAACCGGTTGCTATGCGACAATATTAATCTTAAGAAGAGAATCGAGTACTACCAAGAGCTCAGCGATATGTTAGAAGATCAAGTCGGTACCAAAATGCCATTACGTCTTAATTTGGCGGCTGTTAGCGAACAATGCTTAAAAAAAGCACCCGATACACCGATTAGCAATGCTGGAACAGATTTTGAATCATGCTTGGGAGATGATGATGCTGAGTCTGTGTATGGCGAATGTATTACTGCAGATTTCGTTGAAAATTTCAATAAAACTGAAGTAGAGCTTAATAAAATAGTGAAGCCCACAACGGATGAGTCAAACCAACCACAAAAAACCGCGTTAAAAAAGAGCACATCGGATTACTTTAATTGTAATGAAATTCCTGCTGTTGTTGTTTCTGATGTGGAACGTAATCGCACCAAAATACTAAGTGGTTGCGAAATGGAGGAATGCATGACAGAAACAGTTATCACAGAGGTGATGATTCCGAAGCCTCTTACGGATGTTCAAAGAAATCGATTTAAAGTACTTTACGAAGAGTTTGGCATGGGTGCCGGCAATGACTTAAGTTCACAAACAGCTGATATCAATTCAAATCCAATAGAATGTGCTTTTGTTGAACTAACGGACCTGCAAAAAAATCGTCAAAAAATGATGCAAAATGATACTTTTGCTGAATACAACAAACATCCATTTGCAAATCGGAAGAACTTGAATTTAGATCTGAATAGTGAGAGGTCAAGAAATAGAAAAAAAGTACTGGAAAGTGAATTCAATATACTCACAGGTGTAACAACTACTTCTCAACTAACTCCTATGTCTACATCTTCTGACAATGTTCCAACAGTAGCAGATGTAGCCGAAGAGGATAAGGAAAATGCCAATATTACACCAGAAAAGGTCGAATTGAACTTTCCAACACCAAGCGAAAGTGATAATATCGTCAAGGATATTCAAAACGAACTTCCACCAACGGTACAAATTGCTCAAACTCCAGAAAGTGGTTTAAATACGGCCGGTATCCTTGCTCGCCAGGGGTTTAATTTTGCTCAACCAAAGCAATACTCCTTGCACGATACTGCTTCGGATAAACATCTCGTATCGTCAACTTGCAAAGAAATTCCATTAGTCCGTGATGCATATCAACGATGCGAAGAATTGGTCAAATCAAATTTTAAATGTCAGCCCGTAAGCCCACACTTTCGCCTAAACTACGGAAATACAAATATGCCGACAACTGATCAAGTCAAAGATCTGATGCAAAAACAGAGAAATCTCAATAGCTTAAGTGTCATAACTCTCACTGAATTCTTACAAAAATCTATTCTCTTACCCATGAGCACTCATTTGGACATAATTAATAGTGAAGTTATGCGAGTATTCTTGGAGGATTTAGATGTGTTGGGTCATTTCAAGAGTTTGAGGAACTATTTCTTTTTGATGGATGGTGAATTTGGTTCGATTATATGTGATGGAATAATCGGTCGATTGGAAGGCGGAGCAAGTCCTGTGAAATTATTGAACTATCAGACTTTGCATTCAATATTGGATACAGCACTAGGATCTAGTATAATGGGTGAGTTTTGGCTATTTATTTTGTAGATTCAATTAATTTAAGTTTTAATTTTGATTGACCCATTTGCTGTTGATCTGGCATATTGGAAGATTTATGAGTGACTCAATGATTATGTGTTAGTTTGTTACCAGTTGACTTGTATTCGTATAATTGAACTTGAGTAGTTTTTAAAGTGAAAGACTCGATAAAACGAAAATGTGTCACAATAACGAAACAAACGTTTCAACGCTGCGCTGATGATATTTCAATGATATGATTAGTGTTGGCATTATCGACACGTATTACAAAAAGCCGTAGAGTTACATCGATGGGTAGCGTTTTTTGAAGGAATGAAATTGGCGCATAAATTAGGCTAAGTTGAAATGACTGTGACAGCATTCACAGGGTGCATAGGATGCGAGTTGAAAACTAAAAGTTTTAATTCAAATAAGTACATAAATAGTGTTGAAGAACAGAGTTCAAGTAGTCTCGGGGCCTAGAAAATTTCTCTCAATCGTACTTGTGAGAAATGGGTTGCACTTAAAAATATTGCTGATTCCGAACGGCTAAGTGAGGAAGTGCTTTTCATCAATTACTCGAAGAGCTTGGCAATTCCTCCCAAAAGGAGTTACCCATCAAAAAACAACAGGGTGTTTCTGAGATCCGAGCTTCCAACCCCCAAACAACGGAAAAATATGCTATTCAAAAAAGTTAAAATCAAACCAATCTTAAACTTTTAGTTTTCTTGTATTAGTGAGTAAATAACACAAGAACAAAATTTGTCTTCTGATTTAAAACCCAACAGAAAACAGTAGAGTATGTATATTCCTCTTTTTTCGACCATATAAATAATCATGTTATTTATTTTATTCATCACAAATAAATATCATAAGAATATAAATTGTGTTTGATGAGAGAATGGCAGAGTAGAGAATTTAAGAGAAGAAAAAGAAACATGAAAAATTTCAAGCAACTTAAAGCAAAGCTAGCTGGTGTCCAAAGCAAAAATAAAAAAAAAATATTTTTTTACCTAGCTTGCTAACTGTTAACGAAAATAATCACATTTGCAAACATTGGAGTAAAATTCATTCTAACATCTGATGCTAGTTAAATTTTTTTCATTGTAAATTAGGTTTTAAATTAACTTAAATACAAATAAAAATAAATAGGGTGACGCATCAGAGCGAGGAGCCCCGGGGCGTAGCGCATTTCTCACAACCTTCGCCTTGTGAGCGAATGGAGGGGAACTACTATATTCTGTCGATTTCAAACGGGCAATCGAGAAAGCTCTTTTCATGGCAATGAGTTTACTATCCGAGGACTTGCCAATTATTGGCGAAAGGCAATACCCGTGCAAAAACATTTTTGCTCCTAGTTAACAGGCGACATGCCAACCATCACGCCACTGTATCACTTTGATAAACTTATTGCAAGGCCAAAATATACTCCAAAAAATTTAAAGCAATTGTCAACAGCTGATATTGACACTTTGTTTGATCTGCCCTTATTCAAAAGGACGTGCAGAAAATGCTGTGTGATCTAGAGCAGGCCGTTAAACATAAAATATTTTTGGTCTAAGCAGAAAAATTGTCACAAAACACATACAAGCTGAATTTCAGAGTAGGTCAGGAAACACAATTGAAGCGCTTAGATATGAAGGTGCTAAGTGACATTTTTTTTAATTTTAAATTTTTCTTTGAGATGAGTTTCTATATTAAAACTTAAGTTTTTGTCTCATCCGTATTTCTCTCTGTTGTCTAGAAAGGTTATCTAACTAAAGCTATGCTTTATACACACAAAGTGCATACAAATAATAAACTTTGAACGCATTTTACTCAAAATGTCTGTTACATCTACATATCGCAAGCGCTTATAATAAAAGCGACTTAAAAAAAAGGTTCCTAAAGTAGTGATATGCCAATTTTTATCCATTGTCTGAATGGCTCAACACGTTTACTTAAACGTATCCTGGCTTTAAGGTTGTGTTAATGTTGTTGAAATCAACATTTACACTTTGTTCATAGACACTGTAGTTTAAGTATTTTTAAATGATCACACTATCTGCTTATTTTGTTTATGTAAAATTTGAATTCTCCAAAAAATAAGTTTTTAACTTACACTATCTTTTTTTGTGCATATAGAAACTTCCCAAAAAAAATGTGTCGGACATTTAAGTGTATGGAATAGAAAGGAAATACTCTTGAGGCCTGTTTCACATATGAATGTCTCGTCCGTAAGGTAAAAATCCGAACACGATTGCCGTATATTTCAGTAGTTGCGAAGGTTGTTTTAAATCTTTCGAACGGGAGAAATCAGTCTCCATCCAATGTAAAAGCTTCGGTTACTTTTTCATTTCATTTCATTTATTAGATCTTAAAACTTGGGAGTGCAGTAAGAATAATAATTGTCTCTTATTATGACATTTTCGATGGATCGGTTTTTTTTTGTTCAAGAGAAAAAAACATTCCTTTTGATTCTATTGTTTTTGACCTATGACTGAGCTGACAACATCTCGACACTTCTGGTGTTTTTTTATCTTTATACATACGCAAATACAAACCTGCTAGTTTAAATAATTAAGTTTAGAAGTGTTTCGAATACTCACACGATCTTATTCTATTTTTTTTTTTTTTTTTTTGAGAGTTTTGATAACAGTGAAATTCGAGTTATATCCTTACAGCTAATTATGTACACAAAGTTGAGTTGATTAGGTTTACTAAAAAATCAATTGGTGATTATGTCTGAGAAGGTGATCTGTTTTCCTTTTGAAGAGATGCGAGTATTGTGATCTCAGCTATTTCACTTGTCTTTTCGCACATCTTATAGAGAGTTGATGAAAACATTTTAAGTAGATTCTAGTGCAAAATTGAGAAACAATTATTGAAAATAATATTTCATATTTTTTTTTTTTTTAATAAAAAAATTTCTAAATAAATTATTATCAACAGGAAATGATAAAAATGCCGAAAATCTGTCTTTCATTGTATCCGATTTGCCTGAAAAATTCGACCTCAACTCACCAGAGGTGTTATCAAATCTTACTCTTAGCTATCGCATTGAATGGCCCCTAAATCTAATTCTAAACCCAGAGACCTTGGAACAATATGCCAATATATTCAAGTACCTAATCAAAGTTCGAAGAATCAGTTGGGTACTGGAAGAATCATATCAAATGCTTAAAGAAATTGTTAAGAAAAATGGCAAAAAAATGTTACAATCTCCTCAGTACATTCACGTGCAACAAATACGACACAAATTTTATCATTTTGTACACGCCCTCAAAAATCACATAACATCAAATGCTCTGCAAGCATCATGGAAGACATTCAAGGATGACTTGATGAGTGCAACAAGCATTGAGGACATCTACAGAAAACATACAACCTATGTCAAACGAATCATATTCCTCTGCATGCTGAATCGAAGAAGTGTTGAGTTCTACAATGCAATTGAGAAAATCTTTAAGATCTCATTGCGGTTTTATGGGTAAGTTTGGCATTCCTTCGGGAGAAAAAATAAAATAAAATAATATTTCTGAAACACCTAGAAATCTCAAATCTCGGGATTGGAAACTACGATCCGGTGATGAACACTATACCCATTCGCGCTATGAAAAACTCGTTGCCGATGAAGTGGCTTTTGAAAATTTCATCAAGTACACAATTTATTTGGGAAAGAAAATTGTTCGACATGGTTATCAGGAGGAAATCGGAGAATTTATTCATCTGATCAACTACAATCAATATTATATCGTCGATGGAGATGAGTGAAGGAAATCACTTTTTGATTTTATTATATGGTGCTGTCAAAACTTTTTAAGTAATTTAACTATGATCCACTATTTGCCTTTTTACGAATTTAACTCCTAGCAGTAACTTTGCATCGTTTCATTTTGTTTGTTGATTTAAAAGAGCACTTTAATTGGGTATACATTTGTTTTGTTGTCATTTGTTTTTTTGTGTACAAATACAGGCTTGCAAACCTATCTGAAGTATATAAATGTTGCAAGTTGTTTTTGGCAAAAAAGAAAATACCCTTTTACCTTAAGTATTATTACTATTAATGACTATACTTTTTGTTAAAATATTTTTTGTGTGTTATAAATTTAAAAAAGGAAATTAAAATTACTGTGAGTTGTGAAAACTTTGATTAGTTGAAGATGTTGTAGTTCCTATTCCAATACGCTTGGCAACCGTGTTTTGTTACATATTGAAACATATTCTTTTCTCTGGGAGAATAAACAAATTAATTGCACAACAGCTAAAGGATTTTAGATGGGTAATGAAGAACCTATCAGATAGGTTATCTCTAATACCCGTATCTTATATCGTTTTTTATTAACAAAAAGAGTTACTCATTTTGTGAAAAGATTTACTGCTTTACCCTTTTTCCATGTTTTATTGAAAAATAAAAATTAGATCCGGACATTGAATAACTATACATATATAGAAGCTGACACCCGAATTACACTACTTTCTCAAACTCGGAATAAGAAGCTTGTTACTTAGCAACAGTCACCCTATTTATTATTGTTTATGTTTTTGTCTCTGCTTTGTTTGTTTCATACACAAACTATTTTGAAATAAAGGTAATTTGGCAGTTAAGGTTTTAAAATATGTCCCTTAAGGAATTTATTTTTAAAAATTGTATTGAGAAACGAAAATAATATCATTGAATAACTAATTAGTTGAAAAATGGGGTTTTGCAATTTTGTAAAAATAATAAAAGGTCGGGAGTAATCCGTTTTAAGTTACCAAAGACCTAAATCGCCGGAATAAATATTTGGTTTTTAAATTCGGGAAACTGTAACTTAAAAATAAATTAAAGAAACCCACCGTTGCCACCGCTTAATATTTGCGGTGATCATTTAAAAAAAAAAAAAACTGAGCTCAGGCGGTATGCGGTTACGATTCATTTACGGTGCAGTTTCTAGTGTTATGTTAGATAGAAGAACATAGCACAAAACACTGTCGATTCCAATGACTTTTTTCTATTTGAAAACATTTTGAATTGGATAACATATCCATACCAATCATACCGCCTTTCATGTAAAGGTGGTTATGATAAAAAAATCCCACGCTTTTAACCAGTTGTTTGGTTACATAGTTTGGTTACCCAGTACCCCTGTTCTGTAACTATCGCCTCGATAAAAACTGGTAATAAACGGTGGAAAATGGAACGAAATTCTACTAAGTTCATAGAGATTCGTTCTATTTTCCACCGTTTATCGCCGAGGCGATAGTTACAGAACAGGGCACATGATAACCGAAAAACTGGTTGACTTTTGATTTTTACAATTTTTACAATTAAACTTATCAAACTTAAGTTGGAATACTTATTTGTTATCAAAACTTTACTCTTAAATTCAAATAAGTAATGCTAATAAAAGAACAGAATTTATGGAGCAGACATCCATTGAAATAAAGAAGAGAAAACTTGAATCTGTAGAAGATGAAAATATTTACATATGTTTCATTTAAAATATTCATTTGTAATCTTAACAACCTCATCGGTAACCAACGAAACAATAATAAAAAATATCCTTTGGGACTAAATTTGACGACACTAGCGACATAAGAACTCCTTGCGGCGATTTTCTCCGGTGTCACTTCTATATATAGTTTATTCAATGATCCGGAGTTACTCTAAACGCCAAAGATCTACTCTCATTTGGGAGCAGAGTAGACTCTGAATTCACGCAAAAACATTTGCAAAACCATTTGTTCTGTCAAACTTTAAATGGAAAATAATTTGCTTATTTTCAATGTGTTGTGCCTTGTGCCTGCGAGCGTTGGGTTGAAAATATTACCATGAGTTTAAATTATGAGGAAACAAGCAAATAAGTTAGAACTCAGTAATTTTCTAATGAAAACAAAAAAAAATATGAAAATATGAATTACTATATGTGAACATCAGTTTAACCTCCACTACTAGCAAAAGACCTGAAAAGATGTTTCATTGGCAGGAGTAGGTGTGGACTTGAGAGTAAAATCTTTCGGATTTCAATGAAAAACGCTATTGATACCTTTTTGAACGATTCAGATATCTTTTTCTAGATTGCTGTCGTTAACTTTTAAAAACAAACAAACATAGAAATGTTTTTTTTCGATTTCCCATGCATTTCAAGAGACTATTACTGAAATAAATGTACACCAAAACAAAAAACCAACATGAAAAGAAATAAAAATAAATTTTCTTTCAGCTGATCACTTGAATAGAAAGGTTTACCAAAAGTACTCGGATACCTTTAGATAGCTTTTTAGTAAAAATGGGTACAAAAACAAAACATGTAAATCAGCCTTATTATGAGTTTCACGTGAACAGCTTTTCGCTCGGAACATTTTTGTTCGCCCGGAATTTTAAAAGCTTTTATGAGTTTCACCTGACTTTCAGACTTACAATTTTTTTGCTTTTGTTGTTCACTTGTTCGCCAACGCCAAATTTTTTTTTTAAATTTTACCCTTTTTGTATTTTTTAAGTATGGGTTTTTGAGTAAACTTATTTATGAGTTTTTTTATTATTGTTTTGTTCATCTGTAAAAAAAACTCTATGTTTACCAGGCATTTTCTGCAAAAAAATGACCTCAAAATAAAAACTTTGTTTCGGGAAGAAAATTTTAACACCACTTAAAATTAAAAATCTGGCAACCCTAAACCAATGGAAGTTCAACTTAAATACAGTCTTAAAGGTTGCTATTTCTACAAAAAATTAAGTCTAAGATTAGGTCTCTATCATCAGTATTGACAGAGATATCGAATTTAACACAGGTCAGGGATCAGGGTACACCAAACTTAGCCTTTTTTTAAATTGACAAAAAGCGTTGTTGAGAAACTAGCTTTACTGTAGAACAATTTTTTTTTAGAATATGACCAAGAATCACACCCCGAAGGATAATACACGAGGATAATGTACGGAACACCCTGTATACATAGGTACGAGATATGCTGTGTCAATCACGTCTCCTGCATCCTGGGGTGAGATTCTGTTACTAAAAAGCGAACAAACGTTTTCGTGTGTGCGAACCATTTCCCTATGTTAACATGCAGGAAATCGTTCGCACATACGAAAACGTTTGTTCGCTTTTTAGTTACAGAATCTCACCCCTGCTCACTTCCTACATCTGATGTATATTCCCTCCCTGACTAGACCACCTCGAAGTAAGCCTAACGAAACATTACATACTGCAGCACTGACACTGGTTACAAAGACCGCCTGCAAATACACCCACAAGAGACACAACAGAGCAAATGAAAACAGCACGCAGTTCTGCGTACAGACGGTTCCCATGTAACCACTAACAGCGCTCAACTCGACTTAAATGCTGTGTTCTAAAGGAAACCGATGCTTTCGAGTGACAAGGCCGTTCTCACTCGAAATTGGCGAATAACATCATTGTTTTAGTGGGATTTTGGACTGGTCGCGAACCTATTGTCTCCGGTCCAACTTAGCAATGTCCGTTCCAAGCTATTGGTTTTGTGAAAATGATAGTGACTACTGCACCGGTCCATAAAATTGTTAAATCGCTTTTTGAACTTACTATAGTTTCTATATACAATAACATTCCTGGGGAACAGCTTAGGGACTTACTTCTGTTCCTTGTCTGCACTCGAACAATTTTTTTTAAGAAACGTGTACCTTTCGGCCATATACTTTTCATACTTTTGAAATATTTCTCAAAACTTTTAGACCAATATCCTTTTTATTTGCTTTTTTCCTGATATTTACAAATACAACTCGAAATCAATTCTACTGCTTGAATAAAACCCTTCACCTGTTCCGTATTTTCGAACCATAACTGGTTTCTTAAAATATTTCTCATCTACCCAAGCTTGCATTTGCTGAGTTGAAAAGGGACCATGTATATCTGTGTCTGTGTCTTTCCATTTATACTCCCATGTAGTTTCTTCGATCTCTGGTTCTTTGACTTCTTCTTCCGCTCTCTGATTTTTCTCTTTATCGTCGAAATCATCCGCATACATATCGAGAGGTTCACTTGCTGCTTTACTCGTGCTAGCACCCGAACCCATTCTGAGTTTAAGTTTTTCATACGGTTCTTCGTATATACCCATATTGCCTGTGTTAACGAGAACTTCATTGGCAAGTTCAGTAAGTTTTGTTATACTCTCTGACGCTTCGTCTACTATTCCTTCTTTTTTCCTCCGCAAACGTTCAATTGATGAGAGCTTCAATTTTTTCTTCCCGAAACGCTGCAGGGTTTGAGTTATAGTTTCGTTAGGTTCCATCATTTCCACGATTTTCGCATACACTTCTTTACTATTGAATGCGTTAACTTTGGACTCATCTTCGGTTGCAGAGCTTGAAGTTTCTTTTTTAGATTTAATCTGAAAAAATATTTTATAATTTCATCTCTATGACATTTCATTTCTCACTTTTAACCAATCGATGTTGTCCAGCCAATTGTCTTGAACTTGATTTTCTTTCTTCCAATGGTAGTGACCAGATTTGTCAAAGTAACCTTCTTCTAGTTCTTCTTTCATATTGAAGGGTGTTATCTTCACTTCATCTTCCACTCCAGCTATTCCATCTTCTTCGCCTTCAATATCACTCTCGTTCATAACATCTCTTTAGGAAAAACATTATTTAGATAGTCCGGATAAAGATTTATTGAAAAAGTTTGTGTTGTTTTATCATACTCACTCTGCATCTTTGTCAGAATCTTCTTCATCAGAATCAAGGGTATGTTTTTTAGCTGTTATTATTTCGATATCGTCTTCAGCTTTTCGTTTAAAAGACATTTTATCTTATTTTTATATGAGGAACAATTTATTTTTAATGTTTAATATTGACAACAGGCCGCAGCGCAAACAGCAAGCAAAGCAAATGCCACAAAAAATACATGGAAATAGAAAATTGAAAGTAGAAAGACAAACCTGAAGTATGAAGTTAGCAGCGTTTAAAAAAAACACTGGGAAATAGATACCTTCAGAGCATCTCAAACTATTTTGGGAACGAGAAGTTATATTCAAGTTTTGAGTACCTATACAGATTTCTTGTCCAATTTGGTTGAAACAAACCGAAATAATAATAAGAGGCAATTATTGTTGTTATCTGTGATTTAAATTTTCTATATATTATTAATTGATAATTGGTCATCGCGTTGAGGCTGTTTTTTTCTTCTCATTTTGGGAAAATTTTCTTTTTACTAAACAAAACCCGTATGAATGAACACTGCCTAAAGAATGCGCATTCACAAACGAAGCCATTCTAATTTCTCTGACAAGACAACAACAACCATTCAACCCATGAGTGATGAGTGGACATGAGTGTCATTCCGTATTGCTTGTTGTCATTCGTGTTAGGAAGGAAGAAATGGCTGTTACCGAAGATAGGGAATTTTGGCGAGAGTTTTTCCTACTCTATAAAAATCTCCCAGAATTGTGGGATTCAAAATATGAAGGCAATAAAGATACGTCCACAAAGCATGTTGCATACGGAAAGTTGGCTGATCTGATGAAAAGAATAGATCCAAATGCAAATATTGAGACTGTGAAGAAGAAGATCAACACTCTTCGTGGTTGCTACCGAAGAGAGCTGCAGAAGAAAGAAAAACGCAAGAAGCTTGAAGGTGGAACAAGTAAGAAAACCCTTTGGTACTTCGATGAGCTTGGGTTTTTGTATGAAAAGAAAACAAGAGCAGTCAGTAATAATTCTAGCAAGGTTGTCAACATGCCTGAACTCACAACTCAAAACTCGGTAAGTATGCCAAGTTGATTTAGCTAATACATACCTAGACATCATATATTGCCTTCATTAAATTAGGAACAATATAAAAAAGAAAGTGACGAGCCTGACCAGTTGCTCCAAGACATTATTGTAGATTGTGACTATCACGATGGAGTCCAAGATTACACAATAGAGAATATGAATGATTGCGCCGAAATTTATGGAAGAGCTTGGGCAGCGCAGTTTAGACATCTGTCGCCCGACCAGCAAATTCATGCAAAGAGAGCGATGGATGAAATTTTGTATCAAGGATCCCTAGGCAGACTTCCAAAACGCAAATCAGCCTCCCCCGCCGTCAAAGAGAAATATCTGTAACGATATTTAAAAGAAAAAATGTGTATATATAGTTATATAAACATATTCACTCAGTGAATATAAATTCTCTCCATTGACCGTTGAACAAATCGAAATCATACTGGTACTACCTCCTACCATTGTACAAATCAACCAGACTGTTCAATTTGAATGTTCAGTAAAGGCCAAATCAGTAGCTCGTCTTACGCTCTTATGACAGTTTGCTATGAATAACTTATGTAAATTATGTTGTACATGTACATTGAATAACAACCACGCTACCCTAAATTTTTTTTAATTTTTTTGCATTCGTGTACATCCCAATACAAACTACCTGTCGCAGAGTCGTGAGCGGAAGCAGACTGATCAAGTGTATGCAAAAAGACCGTTATTTATTTTCTATTTGTATTGAAAAATTTTTAATTTTAATTCAATTTTGATTTCAATTATGTAGAATATTGGAATATTAAACTTAATAACTTAAATAAAGCTATTGAGAACGAACATTTATGCTGCTAGAAATGTGTTGTGCTTTTATGGTTTTGCTTATGCATGCTTATGTACATTGAAATTCAGTTTAATGGTTTGCCGCAATTTTCTTGTTAAAAAACCAAACATGGCGCAGACTTTTAGATTTTCGGGCTGTGTTGTTTATATGTTACTTGTTGGATATTTCCGATTACCTTTTAAAGTTCAATTCGATTTTGCGGAGCTACTGAAAGAGAAATCAATCCTTATCAATCGTTCTTGTCAGGTACATCTATTTTAAAAAAAAGGCATCACGTTTGTTTGTTCAAATCATCAGAAAACTAAAAAAGTAAACATTGAAATTAGATTCGATTGCATAATTATACTGAAAGAAGAACCTTTTCAGACTATTTGATCTCAACAGGTATAGGAAAAACCCAAACGTACAACCGCGTTTTTATCAGAATTATATATTAAGCAAGTAACCTGTAAAAATATATCTTTCGCTTCCGCTGGATTCTAAAATCATTTATTTATTGGAGCTTTGTAAATTCGCTAATTTGTAAAATTCAAACAGTGCAGTTGCTAGTGCAACAATCATTTACACTAATTTAGTTTACATTGCTTTAAGTTATTACAAGGACACCTGCAGGGAGAAGGACCAGCCAATCGTTGACGCAACCAACAAATTTTAGAATCTTGTAAAAAGTAAGAATTCGGGCCGCTTTATTCACAGTTGGCTAAATCAGCAATTTGGTTCTTGATCAAAAGAACTAAGTTTTCTTCAATTTTCTTATAGTTTTTATAAATTCATAAAGTATCTTTAGGCCGAAAGGCATTAGCATTAAGTTATTGAATAATTTAGAGTACCCGCCTAGGGTCAGTAAGTTATTTAAGTTGCTATATAAGCTAGTTTAAACATTTTTGTTAGCATGTAGTTATAAGATAAAGAAAAATAAAAAAATTAATTTAAAATGCTAATGCAGCAATTTGGTTAACAAGAAATCATTGTTGTTCTTGATTAGAGATCTGTGCTCACCAGAGAGTGTTTCGCACCTCCTCCGGTGCAATATCGACGCAATTGCAATTTTTTCTAAAGTTGAGATTAAAACGACATAATGACCCAAATGAAAAGATTTATACGTGGTAAAACCGACTTGATTGTATTTTTGCTCTTGAAGCTTGAAGTCGAGCAAAGAAAGGTCTATTTAAGGGCGTTACTGAATTTTGAATAAGCAAGCAAACTTTAAACGTGATTCCTCAAAATTTACGAAAATTGCAATTACGTCGTTATTGCACCGGAGGTGCGGTTTGTTGACCTTTTTTCCGGCCTGATTAAAAAATCGTTCCATTTTAAAAGGTCAAATATGTCAAAACTTAATCAAAGAAATGTAATAAATTTATGTATTAAGTCATTGATTGTCTGAGTGAGTCACTTTTTAAACTAAATGCGAAGATATGTAGTTATTTAGATTTTTCAATAATATCAAGAGAATTTAACGTTTTCATGAATTTTTAATATGTTTTTTGCTGGTCCAACCTTAAATACATTTTGTACTGTCGTCTTTCAATTATTAGAATTTCTTAAAGTTCTTTTTCGGTTTCATCAGCACCTCAAGAATCCCAAATGCAATTTCCAGATGCAATGAAATAATAATACAATTTATGTTTTCGTACATAGAAACATAATAATAAAAATATGTACAACAATTTTAAAGAAGTACTTCATTTCGAACAATTCAGTATAGTTGTTTTTTCATTTCATATTTGCGATATGTGATACCTATGCCACTGGATAGCCCTGGTGCCGTGGTTTGCATGAAAATGAAGTCTAAAAAACTGAAGTTCAGTAAATTTTTAGGTCCGGTCGTTGAAGCTTTGGGGTTGACCTGTGGCTACCACAAAGCTTTTTTTAAAACCCTAAACTTGCCCTGAATGTCAAACTGAGTGTTTTTTGAGCTTTGGATTATCCCTCAACTTCCCCTAAGCTTTTGCGGGGGTGAGTTTAGGTAATGAACGGGGAACAGCGACACGCTGGCGATTCGAAAAACCCCGCCTCACAGTTAATATTGCAACCAATGGCGGATCCAGGATTTGGGCAAGGGGGGGTCTATTACTCAAAATTTTATTCATATATATTTACCTATATAATAATATATCCTTATATATATATCCTTCCTTATATATATAAAATTTCCCTGTCACAATGTTAGTTACCGTACTCCTCCGAAACGGCTTTACCGATTTTTACCAAATTTTATATGCGTATTCAGTAGGTCTGAGAATCGGCTACTAATTATTTTTCATACCCCTAAGTGATAAGGGCCATCTACCCTTAACATTGTTTCTTTAATTTACACTGCGACTATATATATACATTTTCGGAGTCGCTCTACTTTCAATTATTGCAACATGAGTTGGAACATGACTTTTTTTGTCTCAATCTCAATAGTACAGTTTTAAAATATTGCAGTAAGAAAACACTGATGAATTGATTTAAAAAATGTTTTAGTTTTACAAAGTTAAAAAAAAATGATGGAAATACGTACGAATTTACAATAGGGTTGTTCGTTGAAGCCCTAGGGTCGCCCTGGTGTCGTGTGTTTTTGAGTGTTTTTTGAGCTCTAGGGTTGACCTAGGTTTTCCATCAACTCGCCCTAGCTTTTTTCTGTGGCGAGTTGAGGGCTGTCAAATGGCATGTACCTATTTTTTGGTAATGACGGGGATGTGTGCTGATTTGTGGTTTAGCGTTTTTTGAGGACTGGAAAACCCAGGTTTTTTTGACAACTCATATCAAGAAAACCTGGGTTAACTCTGGGGAAAGTTCAACGAACGGACCTAATAATGTTAGGAAATTGAGTAAAGAAAATTCATCAGGCAAGTGCTTATGTGCGATTGATTTCCGTATGCGAAACTTTCCACATCGCCGTCTTCGCGGGGGTTCATCGTTTTAACTCATTTTCCACAGGGTTAAGCCGCTTACGCTAAATATGAAAATAGCAATTGTTTTTCCAACTGCAAGTTATTTGACTGAGAAATAAAATTATTTTTACTTTGCATTTTAATCAATTAATTTGGAGTTAGAAAAATAACGGCTTCAAATTTTTTTTTTTTTTTTTTTAACTAGGTAGGTATATAGGGAAATCTTAACAAGCCAAAGGTAAATGTAAACACTACACCACATTTAGGTTTCGGTTTACCTTTATTAAACATTCTAGATAAAATTTCTGGTAGGTATTTTATTATGTGGATATACCTACATAGGTTTTATCAGTTAGAGAAAGGTAAAAAGTATAGAACCTAAATAGGTACCTAGGTATTTTTTACTTTTTATGAAAAAAAATAAGATATTTTTTATTGAATCTACACATCTTCTAATGCTGATAGCTTGGACTGCTTTTAAACATTTAATAAGTCAAAAAATCTATTTAAAAAATACTTAAAGAAATAACGAATCTATCAATCCCACCCTAGTACCTACCTAGGTATGTACCGTTCCTACCACAGAGTAGCAGTAGTAGTAGTAGTAGTAGTATTATCTACTCTGTGGTTCCTACCTATAAATTATGTGTCCTGTTCCTGTCCTAACATCCATAAAACCCCTAGGTACCTATTTTGTTTAAGTACTAAAATAGCAGATGGTGCACCGTGCACAGCACAATGCACATCTCAACAAAGAAAAGCTGGTTGAAATAATATATGTACATACATACATAGGTACCTATTTATATATCCTCTATCCCTTAGCTATCTATGTAAGTATGTCCATGTAAACAAAATCAAAACTATAAGTAGAAATGTGCATTATGTAGGTGGGTATATAATTTAGCTGCTTTTACTTTTATGCACACATTTATGCATTAGACAAAAGATTATCGATAGGTACATTTATTATATCAAGCATAATGTACATGTACCTACTCTATGTAGATATATAACTACTTTATATACATATGTATACATACCTACCTACATGTTTTGTTTTTATTTGTCTTTCAAATTCCAAAGTCCAATAAACTTGAAAATATTTTTAAAACTTTTCATGGACTGTCTTTGTTCCTGTATTTTCATGACTTCCTTTGTATTTATGAAGAAAAATAATAAAAAAAAAAAAATAATACGCATATGCATACATATTTGTTCATGATAAAGAAATTGTGTTTTTGTTTTTGATATCCTACATACTTGTCAAAAATTATACTAAACAAATTTTACCAAATGAATTACTTTGAATTCATTTTTTATTTTGTGGAACGTGGAAGCGAAAGTTCGAGCAACACCAGTAAATTATTATCTGCGGTCACAGAAAAAATCCCTCTGCTTATTTACATTTTTCCCTAGTTTATAAAACTGCAATGCAGATATTCCCTTTGTTGTTGTTTTTTTTTTTTTTTTTTGCTAAAACCACCGAGAGCTAATTATATGGCTCCTGAAATGGAACTTTGTGGCAGAAAATGTTTGTTGCTTTGAAAAATAGTAATACCATACCTATAGACAAAGTTAACATAATGGTCGATTTGTTGTAAGCCAATACCGAAAAATTGGTGTAGCAGAGGAGGAGAACAAGTCGTTTGAAGGTTCTCCCAAACCAAAGCTGTTGCAGTTGCAGCAGCTGCAAAAACGCTAATGCCATTATTTCTGCCGTCATGAGACACGACAAAACTATTGTATGAAAAAGCAGCCTTTTTTCTTATATGCATCTGTTTGACTCAACTTTGACAAATGCAACTGTCGCGATGTGTGATTTGTTCGGGATGTATGTCCCGAATTACATTCAGACTGTTTGCCTGCTGCGTGTTTCGTATATTTTCTTTTGAACCCTCATCCCGTCAGTCTCTCGTTATTACACTCAGACGTTTTTCGGCTGCGTGTTTTTTGACATTTCTCTTTCATTTTTTGTTCTCACCCACAGAGTCAAAGTGTGAAAATAATTAAAGAGGATCAGCTGCATTTTTTATATATCAATAACAAAAATCTCATAAGAAGCCAAATGTCTTTTGAAATGGTAAATAATTTAATTAGATCCTGCAGCAATGATTTTTGACACCATGGGTACGGAAAATTTATGTATTTTCATGGAAAATTAAAGAAATTGTCCGACAACAAACTACTTCTTTACTCAGGAACATAAGAAGATAAAATAAAGCAACGACAAGAAACAAAGAAAGACAAGAAAAAGAAACGTCAAAAACCCTCCAAGCCAAGTGGACAATCCTCAACCCAAAACTTTGCGGGTAGAGACTTTTTAAAGTATTTCTATTTCATCTGCTTTCTCTTTCGCACTTATTTCCGTCTTTGCAAAACCGTCTGGGTGTAATTCGGCACTATGTAATGTACTTCTCTTATATTTTTCTCACCATAATACAACTTCAGAAATAAAAAAATACCCTATTGGAAACCCAGTCTTTGAACACTGTTAATTTTTCTCAACTACACAAAAGAGACAACACTATATCCTCAACAACTTTCAACTTAATACGCACGACCTTTTTTTGACCGAAACCAAAAGCTTTTCAGCCATGTTTTTGTATTCTTCTGTGAAAAAATTGTTTATCTAAATTATAGTTTAACAAAAATTTCATAGAAATCAAAGTATTTTGTGAAAAATGTAATTTAACCGAACGTACATTGATTCTACATAATACCACAAAAGAGACAAACACATTTTCTGTATATACATTCTTCTGTGTGAGTAACGTACGTACACACTTTCCAGTGCGATTGAGTTCATTTTCGAAGTTTTCTGTAGTGTATGCGTGCACTCTATAAATACCACCGAAGGCATTTGCTTCTTTACAAAATTGTTCAGAAAGTTGTTGAAAGCAGTCGAATCGAGTTAAGAAGAGCAAGTAGAAAAATCTAATATATAAAAGTATACATATATATCAAGTGAAAAAAAAAATTAACTAAAAGCAAGCGTTGTGAATAATTTTATTACACATCAAAAAGTCGATTATAAATTGTTCGTTTTGTTAAAAGGATCAAGGTTAGTAAATATTTTTGTTTCGTGTTATTTTTGTCCTGTGAAAACTTGCAAAGAAAATTTATTGTGAAATTCTAAAATGGTATGATGATGATGAGTCATTCATATTTCCATAGTTTCAAGTTAAAAAAGTTGCATACAAACGTTTATTCATCATCAATATTTCTAAAAGATGTGTTTTTATTAAATTCTTCAATTAAAAGTGATTGTGAAAAAAAGACATGGAGAAAATAATTTTCTTTGTTCATCGTCTAACTCACAAAATGGCTTCCATGAAAAATTTATTCTTGAACAAAGAAAGTTGCGTCAGCCTTTTCCATATTCTCGAATATTCACTTGTTCAGTCTTATTACGTGTTAGTTTTCCCAGTCAAAGTTTTTGGAATAAATACGTACTACTTATTTATTATGTAAAGTAATATATCTGCTTGCATTTGTCAAGAAAAAATATTTTTTCTTTTGAGAAATTGTATGTATCTAAAGTCATCGATTTAGGTATACATATGTACATACAGTAGGCTTGTTTGACCCCCTTGAGTTCATCTTTCGATTGGAAAATATGTATATAACAAAGAAAATGCACAAACTTTCCGTTAGCATCTTCATAAAATTTAATGAATAGAAAATATCAGGTTCTAGTGTTCTATTTTTGTTCTCTTTTTAAATTGGGTCAAGTAAGAAAAACTTGAAAATCCAGTAGTTGTAGGGAATTGAAGAAAACTTCAAGTAGGTAGGTATGTACATATTTTACAAATTAAGGTTTTGGTTAAAAAATTGAAGATGAAACGAGTTGAAAGGTTTACCCCCTACGCATTTTAGCAGACTCGCACAATTGACTTTAAGAGTGTTCAATGACCTGTTCTAGAACAGTTTCAGACAGAAAAGATCAGACTTTTGGTGTTCAATGAGAAATTTTCTGTTCTTTTCTGATCTTTTTTGTGTTCAATGAGCTGTTCTAGAACAGTTTAGCACAGCATTTTCTGCACCTCCTTTTGAGCAAGTGCAAGTTTGGTGAAAACTGTCAAAAGCAGCTGTTGACTTTTTGCTCGTAGTTTTTTAAGCGAATTGTAATTTTAATTTGTTGTGAAAAATTCAGAAAAAATTTAAAAAATCAGGAAAATAACACCTAGCCTTGTGCTGAAAATAAAATTACTTATTCGTGACGAAAATACGCTAAATTAAATTGATATCAGAACAAGGAAAATTGGTGGTTGTTTTTTTTTTCGTTTTTGTTGTTGCTTTTTTTGACAAGTTTGCTTGTTCTAACTTGCCTGACGTTTTTCACTGCTTCTGTGCTGTGCTGTGCTGTTCTGATCTTAAAAAAAGCCATTGAACACATCTTTTACTTCTTTAACTTAACATCTGCCCATTAGAACAAATCCATAAGTGTTAGGCCGCTTAACATAATTCTGTATAATTTTTTATTTTTTTTTATTTTAATAATTTTTGTTTTTCTTAAGAAAACTTACTCACTATCAGCAGTCTTTTTGAACTGACAACGATTGAAAACTAATAAGATGATTGTTTCAAAAACACGACCCTTAAAACTCCAAAAATTTTGTTAAAAAAAAATTTGACTCTTTTTTCCTAAATTATGGCTGAGACTTGTTTCCTCAATTCTATATTCACTAAAACAAATTGATTTGAAAAAATAATGACCAAAGGTAGCTTTCCACAGCACGAAAGGACGGGGGAGGGGCCCCCCGACCGTTCGATACTATTTTTTTTCTTGCTCGAATCAACCTGTGCACTTGTGCTTTTTGTCGCATCTTATACAAAAACCCTGCATGAATTTTTCAATTCTCTATTCCTAAACGATAACTAAATAGATTGTTTTTTGATCCAATTTCAGAAAATCCAACAATGCAGATCTTCGTGAAGACCTTGACTGGTAAGACCATCACTCTCGAAGTTGAGCCCTCTGACACCATTGAGAATGTCAAGGCTAAGATCCAAGATAAGGAGGGAATTCCTCCAGATCAACAACGTTTGATCTTCGCCGGAAAACAATTGGAAGACGGACGTACTCTGTCCGATTACAACATCCAAAAAGAATCTACTTTGCATTTAGTGTTGCGTCTTCGAGGCGGTATGCAAATTTTTGTTAAGACTTTGACTGGCAAAACTATTACATTGGAAGTTGAACCTTCTGATACTATTGAGAATGTTAAAGCTAAAATTCAAGACAAGGAAGGTATTCCTCCAGATCAGCAACGTTTGATCTTTGCCGGCAAACAGTTGGAAGACGGTCGTACACTATCTGATTACAATATTCAAAAAGAATCAACTTTGCATTTAGTATTGCGTCTGCGTGGTGGTATGCAGATTTTTGTTAAAACACTGACTGGCAAAACAATCACATTGGAGGTGGAGCCTTCAGATACAATTGAAAATGTTAAAGCCAAAATTCAAGATAAGGAAGGTATTCCCCCAGACCAACAGCGTTTGATCTTCGCTGGAAAGCAGCTGGAAGATGGTCGCACCCTTTCAGATTACAATATCCAAAAAGAGTCTACTCTTCATTTGGTTCTTCGTCTTCGTGGTGGTATGCAAATCTTCGTCAAAACTTTAACTGGTAAAACCATCACCTTGGAAGTGGAACCATCTGATACAATTGAGAACGTTAAGGCCAAGATCCAAGACAAGGAGGGCATCCCCCCAGACCAACAGCGTTTGATCTTCGCCGGAAAGCAGTTGGAAGACGGACGCACATTGTCTGACTATAACATCCAGAAAGAGTCGACCCTTCATTTGGTCCTCCGTCTGCGTGGTGGTATGCAGATCTTCGTCAAGACATTGACTGGCAAGACCATTACTTTGGAGGTCGAACCATCCGATACCATTGAGAACGTTAAGGCCAAGATCCAGGACAAGGAGGGTATCCCCCCAGACCAACAACGTTTGATCTTCGCCGGAAAGCAGTTGGAAGATGGCCGTACATTGTCGGACTACAACATTCAGAAGGAGTCTACCCTTCACTTGGTCCTCCGTCTGCGTGGTGGTATGCAGATCTTCGTCAAGACATTGACTGGAAAGACCATCACCTTGGAGGTCGAACCATCCGACACCATTGAGAACGTCAAGGCCAAGATCCAAGACAAGGAAGGTATCCCCCCAGACCAACAGCGTTTGATCTTCGCCGGAAAGCAGTTGGAAGACGGACGCACGTTGTCTGACTACAACATCCAGAAGGAGTCGACCCTTCATTTGGTCCTCCGTCTGCGTGGAGGTATGCAGATCTTCGTCAAAACTTTAACTGGTAAAACTATCACTTTGGAAGTCGAACCATCCGATACCATTGAGAACGTTAAGGCCAAGATCCAAGACAAGGAGGGTATCCCCCCAGACCAACAGCGTTTGATCTTCGCCGGAAAGCAGTTGGAAGATGGCCGTACATTGTCGGACTACAACATTCAGAAGGAGTCTACCCTTCACTTGGTCCTCCGTCTGCGTGGTGGTATGCAGATCTTCGTCAAGACGTTGACTGGAAAGACCATCACCTTGGAGGTCGAACCATCCGACACCATTGAGAACGTCAAGGCCAAGATCCAAGACAAGGAAGGTATCCCCCCAGACCAACAGCGTTTGATCTTCGCCGGAAAGCAGTTGGAAGATGGCCGTACATTGTCTGACTACAACATCCAGAAGGAGTCTACTCTTCATTTGGTCCTCCGTCTGCGTGGTGGTATGCAGATCTTCGTCAAGACATTGACTGGAAAGACCATCACTTTGGAAGTCGAACCATCCGACACCATTGAGAACGTCAAGGCCAAGATTCAAGACAAGGAGGGTATTCCCCCAGACCAACAACGTTTGATCTTCGCCGGAAAGCAGTTGGAAGATGGTCGTACATTGTCTGACTACAACATCCAGAAGGAGTCGACCCTTCACTTGGTCCTCCGTCTGCGTGGTGGTATGCAGATCTTCGTCAAGACATTGACTGGAAAGACCATCACCTTGGAGGTCGAACCATCCGACACCATTGAGAACGTCAAGGCCAAGATCCAAGATAAGGAAGGTATCCCCCCAGACCAACAGCGTTTGATCTTCGCCGGAAAGCAGTTGGAAGACGGACGCACGTTGTCTGACTACAACATCCAGAAGGAGTCGACCCTTCATTTGGTCCTCCGTCTGCGTGGAGGTATGCAGATCTTCGTCAAAACTTTAACTGGTAAAACTATCACTTTGGAAGTCGAACCATCCGATACCATTGAGAACGTTAAGGCCAAGATCCAAGACAAGGAGGGTATCCCCCCAGACCAACAGCGTTTGATCTTCGCCGGAAAGCAGTTGGAAGATGGTCGTACATTGTCTGACTACAACATCCAAAAGGAGTCCACTCTTCATTTGGTCCTCCGTCTGCGTGGAGGTATGCAGATCTTCGTCAAGACATTGACTGGAAAGACCATCACTTTGGAAGTCGAACCCTCCGACACCATTGAGAACGTGAAGGCCAAGATTCAGGATAAGGAGGGTATCCCCCCAGACCAACAGCGTTTGATCTTCGCCGGAAAGCAGTTGGAAGATGGCCGTACATTGTCGGACTACAACATTCAGAAGGAGTCTACCCTTCACTTGGTCCTCCGTTTGCGTGGAGGTATGCAGATCTTCGTCAAGACATTGACTGGAAAGACCATTACTTTGGAAGTCGAACCCTCCGACACCATTGAGAACGTGAAGGCCAAGATTCAGGATAAGGAAGGTATCCCCCCAGACCAACAGCGTTTGATCTTCGCCGGAAAGCAATTGGAAGATGGACGCACGTTGTCTGACTACAACATCCAAAAGGAGTCCACTCTTCATTTGGTCCTCCGTCTGCGTGGAGGTATGCAGATCTTCGTCAAGACTTTGACTGGAAAGACCATCACTTTGGAAGTCGAACCCTCCGACACCATTGAGAACGTCAAGGCCAAGATCCAAGACAAGGAGGGTATTCCCCCAGACCAACAGCGTTTGATCTTCGCCGGAAAGCAGTTGGAAGACGGACGCACGTTGTCTGACTACAACATCCAGAAGGAGTCGACCCTTCATTTGGTCCTCCGTCTACGTGGTGGTATGCAGATCTTCGTCAAGACATTGACTGGAAAGACCATCACTTTGGAAGTCGAACCTTCCGATACCATTGAAAACGTTAAGGCCAAGATCCAGGACAAGGAGGGTATTCCCCCAGACCAACAACGTTTGATTTTCGCCGGAAAGCAGTTGGAAGATGGACGCACGTTGTCTGACTACAACATCCAGAAGGAGTCCACCCTTCATTTGGTCTTGCGTCTTCGCGGAGGAGCATTTTAAAGTATTTCCACTTCACAAAATTCGAAATTGATCTTCATAAATAATAATTTTCTAATTACTGGCATCATTTTCAATTCTTTATTTTGTATCTAGATGCTTTTACAAGTTCTGATAATTTTTTAATTCAACTTTTTCGTTGGTTAAATGCAATAAATATTGTTAAAAATTCAATTGAATTTATAATTTACGACTTTTATTATGATTACGGTTACGAGTAGTTGGATGTATTGTGGTTAGTTTAAAAGCATTTGGATAGGTAGGTGCTCCAGACTAGCATAGCTTAGTCCTTTCTCTGTTGTACACTGTACCTACCATCATTTCGAAAGTTTTTATCTAAACGCCTATTTTGGCACAATATGGTTTGCAGAGAGAACAGAGAAGGTGACGAGTAGCAGCCGATAGTGTGACCGGGCTGCCAGCCGTTGCCTGCTTCTGCTACTGCCAACCGCTGCGCTGGTAAGAAGCCAAGCAGCCCTCCAAATCTGGAGAATTTCCCGACGCTTTCTACGGGAGGATGACTAGTGTAAAGCAGATAGGTAAGACAGTTGTGATCATTTCGAGATTTGAAATGGGGCCCTACTCTGTAATTCGTTTCGAAAGCAAAAATTTCCGAAAACGAATATTTTGTACTCTTTATTTCTAAAGCGGATTCGAATCTGCCACTTTCGGAACGGCAAATCCGAAAACGATTTTTTTATTTCATTTATTAATATTTTTACTTGTTTGTAATTTGCTTTGATATTATTTTTTTGCTTGATTTGACAGATATCTTGAGAAATGTTTCAAGACTTCGCAAATCTATTCTGTTAATGAAAATATGAACAAGTACTTTTTTTTCGATTCGAAAACGAAATACAGAGTACGAATTCATAATCGGATCGAAAATCACTTTCGAATAGACTTACGATTCGAAACGAAATACAGAGTAGGGCCCCAGAGTATAAAAAACAAACCAAGCTGCTTTTTTATAATTTGAGCGTTAGGAAAATAGGGGAGGATTAAGTAGGTAGGTAGACACCGATGTACATTGATTTTAAACTCTGGAACAGAGTCAAGTAGAGCATTTCACATTCGGGTGGTGCGAATAAAATATGAATCTCTAAACACGTTGGGCTGAAGTTAAGACTGATGAGCACTCTTGTCGAGGCGGATGTTGAGGCTTAGATGTCTGTAATGCTATTCTTATGGTTACCATTTATAATTTATTAGTAAACCCGCTATGCCTTTCTCGGGCCTAACTTTGTTGTTTTGTTTATCCAAAATGTTCCAAAATTCCCAGTTTCGGTGGGAATAAGGATAAAACCTGTGTCAATTTTCATGAAGTAAAGATGAATAAACCACTCTTTACACCTTCTTTTCTTTTTCTTTTTGTTTTTTTAATAAAATAAAAATAAAATAAATAGGCTGGCGCAACAGAGCGAGGAGCCCCTGGGCCTAGCTCATTTCTCACAACCATGCCTTGTGAGGGAATAGAAGGGGCCTACAATTTTCTGCCGGTTCCGAACGGCTAATCGAGAAAGCGCCTTTATGGCAATGAATACTAGCAGAGGACTTGCCAATTCCTCGCGAAAGGCGATACCCTTGGAAAAAACATTTTTGCCTCTGTTGGGATTCGAACTCGATTTTTTTTTTAACAGCCATGGCAATAATTAAAGCTGCATATTATGCTGAATAGCTCATTACTCCGTAGGTCTGATTGAGATAAAAAAAAGGCACGCAACTAGTATCTCTCAAAAATTTGTAGTGTGTGGCGAAACTATTTGTTGACACAAGTTTGAATAAACGTTTTCGCGTTGTGTATGGGCCCTATAGCTGGATTCTATTTACAATTAAAGTGTTCGTATGCTCAAAGTTTTTGAAGACGTAGGAGTAAATGGGAGACCTGAATGAAACTCGGAAGCTTTTGTCGAAAGTTGTTGGAAGAATTCAAATTCAATTCTATTTTCATTTCTATTTGCATTTAAAATAAGAATCAAAAATAACTTTTACACTCGAAAGCGCAATAAAGTTACGTGGGGTGGCCTCTGGGTAGAAATAATTGGTTTTGTACCAATTTATTAAGTTCTTTAACTCTCAGGCGTCCTTAAAAAGGCAATAAATATTAATACTTACACTTTAAAATATGTAAATGGAGAATTTCGATTCGAATGTTAAAAAAGCTCGCAAAAAAGTAACTGAAAATTCGTTCAAACGTTCAAGAGGACAAAGCAAATACATAGCTACACTTAAGTCCGATTTCAGTAAGTAAATATGTAAATGACGCATTTTGACCGAGAAAACCTTGTTTTATGAAATTTGTTAAATGCAAATCTATGAGCAGTAATTTAAACATTGCCTATCAAATAAAAAAATAGGATTGTACAACAAAGCTATGGGAACCTCGGGGCCTAACACAATTTTTAATTCGAATCTGAACGGCTAAGTTAGAGTCACAGTGTGTGATTACTTTCGGAGAACTTCCCAAAAGGCGAAAGGCGGTATCAGTGTTTGATAATGTTTCTGGGATTCGAACCACGATCCTCAGATATGCAAAAGATATACTAACCATTAAGAAACGGTATTGGTGGTATATTGGAAGCGTATATTACGCGACCTTGCGACAATATTTTTCAACAAATTTTCGGCCAAGAGAATATACCACCCAAGGACATGTCAATGCTCATGATACCAGTTCACGAAGAATTGAGAATAGTTCAATGTTTACAATTTTTGGTTGTAGTGCCGATGACTATGAAAAAATTCCTATGGCATTCGATAAATGTAAAAAGAAAAATCAGTTACTCCAGCAATTATTTGGCATGAGAAACCAAAAACCTCCTCGTTCGTCAACAAGCGCGGGAAATCACAATTTTTTTTTCGGATCACAATACTCCGTAACGGAAGTTTATGAGGGAAAAGGGAAATAAAATATGAGAATAGGAGAACTACTTGTTTGGGAATGAAGTCAATTCTTAGATGGAAGGCGTTCAAAGACTCACTGCTTTATTTAGCAGTTTAAAAGTTTTACCACACGGTACCTTATCTTATAGACTTAAGACAATATCTTGAAAACAAGCAATAATATATGCATGCTGAAGGAACGATAATCAACTGTGCTCTTAAAAAAAAAATTAATTTAAAAATCTTTCTGGTCTTCAAATACTCACATTAAGTTTAAGAAAGAAGTGTTTAAGTATGACTGGCTTCTATCAGATTCAAAACAACAAACGAAAAGAGAAACAATTCAAAACTAGTCTTAACAGATAGTGTTCTTTTTATTTCGGAATATATTTTACGAATTTCAATTCATGCGTTAACCAAATCGCCAAGGACAGTAACACAAGCGATCCGGACTGATGCGCCGTAGCTATAGGTACAGGAACATAAGTTAGCAATGTTGTAATACCCAAAGCAACTTGAGTCCATCCCATTACTGCAATTGCATTAGCTGCCCAATAAGCTCGTTTTGGCAGGCTCCTCCTTCGGGACAGCATCCAGAGCCCAGAAATCAAGGATATTGTTGTTATTCCAAGCATCCGATGGTCAAACTGAACGGTTGTAGGATTTTCCGTTAAATTAACAAGCTTCGGGGATAGTGCCATAATATCGTCTGGTATCCATTTATCGGCCATCTTTGGAAACGAATTATATACAAGACCTGCGTCTAGTCCTGCCACAAAAGCACCTGATACTGCCGTCAAGAACACCATTCCTTTAGTCAGGTGTGCTAGATTTCGAAACTTAACAGCTCCGCGGGTAATCTCTGATAAGCGTTCAGCTGGTAGTAAATGTGATAACGCTGAACTTACAAATAGCGTGTACAACACGAATGCAAATGATAAATGCGACGCTAGTCGATATTGAGATACTCGTGGTACATCGTTGACATCTTGGAAACGGTCCTCTAAACCAGACTTAACCATATACCAGCCCATGAGGCCTTGTGCTCCGATAAGTGCGCCAAACAAAAGAACTCGCCATTTCATGGCTTTAGAGAAGTATCCTTTGGTCCAAAAATATACAGCTGGAATCGCAAAGAATGCCCCGATCGCTCGACCCCACATTCGATGTGAGTACTCCATAAAGTAAATGAATTTGAATTCGTCTAAAGTCATATTTGCGTTCTTCATTTTAAATTCAGGAAATTGTTGATATCGTTCGAATTCCTCTTGCCATTCTTTTGGTGTCCGGGGTCTTTGTTCCCCAAGAAGTTCCCAAGTTACCATCGATAGACCAGATTCGGTAAGACGTGTTACGCCACCCAGAATGACTGCACCGAACACCATTGCACTGCATCCCAGAAGCCATGAACCAACTAATTTGTTACCTTTTTCCACTGCATTTGTTTGGGCAAAATTTCTTGTTTGTGGAAACTCTGTTTTCTTTATCACCTTGAATTGTTGGATGAAATGATTGCGTTTGGGAATGATAGAGGCTTCCTTAACTAATGTTGTGAAATGCTGGTTTATCGATTTGTATGCTATGACATTTTGTCGACTGGATAAAGCTATTCTTTTAACTATTTGAGACGATAGTTGTAGTCCAAATAGCATTTTTTTTTAAGTTTGTAATATAAAATACTTGTTTAAATCTTATCAAATAAAGGCAAAAATTTTTGAAACGATAACCAAAACAGTGCCGCACTCGAACTTTGTTTTTGTAGAAGCAGGAAACGTCAAGAGTGAAATTTAGGGCTCGTTCCATGAACCGACGAAAAGAAGAGATGCGTTTAATGCGGCGTATAAACTGTTCAAATGCTTGTCAAACATGTAAGAGTGTATTAGTGAAAAATAACCATCAATTACAAGTCCGTTCGTTGAACTTTCCCCAGGGTTGACCCAGGTTTTCTTGACAACCCTATGAGTTGTAAAAAAACCTGGGTCTTCCAGTCCTCAAAAAACGCTAAACCACAAATCACCACACATCCCTGTCATTAAAAAAAAAAATTCATGCCATTTGACAGCCCTCAAATCGCCACAGCAAAAAGCTAGAGCGAGTTGATGGAAAATCTAGGTCAGCCCTAGGGCTCACAAAACACTTAGGGTGGTATTCACCAAGAAATCTTAAACTAAGTGCTTCATAAACCTATTCACCGACCACTATTAGTGCAGATTTATGAGCGCTCATAACACTTAAGAGTGGTCGCTACCACTCTTAAGTTATGAGCGGTTGTTGTTTTAAATAACCTCGAAAATTCGAAATTTACTGACAGCGTCATTTGTGGTTGATACTCAAAAATGATAAATAACTGTTGAAAAAAATAAGAAATTCGAATTATGGTTTGCAATACAGAGAATGAATTAATTTTACGCTCTACCATTTCCTAAATTTCCGATAATTTTTTCTGTTTTTGACTGATTTTGACAATTGACACTGAAATTTTCGAAGTAGTTCGAAAAGTGTGCGTTCAGAGACTCTAAAACCTTATTTTTCGAATATTCGAATTAGCTTAGACTAGACCCTATTATTGCTTGGTGAATAGCACATCCAAATTTAAAACTAAGAGCCTCTTAGCTTTAAGAGCGCTCTTAAGATTGTTTGGTGAATACCACCCTTAATTTGGCATTCAGGGAGGGCGACTTTAGGTTTCTCAAAAAACGCTTTATGGCGACCCCAGGGCGACCCTAGGGCTTCAACGAACAAACCTTATATTAAATAATGCGGCATGTAATGCTAGGTTTCCACTTGCCATTTTTTAAATGATGAATGACCTAGTTTTCTGTCATCGAGAAAAATGACAAGTGGAAATTGCAAAAATTGACAGTCATTCAACTGACGAACAGCGTCGGTCATTTTTTGGCAGTAAATTTGAATGACAAGTGGAAATTGGCTGATTGACAAACGAAATGTCACTCCATCATTCACTGACATCGATATTTTTTTTGGCATCGTGTTGAATCTTTTGTCAATGAAGTGACGAATAATAACACGAGAAAACATAAATAAATATTACTATGGTATGAAAAAATTCAAAAGGAAAAAAATCGAAGGCAGAGAATATCAACGACGGAGTGTAGTGTTGAATCCTCCATAAAAATTGTATGAAACGTTTTTATTTTATTTTTTATTTTATTGTTGACTGTTCACCCCGACATTATCCTCAAAGTATGTAAACACCCCGTCCCTCCTCATAAAAGGTTTTCTTTACCTTATATCCACAGCAGGCATAACATTAATTAATTTTCATTTCACACATTATTTATTTTATTAATTAAAAAAGATGAAAACCTTGCAACACACAAAACAAAAATTCGACGAAGCAAGGAGGCAAATAATTTTCAGTGACAATCTACTACCAGTTCAGAAATGACAATACAAGTGGAAATAGCGCTCATTGAGTTGACAAAACGTTTTGTCAAAATTTCTTTATCAATGAAATGACAATCAATTTTTTGACAGTAAATGACACAAGTGGAAATGAACTGGCAACTGTATCAATACTGACAAGATTTTGATCTGTCAAACTATGTCATTTTAGTGACATGTGGAAACCCAGCATAAGGCACAGAATAGATACACAAGAGGGCAAACCACACACACCTCAAACTGACTTAACAAACACCACTTTATTTTCAGCTTTCAAAACCAGTTTGAAGTCCGAAAATAAAGTGGTGTTAGTAATATCACTGATGTCGTTTTCCAAAAACAAATTCACTCTTTCACTCCTTTTTCGCTTTATTTTGGAACTTGTTTTAACCGAAGTGACAGATTTGGAGTGATTGCATTGGTAGTGGTTAGCTTGCTAGATTTTTTCTTTCATGTTAAAGCAGAAAACAAGACTAAAAATCGTTCACTTTAATTTTAAAAATTATTTAATGGTCTTCTGAAGATAATTTATTAAACTATAGCGTGCTTTGTGAGCTGACAAAAAATAAATAGAAACCGCGGCTTGCTTTGACAAGCAGTCAGATGACAGATTGTTTATGTGTTGGTGTTCACTCCCTTGCACCCAAACTGAAATGGGATCAGATCTGACAGATAAAGTCTCCAAATCACTCCCAATTTGGTTTTTGGAAAACGTATATCACGGATAGATCTTGTGTTACAAAAACAACAATGTAGACAAGTGAACGTTGAGGGTTACGGCCATATTATTCACTCAATAACCCCGGGTTTAAATTTACATCCGGATGTAAAATCGCATAAACCCAGTTGTCAAACGCAAATCCATATTATGCTGGGTTTCCACATGTCACTAAAATGACATAGTTTGACAGATCAAAATCTGTCAGTAATTGATACAATTGCTAGTTCATTTCCATTTGTGTCATTTACTGTCAAAAAATTTGTTGTCATTTCATTGATAAAGAAATTTTGACAAAATGTTTTGTCAATTCAATGAGCGCTATTTCCACTTGTGTTGTCATTTCTGAACTGCTAGTGCATTGTCACTGAAAATTATTTGCCTGCTTGCTTCATCGAATTTTTGTTTTGTGTTGCAAGGTTTTCATTCACGTTTTCATCTTTTCTAATTAATAAATCAAATAATTTGTGAAATGAAAATAAAATGAAAATTAATTTATGTTATGCCTGCTGGGGTTATAAGGCAAAGGAAACCTTTCAGGAACAGGGGCGGGGTGTGTATATACTTTGAGGATAATGCCGGGGTGAACAGTAAACAATCAAGGTGAAATAAAAGGTTCAACTATCACTGGTGGTGTTGCAAAAGAGTGTGCTGATTCATGGCCCAGTATCGCATCAAACGCGAGCTCAATTAATAAATTCCAAAGGTTTTCAAACACAACACCTCCACGTTGCTTACAATTTTTATGAAGGATTGATTTTCTCTGCCTTCGATTTTTTTCCTTTTGATTTTTTTCCATACCATAGTATTATTTATGTATGTTTTCTCGTGTTATTACTCGTCACTTCATTGACAAAAGATTCAACACGATGCCAAAAAAAATATCGATGTCAGTGAATGATGGAGTGACATTTCGCTTGTCAATCAGCCAATTTCCACTTGTCATTCAAATTTACTGCCAAAAAATGACCGACGCTGTTCGTCAGTTGAATGACTGTCAATTTTTGCAATTTCCACTTGTCATTTTTCTCGATGACAGAAAATTAGGTCATTCATCACTTAAAAAATGGCAAGTGGAAACCTAGCATTATTCACTCCAAATAAACCCGATGGATTTAAACCGCATTGCGTTGTCGGGTTCAAATTTTTACATCCGGATGTATTTTGGGTTCGTTCGCATACTATAGGGAAATTACAAATATTGCAGCCAAATCAAGCAAACTTACCTAGATTTTGACATGAAAAGTGTGCTTTATATATGTTACGCGAACAAACCCAACCCAATCTGTCAAAAGTAAAAGGTGAAGTAAAAGAAATTATTTGTTGCATTTTGTTTTCAGAAAATGGCTGGATATTCAAAGATTCTTTTCGATGGACTCGAAGACAGCGATCCTGACCTCACAGCGTTAATCAAACAGGAGAAAGTACGTCAACGATGTGGCCCAGAAATGATTGCAAGCGAGAGTATTGCAAACTTTAAGTACCTGTGCACACAATAATAATACTCGGAGGGGCTTCCTGGTAAAAGGTAGGACAAACAAAATGCAATCAGTTGTAAAAATTTAGTAAACGTATTTGTGTTGTATGTTTGGATTCAAGGTATTATGGTGGCAATCAATTCATTGAACAGATTGAGGATCTCTCTCAAAAACGTGCACTAGCAGCCTTCGATTTAAATCCTGAAGAATGAAGTGTGAACGTGCAGCGCTACTCAGGTTTTCCAGCAAATATGGCAGTGCACACGGCTTAATTGCAACCTCACGATAGAATCATGGGCCTTGACTTACCTGATGGTGGACAATTAACTCACGGATTCATGACTGCAAACAAAAAACTATCTGCCACTTGAAAGTATGCCATACTTTCCCGAAAACAGGTTATTGTAAGCACAACAACCCATAAAACGCTTCGTGGTCCTCGTGCAGGTGTGACATTCTTCCGAAAGGGTGTTCGACAAGTTAAACCAAATGGGGAAAAAGTTATGTACGATTTGGAGGAACGTGTCAATTCAGCTGTTTTTCCAGGACTCCAAGGAGGCCCACACAACAATACCATCGCAGGTATTGCTACAGCAATGAAGCAAGCGCAAACGCCAGAGTTCGCTGCTTATCAAAAGCAAGTTTTTCTGAATGCAAGTTGTCTTTCTGAAGGCCTGCAAAAGAATGGATACGTTGTTGTCACTGATGGCACGGACGTACATTTGATTGTCCTTGATCTTTGCAATGTTGGTTTGACAGGTGCTCGTGAATACATCCTTGAAGTAGTCGCCATTACCTGTAATAAAAACACTGTCCCCGCAACATTCCCAATACCTGGTATAGGAGATCTGTAAACACAAAAAAACTAAAAGACGTAGTTATACGTGTCGAAATACTTATTTATTAATGATTTTTTTTATACACGAACACAAAAATTTATCACTGAATAGTTTTGTCAATAAAAATTGTTATTTTGTTCCTCCGCAATGCAGAAACATTTTGCTGAAAATACTAACTTTTTTTTGGGAGAATTTCTTGGCCCTTGCCTTTTGAAGCAGCAATTGGTGGAGTTTCCATTTCTTGAACCTGCAACACAATGGAAAAGATAGCATATAAATTAAATCGACAATGCAAAATATAAATGAAAAGTACCTATTGCTTACAATTTCTTCAAACAAAAATCTATTTACCAGCAGCACTTTCAACAATTTGACGTTTCTCACTTTGACAACTGGGTTTATTTTAAATCCGGGATCAAAATATAAACCTGGGATCAAATTTTGACAACTGGGTTTATTTCTATTGGGTTTAAATTTAAAGAGTGAATAATACGGTCGTTATAGAGAAGTAATGGTTTTCCCTCTTGTTCTTTATTCCTCTATGGTCGAAGTCTGTCCATCTGATTGTATAGTCTGAACGGCACTAAAGTAATCGAACACTACTACCGATGACATTATTGGTAGTGTAAAAAAAGTATGTTATGTACAGAAATTTCTTCTCTTGCTGCTCGTTTTTATTTAATTGAACGTTTTGATGTTGTTTTTTTTTTCATAGAATTTATAAAGGCACATAAAAGTGAGCTAGTGATATCTGAAATTCATATAAAAACACATCTATAATCCTAATATTGCGGAGCAAATGAAACTGAAACACTGGCAAAAGCATCAAAAGACGACTTTGTTGTATGTTATGCACCGTCTCCTCCAGTTAAAGCAACATGATGGTCTCGGTTGATGGCTTTACCTTAGAGTAGCTTTTCGATGCCATATTCGTTACAGAAAATCCAAAGTACGGAATTACAGCTTCGAAATATCTGGATCATATGGCTATGTGTCCTCTTTGCATACCATAACCAAACGGCTTGTATATCCCTCGCGGCGAAGAGTTTCAGCAAAAACTGCAACTGATGGGCCTCCTCCAATGACAATAAATGTGCTCTGCTCATTCTTGTTGCGTCGTATAATGGCCCTTAACTTGTTTGTTCTTCTCCAACTCAGATTTTTTAGCACGTACAGACTTTTCCATCTTTGTCTACTGCAATCTGCAACCTTATAACAGTGGATTGAGTCTAATTCAGGGAAATCTTCGATATCATCAGTTTGTGTATTAAAACATGCACCGTGTCACGGTTAGCGGACATGGCCATCCCCAAGAGAGCCTGTATGAAGAGGGGAACCATAGTGAGAATATTTGTTGCCAATCGCTGATATTTTGTTTTAAGAAGAAGTTTCGAATCATCATCCAAAACTTATCTGTTTCATTGTCCTGAATATCATCTTTATGGCAAACTACGTTTGCGACAAACATATACCTATCGCCTAAAAGAGAAGAAATATGTATAGGTGTATGTATTTATTAATTTTTGACTGAATAATGTTTTTTTTTTGTTGAATTTCTTTTGAAACAACGTATAAAATATCAAATGAATGCAAATACTTTCCTAAAGATTTGCTCATGCCTCTTTGGAGCCGTAGCGAAAGATGCACCCATGCGTAGTTCTACTTTTGGTGGTATTAAGGGGTAATATCCACCAAATGCTCAAAAAACAAGGCTTTTTTCATGATTTTTTTTTTATAGAACAGTTGAGATGTAAAGTATATAAATAGTATATCATTGGATCAAGTAATTCTTGGAGAATAAAAAAAAAGTATTGTTACTTTTTTTTTAATGCGGCTATTGCCGTGAACCTATCGCTTAAAAAGTTCTTCCGCAGCGAGCAGTAGAAGTTGTGCCCAATTCCTCCTATAAGGTGGTTTTTCATATTCGTTTTAAATTTACGGTCCATGCTCTTCGGATGTTCAACTGAAACGGTTAAGAATGATTAACTTATTGAATTCTAACCTTGACAGCATTATTAAATGGGGGAATAAGAACCGGAAAATGGAATGGATGTAAGAATTTTTTCACCCCATTTGATCTGACTTCAATTCATAAGACCTTAATCCGCCCTAAACTAGATTATAACTCCTATGCCTACTGATAGGTGATATATAGTTCAATTAGGATCGATCGATTCTCTTGAACCTCGTCGAAACGTTGCATGTGTCAGTCTCTTTTATCGCTTTTTCTACGAACAGTGCTCTAGTGAAATAGCCAGTTGCATTCCTCCCCTGAAACAATTTAGCTCCAACACCCGCCTCGCTAAGAATGGTCATCAGTCTTACCTTAAGCCCAATCTCAGACGTGCAATGTACTAATTATTGAAAAAAAAAGATGGTGACCTTGAGTCAATTGTGATGCACACTAAAATAAAAATTTATTTATTTATTTCATTGGGCAAGTGCGGAACGCGAAACATAAGAGCGTCTCTAGCAATTAGACAAACTTTGTAAGTGTTTAACGAGTGCTTTAATCTGTTCTTTTCGTCGGCGGTGTTTTCAAAGTTCATGTTTGAGAACTCAGCAGTTTTTTCTGCTAACGAAGCTAGTTAGCTAGGAGTAGCTAGTGAAACCTTAAGGTTGTTTACTTCGGTGTTAAGTGAATCAATATTGGTTTTCTAAATTAACAACGTGATTATTTATGTCACTAATACTGCTTTTTATTTCTTATATTTGAAAAAACAAAAAATGCAGTAATATCGCCAGGAACAGAAACAGAAACACGTCTACTCTGAAGCTCATACTTAGGACAAAGTAAGAAAAATCTTACTGTGATTGGCCCAATTCAGTTGAACCTAGTTAAACTGTTAGTGAAAACTTTTTCAAGACAAGATGCACAGATAAACCAATCGACCAAATGACGAGAACCCCAAATCAACAACAAAAATTTATTTTACCAATAAGAGTTTGTTTCTTTACTTTTTTATTTTAATTTCAATTTTTGAGCTAAGCTTAAGAAAATGCATGTCTCTGAATACAATGAAGTTATCATTTATTAGAATCATCTGTAGATCTGTTCGGAAAAGAAAAAGTTAATGGAGTTTTACTGTTCTCTATTTGTCCCGGTGCATTTTATTAACTATTTGAGTTGTAGTGTTTGTAGCTTCCAAAGTTTTCTTCGTAATAGGCCATTATTTTATCAAAATTGAACAATAAAAGATCTAAATAATCTGTTAAGAGAGAGACTTTAGGAATATTAATGTTTTTTACTTTATGTATCCAAGAGTTCATCGACATCAATTCTTTACAAAAGTCAAGGTTTAGGCAGTTTGGATGAAAAAGGAAAAAGCTTTCTGGGTAGACTCTTAAAACTGATTCAATCATTACAATCACTTTACTATTACATGTCTCTCGAAAATCTTCTTTGCCAGTGTAGAGTTTTAATTTTTCGTTTCCATCACTTGACGCAGTTTGTGTTTTTGCCGATATTTCAGTTATTTTTTGATCAATCGTTTTTACTTGAGTGTCAGTATATTTCTGTCTGGTCTCACATGCACCCTCAAGTTTCTTTAGATCAGCCCCAATACTTTCAATTTTTTCTTCCAGGGACGCTGCAGTCTGTCGAAAGTGCTCAGTATCCTCCTCCCTTTTATCGCACGTCTTATTTAGTTTCTCCAGATCAGATTTGATGTTTTCCATCCCATTCAGAGTCGCTACACTCCTTCGAAACAACTGCGAATCTTCCTCTCTATCGTCACATGTTGCCTCAAGTTTCCTAAGATCAGCTTTAATAGTTTCAATTTCTGGCAGGGTCCCAGCATTTTGCAGAAAACACTGAGTATCCTCCTGCAACTTATCGCATGTCTCCTTTTGTTTATTCAGATCAGTTTTAATATCTTGAATCTCTTTTTGCATCGCCAACTGATTTTCAATGATTTTCTGCAAGAAAAGAACGTACTCAGGTTTGTCTTCATGCCCTAAATTCTTGTTTGTGGGCTTCCAGTCAAAATTGCAGTTTGCATTCTTTCCCTCTAATGGATCTTCAACTGTTGCTTTTGAGTAGTTTTCCATTAAGTTATAATCCGTAGCTTTATTTCTTACATTGATGTTGTTAAGGACCTCAACATTGTCCTCCATGGTCTCGCTTTTGTCTTTTTGTTGTAGAACGTTGTTTGTGTTAATGATATCAAAGCAAATTTCCTTTAAGCCGATAAATTCTTTCTTTATATCGAAAATTTCTTTGCAAAGATATTTGATGGTTTTTGAACAATTGCTCTGACATGCCATGTTTTTTGGTTTTATTTGATTTAATTTTATTTCAAAATGAGTCTATGACCACTGCGCCTTGTGAAATTGAGATAAATGCTATCTGCGTACCACAGAAAAGAAATTAATTAGAGGGCAAACCTTTACTTCTCTAGCAGTACTTTTTCCATTTGTTTACAACCATGTTGTTTTTGTTGTCATATCTTCTATCTTAGAGGAATAAAGAACAAGAGGAAAAACCACACACACACCACGGGACCACGGCATCTGCCCTGACTTCACAAACACCACTTTATTTTCGGATTCCGAAACTGGTTTCGGGATCCCAAAATAAAGTGGTGTTAGTTTCGGGATCCGAAATCTTAGATGAATAAAGAACAAGATGGAAAACCACACTAACACATTGATACCACCCCACAAGCTGCTGCACGCACTCATTCACAAAAGTTCACTAGCACCACCTTATATTCGGATCTCAACACTGGGCTTACACAAAATTTCACTAACACCACTTTATATTCGGATCCACACACAGGGCTTACACAAAATTGTACCGTAGTATTGGTATTCTCGTCTGGGAACCATTTTTTTTTTTTACTTTTAGTCACCTTAAGGCTACGTCTGGCAGAATTTTTGGATTTAAAACTTTTTTTTGGGTTTTGTAAATAAAATTTATTTGTGATTATATACTTTTTAAAGTATTTGGAAATAAAAATTTAAGCATCAAAATATTAAAATATTTTCTTTTTTGTTAAACATTTCTCTGAGTAGTCTCCTCCCTTCTATTTCTTCTTTTTTAAAAAACGTTTCTTAAGAGAAATAGACAGAAAAGTATGACTGTTGAAAAAATATATACTAAAGCAAAACAGTAACCAATATATATGAATTCATTTTGCATTTGTTTGATGAAAGAGATTCCAACTTAAGCTTTCGATTCTCTTCTTGAAGCTGAGTTGAAAATTTAAGCAGTTAATTAATTGAATTAAAAAAAAAAAAAAAAATCCTAAGTAAAAGAATTGAAAGCGGATATCAAACTATGTAGACATTTTTTGAAAAACTTATCTCAATCAAAATATTGAAATGCAGCAATCTTGTAGATATTATGGAGAGCTCAAAAAGCCTTCATTCATCTCTGTAGCACAATTACTTACAAAGCGCCAACACTTTAAGTTTTAATTTTTTTTTGTGTTAAGAAAAATTTAAAACTTAAAGTGTTGGATCTTTGTTAATAATTGTGCTACAGAGATGAATGATGGCTTTCTGAGCTCAACACAACGTGGACAAAAATTCCACATTTAAAGATTTTGATTGAGACAAGTTTTTAAAAAAATTTCTACCGAGCTTTTAATAAAAACAAAAAATTAAAACTTAAAGTGTTGGTGCTTTGTTAATAATTGTGCTACAGAGATGAATGAAGGCTTTCTGAGCTCTCCATAATATCTTCAAGATAGCTGCATTTCAAAATTTTGACTGTGATAATTTTTTCAAAAAATGTCTACATAGTTTGATGTTTAAGTTTTGGTATTAAAAAAAAAGTTAAGACAAATAACCGAGCTGAGGGAGCGAATCACACTATAATGAGTCCCAATAGAATCAGTATAGTTGCATGTTTATGAGTTTTCACATTTTGCCCAGCTTCTTAAAAAAAATTGAGTTTTTAAAAAAACTATAACTTTGGTGTTGTTCAAACCCTGCCCTTAAGAATTTTTCAGTAGTATGGTGAAAATTAAATTTCAGGTTATGTTTCAAGGTGGTTTCAAGTTGCCAAGCAAAAAAAAAAATAAATTCACCACGCATATACTTCCACAACTTTTTCGCGCCTTTTTTCTGCAGCTCACACGTATTCACAGATGGAGGCTGCAATTACAAAAACAACAATGTAAACAAATGGAAGTTGCGGGGAAGGAGACGTAATGGTTTTCCATCTTGTTCTTTATTCATCTAAGTCCGAAATAAAGTGGTGTTGGTAAATTCACTTAATGGTGGATTTACATGCATCTGCAAGTGCAGATGAAAAATGGCAAAAGACACAAGATGTAAAATTCATACTTGTCTGATAGAGAGGGAACACACTATCTGCACTTCCTTAGTTATGGCTGCAGATGAAAAATTATGGGTGCAGATGAACATGTTCACATTGTTCAACGAATCAACCGCAAATCAATACCGACAAATTGGTGTAACAGAGAAGGAGAACAAGAAAACAATCGCATTTATTCGCACGAAGCTTCAACAAATCGACCAATGTGAACTTCGTCTTAGTTGTTTTTTTTATTAGCGCAGTTCACACTGTTCAACTAGTTGGACAGACTTGACTGGATGCATAGAGTAGCATAGAAAAAGAGGGAAACCACTTACTTCTTTTGCCACACAATTTCCATTTGCTTACATTAGGCGTGTTTTTTATGCTTTTATGACGAAGTTCACATTGGTCGATTTGTTGAAGGTTCGTGCGAATAAATGCGATTGTTTTCTTGTTCGCCTTCTCTGTTACACCAATTTATCGGTACTGGCTTGCGGTTAATTCGTTGAACAATGTGAACATTTCGGTCGATTTGTTGCTTCAACAAATCGACCAGTATGAACATCGCCTATATAGTACAGCATTCGAGTTAAAAAAACGATCTATCCACAGTATTATCAGTTCTATTTTCAGCAACAAAATGTTGCTCAACGTCAAAGCATGCTGCTACTTTTCCTTAGAGGATTAAAGAACAAGAGGGAAAACCATTACCTCTCTTGCCCCGCAACTTCCATTTGTTTACATTATTGTTTTTGTAACACGAGATCCATCTGTGATACACGTTATAAGTGAATTTACTAATACCACTTTATTTTGGGATCCCGAAACTTACACCACTTTATTTTGGGATCCCGAAAACAGTTTCGGAATCCGAAAATAAAGTGGTGCTTGTGAAGTCAGTTCGAGGGCAGATGCCGTGGTGTGTGTGGTTTTCCCTCTTGTTCTTTATTCCTCTAAGTACTTTTCAAAGCACTCTGTGAAATTCAAGATGAAATCGAATCAAATTCATACCAGGTTTGTTTTGTTAATTGTTCTATAAAATGAATTACCCCTGGTCTCCACATGCTTTATATCTATCGCAGCTATTACAGCAGCCTTTGAATATCGCAAGTGGAGACTATTATAGCGGCTCTATTTTCATAGCCTGTGATAGATAACATACTTTTATCGCAGGGTATCTATCGCAGCTATTAAAGCAGAGGGAACTGTCGTCTGCATGTGTTTTTCCACCATTTTGTTACTTCATTGTTGTGTTTGGTTCAAAAAAAAGTATGCTTCAAAGTGCCCACAACACAAAATGTGGCAGTTGCTCAGCTTTCTTTTGTCTGTCATATTCCTGCACCAGAAGCGTAACGATATAAAGCCAAATATGAACTTGTATTTTTTTTCTCATTTTCCATACATCAGATTCTCCCTTACAGCTCTTTTTTTTACTTTTTTTGGAGGCATCGTCCAGCAGTGAAGAAAGCATGTCAAAGTCAGCTGTTCTGTTCAAAAAAACTTTCGGGTATGTAAAAAGATATTCATGTCGATTATGGAATCCGCAATAGTCTATTCCCGCGGATTTCATCCGATCCGCAGGGCATCCGCGTCCGCATTGAATACGATTATTGAATTCCGTAGATGAACTGCAATGCCGATCCGCAAAACCACTTCACCATTATTCTAAACCTGTCAAATGGTTTCATAATCTTTGATAAGATTTTCCTTTGCCAAACAGAATATCTGTTTTTTATCCAAATATGTCGTAAGGCAATTTTACACAATTGACAAGTCTATTCGATAGGTTAAGAACAAAAATAAGTTGATTCAATTTACAAATTCGTAAAATTGAACTATAATACTACCGCGTAAATAAACACAACCCAAATCAAATTAATTGAATTTTTCACCAACTTTTACGGCAATGAAAAGAAATCATACACATCGACCTTTATGGTGGATTTAAATGCATCTGCAAGTGCAGATGAAAAAAGGAAAAAGTCACAAGATGTAAAATTCATACTTGTCTGAAAGAGAGAGAAGGCACAATCTCCACTTCCTTGGTTATAGGATGCGGATGAAAAATTGTAGGTGCAGATGAACATGTTTATCTGCAACCATAATCTTTCATTTGCAGCTATAATTCTATTCGTCTCTCTTTTTAACTTTTGTGCTTCATAATCTTCATCCGTCCCGCTTACCTTATATGCACTTCTGCAGTTGCAGATGCATGTTAATCTAGCATTAGTTATAGGATGCGAATGAAAAATTGTGGGTTCAGATAAACATGTTTATCTGCACCTATGATTTTTCATCTGAAGCCATTATTGTAGTCGTGTCTCTTTTTAACTTTCGTTGGTATAAAATCTTTATCCGTCCCGCTTAACTTTTCTGCACTTATGTAGCAGATGCATATAAATCCAGCATCATCTTGTAAACAAAGTAAAAAAACTGCTAACTGGCAGCTCTTTTTCTTAAGTCTCCACTTGTCTCCACATCAATTAAATGACAGCTCTATCCATAGCACCAGTTAATTGGAAGCATCTCGCTGTCGTGCTGTGAAGTTCTTTTGAATAAAACTTTGGTGTACTCCTTCTTTCCTTTCCCAGATTTCGTTTCTCTTTTTCTGTTTTTCAACGATGGCAAAACGAATAGCGAACAACGAACCTACTTTCTCACTTTAACCAATTACGTGCAAGGTACAATCTGACAGTTCGTCTCTGACTTTTGAACAGGAAGGTTGTTAAATAGTGAAATCAAAGTGCTCTCCGTGAAAAACAGTGTCGTTATTTACAAAAAAAAAAAAAAAAGAAAAAAATTGTGTGTGTGCTACCTCCTCAACAAATATTCAGCGCATTGGCTGATTGGTTTTGTCAATTGAATTGTGGAGCCAAATTTTAAGTCTTTGTCGACGGTCACATGCAAGCCTTGACGATTCGGCTCGTTGGCACATTTAAATCGAAGTAGAACGTTAACTTTTGGGGTAAAAAAAATCATCTACTAGCAATTGCATTGTTGTAGTGCCATCAGAAAGAATCTAAAAATTTTTTTCCTTCTCGTACTCAATTTTGACAGGAGGCGAGAGAGAATAGAGCAGAAGTATACTACTACAGCATAGCCATAGCATTCGGCATTTAGCCGTGATTGGAATCACTGGTGGGGAAATTGGGTAAGTGTCACTTGTTTTTTGGGGGACTATGATGTTGCCATCTTGCAAGAGATGTGCAATTCTAATTGAAATAAATGTAGGTAAAATTTTTACATCATTATTTAATTCAATGTTATATAAAGTAACCTTTTTTGTTTTATTTAAAGTATTCGAGAAAAAACGTTTGGAAAAGTCGATCAGTCGAAAAGTTCATCAGACTCAATTGAGTGACAGCGGTAGTCTTTGTTTACATCTGTACAAATGTTTAAACAACTTCATGAAATCCGTAGCTTTCGCTAACGGATCGGTACGAATAGCTTTGACTGTTTTTCAAAGGAATATAGAGTGGACCTCTAGCACATCTTTAAAATAAAAGAAACATGAATCACGGTGAAAAAAGGGTTCTAAGATCACTTTACAGAGCCTCGTCAAGTATCTAGTCTTTTTGTGGCTGAGTTAGGTTTGATTAACTAGCGGATATGATAAGTCACCAGAGAGCTAAACATATGTGGTTTACGTATCTGTTTAAAAAATAGTTTAAACAGCTTTTAGTCCTTGAAACATAATGCTCATGCAACCAAACTTGACTGGAATTCATTAAAATTCTCCAAGTAACGAATGACATAAAGTCATACTCTTAGTGCCTGCCAATCCACATGTATATTTCTATTTATTACAAACGTTTTTGAAACGTTTTGTTGGGAGCATTATAAAGACAGCATTGATTACAAAATGTGCTATACTTTTGACTTGACAGCCGCATAATCGTATAGAAATTGATTTCATTTAACGAAAAATTAAGCGCCTAGAAAAGTTCAGAAGTATGTATGTAGGTATGTATTTTCAAATCGTCGGTCGGATCGAAATTGATGAAGTTATGAATATTTATATACTTGGCTCGACCTGAGCGCTTCTGGATAGCGTTTCCTGATAGCTTCGAAGCGCTTTCTCCACAACTCCCGATTTTAAAGTTGGTGCCACTCATTACTCCAAAACTACTGAACTAATCCTTTTGAAATTTTGAACACTATTTCTGTACGTGATTTACGATGTAGTTCTACAAGATGTTTTTTTTTTTGATAAAGATAATTTATTATTTTTTATTTTACAGTAGCTTACTTATTAACTTAGGTGGTCATTACAGTTCGGGGTGAACCCGGGCCTCAACCAACATCTTTCTGTAACGAATTCGATTTCGGACGAGCTCTGTCCAGTATTCCACTCTAAGTCGGTTGAGGTCTTCATCCAATTGATTGCGCCACCTAAGACGAGGTCTTCCCATTTCGCGATTCCCCTGAAATGTGCTTTCGAAAACCCGTCGAGACGGAGCGTTTGGGTCCATCCGCTCTACATGACCCAACCATCGTAGCCTCGCGATGCGTACTCTTCTGGCTATGCCCATGTCGCAGTACAGCTCATACAGCTCGTTGTTGTATCTTCTTCTCCACACATTGCCTTAAAACAACTATGGCTTTCCTCACCCACTTTCGATAAGGTCCATGCTTCCGCCCCGAAAAGCAGGACTGGAACGATCAAGGTCTAATGCAGGGTTACCTTGGTTTTTCTGGAGAGGGTTTTGTTTCTCAATTGCCTTCTTAACCCAAAGAAGAAACGGTTGGCAAATGTTATTCTCCGTTTGATCTCCGCACTGATGTTGTTATGCGTGTCTATAGCGGATTCTAGGGAGACGAAGTCCTGTACTACCTCGAAGTTATGTCTGTCTATTGTGACGTTATGTCCAATTCGTCGATGTTCTGTGTCCTTGTTTGATCACAACAAATACTTCGTTTTGCCCTCATTAACCATTAACCCCATTTTTGCGACTTCTGTTTCAATACTCGCAAAAGCACTTATGACATCACGTTTTTTTCTCCCCATTAAGTCAATATCGTCTGCGTAGGCGAGCGATTGTACAGACTTTTGAAAGATTGTTCTTCTGGTGTTGACGTTTGAGTTTTGTACAATCTTTTCAAGTATGGTTGAAGAAAAATGTTTAACCAATTTATGATATTTTACACAATATTGAATGAAATATCTACTAAATAATTAGAACGTGTAGCAGTATTTTTTTATTTAAGCAGCCGCTGCTAGCAGCCTAAAGTTGAACAAGTTCAACTTTGCCAGCTCGCTGCTAAATATAATCGCCGGCTGGAAGCGAGTGTTGTGAATTTCGTGGTCCCACAAAACTGATCAGCCGCTGGCAGTAGCGACTACTTGACTCGCCACCGGTAACCAGCCGTGTGTGACCCGTGCTTTGAGGGGCACCGCATATCTAATTGTTTTCGAGACCCTCCACAATAACGGCTGCCATTGCCGTATTTTTGATATTGATATTGATTTTGATTTTTTTTTTTATAATAAACGCGCACATCAAGGGGTTATGACTACCCTTATAATGTTATAGAACACAGTGCGAGCATTTAGGAAAATAGGAGAGGATTTGAAAGGAGACACCGATGCACGTTGCTTTTGAACTTTTGTGAATCGTAATGCAGGGGAAATACAGAGCCAGGTAAAGCATTCCACATTCGGGTGGTGCGACTGAAATACGAATCTCTATACTTGACTGTACGTCCGAAGTTGGGCTCAAGGTAAAAGAGCATTCCTAGCGAGGCGGGTACTGCGGCTAAATTGTTTCAGGGGAGGAATGCAGAATGCCTTTTAAGTGTTGACGCCAAACTTGTTTTGAATTATGATAATGTGTACTTCATTATGGATAGAGAAAGAAAACGATAGGAAGCTATTTTGATCTTAAGACCGGTCTCTTATCTTACACTGAAAAGGTTGGCTACGTTCCTTAATTGTAGTCACAGAAATAGATATTGATATACCGACAGTGGTTATTTACAAATTAAAGAGGCAGTATCCCTGCAAATAAATTCAAATTCAAATTGATCTTAAGACCATAATCATACTAATCATTCGGAATACAAGTGCCAAAAAGAAAGAACAAGAAACATCTTTGTAATCAATATTTTACAACATATATTTAGAATTTGTTAATAAACTAATCAATGGTAACAAATTTTGTCCGAAATCGTTAGGACAGGGTTTGTGATAGGTACCATTAGTTGATATAACAATCAGCTTCTACATCAACAAATTGACCGCAAGAATATTAATATAGAACAATTGGCAATCACGATAGGTTTCTTTCTTCTTCTGTTTCTTTACTGTAAATTCGCATGAAATGCACCGCAATTCGGCGAAAGTGAGTCTAATATCGTTCCAGCACAGCGATTATTCGTAGCGGTGCACAAAAGAAATTGCTCACGAGAGAGTAAAAAATTTCCCCATCCTGCGAATTTCTGCCACCTAAATTTCTGTGTGCAGAAATCGTGGACAGCCAAAACAAATACAACAACTGTCAAACAGACATTTTTCCAAGTTTTGCTCAAGACGTTTCTTTTCTTTTAAGATAATTACGCTCTTTCAGAGAGTTTCTGAGGGAATTTTACCCTATTCCTTAAAAAATTGTGAAATGCTGTGCACAAAGAAAATAAACAGACCTAATAGCTCCCAACTTTTACGTCCATGTCAGATATTTCTTTTCGTACTTAAAAGGCAGAGTCAAGAATGTGTTTGCATTAGTATAGGTACTAAAACAGTTGGGTTTTCGAAATAAATTGGTCTTATCGCAACTATATTAGCTATGAAATGAGAGCTTTTTTCAGACTCTATTGGAGACTATATCTTAGCTTAGAAAAAATTAATTTCTATCATGGTTTGTTCACAATTGCGATGCACGTGGCTTAACGATTCAAGCCTGTAAGTTAGGGGGCACTTCTAATTTCGAATCTTAGAAACAATGCAATTGTTTTTTCTACGGGTTATCCTTACGCGAGGTACTCCCACATGCCACATCTCACTTAGCCGTCCAGAATTGGCAAAAAATAGAGGTTGCTCCATTACTCCCAGGTTATGGTTGGAAGAAATTCGAAAAGCACATACCCAGGCTGCCCGAAATTGTTGTTTATTTAGTTGGTTTATTAACAACTAGGTGTGCCAGCGACTTCGTCCGCAAGAATTGGCATAACTTTTTTATTTATCAACCGATTTACATGAAATAAAAACTAAATGTTAAGTGAAGCTTACCACAATATATTACTGAAAACTCCATCTAGATAGGATAAGCCGTTTCGATTAGCATGCACAAACAAACAAACTGTTAAGTTTTTATTATATGTATAGATATATAAGATGTATAGATATAGATTGTTAGAAATTTTTATTTTATCTCTGATTTTGAAATCAGCTCGGAAATATTTTTCAAATTTACTTCATTTCGCCTGATAAAAACGCAATAAGACTGGTACCCAAATTTTACTCCTTGAAATGTCAATAATCAAATAACTTTTTCATATCTTGAGTTCTTCGTCTATATTCGTCTCTTAAATACTTGGAGTTCATCAACATGCTTCGAAGTCATACAAAACTGGAGCTAACGTTTTATGTTTTCCAATTCACGTTACTATAATTGCTGGACTAGAGTAACTTACAGCATCCGAATTTACATATGAACCGCTGATTTGTCCCTTTCAGTAATGCCGGAACAAATTTGTCCCTGATTTATTTAATTTACATTTTTGGTTTTGGTACTGACCCAGTCGTGGTCAGTCAGAGTGAATAGGTGATACTCTTACAAGCTGTTTTGGCTGCTTATTCAGGATTATAGTGTTAATGGATGCTTGAGCCATCTATTTTAAGTACATAAAACAAGAACTCTCTTTCAACATTAAGTGTGTTTAATGACCTGCTCTAGATCGATCTAGAGCAGAAAAAGCAGCTTTTTGGTGTTTAATGACAATTTTTCTACTCGAACTTTTTGTGTTTAATGACCTGCTCTAGAGCTTTTAGAGCAGCATTTTCTGCACTTACTTTTGAGTAAGAGCAGATTGGAGCAAAGTGTCAAAATCAGCTGTTGACATTTGAATCAAATATTTTTGTTTATATTTTGCGTTTTGCAATCTATTTGAAATCGAATTTAACTTAAAATCAATTGAATTAACATCGCATGTTAGTTTAGTTTTGATTCCAATGCTTCCGAATACAGATTTTTATTATAATAGGATACCAAACATAATTTTGCAAACTAGCTAAGGTTACAAAATGTTTGTTGCTTTCTTATCAGCTGACTTTTGGCACCAGCTGACTCTGCTCTAAGTTGCCTGACATTTTTCACGTTTCTTGCTCTGCTCTGAGCTGCACTGCTCTGCTTTTTTTTTTCATTAAACACACTTATAATTATTAGTAAATCCAAAAACTACTGAATTGTATTAAAGGTGCTCCTGTATAGGTTTTCTATAACCAATAAGTAAATAATTTGTCAATATGTATGTAAATTTTTAAACGAAAAGAACAACGGGGATGTCAGGCATGGTAACAGCATTGTTCATTGAACATGTGGACACAAGTTTCCCTGACAACCCCGTGAGCTATTAAAAGCTGATTTTTTTTTTGTACCTGAAAATATATTTGACTGCATGCTTGTCGTTTGAAAATTATTCATTCCATTCAAAAGTCCGCTTCGTTACCTAAAAGTTGTTTTAAGCTAAAAAACACAGAGCTCGGCTTTGTGTGAATTGAGAAAAATTTCAGGAAAATAATTTAGAAACTGCTACACGTTCTATTTTTGTAAAGGTACATACAGTCAATCACAAAAGTAAGTAAGCAGCCTTAAATTTAAATATTTTTTCACGTCCGTCAAACTCATAGATATTGAACTTACGTTCATAGGAAAAAATTACATTATCCCAAAAAATCTGTTCCTTTGAATTCATGAGTTGCAAATAGGAGACGCTTTTGGCGATTTAATTTGCTTATGAAAATTTTCTTTCTAATATTCCAACCGTGGTAACGGGGCTGGTGAAGCGCTCGAAGAATCGTTAGGGGGTTGCATGGCTTACCTGTTTAATTGGATACTTCAGGTGTTATCTTTAGCGCACTTATTTTCATGGTTCTTTTAACTTTTCTTTCAATAATAAGGCATACCTGTTGAGTAAATTTCCTGGGCCGCCCGGATCGAGGCTTACTTTTCAAACTTCAAGTGGTATTATGTTTGGTTACTATTTTGTGTATGGTAGGTAGATGGACTTTTGCTCATAATTTTACCAATATCGCATTGCGGAAAACACGCGATTACGATTGGTTCTCTTGAACATCGTCGAAAAATTACCTGTCTCAGTCTCTTTTATCGTTTTTTTACAAACAGCCAACAGAAATAGCCAGCTGCATTCCTCCCCTGAAACATTTTAACCGCAACACCTGCCTCGCCAGGAATGCTCATCAGTTCTACCTTGAGCCCAACTTCGGTCGTACAGTCAAGTATAGAGATTCATATTTTAGTCGCACCACCCGAATGTGGAACGCTCTACCTGGCCTTGCGTTTCCCCTGCATTACGATTTACAAAGGTTCAAAAGCAAAGTGCATCGATGTCTCTTTTGTGACTGACTGTATATAAAACTTCGGGACCTACAAAATTTCGTACGGCTGAATTAGAAATTTCATGGCATTCGAAACTCGCACTCTAACTTCACATACATAGACGTGATTTCCATCACGATAGGCAGCAATGGAGTGATTACATAACGAGCAAAATTATCGTAAGCGACATTTTAAACAAAATGGTTTTTTTATACAATTCAAAAATTTACATTGTTTCGCAATTTTCTGCATTTTTAGTTTTACATTATAACTGTTTTACGACAAGTTACAGCGAAAATAAACTGGTACTTTTCCTTTGAATGCTTGTGATACAAACAAATAAAAAACGTCTTCCTGTAAAACTTTCTTTTTGTCGCTTACGATAAAATTGCGGGAAGGGCTCGATAATATTTTTGTTAAAATTCAATTCAGTTGACGTGTAAAGTTGAAAACCTCTGCTAAAATGTCTTAAATAGCTTGCGTTGTATGTACCTACCGCAAACCTTTTTCGTAATTTTTATCTGATCATGAGAAAATGTATTCTTTTTCTAATGACAATGAACACATTGCTTAATTTTAACTATGTACATTAGATAAGGACCAAAACTACCTACAATTATTGTATTATACAAAAACGAAAATACAAATGGGTATTTTTTTTTAAATATAAACCATTTGAGTTGATAACACAAAGGTGTTTGACAACTTCTTAACTTGTGCTGACACTAGATACTTATGATTTTCGTGTACAAGCAAATAAACATTAATTTTTAGCGTTTTTCAATGATTTTCTAGCTGAATTCCAAAATACAGAAACTGCGCAGATACTGCAAAGGCATGCGTTCCAAAAATTAAAAAGAAAAATTTCTACAAAGTCATGAGTTTCTTAACGCAGTTTTAAGGTATACGATGCGCAGTAGCTGAGCTAGCGGCTCAGCTAGTATCAACAAAAATAAAATCTTCATTAAAAATAAATGTAACCATATTACAAACTTTTAGCTCCCAGACTGCTTTTTTAAACGTTCCGAAATGTAAAACTAATGCATAGTAAAATATATGCAAAGCAGTAGATGCGCAGTGAGACTGTAGTACTGCCGCAGTTAAACTTTTTTTTCTGCATTTTGGAACTCAGCCTCTCTTTACAGAAAAATTAATTTTGAAGTTTTTGTCAACGCGCGATAACTAATATTTAATTGGTTAGTTGAAGAGTAAACCTTGGGGCAAATGTTGATTCAATTTGACACTTTTGCCAGCACTCTAACACAAGGACAACTTTTAAAATCAATCAATTTCAAAAACTTTTTATTACAAACTAGCTGAGCTACCCGCCTTACACGGTTCTGTAATTCAAAGGATCCGGGTCTCGTCCTTCGTTTCCCGTAGTTGCTAAGTTTCTTCCCAATCCTGTTCCCGTGGGAATAATGGGATCAAACCTTTACAGGAAGCATACCTAGACTAAACTATATTTAGCCTAAAAATTTCATTGAATTCCGTTGGGCGGTGTAGGAGTCTATACCGGACAAACAAGCAAACATACACATACATACATACATACATCCATTTATATATATATAAATTATCGATGTTGTATACTTGTATTGATTTGTTTATTGATTTATTTGTTGATTTACGTGTATTTTATATGGACAAAAGTGATATCCAGAAAAAATGGCATGCTCTTTTTACCTTTTGGTAGAACTTGCAAAATTCATTGTTAACATCTCTGAGAACTCGTTGTTCTTCCCTCCCCTTTTTCATTGTTAATCTCATTGTGCTGTTATGGCAAATAAATACCAAGATCTAGCTCTGCAACAAAACTAAAAAGCTCGTAGAAACAGTCTTTGGAATTATCGTCTTTCTCTTCTGTGGGAAAGCAAATCAGGATATTGTTTGCAAAGTTACTTGATATTATTTTAATGAGCGCATTAACCGAACTTTAGCTCATAACGTTATCCCTACATCGAACGACAATACACAACCAAAAAATAGTTGTTTTAGTTGCCTGTCGCAGTTTTTCATCTTCTTTATGCCCGGACCATTTCGTCGCTCTTCCTGGATGGCAGCTGTAAAGAAGTCTAGGTCTTCTGCTAGTTCACCAACAGCATTTAGTCCTTTAAGGGATCTTACTTTACACATATCTGAAGCTGCTGGTTGTTTCGGAACCATGGAATTTTTACGTAATTGTGTAATTAACTCCACGTACATCCCCCAATCCAGGTCATTGTGGGAACCCTTTGGGCATAAAGAGGCGTATAATCTGATATCTTAAATAACCCTGACATACCTTCAAACCAAATGTGTCGGAGTAGCTCATTCAGGGCATGAGCTGACATTCCATATAAGCTCTGGCAGCCCGCTGTTCGGGCAGTCCATCATCTCATTAATGCAGTGTATTATGGTGTTGCTTTCTGTCTATTAATCAAAACTCACACTTACTAGTTTGTCATGTCATTTCTGGTTTGACTAGACCAGTACATAGTCTCGGAAAATTCTATAAAATTTTAAGTTCCACGGGTTCAACGATTCGCTTCTTATATTTTAATTTGAGAAGGAGGTTCGTTACTTAGAGAACACAGATGGCAGTACCAGTGTCCCCCCTCTGTTTTGCTACTATAACTCGACGTCACCTTCTTTTTACTGATATTTTTAGAGACTTCGAGATGCCTTAATTTTAAAATATTCGATGCTGGTTACGTGCAGTTAACTGCGTTTGAACATATATAAGTAATCAATTTATAGAGTCAATTGATCTCGACATGATATTAAAAAAAAAAACTTCAACTTTATCGACTTTTCCAAACATTTTCAAAATTTTTACTAAACATGTCTATCTCACTTATAATTTTTTTCTTTTCATTGCGTTCGGTCAACTATAAAACATAGCAGGAACACCAATTCATCGAAAAAAAAACTTTAATTTGCGGTTTCAATTCGCCTTTCAAATGACCTGATCACAGGAGCCCAAGTATCGAGAGAGAACGAGGAGTGAAGAGTGTGTACACTTGAGTGTGGAATCGAAAATAATTTTTGTTTTTATTAAGAATGACGATTATTTTATTCCTGGTCGACACATCGTCGTCTATGTGTCAAAAAGCATACGTAAATGGAGTACAAAAGAGCTACTTGGATATCGCCAAAGGAGCGGTGGAGACTTTTCTTAAATTTCGACAAAGAACACAGGATTGCCTTGGCGATCGTTACATGCTATTAACATTCGAAGAACCACCAGCAAATGTAAAAGCTGGATGGAAGGAAAATCATGCAACATTCATGAATGAACTGAAAAACCTGCAAAGTAACGGCCTCACCTCGATGGGAGAGTCCTTGAAGAATGCATTTGATCTGCTTAACTTAAACCGCATGCAATCGGGTATTGATACCTATGGACAAGGGCGGTGTCCGTTTTATCTGGAACCCTCAGTAATTATTGTTATCACTGATGGTGGAAAATATTCATTTCGTAATGGAGTTCATCAAGACATAATTTTGCCACTGAATACGCAAATACCTGGAACCAAATACACCAAGGAGCCATTTCGATGGGATCAGAGACTGTTTTCGCTTGTTCTACGGATGGCTGGAAATAAAATCGACGAGCGAGTTGATGGCAAAGTGCCACATGACGACTCGCCCATAGAAAGAATGTGCGAAGTGACAGGTGGCCGTTCGTATCGTGTGAAATCACACTATGTCCTGAACCAGTGTATAGAAAGCCTAGTGCAAAAGGTGCAACCTGGCGTTGTGTTACACTTTGATCAAATGCTCTTAAAAGACCTCAAAGATGGAGAAGTACAGGACATTGCATTTCAAACAACCAAAAAGATGATCTACGTGCAGAAGCATATTTCCCAAAAGACATTTCCGGTTGGATTCTGGCCATTGCCAGAGCCTTACTGGCCCGATCCAAAGTCAACGGCACTGCCGCCTAGAGACGCACATCCAAAGCTTAGAATAGTTACTCCGTGTGTCGATGAGCCACAGATGGTAAGAAGTTTTCCCGTCGACAAATACGAGGTGGAAGCCAGTCCACTGACTTTGCAAATTTTATCAAAACGTGAAATGAATAAGTGCTGGCCAGTTATCATATCAAATGGAATGCATGGGTTTGAGGTGCCTTTTGGTTATCTGAAGGCCAGTCCGAACCTAGCACAGGTTCACTTGTATGTACTAGCATACAACTATCCGGCTTTATTGCCACTCTTGCACGACCTCATTCACAAGTACAACATGAGTCCACCGAATGATCTGATGTACAAATTCAATTCATATGTTCGTTCGATACCGCCATACTATTGTCCGTTTCTTAGACGAGCTCTACTGAACATAAACGTTCCGTATCCACTTTTACAGTTCTTACTGCCGGAGAACGCCGATAATTATCTGAGCCCAAATATCGCCAATCAATTGAAGCACATCAAAAACACAGCAAAGCAGGACCAAGAGAACCTTTGTCAGAAGGTTCTTAAGCAGTTGCGACAGCCAAGACCACCTTATTGGCAAATTGAACGAGCTCGTCTGAACGTTGGCCCACCTCTGCGAAGAGATCTTGTGCGAAATCCCCTCCTGCGTGATACATTCAGCAAACTGCACAGTGAAATCGAACCAATTGAGAACTACACAATTGTAGTTCCCTCTATGATAAGACAAGCTCCTGCTAAGAACTATCGCAATCCTTTCGATATCCCACGAAGGGATCTAATAGACGAAATATCAAAAATGAGGGACAACTTTTTGCGGTCGTCAACAGCGAATGGAATTGGGCTGGTTAACAAAGATTCCGGGCACTGCTTACCTATTTCCGAGATGGGCAACTACCAGGAATATCTTAAGAACAAGGATAACCCTTTGCGAGAAATAGAACCAACAAACGTACGTCAGCACATGTTTGGAAATCCCTACAAGAAGGATAAGCACATGGTTATGGTGGACGAAGCAGACTTAGGTGAAGTTGCACCAATCAAGTCACCGAATGCGCCGAATGCACAATCAAAGAAGCAATTGAGAAAGAGAAAAGCAGGTCCAATTCATGTAGATTATGTCTTTCGAAGGACTTCGACTGATTCAAGGCCAAGTACTCCAACGAATTCGTCGTCCACGTCGTCTTGCAAAGGCAGTTTCGATTCAGACACAGATGACAGTATGTCAGACACTTCGTCTGTTATTTCTTCAGATGACGGTGATCCTGATCGTTTAGGATCATTTGAATTCAACGAACCCCCAGATGATTTTCCTATGAATGGACGCGTGAACATCATTATCAATGGACTGACAGATGATATGGAAGAACTTGGAACAGGAACTGTACCAGTACACCTAACACCGCCCCCACATCTCCCCCTGCAAATTAATCAAAGCAACAGTACCATCGTTAGTAATAATAATAATATTCCTAGTACGTTAGGCGTAGGTATTGGAAGCAACAGCATGGGTAACGGAAACCCAAACAACAATATCCATTCTCCGATTCCATACAGCTCTCCAATGTTCGTTGAATCTGCAGCGTCTGTTGGTGCTATGTCACCTCATCCACATCACCATAATGCTTATGCAGCGACGATAGCGTCACCGGTTGCCACATTACCATCATTGGCATCAGTGGCATCTGCCACGGATCTAGTAGGAGTCGCACAGCTTCAAACAACAACAGCAACCACAAATGGCCACAATGACATCAACAGCGATGCTCAGGAGATCTCTCGCATTCTTCAACAATGTCACAACGGTAGCAGTAGTAGTGGCGGCGTAGTAGCAGCTGTGTCTGAAAATCTAAAAAATGAACTAATAACATCAGATTCATTTTCAGTCAATATGGATAGCTCTAAGAGAATGGAAATCGATGTAGATCAAAAGGCTGGTGTTAGTTCAGCTGCCTTCACAATAAACTCAAGCTTTGACAGCCTCAAAAAAGAGTTACCTCCTTCTCCAGTTGAACCGCTTCTTACAAGCGAACAGCGTGACGCCATACGACGGCACAATATCGAACTGCGAGCAACAATATTCCGTGATATTCGTCGTCCCGGTCGAAATTACTCACAGCTCTTGGAAAATCTTAATCTTATTAAAGGCGACACCGAGACAAAATACAAATTTATTCAAATGTGCGTCACTGAATCGAAGCGCTTTAGGCGCCAACTAATGGCAAATAGCATACAAGATTGGTGGGACAAGAGAACCAACAACATTTCATACCCAGTGCAACAAAATTCAACAATGAGTTCGAGCTAACATCAAGGCTACTACTAAAAAACCACACAAGATTTATTTCTTTATTTTATTATAATATATTTTTTTTCCTTTCAGTTTCATTAGATCCTTGTAGAAGTACATACAAACATAAAAGTAATTATTGTAATAGATAGTAGATGTCTTAGTATTAAGAGAAGTCATATAAATTTTGTTTGCAGTTAAAATATAAAAACAAGTGATTTACTCTTAAATTTTGTAAATAGCTTTACAATTGAAAAAGATAATAGATTTCTGTTATACAAAAGAAAGGTTTTATTTCAAAAAGCAAAAGTAATACGATCCATTAGTTTTATGAACGAATTCAATTTGAATTCCTTTTGGATTGATTTTAAGTTGTTCTTGTTGAAGTTTTTGTCATGGAGAATTTTTGAAATTTTTTTTTGTTTTCGTTTTGTTTTTCCTCTAGATATTGAAATGAATTTAGGGTAGGAAAATATTAGTTTTTCTTGAATCTGTAAGGCTTGTAGTTTTTTCAGGTGTAATTTTTTAAAGTCAAAATTTCTTTCATTCCGGAACTCAGATTATTAAGCTGTTTAATGGTTTCAGTTTTCATGCGCGATATGTAGTTATTTGTTTTCAGTTCTGTTATTTTCCAAAAAGAAGTTCTTCTTCAATTCAATTAATATTTTATACTCGAGTTTAATTTTATTACCCAATTACTTTTTTTTTGAAATTTGATCTGATCAGTGAAGGCATAAGAAACGATAGAAAAAAATAAAAATAAATAGGGTGGCGCAACAGAGCGAGGAGCCCCAGAGCTTAGCGCATTTCTCACAACCATGCCTTGTGAGGGAATGGAGGTGACCTACAACAAACAAAGAGCTTTTCATGGCAAATAATTTTATTATCGGTGGTTCGAATAAATTCAGAAACCATCTTATGGTTCAGAAGCCATTTTTGCTTGATTTTCCATTTCAAAGACTTGTCACTTAGAAATTTGCTAATACTGTGTTTATTTTACAAACAGAACAGCCACTTGCAGTTCGTTGATTTGATTGTAACTGGGACTAAACTATAGTCGGCCCCGTAGTTAGTCTCACAAACGTTTGGCAGGGCAGTGTCGGACAATCGAATCTGTCGCATTACTCAACTCCCTAAGTCTGAAATGCTGATCGCTATGCTAATCCCTTGTTTGGCTGGAGTTTCTACCAAAATTGTACCTAAATCAACAGTGACAGACATGTCGGTTTACAAGGAGCGCCAGTTTAGACAGGGCCAAATTACCATTACCAGGGTTCCACTATATGTCCTCTTGCTTCCAGTTAGTTAAATTAATTTTTTTTGTGTACATTTTGATTGAGCTTTGTAGAAATTAATATAAATAAGTACATCACTTGTATTTCGTGAACAAAAATAGACACGATACGATACATCTGCGAAAGTCATTGAATTATTTTAAGGTTAACTAAAAGAGATGGAACATGATCATTTTAAGCGAAAATCGCTTTCAAAGTGGTACCCGTGGCGTGATGGTTAGCATGTCCGCCTGTTAACCCAGAGTATCGTTGTTAGAATCCCAACAGAGGTAAAAATGTTTTTGTCTCATTTCGCGAGGAATTGGCAAGTCATCCGTTGGTGAATTCATTGCCATTAAAAGCGCTTTCTCCATTAGCAGTTCGGAACCGGCAGAAAATTGTATGTTTGTGAGAAATGTGCTAGTCCCTGTGGTTACTCGCTCTGTTGCGCCGCCCTATTTATTTATTTTATTTTAAATCACATCACAAAGAGCACATATAAAAGTTGGTTATAGAAACGACAGTAAAAGAAGTGACATTCAAGTATCAGCTTAAGTAATTCCACCCTTGATTTCTCTCTCTTGAAAGGTGAACATTCTTTGTCTTTTGTTTCAATTTGGACTCAAAACCACTTTCAAATGAAATTATTTTGGAAGCCAAAGCTATCTCTAAATATGTTTATTGAAATTTTAAAAGAGTATCTTCTTCTTCTTGAACGACACTTAGAGTAAGGTTATTTCGAAGTAATCACTATTCTCCTACTCATCTGCTTAACTCGAGTGATTTGCTCGTAGGGTATCCCGCTTTGAGTTTTATTTTCCCATATCTGATCGTTTTACTAAAACAATAATCGTTTTACTAGTATATTTAGATCCAACTGCAACCAACCGATCTTTGAGATTACCAATTTTCCTACCGTGATGGCCTTACAATAAACTTTGACAAATTAGGAAAAGAAAGCAACAGTCTGTCGAACAACAATTTAACTGGTATATTTCATTCGGCCAAGCTTTTTTTAAAGAAATATACCACCACAACGTTTTTGTTATCTGAACTTGTTTTTCTTTTTTATTTATTGAAGTTTCTTAGTTTATTCGCTTTTTCTTTTGTTAATCAGAAATATTAAAAATTATAAAAATACATAAACAATCCTTTGATTGATTCAATATAATAAAGTATTTTAATGATTTCAATAAAAAAAGAAGATTATTGTTTAACAATGATTCTTAACAAAAAAACATTAAAAATAAATAAAAATATTGATACGAACTCTTGTAAAACACCACCCGAAAAAATTAATCAAAAGTTATACTTATGTTTTTACAATAACGACAATTTCGAATAGAAATGTTGCTATACAAATGTGTAAAAATGTGTGTAATATTGTTTTGTTTTTCATAGTGTGCAAATTTTAAACAAAATGTAATGATTTGTAAGAGGCGAAAATTAGTTAAAAAAGTTTAAATAAAAAAAGAAAAAAAACACAAAAACAAAAATCACATAAATCCTTAGTTAATAAGATAGATAAAAAGTAAAAATAATAAAAAATTATTTTCTATTAAAAAAAAAAATATTTCATGTACATAAATAGAAGTTATTTTGTAAGATTGTTTTTCATGTAAAACTAAAAACATCTTGATATAATTTTAGTAAAAGCCGGGAGCAAAAAGAAAAAAAAAATTAAAACTAGAAAGTTTTGCATAAATTATGTACGTGTGTATGTGTTATTGTATTATATGAGCGAAAGTGGCAACGGAAAGTAATAATCAATTTAATGAAATGACCGTCATGAAAAATAATAATAAAAGGAAAAATCACATTAACAAACGATGTTCTGTGTTGTGCCTCCCCTCAAATTGGTTTTAGACAAATAATGATAAAAGCAAAAAATTAGAAATAAAAAAAGAAATGTTTTAGGAATTTTACTATCAATGAATTGTGCAGTTTATTATTTCAAACTTTAGCAGAACTAACATAAAAGCTAATGGTTTTCGAGAGTAAAGTTGAAAAGACATACGAAAATGGATTTGAAGATGAGATCCTCTTCGATGTATGGTGCTGAAAAAATGACGTGATAAATGTTTCCCCTTTCATTGAACCTCAATTGTTTTTTTACAGATGGATATGATTTGAACAGGTAATTGAATAAAAACTATGGCGGAGAAGGAGGAGGAAAGAAAGGAAAAATAAGAAGAGCATCAGTAACAAGTCTGAGTCGGTTTCTTTCTTACTTTAAATTTGAGTACTTAAACCATTATTTTACAACAGTTAATTTTTGTGTAATTTTAAAAAGTAAAAAAAAGACAATGTCAAAAAGAGGTTTACAAAAAACATCATGGAACATCGTGAAGTATAGTGATATGTTCACTAAATGAAGTTTGTGACATTGAACAATGTCAATTCTATTTGGCTAAGGAGGACTTTCTTAAGGAACCAAGCGCTGGGTTGTTTTTGGGTTCAAGGCAATGCCCCTTACATAAAAATAGCGAAGAACTCTATCAAAGATCGGAAGGAAGATTTCTGATTCGCTTCTGGTTTCTTATACAAACTTTAACGTAATTGCCGCTTCTGATTTCTTATCCAATCTTTATATTTTATTAAAACTGTGCGAGTAAAACGAATACTTTTTAGAAACGAGAATGGGCGCTTTGATAATATTACAGTAAAACAACTTAGCTGTAGATGCAACAAACTGAGTTTCACAAAAGCGTATTTTGCTCTAATCTCTACCTAAGTAAAAACAAATAAATATTTTTTTTCGAGTTCAAAATGTCGTTGAACATTGTTTTTTTTTTTTCAAAGGTTTTATTTAGCATGCCCTGTTTGTTCATTGGTTCGTTCGTTGAACTTAACCCAAGTTTGACCCATGTTTTATTGACAACCCTATGAGCTTTCAAAAAAACCTGGGTTTCCCAGTCCTCAAAAAACGCTAAGCCACAAAATCATCACACATCCCTGCCATTTGAATAAAAATACACGCCATTTGACAGCCTTCAAATCGCCTCAGCAAAAACCTAGGGTGAGTTTAGGGCAAACCCAAGTCAACCCAGGGCTCAAAAAAGACGCAGTTTGACATTCACTGGGTGAACACAATGCATACGCATACGCATACGCATACGGAGCCGGAGCCGCAAGAGTTAAAATCAAGTTAACTTGTCCAGCTCCGTCTTGTGTTGTTGTTGTATTCGCTTGTATTTAGTGTTTTGACATCTCTTGCGGCTGCGTCTCTGCAGCCGTTGTGTTCACGCAGTCAGGTCGACTTTAGGTTTATCAAAAAACGCTTTGTGGCGCCCCTACGACGACCTTAGGGCTTCAACGAACAAACCTTTAATTATTTGTTTGGTTCAGATCTTGTAATTGAATTAGGCCCCTTTCTTTTGACGCATTTATCTGAAGTTTGGTACGCACTTTTAGTTCTGATGACAACAAAATTTGATGCGTATCGTTTTTTTTTTGCAAAGCTTCGTATACACAATTTTTGATAAAAAAAAACTTACCTGGAAAACTAGTTTAGAGGAAAGAGTAAATAAAGAAAACGTTGCATATGTAAGAGGGCTATTGGCAGCAGATGGAGTTTCTCCCCCCAATATTGCTCGATGGCTATACACAACGGTCATAAGACCTATACTAACCTAGCGGGTAATAAAACGGTGGACCACACTTGACAAACAGGTAAATAACAAGCTTGTCAAAGTTCAGCTAACGGGAAGTATGTGCATCAGTGGCGCGCTAAGGACAACTCCTTCGGATGCCCTAGACATACTACTGATTACTGAACCTTACACCCCTAGATATTTTCTGCAAACAGTCAGCAGCGAACTCAGCTACTCGACTAAAAGGTAATACACAGTTGACCAACAATCAAGTTTGTTACACTAACTTTTCAAACAACTTAAGTTCATCCCGGATCGATTAGATTACACCATTCCTAGGTTGGTGTTTTACAACAATTTCCAAGTAATCATACCCTCAAAAGAACCTTGGGAAAACGATACTCTCTTGGATTGAGAAGCCTTACACTTCTACACTGACGAATCTAAAACCTTTGATGGTGTAGGAAGTGGAATTTTTTCTTCTCGAAAGTGTTGAATTCAAGCTTTTTCTTCAACCTACCTGACTATTGCAGTGTGTACAAAGCGGTTATTCTGACGATAACAGACGTCATTTTCTGGCTCAGCGAAAACGTTATATACTTCACGGATATTCGTATCTTCTCAGACAGTCAGGCTCCTTTCAAAGCTCTTGTCTCTGTCTCTACAAAATCTACTACGGTTCAAAACTGTCGCACGTCTCTAAAGGACACGTCAGATCAGTTCAACACTTACCTTTATGGGTGCCGGGTAACAGAGAAATACCAGGCAACTGGATGGTATACGAACTCTCCAAAAAAGGAACGACATCTTCTCTTCGACTTTAAAAGAACAACATAGGTGTATCTATTGCTAAATGCTAACTATTCCTAAAGCAAGACGCTTCTGCAATGATGAGCACTAGATGGACGCAGAGTAATACGTGCCTTATGAATAAACGAATTTGGCATTGGGTAGACTCGAAACGTTCAAAGAACTTATTGAATCCAGATCGTCTGCTCCACCATTAGTGTTCTAACAGCACAATTCCGCAATTCTGTCTGTCCGTATATGGATTTACAGGCTGAACGATTTTCTTCAAAATTTACAGTTAGAAAGACTGATATCGTCTATGTTCGAAAATTAAATACTCAGAAATTTTCCGTAAGAAAGAATTCTAAATTCTAATCTTTTCAACCACTTTGCTTTGTATTTCGATTTGTAACAAAAAGTCTTTCTTCTGATGTAAAAAATTTTTTTGTCTTAAACGGTACCTCTCATTGTACCGTTTTTTTCAAAACCGACTTTTTCGTTAATGGCTGACACGATATTGACAAAATTTTGTATTTTAGAAGTCGTATAGCTATTTAAGAAAGATTGCATATCAACATTTGAAAAATTCAATTTTTTTAAATTTTTATAAATTTTCTTAAAAGGTTTTGATTTTTTGAAATAAATTCTAGCAAGGCCTTAAAACTTGCATACATTACTTAAAATATTCATTTATAAAATTAAGGGGCAAAAAGTGTTTTTTTTAAAGCTGGCCCAACGATTTTGATTGAATTTTAGTTGCAAGAGAATTGTGTTTTTCGATTTTCGCTTGAAATCTTTGGAGAATTCAATTTTTAAAATTTTTAAACTTAATTCTTTTTCAATATTTTGCGTGATTTAATTCAGTTTTAATAGTTAATGTGTAGTTGGCAACCCTGTACAGTAAATATATTATGAAGTGCGAATACTTAAACCTTTAACTCAGTCACTAGATTTTGATGTCGTATTTAGCTCACAACCGCAGCATTTTTTGTGACACACATACTAAGTACTGACAGCTTCGGATACAGGTACCATTCATGGATAACGGCATTGGGGTGCGGTTTAGCTTTCAGATAGCACTGAGATTTTGAACCAGTAGTAGAGTAGAATTGAGTAGAATTCCTACTAAATTTTTACTAGTCTATGTAACAAAGAGTTTATCATACCACACGTAGCTTTTCCAGTTCCACGTCCAAAGAGCAGGGACGTGGAATCGGAAACTAATGTGAGAAGTTGAGAGTTTCGTTGTCAGCAAAACAATCAAGTGGAGAAGTTTTGATAAAGGACCTTTAATAAATTTAAAGAGAGTCGGGGACAAAACTTTTATATGGTAAGTGTCAACTTAAACCTGTCCAATACAACTTGATTTGAACGATCAAATAAGAGATTTTTAATCCGACGTATGGGTTGACGCCGAACTCTTTCAAATGCTTTAGAAATATCAAGCGCAATCATCTTAATTTCTCCAAAACAAGGCAGAGATTGACTCCATTGTTCGTTGAGATACACCATCAGATCACCGGCGGACCTTCTGTCGCGAAAGCCGCACTGCCGTCCATTGGAAGCTTGATGAGGTTCACTATACTCTTGAAGGTTCGCTTTGATCTCAACCCGGCTTCACGATAATATAATCACCGTCCAAACATATTCGATAACACACAAGAAAAAGGACCTTTACCGAACAAGACCTGCTCTTTGACTGAATTTCTTTTTTTTTGATATTAAGGGATAAAAGGATCAAGTCTTACAAAAACAAATAAATTTTTGTTAAAAAATACATTCTTTTTAGCTGAATGAGCAAAAAGTTATTCACTTGTACTTTTATTATTTGACTGCAAGGATACCAACCCAAAAACAAGAAGAAGGGAATCGCCGATTCATATTATTTGAAAAGATAATTGTATATAGGACAGCTATATCAAAAACAGTTGTAAATCAAAGATGGCCGCCACTTTAAAATGGCGGGTTTCATTATTTTCCCTATTTCATCAATGTGGGTATCAAATGAAATGTTTGTTTAGCAGAACAGGGATATCTTTGATTTTTTTAATTTTTTTTGGCTAATCAATGTCCTAGCGTTCTAAAAAAGAGTAAATGAATTGATATATTTTTCGATTGGATGAAAACATATTCTTGTTTGAAGCAAGCGACAATAAAATAATTTATTACAATTTTGAAAAGCATCAACATGATCGCAATTGGCAATACCTATTTAACGGTTTGGGTAAAAAAATGTATTTTAAATCTTATCGTTTGGGTGAAAGTTAATGAGCAATGATAGTATATAACACTTGCAATCAAGTGCTGGAACAAAGCAAACTTACAGTCGAATAATACTTCCACCAACATAAACTAGGTCTACCTTAACAACCGTGGCGTATGAGCACTTTTTTATATCAGCCAAGCAAACAATAAAAAAAGAAATGAAAAAGCAAAATTAACAGTCCGATTTTGCCCAAAAGTCACAGCGTTGTAACTTGATGAGAACCACGTTACAATTTATGTATTTAGTGAAAAGCTGTGAATTGACCGCAAAAGTCTAAGAACGATACTTCCAATAGTACTGTTTTTTTTTTCAAAACCGACTATCTCGTTAATGGCTGACATGATTTTGAAGAAATTTTATATTTAAGAAGTCCTATTTAGTTTTAGAAAAATAACATATTGACATTTAAAAAATTTAAATTTTTTAAATTTTTATAGATTTTATATAAAAAAGTTTTGATCTTTTGAAATAACTTTAAAACTATACCTTTGATTTTTTTTTTAAATTTTTTTGTAAAAAGAACTTCTGGCAAGATCTTAAACTTTGCATATTTGACTTTCAAAAAAAGTGAAAAAATTTTTAAAATTGGTCCAACACTTTTGATTTTCAACATTTATATGTCGTTTGAAACCTTTGGAGTATTTAATTTAATTTTTTTCAATATTTTATGTGATTTGTTCAATTTTCATATTCAATGTGTGGCTGGCAATCCTTACCACTAAATATTTCATCGTACTCAGCTTAAAGATTTTGATATAGTATTTAGCACACAATCGCAAGTTCGTTCGACTCAGTCGTGCCCATTTTTTTGTATCCGCTTTTGAATTTAGTGTCTAACAAAAACACAAAAATTGAAATGTGTATGTATTTCTTATTTCTTGAGGTTTTTCTACTAAAAAAAAAATTTTTCTGTTATTTATATTTGTTAATATCTCGTTTCCATTGCCATTTCCGTTCCGGAGGGAATATGGAGATGAAATATAGGCTGTGTCCTAGGCTTCACACCATCTCTGTACCAGATTTTATTCAAATCGACTCAGTAGTTGTGGAGAATATTCAATACAAACAAACTGAAAAATATTTGCTCTTTTTAATAGTGTAAAGATAAACATAAGCAATAATTAACTAAAGCAAGGGAAATTTGAGTGTAAAACTGATGATTAAATGTAAGCCAGTAAACTTTTTCACTTCAATTTCTTTTTTAAAGATGAACTTGTTTTTTAAACAAAATTTTTGCATTTGCATAAATTCAAAAGGCGTTCAACAACCGTTTTTTTTTAACACCAGTGTAAATATTATAGTGATGCGCGATAACAATGACTCTTCACAATTAAAAAATTACTATAAATGTCTATAATGAACTCATTGACGTTCTTTTGGTTTAGTAAGCACATCATGACGTATTTTTGTGTAGTGCCTCATCTCCGTGTTAATCCAAATATGGAACACATAACTAAGATGATTTCGCGTACCGTTTGGGGGAGGATCTTACTCATAGTTCAAGTAGCATAGAAACTATTTACATTTATGAAATAGATGGATAGCCTGAACTCTGATTCATCGTTGAAATGAAATGAGTTAGATTGAATTGTTTAATACGCGGCTCATTATTCAAAAGCACTAAATAAAAGGACAATAGGAGACTGCAGCTAGAAATGCCAGAGATTCTGGTGTTTCAATAAGGTCAATCAGAAAAGTTTTTTTTTTTTGCTATACCTCAAATAATTAAAAATATATTTGTACCTGTAAAAATAAAACAAAAAAAAGCATTTTGGAATGCAATCACACTGGCGAAATTAAATTTAGAACATGTTTTTTTTTTTATCTATGCATGGTCATTGTTGGACGTTGGCGTCGTGGGATGAGTAAGTAAATGTTTGCAAATTTCTATTGTTGGCTGGCAAATTTGAGAAAATATTATGAGTTAATTAGAGTGTAGCTTTGGTTATAATTAGTCCATAACTTTCTCTGTTAGCAACACAATAGCGCAGTGGGCAGTGGCTTTGTACGTTTCATTTTTTTGATGGCTAGAGTGATTGGGAATGTAAGTTGTGATAAAAAATTTGAAGATGAGATCGTACAGCGATGTTTATTATTTTTTGCTTTGCATTTTAAAATTGGCTCACATTAAAGTTCTTGCGAAAAAAGTGTAAGAGCAATGAACATTGTTCTACACATTAAATTCGAACTTTACCTTTTTAACAGTAAAGAACAGTATATGTTTTTAATTTAAGATGAGGCTAGGCTGAGGTAGCTGTAGGGAAAGTATCCGATGCTTACCAGTTATAGGTCCATTGTAATATCACATACAAATTTGAGGAATCGCCTTACTATTTAAACCATTTTGAGCTTTTAAGGGGTTAGGGGTAGTCAGGAGCGTGAAAAAATGCCATTTTTCAATATTTTTTTTACTAGTAATAAATTCACAAAATTAGAAACACAGTATCATTTCATCATATTTTAGCATTACTTCACCAAAATTTCAAAAAAAAGTAACTATTTTACAAGTTATGGTGGTTTAAGTTGAACAATTTTTAAAAATGGGTCTTTGCGGTGCCAACTGTAACTCAAAAAACGCTCGATAGATTTGAATGAAATTTATACAGTTTTTAGAAAACATAAAAAAATTGCTTGATCGAAGCTTTTTTATTTTGTTTCAGAATTAACAAAATGGTGGAATTTTTTTTTTCTGATTTTCGGGAAAAAATTAACAATTAATTGCTTATAAAAAATCCAATTTTAAAACATTCAAATCTATCGAGCAGTTTTGAGTTACAGTCGGCACCAGTTCAAAAAAACATAGTTGCGAGAAAAACGAATTTAAAGTCTTACAGTCGCTTTATGTACAGTAGGGAAAGCTGAAAATAAAGCTGAATAACTCGAAAGATATTTGTCGGATTCACTTCAAACTTTCAGAGAATATTTTTAAGATACTATACTTTAAAAAAATGCAAAAAAAAAACAAAAATCGATTTTTTGAAAATTCTAACTACCTCTAACCCCTTAATAAAGTGTTGGAGGTTATAAATGTCTATATTCATATAAGATCACTTGTATACAGTATTTTACGGATATAAGAAAGTCTCATATAAGAAAAACTCGCTTATAAGATAGACAATCGAAAGCACCGTGTCTTTCCCTTTATTATCTCTTCAAATTCAGACGTATAAAAGAAACTCGTTTATAAGAAAAACTCGGTTAAAAGAAACTCATTTTAATGCACTCCTTGAAAATTTTAGAATAAAAGAGCACGCATATATGAAACTTCATGAAATATTTTCCTTCCGCAACATTTTCTGTCAGTACAAAAGGGATGAAAATCGACGATAAATGTCTATGTTCAAGTGACAATATTTCGGTGAAATTCAAACATAGAAAGTTCTCTGATATAGCATTTCTAAGAAAATTTTATTTACTTTCTTTCTTATGAAGCATTGCCTATACCTATCTGCAACCAGAAAGAAATGCCATTAAAAAAACTGACAAAACTCAAAAACTGGCAAAAATTGACTTTTTTTCTGTCGGGAATTTTATTATTTTGGATAAAAAGTTGTTCTTTATAATTTTGATAAAGATGCATTTCGATGGGAAAATCTGCTCTCTAAAAATTTTGCATCAAAATTTTGTTTCGTTCTCGAGATATATTGAAAAAATGGGCACGACTGGGTCGCACGAACTTGCGATTGTGTTCTAAATACGATATCAAAATCTTAAGGCTGAGTGAAAGGTTTTGGTATTAGCTCTTCATAATATATTTTGTGGTACACGGTTGCCAACTACACATTAATTATCAAAATTTTAAATAAAAAATGAAAAAATTAAATTAAATATTCCAAAGGTTTCAAGCAAAAATCAAAAAACGCCATTCATTTGCATATAAATAATGAAAATTTAATCAAAATCGTTGGACCAGTTTTTTCAAAAAACGGTTTTTTATTTTTCACTCTTTTTGAAAAACTGTTTTTTAAAAATCAAGTAAACAAAGTTTTAGATCTAGCTAGAAGTTATTTTGACAAAAAATTTAAAAAGAAAATCAAAGTTTAGTTTTGAAAGACATAATTTCTAAAAATTAAAATTTTTTTAAAAAATTTATAAAAATTTCCAAAAGCAATTTTTTTTAAATATTGATATGCAGTCTTTCTTAAACAGTTTACGACTTCTTAAATCCAAAATTTCGTCAAGATCGTGTCAGCCATTAACGAGAAAGTCGGTTTTGAAAAAAAAAACGGTACTATAAGAGGTACCGTTTTAGGCTTTTTCCAAAATTTTTTTTTTAATAATTAGAAAAACGATCCAAAATTAATCCTTCACACAAAATTTTATCGAAATCGTTGGAGCCGTTTTCGAAAAAAATAAGTACATATTATCAAATCGGTTGTATGGCAGGTACCGTTATTTCAAGACCTAGAGACTCAATTCAAAAAACCCCTCTGTAGGCTGCTCCACAGCTTAACTGCAAATTTTGAAGCAAATCGTTCTATTGGTTCAGGCTGTAGATCCATATACAGACAGACAGACAGACAGACAGAATTGCAGGACCCACTTTTATCGTATTCTCTATCATCGTAATGTCATGTTTAATTGTTATCTCAAAATTTTTTTTCTTCACGATTGCAAGACTTGCCTTATAGTACCTATAATCGCAATTAAACGTGGTTTAGAACCCATGTCTCCGAATCCCACCCTCTAATTTAATAGCACTTTCGGTTTTTTCTCTAAAATTAACTCATTAATCGTTTCATGCAATAAAAGTCCATTCAATGTCGAGTTCCTTAAGAAATGACATAATCAATAGACTACTAATCAAGGCTTGCTTAATAGATGGAAAAAACGCCAGAATATTCTTTTCAAAAAACTACACGAAGAACCCCTTTCTGCAGATGAGAATGCAGCTCAAAATTTCAAGGATGTTGTCATACCCAATTAACTAGAAAAATATTCACTTGAAGACACTCATATATGAAAAAAATGTCTGTGTAGGCACTTTGAGCACATGTTATAATTGTGTTTGTATGAAATACATAAAAAACTACTAAAAGCGCCCATATTATTGTTTTATTCAAACAAACCTCAAATTGAAGAAACCTTTTTTTTACTTTTACCCATTTTTTTAATATCATAAAATGTATGGGTTTTTGAGTGCACTTATAACTGAGTTTTTTTAATTGTTTTGTTCATCTGTAAAAAGTAAAGAAATTCTATGTTTATCAGGCATTTTCTGCAGAAAATTTAAACACCATTAAAAATTGAAAATCTGGCAACCCTAAACCTATGAAAGCTAAACTTGAATACAATCTTAAAAATTGTTATTTTGACAAAAAATTAATTATAAGATTAGGTCTCGATCTTCAGTATCGAATTAGGTCAGGGTACAACAAACCTAGCCTTTTTTTAAATTGTCAAAAAGTGGTGTCAAAGTTCAGAAACGAGCCTTGCTGTAAAACAATTTTTTTTTTAGAATATGATCAAGAATCACACCCCAAAGGATAATACACGAAGTACGGGACACCCTGTATAAGAAAGTTTTTTCTTATATCCGAGGTTTTCGTATAAGAAATCGAAATATGAAATCGTATAGATGCTAGGTTTCCACTTGCCATTTTTTAAATGATGAATGACCTAGTTTTCTGTCATCGAGAAGAATGACAAGTGGAAATTGCAAAAATTGACAGTCATTCAACTGACGAGCAGCGTCGGTCATTTTTTGGCAGTAAATTTGAATGACAAGTGGAAATTGGCTGATTGACAAACGAAATGTCACTCCATCATTCACTGACATCGATATTTTTTTTGGCATCGTGTTGAATCTTTTGTCAATGAAGTGACGAGTAATAACACGAGAAAACATAAATAAATAGTACTATGGTATGAAAAAATTCAAAAGGAAAAAATCGAAGGCAGAGAATATCAACGACGGAGTTTATTTTTTATTTTATTGTTGACTGTTCACCCCGACATTTTCCTCAAAGTATGTAAACACCCCGTTCCTCCTCTTAAAAGGTTTTCTTTGCCTTATATCCACAGCAGGCATAACATTAATTAATTTTCATTTCACACATTATTTATTTTATTAATTAAAAAAGATGAAAACCTTGCAACACACAAAACAAAAATTCGACGAAGCAAGGAGGCAAATAATTTTCAGTGAAAATCTACTACCAGTTCAGAAATGACAATACAAGTGGAAATAGCGCTCATTGAGTTGACAAAACGTTTTGTCAAAATTTCTTTATCAATGAAATGACAACCAATTTTTTGACAGTAAATGACACAAGTGGAAATGAACTGGCAACTGTATCAATACTGACAAGATTTTGATCTGTCAAACTATGTCATTTTAGTGACATGTGGAAACCCAGCATAAGCAAAAAAAATTTGGCATTCTCGGAGTTTCTTATATCCGTGTTACACTGTAGTCGAAAAAGAGTTTTCCCAAATATGCTTTGCTTCTTTAAGGGGTTATATATTATATAGTTGGAAGGACGAAAGAAAGCGAATTTTCAAAAAAAAAAAAAAAAAAAACTGAGAAAACTTTTGAATTTATTGATCTAAAAACTTTGCGGTGACCACAATATCTGTGAACTGGATCCTCCGAAATTAAAAAACCAAACAGTTTTCGTCAAAGTAATGTTAAATCTAGTAATTAATCGAAGGAATAAGCAAAATAAGTTTTTTTGACAAAATGGCGGTATCTCAAAATAAAAAATCCATTTATGACCAAAATTTCGGCCTTAAATTGTTTATAAAAATTAAACTATTAATCGGTGAGAAAAAATCTTCGATTATGTAATTACTAAAAAATATATTTAAGAAGCTCGTGTTAAAATTTAAGACTAATCGGTTTAGCCGTTTTTGAGTAATGTTGGTCACCGACTTTGTAAACACAATTTTGAGAAAAAAGCGTTTAAAGTTTGAAAATCACTTTACATTGGATACAATTTCTGTTTTAAATTTGGGTGTAACTTCGAAAATATTCACCGGAACGATGTGAAATTTTCTGTGTGTATTCTTAAATATATGTACTGTAATGTACACCCAACATTTAATACCAATTTCCTAATCGAAAACGTTCCACCGAAAAACACATCTGGGAGCACTATAATGGAGTGGTTTAAAAGAAGACGTCTTTTGTGAGTGAGTGTGTATGTGTGCAGAAATACCGGGAGGGGAACTTGTCTAGACATCATGGTTCATGGAAAAACTACTAGAAATCTCTCGATGGTTCACTTTCCTATATAAAGAGGGAGCTGACGCAACCAGAGGTCAGTTTTATTTAGAAAGTGATAGTGTGAATATTGGATAAACGTAATTGAGTTGAGTTCGAATAAAGTGTATATCGAAAGTAGATACTGAATAAAGTGGTAGAATTAAATAGAAAGGTAGAGTTTTATTTTGCGAACAAAGCGCACGTTACATTGGTGTCAGAAGTGTAAATAAAACTTATTTGAAAAGAAAAAACGAGTTGACTAGTAAAGTGTAAAAAAAAAAAAAAAAAAAAAGTAAAAAGAGAAATAATAATTATATACAGTGAAAATGGGTAAGTTGTTAGAAGAGCTCAACTGCATTGAGCTTAAAAGTGAGTTAGGTAAGCGAAATCTTTCTAGAGCGGGATCGAAAAATGAGCTCGTCCTGCGCTTGCGCAACCACTTGGAACAGCAAGGGGAAGACGTAAACACTTTTGTTTTTGAAACAGAAGTGGAGGAAGAGGAAGCAAGTGAAAGTGTAGATTTTTCTAGTATAATGAAGCTTTTATTAGAACAAAAGACAGAACAGCAGAAGGTTCTCGGACGTCTGGAAGAACAAAGAAACGAACAAAAGAAAGAACAACAGAATATTCTCGAAAGACTTGAGGCGCAGCAGAATGTTTTGGAAGGTCAGAAAAACATTCTAGAAGGAAAATTGGGTAATATTGAGAAAAATGTATGTGCCCTTGACGAACGAGTTGAAGGTGTGGAAAAACAACTTCTGTTGTAGAGAATCGTTTGGAAAGCCGATGCGATAGCCAGTTCTCTGTTCTGTCCAAGGAATTAGACCAGATCCGGAAAATAAAAATTCGAGAATCTGCTGGAGAGTTTGCAAGGAAAAAGGAGATGAAACCCCCAACATTTGATGGACAGTCTTCTTGGCCAGTCTACAAGAGACAATTTGAGGCAGCCGCAACAACAAATGGCTGGGATGACGAAGACAAGTACATTGCACTGACTCTTGCTCTTAGAGGACCAGCAGCTGAATTACTTCAAACAGTTCCAGCTGGTAAGAGCGGCGATTTCAGTTCTCTCGTGGCAGCTATAGATAAACGTTTTGGAGATAGCCACTTGAAAGAAGTCTTCCGAGTCCAACTCAATAACAGAGTCCAGAAAAGGGGTGAAAGTCTACAGCAGCTCCAAGCAGACGTCGAAAGACTGGTTCACCTGGCATACCCGGATGCTGGAGAAGAAATCATCAACCAGCTTGCTGTTGAGTCCTTCGTTCGTGCCATTTCCGATATACATCTTCAGAGGTCTGTGCGAACTGCTAGAACACGTACTCTTTCCGAAACTTTAGCATTCGCATTGACAATTGAAGCAGCAGAACAGGCTTCTCAGGGAGTACATCGACTTAGAGAGGCCATAGTAGAAGAATGCTCGTGCCAAAGAGCTGAAATACAAAAGAACCGGAGCGGACTAGCAAGATGTTGGAACTGCAACAAGACCGGGCACTTACAGCGTCAATGCCGACTACCACCAAACAAAGCCAGTTGTCAACATTGTGGAAGCAAGAGATCCAACCCAGAGCAAGGTAACAACAATACCAGCGTTGCCTATCAGCCCGTTTCCAATCAGGGAAACGAGTAAGAACCAACTTCGAGGGGCAGAGGCTGGTTTCTTGTATCGATGGCCCCAGAACCACCATCCAGGTCTCTCAGACCAAACGAGACAACAAAAGTCTGACTGTGGAGACTACTATTAACGGGAACAAACATGTGGCTACCATCGACACCGGTGCCACAGCCTCCATAGTACGTCGAGACCTGGTAAAGACGACGTGGCTTCATAACACCAATAGCTACCGTCTAAGAACCGCAACGGGAGAAGCAGCAAGAGTATATGGAGAAGTGTGTCTTAAGATCCGACTGGCCGACGTAGTGTTTATTCATCAATTCCTGGTGGCAGATATATGTGACGAGTGCATCATTGGAATCGACTTTATGAAACAGCACGGAGTTATTTTGGACATCGGTAATCAGGTTTTGAAGTACCAAAATAAGGAACTTCCAATGACTTATTCGAACGAAAGTACGTCGACACTGAGAACGGTCATCAGGGAAGATCTTATTCTGCCTCCTTCTTCTGAAGTGTTCGTTTGGACGAAACTGGAGGGTGAGCTTGGAAGCCTTCGATACCTCATGGTGGAACCAGACCCAGAGTGTTCCTCCCAAAGCGTCATCATTGGGAAAACACTGGTAGCACCGAAAAACAAAATGGTCCCCGTACGATTACTAAACACCAGACCGTACGATGTAAAGTTGAAGAAAGGAGAAGTCGTTGGACGTTGCGAATCGGTTGCAGCAATTACGAAGATCACAGACGAAGCTCCGAGAAAAACTATAACTCCGGAGGAGCTCGAAACCATCAGAGCTAAAATACTGAATTCATCCAACCTTGATCACCAACAAACAAGGATGGCTGAAAGTCTCCTACAAGAGTACACTGACATCTTCGCATCGCAAAAGGGGCAATATGGTAGGACACAGTTGGTGCAGCATCGCATCAACACAGGAGATGCAAGACCGATTCGTCAGCCCGCAAGACGTCTTCCACTGGCCAAACAAGGTGAGGTTGAGGAAATGATAACAGCAATGAAAAAGGACGGTCTCATCGAAAATTCCAAAAGTCCTTGGGCGTCACCAGTGGTGCTAGTGAAAAAGAAAGACGGAAGCACTCGCTTTTGTGTGGACTACCGAAGGCTGAATGATGTAACTAAGAAGGACAGCTATCCCCTGCCGAGAATCAGTGATACCCTGGATGCCATGGAGGGAGCGCAGTGGTTCTCGACGCTGGACTTGAAGAGCGGATATTGGCAAGTTGACATCCACCCTGATGATCGGGAAAAGACGGCGTTTTCTACAGGTAATGGGCTCTGGCAGTTTAAAGTTATGCCGTTTGGGTTATGTAACGCTCCGGCAACATTCGAGCGTTTAATGGAGTGCGTTCTTCAAGGACTGACGTGGAAAGTGTGCCTAGTCTACTTGGACGATGTCATTGTTTACGGGAAAACATTTGACCAACATTGCAAGAACCTAAAAGCCGTGTTTCAGAGACTTCGAGAGGCTAACCTTAAACTGAATCCGGAAAAATGTGCACTTTTCAAAACCGAAGTCAAGTATTTGGGACACATCATCTCATCCCAAGGAGTAAAGACTGATCCTGAAAAAGTTGACTCCGTCAAAAATTGGCCAACACCACAGGACAAACATCAACTCCGAAGTTTTCTGGGACTTGCCACATATTACCGACGTTTTGTTAAGAACTTTGCTGGAGTTGCAAAGAGTTTGCATCAGCTCACCGAAAAGGGGAAGCAGTTTAAATGGTCAGGTGAGTGTGAGAAATCTTTCCAGGAACTCAAATACCGCCTCTGTAACGCTCCAGTGCTGGCACATCCAACACCTGGCAAAACATTCATCGTCGACGCAGATGCAAGCAACGTTGGAATCGGGGCGGTACTATCCCAAGTGCATGATGGCGAAGAGAAAGTGGTGGCATACTACAGCAAGGTCCTATCGAAACCCGAAAGAAACTACTGCGTGACCAGAAGGGAACTACTAGCTCTTATCTTGGCAACAAAGCACTTCCATAAGTACATCTATGGACAGAAATTCCTTCTGCGGACAGACCACGGTGCTCTGAGCTGGCTTTTGAACTTCAAAAATCCAGAAGGTCAAGTCGCAAGGTGGATAGAAAGATTGCAGACCTATGACTACCAGATCCAACACCGCAGAGGAAAGCTGCACTCAAACGCCGATGCATTATCCCGAAGACCTTGCAAAGTGGATTGCAAGCATTGCAGGCGGCAAGAAGACAAAGAAATCATTACCGCTCAGCGACTAAGAGCTGATCCAATAAGCGGATGGAGCAATGAGGAAGTGAGGACTGCTCAACAGGAAGATCCAGATATCGAACCCATTCTCGCATGGAAAGAAAATGAAGAGAAACCGGAATGGGGAGACATTTCTGACAGGAGTCCAGTTCTCAAAGCCTATTGGGCACAGTGGGACTCACTATATGTGCAAGAAGGTGTCCTCAGGCGAAGATGGGAATCCGCTGACGGTAAGTCACATGTGATGCAGCTGATCGTACCGCAGTCGAAAGTCAGTGAAGTTCTTCGGGAGATGCACGACGGACCTTCTGGAGGCCACCTCGGAGTAAACAAAACACTGGAGAAGGTGCGACATCGGTTCTACTGGTTACATGCTAGAGATGACGTGGAAAAATGGTGCCGTCAATGTGACAAGTGTGCTGCAACCAAAGGACCTGGTAGGAAGATTCAAGGTAAGATGCATCAGTACAACGTTGGATCGCCTTTTGAGAGGATTGCAGTAGATGTGGCTGGGCCTTTTCCAGAGACCAACGCTGGAAACAAGTACATTCTGGTCGTGATGGACTATTTTAGTAAGTGGCCTGAGGCGTATGCCATCCCAAATCAAGAAGCCAAAACGGTGGTCGACCAGATTGTGTTTAACTGGGTAAGTAGGTTTGGCGTGCCTATGGAACTCCATTCCGACCAAGGGAGGAACTTTGAGTCAAACATCTTCCAAGGAGTGTGCGGACTACTAGGCATTAAGAAGACAAGAACCACACCGCTTCATCCACAATCTGATGGGATGGTTGAAAGATTCAACCGAACCTTGAAAGAACACCTCACCAAGGTCGTAGGCGACTACCAAAGAGACTGGGATAGGCACGTACCGCTATTCCTGATGGCCTATAGAAGTGCAGTACATAGCTCGACAGGACAAACACCATCTGATATCCTGTTCGGGAAAACCATGCGGCTGCCCAGCGAACTTAAATTTGGATGCCCCACCGAGGAGCCACAGGACACAAACGAGTATGTGGACGACCTCAAGGAGAGACTCGCTGACATCCATAAAAGAACAAGGGAACGGATGAAAACCTACAGCGACCGGATGAAGACACGGTACGATACAAAAGCGACAACGGCAGGATTCCGAGCAGGAGATCGTGTGTGGCTTTATAATCCTCATCGTCAAAAGGGATTGTCACCGAAACTTCAGCAGAACTGGGAAGGTCCTTATACTGTTGTCACGAGGATTAACGACGTGGTCTACCGCATCCAAAGAGGACTAAGAGGCAAGTTAAAAGTAGTGCATTGTGACCGGCTGCATCGATATAGTGGGGAGGCCGCAAATGAAATTATTCGGGACGAACAATCTTAAGGAGGGGGCAGTGTAATGTACACCCAACATTTAATACCAATTTCCTAATCGAAAACGTTCCACCGAAAAACACATCTGGGAGCACTATAATGGAGTGGTTTAAAAGAAGACGTCTTTTGTGAGTGAGTGTGTATGTGTGCAGAAATACCGGGAGGGGAACTTGTCTAGACATCATGGTTCATGGAAAAACTACTAGAAATCTCTCGATGGTTCACTTTCCTATATAAAGAGGGAGCTGACGCAACCAGAGGTCAGTTTTATTTAGAAAGTGATAGTGTGAATATTGGATAAACGTAATTGAGTTGAGTTCGAATAAAGTGTATATCGAAAGTAGATACTGAATAAAGTGGTAGAATTAAATAGAAAGGTAGAGTTTTATTTTGCGAACAAAGCGCACGTTACAGTACATTAAGAAAATAAATTTAAAAAAATCGATTTTTTGAAAATTGATTGAGAGGGAAGACACGTCTAGTAATAAAATGCAGATGAAAAATTATATGACTGCATGAAGTCTTTTAACTAACACCAAAAACCACAAGCCGTAAAAAAGAATTCAAGCAGTCAAACGACTCCACAGCAGCTAAATGACTGCATTACTTTCAATCCAATCTAAAGACTTCATGAATGCAAAGAATCTAAAAGACTTTTAAGATACTTCCAAGTTTGCAACCAGTTCAAAAGTATTGAATTCTTTTGACTTAAGTCTTTTTAGTGCTCTAGACAATTGGTTTCCTAAAGACTTCAAAATTAACTGGGAGTTTTTTTTTTATTAAAGTTAAGTACTAAGAACATGAAGATAAGTCTTTTTCATCATTTGACTGCAATACAAAAAAGAATGCATTCTTTTGCAGCTCTGATTATTATCTTTAACATGTTCTTACGTCTGTACAAAACCTTCGGCTTGTCCTTTCGTTGATGGAGGGTATGGGCTCTAAAAATTTCTTGAAGTGTAAAGATTTGAATTGAGTACCGTGGTCGCTCACAAGGACTTTTGCCGTATGCCGAATGTAGCAAAAATGTTTGTTTTAGAAAAAGTATTGAAATGCGCTCATAGCAATATACCACAGAGGAGCAATAATTATTTGCTTTTTCAAATACAAATTCAAAAGCTCTGTCATATGGAAAAAATAAAGAGGGCTTATCCCCTATTGATGCTGTAAATTTGTTAATCAATTTTAGAGGAACCTACCCAGATAGGTACCTACTGAAATTTATTTAAAAACCAAAACTTGGTTCTTCATCAGCGGTAAAGTATAGCATCCAGCTGAATGCCTATAATTAAATATTTCGCTGGAATCAGCGTTTGTAACAAACTACCTATCACTTTTCCAAAGATTCTTGAAACCTCTCTAAAAATGGAGCTACAATTGCTTTACCACTTAAATCTTAAATGCAAGCAGCCGATAAATATGGATATTCAACTACCTCATCGTTTAATTTGTGCCGCTAAACGCGTCACCTGCGTAGGAGACTTGACTTATTTTTGTATTCAATGATTTCACTCTCTCGAAATTCAAATTAAAGTATCTACATGCATATTTCCATAAATAGCTTCCCGTACAAAACAATGATAATAATCGACCAAAGCATCTGTCCCTCTGTTAATGAATCATTCTAAATTATGAGCTAAACGCTTGCTAAGCAAAGCAGTGATTGAGGAGGTGTCCTATGGTCTATCAGCTAGCAAACGTCACAATCATAACACAAGAGAAGGTGGATAATGGATATGCTAGCAGTTGGACGTAGGAAAGGCAAAAACAACAATTACTAAACCATACCCGACAGACTTACTCGAACTAGTTTAGCTCACATGGTCAAAACTTTTAGATGATTATGAAAACAATAACAAAATTGCTCAAAGTTGATGTTTTGATTTTGATTGCTATCATTTGCCGTACACTTGAGTTTTGAGTATTTCCATGAGTGGTGAGGGTGATGAGCACAAAATTGGTTTGGACTAGGATGGAGAATTTTCTTTGAGTGATAACACAAATTACGAGTGGGAAGACTGAAAAGGGAAACGAAAAAGATGGTACACTCTCGGACAACATTTCCAGTTAATGGAAAATTCTATTGAAATTTGAGTTATAAATAAAAATAGGGTGGATGGCGCAATAGACCTCGGGGAACCTTGGAGCCTATCGCATTTGAAATAACTTTTTGTGGCCTGCATTTCAAAGAACTATTCTTTTATGCCGATTAGGAACGGCTGAGTAAGAAAGCCTTTATTGCCTTTAAGCCTTATTGGGATTTGACCAACGAACCTCCTACTTAACAGGCAGACATGCCACGAACACGGGTTAAGGGGAGTATAAAATGTATACTTGTGCCTTTGTAGAAATATTTGGAAAGTTTCCCTGCGATGGTTACTTTGGCACAGGCAAAAAACACTATTCCTTTTGCATCGACTTTCTGACAGCCTTTAGTTAATATAGTGAATAGGAAATAAGAACCCACAGAAACTGTCCAATGGTTTTTATTGGCGTTCGAAAATGTCATTGTAACAAATAGCTCTTCCATGAGAAAGGAAGGGGTAGAACCTCGACTAGCGTATTTTCAAAGAGAAAAGGAAAGAATATAAGATGCGGGCTTGTTTGATGAAACTGCGAGATAAAAAACCAGGTTCGAAAGTGCCAAACCTTAAACTCAAGATTCAATCGCAATCGCTTCTGAGGATCCTTAAAGATTTCTTCTAAAGACTGCAGCATAACGGCATAGCAATGATTTAAGAACCCGTAATTTACGGTCCCGATGGTGCCAGTGCATTTCAATCATGGAAGACTTGATAATTCCTTTCGACTTGCGGTAACCATGTTGTTATGTATGTTACCTATACTGGGATTTAAACATCGAGCTACGAACCACCCACGTTCCAGGCAGGGTTTCTAACCATTACTTCAAGGGACAACAATTTGAGATCGTATTTATCAAGGGCTGTTTTATTAGTTTTTGGTAAAATTGAAAACTCAAGTGGAACAAATATCTATTTACCTTAAATGCTATTTAGTTCTTTGTTTCGAAATAAGTTTATGAAAATTCTATTTTTTCAAACCAATTGAGCTTATGATTTTCCGCTTCCGGTCATAGTTTTATCGTCTTCTCTTTTCCTGATAACTAGTATCATAACACTACCGATCCACCAGTCACAATTTAATAAAACCATTTAAGAATTTCAAAGCTCAAGGGTGACGTTGGGAAAACCAAGACGAATGGAATTTATAGTCTTTCCAACTAACAAATCGTCATTGCGTAGAATGCGGTCCTCACACGTTCAGCCATTTGACGTCAACCAATATCGATGTGAAACTTTCGTTGAACAAAATCAAAATTGTTTTGTCAATTTGTGAACTATAAAACATTGCCGTGGCAAATATCTGATCTTCTTTACCGTTTGATGTAGCTGTTTACTGATATAAGCTGGCTGACACCCATGTGTGATTCGTGCGTTTTTGCAGTCAGGTCAGTGATAATTGCATTTGTAAAATTGAGTTATACAGCGACAAATAAGAATACCCACAACAACGTGACAAAAAACGCAGTGTTTTCAATTATGTTTGTACTGTTGCGACAGTTTGGGAGGACCTAAGCGACTAGCACAGTCATCTCATACCATACTTGGTTATGTCTATTGTCGTTGATATTCACGTTCTTGTGGTATTTAATGGAAGTACTTTTTAGTCCCAATTGAAATAAACTCTGTTAAGAAAGGAGACTTTTCCTCATTTTTCAACATTTCATTTTTTGTGCGACAAAATTAAGATGACTCAAGTGATTTCAATAACTCACAGCTTATAATGAAATCACATATCAGTTGACATCATTAAAAAAAATCTAGTAGGCGTTAAGCAATGTGTAATCGCTACCTTACAAAAACCATTCCACACAACCGAAGCAACCTGTCAAAAGTGTACTCAAATATCAACAAGTACACTACAAACCAACGAACTCCACCTCTCCTAAAATATAAAAACAACTCGAGAGAAAATGAAAATACCACTCAAACACATACACAAAACACAACCATTCAGTGTTCAGTCTCAAAGAAAAAAGGCAAAATTGTAATTTCGCTCGTTGTGTTAATTCATTAAATTCAACGTGTTCTCAGAGTCCAGAAGTGCTTCAATATTTACTCCGCGAGACTTTAAAATAGTAAAAAAAAAAAAAAATAATAAAAATACGTGCTGTGCCGTTAGTGTAAACATTCTAGAATTTATTTAAAAACATAAAGAAAACCAACAAAAATACAATGGCTGAATCAAGCAAGAGGAATATTCCCATCAAATTAGGAGATTTCAGTGTAATTGATACAGAATTCTCAAGCATTCGGGAGCGATTCGATTCTGAAATGCGCAAAATGGAAGAAGAAATGGCCAAATTCCGCTCGGAATTAATGAATCGCGAGGCAAACTTTTTCGAATCTTCAAGGTATGTTTGTAAATTTTATTAAATCCCTTAACCTAATCGATTCTTGATTTGGATGAATAGAAAATTTAATAAATATAACTCAGCACAATAAAAGGGTTAGCCATGAAAGTAGGTTGCAGTGTCTAATGTCTGTGTTTTGGACAAGAAACCGTAGTAACCGGCATTTGTTTTACAACTCTCCTTTATGTTGTTGGAGTAAAAAAAAAAACACTAAATCTGAAAAGACTTGTTCTGTGTCTGTTTCAATGCTGGGCATGAAAAATCGGCATGTTATTCAAAAATTTAATTCCCGATAAAACATTCGATTTCATTTATGAACCGAAACCGAAACCGACAGTGAATGGGGATGACGAGCGCTTGGTGGACTTGGTATTGATTTTTGATTTACTTTCACTTGATCTACGATGTGACTGAAAACTTGGTCTAAAAATAGTGCAACCTTGTTTAGATTGCTTGGCGGCGTCATGTGTGCCGCAAAAAAGAGCTCTGAGGAATGTACAGTACATATACCTTATAACAATGTCTAATATGTACGTAGGTAGAGGCATATATACTTTTTTCTAGTTTCTAGAGCTACTTTCTGACTCGGTTCATCAACTTTTGTGCCCGTGAATGTCTGCAGTAGGAAAAGGCAAGAGAAAAGTTTTTGTAGTTGAAGATTTTCAGGTGATTTAGCAACCGGCCTCGAATTGGTTTTGAGTAAGAAATAAATCTTATGTAGCTTTCGTAACCTACATTCGTATCCATAGGAAGTTTAAACCTGCCCTAGTAGGTAGGTTGTAAATAATTTTTCCTTTTGCTGCTTTTACGAATTCTATGATCGTTATTTTTCCTTTTAATTTTCTTCTTGGTACCTACTTTGATTAGATTTTTATAGAGATAGGTACAAATGAAGACATAAAGTTGAGTATATGACGCATCCCAGATTGTTAATAGCGGAAGTTATTGTTATTTAGGGACTCGGTTATAAAGTAAGAATCGACAGGTAAATGAGCTGCAGACAAATGGGTATACTTGACTGAAGAGCCAAAGGTTTTTAATTAATATCCGGTGATGCGAAACACCTTGTTGAGGTTTACTTCAAAAAATATCGAAAAGCTGTCGGATTTGGATTGTTATAAAATAATATTCATTAGACCGGTTGCCAGCGCTAATTTTGCCTTATTCTAAATTCTGATTGAAAGTGAATCGATTTGAGGAAATTGATCATGCAAGTATCTTGCAACCGTATAAATTTATTGTAAAAGCATTGCACCTTCTTAAAGTTGAATGAATTGATAGTAAGATAAAGAGCTTAAGTTTACTGACGCCGAGTTCTTGTTTCGGATAAAAATAAAAATTTATCTTCAATAATTCTTACTGTTTAAACAAAAATAATAAAATCATTAAACCGATTGTTGTTATCTGTGTCCAACAAAGTCTTTCGATTGACTGATATAGAAAAAATTTAAAACAAAATGCAGTAAAAAATAAACAAGATAACTAAATTTTTTCAGATAGGTTATCCGGTTACCTTTTGAACAAAAAAAGTTTAAAAAGTTGATTACAGATTGATTCTTAAATACTTGCGGCGCTAAACAGCGTCAACTTTAAGTGGCTTTAAGTGGAACTGTGTTTGAAATCAACGAATTTGAACAATTGTAATGCCAGTACCTACCCAGTACCTAGTTGTGAAAATGTATAATCTCAGATGTTGGCCTTCATTGTACTTCTCCCACGCACCCACATAGTCACATGATTCACCTACACAAATTAGAGTACGCACTTTATTTCGTCACCAGATTTATCTTCACCTGACTTAAATTATTCAATGCTCCAGATGTGGCTACGCTACTGCTTCGTTTCTTATTTAAATTGAAGAACAAATGTTCAACGTTAAAGTGTCAAATGAATCATTTTACTGGTGATGTGTGCTTTCTCTTCATTTCATTCTTATTTTTAACGTTTTGAAAGCAATCCTATGGAAGTTATTTCTTCCCAGATAATTTAAGGTTTTTGTGGTGAGGATTGAAACAATTAAATACCCTCAGTCTATATAAAGCTTTTAAATTATTCTTTCACCATTTTATTGAAAAGAGTTTCTTGAATGTTGAACAAAAGAATGAGTTCAATGATTAAAACGAGTATGGAAGTTATAATTCAATGTGGTCCTCCCTCCTAGGTATATCAAGTATAATGAACTCTTTATTGTTTTTATTGTAAGAAAAGAATCTGTCGTTTGGATATTTTGAAAGCATTGAAATTTTTTTTGGCAATGTAGTGTTGTTTGAATTGAAATCATTTGAAACATGCTTCAAATTATATCATCATACGAGTAGTAGTAGGAAGCATAATTTCTTGAACGGGTGTAGTTACTACAATACGTAGATTCTTCAAAGTTATGGAACTGGTATGTTATTAAAACTTTGACGAACAGAGTAATCTAAATGATTTTAACAATTTTACAAGCTAACTTTAAAACTAAAGAAACTTATGGCTAAGATTATTGAACGAGAACAGTGGTTTTGAAGATAAAGTTTGACAATTTGAATTAACATTACTCAAAACTTGGTTGATATGAGCCATATGATGTCCGGTAGGAGAGTAGACCAAATAGACGATAATTTTATATGTTGCAAGGATTAATGTTGATGAAGGTAGAGTTGTGAAAGTCTATGAAATTAATGGTTTCCTTAAAGAATGCCATGAATGAAGAGAAAGTTGAGTACTTTTCTTCAAGCTTTTTTTTTGAGAAGTTTGATGGGATATTGATAATTAGGTAGAATCGAAAGATTACTCCATGAAATACTTCTAAGAGCAAATCGAAGGAAACGGAGTTTATTATTTTTAATTCTAGAACTATCAGCTTGTTACGTGGAAGAATCTACTTTCTAATTCCATCGGAAACATGACTTTGGCAATAACATTCGAAAGTATTAAAACTCTGTCAAGAAAAGCATTTTCTCACTTAGCCTTTCGGAATCGGGATAGACTAAAGGTCCTTGCAAAGCGTTAGGACCGAGGTCTCCATAGCTTCGTTGCGTCACCCTATTTGTTTTTATTTTATTAACAAAGATCGAGTTAAGTATGGGTTTGGCACAATAGGTTTCATTCAGACACCGCAGTGCCCAGAGCTGAGCAAGCTCTACCCGTCCCCTAAATCTGATCATGGGTGGGAGAATTCCTTAGACCATCGCTTCCCGAAACCAAGTGCTCAATTGGATTTAAATATTCATTATGCATTTGATGCGCTTACGAGAGAAGTAAATGCGTTGATATTTGTCAATGTTAAGCTGTAAATTTTGGAGCTACTAGAAAGATTGTCAAGATCCTGTTAAAAATGAGAAGTCAGTAGCCAAAGAAATGATCTTGTAAATTTCTTATCATCTGCGTTCAGTAAAATTAGGGAATGATGAATGATAAATTCCAGATAATTTATTGTAAGAATGAAAAGAAGAGGCCCTGATTGACTACCTTGTCGAACGCTGCCTGGGTTAGCTAAATCCACCCGCGGCGTGATGGTTAGCATGCTTTATCGGAATCGGCAGAAAGTTGTAGGTCGCCTCTAATCCCTCACAAGGCATGGTTGTGAGGAGTGCGCTAGGCTCAGGGGCTCCTCGCTCTGTTGCGCCGCAATATTTGTTTTATTTTATTTTTAAAAATAATAATCAGTGTTTTAATTTCCTAGATCCTTCCTTTGAACATGAGAACACCAACTGAGCTTTAGTTGGGTGCTTCTTTTTTTATGCCAGATGCTGTTTTTGACATAAAGTCTGCCACGGACCTAAGTTTCTACTACCTTCATACAGATACCGTCTCCTAACTCTCATACTTTTTGTACATTGTCCATCATTGTAAATATCATGTGAATACTGGACGTACAATCGCGGTGTAGAGTCTTCCCTTCGGCTTGGGGATATGTTTCTACCACAGATAGAGTATTCTAGCCACTTTATGGTAACATGTTCAGTCGAAAACTAATCTTCAACTTGACTTCAAGTTCTGACAGTGTGATGTTGGTAAGACATGGGCTTCTAAACAAAAAAGTTCTTGTGAATCACAACAGCAAAATCTATTTCTTTTTTTTTGTTTGGCTAGATAAACTCTCACCTAAAAACGTTTTATTTAGTTCGACAAGTTTCAGTCTCTCTAAGATTCTTGGGAGCCCTCCCTAGTAGACTAGACACTCTTGACGAACACCTGAACTATCTAACTCTGAATCTTCATGGTTTTCATTTAAATCAAATAAATAAGTAAATAAATATACAAATAAACAAATAAGTAAATAAATAAATAAATAAATAAATAAATAAATAAATAAATAAATAAATAAATAAATAAATAAATAAATAAATAAATAAATAAATAAATAAATAAATAAATAAATAAATAAATAAATAAATAAATAAATAAATAAATAAATAAATAAATAAATAAATAAATAAATAAATAAATAAATAAATAAATAAATAAATAAATAAATAAATAAATAAATAAATAAATAAATAAATAAATAAATAAATAAATAAATAAATAAATAAATAAATAAATAAATAAATAAATAAATAAATAAATAAATAAATATATAAATATATAAATAATGTGATGCTCTTCCCCTGGGTCTAGCGCCGGTCTCACAACCATTTTCTTTCTGATGGAATAGAGGGAACCTACTATTTCCTGCCGATCAAAAAAAAAACGGCTAATCGATCGCATTGACCCGAGTTTTCAAGAGCTCTCCGAATGTATTTTTGAAGTGTTTTTTGGGTTTCAATTAATCATGTCGATAAACTTGCCTAGAAAGGATTTCAAACATCTTTCTCAAGACGTGAATGAGTTGTTGGCATGAAAAGTTCCACACAGGCCTTTTTCGCTTGAACTGTGAAGAGTACAATAGTTTTTGACACGTCTCACGATGTAAAGGTTTCGACATTAGTAACAAAGTTGGAGCACTCGTACCAGTTAACGGCCTACTTAAAGGGAGAAACTTTCCTTAATTATTTTCTCTTAGTGCAACAGAGGTGGTGTTTTTATTCATAAACTCCGAACGTCGTCGTGGGGTTCAGGTAAAACGTTAATTGCTGAAAGGAAAACCACAAGCACGGTTTACGTAATGATACAGTAAAACTAGGGAACTTCCTCTGCGATTGTTCTGCACATTCTAGAATCAGGTTACTGGTACTCGGTTTTGAAGGGGTCAGAACTGATAACTTAGATCGTTTAGCAACATTCTGGTTTTTCTGCGAGAATCTGGAAAGCTATAATAACGATTTTGCCATCTGGTAATCAATGCAATGGGCTGTTTTTTTTTTTTGCAAGCTCGTCTGTACACACTTATCTACGCTTTTCATCATTAATGCAAGTGTTAGTGGTTAGTAAATAACGCTTAACACAAGCACAAAGTGAACGTATACGAGGAAAAATAAAAAAAAAAAACATTACAGAAATATAACGAAGTAAAACTTAAATTAAATAAGCTGTCTCAAAGCTCTAGCTGATATTAAAACCTTTGATAAAAAATAAATCTTTGCCATTTTCGAAACAACAACTTAGGGTTGTAAAACTTAAGCGGGATAACTCGTAAAACTCATTCTCAATCAAAAATTAAGCGATGAAAAAAGTTAGCTTAGCTGTTGTTAATTTCACTACTCTGTTCGTTTTTAGAGCTTCTAATCTTTATTACACAAAACAGACAAGTGTATGCAATATTCATTAAAATTCGTTGTTGTTTTTTTTTTTTGTTAAGAAAACAAACAGACTGACGATATAAAAATAGAAATAGAGAACCCAAAAACACCAAAGAATCATATGCCAATGTGTGAAGTAGAACGGAAAATTTAAACTTATTTTTGGAATTGAATTTTTCAATTCACGAGAAACTGAAAAGCATTTTAAACTTTTCCATTAGTTTTTCCTTCAATTCAACGGCACTTTATCAATGAGTGACGCGTGATTTACTGATGATTTATAACCAAACGCCCCTCGTGATTGTCTTATCTACTTTCGGTTGGTTTACTTTTTCATCTGCAAGTTGATTTTTTTTTGCTTGTAGTTACACAAATGAAGAAGACTTTATTGCTGTTTGCAATATTTAAATTCATTATTCGCAAATTTGTTCGTGCTAATAGAATAAGTGCATTCGCTACACCCGGCCGGCTCCTGGCCCGGTTGACTTGAAAATGTAAACAACAAATAGGTAGGTATAAATAAATCTCGATGGCATAAGGCATTTGCTGCCAAGCTGTATGAACTCGTGTTTTGTTATTTGCGAGGAAAAACACTAAAAGGCATTATCGCCCACCCACAAAAACCAATTAAGCTCCTAGCAGCTAATTTTCAAAACTCTCGAAACTTCCACCTATAACAATGTTCGCATGTGTTTTACTATTAATATTTCTTAAAATTGTATCTTTTGTTTGGATTTACAACAACAATAACATAAACTTTATCATCTTATAGCATCCGTATCATTTAACTTTCGGGGGGCCAAAGTCAATAAATTTTCCAACATATTATCCACACATTAGAAGAGAAAAGAATCTATGCTAATGAAACTGCAAATTATGAGATATCAGATCTCACAAAAAAATAAAAAATAAAAAAAAAACTGAAAACAACGTGATGGCATGATGTGTTAAGCGATGATGTCAGTCTAAATATAATACCTACAAACGCTGAGTGAATTTGATTTGAAGGAGAAAACAAAAGGTGGCATTATTGAAATAATCGAAAAAGAAAAAAAAAACCTTCTTTATTCACTTTGTATTTTGAGAAAAAACTTCTTGTGCATTTGTTGGTGCAACACATGCAAAGAAAAGCCAACAGAGTAGAAAAACTTTTTCTGGTTATTTGTTGGACTTCTGTCGTACATTGTCCTTGTCCTTGACATTTTTATTTTTCCCATTCTATTCGTGGCGTAACAGTTTTGTAAATTAAAAAGGAATTTTCTCCTTTAGTTTCTTAGAAAGTGTGTCACAGCCACTTCCTTTTGATGTCCAATAATTGAGTGACGTAAACCTTCGTTTATAACACGAAGTTTGTACATAAAACGTGTGTGGATTTTAGCATAGGACAGTACTTTGACAAGGTTAGAAAGTAATCAAAATAGATGGGTATGGGAGGAGATGATTTGCTTTTATTTGTTTGTCTATGTGTATTTGTAGGAGCTGAGTATTCAGCCATTCAGGAAGGAAAAGCACGGAGAAGTTTCTTAGTAAGGAATTAGCATGCGATTGGAACGACCCAAATAAAGGGTAAAGGTTGTGAACAACTAGGAAGTATTGATATTTAGGTTGAGTTTTTAGCCCTGCTTCTGAGTCATAATTGAGTCACTATAAGGACAGATTTGGTTTTGTTTAGGTTTTGATAAGAAATGTAGAAATTATGCCACTTAAGTTGGTTGATGATTGTTTAATGACAGAAAAGGCAAAAAAGAATCATAAAAAATGTCCCAAAAAAAATGAAAAAGGTTAGTTAGTACATCGTACATAAGGTTCCTTCGTTCCCCATTCAAGCGCAAGAAAGTACTGCCACTGCGTAGTTCTTGGGCTTGAATGGGGTTAATCTTAGACTGCTAATACATTGAACTCCTCAAGAGCTTCTGCACCAAGTTGCTCTTAAGTTTTATTTTATCCTTTTTAGTGAAATTTCGACTTAAATGATAAAAATCGGTCATTACTACAGCAAAACTGAAGCTTTTTATAAGAGAAGTAAAAAAAAAATGTCGACTTTGTTGCAACCACAAAATGAATGTTCACTTTTTTGAACTTCAACAGATTTTTTTTTCATTTACTATATTCGCCGTTGACCCAATGGGACGGGTTTTTCGGGTTGTTTTTTTTTTAATCTTTCATTACAGAGTAGAATTGGAGAAACAACTAAACTAGCACCATATTTTTTCTTCGAGTGAAGTGAAAACTGCTGCATTTTCGTGCACTTAAAGTGGAGTTCTTTTTCAAGTTGGCCAAGATCGCGTCAGCACCCATATCCAGTGAAACCAACACCTCAGCTCTCACGCCAATAGAGCAAGAAAAAAAATCCAACGATACTTTCTAAAAACCGCCAATGGCAGGTGATCATCTTTAGAAACTTGCCGGGTTTCCATTATGTACAGTTGTACACACATGTGAATGGGCATCAGGACATCCGAATTGTGTAAAGGATGCCAAAACGAAAAGGCAAAGGAAGCATGTACTTCCTTTGTGAGTGCCCTAGCTGGACTAACACTAAGAAAAATCCTTCGGAGCCCCAGGGCCTAGCACATTTCTCACAACCATGCCTTGCGAGGGAATGGAGGGGACCTACAATTTTCTGCCGGTTACAAAACGCTAATCGAGAAAGCGCTTTTCAATGAATTAACTTACGGAGGACTTGCCAATTCCTCGCAAAAAGCGATATCTGTGGAAAAACATTTTTGCCTCTGTTGGGATACGAACCACGAACCTCTAGGTTTACAAGCAGACATGCTAACCATTACGGCACGGGTACCACAACCTCCCACAGAACAGCATTCTAAAATTCATTAAGGGTTCCTAATGGTTCAGTAAGGGGTCCCGACCCCAACAACCCAGTCCCCCCCAACCTAATCTTCATCTCTGTTATCCGGGGGAGAACAATGGATTATTGAGATCCGAATGAGGTATTTCTGCTTGCGACTGCATCCCATCAAATGTAACCTAATCTAATTTGGTGTTAGGCTACGACTAATTGAAGTTTTTTTTCATTCGAAGAAAATACAAATAAAATATCGGATTTATTGCCACGTTCACTTTTTTGAACCTCAACAGATTTTTTCAATAAACTAATTTACCATGGAGGGATTTAACTCGGGCGCCTGCGTCCCTGTTTTTCGTGATAAAATCAGCTTGTGTACAAAATCATTGTCTTCAACGAAGTTGGCTCTGTATTACCTTTTCTATAGAGGAAGGGGTTTGTCACTTCTTTCCACTCTACCTAAGTGGAACGTGTCAATATCTAATCAGTTAAGCTGGCTTTAGTTGTTTCTATCAATTGCATTTTGCGGAATATGATTTTGGTCATTGCTTCACTAATTTTGTTTCCGTTGATATTGCGGTTTGTTGCATTGAGCAGTATGGGCTTGCTGTGGCAACAACTGTTTAGACGGCTTTTATGTCAATGAAGAAGTCAATATTATTATTGGCTAGTTCGTTATGTGTCAAGAAAGAAATCTGGTTGCCTTTTTTTTGTCCCGGTTAAGACCAGCAAAAAACTCTAGGACCTCAAACCTTAACATTTTGAAGGTGTACTTTGTGGTGATACAATTTCACTACAATACATATCGTTTTCAAGGGTAGATCTACTTCTAATCTCAAACCTTACTGAGTTACTTTCAATAACATATATGGACTCTCATTTGAGCAGGACCATGGAGCCGATACAGTAGTTGTTGGTTTCACTGATATATTTTATGAAGCACGGACACGGTGAAAACTTGCCTTTTCAATAATATCTCCCACCTACTAATCAAAATTTTCGTAGGGAAGGAAAGAGGGAATTGAGAAGGGAAGGATAGATAGAATTCATATAAGAGGAGGAGAATAGGAAATAGGTAGACGCAAATTTAGGAACGTGAGCTTGGAAACTGCAACCGTGCCAACACAAGCTGCACCCGCACTTTTCCATAGTGTCAAAACCGTTCCTCTGTGGGCACCCAGCTCCTAATAATGGCACCGGCGGGTTTCGATTCAAGCCAAGAACCAATCTAGAATCTAGTAAAAAGTATGGTCCAAGAATATGTATATGAGAGGGAATAGCTTCACTGTCCTGAAATCGCTAGTTTCAATATCAAACAATTTGACTCTTCATAAAGACTATTCAGCATTTTAATCAATGTCGGTACAGACTCGGTGCTAGGAAAGTGGAATATGGTCACTTCATATATTTCACTACACTACACATTTTCGATAGTAAAACATCTCAACAGAATGGCTAACACCTTGATGAAGGTTGCTTTGATTCAAAAGACCTACTCTACAACACAAATTAAAAAAATCAATCAAAATGGATAGAATAATTTTCTTTATGAAAAGAGTGATCTTTTCTTCTAGTGCTTAGACGTTACCTTTGGAGTACCTCAAGCAAGTCACCTAGGACATCTCCTATTTTTGTTGTATATAAATGACTTGGATCATTAACTTTTGGACTCCAAGATTCTTTTCTACGTCGACGATGCAAACATATTTTCAACGAACTCAAATCCTGAGAAATCTGTTTATTTAGGGGCCAGTTATAGCGATCAGGAAAACGAATCAGGAAAGATTTTCAAATGGAATAATAACTGTGTTTTCGTTACAATTGAATAACAAATGTTATACCAATAAATAGTAAACAGCCCAGAGAATTTTTTTTGTCAAGAAAATGTTCAATTGAACAAATACTTTGCCGTAAAATTGTATTTTTCTATTTTCCTGATGGAATTGGAACAGGAAAATTGAAAAATACAAATTAAACACAAAATATTTGTTCTATTATATCTTTTTTTGGTGGATGGGCGTTGTACTATTCGGGTAGGCTCTGATTGGTGCTAACTTGGCGGCGCCCAGACGCTGTAACTTATAGTACACGTCAACTGTGCTTACTATACCTCCAAGCGGTATCCACTGGGACCTGGGATGCTCCGCCCAGAGCTGACCTGCTAAACTAGTAAGTGCGAGTGTTGAGATAAGGGAATCCGGAACAAAGAATTGTGATCGATCAACACTATAATTGCTCTGCGAACAATGACTGACTGCACGAATCTCAGTGGTCTACGAGAGCTTTCGTGTAAATGTACCAGCGGATGAATTCGAAGGACAGAATCAACGGTGGACTTCAGCAGCCATAAAATGCAGAAACCCCTGAAGGAGCTACTCCAACATATTCGGTTTAAAGGTCTTTCAGGGTCTTTCAATACTAGGACAGGGTATTGAAGTAGAGATGGTGGCGGATGAGCTCCTGGTGAGCCAACGGCAGCACTCATACCCCTGCAGCAGGGTACTGACACTGGATATTCCAGCCCTTTGTGTCCGAAGGGATCCAAAAGGACCTGGCCCTCCAGGTTGGGGGTTGTGCGTAGGGTTAACTACCCTACCACGGAAAAAATAATTTGTTCCGAAACAACGAACAGCCTTGGATAACAATAATGATTTCAAAGTTGACGACCCATGCAAACGAAAAAAGGACAACGACCTCCGGATCTGCACTTGGAACGTAAGATCTCTTTACGGCCTAGGTGCAGCTGGAGAATTAGCGGACGCCCTGGACTGCTGCAAAGCAGACATAACCGCCATCCAAGAAGTGCGATGGAGTGGACCGGGCATAAAGAAGATGAAAAACTGTGACATATACTATGGCGACTGCTACAGACAACAGAAAAAGCGTTTATTTGGGTGCGGATTTGTCGTTAGAGGTAGACTCAGGGATAAGGTGATTAGCCAAAATCCAGTCAATGAGCGTATAATGACCATCCGCATCAGGGCTAAATTCGCCAACTTTAGCATTATATGCGCCCACGCCCCCACAGAAGAGAAAGACGACGATTCCAAAGACTGTTTCTACGAGCTCCTCGAAGAAACATATGAGCAATGACCTAGATACGACGTGAAAATCGTTCTTGGCGATTTCAACGCAAAACTAGGGAAGGAGGACATCTTTGGAAACACAATCGGTAAGCATAGCCTCCACGACAAAACCTCCGAACACGGATTGAGGCTAATCGATTTTGCTGCGGGGCTAAATCTTGTTGTAAGTAGTACACGCTTCCCGCATCTCAAAATTCATAAAGGCACATGGTGATCCCCAGATCAATTAACCGTCAACCAAATTGACCATGTTGCGATCGACGCAAGGCACTCTTCCAGTGTGCTAGATGTCCGAACTTTCCGAGGGGCCAACTTTGACTCGGACCACTACCTTGTTGTAGCCAAGGTACGAATGAGGATATCTTGTTCACGACCAGCACGAACTAACGCTGTGAAGAGATATGACGCTACAATCGCAAGAGATTGCCAATGCCTTTTCCAATCGAGTGTCCCTTCAATTATCCTTGAATCCCATGCCGCCAGCATTAAACATTGAAGACCAGTGGCAGCAATGCCAAGAAGCTATCAGAACCGCTGCCTCTGAGATTCTGGGTTTCACTCGGCCACCAACACGAAACCCATGGTTCGATGAAGAATGTAGGCAGGCAAATGCAGCCAAGCAAAGAGCACGACAAATGCTTTTGCAAACACGAACGAGGGCTGCTCTCGATCGGTATAACGAGATTTACAAGGAGAGAAGAAGGGAAGAACACCGACTTCTCAAAAAGGAAAAGAAGCAGCATGAGAAGCGCTCGTTTGAGGAAATAGAGAGGTGCCATGACAGGAACGAGACTCGGAAGTTTTACCAAAAGGTAAAAAGATCCTGCCAGGGTGGCAAACCCCGAACTCAAGCCTGTAAAGACCAGCAGGGAAACATAGTTATAGAGTCACAGTCGCTACTGAGGATCTGGAAAGATCATTTCTGCAGACTGCTTAACGGCGAAGAGGACACAAATTCCGCTGTCAGGCAGAATGCCCCATTCAGCTTGGACGATGATCAAGAATGCCGTCCTCCCGACCTAGAAGAAGTTAAGCTTGCTATATGCAAACTTAAATCAAATAAGACTGCAGGTGCAGATGGCCTTGATGCCGAACTTTTCAAGGCAGCTGGAGATCAGTTGGAAAGGAGCATGCACCAGCTGATCTGCATGATATGGTCGAAAGAAAGCATGCCCGATGAATGGAACCTCAGTATCGTATGCCCGATCCTAAAGAAAGGAGACCCTCACAACTGCGCCAATTATAGAGGGATAAGCCTCCTTAACGTCGCTTATAAGATCTTGTCTGCTGTAATATGTGAACGTCTGAAACCCCACGTCAACAACTTGATAGGTCCTTATCAATGTGGTTTTAGACCGGAGAAGTCCACAATAGACCAAATTTTCACATTACGGCAGATCTTGGAAAAAACCCGAGAACACAATATCGATATTCACCATCTTTTTATCGATTTCAAGGCCGCGTATGACAGTATCTACAGAGACGAGCTGTACAGAGCCATGTCTAGTTTCGGCATCCCTGCAAAACTCGTACGACTATGCAGGATGACTTTGGAGAATTCACGCTGCTCCGTCAAGGTCGGTAAAGAACTCACCGAGACCTTTGATGTCGAAAAAGGTTTTAGGCAAGGCGATAAACTGTCATGCGATTTCTTCAACATCATACTTGAACAGATTGTAAGAAACTCAAACGTCAACACCAGAGGAACAATCTTTCAAAAGTCTGTACAATTACTCGCCTATGCAGACGATATTGACGTAATGGGAAGAAAAAAGCGTCATGTCATAGGTTCTTTTGCGAGTATCGAAACAGAAGCGGCAAAAATGGGTTTGATGGTTAATGAGGGCAAAACGAAGTATATGTTGTCATCAAACAAGTACACAGAACATCGACGAATTGGATAAAACGTCACAATAGACAGACATAACTTCGAGGTAGTACAGGACTTCGTCTACCTAGGATCCGCTGTAGACACGGAAAATAACATCAGTGCGGAGATCAAACGGAGAATAACTCTTGCCAACCGTTGCTTCTTTGGGTTAAGAAGGCAATTGAGAAACAAAACCCTCTCCAGAAGAACCAAGGTAACCTTATATAAGACCTTAATCATCCCAGTCCTGCTGTACGGCGCGGAAGCATGGACCTTATCGAAAGCGGATGAGGAAACCCTTGGTCGTTTCGAAAGAAAAATTCTCCGAATGATCTTTGGTCCCGTATGCGAAGGCAATGTGTGGAGAAGAAGATACAACAACGAGCTGTATGAGCTGTACCGCGACATGGGCATAGCCAGAAGAGTACGCATCGCGAGGCTACGATGGTTGGGCCATGTTGAGCGGATGGACCCAAACGCTCCGGCTCGTCGGGTGTTCGAAAGCACATTGCAGGGAAATCGCGGAAGGGGAAGACCTCGTCTTAGGTGGCGCAATCAAGTGGAGGATGACCTCAACCGACTTGGAGTGCGAAACTGGAGAGAGCTCGCCCGAAATAGAAGTCGTTATCGAAGGATGTTGGTTGAGGCCCAGGTTCACCCCGAACTGTAATGCCCACCTAAGTAAGTAAGTAAGGGCACAAAAAATTCTTTTAGTGATTTACCATCGATTGGTATAACATTTGTTATTCAATTGCAACGAAAACATAGTTATTATTCCATTTGAAAATCTTTCCTGATTCGTTTTCCTGATCGCTATAACTGGCACCTTACTAAAAGATTTTGATCTCCAATTTACTGCGGTAAAAAAACAGTGCAAGATTATGATTTTTATTCGGGAACTTTTTCATTATCATGTTGAATACTCATTGAATTGACAGTATGACCATATCGAGTATTGAATAAGACAACATCAAGATTCGGATCGATTAAACGTTGGTCGAATGAATTTGACTTGTCATTTGCTAGAAACTCTCTTTATTTGGGTCTCGCGCTATATGGAACTATTTGGAGTTTGCTTATCAAATTTGGTCACTCACCTATGCTACCAACTTTCAAAGAATAGAATATGTCAAAAAATAGTTTCTTTTGATTGATCTTCGTAGTTTAAAATGGGAAAATCGCCTTTGTTTCCATCAAACGGCAAAAATTTACCATTATTTCACATGAACACATTCGAGTTGCTAAACAGCAATAAAAGTCATCAGTTGTTTCTATTGATAGTTAAATTTAACGCTCCTTGAACTCGGAACTATACGCCTTTACATATCGGCGTTCCGCGATGTAATTTTTTTTAACAAATCAGTTTTTAACGAGATGTTGTAAGGCATTCAATAATTTTATGCTTTAATTTTTTTAAATTGCCAGAACTGTTTATAGTGATTGTCAGTTTGACAATTGGCGGTATATTAGTGTTCAGTAAGTGTTGCCATTTCACAGAACAACACTTGCAAATTGTTATTGACTTTCTCAATAGAACAAATGAATTTCCACTGATAATCGATTTTTGATTGCAAACGATTAGCCTTTTTAAACATTACCCACTGCAATCACCACATGCAATATTAATTTCAATTGTGAACATCATGTTTAAGATTACTCACTTCGACTTCACAAGTTTATGACATCAGGAATATGTAAATTCCACGCGATTTGTTCATAAACGACTTTGCAACTGAAATCCACTCAGATCTTTATTTGAACATGGGTTATCATTTCAAGCATGAGAATTTTGTCAGATTTTATTTAAAAATTTAGTAACCAGGCCATTGAACTACCTACCGCTCAACGTTCTCTCACTCAGCGACATTTTTATATGGTTTTTGGCTTTGCTTATTTGTATTCAAAGCAGGTAAATAAATTATTTATTTGTGCAGTAAATTATCGTGTCCCTGTGTTCATTTTAACAGAACTCCGTCATCATGATTTTATGTTTAGGTTTTCAACGACACTCCGATTAATGACACTCACCGAGGTGCATTAATCTCATTTTAATATTTTATTAGAAGATCTAAATCATTTAATTGAGATGATTACTTTATTGTATTGCAATAAATTCTCTAATTAAAAGGGTTCAATTGATTACCCTTACATCACATTGAGAGAGAAATGAATGGAATAACTTCCCTCTCATAGATGCAAGTGAACTTAAATGATAATAAACTACATGAATGTACGCTCTGTCTTACAATTGGATAACTTTATTCAACACTCATCGGGCAATTATTTCACCAGCGTGTTTCATTCATCAGAGCATGACATCAATTATTCATGGCATCTCGTTATTTTGTTTGACTTTAATTCACATTTAAATGTGGATTCATCTACTCATTAGTGCAGTGTGTAATTCAGGTGTGTTGTATTGTATTTTTGTTTTTGATTTTGTTGTCACTGAATTGCATTCATTGCACTTAATCGACGCGACGCATGAAGTAAAATCGTATAATCACCCCTATCACTGGGCCCGTCGTAATTCGCAATTTCGTACTACGAATGTCAAATAGAAATGACTAAAAACATCTTCGTAATGAACGCTTGTCAACAGATATTTGTAACTTGTTAATAACTTTATTAATAGTAACAAATTTTGTGGCAAAACATTCACTACAAAGGCGTCTGTGATGCTTCCAATTTGGTATTCGTAGTCCGAAATCGCTACGACGGACCTTTTCATAGGGGTCATTAACTCGCCCCGTAGTAGACTCCTTCCTCATCTTGGAAAATAATAAGAAGTAAGCAAATCTTAATCGTATAGGTACAGATACTCAGTAAGGCTATGTCTATATACATAGCTATAGATGTCGTTGTAAGAAAATAAACCACAAGTGTTTTAACTCGGCTAAAAATAAAAATAAATAAAAATAAATAGGGCAACAAAACGAGGAGCCCTTGGGCCTAGCGCATTTTTCACAATCATGCTTTGTGACGGAATGGAAGGGACCTTCAATTTTCTGCCGGTTCCGAACGGCTAATCGAGAAAGCGCTTTTCATGCCAATGAATACTAACGGAGGACTGGCCAATTCCTCGCGAAGGGCGATACCCGTGGAAAAAACATTTTTTCCTCTGTTGGGATTCGAACCACGAACCTCTGGGTTAACAGGCTGACATGCTATCCATCACATCACCACGCGTACCACTCGGCAATAACAGTATGGAATGTTATATTTACTATGGTTTTTACGTTGTGAAGCCATTTTTTTTTAGCGAAAACACTGCCATTCCTTCCGAGTACACAGTTATTGGAATCGCATCCAATGAAGAAGTTCACATTGGTCGATTTGTTGAAAGTTCGTGCGAATAAAGCGACTGTATTCTTGTTCTCTTTCACTGTAACCCCAAGTGCGTTAGTCAATATCGACAAATTAGTGTAACAAAGAAGAAGAATAAGGAATCAGTCGCCTTATTTGCACGAACTTTCAACAAATCGACCGTGAGTGGTAATACGGCTCCTGAGTCCTGACTGAGGTTACTTGATGGATAAAGCGATGGTTGAAGCGAAGTATGTTTTTTTAAAAACTACAGTGGCGTACGGGTTACATCACATCAGCTTGTTGAAGAGGGCTTCCAAGATATTTTGTCTGATCGCTTATATTTAATGGAATAGATCTCAAAGTCCTTTGATATGTTTTATTACTCCACGAGTTACAGTTACTACACAAGTAAAAATGAATGGAGATCAATGACAGGAAAAGTTCCACCAAAAATGGTACTCACTGCGCGCCTGTTAGACCGTATTTCTTGTTGAGAATACGCCTCACCATCAGCTATGACTTATGACCAATAGAACTCGGGCTTGCAATTGTGTCTTTAAGCAACATTCCCGTAGTTTTATCTACGGCCTGCCTAACTTCTACACTTACCCCATGCTCGCGCCCCGTCCGTGATCAATGATCATATTACCTAAAGTTTCTCAGAACGAGATTTCTTGCTTTCAAACAGGGCCAGAAAATCGTCAGCTAAAACACTGCACTAGCACTTGGTACACCCATTCTGAGCTGAGAAGGTGCTGTAAATGAACTCCCTTTGGATCTTTGCGAGCAACCCCTCTCCACAATAACTGACAAATTATTAAACACACTATTACCCAGAGTTTGTAGAAATAAATCTTCAAATGGCTTAAATTTTTTACTCGGTATTTGTCCAGTTCAAATAAAAATCATCCAAAAGTTTTATCATACTTTGCTCTGGACGTGCACTGGGCAGTATTTGACGTGCATAAAAGCAACCATAAAACTACGTTTTGGCGCAGAGCCAAACTTAAATGGACGCGGTAAATTAGTCTGTTCACCATTTTATTTCACTTTTTCTAGTGACGGGAGGAGGCTTATGCCGCAATGAAATCGAAAATTTAACCTTTTCTTCGGAGACTTCAGAAAGTTCAGAATCACTACCTCAACCAACTTCGAGTTTGTTCTTAAATCTGTGGTTCTTTCTAAGTAGAATTTGAGGAAGTCACGGGATATTTTCACTATCACCTGAATTGTCAATCAAAAACTAAAAAATTAGTATCAAGATCAGGTGACTAAGCTATTGCCACTTTCAGCAAAACATTTCGAGCGAGTCAGCTGACGAATTGATCTAAATGCGATAAGATGCGTGCTACTCTTGCAACTTCGGTAGGACCTATATTTTTTTCTATATACTCATACTCTACTTACATCTGGATACAATCATTTTCTCAGAGAGCCAATCTGCATTAAAAGCGTCAAGCTCACCTATCATAAGATTCAAACTAGTCCAAGAGACAGTCTTGTTACTTTCTGAACTAGCAAGGAAAACTCTGCCATCCTCCACTGGATATCAGAACACAAAGGCTATGATGGCAACGAGTTGGCAGACATCATATCTAAAGACGGCCCATCTTAATCATTCGTCGGTCCTTAACCCTTCTGTGGTGTAAATAACAGCACCTTCAAATATACAGGCAAGAACATTTTACTGGAAGAAAACGACGTAACTCATCTGGTCAAACCTGTTCCAAACTCTTTTTGTCTGAATATACTGAAAAAACATCAAAATTCCTAACTGAAAAAACCCTAAAAATTTGCACAGGACAATTAACCGGTCACTGTTCTTTAAAGAAACACCTTCATCAAATGAGGTTAGTAGCGGACCCCATCTGCAGACTGTGCCTCGAAACGAAGAAACAGCTCTGCACATTATTACGGCATATCAGCACTTTTCCGCCTTAGAAAGCAAATACTTGACTATGAGATCAACGCCCTAGATAAACTCAAACTCATCCACCCACAGAAGATTGTTAACTTCTGGTTAAACTCAGAAGCAGGAAAAGTTATTATGAGGAAATAGTCTGTCTTATTTTCTAAGACTCCTGGCACAGACACCGTACTCGTTGTTTTTAGTCTTCCAACCGAGTGGTACCCGTCGTGTGATGGATAGCATGTCCGCCTGTTAATCCAGAGGTTCGAGTTCGAATCCCAACAGAGGCAAAAATGTTTTTTCCACGAGTATCGCCTTTTGCGAGGAATTGGCAAGTCCTCTGTTAGTATTCATTGCCATGAAAAGCGCTTTCTCGATTAGCCGTTCGGAACCGGCAGAAATTGTAGGTCCCTTCCATTCCCTCACAAGGCATGGTTGTGAGAAATGCGCTAGGCCGCTCTGTTGCGCCACCGTATTTATTTATTTTTATTTAATCGAGTAAAGCACATTGTACGATATTGGAAAAGGCTGGCAATAGGGAGGACGCGAGAGCTAATCAAGACTAAGTTTGAGCTTCCATCCCAAATCGCGACGGCTGCAGTCAGAGCGTAGGTTAGCAACTTTGTTTTAGGGTCAGTAAACGTAATACCTATACGTGCCATTGCTATCCTTGACATAAAAGGATGCATCAGATAATGATGCAATAACTGATAATTTAGCAAACATCTGAAGGCCATTTAAAAGTTTTTTTTTGAATTGTTATTTCTTTCCCTTGTGGGCACAAAACGAAAGAAAAAAACTCACAATCCAATGATAAGCGTTCGAAACTGTTGTGGGCTCTACTCTCCCCGCCAAAGCGAAGTTAAGTAATTACAATTGCCCCCTTATATTGGAGATCTGCAAATGGTTTTGTACTATGGCTAGTTAAATAGTCCCTCATTGAAAAACAAGTCTAGACTCCAACATATCTGCTAAACCCACAGACTCAATGCCCCGCATTCTGAGACTACCTATTAAGACTCCAGATTGTCTCATACAAAACAAGTGCATCAATGCATCAATTCATCAAAATTCCGCGGCTAAATCTGTAGTCTGACTTCATGCAAGGCCGCTGTCATGACAATCGACATTACAACGTCAACGCCAACTTTCGTTTCTTTTGCCGCGAACCTACCCATACCTAAAGAGGAAAACCACAAAACCTACAAGCGAGCAGCAAAGCGACTGATAAATTTTGAAGGGTGTCTCTGTGCGATCACTTTAGCACGCGATCGTTAAAAGTACAACAAAAACAACAACGAGGGAAAAACAAAACCTAAAGCAAACAGGCTAAACAGAAACTTTACTGTAATTATAGCTGTGACATCATCGTTGAGAATAAATATCGCCGTGGGCTGTGCTTATACTGTGAACAAACAGAGTCATACACATACAGTTCCATTTAAAGTTATCTCCCCCGGAAAGCCAAGTGTCTTTGCGATTGAACTTTCTAGATAGAGTTCAAGATATTCACTAGATAACTCCATTTGAAGAATTATGACTTGGGGGCCATAATTGCCGTTATGAATGGAGTTAGAAAAAGAGTCTAGTAAGTAGGTACATATATAGAAAATTCGAGACGAGGAAAAATTCCACAATGTACATACTCGCTGCCAATGGCCGGAATGTCATTAGTGGAGCTGCAGCCGCTTTAAGCTGACTTACTGCCAAGTTGTGACTTAAATTCAGCAATTAGTTGCAGCTGTCATAATGTTGCCACGACTGGTTGCTGTTTCTATTTTCCTTTAAAAGCTTGGTAGAGAAGTAAAGTTTTGTTTGCATATGGAAGAGCGGCAAGTGTATGACGTCGGCGTTGGCCAGCAGGCGCGATCTATACAAGTACATATAATAAGCAGCTCAGCATTATGGCATTGGCACATGTGGGATGTGGGTTAAGAATCTATTAATAATGTGTTACAAATTGAAATTATTTTCAGTTATGGCTGTTTGGATGGATTAATGGAGGTTTTAAGTGGGTTGTTGTAATATCGTGATTCGTGATGTTTGAATTTGTATACCTCTATCTATATTGATGAGGTCAAGAGGTGATTGATTGTGTGTGAAGGTGTATTTAACTACTCGCAGCCGATTTAATTTGTTTTAGTTTTGGGTTGGGTTCCATTTGACTTCCGGAATCCGGAATCGAATGGATTTGGATTAAATAATAGGCGAAGTTTTGACATATCACACAGACATAGCTTTCAAAAAGTGTACAAAAAAGGTCAACTAACTTTGTTAGTAGTAGGTTCTCAATGAAAGTTAGATGGCGCTACAGTCCATGCAGGTTTTGCAGTAGAAGTCGTTGAAAAAATTCGGTGCAGATTTATCAAAGCAATGAAAATCAAATTATTTATAGCTTGAAAACTCTTCGCGGATGTACTTAGTCACATTGCGAAGCCATTTATTCACCAAGGGCACACAATTTGGGATTGAGCTAAGACTGGTAGGATATTTAGATTTTTAAAATTTTCTGCTGATTACGATCTTTTGGAGAGAATGCTATTTGCTTGGCATCTTTACTCTGAGAGAACTTAGGAATTCCTTTTGAGAATCGATAATTGTAAAATACTTTGGACCTTCCTGGCAATCCAACCCCGATCTTTGGGCGTATCCGTTTCGATTTCGGCCGAGTTCTGTTTAGTTTTGCACTCTAAGTTTTTTGAGGTTTGCCTTTATTTAATTGCGTTTTCATGGACGATATCTTCCCCTTCCGCAACTTCCATATAGTATGCTTACAAAATTTGTGGACTTGGTGGGTTGGTGTCCAACCGCTCTACATGCCTCCCATTTGCACCTTAGTCTCGCGATGCCTAATCTTCTAGCAACATTAGCTTAATGTCACGGTACAGCTCATACAGTTCGTTGTTGAATGTTTTTTCTCCAAACATCATCATAATACGAATAGAACGAAACATCATCCGTAGTATTTTTACTATTTTTCTTTCAAAAAGACCAAAGGATGAGGAAATCCACTGGGATGATCATGGGGTAAGAAGTTACCTTTTTTCTAGAGAGGGTCTTATTTCTCAATTGCCTTCTTAACCGAAGGAAGCATGATTCTCCGTTTGGTCTTCGCACTGATGTTATTTTCCATTTCTATAACGGATTCTAGATATCACTAATCATTACAAGAGCTACAATTTTCAGATAAAATTAAATTATTATTAAATTTATTGATTTCAACTATAAGCATTTAAGCATATTAAGACAATGTATCTTTTTTGTTATATGTACTTAGTACATAAGCTGAAACCTTATGTACTAAGTGTATAACAATGATTCAAACCTGAATTGGTATACAATGATAGAAAATAGGAAAAAATATGTTAAACATACTATGATATAAATTATAAAAGTACAGGAATACATACATATATAGGCAGATAAAACAGAAACAGCATCAGAAAAATGTTTGAAAAGTTTTGGCAACTGTAGTGCTTTATAAAAAAAAAACGTCAAAAGAATAGAAAATGTGCAATCTTCTAAGATCGGCTGGTAGGGAGTTCCACAGGCTAGCGGCATATACAAAGAATTGGCTTTTGGTTATTCTGTATCTAAAAGTTGGTGAAATAAGAACATTACTTCTTTAAAAAACAGGAAAATTAAGTTTTTCAAATAAATATTTATAGTTTTTACTACACATAAGCTTAAAAAGAAAAGTAAGGACGAGAAAATCCAGATATTTGTTTAAAGGCATACCAGACATTATTAGAATACATTGAAACATGATCAAATCGACGCAAACCATATATAAATCGCACAGTGTTGTTAAATGCATCTTGAAATTTCCTTTTACCAATTGCTCTTGTAATGTGAGAATCCTAAGTCAAAGTTCGATTGAAAGTTATACCTAAGTTTTTAACTATGCTTTCATATCTCAATACTGTTCCATTTAACTCAACACTAGGAAAACAAGTTGTGTCAACAACGGTATTACTTTTTTTGAGCTTAGATTTAGTAGGTTTTTACGCGACCAGTGAACTATAGACATCAAATCGTCATTCATCCGAGCAGTAGCGTCTTCGACCATTCCAAAATTATAGCTCGTATAAAATCTGCACATCGTCAGCATACATATGTATTTCGCAATTACTGAGCACCGAAGGCAAGTCGTTGATGAATATCGTTAAAAGAAGAGGTCCCACGATTGATCCCTGAGGTACACCAGCGCGAGGGAAAGAACTCAGATATTTCAGTGTTTGCAAAGACCGCCTGAAATCTTCCAGTCTGATATTCCTTAATAAGTGTAAAAGCCGAGCTTTGAAAACCAAACAAATACTGAAGCTTACTTAATAGTATTCTATGACTGACCGAATCAAACGCCTTAGAGAAATCTAATAGGACTAACGTAGTTACCAGGATCTTATCAATTTGCGCTCGAATGTCATCCACAATTTTAAGCAGCGCTCCCGTACGACTGTGATGAGGTCTGAATTCCGCTTGATAACGTGAGCATGTTTTTCCAAATAAGCCTCGTATTGCTTCATATGGCTTTATTTGACAGCTAATGGTGTACCCGTTACACTGCATTGTAAATAAGTGAAAAGAAAATTTTCCTTTTCCATATACCTAGGTGATAAACAAGAAAAGTGTTGACTCACATAAAACTTTCGTTACGATCTAATTGGTTGAAGCTGATTAGATCAGAGGTCGAATTACCGCATTGATCGAGTAATACGTGACTGAATTATGTGAGTTTACCATTACTCACGTTATCGTATAGCATTACTCACGGTTTAGTACCACAATTTGACATTCTTTCAATAGTATTTGAACAAACAGAAATCAATAAACGGACAGTAGACTCAATCACTGATGTGGCAATTCGGCCGCAGAACTCTAAACTGTTGTTCGTTTTGCTTCATTACCTCGTACTATCGTCGTCCAGTCTGCTGAAAAAAAGAAAACATATAAAAAACTTATTATTGCCTAACTTACTTACTCGTAATTGCCTAAGGGACGTATCGTAGGGACAAATGTATTGAAAGTCCCTGTGAGGGGTTCAGGTTTTTTTTTAAATCGGTTTTGAAAAATTCTTCTAAATCAAAGCGTTTTTGTAGTTGTGCCGCGATAACTACAACTGAAGAGAAATCCTTCGTTTTTTTGTAGCACTAGTGTGACTATTCTCATTCCGTATAACTTAGATTTGACATCTGAATAGGCGGCTGCCGCGACTACAAAATCGCTTTGGTTTAGGAGATTTTAGTTGCTCTGTTCTCCGTTGTGCTTCTTGTCTGCTAAGTGCGGATTGTGCTTCATCTTGGCAAAATAAACGGGTATCATTGCAAACCATGCTTCGCAATGGACTGAAAGTTACTTGACCAATCGCAAGCAAAATGTAAAATTTGGGACGGTTGTTCCAATGGAAATTTTTAATCATAGAGGTGTTTTTCAAGGAAGTTATTTGGGGTCTCTCCTCTTTATATTATTTAAAAACGTTTTACCACTTAGAATTCGACATCACTATGTTGTCGATAGGTTTTTTCCTGTAATTAATTTTAGAAAATGTTCATAGTAGTTTAGGTAACGACACAGCGATGAGGAATGCCCATCGTACTAGAAGGTTTTTAGGTTGTGGTTGACACATTTGTTGATTGGTAGAGTTTATCGGGAACGTGTCACGTGTCAATGATGACATTTCGAGGCGTTTGGGGTCTGCTCCAATTACATTTCCTTTTTCTCATGAAGAGAAATTCATGCATTTCTTGTGAGAGAATGGGAGACCTACAATTTTCTTCCGGTTCCAAACGACCAATCGAGAAAGCGTTTTTCCCTGACAGTAAATTTAATATGGGAGGACTTACCAGTTCTTCGCGAAAGGTGATATTCGTTGAAATGTATTTTATGGTTTCTGTTGGAATTCGAATCACGAACCTCCCGCATAACAGGCAGACATGCTAACCATAAAATCACATTCTACTACTACTACTGCTAACCATTATGCAACGGGCACCACCAATACCCATAAGCTGGCATAAAATATGTATATTTCATGGAAAAGATATTCTTTTTTCTTCGCATTCAGTTGCAGTATTACTCAATGATCTATTCTGTCGAAAGTAAGACGTTTGTTTTAAAATGGGGCAAATAGAAAAGTTCGATCATACATTTTTTGAAGACCTACAAGAATTTTTCATTGACATTATTTTTACTTTCAAAGGCATGAGTAAGTTAATTATTTTAGATTTGCCAACTAATTTGTCTTTGCAATATAATATTTTATGATAATGACAAGCTGTCATTTCTTCTTTTTTCTTATAATTTCAACTGACACAACCATCGATCATGGAATGAAAAAGTGCAGCTGTTTCTTATTTTTATTATTTTGTCCTCTTTATTTTTTTTTTGTGAACTTCTACAACAGCAATTTTGTATTTTCTAAATGAATATTTTGTCTATTTATAAAAATGCCTTCATGCACAAGCACATGTCTTCTAAAAAAAAATCTAGTTTATCTTCGCAATCAACACTGAAAACCCTCAGATGTTGAAAACCGCAAAAATGCGTTGAGGGAGGATATTAAAAAAAAAAATGAAAGACAGCAAATTAAAAGTGAGTTTTGCAGTATGTTTTTGATGTAGGAAATGTATCTTTATTTTATTTATATGCACCATCATAAGTTGAGTAAGCAACTGATCGATTGAGTACCAGTATTTAATTCAAGCGAAATTCAAGCCTTAATTCCTGCTCGATAGCATCTTTGTGCCTGATCAATTTGCTTCGGTTGTTGAATGGAACGACCTTGGCCATACCTAGCACGGTCTAAAGGAAACTCTATTGAATTTTCTGTAGTGCCCTTTCGGCACCATTTTTAGAGAAATGGTAAACTAAATCCTTATATATAAGAATACCAGAAGATTTTCTTTTCTTTTTTTAGAAGTACATAAATGCTGTATTACTAGGAAGGTCTGAGATCTTTAAACTAAAAAGGTTGGCCCGTAGAGAATGACAAGCATAAATAGTCCACAACTAATCATATTCGTCCTTCTCTGCATGGTAACATTTTAGTTTAAAGCACGTTTTTGAAAATCTTGACATAAAACAAAGATCAAGTCTGACCTACTCGCGTCGATGCTTAATCCCCATTTTAGTTAATAGTTTCATAGATAAATTCTTGCGTTTACTCTATACGTAGACCTTCTGGTGTTGTAGGCTTGGATATGAAATGAGATCGCCTGGCTAAAAGTTTGCCTTCCGATCGAACAGCGTTGAGAAGACTTAATAATAAAGGCCCGATTATAGATCCTTGAGGTACTTCTGCATATAACGGTTGGGCCATTTACAACATTAGATATTTTATGTGGTAACGCTGATATTATTTTCCGTGTAAGTTGCAGAGTATAGCAAACAATGTCCTAAGATAAACTCAAAGTTACGAGTATCTACTGTGACGTTTTGTCGAATGTTTCGATGTCCTTTGTCATTGTTTAAATGACAAATACATAAATACACCCCGTTTAACTCTCAGTACCCATTACACCTCGTAAAAACTTTTTGCACTACCAATCTCGATGTGTGCCGTTTCATAAAGGTTCGTTCACACTATGCTGAATGGCACCAATCGGCAATACCGGTGGAAGTCCCGAATGGCCTTCCATCTCACCGAAGGCTGACCCGAATTCAAACCGAATGAAAAAGATCGGATTGCTGCGCGGCATAGTGTGGACGCACTTTAAGGTTCCATGACTTCCATTTTGACAGCACATTTTGAGATCGTAATTACAGGCTGTTCTGGTTCGTGCAAGTTTAAAACTAATAGCATCCTTTTCTACTTTTTTTCTCGCTCAGGCTAGCTTTGCCGAAGCTGCATACAAACAGCAACGTTATAGTTTTTAAAAGGGATGCGAGACTAGGGGCTTACTACCCCCTGCATAGCTCGTCCGTAAAGAAACAATTTAAGTCGGTTTTTACTCATTTTTTTTGAGCGATATTAAGGTGTTGCTTATTTGTGGCAGATATAAAGGTCTTCCTTTCTTTTAGAATGAGCAAACGATACTGAGGTGCCTTGCAATGATATGCTCTTTCTTCTGACCGTGCCTTAAGGTTAGTTTATATGCCTTCGGTAGCTTGGCTTTGAGACCATACATTTTTACTACATTGTCAAAATGTATTCAAAATGAGCATATTACTCTCAGCGATAATTGTTTCATCTTCATCTTCAGTAGTGACTGCGACTCCAAATCCGAGGGTTGTGATACACAAAAGGTATGTGATATTTATAACGAGTTGAGTTTGAAGTTTTTATTAGGAATGTTTTCAAAAGTCTCATTTACTTACTTAATTATAACAAAAATCATTCGCCAACAACTTCGATTTATTATTGGTGAGTTCTCTCCAGTTGTTTACTGTCGTGTCGTTTAAAGTCCTGGTCCTCTTAATTATGGCATATAATACTATAGCCTGTAACACAAAGCTACAAGTCTACATGTAATGAGAAGAGCTATGTTCAAAATTGCAGCTTTATGTTGGATACATTTTTTACACTTGTCATAATCCACTTTTTTTTACAAGTACTTGTAGATTTGCGTTACGGGCCCGAGTTATTCCCCTTGCGCCACATCCATGTAGTGCGTCCTTTGGACGCACACACTACACACACATGCCATCGTAGTCTTTGGGAAGAGTACTCTTCTAGCTATGCTTACGTCATGATCATACAGTTCGTTGTTTAACCTTCCTCTCAACGCATCGTCTTCCCATATGAGTTTAAAGATTACTTGAATTCGACCTCATTCGCTTTAGATAAGGTCAATACTTGTGCGCCTTATTGTGTTGGAAGTTTTTTTTAGACGTGCCGTTTTTGAGAAGAAATAAAACGCTTATAAAAATTTATAGCTTTGTTATAAAGATAAGGGTTTGCCATTATGATTCAAAAAATGATTTCAGGAAAGTGGCCGTCACGCCGCGTCTGGCTTAGATAAATTCAGGTCGAGAGACCCAATTTTGATAACTTTTTGCAGCATTTGGCACCGTATGGCAGCAATAGCTCGCTGAATATTCCCTTACAAGGCGTCAAACATCTCGGACTTATGTGCGTAAAGAAGCGACTTCACATAACCCCAAAAAAATTGTTTAGCTGTGTTAAATCGCACAGTCTTTGAAGCCACACCAGAGACTCACGACTCAAGATAATGCACTAAGCAAAAGTTTTCTTCAAAAAATTGATTGTTTCGTTGGCTCTATGACCTGTAATATCGTCTTGTCAACATCAAAATCCTCTTCACAATTCAAGCTCGAAAAAGTCCTTAATCCTGGCTATATTGCGTTCCCCATTGAACGTTACATTATGGTCGGCTTCATATTTGATGAAATATGAAACAATGATTCTCCTCTGTTCATAAAGCACACAAAACTGCGGCGGTGTTTTAACAATGTCTTGTCGACAATCATGACTCCAAATGCAACAATTTTGACGTATTCAACTTTTTTTTCTTGTTAAAATCGGGATCGTAGCAATCTCATTTTGTGCCCATTTTCGAACGTGTGAGACGCTTGATGGTTGTTCGGCTTCGATTTAGAAAATTAAGATCATTTCTCAAAATCTCTCATAAAGTGGATGGGTACAGCTCCAATTGCAGAGGGACTCATTCGGTTCTTCTTCGATGCTCTGCTCCACAGCATCTCTCAGCGTATCGTCCACTAGAGTAAAAGTGGTGCGAAGCCGATCCATGGTTGACCGACTCTGCTGGGCGATTATATGGATCGAATATTGCACGCAGAGCGCGATGCGTCGCTCGAACCGAACCATTAGTTTGGTAATAAATTTCCACGATTGAAAATGTTATTTCGGGGTAAGTCTATTCATTACGAAGTTGCAAATCTACCTGAGCATAAATCAAGTTAATACAGCTTCCAAAAAATACTATCTCCAAAAAAAGAATTGCCACAATGAAAACCACATGTCTATGATAACATCGTTTACCGGGGTTTTGTCATGATCGGGATCTTATAAAAGGTTTCCTTGGATTCTGTATAGAGAGGTTTCTCAATTAGTTTTGAATATTAAAATGTGTTTATAAAATTTAGTACAACAGCCAACCACTGATTTATTGACATTCTAACTTAATTCAACTTTAAAAAATTATAAGAAGATATTAACTTCTGATTTAGTTTAAGTAAAATGAACACTTAAAATTCTTCAAACTGTTTGTACACACACCTGTTTATTGTGCTGAGATTTTTTTTTATCATCCAAATACAATAAAAACAAAATAAAATATATTTCATTAATAAATTAATTATATTTAAATCAATAAAAGTAATAATAAAAAATTTCTATTTCTTTCCTTCCACGCTGCCTAATATTTTTAAAAAAAATAAAAACAAAATCAACCAAAACTGCTTGATCCTGCCAAATTACAAATTACAATTTACCAAAAATTCCCTTTATATTAAAAAATAAAAACAAATCAACTAAACTAAACATAAAATAAAAGTTCTTCAAAAAAGACAACAACCACCAGGTATTTTTAAATGTTATATGAGATAAAATGTAAATTGAAAAATTCCTCTGTTCAAATTTTCCTTAAGTTCTTACTTTTTCGTTGCACAGTCATCGTATGATTTTTTTTTCTTCTTCTTTATTTTCATTCGTCGAAACGTTTTGTGGTTATTTTTTTGTAGGTTTTCTGATTTGTGGTATTTCGTAGCACCTGAGTTTATTTTTTTAATTTTCACAGACATTCTGCATACCTATATGTAACTAATTATCTTTTTTTTTGTATGTTAAAGAAGAGTCTTGGTCAATTTGTTGCGTGTCAAATAGTTTTGGTTTCTTCCTTTCTATCGCCACATGCTGAGATAATTTTTGTTTCTCTGTTAGTTTTAGTTTTTTTCTTTCTTTTATGTTGTTGGAGTGTATATTGATATAAATAGATCAAATTTGATGGTGTGGCACCGGCATCGGCTTTATACCGGCAAGACTGCCTGCCTATCTATCAGTGAGCTGCGCCGCTCCCGCCACCGCCGCGCCGGCCGGCCGCCCTCAAAATGAGGTCAAAAACTAAATGTTTTCTTTTTGTGTTTCAATTGAAGTATTTTTGAATGTTCTACAGTGTTCGTTTGGGTTGTCAGAGATGGTTTTTGATGCATGAAAGTACGTGCTATTTGTAGGATTTATGAAACTGTTCCAACAAACAAACATTGTTATTTTTCAAATGCAAACTGAAATATGGGTCGTCGTGGGGTGTAGCGCCCAAACATAAGATTGACGTTAATGATGAACACAGAAATGCAACAAAACTTATTGCCAAAGAACGTTTCGTGGGCAATGGGTTATGGTTTTGTGAAATTAACATTCACTTCCTCGACTAGAATTGACATAAATTATTAAAAAAAAAGAGAGACAGTTCACAACATCACATTATATGCCTGAGGCAGATAGTGTGGTGCAATCTTTAAGCTGGTTAAGTTTTCCTTTCCTTCTTAATGAAAAAAATGGGACCGTCGCGTCTCGTCGCCGCAATCTTTTTTTTTGTGAAGAAGTTCATTGGCATCACAATGAATTAAAAAAGAAACCACTAATTCATTTTTTTTTTTAAATTCTTTGTGAATTAATGAACACATTTTTATTTAAGATGGGTTCCGGTTTATGTCATTTGGCTTTTAGGTGGGAATTTCTATTTTTTTTTTGGAGTTCTAAGCACACCTTTTCATGCGAGCAAACAATTTTCTTCACGCTTTCTCACATGTCACAGTGTGAAGTAAAAGTATGTATTTATACGAACTTTCGAGACTGATGTACTGTGTAGATACAAAACCTCTTTATTCAAGCCGGTTTCCGGCTTTAGCTTGAAGCTGATTACTTTGAACTTGGGATGAGATAATTTATTTATTTTTGTTCGGCGGCTTTTGTCATTTGCAAAATATTTTTAAATGATTGTTGTTGACTGCTTTTGAACAACTGCCAGCACCATTTGGTTTTTTTACGCACTGTTCGATTTATAAATGAAAGATTTTCGTATATTGTTAAAACTTTAGAATAAGTTTAGCTTTTAAGGAAAGTAGTTGCATTTGTATTTGATAAAACATTGTGACTTCAAGGCTGTTGTAGAGGATACTTCATTGGAAAGGGAGATAGATAGGGTTTAAGATATGAACTTTCGAATTAAGTTGAATTATGAAGTAAATGCCAATATTGTTCCCTAATCTGAGGGAAGTGGCGATATATACTGAGAAGAACTGTTAGTCTATATCATTCAGACTGCCAAACCATTGTACCGTGTTCCCAGCTGAAATACTGGCGATCAAAAAAGTTCTATCGTGGCTCAAAGAAAATGTGACAAATACCCGAATCTTTTCGGATAGCCAAGCAGAACTCAATTAAGTTGGTAATATTTCTACACACTTTGTAACCTCGCGCTACTGTCGATCGTCTCTTATGGAGATGACATAACATTTTAACATTAATCTTCTTTGGGTGCCGGGGCATAGAAACATTCCGGAAAAAAAGTGATGAACTCGCCACGAAAGGAAGCTCCATGTCAATGTCACTAAACTTACGCTAAAGCAAGACGCTATAAAGACAACGAATTTGTTAATGGACAACTAGCATGGCTACCAAAAAGATCTGGCCAAACCTTAATCTTAAACGTATACCAAAAGTTTGTTATCCTTAAGCAGATTACACTGTAGCTCCGTGATTGGTGTTATAACATGACACTGCTTTAGATATAGGTAGACATGCCACACAGCTCAATATTCCATCAAACGATTTCTTTGGAAGTTGCACGGGCGAGGAAGAAGAGGAAACCGTTCTACATCTACTTTGTATAGCCCTGCCCTCTCTCAAAGACGAAGAACACATTTCAGAGAACAGTTCTTCGACGATCCAAGTTATTTTAGAAACATACATCAAACATCTTCATCGCTTTATAGGAAGCTCAAAATGGTTTAAATAAAAGGCAATTCCTCAAAGTTCTTGTTTCTTCACAATGGATCGGAGTGCGTCGGTCGTTTTCTCGACAGCTATATACTTTAACTATAACTTGGTAAGATGGGGGGTCCATTGTGCTCCCCGAAAAACAGATGATTGGGATGAGGGGAGATTGGAGAGGTTAAAGGTTGGGCTGGTGGCTGGGTTATTGGGTTTAGGAACCCAGAGCTACAGTTGGTGTCGTTCTCATGGCACTGGTTGAACCAAAGCATGCAAGCCTTTGGATTTTGATGTATATCCAGTGAATAGTTTTGGGACCTAGTTTCCAATTTTTATTTTTTTCAAAAAGTTATATAATAAGTGTGGAAGGCGATTTCTAAACCTAACTTACCTATAAATGAACACAATCCTACAAGTGGTTCTTGATTTGTAGACTTGTAGCGTTATTACAGGCCCCTGGCGGGCGGTGTAAAAGTGCCTCCACTTCGGCACCATTTGGTACCTACTTACCGATAGCCGGAACGAATTCCAACCTAAAGATGTGGATCTGATTTCCGCCAGAGGCATAGTGTGTACGTACCTTAAAAAAGAGCTTTTTGCCAACACATTGAGGCTGTCACCAAAGGGGTTCCCTGCGGGATCTATACGGCTATTACAAGGGCAATCACCTTCTGCACCTATCGGTCAGTTGTTTGCTGAAACAGGCTTTCACTTAAATCATAATTGCTTCTTTGGTCAAATTTCAATGATAAATGAGTCTTGCTTTTATTTAAGCCTACCCCTCTACACCGATTACTGCTCTCGATGAACTGGTTAATCCTTCTCAGCATCATGGCATGTAGCAATGGTCTCTCTCTCTCTCAGTACGCTCTGGAACTTTGGCAATGTCGCAACCATCAGGTTTTTTAACTCACATAATGATGGATATGTCATCTGAAACGATAGTTCTAGACCTCAAACTCCGGGATATATACAGGAGTAACTTTACATTTGTTCGGGACTGGTTCATCTAAATATAAACTAGGAAAGGATTGATATCGGTGCTTTAAGGATCGGTCCAGAGCCGAACATTGATCTGTAGCTCACACTATGACCGATGTTGAGAGTGATTACTATAGTTTTTGTTTGTTTGTGGGTTTAAGGCCTTGACGACCTGTTTGGAAAGAAGATCGCTGATGATCTTGTAAGGTATGGATCTGGCAGTTAGTTTTATCAGGTAATATATTAACGCGTGGTCTGTCAGAATCCTCAGTTAAAGCTACCAACAACGATTGAATCTGTCAAGTGCATAGCCGCACATGACATGCCTCCGTTGGATGCAGACAGACTAAACATATTCTTTAGTACGATAATACGAAAACCGCAACATTCCTACAATCCTTTGGCAGAAAGGACTGCAAAAATTGTTGGCATCGCCACAGTAAAATTCTTTTTGGCCAAGAATCTACACCTGCCAGGCTTATGCGATACTTAACACTGTGAATCATGTAGACAAAATGGTAATACCGCAGAGCAATTTTTCTGTGACTCTTCTGCATTTTCTTGGATCAGATTACAGACTCTCGACGAGAGCTAATCAGCACCTAGTTGGGCTTGGTTTCTTATGAACTGCTTGTTAGTACAATCGACCAGTCAAAGTATTTAAAAACTTCCGACAGAAATAAAAAAAATAACAATAAAAGATTAACACATCCTGCAGGAACACCACTCGGGATAAGGCCATCAGCTTCAATATCATAGGTATCTTATATCTATAGATACTATTCAGAATGTTTGCGCACTGTTAAAGAATAACTCTCAGAACTCAAATATTTACAAATAATAAAGCAGGACGAAATGAGACTCTTAATAATTCGCTCTGGTACATCTGCTCTCCATAAATTACACTTGGGATAAGTAAAGTAAAGTAAAGTGCCTGTCGGATTAAGGGAAAAGTCATTTGTTTTAAGGAGCCCAGGGATAAAGTCATCAGTAGGACTCATTTAACATCTCACATGGTGGTGTTCTACTTTTACAAAATGTATACAGAAAGCATTTTATCCTTAAAGCAGTAGGTACAGTTATTATTATTACACCATCTGCCAGGATTTCCGTTTCGTTTTAAGATTTGAATTGCTTTATTTTCATTTTGGACATATCCTTAAATAGATTGGAAGATAAATCCAACGTCTATACATGGCTGAGACCTCCGTTTAGTGCTCCATCAATCATTATCCGGCGTTGTTTACTTTGCCAAGTGATATCCGATACAAAATGTTCTTATGTGTGTAGAAGCAACTCGCGCTATTAACTAAACAAATTCCCAACCAGAAATTCTGTAAATAACATTGAAGAACCATCGCACTGCAGTTGGTAAATATTCCCTGGATATACTCACTTTTCGCTAAACGAATATTTTGATTATCATTAATTTTTGGTTTAATTTGTTTAAAAAAAAATATTTTTAGCAATCGTGTTCTCCTTTCTTTTGGCGTTGAAAATGATTGCCAATTTTTAGTTTTTTTAAACAGTGGGTACCTACACTAAAATCTCGTTAGAAAAATTTTTCTAAAAATAAAAAAATTTTTCTAAAAATAAAAAGACTTGGAGCTACCCTTCCTCTAACTCAGTAAAGATGTAAGAAAAGTAAACATTATTTGTTTTTTGTCATAAACAATGTGGTTCAGCGAAAAGAAAAGAAAAGAAAAAAACTTAGAAGAGAAAGTGGAAAAACGGAAAATGTAAGCTGACACGAAAGAGCGACACGAATTTGAACGATAAACTAATAACGTGTCTTAATTTGAAGTGCACGACTGTCTTCACTACACAGCCAATGCACTTCTATCTGGCAATGAATTATGATTTACATCGCATCGTGTCACGCGAGGCTTACTTGAAGCGATGGTTTACATTGTAGTTCTCATCTTTTCTGTTAACAAATTGTTTTTGAGTGATTTGTGGACCGTAAAATTAAATTTGAATTCGTTTTGCATTTGATTTGCACGCAACTCAGTCTTGCATCTTCAGTAAGCTGTTTTGTTATCAAAATTAAATTGTTTTTTATTCGAGTAAACTGTATGCAAGATGATCGATTTTTGAGGACCGTCGTACCTAGTTGACTCTATCTAGTACACACTTTCTCGTGAACATCTTAAAGTGGAGAAAGTGAAGTTTTGAGATTACTCGCTGGTACCTACACACTTGTGAATGCATTGTAAATGTCTAAATTCAAAGAGACAACTTATTTTTTTTGTCAGTAATCGAACTGTCACAGCTTCACTTCATCACAAATTGTTCATTCATCAAAACAAGAGCTCCTGTAATTTTTTCATGTGAATAAATCCATTGCTCGTAAAAAACTCTCTACACAGCCCTACGAGTGAATAACAATACCAAATGGGTTCACTACTTGGTTCACAAACATAATACAAGTTCGTTGTTCGTTGAAGCCCTCGGTTTGCCCTGTGGTTGTCACAAAGCGTTTTTTGGTTTTGAAAAATATCAAATCTGCATGCCAAACTGAACCTGAGTTTGCCCCAAAGTATCGCTAGATTTTTGCAGGGATGAGTTTATTTGAAGCCCTGTGGCCGCTCTGTGGTCACCACGAAGCGTTTTTTGAAAAACCTAAACTCGCTCTCGATGCCAAACTATTTTTTTTTCTTAGCCTTGGGGTTGACCTGAGTTTGCCGTCGTGCGTGCATCTTAATTCAAATGAAAGGGAAGTGTGATTTTGTGGTCTAGCGTTTTTTTGAGGACATGAAAATCTAGGTTTTTTTGACAAATCATAGGGCTGTCAAGGAAACCAGGGTCAACTCCGGGCAAAGCTGAACGACCGAACCTAAAAAAGAGTTTTTCTTAAGTAAATCGGCAATAACGCGGTGAATGTTGTTTTCCATTCACTGTCGTCAATCGTCTCTATTTTATCGGTGGGTGTTAACTAGCAACTTCACTTATGCCCACAGGAAATTGACTAGTGTTGTTATTTCTCATAAGCTTGGTGTCCAACTAAAACTATTTGAAAATTGATGAACAGCAATCTCGTTTCAAGCCCACTTACCGAATGTGCGCCTTGATGTGCCCGGTGGTTGATCCACTGCAATTCTTGCACAGTGAAATGGAATTCACGATAAATCACATGGCAGATGACAAAATGACTCTCAATAAAAACTGCGTTGTCAACTCAAAGTTATATGCCTCTGAAAAACAACCTTTAGTCTTCCCTGTTCTTAGATGGGTGCTCAGAGTAGATCCAGAGTGCTTACTTACACAAGCTAAACTCGACCAGGAACCATTAGTTTGTCAGATGTGAGATTATAGAATAAAGCTTAGGGCATTTCTCACAACTATGCCTTGTGAGGAAATGAAGGGGACCTGGACCTACAATTTCTTGCCGATTCCGAACGCCTAACCGATAAAGCGCCTTTCAATGAATTTACTATCGGAGAACTTTCTAATTCCTCGCAAAAGGCGGAATTGCTTCTGTTCGAATTCGAACTGCGAACCTCCCGGTTAACAGAAAGACAATTACCAACACTCCAAGGGTATCAAGTGAAAAATATTCTAAAAAAAAAAGATTTTGCAGCCAATGGATTGTACGATTTGCCGCTCTGTATTACCTACTCGATGGTGTGTTCTTTACTTTTTCTCACTTCAGCAACTGCCATCAGTGCCGAGATCTAGCTAATTTCACTTTCCAGGGAGTGAGCGAGTAGAGTCACTGCTGGAATGCTAAATGTGTAATCTGACAACCAATTGCACTAACTCACTCACTGGATTCCTTAAACTAAATCGATTTTCAATGGAAAGTGACTTACTTCACTCACTCCGGGAAAGTGAAATCAGCTAAATTTCGGCACTGTTGTGTTTTCGAAGACGGACCAGAGAACCGTTCTCGTTACCTAGCTATTTCTTCTCTTTAGCAAAGTTAACGTTGCCGTATAGCCGTTCTTCATTGTCATTAGTCTTCTTTCTTACAGGCGAAACCGAAAATGTTTCGAAATTGATCTTTCGAAACGACTAAGGCTTGTTAACGTCCGTGCCTTTTGTATTAAGTAGCACAAAAAGGATGACCAGTTGACCAGTATCTTATATTAGGGTTTGAAGACGACTTCTCCCCTCAGTTGCGCCCTTAACTAAAAAACGCCTGCAGGAAGTAAAATGTTTCTTTTTATCTCTACGATGACGTTATGTTCCGTCGAGACATTTGATAAACGAAGGCTTTTAATACCTCGAGATTATAATTACCTAATGTCTTATGATGCTTGTTCAAATGTTTCTATTCCCTTTCATTGTTTGATGACAGTATAGTTTAAGCTTACCCTCACCTTTTAACATATGTTTTGCTACTCTTTCTTCTGTCCTTGCAAATACGTAGCACGAATGAACCTTGCATCTTCCCACAATGATGCATCCACACTATGTCGAACGCCACCAATCGACACACATCCATCGGAAATACCGCATAAGTGTGGGTATCCCAATCGGCCTTACTACTTACCTAAAGCCAACCTGAACTTAAACCTGATTGCCTTTCGGCATAGCGTGGACGGACCTCAATTTTACAGACTTTAATACTTTTGAGTTTTCTTACGATCCTTTATAAAGTTAAGTTTCCAAGGGAATCGCTTTGTCGAAAAACTTAGTGACAACAAAAGTTTCGTTAACTTCTCAACCTTCCTAACAAAGCATTCATTGTCGAACGACGCTTTGAAATCGATGAATTAGTGGTTCATATAACGGTGTCAACCTCAATAGGTTTTTCCAATTATTTCAGTTATGTCAGAATTTTATAGAAGCCGGTAAACTTCCATATCTCGTGGAGTGTAGTAGTTGACGTATTGCCTTTTAAAGTGAAACTTACAGATTGATCGAGTTATTTTAAGAAGGTTGTATCGTTGTATGCTTCTTTTGGTTCGTTCTCCAACTCAGCTTCAATATCAACTGTATCTTGATATACGTTTTGAGCGAGCTTAAGTCAACCAGTGTCGAAAAATACAAATTTCGACTTTAAATTTTAGTTGAATTTTGATACAAGCTTTAAAGTGGCTGGTGGGCAATTCTAGGCTTCAGCAAACCAATCTAAATTAGTAAAAAATAAATATCAAATTTGGAAGCTTAAAATGAACTACAAGTTCGATTTGATGGCAATTTTTGTTCGATGGGTACTGCTGATGAAATTCCTAGTATTCAGCTAAAACGCTAGTTGTTTCTTTTAAAATAGGATGAACGATGAATAATAGAAAAACAGGAATGATAATTCATGTGGAAAATGGTTGTTAGTGAAGACAATTTTATATTTTTGGGTAATAAACAAGACGCCAATCAATCAATCATCTATAGCATCTCAACGCACTCAGATATTCAAATTCTAGTGTTTATTTCCTCATAAAAAAACTTGTATTTCTCCCAGTGAACAATTGAATTCAGTGTATATACATATAAACATGTACCTACCTTTGTTAGTAATATTTTCCAAATAAATAAAAGAACATAATAATACTAACTAACCCCCACAGACACATAGCAACCTCCAATATTTCAAAATAGAACACATTCCTTAACTGCACCAACAATTTTCCTTGGTGTTTAACCACTAGATGGATTTTCTAAAAATTATGAATTTTCTTATAACAAAATGTTTTTAATTTCAGTTCGACCACAACTAATGCAGCAGTGCCACAAGCCCGACCAAAACAAAATTACATTTCCGACATCAGCTCACCTTTGATTCAGGTAAAATCGAGAATGTCATTGAATTTGCATTGAACTAAATAATTTATTTATTTTTTTCTCTCTCTCTCTCCCTCTTTTCTACTTGTTCCTTCATCGTTCTTGTGCTACGATTTATTTGTACACTTTTATGGACATTTGCCAATGCAACCCACAAAAAAATTATCGTGTTCTACGTATTGACTTACCTGTAGGAGGATGGCGACAGCAAAGTACTGAAGCTGAGATTTGATGTCAGCCAATACGCCCCCGAAGAAATCGTTGTCAAGACTGTTGATCAAAAGTTGCTGGTGAGTCAAAAATAAAAATGTTTTTATACTTTTTCTTTATAAATCTGTGGCTTTTTTGAATTTATCTTTCAGAAATAAGTTATGGCTGTAAATGAATGTTGGCTTTGAATTCTTTGTTTGTGTTTTTTCATGATTTTGGTCGTGTTCCAAATGTGATCGTTAGTCATGTAGTATAGATGTTTCGAGAAAGAATAGCAAAGATGAGATCAATTATAGTCGAACGCATTGGAATTTGAATGAGTAGGCAATCGCAGTTTTTGTGTTTTATATGTCACGGGATGATGGCCTAGACATTGAAAATCTTAATTAGAAATTTTAAAGCTTAATAGTTTATTCAGATTAGTGGATTTGAAGAGCAAAAAGAAGTGTCAAGCGATTTCTGTTTTCAAATGAAATTCGTTTCTTCGAAATTGTTCATCATCCTTTCTTCCGAAAATAAATATTGTCGATTAGACGAAGAGCTTTGGATAAATAAATAATTTTCTGTTCTGTGAAATACAGTTTCCGTTAAAATAAATATTTATTTATTTTTTTTTTGGTTAAGAGAGTCAATTTTTCTTTTATGCTCTGACAGTTTTCAAGGTTGAATTACTTTAATGCCAAACACAAAAGTGACTTTGAGAGAACGATGAGAACAGTTTACAAAACATTTGTGTATCAATGATGATGGACTCTGTAGGCACATTTTTGGATTCAAATATAAAAAAGTTTGAAGAATTATCTCAGTTAATTTTCGTCTGAGCAATATATTCAGGTATTTTTCGTGCTATGTTAACAGCTAGGTTGGGCCGGGGAAGATTATCAGCTGCAATGACACATGTTGTGAATTGTGATACATAGATTTGAATTAATCCTCCTATTTTTTGCGAATAGGATTTGAAAGTAAGGAAAATAGGGGGCAATTTTCTTATATACACCTTAAAACCAAAAAGACCCGACCGCCCTATGATCTGACCTTAAAAGTTTCATCAAAATCAGTTCAGCCATTTTGAAGTCCATAAAAAAATGATTAAATATGGTAGAGCAACAACGCCATAAGGCCGACGTATTTTTGCCAGGAATTATAATTTTTGTCCTTTTCGAAAGTGATACTCATGAGAAAACTAATTGTATGCTCCTGGGAATCGAATATCGAACTCTCATGAAACATTCAAACATGATATTTATAAAGCCACGGGGGTCATACATAGGTACACTGATTCGATGTATATAATTCACTGACGGACTTACTGATTTACTGATTGACTCATTGAATGACACTATAGGGCTAAGGAGACGGCGAACTGTGTGCACAAAATAGCACCCATAGTACTATCTTTGAGTTTGTATACATAGAGGAACCATGTTAGCTTGCGTTAAGACGTCGGTAGATGTCACCAAGCAAATAAAATCGAAATTTGAAATTTTTAGAGGAATGCTTTCTACAGAAATTTGACTTAAAATGAGGCAGTGGAAAAGGGAAGCAGGGAAAACATCATGTGTATGTAGAAATGCGGAAGAAAACAGTTGCGTTGAAATTTTAAAAGTCGATTTATTTACTTGGTAACATCTATCGACGTCTTAACGCAATCTAGCATGGTTCCTCTATGTATACAAACTCAATGGTACTATTGTTAAATCAGTTTGTACGCCACAAAGTATGCTATATAAAATACTTTGAATGGATTCAGCCATTAGACTTTTAGTTGGTTTCAAGTTTCAACAGGCGCTCTACAAATAACTAATAAAATAATAAGACCGTTAGCACACCTTTTTTTATGGAATACAGCTAGAACAAAACATCTAAAAAAGATAATGAACATTTTCTTTCGAAGAATACTTTTGTGTTTTGACGTATACCTATTGATCTTGATTGATATCTGCCCAAGAATCTCTTATTTGCCTGGTAGCAACGCAGGCGGATCAACTCAATCATTTTGGGTTCGGTTACTTGGAAGTATCTTTTCTTAAATAAGGGGATTCATGGAGCGATTGACTATAGAAGCCCCAATTTAGATAGCAATTCAACCTCTAACGAGTTTGATGCGCTATCTCATTCCATAATAAGAATTGTCTCCCTTTATCCTCACATTGAAATCGCAATTGCGGGCAATTTCAATGTACACAATTCTGGTTGGCTTTGACATTCTGGCCAGACAACTCCCTAAGGAAAGTGTGTTGAGGTCTTCGCTGAGTTTAACGAATAAACTCAACTTGTTGATGAGCCTATAAGGCCTTCATCCGCCCAAAACTGGAGTATAACTCCCATATCTGGTCAGGTGCTCCTCAAACATCTTTGCGCCTATTTCATAGGGTACAAAATAGAGCGTTAAAATTGATAGGTGATAGTTCAATCGTATAATCGATTCATTTTCTTGAACATCATCGAAACGTTGCCTGTCTTCCTCTCTTTTATCGCTTTTTTCACAAGCAGTGCTCTAGTGGCCATTTCCATTCCTCCCCTGAAACAATTTAGCCGCAACACCCGCCTCGCAAGGAATACTCATCAGTTTTACCTTGAGCCCAGCTTCGGGCGTACAAGTATTGCGAATTGCGATTCATATTTTAGTCGCACCACCCGAATGTGGAATGCTCTACCTGACCCTGTCCTTTTCCTACAGTACGATTCACAGAGGTTCAAAAGCAACGTGCATCGGTGTCTCCTTTCAAATCCTCTCCTATTTTCCTAAATGCTCGCACCATATTATAATATAATTATTATAAGGGTATCCATAACCCCTTGATGTGCGCGCTTATTATATAAAAAAACTCGCAAAAGACAGAACAGGGTCTATATTTCGTAAGCTGTTAGATGATTATGGTCGATTATTTGATGTAACTTCGATGTCAGCGAATTGGGGATGTTTTAAGGGGTAAGCTCTCGAGTTTGTTCAACTTTTTATTGACAGCCACTATGCCCCTTTGTCTACAGAGTAAAAAGAACTGTTTGGTGTAGGCTTGTCTCAGAATTGTCCAAAAAGACTAATGGGCTAAATCAATAGCGTTGATAACGGAAGGCTGTCTCCGAAGGTAGCAGATTGTGCAATTTTAGCTTAGATCTGCTTGAGAAGCTCACAAAGTTTCTTAATTGATAACAATTCTACCCGAATGCTTTTTAAAAGTTTGTCGGGATTCTAAATAACCTAAATGTTTTTATTTCTTCAGTGAACATTTAGACCGACTGATACTTCAAAACTCATAACGAACTTTTGATCATGAACCAGTGGACTCAAGTTAAGAGTGTTTTTATTAAGTTTTTTCTCTTGAAAAACGTACAAGTTTGGGTCTATGCTGATTTCAGTTCTTCCAGCCTCCAGACTCGTACTAAACAATGCGTTTTTGGAATTCTGGAGATATTACCCTTTTTTGGGACTGGCCCAGACTTTGTTTCCTCATCCTGTCCAGTTACTTTTATTTGAAAGAACGTAGAACAAAATTTGGATATCTCCTGGGCGATTGATGGGGTCTGAACTGATTTTGGTTCCACTTGGAATTTCATTAGCTTTGTTCGTTGAAGCCCTGTGTTTGGCCTGTAAAAAAAGCGTTGTTTGAAAAACCTCAACTCGCCATAAATTTTGCTCTCAACTCGCGATGTGTGGTGATTTCGAAGTTGGACGTTTCTAAATAATAAAAACCCAGTTTTATTTGACAACTCATAGGATTGTCGAGGAAACCAGCGTAAGCCCTTGACAAAGGTCAACGAACGAGCTAGATTAAACGACTCTAGAATAAATAGACTCCCGGTTACATGAGCCCCACTTTGTTTTGTTGACATTTTTTCCAACCTCAGCCAAGAAAAGAACACGAACACAAATACAAAAATAAATACTTTCAACTTGAATATAAAAGCTAAGGAAACGAAAAAAAATATTCCTCCATAATAAATAATAACAAAATAAAAATGTACTTTTTTATTTATGACTTCAAATTAGCTCAAAAAAGCAATTTTTTAAGAAAATTCTGGGCTTAGCAAAGTAACCTGACGTTCTAGAACTTTTTGATTTTTTTTTTTAGTTTTCAGAACACATAAATACATAGAAATCAGTTGAAAGCATCCAGACAGCTTTTTCTTTGTAGACCTGTGTATGTGTAATCAATTTACTTTTACCATAACAAAATTGTTGTTTTGTTGTTCTCTGTAAAAAAAGAAAAGATGACTGAAAAGAGTTCTCTTCCCTTATCGGGCTTAGGGCCAGTCGCTCAATCGAATTTTAAATTTTAAATTTAAGTTCTACATAAAGCTTTCATTTTTGTATTAATTCTTAAGTTCTACATAAAATCCCCATACTAAAGTAGAACTTTATGTAGAACTTAAATTTATGATTCGATTTAGCAACTGGCCCTTAATCTCAAGACCGCAATACAAGTCGAGGCTTGTGGTGAGCATTTTCATATTTAAGAGTTCTTTGGACTCTTCAAAGTAAATACAAAAGAAAATAAATAATTTCTTCATGTGCATGCAGAAGTAACTAATTCAAGTAAAGTAACTTGACCGGCTTTAAGCACTGAGAAGCCGCATAATCGAAACGCCATCTGAATTATCGCAATGGTTTAGATGTATTTTTGCGTAGGTCGAAAAGCTAAATAAGAATAAATACTTTGACTATTCATTAAACCGCAATGAATACAAACGAAGTACAATAGAACGAAATTTAGCATATCACGTGCTGAAGACCATTTTCTTTAACACTCTTAGTTTGCTTTACATGTACCCCAAGTCTTTGACGCTATTTGCAGAACCAAATCCCCTTTTAGCTTCATGTAGATATGAAATCATTTTTCACGAACATTCAAAGCCCAAATAAACTTTTTCTTTTATTAGTCTCACTATACATTACAAGTTCATTCATATGCTTAATGTTCTAACCTCATGAAACGTAAGCTGCTACCACTTGACTTGATCCACATACCTACAAAAGACTTTGTTATCTTTAAAATATGCAGTGAACCAAGCAATAGAAAACATGAAAGCCTCCCACACGTTCAATTAGCATAGACCGCACTAATTTAGCTTCCTGATGTGAATGCACTTCTTATTAACTATTTGTTTTGTTCTCTATTTTCTAATTTATTTTCTTTTCTTGCAGGTGCACGCTAAACACGAAGAGAAATCGGATACAAAAAGCGTCTACAGGGAATACAACCGCGAGTTCCTGTTGCCGAAGGGTGTTAACCCCGAATCAATTCGTTCGTCCCTCAGTAAGGATGGTGTGCTGACTGTTGATGCTCCCTTGCCAGCACTGACCGCCGGCGAAACCATGATTCCTATCGCACACAAATGAATACAAACTTAACACACAAAATTTCCCCAAATTAATCAATCGAAAACCCATGAAGCATTAAACTAACTTAATAATAGTCTTTTTTCACAAATAAATGGTTATAATTTATTGTTCTTTATACCTACTTTAATTTTTTAAATAACATTTTCAAATAATGTTGTGCATCACATTTTGAACGACAAATGATATTCAAAAACAATTTTTTAATTTTAATTCCCTAAACCAATTAATGATATTTTAAATTTAAAAAAAAAACTTTGTTTTAACTTGTTTTTGAAATGATTAGTGTTTTCCTTTTTTGTAATATTTACTTGTTAACAAATAAATAAATAAAAACAACTCAATGTTCATCCACAACTTAATAAAAAGGATTTGTGTCAATGGTTTTACGTTTTTGTTTTGCTATTGTGTGAAGCTTAAGTGTAGCAGTGTAATTTTGTAGAGAAATATTTAATACTCGTAGTTATATGTGTTGGATTACACTGAACATAAGGTGATGGTGCCTGATATTGGTTACTATAAATTGTTGTACACAAAACTTGTCTCAATGACGTTTATTTATACAAAATACTGTTCTTTATTTGCAATAGAAATAATAAATTCATTAAATGTTTAACAACAGAGAAAATAAAAAGAAATAAAATTATGTTAAATACGTTTCCCATCTTCAGAACCCATAAATCTGTTTTTTATAAGTGAAGTGGAAATCTGTTTTTTCGTCGACTCTGTTATTTGTTTACCTTTCACAGTATACGTAGGCCATGCATAGAGTAGTTTGATTTTCGTATTATTAAGGGTTCATTTGTTGCACTGTACGTGCTAATTACTGACTTAGCACTGGATATATGTAGCTAATTTATTAAAATCTGCGCGTATTAATCTCGGAGGAACCCGGATTCCTCACCAAAAGCGATACCAGTGGAAAAAATATTGAATCGAATTCCAATATTGAACTCCCAGGGAATAGGCAGAAGCTCTTGTCACTACGGCACGTGTAACGTGTTTTATTTTTGTTGTTGTTTTATGGTTAAACAAGTATGAACATGCCTGGAAACTCTCACAGAATAAGCTCCACAGGCGAGCATGACGAGATTACTTCCAGTGTGGGACATTCAAAGAAAAAGTGCACCGAAGTATCGTCATCAGAGTGTAGTATCGCTCAAGCCTAACATATTGAAATTGTTGGCCAAAAGAGAAGTTTCCTTTGGCAACTCCAAGCTTTCTACAGTCTGTCTGCATCCAATGGAAGCATGCCATCTACTTACTGTCATCTTGAAAGATTCCAATTTCAATTGAAGCTCTCACTAAGGCACAGGGCAGACCAAGCGCTGCTCTAGGTCTTGAAAAAGCTCCATGAGATTCTTGCCTTTCAAGTTCATCGACAATGTCGTTTTCAGTTATGCCATAATGGCGTGGAACCTAAACGATACTCAAAAAACTAAGTCTTCCTACAGCATTCAGAGAGACCTTGTATTACATGATTACTTTCGAAGTACATATAGTGCAGTCAATGAAGCGAAAAATAGGGCCTTACCTCCGAATTTTTTTACTGTGAACCGATTTGCATGAAATTTTGGAATTAGGCTCATCTTACCCTTAACTTCAAAAGTGAAAATGATTTGAACACCGCAACCACCCTGGGGGTGGTTGCCACGCCTTCTCGGGGGTGAATTTTTTTTTTTCAAAATAACCTCGGATATCGATAGAAGGCCTAATTTTAAGCAAAAAATCAAATATAAAGTTTTTCATTAAGTCCAATACTTTTCGAGTTATTGACAATTAAATAAGCGAGCTGTAGTGCAAATAAGGGAGCGTTTAATGTTTTTTTCTTTTAAATCAATTAGTTTTTGGACCATAACTCCTTCAATTTTCATGCTATCACAACATATAAAAAACCATTGTAAAGGTAATTGAAAGAGCTACAACATCCTTTATTGCAATATGTAGTAAACAACCTTTTGCTAAAACGGTGAAGGGTTAAAGGACTTAAGAGAGGCGGCGATTGCGCTGCCACGCGCTCTTTAAACAATCATATCTCCGTCAATTTTTGTCTGACAGAAGAAACTAAAAAACCAAATTGTTTGTCAAAAAAATACCTAAATTTTTCCTTTTAACACTTTTATACGTATCTGTCGTCATTTTTGAGATATTATGAAAAAAAGTGGGTTTTTTTTTAATTTGAAAATTTTTTGTTTTTTTTTAAATCGTGACTTTTTTGAAAAATATGTGTCCTGAAGCAGCCAAACTGATACTATCTATCAAACTCTTCATAACAAACTTAATTTTAGGCGGAATACGATTAAATTTGATTTTGGTGGAAATGGCACTTATGGAACCCATTGATTTAAAAGAAAAAAACATTAGATGCTCCCCTTATTTGCACTACAGCTCACTTATTTTACATGCAAAAGACTTTAAATAGTGCTCATTTTAAAGCTTATTTCAAGCACTACAAATTATCTCTCTATATTAGAATGCATAAAATGCATCTGCTCGCCGCTAGATGGCATTGAACATATCGATTAAATTTCAGACAAAACAAAAAATTACTTTGATCTTTAATATCTAGCTTAATATTGCACTTAGAATACATTAAAAAAAAAACAAATTGTTATTTGATTTATCTGCTACAATTTTGTTCTTTATAAAATTTTCGATAAAACGTATAGTTTTGGAGATATTTGCAATAAATAGATGAAAAACGTGAAAAAATTGCGAATTTTCAATTGCCAATAACTCGAAAAGTATTGGACTTAATGAGAAACTTTATATTTGTTTTTTTGCTTAAAATTAGGCTTTTTATCCATATCCGAGGTTATTTTAAGAAAAAAAAAATTCACCCCCGAGAAGGGGTGGCAACCACCCCCAGGGCGGTTGCGGGGTTTAATTCATTTTCACTTTTGAAGTTAAGGATAAGATGAGCCTAATTCCAAAATTTCATGCAAATCGGTTCACAGTAAAAAAATTCGGACCTAAAATGCTTCATTGACTGCACTAATAGTCAGAGAGTTGAGTAGAATCATATTTTATTTAAACCTGACACTTACTATTTTTACTTAAACATTCCGATTGGAAGATGGATGCGCATGTGCCTAATGAAGCGTGCAGCCATTTGTCATCGCTCTCCACAACGGAATCAGTGCCAGATTCATCATCTGTTTTATAACCACCTGTTGAGCTGAAATAACAATCGTTTTCAGGTTCAGAGCGGGCCAGTCCTGAACCGACAGAAAGTCGACCGCATATTTTTGACGCAGGATTAACGTGTCTGATTGGGTCTCCATGAGTCAAGAGATTTGTTGCTTGTGAGTTCCTCCAGTGCGAATTGTGCCAAAGACAAGCCACATTTCTTCTAACGAAAAATAGTCTTGATAGTACAACCCATTACTTAGATATCAAGGAGAGGAAGATTCAGCAGTGCGTCTAGAGTAATCCTTGAAGTGCTTAAGAAGGCCTCAATATGTGCCAGACATAGGAGACGCTTAAGAACCTATCGGATAGACTATGTCATATACCCGTATCTTGTATAACTTTTTGAACTTTTAAAAATTTAACTTTTCAAGGTAGAGAAACATTCAAAATGCCTTTGACCGTCACTAAAAATAAGTTATCTGGGGTGACATTCTGTAATGGCGCTTTCCATTGGTTTCACTCGGGGAAGCACTCATTTTAAAAACCAATGGAACACCCAAAATTATTTCTATTCAGTTTAACGTAATTTCCTTTGTGTGAGTGAAACACCTATGGCTTTTAAAAAATATTCCTTTAAGAAAACTTTGCTTTTGACATTTGAGTAACATGTGTTAGTGCTTCTGAGTCGATTCTCACTTCAAATCGAGAAGCGGCTGTCACTCCTCAGAATCATAAGAAGCGATCTTTTTGCACCAATAGAACGGTTTGAGAATGCTTCTGGACGCTCCCGGACGGTTCTTTTCGTCCAATGGAAAGTGACATAAGTAAAAAGCGAACAAACGTTTTCGTGTGTGCGAACGATTTTGCAAATATCTTTCCTTTTGAAAAACGTTTGATCGCTTTCGTTTCGTTTTTTACAGAATCTGGCCACTGAATCGTTTTCAACACTTGAACTGTTGAAAATTTAGCAGGGGTACAAATCCATTTATTTCAAAAAGCTATCCAAGCGTATCTGAGATTTTTTGGGTTACCTTTTTTTTAATTCAAGTTATCATCTGATAGGAAGTTTACTTTTGTTTCTTTTCACACTGGTTTTCTATTTTATTTAAGTGGCAAGAAAAATCGAAAACAATATATTCCAATGGTTTGCTAGCGTTATTTTCTGTTTTTAAAAATGAAAAAGGTATCTGAATCGTTCAAAAATCTAACGTGCGGGTATCCGAGTGAGCAATGATAGCTTGGTTCACCAAATAACTCTGATATATGAGATGATTGGTAATAGCATAGCCGTATAGATTTAAAGGACCCTTTTGCGGTTTCCTTACAAGAAGACTGACAATGACCTAGCAGTTTTGAACTCGATATGATTTTGATCATAGAACCTTGTTATCTATAATGTAACGAACCGTCACAGTGCGGATATTTTGTTCAACAAAATTCGGGCGATATACACAAGATCTATGTATATCGAGAAAACAAACAAACGCACCGAATACCTCCGCACCCGCAGCAACACACGAGTTACATACACATTCCTAGGTTTCCCATTCACCCCACTAGTTGTATGCAAACACAGGCATCGGCATGCGACATTGCATATGCATTCGCCACAAACAATGGTCAATGGGTTTTGCTCATTTATAGAGCTCACACTCACTTGTGGTAGGAAATATGATATAGGGATGTAACTCGAACAGGTAAAGTTTAAGTTTCTGCTCCGCTTAGGTAGAGTGTACACAGTACTTAATTGAAACTTGGGTTTCAGTATCTGGTACTAATCCCACTTACTTTTTGAAAGGATGGCACCAAATATCCAAATTTGTTTATTCCTCTTTCCACTCCGTCTAAGTGTAGGGAGGGCAGGCTGAAAGCCACTTGATTATTCTTCAGCATTGTACTTGTACGCTGAGGACAGAGTCCGGAAAGGCTCAAACGTTTATTCCGTGTGAATTCCCGTCAGGAATCCTCACGGACATTGGAAGCTGCTGACGCAAAAGTGGCTTCAACGATAATTCCATAGCATTTGGTGCTTTGGACATAAGGCAGAAGTGAAACCCTGTACCTGTTTTGTTTATTCTTCTTTCCACTCCTTCTGAGTGTAGAGGGGAGAGGGGACTGGCTGAAAGCCACCTGATTATTCTTCAGCATTGTACGCTGAGGACAGAGTCCGGAAAGGCTCAAACGTTTATTACGTGTGAATTCGCGTCAGGAATCCTCACGGACATTGGAAGCTGCTGAGCTGACGCAAAAGTGGTTTCAACGATAATTCCATTGCATTGGTGCTTTGGACATAAGGCAGAAGCAAGACCCTGCTTGTTTATTCCTCTCTCCACTCCTCCTGAGTGTAGGGGGGACAGGCTGACAGCCACCCGTTTATTCTTTGGCATTTGCGCCGAGGACAAGATTACTTGTGTTTATTCCTCCTTCCCCTCCTCCTGAGGGTATCGAGGACAGGCTTATAGCCAACCGTTTATTCTTCGGCACTTGCGCTGAGGACAGAATTACTGTGTTTATTCCTCCTTCCCTTCCTCCTGAAGGTATCGAGGACAGGCTTGTAGCCACCTGATTATTCTTCGGCATTTGCGCCGAGAACAAGATTACTTGTGTTTATTCCTCCTTCCCTTCCTCCTGAAGGTATCGAGGACAGGCTTTTGGCCACCCGATTATTCTTTGGCATTTGCGCTAAGGACAGAATTATTGTTGTATATGCTATTTTAAGAAAACCTGTTGTTATTAAGACGATAAATAAAAAGGAATTTATTGGAAAAATAAAAGTTGGTCGTATTTGGTTATTTTGGCTAAGTCTTGGTGGAATCTTTATCTCGACTTCTGGTGCTTCGTCGAGAATACCTTGGACACGCTGAGTTTACCTCAGCCTTAGAAAGAAAGCATCGCAATAACTACTCCAAGATGTTTGACTTCGTTTGAAATGTGAATGTTGATGCCTCTAAGTGTAAGTTGGGTCAGACCAGTTACTGTTCGGGTTGCCAGGAAAGATTCACTAAAACTGGTCCCTTTCTTAAGATCCATTTAAGCGTTTATTGTGTGATGATTTTAAATTAATTGTTCTTGATTTTTTTCGAAAAGAATGAATAAAATCACCAATTACAGTTACATTTTAGACCTTGACATACTCACAAACAGATGTGGGCTTAACAAAAAAGTTAATCAATAATGAATAAAATTCAATTGCATTGTCTTTTTTGTTAAATGGCCCTCGTTGTTAAAGGAATTCTCCCTTCGTTCATATATAAAGGGAAATCGTCGGTTTGTAGGATCAGTTAGTCAATATATTCGATTTAAACTAAAATTAAATATGAAGGTAAGAGACACTAAACTTTCACATTTTCTTAAAATAATTTCTTTCTATTTGTAGTTCTTCATCATTTTCGCTTTGTTCGTTGCTGTGGTAAACTCGGGTAAAGTATCTGAAAATCAACACCCAGTAGCTAGTGTACCGTCCTCGCGTCCTGGAGGATCTCTTTTGACTGATGTCCTAGGTTTGAATTCCATACTTGCTGTAATCAATCCGATCATATCAACTGGTCCAGTTTTGTCAAACGATAAAAATCACAAATGAATGCATAGTTTTTTTGTGACAATATTTCAAATATTCTTAAAAAATAATGTGAACGTAGCTCGAGTACATATGTACCTACGTCTGTAAAATACATTAATGATGTTTTATTATGTACCGTATTTTTGTTTTTGTTTTTTATCTCCCGACCCATATTCAGTTCTTCATCAAATTAAGTGAGATTCAAACCCAGACAAATAAGAAATGAAATAAATAGGGTGGCGCGCAGCCCAATTCTCATAACCATTGTTTTTGTAAGGGAATGGAGGGGACCTACAATTTTCTTCCGATTCCAAACGGCTTATTGAGAAAGCGCTTTTTATGACAAAGAATTTATTATCGGAGAACTTGCAAATTCCTTGCGAAAGGCGATACCCGTGAAAAAACATTGCTTTTGTTGGGACTCGAACCACGAAACAGAAATGCTAACCATCACGCCACGGGTAACACAGACAATTAATCTCATTATTAAATGTTTTGTCGAAAGAAGTATTATAAACTCTTGCTCGCTATTGGAAAAAAAGAAGACTTTCAATCCGAGAGTGCGATTAATTAGTAAACTGTCTACAGCTTTAAAGTTGTTTTTCATTTAAAGGAAACAATTTAGGACAATTTCGATCCTCCGATGAAATCATGAATGACGACTGACTGACTATAATTTAGTGGCACTTTCGGTCACCACTGAGGCTTGAAATTTAGCTATGAGTTCTTTTAAATAAAAAGCGTGGTCGTCCAAAGAATTAATTGAGATCGTAAGTCAATTTGATTGAAGTTTATTAGAGTGTTACCTGAACTCTGAGTGAACTAAGCATTTAAAATATGTTAAATTCAACAAGAAAAAATTTTAGTGAATCAAGACTCAAGACTCAGTTCGATGTTATGGAAAGTTGTATAGACTTTTAAGATAAGCTACAAAAAAAAAAAAAATAATTTTCTGCATTAAGTTTTGGTTCTGCTTCATTTCAAATTAACTTAAAAAATGTTAATAGTTCGATGTATTTTGAGCAGAATTTAGACTTTTTCTTCCACATACCCGGCTATTGTGGTGTGTTCCCAGCGAAAATTCTGGCTATAAAAGAAGTCCTGTCCTGGCTCAGAGAAAACGTTGTATCCTCCACGGATAGTGGTATCTTCTCGGACAGTCAGGCTGCTCTCAAAGCTCTTGCCTCTGTCTCTAAAAAATTTACTACGGTCCAAAACTGTCGCACGTCTCTAAGGCCTAGTACCTACATTTCAGAAACAAAATAATTGTTTTGTTACCAAGCGCCTGATACTTAGTTCACATCGTGTATTCAAGATTCCCGTACATTTTGCACGTGGATGAGGTTCACGGCTCGTGAGCGAAAACATTCGACTTTGAACTTCACACGGCTTCATGAGCTTCACGAGTGAACGAAAATGACAAATGTGTTCAGGACATGGTGCACAAGTGAGAAATAGGCTTAAAGGAGATGTCAGAGCAGTTCAACATTAACTTTTCATTTATGCCGGGTCACGGAGTCATACCCGGCAACTGCAGGCCGATGAACTCGCCAAAAAAGGAACGACTTTTTGTCTTCGACTTAAAAGGAATAACATAGGTGTACCTATATCGCTATATGTAAGCTTTTGCTAAGCCAGGACGATTCTGAAAAGATGAGCAATAGAAGGACGCAGAGTAATATGTGCCGTTTATTTATAAGTAAACTAGTTTGGCCATGTGTAGACTCGAAACGTTCAAAGAGGTTATTGAATCTAAACCGTCTGGATATAGCTTCGCCATAGGTGTTCTAACAGCACACTGCCCAATAGGTAGACACGCCAAAAGACTTCGTATCTGCTCCTAACTTTTGTAGAAGCTGCATGGACGAGGAGGAGGAGGAAACTGTTCAACACCTCCTGCGCTTACTTACTTAATTACTTACTTAGGTGGGCATTACAGTTCGGGGTGAACCTGGGCCTCAACCAACATCCTTCTATAACGTCTTCGATTTCGAGCTCTCCCGCTTCGCACTCCAAGTCGGTTGAGGTCTTCATCCACTTGATTGCGCCACCTAAGACGAGGTCTTCCCCTTCCGCGATTTCCGACGAGCCGGAGCGTTTGGGTCCATCCGCTCTACATGGCCCAACCATCGTAGCCTCGCGATGCGTACTCTTCTGGCTATGCCCATGTTGCGGTACAGCTCATACAGCTCGTTGTTGTATCTTCTTCTCCACACATTATCTTCACATACCGGACCAAAAATCATTCGGAGAATTTTTCTTTCGAAACGACCAAGGGTTTCCTCATCCGGTTTCGATAAGGTCCATGCTTCCGCGCCGTAAAGCAGGACTGGGATGATTAAGGTCTTATACAAGGTTACCTTGATTTTTCTTTACAGGGTTTTGTTTCTCAATTGCCTTCTTAACTCAAAGAAGCAACGGTTGGCAAGAGTTATTCTCCGTTCGATCTCCGCACTGATGTTGTTGTCCGTGTCTACAGCGGATCCTAGGTAGACGAAGTCCTGTACTACCTCGAAGTTATGTCTGTCTATTGTGACGTTTTGTCCAATTCGTCGATGTTCTGTGTCATTGTTTGATGACAGCATATACTTCGTTTTGCCCTCATTAGCCATCAAACCCATTTTTGCCGCTTCTGTTTCAATACTCGCAAAAGCACCTATGAAATCACGCTTTTTTCTTCCCATTACGTCAATATCGTCAGCATAGGCGAGTAATTGTACAGACTTTTGAAAGATTGTTCCTCTGGTGTTGACGTTTGAGTTTCTTACAATCTGTTCAAGTATGATGTTGAAGAAATCGCATGACAGTTTGTCTCATTGCCTAAAACCTTTTTCGACATCAAAGGTCTCGGTGAGTTCTTTACCGACCTTGACGGAGCAGAGTGAATTCTCCAAAGTCATCCTGCATAGTCGTACGAGTTTTGCAGGGATGCCGAAACTAGACATGGGTCTGTACAGCTCGTCTCTGTAGATACTGTCATACGCGGCCTTGAAATCGATAAAAAGATGGTAAATATCGATATTACGTTCTCGGGTTTTTTGCAAGACCTGCCGAAATGTGAAAATTTGGTCTATTGTGGACTTCTCTGGTCTAAAACCACATTGATAAGGACATATCAAGTTGTTGACGTGGGGTTTCAGACGTTCACATATTACAGCAGACAAGATCTTATAAGCGACGTTAAGGAGACTTATCCCTCTATAATTGGCGCAACTGTGAGGGTCTCCCTTCTTTAGGATCGGGCATACGATACTGAGGTTCCATTCATCGGGCATGCTTTCTTCGGCCAATATTATTCGGATCAGCTGTTGCATGCTCCTTTCCAACTGATCTCCAGCTGCCTTGAAAAATTCGGCATCAAGGCCATCTGCACCTGCAGTCTTATTTGATTTAAGTTTGCATATGGCAAGCGTAACTTCTTCTAGGTCGGGAGGACCGCATTCTTGATCATCGTCAAAGCTGAATGGGGCAATCTGCCTGACAGTGGAATTTGTGTCCTGATCGCCGTTAAGCAGTCTGCAAAATTGATCTATCCAGATCCTTAGTAGCGACAGTGACTCTACAACTATGTTTCCCTGCTGGTCTTTACCGGCTTGAGTTTGGGGACTTGCCACCCTGGCAAGATCTTTTTTCGTTTTGGTAAATGTTCCGAATATCGTTCCTGTCATGGAACCTCTCAATTTCCTCAAACGAGTGCTTCTCATGTTGCTTCTTTTTTTTTTTTGAGAATTCGGTGTTCTTCCCTTCTTTTCCCCTTGTAGATCTCGTCATACTGATCGTAAGCAGTCCTTGTTCGTTGTTGCATCAGCGTTTGTCGTGCTTTTTGTTTGGCTGCATTTGCCTGCCTACATTCTTCATCGAGTTATGGGTTTCGTTTTGGTGGGCGAGTGAAACCCAGAACCTCAGTGGCAGTGGTTCTGATGGCTTCTTGGCATTGCTGCCACTGGTCTTCAATGCTTAATGCTGGCGGCATGGGATTCAAGGATGATTGAAGGGACACTCGATTGGAAAAGTCTTTTGCATTGGCAGTCTTTTGCGATTGTAGCTTTCCGACGTCATATCTCTTCACAGCGTTAGTTCGTGATGGTCGTGAACAAGAAGATATCCTCATTCGTACCTTGGCTACAACAAGGTAGTGGTCCGAGTCCAAGTTGGCCCCTCGGAAAGCTCGGACATCTAACACACTGGAAGAGATCGCAACATGGTCAATTTGGTTGACGGTTAATTGATCTGGTGATCGCCATGTACCTTTATGAATCTTAAGATGCGTGAAGCGTGTACTACTTTCAACAAGATTTAGCCCCGCAGCAAAATCGATTAGCCTCAGTCCTCAAAAAACGCTAAACCACAAATCACCACACATCCCTGCCATTAAAAATAAAATACATGCCATTTGACAGCCCTCAACTCGCCACAGCAAACACCTAAGGCGAGTTGAAGGAAAACCTAGGTTAAATCTAGGGCTCAAAAAACACTATGTTTGACATTCAGAGCAACTTTAGGTTTCTCAAAAAACTCTTTGTGGCGACCCCAGGGCGACCCTAGGGCTCCAAAGAACAATCCTATTGTCCAAGAGACAGTTATGTCAATCTCTGAACTAGCAATGAAAAACTCTATCATCCTCCACTGTTATAATTTAGCGTATATTTATGCAGGTGGACATTGCGATAATTCATTTAATTTTTCTACCTTAATTGAATAAAGTATCTTTCTTTTAAACTTATAAAATTGAAATTCAATGCAAAAGACTCTTTTTTAACATTCATTTCGAGCGGTTATTGTGCGATCAAAAAACGCATTGTTCATTTCATGACTGTAAAAAGTAAACAAACCCTTAAATTTTCAATCTTGACATACTTATGGGTAAAAAACAAAAACAGTAAATTAGCGAATCTTCTGTTAAAGTCAATTCATGAGTTCTTCGGTTCTCCATTCGGCGGTAATGTAGGAACATATAAAAGGAAAATGTTGTTCGTTCGTGTAATCAGATAAATCAATACATTCGGCTTAAACAGAAATTAAACATGAAGGTATGTATGTATGTAAAACCTTTAAATTCGTATTTTATCAAAAAAAAAAAAAAAACTGATTTCAGATCTGCATCCTTCTCATTATGTGCATCGTTGTGGTTAGTTCCGGTATAGTAACTCAACAACATCAACATCCAGTAGCTGGTCTGCCCTCGCGTCCTGGAGGATCTCTTTTGACTGATGTCCTCGGTTTGGATTCCATACTTGCTGTTATCAATCCGATTGTATCAACTGGCCCAATTTTGTCAAATGAAGGAAAACACAAATGATTGATGGTTTCAAATTTAAATATGATTGTGTAAAAGAATTGAGCATTGGTTTCAACGAAAAATGACAAACTGATACATTTTTGATAAATTCCCTATTTTTTAAACTTCAATTTGATTCAAAAATTCTAAAGTTATTAAAAAGCTAACTTTAAAAATATACAAATGCTGTATCTTACACAAAAACATTCTCCTATTTTTTCTTCTCTAATAATTTATTTTGCGTCGCTGTAAGGCGTTATCAAGCTTATTAGTGATGAAGTGCTCAAGTGCTGAACATTCTTCAATCGTCAAATAAATATTTGTTATAAAATGATCTCCTCTTTCCTCGGAATGGGGAACGTTTAACAACCTATCGGATAGATTCAGATATTTTTTTCAAAATTGCTGGGGCTGAGGTCAGGAGCTATGAAACATAAATATCAAACTTTTAAAAACAGAAAAAAATTCAAAATATTGTTGCTTAAACGATTGGAATTAATTTTTTATGATTCACATTTAACTTGAGTGACTCTAGTATGCAAAATTAAGAGCCAACATTAAAAGAAACAAGGATAATTTTCAATCAGCTGATCTCTTCAATAGAAAGGTGAACTAAAAATCTTGGGACACCTTTAGATTAGGGATGTCAAAGATGGAAAAATATATAAATATATCTCGTATAGATATATATCAAAAAATATCTATATCGATACATTGAACTAGAAAAAATATCGATATATTCATGGCTGTTCTGATTTTCGTACGTATTCAAAACGGAAACCGAAATTGAATCCGTACGGATTTAAAAAGTGTGTTCTTGTTTCCGAACGGATTCACTACTGATTTTTTTTTCACAAAAACGTGTTGGAAATTAAAGTTTTTTGTTTATTGGAACTGTTTACAGCTTAATTGTATGTTAGTGCTAATATAAGTTTATTATTTTTCATTTCTAGCAATAAATAATGTTCTACAGAATTCATTAACCGGATTTAATTCCGCTAACAAAATGATAAGCGAATTGAAAACGTACGGATTCGGAATTGAGAACCGCAAATATTCTAAAACGGGAAGATATGGTATCCAAACGAAAATCAGAACAGGGGTGATTTTCAAACTGATTCTTGCGACCTTTAAAAATGAATAAAATGTTGCATGATTACACTATCCACTACTTTACTAAGAAATATAACTGAGATAAATAAAAAGTAAATATTATTTGTTAGCTATTTCGAATGAACTAAGCCAATATTTCTCAGAGAAAGAAAGTAAAAAACTCTTTGATTGATATGTTCAGCTGTGAGCCGACTTATGTTGTTGGGCACTGTGAGATTTACAGGAGATGGAACTCTTTCAGATCAAACCGAAGACGAAGATGGTGTCAAGTAACTTTGAGCTGTTTCCGAAAGAAGAGGAGTGAAATGGCGACAATTATAGGCGTGTTTTTTTCACAGGACTGTTATGTACATAACATCATTTTACACGCAAAGCAAAAACAACATCCCCGACAACCAATGTTATGGATAAAAGGATGGTTAAGATTTGGTCGGGGATAGAGTTTTGAAGTTTAGTCGAGTCTCGAATGAGTTTTTCGACTTTTCATTTCTAAATGTTGGTGCGTCTAGAGACTTTCATGTATCTCGAACAAAAGCAAAATGGGTATCAGAAGGTCTGTTCACAAATGTTGAACTGAATAAAATCCTCTGCCCACTCTTACACTCCGCAATCTTGTTGCTTAATTTTTTTTTTTAGAATTTCATTGATTTCAGGGGTTAGATTTGTATATTTATATAAAGATACATAAAAGAACGTAATAGCAATTAAAAAAGATCTGTTTTGTGATTGAAAGCACTTTTTGCTTATTTTTTTTCACATTTTTCTGTGAATGTTGACATTTTTTCAAAAGTAATTGTTAAGTAATCCATAAAATTGGTTTTATTATTTTATTATTAATAGTTTAATTCGTTTAAAACAAGTAACAAAATAATTTTTCCAACTCTGACATAAATCACAAGTTTCATATGAATTCAACCCCAGCGTGTAAATAGAGTTAAGAGAAATTCTTTGTTACCTTTGTGAACGGACCTATTTTCGACGTTTCTAAACTAACAAAAAACAGAAAAAAAAAATTATTTACCTGCATTAATTTAACTACGGAACATTTTTATTTTCCACTCTATACAATTGCTTTAGGTTTTTAACAATCAGTTTTTGCGTTTTTGTGCGAATTTGGCAAAAAAAATCATTTGTTGCCTTTTATTGGTTTGACAACTGATCGAGAACACCAACCCACAAATAAAAAAAAACGAAGCGTTTTTTTTGGATATCATGTTATGTACATAACATCCTTGTGAAAAAAACACGCCTATTGTAAGTATTGGCATGTCCAGCGGATTAAACCAGTACTTTCATCAGTTCGTCATATCCAGAGAGGAAAATCAAACGACATTCTGGTAATTATAAGGCGTGTTTTTTCACAAGGATGTTATGTACATAACATGATGTCCAAAAAAACGCTTCGTTTTTTTTTATTTGTGGGTTGGTGTTCTCGATCGAGTTGTCAAACCAATAAAAGGCAACAAACGATTTTTTTTTGCCAAATTCGCACAAAAACGCAAAAAATGTTTGTTAAAAACCTATAGCAATTGTATAGAGTGGAAAATAAAAATGTTCCGTAGTTAAATTAATGCAGGTAAATAATTTTTTTTTCTGTTTTTTGTTAGTTTAGAAACGTCAAAAATAGGTCCGTTCACAAAGGTAACAAAGAATTTCTCTTGACTCTGTTTACACGCTGGGGTTGAATTCATATGAAACTTGTGATTTATGTCAGAGTTGGAAAAATTATTTTGTTACTTGTTTTAAACGAATTAAACTATTAATAATAAAATAATAAAACCAATTTTATGGATTACTTAGCAATTACTTTTGAAGAAATGTCAACATTCACAGAAAAATGTGAAAAAAAAATGCAAAAAGTGCTTTCAATCACAAAACAGACCTTTTTTAATTGCTATTACGTTCTTGTATGTATCTTTATATAAATATACAAATCTAACCCCTGAAATCATAGAAATTCTAAAAAAAAAAAAATTTAAGCAACAAGATTGCGGAGTGAAAGAGTGGGCAGAGGATTTTATTCAGTTCAACATTTGTGAACAGACCTTCTGACACCCATTTTGCTTTTGTTCGAGATACATGAAAGTCTCTAGACGCACCAACATTTAGAAATGAAAAGTCGAAAAACTCATTCGAGACTCGACTAAACGTCAAAACTCTATCCCCGACCAAATCTTAACCATCCTTTTATCCATAACATCGGTTGTCGGGGATATTGTTTTTGCTTTGCATGTAAAATGATGTTATGTATATAACAGTGCTGTGAAAAAAACACGCCTAATATTATTAATCAAAAATGTAAAAATTTATTTTGTATATTTTTTTCATTTCGAATTACATACATATTTGTCAAACTTAAAATAATTTTGCTGTAGAAAAATTATTTTGCTATGAAATTCAAGAATAAATGGTGGACGATCCATTTCAACAACGGAAGAACATTCATAAAGACCACAAGCACAATATCAACAAAAATAAAATCAAGAAAAAAAGAAAACAAATTCAAATAGTGGTACTCCTGTGTCCTTAAGAGGGGCCCCCGCTTTTTAGAAAGTCATGAAGTTATTTTTTTCGTGGATTGTGTATGACTGTATTGGGCAATTTAAAATTTTAAATGTCTGGTTAGACTGACTGTTAGTATCGAAGTACCTGTCTGTATGTACATATATATCATCTGAAATCGCAAATGTATCCTTATTGTAAACAATAAACGTCGTATAGATTCGCTGTCATATTAATAGTTTCTGTCAGATTAAACGGAGCTACATATTTAAAATATCAAATATGTGGTTAGACTAACTGTTTAGTTCAATGTATCTGTCTGTTTCAATGTCAGTTAAAATGGAAAATGTATCGTTATTGTAAACAACGAACGTAGCATTAGATACGCAGTCATATTCCGAGTTTGTATCGGTGTCTTCGATATCGGTTTCCATTTTAACGTCTTCTTCCATGTCTGTTCCGTATCGGTAGGATTTGAATTTTTTACGTCTGCACAATACCAGACTGTATTTCCGATGCTTACGAAAAACTTCTGAATTCCTGTAATGAAAAGATAAAAACTGTTTTAAATTAAAATAATAAAATAAATTAAAATGGTAATAAAATAACACAAAAATCTTTAAATGTATTTATTTGCTTAGTACACAAAGCAAATATTTTTTATATACTAACAGCTATATTAATAAACGTACTTATTTTAAAGTTAATCGCTCGATAAAATCGATAAAATGATAAATTTGTTCACAAAATGCATTTTATCGAAAGACTACCTATGAATATCCTATATGCGCAGATTACGATTAGTGTACAACAGTTTCGATTCAGTCACTTTATTTTGAGCAAAACATAAACATTTTTGTACATACATGTACATATGTACTATGTATGTAGGTATATTTTAAATATTTTTTTTCTATCTCGAATTATTTGTCAAAAAAAAAAATTATTTTTCTGTGGAATTGAAGAAATTGAAAAGGTATACAAAGAATAGGTACGTTCGAGTACTTTGAGCACCAAAATCGGCCGTCAGAAAAATTTTAAGGATTGGGTATAAAATTTCTCTGAGAGCGATAGATGTATACATAAAAGTACTCGAACGTTTTCTTGACGTGATCTATCAACCGATTTCATCCATGTCTACACTAGCAGTTACATCTCAACCTTAAACAGGCTTAAACAAAAATTTTTAAAAACCGCCAATGACAGGTGGTTATCTTTAGAAACATGCTGAGTCTCCAGAAATCTTTGGTCAGATATTTTCACTTGTGGCTGCACCCCCCATCCAACATAACCTAGCCTACATCTTAGCCTTGTGAGATAGTTAAAGTCTAGAATTCGTTTCTTTTAAATTATCTTTTTATTTAGTCACAAGCTGAATTGGTTTTTGCCAACAGATGCTGTTATGATGCTTCCCAACCGGCGTCGGAGTTGGTTTGGACTTTAGGTTTGAATTTTTCTTTAACAGCATAATTATAATCTTCACGGTTCCTTGCTATTTCCATGGCCAAGAATTGCAAACGAACAACAAGCAATGAGTTTTCCGGTGAGAATTCCTTTGAAGGCTCCGATTTCAGGAGAGTTCCATATGAAAAGTCCTCTAGTTTTTTGAATTTTCTATAAACGGTTTCCATTTGATTTTTTGTTCAGGGGTCTTGAGGTCGTCCTCTGTACCTCTGTAAATGATGTCATCCAATGGGGACAGTTTTACACTTCTTAGATCAATGATGGAGATAAGCAGCAATTAAGAAAGAGTAGACATTAGACTTTGGAACCTACAACTATTTTGAGAAAATTTACATTAAAGTACATCACTTCCGCATGTTCCATGGCCTTCTTAGCCCACATTTCTTCGACAAGGGCATCGTTTTGAAACTCTTCACTCGGTCTTTGTAGAACGTCCTAGATACCAAATAAACAGATAAGGGGTTTTTATGAGAATTTGTATAGGTTTCTGGTTAAATATTCTAGTTCAACTTACCATTTCTATAGTATTTGATTGATTAACTTGCAAGAGCACGCTTGGGGTATGTTTAGGTTTTGTCTTATTTAAGTTAATTTGTTTGCAACTTAAAACAAAAAATTCCTTCCACTTCGCACAGAAACTATGAAATGTCAAAAAAAATGTTCAAACATTTCTGCTCATAGAAATTTCTTCGGCCAGAATGTGTAGCATGGGGAAATTGTTTACTATCTCACGGAGAGAGTTTTCTGTCAAAAATTAGTTGTTTTTAAAATACTCGAACAAAACGTGTGGTGTAATGTGGATAAATGTGTTTAAATGTGCGGTTGTGGGTGCGTACTCGAACGCTATTAATATATGGTGGCCGATACGTTTCAACAAGCCTTCTATCGTCAAGAACATTCATGAAGACCACAAGTATAATGGCAATCCTAAAAAGGAAATATTCTTACAACCCTGGACCTTATCGAAAGCGAATGAGGAAACCCTTGGCCGTTCCGAAAGTAAGTAAGTGTTCCAAATGGTATTTAGTCCGTGTGCGAAGACAATGTGTGGAGAAGAATGTACAACAACGAGCTGTACCCATGCCCCAGCTGCATGGGCATTTCTAGAAGAAGACGCATCGCGGACTACAATGAATGTCCCATGTAGAGCGGATGAACATCAACGCTCCGGCTTGATGGGTTTTCGAAACAACTTGCGAAATGGCGGAATTCGAAGACCTCGTAGTAGGTAGCACAATCGAGAGGAAGAAGACTTCAACCAACTTAGAGTGCAAAACTGGAGAGAGCTCGCCCGAAATCGAAGTCGTTACCGAAAGAGGTTGGCCAAGGTTCATCCGCCAATTGTAAAATAAAAGTTTATGTATTTTCAGCCTTGCGCTGGATTTATTACTTATAGACTGAGACGCTATGCTTTTTTCTGTTCCTAATTCATAGTTAACTCAATTTAATTATATAAAATGCATTTACAATCAATTTTAGTTCAATTTGGAACAGTGTTGAATTATTCGCAGCAAAAATTACAATTCCTTGACCTAAATTTTGTTGACGATGTTGATCATTATTCATTCTTCAATCAATGTTTACACACTCATTCGACAAAAGATTTTACCATTATTAATATTTGTGTTGATTTTTGTACGATTATTGTCTGTCTTTAATTAAAGCGTTGTTCAATACTATTGTCTCCATCTTTTGTATGCAATGTAAAGCAATTAACGCGTTGGTTCTCGATTGGTTCATATTTAAGGAAAGTGCTGGTCGGTTTTCTCACCACTCAATTAAAATTAGTCAAAGGCTAAAATTATAAAATATTCAGAAATGAAGGTACACCGTCTCTTAACTCAAATAATGTGAAGTTTTTATTTTAGGTTTCCTTTCAGTTCCTCATAGTTTTTCTTATGTTTGCTGTCATGGTTAGTTGCGATGATGAATATGAACTTAAGCAACCAACAACCGGACAACCTCCTCAACAAGTTCAGCCTCAACAAGTTCAGCATCAACCAGTTCAGCCTCAACATAATGAGCCAGCATCACGTCCTAATTTAATAACTGATATTCTCGGTTTGCAGTCCGTACTTGCAATCATCAATCCTGTTCTATCGGGAGGCCAAATTTCAGCAAATCAAGGAAAATGAAAATAAATCCATTTGTTTTTCTTTTAAAATAAATAAAACTTTTAAGAATTTATTTCACCTGGGAACGGCATTTCTTTTTCATCAAACTAATTTCGATTTGATTTTTTAAATGGCAACAGTAAGACTTGCGGTAGGCATTTTCATGGACATGCAAGATGCTTTTAACAATGCTAGCTTGGATGGTATGTGCAATGCCGCCAGAGAACATGTGGTGGACTGTGGACGAATCATTAGTCTTGATGATTAAAGTAATGTTAGTGAATAGAACTGTGAACATTGAAGCAGAGTGTGGACAATATAGTGCAACAGGAGTAAATAAAAGCTGTCCACAAGGTGACGTTCTATCTCCTCTTCTGTGGTGCATGCTGATCAACTCTCTACTTGTATTGCTCAATGGATCAAACGTACACGCCCAAGTATATGCAGACGTCGTCGAGCTCTCGGTTGGCTCCAGCCTCCAAGCGGTCTGTTTCAGAGCACAGACTGCACTAAATTGAATTGACACCTGGTGTACCAGGAACGGCCTCTCCGTCAGTCTTCTTAAAACTGAGGTTGTCCTCTTCACGAGACGCAGAAAACTGACTGATCTGACTGAAATAACAATTAAAGGCGTCAGCATCCCCTTTTCATACGAAGCCAAACATCTCGGAATAATCCTAGCTAAGAAACTTCTTTGTTCTAAACATGTCTAGTTAAGGATTGCTTAAGTACTGTCAGTCATCTGGCAATGTAAGGAAGGCTTTGGCAAGACATAAGATCTCTCACCGAAAAGAGTTTTTTGGATCTATACGGCTATGATAGTACCAATCGTCTCCTATGCATGAGTTTTTTGGTAGAACAAGCTCTCGCGTATATTCGTTATTACCTCGTTCGCCAAAAAGAACAATTTGTCTTGGCTGTACTGAGGCCTCCCAAAGCACTCCGTGTGCTGCTCTCGACGCACTGTTGAATCATCCTCCCTTTGATATCTGCATCTACCATTTCTCGTTTAAAGAGATGTGGTCTCTGGTGGAATTTGCACTGAAGTTTTGAGGAACTCACAAGCAACATATCTTTTGACTAAGGCTCAAACTACACAGTCAACTTTCCTTCGGTTCAGGACTGGTCCACTTTAGAATCTGAGCCAAAAAAGGATTGTTAACGAATCTTCACAGATGTTTCCAAAACCGATGATGGATCTGGCGCTGGTGCATTCGTGGATAACGATGACATACGACTGTACGCCTCTTTAGATTCATACCCATTCGTCTTCCAAGCGAAGACGTATGCTATCCAAATAGCTATAAGCTACGCTACGAATGATGGCCCGTGTGGAGTAGTATGTATCTGTTTTTGCGGCGACAGATTTGCAGAGCTGCCGGAAACCTTCTTCCTTTTGACCCTGTTCGCATTTGCAGAAGTTGGGGTGACTTCTGTTACAGGAGACCGTCCTGAATTGGTGGGACCTCTTCCGACCTGTCCCTTTTCGCCGCCGCGCCCACCGTCACCAAAGGTTTGCAACTTAATTCAGTGCCTTCGTCCACCCTGGTGTCCTCTTTGCACTGCACCGCTCGCCTTCTCCGAGCTACCTTCTTCATCTTTCCAGCTCAAACCACGGAGAGCTTCATGAAGAGAATTGCAGGAGTCATCGGTTACAGTACCTTCGACTCGCGAGTATCCACCAGTAAAGGTGTGCGTTTGTATGTCAGATGGGGCCTCCAGAATCCGTGCCCCTCCCGTAGTGAAACTACGAGTGGATTTTCGCTTTTACGACTGCCACCTGAAGAACAAAAATCCTTTGGGTTATCTTCCATACTGTTTTTTGATCAATTCTTGGTTTTCATTCATTTTCCCCATCCTTCGACCACCTTTCGGCATCGAGCTCGGTTCAAATAAACTACTTAAGCCCCCACCGCGACAAGGTGACTGATCGTCGGGAAAGCAAGCTGTGCTTAAGGCCCATTTAAGCCCTCTAACTTTTCGAAAACGATACAGCAATGTAAGAGCTCTCTGAATGCGGTCGGAAGACTAAATTCCTTGAGTCTCGTTTGGGTTCCAGGCCATCACGCATAACTGGAAATGAAATCACGGATGAACTTGCAAGTCTAGGATCTCTGACAGCTTTTTTCAGGTCTTGAACTGTCGCTAGGTCTGCCAGGATCCTCAGTGAGGGCTTCAGTCAACGATTGGATCTGTGAAGAGCACAACCGTAGATGGTTTACCTCCATTGGATGCAGATAGATCAAAAAAAAGCTCCCAAACGTTAATAAGAAGACTGCAACATTTTTGTTATCTCGTAGCAGAGAAGACTGTAAAAAGCTATTGTCGATGCACTTAAACGTATTAGGCTTAAGTGATACCACACTCTGTGAATCGTAGAGAAGATAAGGACACCGCGGAGCACTTCATCTGTGAATGTAATGCTTCAGGTTTCTTAAGACGATACAGCAAGTTCTTCACCCCTTCTGAATTAGCTACTATTTATAAGGTTTAGATCCCAAAACTAGAGTACACATAATTCTCATATCAGGTCCGGTGCTCCTCAAACATCCTTACACCGCCTCGATAAGGTACAAAGCGAAGCGCTTATAGATACTGATAGGTGATAGTTCAATTCTAGAATTAATCGATTCTCTTGAAAATCATCGAAGCCTTACCTGTCTTACCCTCTTTTATGCTTTTGTTTCAAAACAGTGCTCTAGTGAAATAGTCACTTGCATTCCTCTTCTCTGAGACAATTCAGCCACATCACCCACTTCCAGGAATGCTCATCAGTTTTACATTGAGCCCACCTTCGGACGTTACAGTAAAGTATAGAGATTCATATTTCAGCTGCACCATTCGAATGTGTAATGCTATACCCAACTCTGTTTTTCTCTTACACTTCGATTCATTAAAATTCAAAAGCAATGTGCACTCTTTTCACCTTTCAAAAGCCTTTCCTTTTTTCCTAAATGCTCGCAATATGTTTTAAAACACAATAAGGTATTCATAACCAGCGCGTTAATTGTATATAAAAAAAAAAACACTTTTGAACATTAAAGACACTTAAATGTTGCGACGCACACCGAATGTTTCTGTGTTTGCGCGTACCGCATTGCAATATCCGTCAATGTTTTGACGAGAAGAATATGGATTTTGTTTCTAGACGAAAATAGTTAACTCATTCAACCAACATCCTTCTGTAACGACTTCGATTTCGGGCGAGATCTCTCAAGTTTTGCATTCTAAGTCGGTTGAGGTCTTCATCTGCTTGATTGCGCCCCCTAAGAAAAGGTCTTCCTCTTCCGCGATTTCCCTGCAATGTGCTCTCGAAAACCCGTCGAGCCTGAGCGTTTGGGTCCACCCGCTCTATATGTCCCAGCCATCGTAGTCTCACGACGCGTACTCTTCTAGCTATGCCTATGCATCCGGGACCAAAGAACATTCGGTGAATTTTTCTTTCGAAACGACCAAGAGTTTCTTTATCTTCATTTTCATCAATGCTTCCGCGCCGTAAAGCAGGACTGGGCTGATTAAGGTCTTATACAAGGTTACCTTGATTTTTCTGGAGAGGCTTTTGTTTCTCAATTGCCTTCTCAACACAAAGAAGCAACGGTTGGCAAGGTTTTTCTCCGTTTGATATCGGCACTGATGTTGTTGTCCGTGTCTACAGCGGATTCAATTCTTCGATGTTCTGTGTCCTTGTTTGATGACAGCATATACTTCGTTTTGCCCTCATTAACCATCAAACCCATTTTTGCCGCTTCTGTTTCAATACTCGCAAAAGCACCTATGACATCACGCTTATTTCTTCCCATTACGTCAATATCGTCTGCATAGGCGAGTAATTGTACAGACTTTTGAAAGATTGTTCCTCTGGTGTTGACGTTTGAGTTTCTTACAATCTGTTCAAGTATGATGTTGAAGAAATCGCATGACAGTTTATCGCCTTGCCTAAAACCTTTTTCGACATCAAAGGTCTCGGTGAGTTCTTTATCGACCTTGACGGAGCAGCGTGAATTCTCCAAAGTCATCCTGCATAGTCGTACGAGTTTTGTAGGGATGCCGAAACTAGACATGGCTCTGTACAGCTCGTCTCTGTAGATACTGTCATACGCGGCCTTGAAATCGATAAAGAGATGGTGAATATCGATTTATGTTCTCGGGTTTTTTCCAAGATCTGCCGTAATGTGAAAATTTGGTCTATTGTGGACTTCTCTGGTCTAAAACCACATTGATAAGGACCTATCAAGTTATTGACGTGGGGTTTCAGACGTTCACATATTACGGCAGACAAGATCTTATAAGCGACGTTAAGGAGGCTTATCCCTCTATAATTGGCGCAATTGTGAGGGTCTCTTTTCTTTAGGATCGGGCATACGATACTGAGGTTCCATTCATCGGGCATGCTTTCTTCCGACCAAATCATGCAGATCATCTGGTGCATGCTCCTTTCCAACTGGTCTCCAGCTACCTTGAAAAATTCGGCATCAAGGCCATCTGCACCTGCAGTCTTATTTGATTTAAGTTTGCATATGGCAAGCGTAACTTCTTCTAGGTCGGGAGGACCGCATTCTTGATCATCGTCAAAGCTGAATGGGGCAATCTGCCTGACAGTGGAATTTGCGTCCTGATCGCGGTGCAAAATTGATCTTTCCAGATCCTTAGTAGCGACAGTGACTCTACAACTTTGTTTCCCTGCTGGTCTTTACCGGCTTGAGTTTGGGGATCTTTTGGCAAGATCTTTTTACGTTTTGGTAAATGTTCCGAATATCGTTCCTGTCATGGAACCTCTCAATTTCCTCAAACGAGTGCTTCTCATGTTGCTTCTTTTTCTTTTTGAGAATTCGATGTTCTTCCCTTCTTTTCTCCTTGTAAATCTCGTTATACTTATAGTAAGCAGCCCTCGTTCGTTTTTGCATCAGCATTTGTCGTGCTAAGTTAACCCATTCACCGGTACATAAAAACGTTCTCAATCGTTCTTCAATTAAATTTCAAATACCTAAAAGAACAACCGCGGAAGTGATCAAGGCTCTGGAATAACTTGAATGGTCGTATTTCGGCAACGAAAAAAAATGAAAAAAAACAAGCTGCTTAAGGTAAATTTCAAATACCTAAAAGAACAACCGCGGAAGTGATCAAGGCTCTGGAATAACTTGAATGGTCGTATTTCGGCAACGAAAAAAATGAAAAAAAAAACAATATTATTGGTATCCTTTGGTACCCGTCTAACATAAACTGAACACTATCGACAGTAAATTGGCAATTTCCAAGGATCTAAAAGTCTTTTATTTCATTGAAATTGAAAAATTGAAAAAAGTATTACATAGGTATTTTCCTTAATAAAAAATATTTACAAACATTTTAAGGAATAAGTGAATCATTGTTTGTTGTAAGCAATCAATGCCTTGTTTTTAAGTTCAAAGTTCTTTTGAGCGTCAAGATATGTGTGTACCTGTCTAAAACGCATAAGACATTTGTTATCCATAACCATATTGCACATATTAGCTCTGTAATCGACGTCATTTCTGGACATTGCCTGATAGGTAGACACGCTGTTAGACTCGGCGTTCCCTCCAACGACTTCTGCAGAAGCTACTTAGATGGAGGAAGAGACAGTCCCACACCTCCTCTTCTCATGTCTTGCACTCTTTCACAAAAGAAAACTGCACCTAGGAAAATATTTCCTTGATGTTCTAAGTGATCTGGTGAACACGGATACCCTTCACCTAACCTATGCACCTGTGTTTTTACATTGGCGGAGCGGGTCGAGGCTATCATACCAAAAACCATATCTGCTTTCGCTGCTCTCTCATCAATCGACACAACTGTTTCCATACAGGTTCATCAAGATACAACTTCATCAGCACAAGCACATATCGAACCAGAAGTTGAGCCATTATTATTTAAACCAGACCAATATGATATAAGAAAAATAATCTATTAAAAAAAGAAGGTCATTTGAGCAATCTACATTAATCAAACAAAACCATAACTTGCGTCTGTGAGTGCAAAAGAAAAGAGGAAAAACAGCCATTGAGTCACACATCAATCCACTGCACAAATAGATTCAGAAGAAAAAAATCAAAGCCTCAACAGCATCTCCCTGTAATGGTGTTCAGCCCGACCCAACAATTAGCAATTGATTAAGGAAATGATTACTAATCTCGTAAGCGCATCTGTCCCTCCCTAATCTAATCTCATCAATCATCATAATTCGCGACTCAATTAAGTAAATACACGCGAGCATAACCGTATAATTCACAACACAAATAAGAAAAACAAAATGCAATGAAAAATGAAAAACAATCATAACACAATCCAATGGCAGTTTTTCCACTTACCTGGTTTTTTCTCACAACTCCATCCCGGGGAACTGGTCTTGCTTTTTCAAACAAAAGTCTCTGTGCGACTCTTCAGTTATTCAAAATCGACTTTAAAGCTACGTGCAGACGGCATATAAAAGCCGCACATATGTGCGGTTCTGACGTCATTTTTACGTCATAATTTGCGAGTATTGACGCATATCGTCTGAACACCCTTTTGGGACAGTCCGCACATGCACGCAAATGGTTTGCGGACGATGTGCGACGGCGAAACCGCACATAAATGTGCGGCTTTTTCGCAAATCGTCTGAACACCCTCGCACATTTTTTGTGACAGTTTGCGTGTATGTGCGTGCATGTGCGATCTTCAAAATCATGTGCGGTGACACGAAAATAGGACAACGCAAATGTGCATATTTTACGCAAATCAGTAGTAGTTGCACAGCATAATTGTGATCGGTTTTCAATAAAAAAAAATTATAAAGTGAGCGAAGCGAAGTGTGTTGGTAGTAGGCTGTTTTTATTTTCATGAGTACAATACGTACTGAAATAATTATTTTGTCTCTTGAGTATTATGTTCTTTTTTTTTATTTTGTTGACTTGAATATTTTATTTAATTTTTTTTTTTGTTATTTTTTTTCTATTGATTAATTATGAAAACATTAAAATTGATTGCAGATAAATCATATCCAATGCCAAAACAGCAGTAGTAACCCACTTTCTTTTCGAAATTTTCAAATAATTTCAGCACTTTTATATTTATGTACGGATAAGCTTCGTCAACAACCACAACCCATGAATAAAACACAAAATTCAAACAATTTATTGAATTAACGCAAACCTGCATATGAACGCAAATGGGTGATGTGCGGATTTTTACGCATACCGTGTGAACATGTCGCACATCGACCGAAAAATGTGCGTATTCATTTGCGTACATTTGATGTGCGAGCAAATCAACGCAAACTAATGTGCGGCTTTTGGGACAGATTCCGCACATCGTCTGAACACCCTTATATGCGAGTTTGCGTACACTGATTTACGTATAGCATTTGCGTTGAATTTACAACTTTTTATGTGACGTCAGAACCGCACATATGTGCGGCTTTTTATATGCCGTCTGCACGTAGCTTAAGATGCGATATTGTAAACCATATACACTACAGACTACACACACCACGGAAGCACTTTAAGCCGACATCGGTTTCTTTTTTGGATACCATCAACAGAAAAAAAAACATGAAGATTCACTTGGATTTCATAACATTGGAGCGGAGGAGAGATGTAGGTACATCCAACAAACATTTCTCTAACGATCATCCTCCTATGAGAGGTCTGAAGACATAGATACACTGCAAAATATTTCCAATACTTTTTAAGCAAAGATGATTTTCTTCCTTTGTGAACAAACTTCTCCTTTGCTGAGTTAAATCATTTGACTCTTTCTTACTTCTCATCCCAAAAAGTACAGGGCCGGAGTCTGTAACCTTTTACACGGCTATCGTCTAAATTTTAGGCAGTTAAAATACGTGTTTAAGACCCTGAAAAGCTGCCAAAATTTGTAAGACGATAGTAAAATAGCTTTCAACCAATCCAAAAATTATTCCAATTGAACGATATTCGTCTGAAAAGTTACGGAATCTGGGTGCAGGGTTAAAGTATCATCTCCTTAATGTACATCGGAAAGCTCTGTCGGATCTGTAGATTAAACGTTGTCTTTCACGGTGAGAAAAGAAAATTCAGTAAGCTTAGCTAACCATGTGGCAACATGAAAAAGGAAATTATGTCAGCCTTAATAATTTCTTTCAAAATTTTAATTGATCATTGTGGTTCTTGGACGGAAACGTTGTCACATCATTGGTATGATAACTAAATTTTTTTTCCTCATAGAACCGAGAATATCATCTCCAAAAAGAAGCTGTTGTTCGATTCGAGCTGTAAAGAGGTGATTAGTGATTGATAAATGAGTTTTCGAACATTTGAAAATAGTTCTATACAACCCTATGAGTTGTATAAAAAAACCTGGGGTTTCTAATCCTCAGAAACCGCTAAACCAAAAAATCACCACTCATCCCTGCCATTTGAACAAAAATACATGCCGTTTGACAGCTCTGTTCATTACCTAAACTCGCCACAGCGAAAACCTAGAGCGAATTGAGGGAAACGGAAAACCCAGGGCATACCCAGGGCTCAACAAACACTCATTTTGACATTCAGGGCTACTTTAGGGTTCTCAAAAAACGCTTTGTGGCACAGGGCAACCCCAGGGCTTCAACGAACAAACCTAATAACTAAGGAGTGTTTTCTAAGACAAGTGGTTATCAATCTGGCGATACTTTTTCGGAGTTGGTCTTTTTGACCTAGTTTAGCTTGTCGTTTTCTCATGAAAGAATTGAAGCCGTACGACCTCTGGTTACTGCGTATGTTCTTTGTTTCGAATTGACATCATTGAGGGCCGTTTTAAAATCATTTCGAGTTTTAAACATTAAACGTGTGAGTTACCTCCAAGCTCGTGCGATTTTACACTGCTGGACTATTTGTTGTTTCGTTTTGTGAAGTCACTCGTCTACACCGATCAGCCCGAGACGATTGACGTCTTGGAGGTTATATACGGCACTTTATTGCTGACGGTAAGAAATGCGAGCCAGCCGCGGCTTAATTCTTGGCCATAAAATTGAATTATACGCGCTTTATTTTTTCTTGAAAACAAGACGTATTAAAAACCACCCTTTATCTGTCAATACCAACAGTGACTTTTGGCCTAAAAATAACACAAATTTGATAGTTCATATACTTGTCACTCCAATGATAAAGTCACTACAATGCTTTTCTATTCATTATGTTCTTGGGGGCTCTTCCCCACACTTCAAAGCAGCGTTTATTCAGCCAGTACTAGAAAAAGAACGATGGTTTTTAAATTACCACTTAATAAGGTCTGGTGTGCCCCAGGGCTCCATTCTATCTCCTGTATTACTGTCCTTTTATTTATATACGATCTCTTGTCTGAAACTTCTTATCCTCTTAGCTGTGTTGCTAACGATTGAACCTTCAAGCTTCTCAAATAAGTTTCCGAATTCAAGCCCCTGAAACATTTGAAACTGGAACTGCGACTGATTTGCTCATTGAATTTTGATCTTTGTAACATTTTTTCTTATGGGGTAGTAAAAGCCGAGTAGAATTCAATGCTTCAAAAACCTCATGCCCCCTCTTGTCGTTAAAGCTCAATGTGTCCCCAAAACTAATTGAAGATAGTTCAATTGTGGAATCGATTGACTGCCTTAAACATTGTCGGCCTCGTCTCAGTTTCTTTTAGGCAGTATTTAAGAGAACTCACTGTTTTTGAATTCAAGTTATATAAAAAAATTTAAACCATGGCGCGGAATCTAGCATTAAATTAAGAATTTCTTAAAGAAATTTATTTTGTTCAAACGTCATCTTTCTTAATATTTTAGAAATTAAAAAACAAAAATTAAAGACAAAGTCCAAAAAACACCCTTTTTGTTCAGAAAATAAAGCCGAATCAGATAAAAACTCACAAAAATTGATTTTCTGAAAAAAAGTACCACTTATTTGTTCTTACTATCTACACAAGAACTAAGAAATATTGTTACGTTACCTTAATAAGGCAACATTTTATAAAAAATTTATTAAAGGAAAAGAAATTGATTGTGTTTTCAATTCAATAGCCCTGTTCACACTGTACAATTAGTCAGACAGACTCCGTTTGACGGAAGTTGGATGGTCGGATGTATTTTGCGTTCAAACTTATCAAGTTTGTCGTCCAACTTTATGTCAAGTACCCTTCCACTCCGCCCAGCTTCTAAGTTTTCAAAAATATTTGAAAACCATCCAAGAAGTTGGACAAGCGGTCGTCTGAAGGGTTGACACTATCAAGCATTGGTCGTCCAAACCTAAGTCTGTCCAACTAATTGCACAGTGTGAACAGTGCTAATGACTTTGAGACTTTATTACTTAAAAATTATTCACAAAATTAACTTGAAGCTTGAACTAAATTGTTAATAAAAGAAAAAAGTGTATTAGCTTTCAAAAAGTAAATGTAGTAAATAGCCTGTTTGATATTTTAATTTTTTTTTAGAAAATTAAGTCCGTATTTTAAAAAATTGCACCTCCTACCTAAACGGAGGGCGATAAACCTCCGCACGTACGACTTTTTCATGCCTTGACTCAATTTATCTGTTGTGAACTTTAGTTGCATCTTATATAAAACTCTAGAAACAGGTTTTACCACACCTAAACTCGAATTTGGTACAAATTTCCGACTGACCATTCCATCCAGAACAGATTGGGAGGATAAATCATTCTTGGAACACGAATACGTCCTTTTTTATACGGACGACACGGTTCAAAAACAAATGAAGGAGTAGGTTGTGGTGTTGAAACTAAACATCGCGCTACGTCTTCCAGATCATTGTAGCGTGTTCCAAGCGGAAGTGATGGCAGTCCGAAAGTGATATATGTAGATATCTTTTCAGACGGTCAGGCGGCCATTAAACACTGGCGCCAAATTCCTCCAACTCTATTCTAGCTCTTAACTGCCGATCATCTCTCAGGGAGATGTCAGAGCAGCTTGACATTGAAGAGCTCAACAGAAAAACAGAAACGGAACACTTCGTGTCGGCACCAATCGCTACAAACAAAGTCTTGCTCAAGCCGGACGCATAAAAGAAAACTAAACTGGGATCGTCAAGCAGTTTCACTAGTAACACAAAGAACTGACCCAAACTAGATCTTAAGCGGTCGAATGGCTTAACCTCTCTAATCAGAAAACACATAAGTGAGGCGATAGGTGTCATCAGATCACAGGGCCCTGTCTTATTGGAAGACATGCCGCTAAGCTTGGAGTTGTCTCATACGATTTTGGCGGAAGCTGCCTGGATGAAGAGTAGGAGGAGACTATTCCCCACCTTCTCTATTCATGCTCACAAACACAGGACAGAGCTAGATTGGTTTTTTTTAATGACTTTAATGATCTTATACTCACATGGACACCCTACGGCTCTCCGGCTTCATTGTAAGCTCAAAATGGTTTCATTAGATCTACCGCTAATTTTTTTTTAGCTTTGGTTAACCATATAGCGACTTATTCCACAGAGGTATCATACTGACTTTCTGCCATAAGTTCATAACGGGAAGCAGCTATATAAACTTTTTCTTAAAGAAAAGGCAAGAGTTTTCCTTTTATTAAAATCTACTCCGGAAATTTTGCATTTACTTCACTTTTTTTTTTTAAATTTTCTCCGAAATTTCATGACTGAGGTACGAGCCCTGGTCTAGCCATATTATGTTTGGGGAATGGTTTATAGCAAACAACTGGAAAGCTCTCGATATTCGAAACTTCTGGAAAGCTCTCGAAGTCCAAAACTCATAGAAAGCTCTAGATGTGATATATATATATGCTAGGCTTTCTTATTTTGTTTTGAGGCCTAAAAGTCCGATTCTAAAGCGCGCATTGTATTAAATTTTAGCTTAGTTGGAAGAAAATCGGAGGCTAGGATTCAAGCTTATATAGGAACAGACAAACAGGCAGACTGGATCATCGTACTGCTACGTTTGATTGTTAATTAATTTTTTTTCTATTTCGGAATGCAAAACTTTCCTTGTGGTGCCTATGATCCCAAGGATTTGCCTACGAGCAGATATCAGATTACCTGCTTATGTTTACTGATCTCAACTTTCAGCTTTGCTCTTAGGCTACTGAACTGCCGCAACTTATGGTTAAATGCTTTTTTTTTGGTTTGAAGAAAATTGCAGGGATTGTTACGAGATATGCCTCCAATATCCTTGTTATCAGATTCGCTTCATCATATGGATCCTCCTCAAATTATGAAGTGCAATTACCGGTCATGTGACCGAAATCAGCGAACTCCTCTAATAATAAAAATCCATCGAAAAATTGTAAACACAGAAATAAAAGGAAGTGCTACAAAAGAAGTGCCATATAACTGCGCTTTACGAACTCTTTTTTTTATTGTTTTCCTCATAACAGATAATTTTTTTGAGTGTATTCCTCGATTAGGATTGTGTATTTCTATGCCAATAGTTTTTTGCAATTTTCTGAGGTTAATCTATTAAAGCCTGCATCATCTTGGCACAAGTGTCTGCATGCTTGGATATAGGTGAGCAACAGCATAACTACGTCTATTCCAGAGACTTAACATTATTGCCATGCAGTCTGCCGCTATGCCTCCTCTCAGTGATGACTCTAAGTACGACCACCGCAGCGCCGATCGATGCCGACGGACGCGGACGGTGTGATGGCAACATGCGGTGGCACATCTATGAAAAGTGAAAAGATTTTGTACTTTCATTTTCGATGTGCCAAATAACATACACAACTTCGTAATGCATTTAATGATGTGAGGAGACTCATCTCCAGCGTCATCATAACAGACACCAGAAGTGAAGAGTTATCGTATCGTTGTTGTCGGCAACCTTCCACCACCCCAAGGCATGGCCACCTCCAATTTTTGCAGAGATTTCCGTCTGTGAGTTTCCCAGTAGTGAAGGTATAAAAGAATTGGACTATACCCGAAAAGTCATCAGTTGGTTAGTTGCCGAGGAAAACCCAGCTGCCCAAGGAAGAAAACTTAAAGGAGTTCGCAGAGTTCACTTGGAGATGAAAGTACGTTGGATATTGCGTCATTGAATTGGATATTTTTGTGGAATTAACGATTGTTTTTAATTAACAGGCATTTGTTTGTTTGGTTGTACTTGGAGTAGCCTGCGTGGCTGGAAAGCCGGGCGGTGGTGGTGGTGGAGGTGGAGGATGGTCATCTGGCGGTGGAGGAAATGGTGGAAGTTCAGGTGGAGGAAGTGTGCAAATCATTAAGATCATCACTGAAGATGGGGGCGGAGGTGGTGGTGGCGGTGGAGGAGGAGGCTGGCAGTCAGGTGGGGGTGGAGGGGGAGGCGGCGACTGGTCATCAGGAGGAGGAGGAGGTGGAGGTGGTGGTGGATGGTCTAGTGGAGGAAATGGTGGAGGAGGAGGTGGTGGAGATATCAAAATCATCAAAGTGATATCGCTTGGAGGAGGCGGTGGTGACAGTGGAGGTGGTGGAGGAGGAGGTTGGTCCTCCGGAGGAGGAGGTGGAGGTGGTGGAGGAGGTGGCTGGTCATCAGGTGGTGGAGGAGGTGGCGGTGGAACCTCGACAAAGATAATCAAAATTATCAAAATCGATGGCGGTGGCGGCGGAGGAGGAGGAAATGGTGGTGGTGGCGGTGGATGGCAACCTTCCGGCGGCGGAGGCGGTGGAGGCGGTGGAGGCGGATGGCAACCCTCAGGTGGCTGGGCTTAGGCCGATCATCTTCCCCAAAAAAAATCCACAATGTAAATAGTGAGTGTGTAATTTAAAGGTAAGACTTTTCCCACAAAGGTGCTTTTTATATAACCAGCGCTTTCTAAGGTGTTAGCCATCACGACTGTATATAATTTAATTTTAGTTTACATTTGTGCATAAACGACAGTGTTATTGGTTCTTGTTTGACTTTTTGTTTCTGTTTAACGTCTTCAGTGAGAGTAAATAAATGTGATGAATTCTAATGTACGGAAGGTGTTGTTTGTTTTTCCTGGAACAATTCTTGAAAGTCAAAGAAAAGTTATCGTCTTGGCTCTTAAATAGACAACCAGCATTTTAGGTCCAAGTATGAAGTTGTTAGCTATCCCTAATGCCTGAGTCTGGTTTTGTTTACTATTTTAGTTTTGATACCATAACGGAAATGACATTAGATCTGAGGCTAGTAGGCTTGAGCTGGCGGTAACTTATTGGAAGCTAAGATCGAGCGATGGTGGATGAGTTAAAAACCCAACTTTTAGAGAAATGACAAAAAATCATAAAAGTAAGTCCTGCGACGTCTATTGTGGCGACTACTACATACAAAGGAAACAACGATTTATGGGTGCCTCAGGGATAAGTTAACCAACCATAATCCGGAAAATTGAGCGTGTAATGACTAACCACATCACCTCAAAATTACACAACCTTAGCCAGAGTTGCGTCTACTAACCCACAGAAGAGAAAGACGATGATACCAAAAACTAGCGTATACGAGCTGGTCGAAGAAACTTATGCGGGCAATGCAAAAAAAGGCAAAACATGGGAAAAGGAACATCTTTGGAATCATTTTGCTCAGTCTTGTTGTTAGTAGTATACGCTTTTCGCATCTCAAAATTCATAAAGGTACATGGCGAACCCATGTACCTTTATGACATTGAGCATTGGGCCCAAGCCTTAGGTAACGTACGAGACCGTAAACGGCGTGAGCGAATTTATGTACTGTAGTAGATTTAAAGCCTACCAGTTTCGGAAATATTAGAGAGACTTTTGAGGCATCCTATAAGTCAAAGACTACTTGAAATAGTTAGTTTAGATCATAAGTGAATTTCTTAAGCAAAACAAGTGAAGAAAAGTTGCATACAGTTGGCTCTAATGAATGTGAACAGGTTCATTTTCAGCTACAACTTATTTAGCATTCACGAAATAAAATAAATAAATAAACAAATAAATAAATGAATAAAACCTTCAGCTTGTCATTCAATGATTATTATTTAGAATGATTCCTTTACACTTATCGATTGAGAATTACGCACGGAAAGAATTGAAAAATCGCCAATTGCGAATTTCTAGTTTGGAATTTGCGAAACCCCTTTTTTTTAAATTACACCGCTTTAATTATAAATTGATCGAAAAAATAGTAATTTACTCTAAGTGTCATCTCAAATTACAAAATTTTTTGATTTGTGATTTGCAATCAAGTATCGTTATTTAAGAATTTCGTCTTTTTAGTAGTTTACAAGCTTTCAATCGCAATCTACTACACTTCCGAGCACAATTTCGTTTTACAATTTATTTATCTTGGTTTACAAAATAAGTATTGCGATTCGCTTTCTCGAAATACTCAAATTGGGAAATTTAAAGGATGATCTAGATATTAACCCCAGAAAAACGTAATCTACGAGAATCCTGTACAGTAAATTTTAAATGATGAGTCGTTATTCTCTTATCTTTTGAACACTACCTCCTTTTTAACTGTCTGTTTATGCTCACATTTTAAGCGATCATTTTTTATTTACCTTCACAGCTCAACGTTATCATCGCCGACTCACAACTTCAAGACGTCTAGTTCAAATCTACACAGCGCCTAAGCCAGTATTGTTTTCTTTCTCATATGCACCCCGACACTGAATCAAAACAAAACCTTTCACCAGTCCCATACCTTCAATTTGAAAAATGGGTTGTTATTAGATTTTCGCTTTTACTGCAAATTGGTCTCGAATTGCGATTCGCGAGTCACAATATTTTCTGCTTCAAAATATTAACTGTTACTTAAAAATTCTGAAATGCGATTTTTGAGTGTCAATTTCATCATTTCGCTCTTTTTTTCAAATTGCAAACAAAAAGTCGAAATTTGATAATATCTGATCCAAGGTCAAAAACTGGATTCATTAGTCGTGATTCACAGCTGATTTTCCTTGATCTGATCTCGGAGTTCTTTCCGTGTGCCCATGTTAATATGATAAATGATCATTTGGTATAATTAGTAAGCAAGCAATTGGTATGTAGGCTCTCAGAAAGTTAAAACGAAACAATATCAGTACTTCAATACGTTTTTTGAACAAAAAACATTCATACGCTTCCAAAAACGTTGTCTTTCGCCCCAAATGTCTCCAACTCCTTGATTTATTAAAGATCGTTTATACCTTCTACGCTTAGGGTCAACATAAGACCAACTGATCGATAAAGTTGCGCTTGTTAAACCTCTTGTTACAAATGTGATCAAAAACATATTGGACAATCATCAAGCAATAAAAATCAATAGCAGAAAAGCAGAAGCAGCCCACATTTACGACCCAAATAAAACAGAAAAAACCAAACAAAATTACATCAGCTCATAACAATTTTAAACTCATAAAAAACGTAAACAAACCGCATAAACTAGACGCATATCAATCACAACATATTCAATTAGATGAAACCTGATGCGCGGTTGGCTTGGAGGTGGGATTTCTATCATTCAAAATATGTACATAACCAAAAAGAAAAAAGAATAGACGCCATTCTTATATCTGTCCTTTGATTAGTTTATTTAAAATTGTCCATGTCCAACTAATTTTGAACCTACATCATACTTTGTTGTAATTGGATAACTTGTTGACGGGAGTTTTAATCTTTTGGATAAAAAACTTTTTTCTTACAATTATCCGAAAAGTGTTTTTTGATGGGAAAATTTGTTTTCTACAAAAAACGTCAAAAATTGCATCAAAATTTTGCTTCATTTTTGAGTTATATTGAAAAACGAATGAAGATGGCTTAGAACCCATATCTCCGATTTGCACCCTCTAATTTAATAGCACTCATGGTTTTTACTTAATAACTAGCCCATTAATTGATTCATGCAATAAAAATCCGCTCTTTTTCGAGTTCCTTTAGAAATGACATAATCAATAGACTATAAACCCAATGATGAATTTTTGTTTATTAAATAACTTGTTTTGCCTTGAGGTTATTGATTTTAAGTTTGCTTTTATTTGACAAATTGTTACATTCGTAATTATTCCAGTTTTGATTTTAGCAAAAGAACAAAACTAGCAAGTATCAAAAAAGGCGCCTGCAACATAAATAAAGAAAAGAAAAGAGTTTTGTATTGCAGGCAAAAGTAAAAATAAGAATTTACAAAAGAATAGTACCTTTTTAAAGGTTTAATATTCACAAAAGAAATATTTATAATTTTTAATACTGAATATTAATTTTACTGACTTCAACTCGACTTTTGACTTAGAATGACTTATGACATGTGACTTGAAAAATAATTTTCGCCAACTACTCGAAATGACAGAGACGGAGCAATATGCGCTAGAGCTATATGCTTCTCTCTTTCAGTCATAGAAAATAATTATCACCAACACCCAATACGAGAAAAGAACACCGTCCTTAGTTTCCCTATCCGATCTCACACGCACAAAATTGAAATTAAAAAAAAAAAACCAACAGGTAAAAAAAATCAAACTTAACAAAAAAACTTAAATCTAACAAAAAAAAAAAAAAAAAAATTAATAAAATCAATTAAAAAAAATTACGCCTCTAAACTAAGAACAGTATTTTATGCTGTTGACTCTTACAGGCAATCCGCTAGCCACTTCCAAATCGAGGGCTCTGCCCCTGGTATTTGCTCTTTGTCGCAAGAATTTCTATGGCACTTTGACACCTTCTATGTTCTATCTTTATTCCTCTTTATATTAGGTAAGATACTTCAACCTTTCGCTTCCGTTTCTCATCAGCAATCAAAATATACCTCTTCAACACAACATTTTTATCCAAAAAGAACATTCAACTGTGGACAGTATGAAGACAACATTCATCTGTAGACACTACCAAAACGACTGAAACCATCAAAACCAGATTTCTCGGTGGACAGCAAAAAGACGACACAATAGATAAACAACAGGAAACTTCTAACGAATAAGAAAAACAAACACTATAAACATTTCGTTTATATTTTGGGCTTTTATTTTAAGAATATTATTTTCTTGTACGGATGCCCGCAACAGGATCAGGAGTAACGTAAAGAGATGTTCGTCAGTTGAACATCTCTTTACGTTACTCCTAATCCTGTTGCGGGCATCCCCTGCAGGATTAAAAAAAAAAAAATAGAAATAAATGGTTCTTTCAACAGTTGGAAAATGAAAGTAAGTGGTAAAATAACTCAAGGAATTTGGTTCTCACGTTGACATAAGCCATGTTTCTAGTCAGGAAATGTCAATCTTCAATTAGAATCACTTAACATTGATTGGTCTGAGCACTGTAGATACCTCGTCATTATGTTGGATACAAATATGAGTTTCAACAATAATAAAAATTCTCTATCCTATGATGTCCAGAAAATCGGAACTCAGTAAAGTTAACAAAATTCTTCAAATTAATTCTCCAATCTATTCTTCTTCAGATGTCAAAATAAAATGATGTTAGGTCTCCCATGGTCTTACTCAACTCGCAGGTTAAACGAACTATTTTATAACAATATCCTATAGCTATCCGAATAAGAATAAATTATAACATATTAAAAGCTAATTTCATTTTTGCTTAAACTTTGTTATTCATATTTAATTATGTGAAATATTAGTGTAATTTTTTCCCTTGAAAATAATAAATTCAAAATTAAAAAACCTCTTCTTTGTATGAAGTTATATCATAGCTGTAAAGGATTAACATGTCCTAAATATCAAATGTGATGTAAACTAGTCTAAGTCGATACTACTGAACAATAAATGAATTAAATAATTTGAGTCGTTGGATATCTCCTTCCTCCTACTACCTGCTAATCTCTTAGAAACTCAGGTCTATCTTAGACCTTTTTAAAACAATCGGTGGCTTACATAGTTGAGTTCAACTAGAACAATCATTACTTATATATATTACTTGAAGAACGAAGGCTTCTCGGCGGTACGTCTTTCGTTGCAGAAAGTCCACTAGTTTGATGACAAAATAAGTGGAATTAATCTTAACACTGTTTTGAAGAAAATTATATTAAAGTGCTTCATATTTAAAAAGCATTTGATAGAGTTTGGCATCAAACGCTCTTATCGAAAATGCTTATTATTAGTTTCGATGTCTCTTCTTCATTGGATTAAAAATTACCTTTCCGACCTTCCAATAGCAGTTGTATTGGATGGTTTTAAGTCTGATACCCACTTAATAAATGCTGGTGCGCCACAGGCCTACGTTTTGTTTCCGACTCTATGTCCGCTTACTGTCGCAAACGATTTCTTGTCTGAAACTGAAACGTTTTAACTGTTTTGCTGACGACCCACCCATCAGCTTTGCGTGCTTGGTTCCTAATTTACGTCTCTGCTCTACGGGAATTCGAACGGTTGCGTATGATAAGCTCATTGAATTCTGACAGCGTTTTAACATGGGTTAAGAAAACCGAGCAGAATTCAATGCTTCAGAATCTCAATGCTGGTCTCTTGTCGTTAAGGGTTAAAATCCCCATTCCTGTATCAAAGAAACCGAAAAGCTGTCAATACCTACTTGGTATATTTGTAAGCGATGGAGTCTTCGTTGGAATGACCACATATTTGAAGTTGACAACAAAGCCAAAGGTGCCCGTGGATAGCATGTCTGTCTGTTACGCGGGAGGTTTGAATACCAACAGAAAACAAAAAATGTTTTTCCACGGGTATCAAATTTCGTTAGCAATTGACAAGTCCTTCGATAGTAGATTCATTGCCATGAAAAGCGCATTCACGATCGGCAGCACGGCATAGGCAGAAAGTAACAGATCCCCTCCATTTCCTTACACGTCATGATTGTGAAAAATGCGATGGGCCCCGGACTCTCCGCTCTGTTGCACATGTTAGAATGCTGTAAAATCGTTTGGTTTCTTAAGACGATGCAAGAAATTCTTCACCCTTCTGAATTCTGATCTGGTTACAATTTGTAAAGCCTACTTTCGTCCAAAACAAAAGTAATGCCCATACTTAGTCAGATACTCTACAAACATGTGTATGTATGAAAACTTCTCTATTTTCTAAATGCTCGCACTCGAAGTGAATTTGCAGCCGTTATTTGACGTAAGTGACGCAAGCGTTGACTTGGCCTATCAAGGTGGTTTGCTTTTAGGTGTAAGCTCAAAATAGTTGCCAAAAAAAGAACAAATTAATTGCCAGAAGTTAACTTCGAGGCGATACGTACATATAAACCCGATAATCGACAAGAAAATCAGACAACTCAAAACAATACTCAATTTAAGGCTTGTTCTTATTTGTGGCATAAATCATCTAATGATTACCGATCTTTGACACTAGCTTTTAACGAACAAGCACCTTTTCAAGCTTCCGTGAAAATACAAAATAATTAACAATTACAAGAAAACGATTGGTGAAACACAAACAAAACCTTAATTAATAGGCCCAATAAATGTTTGATTTTTCACAATGTGTTTTGCATGTCGACCAAATCACTCTTCAACACTCTCGTCATCGATTGATGTATTCACTTTTGTTTTTAATTTTCGGAAGATTTAAATATTCATGATGTGAAACTTAGGATGGATTATTACCCATTAAGAAAGCTATAAAAGCTGGGGCCAATGCTCTGTTGTGCATAAATAATTCATAGTGAACACGGCTGATACAGAAGTGTTGTAAGACAAGTTGGTTTTATTTAAGTTGTACATGCGTCGGATTTTCAGCTAATGTGACATTTTTTGCATCAGAATTTCAAATGCCTACCTAAATCGATCGGTGCTAATTAAAATTATTCGAATGGGAACGAAGAAGAGCCTTTCATTTTCGCTCTGATAGTCTATTATGTAGGTTTATGTTAGGGTGGTTTGAAGGTCGTTCAAGGTGCTCTTACATTTGAACGACAAATGCTTTTATTTCGTTATGGCATTGAGATTTGAATACAATAATCATTACGATGGTTTTGGAAATTTACAATTTGAAGTGGGTATTAAACGCCTGCCAGCAACAAGGCAAGTGTTTGCAATTCAGGAGGCTTTAATATATGACTAGAGTATACCTTATCCAATGGGACAACCATAGACTTAAATCTTGATTATTATTTCGGCTATTGTACATATAGATGATCGCAGCATTAACAAGGTTAAAAGAAATATTTTGGAATGAGCAGTTTATTTCTGGCTTGTGTCTTTGTTTTGGGGATCTGCTGATTTGCCAGATTCTACCAGAAAACCCAAATGCAAAATTGTTCATGCACTCCCGGCGCAGGGACATAAGTCCCCGGGACATAAGTCCCAACTTTTATTTTTGGGACTTATGTCCCATCTAAGTGAGACATAAGTCCCAATTTCGATTTGGGAGTTATGTCCCACGCCATCGGGACATAAGTGCCAACTTTTTTCCGTTGAAGATGGGACATAAGTCCCAACTTTTCAGGAATAGAGCTTAGTAAATCGTCGTACATTTCTACTAGGCAACCAAACAATTTTTGCTTGCCATAAAGTTGGTGGTCCTTGATATCTTTCTCTCAAATGATTTTAAGTTATGGAACCAATAACCTATAAATAGTCTCAGAATCGTTATCTACTCTTTCAATACTGATTCGAAGGCTCTGTTCGAAATATTATATTCCATCCAGCGGGCGATGGAAAATGTTTACTTCAATTATAGCTGAGGTATTTGCACATATAGTTCCTCCGACTTTTTACGCATTCAAAATTAGAGATATGGTTTTCCGGAATTAGGAGATAATATTTTACTTGTAGAAATTAGTAAATTTTTTTTTAATTTAAAAAAGAAACTTAAGAAATTTGAATTTTTGAGTATTTGAGAAAATAAAATTAAAAAATCGCGGCGATTTTTTAATTTTATTTTCTCAAATACTCAAAAATTCAAATTTCTTAAGTTTCTTTTTTAAATTAAAAAAAAATTTACTAATTTCTACAAGTAAAATATTATCTCCTAATTCCGGAAAACCATATCTCTAATTTTGAATGCGTAAAAAGTCGGAGGAACTATATGTGCAAATACCTCAGCTATAATTGAAGTAAACATTTTCCATCGCCCACTGCCCTTAAATCATATTTCGAACAGAGCCTTCGAAACGGAATTCAAAATTTTTTGAGTTTCTTTTTTAAACTAAAAAATGTTTACTAAATTCTTAAAGTAAAATAACACCTCCTAATTCCGGATAACCATATCTCTACTTTCTAATGAGTAGTAAGTTTGCTTTCTGAAAAAAGAAGCTTCAAGAATTTGACAAAAACACAGACAATTTTTCAGAAGAGCTTCTTAAAAAAACGTTACAGCTTGTAAAAAGTATATTCGGTGGGACAAAAGTCCCAACTTTTATTTTTGGGACTTATGTCCCTTCTAAGTGAGACATAACTCCCAAATCGAAATTGGGACTTATGTCTCACTTAGATGGGACATAAGTCCCAAAAATAAAATTTGGGACTTATGTCCCGGGGACTTATGTCCCTGCGCCGCACTCCCAGGCTTAACGAATTTCATACCAGCTAATATCATGTGTATGTCACCATGCTATAGAGGAAAAACGAGTTGGGTAAACCATCCCACATTTGGGGCTAGATACGAATTTTTTTGCTTCGGCTAGTTAGTTAACCTTTCGTTGTTATTTGAAGTTCAATATTCTGATCTACACATACCTGATTGAAATTTCGAAATTCTGCTATAGGTGAGACTCATGATGATGATGGACATTTCTGCTTAAGCGGGGTTTACCGCAAAGTAAAGAAGATGAATACTAATTCAATAGATTACTGTGAAAAAAAAAAAAAATATTTTGATCACTTGCAGCAGCTTGGAAGCGCTCCTGAAACGACGACATTGAAAGTTAGTCAATCCAAAGGATTTGAGAAAAGTATTTTTCTTTTCAGCTGGTTGCGCGTGTTTTTGTTGGGCGGCTACTATTCGGGAAGGCACTGATTGTTATCTACTCGGCGGCGTGGCGCCCAGATGTTGCAACTTATAATACACGTCCATAGTGCTTACTATACTCACTCGCGGTAGCCACTGGGTACTGATTTCTTCCAACCGGACGGAGGTGACTTGGCCAAAAAACGTGTGAGTATCGAGAAAAGGATGAAGAAATAAAATCAATACTGACAGTAATGACTTACTGTTAAACTTAAAGGATATATCACAGCGGATTAATTCTTATTCTTCATTTTCGACGTAGCGACCATCATGATCTAGAAAGGATCACAGCTCTCCCATCGCTCTGCTTCAAACTATAGTGATCCGCGTCTGGTGTACGCTGCCGTGTTGACCTCAGAATACGTTGGCAAACCTCCCAGTTTTAGATTGTTCCATATCTGAGGCTATCCAGATGCAGATTTAGATTTTAGATGTGAAGGTTTCCACGGATTTTGGTGCATCTAATACGATCAAGCTTTGATACTCCTCCTGTCATACGAAGTATCTGCATCTCAGCTGCTGTAAAACTATGTTTATATCTCGTAGTACATCATAGAAGCCCCTGATTGAGCTACTCCGACGTATTTGGTTTAAAGGTCTTTCATAACTAGGATAGGGTATTGAAATAGAAATGGTGGCGGATGAGCTCCTGGGGAGCCAACGACAGATCTCACACCCCAGTAGCAAGGTATTGACATCGGATTATCCAGCCCTTGATGTCCAAGGGGATCCCAAAAAAACATGCACCCCAGGTTGTGGGTTGTGCGTGATGTTAACTATCCTACCATACAAAAACTCCATGTGTCCAAAACAATCAAAAACAGGACAAGTGGCCATCCGCATCAGAGCTTTAAAGTCGCCCACATAAGAGATTGACGGTAGTTCTAAAGACTTTTGCTACGATTTTAATGTAATTTTAATGTAAAACTTGGGGTGGAAGGCATCTTTGGAAGTAAAAGGTTTTCCAATGGGAGCTTGGCAACTTCGAATTTGATTTCTGAACGCACCCATTCACTATTCAATAAACTTTTTCATCATGGTAAAGTACACGAACGACTAACGTATCTGCAAAATAATAAAAAAAAAAGAATCGGTGACATATCTTACTTTAAGAACGTTTACTCCAATTTTCCGTAGTAGTTCTCGCTTCTATAGACAGGTTTAGTGTAAAAGTCTGAGTCAACAGATCTGTTGTGTGACGTTGCCGTATCAGTGAGACAACGGATTGGTCGAAGTGTCGGAAATATCGCTGCCGTTCAGAGCAGGCGGCCGTAGTAAACGATCAAAACCAATCCATTCCAATTGGGACCGACTAATTTACCACAGCAAACGCGCCGCGGTTTAAATATGAACAAAGTCGGGTTCCATTCATAAATGTTTTGATTGTACATCGAAACGATGATAAAGTTTTTGAAATATCTTTAATGGCTTTCGTTATTTTATATACATACTAGCTGAGCCGCCCGGCTTTGCTCGGGTCTGTAGTTTTAAGGTTCCCGTTCTCGTTTTTCCTCTTCCATGGGAATTTGGGGATGAAATATAATCTTTCTTACTGTGGGACAATGTAATGTCCAGTAGTTTCTAAGTTTCCGTTCCCAACCCCGTTCCTGTTGGAATCTTCCGTTCCCGTGGAAATATGTGAATGAAGTATAATTCTATGTCACTGAGGGATAATGTTAGGTCCTAGAGTTGAAAGAATTTTTGAGATCAGTCAAGTAACTTTAATGTTACCATTCTCGTTCCCGTTTCTGATCCTGTCGGATTATAGGGATGAAAAATATAGCCTAAGTTACTGACAAAGGATAAAGGGGGATAATGTAACACCCCTAATGTGGAAAGAATTTTTGAAATCTATCCAGTAGTTTCTAAGTTTCTGTTCCCAACCCACTTCCTGAGGGAATCTTCTGTTCCCATGGAAATAAGTGAATGAAATATAAGTCTATGGCACTGAAAGATGATGTAACATCCCAGAGTTGAAAGAATTTTTTAAATTGGTCTAGAAGTTTCTAAGTTTCCATTTCCAACCCCTTTCCTGAAGGATTCTTCCTTTCCCGTGGAAATATGTGAATGAAATGTAAGTCTATGTCACTGAGGGATAATATAACTTCCTAGAATTGAAAGAATTTTTGAAATCGGTCAAGTAACTTTAAGGTTCCCGTTCTCGTTCCCGTTTCTGTTCCCGTGGGATAATAGGGATAAAATACACGCCAAGTTACTGAGGGATTATGTAGCATCCCAGTGCTGAAAGAATTTTTGAGATCGGTCCAGTACCTTCTAAGTTTCCGTTCCCAACCCCGTTCCTGTGGGAATCTTCCGTTCCCATGGAAATATGTGAATGAAATGTGAGTCTATCTCACTGAGGGATAATGTAACATCCTAGAGTTGAAAGAATTTTTGAAATAGGCCAAGTAAATTTATGGTTCCCGTTCTCGTTCCCGTTTCTGTTCCTGTGGGATTATAGTGATGAAATATAGTTTAAGTTACTGATGAAGGGAGATAATGTAGCAACCCTAGTGCTGAAAGAATTTTTGGGAAATATGTGAATGAAATGTGAGTCTATCTCACTGAGGGATAATGTAACATCCTAGAGTTGAAAGAATTTTTGAAATAGGCCAAGTAAATTTATGGTTCCCGTTCTCGTTCCCGTTTCTGTTCCTGTGGGATTATAGTGATGAAATATAGTTTAAGTTACTGATGAAGGGAGATAATGTAGCACCCCTAGTGCTGAAAGAATTTTTGAAATCTGTGGAGTAGTTTGTTTTTTTTCCGTTCCCAACCCCGTTCCTGTGGGAATATGTTAATCAAACCTTGATAGGAACCATCTCTGGACTAAACTATGTCTACCCTGAAAATTTCATAAAAATCGGTTGCGTTGTTTAGGAGCTTACCCCGGACATACATACATACATACATACATACATCCTATTTTATATATATAGATATATAAAGTTGTAAAGTCCATATTAGAAACCCCGATACAATCGGCAACCATAGCCTGCATAACAAAGCCTTTGAAACGGACTAAGGCTAATCAATTTTGCTGCGATGCTAAATTTTGTTGTTAGTATAGTACATGCTTCCCGCATCTGAAAATTCATAGAGGTAAATAAACCGTCAACCAAATTGACCACGTTGCGATCGACGCAAGATACTTTTCTAATGTAAAAGATGTCCAAATTTTTCGAAGACCAACTTTGATTCGGATGACTACCAAGTCGTAGTCAAAATACGAACGAGGATATTCTGGTCATGACTCGCTCGAACCACAACGTTGTGTATAGATATGACGTCGGAAAGCTACGATCGCTAGAGATTGCCGGTGGTTTCTCCTATCGAGTGTTCCTTCAACTATCCTCAAAACCTATGTCATTAGCATCAAGCATTGAAGACCGGTGGCAGCAATGCCAATAAGGCGCCAGGGCCAGAGGCTGCGGTCTGGATTTAGCTCGGTCCCCAAAAAGAAACACATGAAAAGAAGGAAAGAGAACCAAATTCCCAAAAAGAAAAAAAAAGCAGTATGAGGATGAGGAGTGCTCGTTTTAGGAAATTGAGAGATGCCATGGCAGGACTGAGCTTTACCAAAAGGTAAAAAGATCATCAGTGATATCAGGTTTTCCAGGCAGCTGGAAATCAGTTAGAAATTAGCATGCACTGGCTGATCTGTGTGATAAGGTTGGAAGAAATCATGCCCGATAAATTAAACTTCAGCATTGTATGGAGAATTCAGAGAACTAAGGGTGTTCCACCATGGTCAGTAAATAACTCACCGAGACTTTTGATGTCGAAAGAGGCTTTCAACAAGGCGACAAACTTTCAACGGACTCCTTTAATATCATACTGGAAAAGATTGTACAAAACTTAAACGTCAAGACCAGGAGCATAATCTTTCAAAAGTCTATACAATTTTACCAAGACCGTAAAACGATAATGGCGCAATAGGAAGAAGCAAGCTTCGGTGGAGAATTTCAATAACCCTAAGCATTTTGCAGTATTTTTGGCACTTCAAATATGTGATAGTTGCAAAGAAAACTGTTTCGTCGGTTGCACAAATACCAAGCACGTATACAGCTTCTCGGTTTCTTTAATGCGGGAACCATTCAAAGCAATGATTGAGACCGAAGCGTTACGATCTGCTCTATCCCAAGCTTATTGCACTCAAATGTTTTATTTTTAATATTTTTTTTATTCAAAAGCAAACCATTGCGCAGACATAACAAAACCTTTTACCTTTGACTAAAAGTTATTCGTCAATCCTTGCCATTTAGCTTCGCCCCAGAAAGATATGAACATTGAAAGTACTTGTTGAGTATCCCCCACAATTAGCTGTACTAAAACAATGGGCTTGAAATGAATCACTTGTCTCTTTCGATAAGTATCCCAAAAAAAGAAAAAACTTTGTTGCGCATATTAATTTCATAGTTGTAACAATCACTTTGATAATAATCATTGTTATTATTTTAGCAACCATCAAATTTAATGTAAACCCATTGAATGACAACACCCGCCTACAAAAATTAAAATGTTTGTTCTTCAAAAGAAAAATGCACGAACCTGCGTGCTAGGTACAAAATCTATTGACTAAGCAAATTATTTCATGTAATTGCGTAACCAATTTGCGACGTAAACAACGTAAACACTTAAACTGCGAGTTTGTTGCTTTTTTTCTTTTTTTGATAAATTTTTGTGAACCATGGCTTGTTTTCTACGGAAAATTCACACTTCCTATTCATTTGAGAGTTCCATCCTTGGTCACCAATTGCACTGAAATGATTGTGAACAAGACGAATGGCATTTTCATTTTAAATAAACTAAGAAACCAACGTGGGTACCAGTATTTTGTAGGACGATATTCTAATGTTACTGATGACGTGCTTTGGCGAGAGGCCAAATGTTTGCTTATCGTCATCAGCCGATCTTATTATATTATTTAAGAAAAAAGATTATATTGCAAACCACACTCTTTATTTGGGTTTTGAGGCTTTAATGCCTAGCTTTTATGAATTTGTTTGTATTTTTCCGTTTGTCACTCAGGGAAGAAATTGATGTATCTAAACCAGAGGTTCCCAATTCTTTTCGACCACCGAGCCCTAATTGGCAATACATTTTTTGGCGGACTACCATAACAGAGTAGATAATACAGAGACTGAAGCAATTTGGAATTATTTTTGTGGATGTGTAGCTACTTATTTTAATTAACAGCTAGAGCTACATATATACGGCTGCATTTGAGTTTCATTGTTTTCGCTTCTTTTTTTTAAATGTTGTTTTCACTTTAGCGGCAGTCAACATTTATTGCGGCAGCTTGAACGAAGCTTTTAATATTTAACTCAACTGTTACAACTCCAAAAATAGCGAAAACACGTTCACTTTTTTATATTGATTTCAAAGCAACCGACAAAAAAGTGACTAAGAGGGTTTCCGGTCTAGTTTATCTTGTTGACAAAATGACACTACATTGAGGCAGTTAACTCTAAAGTTTTTCAGTGTGATTTATGATGTTGATACTAAGGCTGGAAGGACTTAAGCCCTGGTCAAACCATCGCAGCCTTCGTTTGCGATTCGATAGCTGTCAAAAGTAAACACATGTAACCTTATGGAATAGCACACACCTACGCGGTTTGCGGTACATACAAACTGGAATACGTTCCACATCTCACAATCTGAGGCCGCGCTAGTTTGCGCAAAGCTTATAGCTGCAGTTCAATAAGAATGAATTCTTTTTAGATCTTCATCGATATCTTTAGAATAGTTTTCCAAAACTCTCAACAATTAGAGTTGTGAGCTAGTTAAAGTAAAATTTGCACCAGCAAATCCACCGTACCGTTCCACCGTAGTGAGTTTCCTGGAGCATCTTAACTCGCACGATGGAAAAAGAAAACAATAATTTCATTGCGTTTCTGGATGTAAAAGTAACAAGGAATATGAATGGCACATTAGGACATACAGTCTATAGAAAGAGCACACATACAAATAGATACCTGCATGCTACTTCCCATCACCATACGGCAAACTTAAGATCGGTTGTGTCTAAGTTATTCAGCGAGCACATAGAATATCTGATAATGACCACCACACCGCTGAACTAACGTTCGTGGATAGCGTCCTTAAAACAAATGGGTATTCCAAAAGACAAAGAATAGAAGTAGAGAAGAAAGCTTTTCTTCCTTAAGTAAAATGCGTAACGGATAGAGTTGGGAAAGTGTTGAAGAAGTAGGTACGGTGTAAAGTCCATCTTTTTACCACCAAAAAAGGTGAAAGACTACCTTCGATCACCAAAGGACCAATTTCCATTGCAGATTCCGGGCGTCTAGTCCCTTGCCGCTGAGGGTCTTCTTATGTGGGACAAACCCAACGAAGTGTTACCACCCGCTTAAAATATCACATAAGTGCTGTCAGCAAAAAAAAGCGGGAAAAATATGCAATAGTCGAGCACGTCCTAGACAATTCAGACGAACATCACTGGGTTGTGGGTTCACTTCGACCAAGCTAAAGTTTTAGCTCACGAGCTTCACTATATCCCTCGGCTTATACGCGAAGCGATTGCAATCAAACGCCATCAAAATTTCAATAGCGATGGCAGCATAACATTGTCGTGTACTTGGGACCCCGTCATCAACATCGCACGGCCTATCCAGATAGCCATAAAAACATCCAGCGATATAGTGAGCACTGTTTGTTCCCAATATTCTACCCAGCAACAACAACAGCTTCAAAAAGAACCGTCTACGAACCGCTACAACTTGCGTAACCAAAGACGACAATAGCATTTCAAAAGCAGTTTGCCGGTGACCACGCACAATGCAACCTGTAGCGAAACGTTCGGGGTGAGTACAGCATTGCACTCATTTTATATTTTTAATATTAACGCTGTTAATCCGAAATCTTAAAATTTTAATAGTACAATTTTTATCATATGACATGTCAATCGGTTTCAAAATTTTCAATGCTAAACAGAGCTAAAACGAAATGTTCGCCTATTTTTTCACTTAATTTCAATGTAAGAAAGAGCTAATCCAAAATGGTCCTATAAATCACACTTATTTTCTCATTTTGAAGAAAAAAAATCTATGCAAGACAGAGACATTCCAAAAAATGTCACTTAAAACAATTTTTGGTTCCAATGCAATACTGATACAAAACAAAAATATTTCATTATTCTTAATGCAATACAGCGATAAACCAAAATATTTCCCTTTGTTTTTTAATGTATCCATGGAAAAGAGCGATAAGTGGAAAAAAGTTTTCTTCTTCTTATGCAAAATTAATTAAACAAATTAAATATATGTATATAATATACTAGCTGAGCCGCCCGGCTTTGCTCGGGTCTGTAGTTTTAAGGTTCCCATTGTCGTTTTACCTTTTTCGTGAGAATTTGGGGATGAGATATAATCTCATTCTTACTGTGGGACTATGTGGCATCCTAATGCTGAAAGAATTTTTGAGATCTGTTCAGTAGTTCCTAAGTTTCCGTTCCCAACTCCGTTCCTGTGGGAATCGTCCGTTCCAGTGGAAATATGTGAATGAAATATAAATCTATTTCACTGAGGGATAATATTACATCCAAAAGCTGAAAGAATTTTCGAGATCGGTCAAGTAACTTTAATGTTCCCGTTCTCGTTCCTGTTTCTGATCCTGTCGGATTATAGGGATGAAAAATATAGCCTAAGTTACTGATAAAGGGTGAAGGGGGATAATGTAGCAGCCCCAATGTTGAAAGAATTTTTGAAATCAGTGCAGTAGTTTCTAAGTTTCCGTTCCCAACCCAGTTCCTGTGGAAATCTTCTGTTCCCTTGGAAATATGTGAATGAAATGTAAGCCTATCTCATTGAAGGATAATGCAACATCCTAGAGTTGAAAGAATTTTTGAAATCGGTCAAGTAACTTTATGGTCGCCGTTCTCGTTTCCGTTTCTGTTCCCGTGGGATTATAGGGATGAAATATAGTCTAGGTTACTTATGAAGGGAGATAATGTAGCACCCCTTGTGTTGAAAGAATTTTTGAAATCTGTGGAGTAGTTTCTAATTTTCCGTTCCCAACCCCGTTCCTGTGGGAATATGGGGATCAAACCGGAACAGGAACCATCCCTGGACTAAACTGTGTCTACCCTGAAAATTTCATAAAAATCCGTTGGGTGGTTTAGGAGTTTACCCCGGACATACATACATACATACATACATACATCCTATTTTATATATATAGATAGATAGAAAAAATACAAAATATCTGTATTTGTTCTTGTAATAGAGCTTCGACATTATGAAAATTGCTATCGTATGGTGAGCTATTAGCCAAAGTCTAGAGTCAGTATTTTGCAGACGCGTTTTCTCGAAATGGTATTTTTTGAGTTAACGCTCTTTTGCACAGAGGGTGCGTATGTACCTACAGTGTGGATCGTGTTCGAATTCAAAATGCAGCTTTTATGTTGTTGAAATGCAAAGTTAAAATAATTTTATTCTATAAAAACTTGCGGTTGGAAAAACAATCTCTAAGAATTTGATTGCGTCTAAAGAAAGCGTACAGATAAGAAAAGAGAAGCGAAGTTGACAAAAAAATTCTACTAAATGGAACAAAAGTACCTGAATTAATAAATTGGTTGAACTGTATTTTTAAAAAATCAGTTGTACTCTGTAAAAATCATTTAAGTCTAAGAAAGATGAGTTCTTCAGTTAAGTTAAAAAGCATGAGTGTTTTTTGACTCAATCGAGCACGAGTGACAACACTGATTTACACTAAATTGCAAGTGAATTCAACATACAAAAGAGCACATAAAAGAGAATAGTAGAGAAGAGAGCCATCATTTGGGCTTCAGAAATAAACGCTCCACAATAGACAAACTTCATCGGAGTGCGGATGTAGTGAAAATGGCACTTGAAATGGAAATGGTCTTAGATGTTGCTCAAGCATTTGGTCTGGTTTGGCATTTGGGGATGGAGTGCAAAAGTAATTTTCTGGCAGTACTACGAAACACTCCTTGCAAGCTAACGCAATTGAAAAACAATCGATAGCACTTCTTCTCGGTGAAGTCATTTCACTTCCATCTTGTTAGAAATAAGAGATTAATGGTGGCTCCCAACTACTTAATTTTTTTTTTAAAAAAACCTTGCTTGAATTCTTGATATCAACTTCGAATCTCTCTGACCGTTCAAAGGTTTCTGCGCGACCCGGCTTGGGAAACACTGGTCTTAGAAACAGAACTACTTCAGCAACTTTGTTGTTTCTAGATCAACCTCTCCTATAAGGTAAAACAACGATCGATTGAAAAAATTTACAAAAATAAAGTCAATTTCAAATAGATTCGGCAGACAGTGTATTGTGAATCAGTACGCGAGGCAATAATTTTAACTAATTTTGACGTTCATTGCTTCATCTAAAAATTTTGAAAAAATCCATCTAAAAATTTTGAATGGCCATTTTTCTTAGAACATCAACTTACTCGAGTAGGAGACAAACTGAAACAAAATACCCTGTCGAGATAAGAGAGTTGATATTGGAGAAAAGAAGGGCTCGAAGAAAATGGCAAAATACTAGATTTCCAGACGACAAAACAGCGTTTAACCGTCTAAGCAACGAACTGAAAAAACAAATTTACGAATTCAAAAATGATTCATTAAGTAGATTCCTGAAAAATATAACGACTGATGCTTCAACTGATCATTCGCCCTGGAAAGCAGCTAAGCGCCTGAAAAGACCGCAGTTACAAAACCCGCCAATAAAATCTCAAGACGGGAATTGGATCGAAAATCCGAAAGAAAAAGCTAACCTGTTTGCAGAACATCTTGCGAATGTTTTTAAGCCATTCCCAGCAAACACATCTGAAAACAGCTTACAGTTTATTGATAAGGTAGATGAAGTTGACATACCAATTGTCACACTCAAAGAAATAAAAAGTATTTATCGAAATCAACTATCGAACAAAAAATCACCTGAGTAGGATCTAATAACTGCTCAGGTTATGAAAGAAATGCCATCAAAAGCCTTCAATGAAGCTAAATCTGCATATATAAACTTTACAAATAAAAAGTTAAGCTACGTACAGGGGCGGCAGTACACTATTTTTTTTAGGTGGGGAGCATGATAGAATAAAATAAGGTATGGTAGTTTTATATATGCATATATATACATTAGAGCGGTCATTAGGAAAAACAAATTGTGGACGCCCCCCAGATTAGTTCTAAGTCAGGAAAAAAAATTCCCTATTTTTTTCAAATTTTTATTCCTAGCCCTTCCTGACCCTATTTCATTAAGAAGTTTTTGTTTTTTCGATCATCCGTCAAAAAACGGCTGCTGTTATAAAAAATTGTTTATCGAGTTTTTGTTAAAAACAAATGAAATGATAAATAAAAAAATATAATTTAATATTAGGCCATTAAAATTGCCGTAGATATCTATGAAAAAATAATCCATGTCAAAATGTTGCTTACTTTTGGCAAATTGAGCGAAATAAGATATCAGCCTTTTTGTCTATTAACACTAGAGTATAAACAGATGATCTAAAATTTATCAAACATAAACGCGGCTGTAGAGTGTTCAGAGACGCTTCAGTTGAGCCTAATTCGAAGTCTTTCCGTTGGTTAGTTTAAGAATGACAGGAAAATAGGGCCAGGAAGGGTTAGAGATAAAAATATGAAAAGATCAGGGAATTTTTTTTTTTCATTTTTTAGAATCGATTTAAGGGGCGTCGCACTCAATTTTCGCAAAAAAGTGAAATAAGGACCACCCTAATATACATATACAGGGTGTCCGGTAATTCGTGTATTATCCATTAGGTTGTGATTCTTGGTCATATTCTTAGAAAAAAATTGTTATACAGTAAAGTTCGTTTCTCAACTTTGATTTCACTTTTTGACAGTTTAAAAAAAGGCTAACTTTGGTGTACCCTGACCTGTGATAAATTCGATATCTCTGTCAATAGTGATGATAGAGATCAGCCTTAGACTTAATTTTTTGTAGAAATAACAATCTTTGTATTTAAGTTGAGCTTCTATAGGCTATAGGTTGCCAGAATTTCAATTTTAAGTGGTGTTCAAATTTTCTTCCCCAAACAAAGTTTCGACTTTGAGGTCACTTTTTTTCAGAAAATGCAAACAATTTCTTTCATTCGTCCCCATACAAAAAAAATCCAGTACAGTGAGATCGGGAGATCGTGCAGGCCAATGAATTGGTCCATTTCTGCCTATTCATCTACCACCGTATTTTTCATCCAGCCAATCCTTAACTTCACGACCATAGCGGGCGGGAGTACCATCATGTTGGAAATATGATGAAACTAGCTGACGCAGTGGAACATCCTCCAATAGTAGTTCCTGTACAGGTGTATGGTGATATGGATGCATATTTTCGCCATGCAGTACTCTCGAGATTCTGTCTTTGGAAACATTATACTGTAGAGCCAAGCGTCTTATGCTAATGGAAGAATCGATTTCAACAGCTGCCAGTATTCTTTCATCGACCGAGACTCTTCTTATGGTTGCAGCTCCTGCGTTAGGTCTTTCAGTTAATACTGATCCAGTTTCTCGAAGCCTCCGAAAGGTTCTTCCAAAAACATTTTCAGAAGGAAGTCGTCTGTTGGGATAAGGTTCCTGGTATCTTCGATGTGCTCTTCTTGAATTTCCATTGCAAAACCCATACACGAATAAAATGTCTGCGTATTCTTCTTTCGTAAATGAAGGCATTTCAAAAAGCTCTCCGATCAAACACAATCGTGACTTATTTTGATAACCTGATGAACAAATTTGTTTTCTTATTCTTTTATAGGACCCATTTCACATTCATGCCCCAAAAATTTCCATGAGAAGTCAATTAGGATTTTGGTACCAGGTCAAATACACTTTCAACCCTTTTCATCAGTGCAAAGTCATAAAAATTGTCTTAAAACAATCAATTCTTGGAGAACTACTCAATTTGCAAGTTGTTGCAATAAAAAACCGTAAAAAACTCAAAATTAGATTTTTTACCTGTTTTAGTTTTTTTCAAGTACATATCATAAAATGTATGGGTTTTGAGTGCACTTATTACTAAGTTTTTTCTATTATTGTTTTGTTCATCTGTAAAAAATAAAGAAACTTTATGTTTATCAGGCATTTTCTGAAAAAAAGTGACCTCAAAGTCGAAACTTTGTTTGGGGAAGAAAATTTGAACACCACTTAAAATTGAAATTCTGGCAACCTATAGCCTATAGAAGCTCAACTTAAATACAAAGATTGTTATTTCTACAAAAAATTAAGTCTAAGGCTAGGTCTCTATCATCACTATTGACAGAGATACCGAATTTAACACAGGTCAGGGTACACCAAAGTTAGCCTTTTTTTAAATTGTCAAAAAGTGATATCAAAGTTAAGAAACGAACTTTACTGTAAAACAATTTTTTGAAGTGAAACTTCTTATGCGACTTGCAAACATGAAAGCGTTACGTTTAACACGGAATATTATCGATTGCATACTTTTTGGCACTGCTAATAAATTGCTGTCATCAATTCCGCGCCATTCATCCCGACACTTTCATTGTAGTAAAATGTGTTTTTCGGTGGGAATATTTTTTTGAAGAAAATCATGTCTGATTTCAATTGCTCAATGAAATGTCGATCAGTGTTGTGTTTTCTTTTCTTCTCCAATGAAGTGATATGATAAAACATATTTAATGCAGTTTCTTTTATGTTATTTGTTTAATATATATGTACATATGTATGTTTGATAAGTGCTTACTAAATGTGTAAATCGATTAAGTTAAATTATTCTAACAAAAAACCATTTGTGAAGTTTCTCCTCGAATGTGTTGACTACGGAATTTTATTTGGGAGACAATATACAAATCAGTGCTTTTGGTGAGTGGTTACTGTAAGATTTTATTAGGATTTTAATATAGTAATGAGTATATAGGTTAGTGGAGGCATTATCATGTTTATATAAGCAATTTCCATTTAAGCCCGGCTCAAAAATGTTTGATCATGTCTAAACATGTTTCATCATGTCTGAACATGTTTGATCATGTCTAAACATGTAAATGTTCACCGTCTTGGGCCTAGGTGTTAAGACTGCTAAAACTGACTCTGGCCAATCAACGGTTTCAGAAACGGTTGTATTCCATACATAAGTTTGTACATACTCGTTTTCCTCTTCTAATCTCCACCAAAAAATAACAAATTGTTCTATGAAATGGTGTTAAGTACCTATGCCGTGAAAACTTACTCGGATCCATCTCTTTTCTTTTTCTTTTAAAGAAACAATATGAGTTCACTAAAAATCAATTCCTACCTCTTCCTTTTTTCATTTCCACTTTAGGAAGTTTCACTTCTTCCGCGCGGAGGGACTCCACGTACAATTTTTTTCTTAGAATATGACTCACCATATGAATCACACCGAAAAGGATAATACACGAATTAAAGGACATCCTGTAGATACAATATACAAATACATATATATATATATATATATATGAATATTCCGTTAAACGTACGTCTTATTTACATATTTTTTAAAAAGAATGACTAAAATTAAGGAGAAAAAAAAGGATAAGAAATAATGCATAACGTTGAGTCTATGACCGATAAATAAATGATTCAAATCACTTGGTCACCTGGTTACTCGGTAGAAATTCTGACTTATCTGTCGAAAATAAAATAATGCTTTTTAAACAAGTACTTAGACCTGTTTGGACCTATGGAATCCAATTATGAGGCTGTACAAAGAAAACAAAAATTGAAATCATCCAAAAGTTCCAAAACAAAGTCCTTCGTGGAATAGTAAATGCACCATGGTATATAAGAAATAGCGATTTACATCGTGACCTACAAATAGAAACGGTTGCAGAAGTTGTAAGAAAACATGCTGTATCACACAATCAGCGACTGCATAGCCATATCAACTCTGAAATGGAGTCCGTATTAAATACGAGAGGCAATGTTCGGAGATTAAGAAGAACCAAGCCACACGAGCTAGCCAGAAGAGACTTGTTGGGTCATGTAGAGCGGATGGACCCAAACGCTCCGGCTCGACGGGTTTTCGAAAGCACATTGCAGGGAATCGCGGAAGGGGAAGACCTCGTTTTAGGTGGCGCAATCAAGTGGATGAAGACCTCAACCGACTTGGAGTGCGAAACTGGAGAGAGCTCGCCCGAAATCGAAGTCGTTTATAGAATTATGTTGGTTGAGGCCCAGGTTCACCCCGAACTGTAATGCCCACCTAAGTAAGTAAGTAAGCCCCACGAGCTAATGGTCTAAAATTCATGGGAAGCATTAAAAGCTTTAGCTTCCCTTAAAGCGATTATACTATTGAGAAAGAAAAAATCTGTTATCGATCGTTCATAGATTGGTTCTGATTACGAGGAGTTTTTAGTGAGGTAAGAATCCCACACTACTTGGTGTCGAATACTGCCAAGTGTCTTTTGAAGATTTCCTCCTGACAAAAAAAAAAAAAAAATTTCTTTGAAACCTGAAAGCCCATTTTTACCAGCTACTCGTAGTTTCACATCACACAGTTTTGCAAAAGAAACAAACAAATAGTATAGGTTTTCCCAAGCATTTGCGACAGTGGTAGAAGTCCTGTTGACAGGACTGTAAATGTATGAAAACGCAGTGTCGTTCTTGTCGCGTCAGTGTTGGCCTGGATACTCTCATATGTCGTTTTGTTAACATATTTTATCAGCTGCCGGAACTACAAAATCGCTTTGGTTTGGTTGAACCTAATTGTAAATTTGTGAATTGGTGAAATGGACAGTTTACTATATCGGATAGGCAACCTTTTTATATGTCACTAGTCACTACTTAAAGCCAGCGACATCTTTTTTTTTAGATCTGATTTCCTTAAAAAAGCGTCAATTTCTCGAGTCCCAAAAACTCCTAAGACGACATACAAAATGTATGCTAAGCTTAAAATTGTTTTGTTTTGTCTACTACTGTCATAAATCACCCAGCTAAATACTCACTATCAACGCATCTGACCTTTGATCGCCATTTCCGTTCTGTCATCGGATGTGTACGAGTCTTTCCCAATCAATCAAAACTCAAAAGACTCACCTAACTAAGAGTTGTTTATAGGAGTGGCATAGCCGTAAGCTGTGCATTATGTTTCTGATTACTACCACATCATCAAAGAAACGACATAATTATCTACGTGTGATGAGTTGAACTTATTCGCCATCCAAATTCAAGTGATTATCTTTAATTCGACATGACATCTGCCAACACAAGTCTTTCCCATACTGACGACCTATTTGCTTTAGCAATTCAAACTCAATTTTTTATTTTCTCACGTAGCTAAGCTACCTAAACCTATCCTATATCAAATATCCCATTCGTCAAAGAAAGCCAAGTATGTTGTATATGTTGCACAGCATACTTTAACAACATAAGGAGAAGTAGTTAACAAGAGTGAAGATACACGCACATTTGGATTTGTCGCATGACATCCAATTGTGGCTCGTTTGAAATATTGAAAGTGTATCTCTTTTCTACAACTCACTGGAGGTCACTCAAAAATATGCATGGGCCTTTCACATCGGGTGGCTCAAAGTTATACCTCCTATTGGTGTGGTACGCAACTTCTAATTTCTAAGATGAAGATAAAGATTTGGAGAAGAAGACAAACAAAAAAAAAAAAGAAATAAATTATAATTTCGGTATAAAGTGTGATGAGCTGATTGGACTCGTGATCATTAACTGTTGGACATCCGTCGCTGCCGCTGCTGCTGCTTTTTGTGTAGCCCTACGTAAGGCCAACGTAAAGATGAAGGTGATTTTAAATTTGACATGATGACGACTTGTGTGATAATGCTTCTAATCCGTTTGCATCTTTGTTTCAGAAATTTATTGGATTAATTTTTGTTGGATTACTCATTCACGGTGGATTTAGTGATGTTTCACATTTGCTGAATCATGGACGTAACGGATACTTACCACCACCCGTTCACAATTCGCAAGCTGGACAGGATTACAGTGGATTAACATCGCAATCAAGTGGTCATTTGACATCGGGATACGAAGGTGGCAATCGTGGATATTTGCCACCACACCACGGACATGATCAGCACCACGGACATGATCAGCACCATGGACATGATCAGCACCACGGACATGATTATCAGCAAGAAAGTAGGGGTTACCCTTCATCCCAAGGCAATGGTCACCATCATGAACACCAGCAGGAAAACCGAGGATATTTACCACCTATCCAAGGACAAAGTCACATCCATGAGCAATACCACGATCAAGTACACCAGACTCATCAAATTTTAAATCAGCAGAAAGAAAATCGTGATTACTTACCACCGCATCGTGACGATGGCCGACCAAAGGATCATGCTTACCAGTCTCATAACCAAGGACATTTACAAAGTCATGATCACCACCATGGCAGTCAGCAGGAAAACCTAGGATATTTACCCCCACACAAGCACGAAGACCACTCTTCAAGCCATCATGATCACCATGATCACCAGGATCACCATGATCACCAAGATCACCATGACCACCATAATCACCAAGAACAATCTCAAAGTCATCACGATCATCACCATGATCACCAACAAGTCAATCGAGGATATTTACCACCACAAAGAAACGAGGGTTATTCTCAAAGCCATGACGACCATCACCATGACCACCACCAAGAGAACAGAGGATATCTTCCACCCCATCAGGAACAAATTCATAGCCACGATCACCAGGATCAGCAATATGAACATGGCTACGATCCAAATGTAGAAGTGTCCTATCACAATCATCAAACTGTCGCTGGGCCACATAGCGAGGGAAGTGATCAGCACTCTCAACAAGGCTATGAAGACAACTCACAGGGATATAATTATGCTCCACCAAAACAAAGCTTTAGCGAAGGAATCTCTCAACCACAGAGTTACTCAAACTTCAATCGTAGTCCTAAAGTACAGGAAAACATCGCCCAAACTAGTCATAGTCTTCAGCAAACACATCAGGACTACCAACAACCATTGGCTGTAAAATCGTTGACATCAACACCTAGTCAGCCGCAGAGCTACTCTGGTTTCAATCCTAGTCAACAAGATCCAATTAAACACAGTGGTATTGAAAGTTATGAGTCCCACTCACATCAGGACTATCAGCAATCGTTTGGAGGAGGCTCATCTAATTCAAGGCCACAACAAAACAGAGATTATCTACCACCAGTTTCCAGCAGTCCTATTGAACACCAGAAACAAGAGCAAGTAACTCGAGACTATCTACCGCCCACTCCATCTATCCCTATAAACATCCAGTCCCAATTTTACGAGGCTCGAATGCAGAATGCTGTTTCGTCAACTGGCTTAAGACAATCTCACGCAGAGGCTGAGCAGAATTATCAACAGCCAAGGCCATCTGACACTCTTCACATAACTCCATCTACTCAACTCGGACTACCTGTTCAGCGATCAAGAGCTGAACCTCATGTGACTGGTCATGTCAATGTTCCGCTACCCATCCCTTCCGTTGGCTACTATTTCGTCCCTGGAGTAGTGACCGAGCTACCCAGTTCGTCGGAATCTAAAACCGAACCAGCAAGGCCAGCTATCAATATTCCAGCTATCGTCGGTCCCCAACAAACTACATCAAGGGATATTCGTCCTGCGGAATATTCAGAACCACCATCAACACCAGTGAATGATGTTCGCCCAGTGGAATATTCAGAGCAACAACAGACTACACAGAATGATATTCGCCCTGTGGAATATTCAAGTCCACAACAGTCATCAGTGAATGATATTCGTCCAGAGGTGTACTCAAAGCCAGAACAGACAACAGTGAGTAACATTCGTCTTGCAGAATACTCTGAGCCGCAGCAGGCATCAGTAAACGATATTCGTCCTGCGGCTGTGGATTATTCAGAACCAGAGCAGTCCGCAGTGAATGATCCTGCGGAATACTCAGGATCTTATGACACAGAAATTCGCATTATTCCATCCGTCCAGACTGCCCAACAGATAGCCAGTTCAGGCTCTTTGACACCCAATCAGTTGATACGTGATCGTGAACGCTTTGATGATGATGACGAATATACACAAGATAATGAACAATACTTCGCTCCTCTCGGCCAGACAGAATCACAACAACCATTTAGTCAACAACCAGAACCGATCTTGACTGCCATTCAAGGATCTCATGGTAATCAACAACAAAGCAGTTTCCAGAACTTCGCCCAGGCGGTGGTGCAAGGGGTAAACAATCCACAATACCAGAACAATGGACTTGTGGGGCGGAATAGCAATCAAGGAAATGTTTACCAACAGTACGATCAATCACAACAAGATCAGGATGTTGAAGGACCCTCTTTGTCTGAGAACTATAACCGTATGACAGGGCTTCAAACTTACATGGAAAGTGTGCAGCCTAATGACAGGTATGGCTCCCTACAATTCCAACCACAACCAGACAGCGGGGATAGTCCTCTACCTGCAGCACCTCCTGTCATGTTTAGCAAGCCTTCAGCTATCAAGGCATATGCTCCAGGCATGGCATACAAGGTATCGACCAACACTCCATTCACTTCGTTCACTCAAGCTGGATATCTCCCTCCAGGCAAAGATAGCCCAAGAGCTCTGGAAAATCAAGAGGAATATATATCCTCCATTGGATTTGAACTCAATGAAGAGGCCAAAAGAGGTCTAGCCCAGCAGATGCTGCACGACAACACGGTTTTCCCTCTTGAAGATCTCATAGGAGTTCAAGACGACGAAATGTCACAGATATTGGAACAGCTCCAAGACCACATTCGGACTATTCAAATCACAGACAACAAAAACAACTTAGTGAGAAACATCAAAGTCCATGAGTCGTCGGATCAGTCCGGTGTCAGAACGATCGAAATCCTTGGACCGACCAATGAAGAGCCCATGGGTGAGCATCGGCTTCTCCGAGTCGTAAACAAAAGCCCTAACTCACAAGATGTCCAACAGACGATAAAAATATTCGCCGACAGAAAGGATCCCGCGTCGGCATCATCGTCGGCGATGCAGGCGTCACCGCCAAAAAGCAATGCGTATCTACCACCCACGAAGCAGCGTCGCCGACTGCGACTGTAATAATATCGGGACACGTCCTGTCACATACCATTAGTTAGATCTAGTTATAGGCTAAGAACCACATTGTTTTCAATTCTGAAGAGACTATGTTAGACTCGATAATCGATACATTAGATGGGATTTCATCGATGACTGTTACATGCATATCATATACTCGTACATCCAGTAAGACCATTAACTGAGATTTTGTTATTGTTATTCTTTAAGAAATAAAAAATACAAGCGCGAATGCCAATAAAAAATTAAACTTCAAATTAAACCAAACAAAGACTTGCCTTTCCTCTCTCAACACACAAAAGTCACCCGATGTTGTGCAAAACTCGATTGACAGACAACCTGTGCGGTGAATAAATTAGGTCCGATTGACCTATAAAATTCGGCAGATTGGTATTGAATTTGTGATTTATCATCGTCAAGTTATTGGACTGTCAGTCAATTAATTGTACGATGCCGATGACATCAAATTTGAATCTGGTTATGTATGAGACTAAAGACTGTTTACGAAATTCGTCTTCAGACTAAGTGTCTTTTAATGTTGATGTTGATGATTCGCTGGCAACAAATTCATGAGAAGGCTTAGACTCTATGACGATTTCACATGCTAGACAAATTGGAAAGACGCATACGACGCCGACGGTGTGGAGTTAATGTGACGGGAGTAGTATACGATGTTTGACCTTGTTCAAAAAGCAATCAGATGCAAGGTCGCGGTTGATCTTCGAAGATTTTCGTAAGATCCAATCTGCAAAAAGAGAAAGGAAGTTCCGTTCATATTAAATCACTTTACCCTTATTGTCGACTGTTGGCAATGTGAAAGCTCTCTTCTTTTTTTTGCAATAATATGGAAATTCAAATTTGTAATATTTATTGAAAGTTGTGACTGACTGGTGCACAGTGACTTAAGCTCTTAGCACAGACCATAACTTTAAAAGACGTCAAATTGTGTGAATTTTACAAATTGGCGATAGTAAGTAGTCCCGAATGAAAACTTATACAAGCCGCATACTTTTTTAAGCTGAAATTTAAATAAAATCTTCTTTAATTTAATTTTAATTTTGAAAAACACTCTTGCATGGCATGTATGTAGGTACTTATTAAGATGTTGAACTGTCGTAATGGGTAAGGGAGCCCATCTTGCCTTTCGGAATAAAACATGACTTTATAATGACATATAGATCTGTTTTTGATTAATTTTTAATGAGAAGAAGAATTATAAAAGAAAGACGGAGAGAAAGAGTTTATATGAAGTAAGCAAAGTGTGCTTTTTTGACGTGTGGCTTTGGAGAATATCTAAAATGCATACAATTTAATGCTATTGCCTAGAATTTAGCTTTACCATAAAGATAAAGATAAGGTGGATGGGCGTTGTACTATTCGGGTAGACTCTGACTGGTGCCAACTTGGCGGCGCCCAGATATTGCATCTTACAGTACACGTCAATTTTGCTTACTATACCCCTTCGCGGTATCCACTGGGCCCTGGAATGCTCCGTCCAGATCTGACCTGCAAAACTAGTTAGTGCGAGTGTTGACAAAGGAATTCGGAACAAAAGAATTGTGATCAACACTATAATTGCTCTGCGAACAATGACTGACTGCACGAATCTCAGTGGTCTACGAGAGCTTTCGAGTAAATCTTCCAGCGGATGAATTCGAATGACAGAATCAACGGTGGACTTCAGCAGTCAAAAAAGCAAAATCCCCTGAAGGAGCTACTCCAACATATTTGGTTTAAAGGTCTTTGAGGGTCTTTCAATACTAGGACAGGGTATTGAAGTAGAGATGGTGGCGGACGAGCTCCTGGTGAGCCAACGGCAGCACTCACACCCCTGCAGCAGGGTACTGACACTGGATATTCCAGCCCTTTGTGTCCGAAGGGATCCAAAAGGACCTGGCCCTACAGATTGGGGGTTGTGCGTAGGGTTAGCTATCCAACCACGTAAAAAAAGACCTTGTTTCGAAACAACAAACAGCCTCGGATAACGATAATGATTTCAAAGTTGACGACCCAAGCAAACGAAAAAAAAGACAATGACCTCCGGATCTGCACGTAGAACGTTAGATGACTTAATGGATTACGTGCAGCTGGAGAGTTAGCGGACGGCCTGGACTGCTGCAAAGCAGACATAACCGCCATCCAAGAAGTGCGATGGAGTGGACCGGGCATAAAGAAGATGAAAAACTGTGACATCTAGTATGGCGACTGCTACAGACAACAGAAACAGCGCTTATTTGGGTGCGGATTTGTTGTAAGAGGGAGACTCAGGGATAAGGTGATTAGCCAAAATCCAGTCAATGAGCGTATAATGACCATCCGCATCAAGGCTAAATTCGCTAACATTAGCCTGATATGCGCCCACGCCCCCACAGAAGAGAAAGATGACGATTCCAAAGACTGTTTCTACGAGCTCCTCGAAGAAACATATGAGCAGTGCCCTAGACACGACGTGAAAATCGTTCTTGGCGATTTTAACGCAAAAATAGGGAAGGAGGACATCTTTGGAAACACAATCGGTAAGCATAGCCTCCATGACAAAACCTCCGAAAACGGACTGAGGTTTATCGATTTTGCTGCGGGGCTACATCTTGATGTAAGCAGTACACGCTTCCCGCATCTCAAAATTCATAAAGGTACATGGTGATCCCCAGATCAATCAACCGTCAACCAAATTGATCATGTTGCGATCGACGCAAGGCACTCTTCCAGTGTGTTAGATGTCCGAACTTTCCGAGGGGCCAACTTTGACTCGGACCACTACCTTGTTGTAGCCAAGATACGAATGAGGACATCGTGTTCACGACCTGCACGAACTAACGCTGTGAGGAGATATGACGTCGGAAACCTACAATCGCAAGAGATTGCCAATGCCTTTTCCAATCGAGTGTCCCTTCAATTATCCTTGAATCCCATGCCACCAGCATTAAGCATTGAAGACCAGTGGCATCAATGCCAAGAAGCCATCAGAACCGCTGCCTCTGAGGTTCTGGGCTTCACTCGGCCACCAAAACGAAACCCATGGTTCGATGAAGAATGCATGCAGGCAAATAAATGCAGCCAAACAAAAAGCGCGACAAATGCTGATGCAAAAGCGAACAAGAGCTGCTTACGATCAGTATAACGAGATTTACAAGGAGAAAAGAAGGGAAGAGCACCGAAATCTCAAAAAGAAAAAGAAGCAGCATGAGAAGCACTCGTTTGAGGAAATAGAGAGGTGCCATGACAGGGACGAGATTCGGAAGTTTTAACAAAAGGTAAAAAGATCCTGCCAGGGGGGCAAACCCCGAACTCAAGCCTGTAAAGACCAGCAGGGAAACATAGTTATAGAGTCACAGTCGCTACTGAGGATCTGGAAAGACCATTTCTGCAGACTGCATAACGGCGATGAGGACACAAATTCCGCTGTCAGGCAGATTGCCCCATTCAGCTTGGACGATGATCAAGAATGCCGTCCTCCCGACCCAGAAGAAGTTAAGCTTGCTATATGCAAACTTAAATCAAATAAAACTGCAGGTGCAGATGGCCTTGATGCCGAACTTTTCAAGGCAGCTGGAGATCAGTTGGAAAGGAGCATGCACCAGCTGATCTGCATGATATGGTCGGAAGAAAGCATGCCCGATGAATGGAACCTCAGTATCGTATGCCCGATCCTAAAGAAAGGAGACTCTCACATTTGCCCCAATTATAGAGGGATAAGCCTCCTTAACGTCGCTTATAAGATCTTGTCTGCTGTAATATGTGAACGTCTGAAACCCCATGTCAATAACTTGATAGGTCCTTATCAATGTGGTTTTAGTGTGGTTTAGATCTTGGAAAAACTCCGAGAATATAATATCGATATTCACCATCTCTTTATCGATTTCAAGGCCGCGTATGACAGTATTTACAGAGACGAGCTGTACAGAGCCATGTCTAGTTTCGGCATCCCTGCAAAACTCGTACGACTATGCAGGATGGCTTTGGAGAATTCACGCTGCTCCGTCAAGGTCGGTAAAGAGCTCACCGAGACCTTTGATGTCGAAAAAGGCTTTAGGCAAGGCGACTCCTCATCCGCTTTCGATAAGGTACATGCTTCCACGCCGTAAAACAGGACTGGGATGATCAAGGTCTTATACAGGGTTACCTTGGTTTTTTCTGGAGAGGGTTTTGTTTCTCAATTGCCCTCTTAATCCAAAGAAACAACAGTTTTTTTTGTCAGGAGGAAATCTTCAAAAGACACTTGGCAGTATTCGATTCCAAGTAGTGTGGGATTCTTACCTCACTAAAAACTCCTCGTAATCAGAACCAATCTATGAACGATCGACAACAGATTTTTCTTTCTCAATAATATAATCGCTTTAAAGGAAGCTTAAACTTTTAATGCTTCCCATGACTTTTAGACCATTAGCACGTGTGGCTTGGTTCTTCTTAATCTCCGAACATTGCCTTTCGTATTTATTACGGACTCCATTTCAGAGTTGATATGACAATGCAGTCGCTGATTATGTGACACAGCACGTTTTCTTACAACTTCTGTAACCGTTTCTATTTGTAGGTCACCATGTAAATCGCTATTTCTTATATACCATGGTGCATTTACTATTCCACGAAGGCCTTTGTTTCGGAACTTTTCAGTATTTGTTTTCTTTGTACAGCCCCATAATTGGATTCCATAGGTCCAAACAGGTCTAAGTACTTGTTTATAAAGCATTATTTTATTTTCGACAGATAAGTCCGTATTTCTACCGAGTAACGAGTACATTTTTCTATATTTCATATTTCTTTTTGATATGCTCTTTCCATTTCAGCTTTGCATCCAAATTCATCCCAAGGTATTTGGCCGTAATGGTGTAAGGTACAGCTTGATAGTTGATAAATATTTGCACGTAGCTTATCTTTTTATTTGTAAAGTTTATGTGTGCAGATTTAGCTTCATTGAGCTTGATAAGCCATTTTGTGGTCCAATCACTAACGGTGTCGACGACATTTTGCTATTTCTCAGCAGCCTTGACGACGCACTTACTGGATGCCAAAATTGCAGTATCATCTGCAAAAGTAGCCATAATGGTGTTGTTATCCACTGGAATATCCCTTGTATATAGCAAATACAGGGTAGGTCCTAGGACGCTTCCTTGAGGAACACCGGCTTGTATATTACATAGCTTTGAATATTCTTGATCATACCGTACTCTGAAGAGCCGGTTTGAGATATAAGATTTTAGTATTTCGTAGTACTGCCTGGGTAGGTCCCTTTGCAGTTTGTACGCTAGCCCCTCATGCCATACCTTGTCGAATGCTTGAGCGGTGCCGTGAAATAAGGTCGAAGGCAATAAGGCCGAATCGGGCGTTTCTATAGAATAAATTTCAAAAGTTACTTGTGAGTTGACCCCCTAAGTTGTAAAATAAATGTTTTAATTTTTCGGTTTAAGCTCTTATTAGTCTTGTGGTTAGAAATTCATAGAAAAGTTTAATTTTCTAACCACAAAACTAATAATAGCTTAAAATTCGCGCGAATTTTAAGCTATTATTAGTTTTGTGGTTAGAAAATTAAACTTTTCTATGAATTTCTAACCACAAAAAAAATTAAACCGCTGACCTCGTGCCGACTTCGCGCTGACTTTGCGCCGACCCCGCGCTGGCCCCGCGCCGCGCCGAACCGCGCCGCGCCGAACCGCGCCGCGCCGAACCGCGCCGCGCCGACCTGCGCAACGCCGACCCCGCGCCGCGCCGGCTGCGCGGTGCACCGGGTCGCCCCCCCCCCCCACGGATGAAAAGTTCAACTCCTTAAATCCAATGTTCCTCAGAACATTTCTGTTTCTACCAAAAGTAAAAGCCTTTATATAAAATGATCGCAAAATATTAATAAAAGAAATAAAGTCGAATTCAACTGAGAAATAAAGTCGAACGCTATTTTCGCCCAATTTAGTGCCACAATGATTTTCGACCTTATTTCCCAAAATTGGTAATAAAATCGAAAAAGAAATTCGACCTTATTTCCCAATTTATGGGAAATAAGGTCGATTCGGCCTTATTGCCTTCGACCTTATTTCACGGCACCGCTTGAGCAACATCTAAAAATATAGCCGAACATACTTGTTTTTCTTGTAATGCTTTTCAACTGCATGCGTTATTCTATGAACTTGGTCTATCGTGGAATGTTTATTTCTAAATCCAATCTGATGAGTTGGGACTAGATTTCTTTCTTGTATGACTTTGCTTAGTCTTTTCAGTAGCAATTTTTCAAAGACTTTTGCCATTATTGGTATAAGCGATATTGGCCTGTAAGACGTCACTTCTGTTGGTGGCTTCTTATGCTTCTTCTTTTTATCATTTCAATAGTTAATTTTTTCTGTCTTACCAATTTTTTTTTTCCCAAATCCAATATCAAAAAAATCATTTACTTCGGTTGATTAAGTGTTCAAAAGGTTTCACGTTTTTAATTTAACAAGTGTTTATTTTTTACCAATATGTTTTCTTTTTTTTTTGATGACAACATTTCGTGAGGCTATTTACTTTTTACGACTAAGTTTTAAACGAGTCTATATTTTGTAATAACTAATTTCTTAGACAAAAAAGTTGAATGAACCAAGTAATCAGTAAGACATACAAATAGTTTATTTTGGATCTTTTGAAAATTGAAATGCAAACTATGTACTTAGGCTAACTTAGCTGTTCGAAAAAGCGCACTGCGACTTAAATAATTCAACAATTGGAAAACAGACATATCAGGCCACATTCAAACAGACTATACCAGCCGCCCCCCTCCCCCCCGCCCCGCATATTGACTTCAATCCAGTGGCCCTAACAGTCTTTCCGACAAGAGAAAGCTGAGAGGAAAACAGGGTTATTAAAGGAAATCACATTTCCGTCTTCACAGATGGTTCAAAAACGGACGCAGGGATAGGGTCAGGTATCTTCTCAGACTACCCTACCATGAATAGATCAATAAAGCTTCCTGACTTCTGCAGTATCTTTCAAGTAGAAGTACTCGCAGTGTGCGAAGCCACAAAGCACCTAGCTACGCAAAACTTGGTCAACAAAAATATTGACATCTTCATAGACAGTCAGGCGGCAATTAAAGCTATCTCATCCATTATCACAAAATCCAGACTAGTAGACAGCTGTCGCAGTAACCTAGGACTGCTCAGCGAAACAAACACAGTTAGTTTAACTTGGGTTCCAGGACACCGTGACATAATCGTTAATGAAATGGCGGATAAGCTGGCTAAAATCGGGTCAGCACTCGAATCCAGAGAAACGAACACCTCAGTTCTAAAGCAAGAAAAATAAACAGAATCAAACACAAATTTCTTAAAAGCGCCAATGACAGGTGGTCATCTTTAGAAATATGCCGAGTCTCCAGATACCTTTGGCCAGATATTTCCAAGGAAAAAACAGAATTTCAAGTCCAGCTAAGCAGACCTCGGCTCTCTTTGTTGATTGGCATTCTCAGGGGCCACAGCTCGTTGGGTACCCACATGATGAGAACGGGCATTAGCACATCCGAGATATGTAGAGGATGCCAAGATGAGGAGGCAGAGGAAGGATCATTCCACTTCCTCTGTGAGTGTCCTAGCTTGGCCCACACTCGGAAAAAAACCCTCGGAGAATACTTCTTCGACGAACTGGGCGACATCTCTAATCTCCCATTGAACAACGTCCTGAAATTTACTCAAGGCTCCAAATGGTCCAGTGGGGGTTTCCTACCCCAATAAACCAGTCACCAACCCAGCCCTCTAACTCTCCAATCCTTCCATCTCCTCATCCTCTGATTTTCCCGGGGAGCATAATGGATCCTTGAGATCCGAGTGAGGTGCTGCCACTTGTGGCTGCACCCCCCATGCAACCTAAAATAACCTAACCTAGCTGTTCGGAATCTAAAAAACAATGTTGGTCCCTTCCATTCCCTCACAGAATATGTTTGAGAGAAAAACGTTATTCCCCGCTGCTTTCTGCTGTTTTGCGCCACCCTTTTTAATTATTTTATTTGAATATACAGGGTGCGACAAAAGTATGGAAACCCCTGGAATTATGGCAGAATATGCGTTAAAAAAAAATCAAAGACCCAATATCCGACGTATTTCTCGACGAGGAATCCGATGGTGACCTTGAAATTGACCTTGGACGTAACCTTGAAGCCCCAGCGACCCAAAAATCAATTTTTCAAATGGAAACCCCCATTTTTTATTGCAGATTTGGAAAGAGCGCAAAATTTTACGAAAAAACATGTATTTTATTTTATTTTGCGCTCTTTCCAAATCTGCAATAAAAAATGGGGTTTCCATTTGAAAAATTTATTTTTGGGTCGCTGGGGCTTCAAGTTTACGTCCAAGGTCAAATTCAAGGTCACCATCGGATTCCTCGGAAAATACGTCGGATATAGGGTCTTTGATTTTTTTTAACGCGCCATATTTCCAGGGGTTTCCATACTTTTGTCGCAACTTGTATGTTTTCTTCCCTAAACATGTCACTCACTCACTTAATCACATGCGGTAATTCGGCCCTTGCATTGATGAGCCTTAGTTCCTCCAGTGATTCGGTGACACTATTTTGCTTCGGTTATTTAATATCAAATAATTTTTTTTTGTGTTTAGTCGAAAAATACGACTGCACCTTGTGTGCTAAACCTTAAAATTTAAAGACATAAATTCATTGAATGATTGCGGGCATTTATAAATGCTAAGCCTTGAATGAACTCTCTGATTTGGGTCGTAGGACAAAAACCTTAGTTAGAAACTTGTTCCACTGTTGCACTATAGTGAATGAGGTCTCTCATTGCAATCAAGAATTTGAACTTCGCATCATTATTGACAAATATGAGGTGGATGGCCGAATTATTTATTTGTTTGGACTACTCATTCATGAATTGATGTTTTTATTGCAAAACAAGTTCCAGCAGGCAGTACTGAATTCCTTATTTCGCAGAGACACTTTCATTCCAAATGTATAAATACAGAATCAAATATTCTACTTAGCATCAGTTTCGATACACAATTGTAAAACAATCACATTCAATATGAAAGTAAGTTTCATCTCACATCATTTTAAATCTCATCAGATTTCCACCATTCGTGGTCTAAAAATTCGTCCTCAAATTGCTCTCCTCCTTAGACTATTTTCGCCGTTTTTGTACTCCTGTTCGCTATGGCTAGCGCTCTAAATGTTCCAGTCCAGCCTCAAGTTCTCCGGCAAGTTAGGGTTCAAGTTCTTCCAGTTGCTCCAGCTGTGCGGCGAGCAGTTCAGGTTGTAAGGGTGCAACCAGTTGCTCCCGTTGCACGTCCAGCAGTCCGAGTAGTTAGGGTACAAGCAGTTCCAGCTGTTCCAGTGGCCCGTCCAGTTCGAGTAGTGAGAGCAAGACCAGCAGTGATTCATCAAACGCTTTCAGTTGTCCATCCTGTCAGTATTATTCGAACACAGCCAGCCCGAGTGGTTGCATCGCATGCAGTTTTGAGTGGTTAAAGGAACATAGCCAGTTGCAAATAATGTCAGTTAATTTAAAAATAAACTTTATTTTTCAGTAGAGTAATTGAAACAGTTTTAATCATTCCATTTAGGGAGTGAGAAATGAGCTGAATGTAATCTTTACACTTTCACCAGTGTGTGAAAATAGGTGTTTGGAATTTATATGTTTCAATTTATGAAACAAAAGCTTTAAGCTACAAATGTGTAAAATATCTTACTTCGTTGCTACATTGTTGCGAGTACAATTGACTCTACTTGTGGGTATCATTAAACGAATATTGAAAGAATTCAAGCGAACGATTTGGGAACACTAGCTTGGGTGAAAAAGGTGCTCATACGCCAGAGTTAATATGGAATAAGCAAGTAAGAGACACTCTGCCCAACAATCTACCATCCCTACCCTTACACAAAATCATTGATTAGGTTCATGAATTGAGTGGGTTTAAAAAAAGTTGTAGACGTCAGACTATCCTTCAATAAGAATCCGTGCGGAATTGTTATGTGTCTGTAAACAGCGTACATATTTTCAAGACTAGAAAGTGGGCCTAGGCTTATATGTATTTATTTTTCTAACTTTAAATTGACGTCTTCGGATACATACGATCCTTAAAAGCCTTTAAGCCTTTCACTAGCTTGTTTGTATCTACCAAAATTGGCACGAACTTTCGATTGTGTGCTTAGTAAGATATCAAAATTGGGGAGTACAAGGATATAGTATCAGCTCTTCATAATACATTTGGTGATTCAGGGTTGCCAAGTACACATTAATTATGAAAACGTTATGAAATTACACAAAATATTGAAAAAAGTGAAATTAAATATTCCAAAGGTCTTAGCGAAAATAAATTTTAAAAAATTTAAAAAAATGAAAATTTTTAAAAATAAAATCTTCCAAATGCTGGTATGAATTCTTTCGTAATCAACCTAGGTTTTCTGAAGTATATGGTTTCAAAAATTGTACAACTACAACTAGACTTTTTACAAAAGCTTTTTTTTACATCATAAGAAGAAACCTTAAGAAATAGCCCATCAAATATAATTTTAACGAAATCGTTAGAGCCGTTTTCGAGAAAAATATACGAACTGGAAGAATTAAACAGGTCTGCAAAGAAAAAGCTGTCTGGATGCTTTCAACTGATTTCTATGTATTTTCTATTTAGGTGTTCTAAAAACTAAAAGAATACTCAAAAACTTCTATACCGTCAGGTTATTTTGCTAAGCCCAAAATTTTCTTAAAAAATTGTTTTTTTTGTAAGCAACTTGAAGACATAAATAAATAAGTACATTTTTATTTTGTTATTATTGTTATTACTTTTTATGTCTATGGGATAGTAGAGACTGGACCAAAGAGTGTTGGCCTTCGAGGGAGCTTAAGATTGGCGAAAAGAACGCCCTGTATCTAACTTTGGTGTCTCGTTATAAAATTCTTTTACCGTTGCTTCACATAAAGCTGGATTGATGACTTCTAAGAGATGGAAATTGCTTCAAATATGATATTAAAATTTCCAGACCTCTCGGAGGCAAAGGTGAAAGAAAGTGTTTTCACTGGACCAGATATTAGGCGGATACCTATATTGTCAGAAAACGTGACGTTCTAAGAGAAAATGAGTCATTTTCAGATTCAGCACACCCAAAAACATAAGTGTGTCACACAAAAACCAGAACAGCTCTCAACTTTGATTTTTTTGCAGACGTTGTGTTATCAGACACTCCAAGAAACAGGCTGTTGAACTTCAATAAGGCGACAAAAAAGTAAAAAATTTACCAAAGACCATACCAGGGTATCACAATGAATCTAAATTAATCTAAGTGGGCGGAAATAATATCAACCGTCAGCCCATTCTATCTACCCTAACCATTATCATATCATATCGGTTGTATGGCAAGTACCGTTATTTCAGGACATAATACCAAAAACCCCTCGGTGAGCTGCGTCTGTCAATTTTGAAAAAAATCAGTGAAGTGGTTCAACGTGAAGATCTATATACGGACAAAGAGATATACAGACAGAATTGTTGGACCCACTTTTTTCGTATTCTCTATCAAAGTAATGTCATGCTTAGTTTTTTACTCAAAAATTTTTTCCCGCACGATCGCAAGTAAAAATGAGAACAAAATCAACATTTTGACAGCTCAGGCAAATGAAGTAAAGTAGCAGACCTTAAAAGTGAAGAAGATGAAGCCAGCGGTGACAATTGAAATAAATCTCGCTTGGAAGCAAAAATTTGGAATAGTTTTTCCTTTCAAGAAATATTTGGTTCTAAGACATCACACGAGTCAGAATTTTTGCGGCATTACAATGGGGTGTACGACACTTGAAAATTAGAGTGACTCTAAAAAATGTGTGGAACTTAATTGGCCAAGAGCTGGAAGCAAATTGTTGAAGTAGAGAGAAAACCCATATTGCGTATGTTGACATACACACGAGTCTGGCAGCTTTTTTTTCAGCCAGGAGCGGGTGTGGGTATTCGAAAATGGTAGTTTTCCAATTTTTTTCATTTTAATTTTTCATTTTCAATTCATTTTTATTTTTCTTTATCTTATAACTATTTACATGCTGACAAAAATGTTTAAACTAACTTATATAATAACTTAATTAACTTACTGACCCTAGGCGAGTACTCTAAATTATTAAATAACTTAATGCTAATGCCTTTTTCTAAAAATATTTTACGGATTTATAGACAATAGCTATAATTAAAAACTAAGAAAATTGTAAAAACTTATTTTTTTTCAGTTTTTTTCTTGTTTTTCTTAAAACTACTTTCAATTACTTAAAACTACTTAAAACTAGAGTACCTTTTCTTTTTTTTTGATATAACCTAAGACTTACACTCTAAGCCTTTGTAAGCCAGCCATTGGCGACTCGGTATGAGTATCGTTTCAATTTGTTGCTCCGACAACCAGCAGAACAGTTTTGATGTTTTAATAACGTCCCGTCGATCGCGATCTGAGACCGCCCTGCTGAGCCGAAGGAGCTCTAAAACGTCTCCGCCTACCGCGGTGACGTCTCGGTTGCAAAGGAGCCGTCGGCGTCGTTCCACGGACTTAGGCTAAGGCCACGCAGTCAGCGATAAGCGAGCGAGCGATTGAACGATCAGCGATTAAGCGACAAAGTCGAGCGACGAGTGGCCTTTTCGTGAGCGACATTTCTTTAGCGATTAGTTGTTAAAATGCCGTTGTCAAGAGCACTACGTTTATATTTGTTGTACTTTAACCATCTGTTGCTCTTGACGCTAAGCGATAAACTAAAAATTAGAACAAGTTTGGTGACAGAGCGACGTCGTTCAGTCGCTTGAAAAAATCGCTCATCGCCCGCTCAATGCATGGCCAGTTCAATGCAATTTCATTTGTTTTAATTTTTTCATGTCGTTCAGTCGCTCGCTCGCTCGCTTATCGCTGACTGCGTGGCCTCGGCCTTACGGTAGACGTGGTAGATTAGCGGAACCGCAAATCTATCCTGAATCAAACCTTTCATGTCAAAATAGAGGAAAGCCTCCGGTGGGACAAATCCACTGTAATGTGTTCTCTCCATATATGTTTAAGGGTAGTAAGCCCCAAATATCAGGCCATTGTTCGAACACATCGCTTTTCACGAGTCAGTTTTATCAAGAAGTTGTCGATTCTGTTTATTTGAGCCCTGTTGTAAAGAACCCCATTAGGACAGTATGTTCTGTACTCCGGCTCTGGTGTTCTGTGCAATCCAAGACAGGTACGCAGACACTGTCTCTCAAACACCCGAATCTTTTACATCTGAGACGCTGTAACATTGGACCACACAGGGCACCCATATACAATCATTGGCCTTATGAGGGCCATGTAGCAAATCACTTTCACTCTGCTATCAAGTTGTCTGCTGTGAAACAGTCGCCTTGTCAGAGCAAATGCTCCTCTAGCCCTGGCCAGAGCCGCATCCATATGTTTGTTAAAATATAGATACTGTTCTAGCCAGATACCGTGGTATTTGACTACTACTTTGTTTGGCAGTGGGTGGCCATGTAGATCAACGATCACCAGCTTGCGCCAGTTCTTTCTCGTATCCCATGAGGCCCGAGCCAACGGGGTCCTAAACACAATTGTTTCCGATTTCTGAAAGTTGAATTTCAACTTCCAGTCATCGCAATATTGCTGGATCTTATCGAAGTCACGCTGCAAGAGTGTTCTGATGACTTCGATCTTTGGACCTGTTCTGTATACATTCAAGGATTCTTCTTATTCCTAAAAACACATTAGATCTCCACCTAGCGTGGTATACACTGCCACTTTACTAAAGTGGATTTACCTCCCACTGAGTGGGAAATAAGTCAATCAGTGGTCTTAGTTCCTCTGGAATTTTTTGCGTAGCCTTAACTAACATGGCAATAAAAGCGCTTTCTCACTAACCAATTTGAAATGGCATGGAATTGTAGGCCCTTGAAATGCGTTAGGCCTTGAGGTTTCCATAGCTTAATTACGCCCCTTCTATTTGCTAAGAAGAAAGATCGTTTTATGTACCTTGACTTTTAGTGATCCAAGGGTGCCTAAGTTTAGCACCTGCATTTATTGTTTTTTTTTTAGATACTTGTACATATATTTTGGGCGACATTTTGTATTTAAAGCTTCGGGGTCCAAGTCGTGATCATTGCTGCCTTGTCAGTGAGCACAAAAACAAATGCGTGCCGTTCAAGATCGTCACATAATTTAGTTCTCAGTTTTGTTCCTCTTAATTTTTAGATAGTCTTAAATCTTGCTTGCTATTCTTAACTCTTGTCTTGAGTCTCCTCTTCGATTCGAAAATTGAAGATTTAATTGAGAAAAACAAACTGTTGACTAGAAAACCTGAAGATCTCTTAAAACTGCTTATTTTGTGTCATACGAAATTAAATTCATTATGATAAATCTACATATCTTCTAAACATGCATGTTTGAATTTGTGATAAGTGAGGAAGTGAAGTAAAGTTCGGTGTGAAGTTACACCTACCGCCTACAAAAAGGCACATAACTGCATTGTATAGTCGGCATAAATACGTAACTATCGGATGTGGGCCTGTCTGCTAGATTGAGTAAAAACTACGCATACACGTCATGATATCTGTCGACTGTCGTGCAATGGGAATATCGTGTGTAAGTGAATTAGGGAAAAGTTCTGTCGTGATTCCGGCACAAGCTACAAATAATCTCGAGCTACAAATAAGCATGCAAACGGTATAGTAGCAAATCTAGCCCCATATTTATTGTGGAGTTAGTAAAGAAAGCTGCCAGAAGCTATCTACTCATGGAATATTTAAAATCTTACTTCAAAGCTTATTACAAAATTATTTGAATCTCAACTTCCGTTTCGTATTTATATGCTCTTGACATCAATTTCCAATTATTTTCGGTTTAGTGTTTTTTGTTTGTTTAATTCAGTTCAGTGTTGATGCGTTGTAAGATTTTTTGATCTTTTAATAACTATTTGAAAGAAAGAACGCAACTTAAACAACAACTGTAATAATCACCGAAGTAAAAACCAAAAAATCGCCTTATGCAATTCAAAAATCGCTGTGTGGAATTCGAATCGGTCTTAAGGAAATGTGGAGATTTCGGTAGCTTCCAGGTTTTATTAATAGCGTTGTTTGGAGTGATAAGTACGTTTTCGTCGTGGCATTACTTTTCTCAAACAATTATAAGCCTCACTCCACCTCATTGGTAAGATACGTATTCTTAATCAATATTCTTAAAGCTGATGGTCACGTTTTCGGTGCCAACAGGCAGTGTTAATAAATAAAAATGGTTGAAACTCCCAGTTGTCTATGAATACAAAAGTGTCTAGTGTTGTGTGTTATGAGTAAGAACATCCATCCATGGACGTTGAAGTTAAATTGGTATCTTAAGCAACTGAGGGTGGCCGTGGTGCAGTGGTAGAGTGTTTAGTTGATAGGCTGGACGCATGGGTTCGTATGCTCTGGGCATCTACTTTTCTTTCAGCCTCCCAGTTTCATATGTACGCCGGCGCCGCCCTTGAGGTTATTATTGTGAAATTACTAACAACTTATTTCCAACTACTGCAATACAGAAAAAAGGGGAGGCTGCTACTCTGGTAGTACAATGGACCGGATATTAGGTCTGAGTTCTCCAGATTAGCATATCAGCTTCCTCTTTTTTTTAAATAATATAAAAAAAAGCAACTGCGGCCCGATTGAATAACACCTAAGTCTCTCATATAAGGCGCATAAGAATCCCAAGTAGAAACGATTAATATCGAAGACATTGTTCGGCGATCCTCTAGACTACCTCTAAGCTCTTTATAATGTCGCTTTCCATTTGGTTTCATTCCTGGAAGCACTCACGTTAACCCTCCTTTACAACCTGGGGTCCATTTGGACCCAGGAGCATGTTTGAACACTCATAACATTTTTTTTTATCATTTTCTTTAAGTGGGATCTACATATACTCAGTGAACAAAATTCAGATTTTGATTCATTTCTTACATTTGAACGTTTATCGGATGTTTACTGATTTTTCTGCGATTTTTTTTTTTTTGTGAAAAAACCCATCTACCCGACCTGGGGTTCATTTGAACACCACTACTGAGATTCTATGAAAAGTCATATTTTTTCTAATAAACCATTACTTTATTATAAAAGTAACATAGTCAATGTTTAGTATGGATTTAACTTGAAAATGTTGGCAGTTCCGGGAAACATTTAACACATAAGGTCCTAGTGTGGCAATGGCACAACGTCTGCCACATCCATCGCAGGTGGTTCTGCTTTTCTTGTCGTCTGCTCTTGGGCGAAGCTAACATCTTCCCCTTTTACAAGAGAGCCTTTTGGAGACTGTTATAATAATAAGGTAATACTTCCTGCACTCTCCCCAAAATACAGAGAGTATCCAATGCAGATTTTCCAATGCCAGATTGTGTTGCAGGTTGCGAACAAACTGATGGATTCAATTCTGACTCCATCAGTTCCTCCGCTAGCTCGATAAGCTTATCACTTCTGAACAAATTTTTGTTTCTTCTAGGTTGAGTGTCGAAAAATGATGACAGTTGCTAGAGCTGCTACGTCCAATAAGTTGTAGAATACAACCGTTGGCCAGCGTTTTGTTTGACTTGCACGAAAATAAACTGAGACCGTTTTCCGTTTGGTGGAACACATCGACTCCACTTTTACCGCGGTTGTAATTGAGTATCATTGCAGGTTTTGCTGACAGGAAGTGGCTTTCTCACATATATTTTGTGCTTATAGCAATACCACTTGTTTGTTTGGTTTCGAAACATAACTCGCCAACGCCATTTTTTCAGAAAATCCAAATATGGATGAGTGTACTGGACGATACTGCTTTTCGCTATTGAACTTTACAGGCTCATTCTGGTCATCAAGAACCTTAACCACAGAAGGTTTAGGCACATCTCTTTTGTTTTTCCGGATCGTGCCAAGCTGCCAAGAATAGTCTTATCCAGCAACCTCAATGCCAAATCCACCGACGCGACGCAAAGAAATTATCAATAGTGAGATTGCGTTCAGAGTTGAAATATGATGGCATCAACGATATCACCACATCATAAGCACAACCAAGTCCTGTACTTTGGTCAGAGCTACCAGTGTAGATAGAAAACTTCAGTGGATAGCCCGCTGAGCTTTTATTCGGCCACCAAAACTTCAAGCCATGTTTGGCAGGCTTGCTGATTTTTCATTCAGTAGTACGTAAAACAAACATCTCGAATGGGATAAGCGGCAATCCCAGATTTGCGAAATTAGGCAATTTCTATCGATTTTAAATAAAAAAATTTTGTTGAAGAACTCATACATACTGTAACGTTCGCTTAGTTCGCAATAATAAAACTTTTTCTTTCAATTTACTTCTACTACTTTTATTCAATATATACTTTATTATACTCGACCAATAATCACATTAGGGCCGGTCTGTTCAAGTGTGGTTAAATCTGTGGTTTGGTTACCAGATATTTTGCTTAACCCGTGTTTTATGGATCTATGGTTAAGGAATTGCGTCTTTTCACTATTTTTTCGGCCTTGGTTAACAAACCGTAGGTTATCGAGAAATTCCAATATTTTTCCAGTCTATCTGTCAAATTAATCACTAACCTCAATCAATGGTTATCTTTTTTGGTGACATGTGTTTATTGTCGGCAGTTCATAGTGAGTTATTTTATAATTATTAATGTTTTTTTTTCCTATGTTATTCATAATTTTTGTTATTTTTCAAGAAAATGTCACAATCAAAGCAACCATCTGTATTTTATAAAAAAGAACTATAACAAGAATAATATTGGATATAAATATAATGAAAAATTAAAAACAAACGCACTCCATCACACTGAATTGTTGTATAGCCAAATGATGAGTCGAAAATAATGCGTAAAGACAGATTAACCAAACGTGAAAAGACGAAATTCCAGTAAATCGATGGTTAAATAGCGTTAACCGACCAAAATCGACTGGTTAACAATTTCTCTGGTTAGTTAACCAAACCATTCATTTGTTAACCAAACCAAGGTTGAAAAGACGCATTCTATGGTAACCACTGGAAATAACCACGGGTTAAAATTAACCAAACTTGAACAGACCGGCCCTAACTCACTCTTAACATTATCACTCTATAATCAAAACTGACTTCTGGTTGCGTCAGCGGCCTATTTATATAGAATAACATTACATCTAGAACATTCCAGTATTATGCTGTCAAGTTTTCCCCTCCTTTTCTACACTCACACACACTGATGTCACGCCTTTCATTAGATATATGTATATTATAGTGTTGCCGCTTGTGTTTTCAGTTGCACGTTTTCGATTTGTGAATTGGTATTAAATGTTGGGTGTGCATTACAATACCTTCATAATGACATCTCTGCTTAAATTTTTTTATCACTGCTATAAAAAATATTTAGAATGAATTCATACAATAGCCAAAAGAATTATAACTGAACAATATAAATCACAAATCTAAAAGTCGGTGGACACGACTTCTGCCGGGTCGTAAAGGAGGGTTAAAAAAGAATGGAGCATAGCAAAATAAACATTGGTAAATTGATAAATCCCTCACAAGGCATGGTTGTGAGAAATGCGCTAGGCCCAGGGGCTCCTCGCTCTGTTGCGCCACCCTATTTATTTTATTTTTATTTTTTAAATTGATAAAGGCAATTCGGCATGCATTTGTAGATTAAATGGCCCCCTCTTTATAATTCAGAACAGATGCAAATCCTCAAATTTGAACTGAATACTGTTCCTTTTACATGGCTGGTTGTAGGGAACCTTTGTCGTTACGATATGATGTGGCAATGTGGCTTTCAAACATTTTTTCGAAAGAATTCTTTTAAACAACCAGAACCGCAGAATCTGAGGTTCTGGGTACTGGGTTTCACTCGGCCCCCAAACGAAGCCCATGATTTGATGAAGAATACAGCCAGACAAAAAGCATCCTATCGGGTGTTACATGTGATCACATAAAGTCAAAATTTTAATGTTTTTTGAAATGATATTTTAGCGATTAAAATGTCTTATTCTCTACGTTAATAGTTGTTTTATCTTAAATGTAAGATTTGTGGATTATGGCATAAGGATTAAGAATTTTATGATTCGAAAAGTGTGCGTTTCGGGTGTTACGAGATGGAATGACCAATAACAAGATTTAAAATAAAAAAAAATAAATAAGAAAAGAAGGGAACAGCAGCAAATTCTCAAAAACTAAACAAAGTAGCATGAGAAGCGCTGAGAGATAGGAATGAGATTCGGAAGATTTAGAAATTATGAGAAGATCATGCCAGGGCAGGTCACAAGCCTGTAAAGAGCAACAGGGAAACATCGTAATAGAGTCGCAGTTGCTACTGAGGATATGAAAAGATCACTTCTGCAGCTTGCTTAACGGCGACGAAGACACAAATTCCACTGTCAGGCAGAATGTCCCATTCAACTTGAATGATGATCAAGAATGCTATCATCCTTGAATATCTTCTTTAATGGCGTTCTCGGCATATGCATACTTAAAATCAAGTAATACTATAGATACAGATGGCTTTGATGTCGAACTTTTCAAGGGTGCTAAGCACCAGCTGATCTGCATAATATAAACGAGAGAGAGCATGCCCGATAAATGAAACATTAGTATCCTAGGCCCGATCTTAAAAAAGAGATCACAATATAAAAATTATAGAGGTATGTGCCTCCTTAACGTCACCTATAGGATTTGTCTACTGTAACATGCATGTCTGAAACCCAACAACTTGACTTGACTTGGACAGGTCCTTCCTTATCAATGTGGTCTTAGACCAGAAAAGTCCAAAAAAAAATTTCACATTACGGCAGATCTTGGAAAAATACCTGAGATTATAATATCGACATACACCATTTTTTTTATCGATTTCAAGGCCCCGTATTTATGGAGAAGAGATGTAGAGAGCCATGTCTATAATTTCGGCATTCATGCAAGACTCGTACGAAAGTAGTTTTTCAAAAGTCTGTACCCGGTTCGATGGGTTTTCTAAAGTGCATTGCAGGTGGAAGGTAGCGAAACGAAGTGGAAGAAAACCTCAACCGACTAAGATTTTACAACTGGGGAGATCTCACACAAAATCTAAGTTATTATCATATAGTGTTGGCTGAGGTTCAGGCTCACCTCGAACTGTAATGCTCACCCAAGTAAGTAAGTCTTACAAGAAAATTGTTTGTACTTTATTGGTCTTTTAAAAGCTTAAAAGGTTCACACACATATAATAATTCGGGAAGAGCTGAAAAACAAACTGCTCCATCCAAACTGCTGGAAAGTTCTCGTATTCTTTCAATAGGTCGATAAAGTGGTATGATTTCCTATATGTATAAAGATTCCGCTGATGCTACTACAGGGTAAGTAAAATATATCGTATATAACGAATAAAAGTGGTTTAATTAAAGGCATACCAGGGTGGTAAGCCCGAACTCAAGCCTGTAAAAACCAACAGGAAAACACCGTAATAGAGTCGCAGTCGGTTCTGAGGACCTGGAAAGATCACTTTTGCAGACTGATTAACGGCTGTCAGGCAGAATACCCCATTCAATTTGGATGAAGATCAAGTTCGTCATCTTTCTGACCTTGAATAACTTCTTCAATAAGCTTAAAGAAAAGTTTTATTTTTCGCACTCAGTGAAAATTGCAATAAGTTTGCTTGTAGTGATATGCATGCCAGTTGGCATTCTGTTTGGTGACATTGGCATGAAAGTTCCTTTCCTGGCGAGGGAAATAAAGGCAGCTTCCCGTAATGTCTCTGTGCCCTCAATGTTAAGCTTTTCTATCATCTCCATGATATACAATCGGCAGTCGTGTGTGTGACTAGAAGTTAAAACAACTTTTTCCCTTTCTTCTTTCATTTTTTTTTTTTTTTTTCAAATTTTCTTCCCTTCAATTTACGGAAAACAATTGATTTATTTTGACAGTGCAACAAGATGTAACATTCAGATCTTCTATAAATAAAACCAGCATTTTCTAAAATAACAAAACTAACAACAACGACGATCGCGATACTTAAACATAAAGTAAAATGAAATTCTAACAACTATGTATACCAGTCGGGAAATACTTAGCGACCTCCAATACCTCAGAATTATAGGGGTTAGGTAAGCACAATGAAAATTTTAAATAAGGTGCCACATCGGATAGCTTGGCTTGTTGTTGTATAAAAAAATTGTACCTTAATGCATCCGATTAACAAGTTGGTCATCAATTATTATTATCTATCGCATGCGGTTCAATCAGAAATTTGATGGAAAAATTAAATTTTGCGCTGGTACTATTAAAAAGATGTGATATGATAATAAACAAGTGTAGTCAAGGAAAACTAACGCATCGTAACTATCGGATGTGGGCCTGTCTGCTAGATTGAGTAAAAACTACGCATACACGTCATGATATCTGTCGACTGTCGTGCAATGGGAATATCGTGTGTAAGTGAATTAGGGAAAAGTTCTGTCGTGATTCCGGCACAAGCTACAAATAATCTCGAGCTACAAATAAGCATGCAAACGGTATAGTAGCAAATCTAGCCCCATATTTATTGTGGAGTTAGTAAAGAAAGCTGCCAGAAGCTATCTACTCATGGAATATTTAAAATCTTACTTCAAAGCTTATTACAAAATTATTTGAATCTCAACTTCCGTTTCGTATTTATATGCTCTTGACATCAATTTCCAATTATTTTCGGTTTAGTGTTTTTTGTTTGTTTAATTCAGTTCAGTGTTGATGCGTTGTAAGATTTTTTGATCTTTTAATAACTATTTGAAAGAAAGAACGCAACTTAAACAACAACTGTAATAATCACCGAAGTAAAAACCAAAAAATCGCCTTATGCAATTCAAAAATCGCTGTGTGGAATTCGAATCGGTCTTAAGGAAATGTGGAGATTTCGGTAGCTTCCAGGTTTTATTAATAGCGTTGTTTGGAGTGATAAGTACGTTTTCGTCGTGGCATTACTTTTCTCAAACAATTATAAGCCTCACTCCACCTCATTGGTAAGATACGTATTCTTAATCAATATTCTTAAAGCTGATGGTCACGTTTTCGGTGCCAACAGGCAGTGTTAATAAATAAAAATGGTTGAAACTCCCAGTTGTCTATGAATACAAAAGTGTCTAGTGTTGTGTGTTATGAGTAAGAACATCCATCCATGGACGTTGAAGTTAAATTGGTATCTTAAGCAACTGAGGGTGGCCGTGGTGCAGTGGTAGAGTGTTTAGTTGATAGGCTGGACGCATGGGTTCGTATGCTCTGGGCATCTACTTTTCTTTCAGCCTCCCAGTTTCATATGTACGCCGGCGCCGCCCTTGAGGTTATTATTGTGAAATTACTAACAACTTATTTCCAACTACTGCAATACAGAAAAAAGGGGAGGCTGCTACTCTGGTAGTACAATGGACCGGATATTAGGTCTGAGTTCTCCAGATTAGCATATCAGCTTCCTCTTTTTTTTAAATAATATAAAAAAAAGCAACTGCGGCCCGATTGAATAACACCTAAGTCTCTCATATAAGGCGCATAAGAATCCCAAGTAGAAACGATTAATATCGAAGACATTGTTCGGCGATCCTCTAGACTACCTCTAAGCTCTTTATAATGTCGCTTTCCATTTGGTTTCATTCCTGGAAGCACTCACGTTAACCCTCCTTTACAACCTGGGGTCCATTTGGACCCAGGAGCATGTTTGAACACTCATAACATTTTTTTTTATCATTTTCTTTAAGTGGGATCTACATATACTCAGTGAACAAAATTCAGATTTTGATTCATTTCTTACATTTGAACGTTTATCGGATGTTTACTGATTTTTCTGCGATTTTTTTTTTTTTTGTGAAAAAACCCATCTACCCGACCTGGGGTTCATTTGAACACCACTACTGAGATTCTATGAAAAGTCATATTTTTTCTAATAAACCATTACTTTATTATAAAAGTAACATAGTCAATGTTTAGTATGGATTTAACTTGAAAATGTTGGCAGTTCCGGGAAACATTTAACACATAAGGTCCTAGTGTGGCAATGGCACAACGTCTGCCACATCCATCGCAGGTGGTTCTGCTTTTCTTGTCGTCTGCTCTTGGGCGAAGCTAACATCTTCCCCTTTTACAAGAGAGCCTTTTGGAGACTGTTATAATAATAAGGTAATACTTCCTGCACTCTCCCCAAAATACAGAGAGTATCCAATGCAGATTTTCCAATGCCAGATTGTGTTGCAGGTTGCGAACAAACTGATGGATTCAATTCTGACTCCATCAGTTCCTCCGCTAGCTCGATAAGCTTATCACTTCTGAACAAATTTTTGTTTCTTCTAGGTTGAGTGTCGAAAAATGATGACAGTTGCTAGAGCTGCTACGTCCAATAAGTTGTAGAATACAACCGTTGGCCAGCGTTTTGTTTGACTTGCACGAAAATAAACTGAGACCGTTTTCCGTTTGGTGGAACACATCGACTCCACTTTTACCGCGGTTGTAATTGAGTATCATTGCAGGTTTTGCTGACAGGAAGTGGCTTTCTCACATATATTTTGTGCTTATAGCAATACCACTTGTTTGTTTGGTTTCGAAACATAACTCGCCAACGCCATTTTTTCAGAAAATCCAAATATGGATGAGTGTACTGGACGATACTGCTTTTCGCTATTGAACTTTACAGGCTCATTCTGGTCATCAAGAACCTTAACCACAGAAGGTTTAGGCACATCTCTTTTGTTTTTCCGGATCGTGCCAAGCTGCCAAGAATAGTCTTATCCAGCAACCTCAATGCCAAATCCACCGACGCGACGCAAAGAAATTATCAATAGTGAGATTGCGTTCAGAGTTGAAATATGATGGCATCAACGATATCACCACATCATAAGCACAACCAAGTCCTGTACTTTGGTCAGAGCTACCAGTGTAGATAGAAAACTTCAGTGGATAGCCCGCTGAGCTTTTATTCGGCCACCAAAACTTCAAGCCATGTTTGGCAGGCTTGCTGATTTTTCATTCAGTAGTACGTAAAACAAACATCTCGAATGGGATAAGCGGCAATCCCAGATTTGCGAAATTAGGCAATTTCTATCGATTTTAAATAAAAAAATTTTGTTGAAGAACTCATACATACTGTAACGTTCGCTTAGTTCGCAATAATAAAACTTTTCCTTTCAATTTACTTCTACTACTCTTATTCAATATCTACTTTATTATACTCGACCAATAATCACATTAACTCACTCTTAACATTATCACTTAACATTATCACTTGTAAAGGAAATTCAAATATTTTTTATTTAATGTGCAGTTCAATCAATACAATTAAGTTTTAAATAAAACGTCACTCAAATGACTTCCACGACTTCTTCTGCAGCAACAAATTCGATGAACCCAATTTTCGAGCACTATTTCCACTAAATCAAGTCGTATATCATGAATGGCACGTTCAATATTGACTTGTAAGGCTTGAAGAGAATCTGGGTTATTTTGAAAGACCAATGACTTCCAATAACTCTACAAGAAGTAGTCTAATGGTGTTAAATCACGACTTCTTGGAAGCCATTCAATATCACCATTTTTCGAAATAATCGAATTTCTAAATTGTTCTCACAATAATTCAATTGTTGCATTTGCTGTGTGACACGTAGCCCCGTCTTGTTGAAACCAAATGTTGTCAAAATCAATTTCTTCCAATTTCGCCCATAAAAAGTTGGAAATCATCGATCTATACCGCTCTCCATTGACAGTGATGGTGTTACCAGCTTCAATTTGAAAGAAGTACGGGCCCATGATTCGACCAGCCCAAAAACTACAGCAAACTGTCAATTTAGGTGAATGTAATGGTTTTTCAGGAATATTTTGTGGATTTTCATCGCTAGTTTTGTTTATTTAACGCAATAGTCAAATAAAAGTAAGCGTCTTCGGAAGAGATGATTTTCTTAAAAAAAATCGTAACAGATTTCAAGTTGGTCCAAGGCAAAATCAGAAAGTACGGTGGTCGAATGGTGAAATTGTAAACATTCCTGAATGCAATAAAAAACAAACGACAGACCATGACATACTAAAAATGGCCGAAACGCCACTGCAAAATCATATCACACCTATTGGAAAACCCTTTATATTATAGTGTTGCCGCTTGTGTTTTCGGTTGCACGTTTTCGATTTGTAAATTGGTATTAAATGTTGGGTGTGCATTACAATACCTTCATAATGACATCTCTGCTTAAATTTCTATATCACTGCTATAAAAATTATTTAGAATGAATTCATACAATAGCCAGAAGAATTATAACTGAACAATATAAATCACAAATCAAAAAAAAAATTTAAAGAAAAGATCGTGGTGTCCATTTGGTTTTGAACCCCAGGTCCGGTGGACACGACTTTTGCCGGGTCGTAAAGGAGGGTTAAAAAAAGGAGCATAGCAAAACAAACATTGGTGGATTGATAAAGACAATGCGGCATGTATTTGTAGATTAAAAGCAGTAAAGCCAATCAGGGATAGAAAATAAAAATTTTCAATTCCACCAAAAACCGTTCCAAAATGTTCTGAAATGTTGTCAATAACGAGTTTAGTAAACAGAGTGGGTGATTCTTTTTGACGGAAACTTCTCTTCAGAAAGCGCAGTACCACTAGACGGCCCCTCTTTAGAAGTCAGAATAGATGCGAATCCGCAAATTTGAACTGAAAACTGTTCCATTTACATGGCAGGTTGTAGGGAACCTTTGTCATTATGGAATGATGTGGCAGTGTGGCTTTCAAACATTTTTTCGAAAGGGTTCTTATAAACAATCAGAACCGCAGAATCTGAGGTTCTAGGTTGCACTCGGTCTCCAAAACGAAGCCCATGATTTGATGAAGAATGCAGCCACACAAAAAGCACAACAAATGTTGATGCCAAAGAGAACAAGGGCAGCTTTCGCTTAGTATAAGGCTCATTCCATCGCTTCGGGTGTTACATGTGATCACATAAAGTCAAAATTGTAATGTATTTTGAAATGATATTTTAGCGATTAAAATGTCTTATTCTCTACGTTAACAGTTGTTTTATCTTAAATGTAGGATTTGTGGATTATGGCATAAGGATTAACAATTTTATGATTCGAAAAGTATGCATTTCGGGTGTTAAGAGATGGAATAACCAATAACAAGATTTGCAAGGGGAAAAGAAGGGAACAGCCCCGAATTCTCAAAAACTAAACGAAGTAGCATGAGAAGCGCTGAGAGATAGGAATGAGATTCGGAAGATTTAGAAAATATAAAAAGATCATACCAGGGTGTCAAGCCCCGAACTCAAATCTGTAACGTCCAGTATTGAACATAGTAATAGAGACGCAGTCGCTACTGAGGATCCGGAAAGATCACTTCTGCAGACTGCTTAACGGCTGTCAGGCAGAATACCCCATTCAATTTGGATGAAGACCAAGTTCGCCATCATTCTGACCTTGAATAACTTCTTCAATAAGTTGAAAGAAAAGTTTTATTTCACTCAGTGAAAATTGCAATAAGTTTGCTTGTAGTGATATGCATGCCAGTTGGCATTCTGTTTGGTGACATTGGCATGAAAGTTCCTTGCCTGGCGAGGGAAATAAAGGCAGCTACCCGGGATGTCTCTGTGCCCTCAATGTTAAGCTTTTCTATCATCTTCATGATATAAAATCGGCAGTCGTGTGTGTGACTAGAAGTTAAAACAACTTTTTCCATTTCTTCTTTCATTTTTTTTTTTTTCAAATTTTCTTCCCTTCAATTTACGGAAAACAATTGATTTATTTTGACAGTGCAACAAGATGTAACATTCAGATCTTCTATAAATAAAACCAGCATTTTCTAAAATAACAAAACTAACAACAACGATGATCGCGATACTTAAACATAGAGTAAAATGAAATTCTAACAACTATGTATACCAGTCGGGAAATACTTAGCGACCTCCAATACCTCAGAATTATAGGGGTTAGGTAAGCACAATGAAAATTTTAAATAAGGTGCCACATCGGATAGTTTGGCTTGTTGTTGTATAATAAAATTGTACCTTAATGCATCCGATTAACAAGTTGGTCATCAATTATTATTATCTATCGCATGCGGTTCAATCAGAAATTTGATGGAAAAATTAAATTTTGCGCTGGTACTATTAAAAAGATGTGATATGATAATAAACAAGTGTAGTCAAGGAAAACTAACGCATCATAATAAATGCATGATAATGCCAGAAATTCAATAATAATTTTTGATGAAATTATAAACTTGGCTAACATATGTAAAAACAATGACTTAAGCAAAGACTGGGGCTGAATTACCGCACACGTGATCGAGTAGTACGTGACTGAATTAGAATTAGCATTACTTCTCGCGTTATCGAGCACTTTAGTACCACAAATTGAAATTCTTTTGAATTTTGTATAAACGATGCCGATTAATGAACTGTATAGAGTGAATTTTGAAAGAAAAATGGTACTCACTCACTCGATCACTGACGCAATAATTCGAACCCTGATTTGCTTAGACGTTTGATTTTCCACAAAATCAAATCGTATGTCACGAATGTCACGTTCAATATTGATAGGCTAAAGGAGAGTCTGTTTTATTTCGAAAGACCAATGACTTCAAATAACCCCACAAGAAATAGTCGAATAGTGTTAAATTACAACTTCTTTGAGTCCATTCAATAACACAATTTCTTGATATAATCGAGTCTCGAAACTTTTCTCGAAATAAAAATAATGACTTTTGAGTTACGGTCTGAAAATAATATTACGAATTGGTTGTGCAGTATGGGAGTTCTTTGGTTGGGGTTTATCTCATTCAATAAGATTCTTCTTTGATGATGACTGATCTTAATGAGTATCATTCGGAATATATAGGCTTTGAACGTTGTAGTACTACGCGTGCAATGTTACATGTATTAACAATTCGGTTCCAGGGGCTACAAGTATGTCACATAAATTCACAAAGGCTATATAATAAGTTAGATGAGTTCCGGTACATATTTGAAAACTCGAAGGTGGATGTATCTCGGAAACATGGTTTTCCGAAGACATGAATGATTCTCTTTATTCTGTTAATGGATTTAGTCTTTTTAGAGCTGATAGAGTAAGGCGAGTTGGAGGAGGTATGGCCGTTTATATTCGTAATGAAATCAAATGTAGATTAGCACGAAGGTCACCGATGGGTTGTCCCATCAATATCGTGGAGATTAAATGTTCTTCACAGAAAATTCTCTTAGGCACTGTGTATCGTCCCCACAAAAACATAGATATTTTACCACTAACCTCAGTGTTGGATGAATTATCATTTGTTGCGTCACTTGTTATCGTGCGGTTGGAGATCTTAATAGCGATGTCCTAGGAGACTCAAGCCTTATAAACTGCATGAAAACCTTCGACCTTCTCCCAGTAAATACTTCGATACCAACTCACTTTACAAATTGTACAAGTACTCTACTGGATTTATTCTTCGTTAGCCATGCGGAAAAGGTTCTTAACTTTGATCAACTCTCCGCTTCATGTTTTTCCCATCATGATTTAATTTACCTCACTTTTGATATTTTACCTGAAAGCTATCAAAACAAATATAGTTTCAGAGATTTCAAAAGTGTTAACAGATCTGCTCTGGAATCGAAGCTTCAAAAGGTTGAATGGTTTCGAGTATATGGTATGCTCTCAGTTGATGACCAAATATCGTTTTTACAAAGAAATATATTAAAATTGTTTAATGACTTCGTTCCTCTCAAACATAAAATAGTAAAGAAAAATAGTACTACGTGGTTTAATAAAGAAATTTTGAACCTTATCAGTTGTCGGGATGCTGCTTATAGGAGATGGAAACAGTTCAAGATCGATAGTTTAATGAGCAATTATAAGGTTTTACGAAACAGAGTCCCATCTGAAATACACAAATCCAAGAGAAGTTTTGTCGCTCCAAAATTAGATCCATCTCTGGGTACAAAAACGCTTTGGAGGAATATGAAACAACTTGGGATAGGAATTGAAAAATACGCTACCCAGACAAATACTTATTGACTGTAATGAGTTAAATAGAAGTTTTGTTTTCCAATCATCCATAGACTCAAATAGGAACACAGATATTTGTGACTCTTTAGTTCCTGATGATTCAAGCGCTTATACAGCTTTTTGTTTTACAGCTGTCGATGAAGTTGATGTTGTAAAAAGCTTTATGGCCATTAAGTCCAAAATGGAATGGAAAAAGGCAAAAATCATTCCTGTGCCAAAAAATAAAGATGCGAATGATTTCAGACCCATCACAATATTATCATATTTATTTAAGCCACTTGAGAAAATTATGAACGCACAGATACGAGTTTTTCTCAATGCAAATAGTTTATTAAACAGCAGTCAGTCTGGTTTTCGACCAAAACAGAGCTGTACTACTGCATTGATTAAAATATCTGAAGATATCCGCAAATCATTAGATGATAATAAAGTTACAATTCTAACTCTCCTGGACTTTTCCAAAGCATTCGATACAGTGGATCACCATATTCTTTGCTCTAAGAGTTGTTGTTGCATTGCCAGAGGTACCTTTTGGTGAGGAGGGCCTCACGGCTGACTCCTTTGGTAAGGTAGGTGTGGCATTAACAACTGAGGGGGGAGGACCTAGGATTATTGGAGCTGTCAGCCTGTTTTGTAGATCTGACGTTGGTGAAGGCTGTGGAGCACTATTACCTGTCGTCAGAGTCATACAGGCTGTCTTGACAGGGGAGTTAGGTGGGAGTTTGCGGGCACCAGTTCTGTGAGGGGCTTTAGGATGGCGGAGTTGAACATCGCCAAACCTAAAGTCTATGATGTCTTTTTTGGTTTTCAGTAGAGCCGCATATTTTTGGTAAGAATAGAGGCGGCACTTTTGGCTTCTCTTCTTATGACTCTTCATTCAGGAACGGGGAGACCCTCATTCTGGACTTTGATCACAGTGAGAATCTGCTCGTTCGTGCATGTAGGGCCAACGGGGAAATGCCCCACCAGAATTTGGTTTTTGGGAATTTCTTCCTCTTCGACCGCCTTCAGTGAGGCATTCTCCCAAGGCTTTACTTTTGGAATTTCGCCTTTTAGCCAATCAGCCGTGACCTTATTTTTGCATTTGAAGACAAGCCATCCTGGTCTAAAATTGGTGCCAAAGAATTTGGGGCTGATATCCCCTGTCTTTTGGCTGCAAATCAAACCAAAGATGGTGTCTTGCACTGCTGTCATTTGGTCAGTGTTAAGTAGCGTTTCCGGGAAGTCTGAGGCAAGGATACCTATTTTGTAACTCTCCAGCGCTTGCTTAAAATTTTTTTGCTCTATTTTTTGTTGATTTGGAGGCGGATTTAATGTGGAAGGCAAATCAACAGACCTCTGCTTGTGAGCAATGTTGGGTTTTGCCATTTTGGCACTATTTGTGTCCCTAGCGAAGGATTCAGAGCGATTCCTTTTTTTTCCCTTTGGAACAACCGTTCTGGCTCTTCCCTGGCTTCGGCTTCGTTAAGGCCGCTAGCCAGAAGGAATTTAAAGCGTTTGCGAGCAGCTCCACAAAGCTTGACGCGCGCTTTTTGGGTGGTTTCGATCGTTTGATCAGTGTGTGTTGAAGGAGCAGCCTCGTTAAGAAGTTTCGCCTCCTCCAAAGAACCAATAGGTGGAAGATGGTCAGGACCTGTCTCCATTGGTGTGGATGCACTTAGAGCAGCATCACTCTCTTTAAGATTTAAAATTAATATGTCAGTTTTGTACCCACGATTATTAGGGAAAGGAGGTAACCATTGGCAGAGCCCTATGCCAACGTAAAGGACTTATAATTTAAACTGGATTTGTCTAGGTATCCAGAGCTCAGAACTAGCGACTTAGAACTCCTTAGCCATTCAGCCTTCGGCGTCGCTGTTCAACCACTGGCTTGAGGATTGTTTATCGACCTTTACTGTTCTAGATCCGTTATGTTCGGTTATTGCGTAAGCAAGTTGCAGTGGCACCTCGAGCAGGATGTTATTTGCTAACGCATAACGGTCTTGAAAAAGGAGAGGCTAGAGTTTCATGGAATACCAGACATTTATTGCGCTTCACCTGTTCCTGGGTCTTATGTCCCTGGCCACCCAGAAAAAACAACACGCTTACCTTAACACCAATCAGTGCCAGAAAAATACTTGCTAAAACCTTGCTAATACCAATCATAATGTACGGCTGTGAGATTTTTTCAAACTGTGACCACGAAGACCGAAGGCGACTCAATGTCGCTTACAATAATAGTATAGCACGCTACGTTTACGGATTAAAAAATTATGACCATATTTCCTCATTTGCCTTTTCGTTACATGGACTAACTCTTGGAAATTTGTTTATATATAAAACAATTATTTTATTTCACAACATTTATCAAACTCGCGAACCATTTTATTTATACAATAACATTCGTTTTCCTATCTCTGCTACGTCTGCTTTAAATATTTAATAAGCAAGCGTCAATTTTTCCCTAATGTGATAAGGCTATGAAATTCCCTTCCTCAAGCCATATTCAATTCAAAATAAGACTGACGTTACCTTGAGACACTGGGCCATATGCATAAAGGCTAGTAAATGCTTTTACTGGTAAATTTCTATAGTATATACTAATTCTCGTATGCATAAAACCATAGTAAATACTGGAAAAAAAGTATTTACTAGGTAACAAAGTATTTACTGGTTTCGGATGAATTAAACCAGTAAATACTTTAATCGGTATGCATAAAAACTATTTTGTTCAAGTATATACTGGAATTTTTTCAAGCTTTTGAAAACCAACTTGAACATTTGCTAGTAAATACTTTTTCATGTTAAATGTCCATTTTAGTCGGTTGTTTTATATCCAAGTACTCGGTAGAATTTTTTTTTTTAATGGCCTCTTTTTTAAGTGTAATCGCAGAAAAAATTATATGGAGCGGCGAAGAGATTCCGGAGATAACAATATCAAAATACTTTACTGTTTTGAAAAGGAAAACGTTGATTTATTTAAAATTTAATGAAACCAATGAATAACTAATTTATTTGTAATAAAAAAATAATAATATTTATAGTAATAATAATAATAATGATATAAACATTATAATAATAATAATGATATAAACATCAAACTGAAAAAAAAAAAAGTTTAAACACTTAGTCTAGATTGTTAATATAAAAGTTATATCTAGGCCGAAAGGCATTAGCAAATTTAATCAAAATCATTACAACCATTTTTTAAAAAATTGGTTTTTTATTTTTAATGTTTTTTAAAGACGAAATTTTAAAAATTTAAGTACACAAATCTTAAGATCTTGCTGAAATTTGTATTGACAAAAATTTTGAAATAAGTCAAATATATCGTTTTGAAAATATTTGAAAAAATAATTTTTTTTTAAATTAACGAAAAGTTTAAAAAACTAAATTTTTCAAATGTAGATACGCAATCCTTTTAAAACAATCTAGGACTTCTAAAATATGAAATTTCGTTAAAATCGTGTTAGCCATTAGTGAGAAAGTCGGTTTTGAAAAAACGGTACTATGGGGGTTACCGTTTTTAGACTTCTTCCAAAAAACATTTTTACATCATTAAAACAATTAAAGCTGTTCAAAAATAATACCTCTAGTAAAATTTTTTCAAAATCGTTAGAGCCGTTTTTGAGAAAAATAAGTATTATCATATCGGTTGTATGTCAAGTACCGTTATTTCAAGACCTAGAGACCCAATAAAAAAAAGTGAATTTAAAAATGAAAAAAACTAAAAAAGGAGAGTATCTACTACCCCTGATGAAAATATCCGAATCTTTTTGAGATATGTTAGAGATCCAGGATTTCAAGCCGGGGTTGGAGAAGACACAGGCTTCCATCAGAGTACTGTTTGCAGAGCTGTGCATCACGTAGCAAATTTAATTATTAATAAATTATATACTTACCTAGTACCTACTGCCAATTTCCGATGAATTGGTAGTATTTACTTAGATGAACCCAGTATATACTACTAGTATAGTCTTACCAGTATAAACTTAACTTTATGCATACCAAATGAAGTAAATACTCCAAATTTGAGCTTTTACTGGTAGTACTAGTATATACTATAACCATTATACTACTAGTAAGTACTTCTCTTTTATGCATATGCTTCACTTTGTTGATAATTTTTTATTTATTTTTTCTCTTTCTATTAGGTTTTTTTTACTATCCTCTTTTTCCAATATTTCTTATTTCTGAATATTGCTGTTTCCTTATACTATGTAAATTTCTTTTTTTACTAAAATCAATTACAATTTCTGTTTAGTAACTCTTGCTATTTGTAGTTAAAAAGCTTCATAAATATAAAAGATATTGCATCTTACTATGTAAGCTATCCAATAAATAAATAAATGAAATTAAATGAAATAATTCAATTGTTGCATTTGCTGTGGGGCACGTAGCCCCTTCTTGTTGGAACCAAATGTATTCAAGATCATATTCTTCCAATTTTGTCCATAAAAAGTTGTGTATCATTGGTCTACACTGCTCTCCACTGACAGTAACGGTGTTGCCAGCTTCAATTTAAAAGAAAATTATTTTCTTAAAAAAATAATTTTCAAGTTGTTCCAAAGCAAAATCAGCAAATTCAAGACGTTTACGGTGGTCTAATAGCTTCAGTTCTTGAGTGAGAACAATTTTATATGGATACAAACCCAAATTCTTTCTCAAAACCCGCCAGGTTGTGGTTTGCGACAGTCGCAATAAAATGGTGAAAGCGCACCAAAAGTTGCAATTGGAGAACGATTATTTTGATAATAAACTGAAAAATTTGTAAACTGCGTACATCTCTCCATGATGAAATTGTAAACACTATTGAATACAATGAAAAACAAATGACAGACCACGACATACTTCAAATGCCCGAAATATCACTTCAATATCATATGAACTCTATTGGATAACTTTTTAAATTTGAACCAGTTGACATAAAAAATCACATTTTTATTTTATTGTTCGTTAGATATACTTTTAGTTTACAAGTCTATGTACACACATTCTTACTTCCATTTTTGCATTAAGTCCTAAGTCTTGGTGTGCTTATCCTATAACACGGCAGAACAGCTGGGTTAGCATTATTCCGAATCACTGCTGGTCCTCGAGATGAAGTACACGGTAATTGCTTTTGTGAAACGGCCACAGCATTTGCAGCGACAAAGAGAATCGCAAAAACAATCAGAAGTATCTACAAACAAATTTAAATATGCATAATTATGCAGTTTTGTTGAAATAGTAAATGAACTCACTTTCATTTTGAATACATCGGTTTTGATTCAATGATATAAATTAGCTTGAGTATTTGTTGGAATCTGTCTGATCATTTGTTTCAGGTGTTGGCATTTATATAAAAATCTGGATCAAGAAATGCGATCTGGTAGAAAGTGTTTTTTTTTCGAATGTTAATTAAACGGGTTAGCAATCAATAGGACGTTCACTCATCATTTACTTACAAACAAATAAAATTGTCGATTTTATCTGGGTGTACAGTCGACTCCGCTTTATTGCACTCCGGTTAACTGAAATAAAAAAATCTATAACGGGGATTTTTCACTCATTCTATCGCGTAGACCTTTTCAATTTGAAATATCAAAATGCTAACTTCTTCTGTATCTGTCATATCACACAGCTCCGCCGAATGGCTGTTGATGTGATATTTTTATTGCTTTCAGAGCTTCAAAATAAAATATCGGCGCGGAAAATGTATGTATAGTACAATGTACATAACTAATGCGATTTCATTGTCTAGTCATATGTATTTATAAAACAAATTAATATTTAAATTGCAGACAAGGAAATCAATCGCGAAATGCACAAATTAAACCTTCAAGAAAAGGCAGTAAATTTTGAATAGAGCTGAAATGGGTGAATCGAGAATAAAAAACTATGCGAAGAGTTTAAATGCAGTCGGTCAATGTTGTCCACAATAGTTTGGAAAAGAAGTCGTCTGAAACGTTGCTACATAGAACCATAAATATGGCTGAAAAAAAAATTACAATCTGGAGCACAAAAAAATGTGGTAGATGCCTTTCTGTTGTGTTTTCAAAACATGAGAGCCAAGGATGTGGCACTTACCGGCCAACTTCTGATTGAGAAAGCTAAAGCTAAAGAAACAAAGACATTTTCTTTCATAAAATTCTTCTGCTTATGTGAAACTAGTTTCAGTAATCCGAAGTTCGTTTAAATGGGATCTCCGTTTGAGTGAAACAATTTTTCTTCAATTTTAGAGTTCAAGCTAAACGGAGTGGACTGTATTCAAAATGACTTGCTTTACTTTCTGTATTGCTGTTTGTTAAAGGGGACTTCCCTCTTTGGACAGGCAATTAAAGGCTGTTTTCAAGATCTTTTTTCAAAGATCAATAAATAAAATAAAAAAATAGTGAGGCTCAACAGAGCGAGAAGCCAGAGGGCCTAGCGCATTTCTCACAAGCATGTCTTAGACGGCGTCCATAAAATACGTCACAATAAAGTAAGGTTCTTTTTACTCCCCCCTCTGTACCTTTGGGTGACGTTTACAAAGCTACCTACAGCCTCCTAATATGACGATTTTTCGTTAAGGACAACTTTAAATCGTCTATGCCTTTTTCGCGGCTTATTTATAAAATTTCCGAAACTATTCAACCGAACCTTACCAACATTTTTAGCTATACGCAAATCGTTCGATTTTTGAAATTAAGAGTGTAACTTTTTTTTTGGCAAAAATAAACTGTCGCTATAGTCCCAAGGAACATGTGGTTAAATTTAAGTAAGGTTCTGATCATCCAATGCAGATATTTTTTTTAAGAAAGCACACCGCTCTTTTTTTGTTTTTTTGGAACAGTGTTCTCCCTTTTTTTTGTACTGTTTTGAGTGTTTTTTTTTTAGGTATAAGACTTTTTATATTCATATTTAAGACTAGCTGACCCGCCAGGCGTAGTTCAGGCCCTATTTTTATCACTTGAAAGTTAAGTAAAGCAGTCTCCAAGCTTTCACAGAGTGGGGATGAAATATAGTCAATGCTACTCAGGGGCAATGACAGAGTTTTTGGAATAGGTCCAGGCCACCCGACGTTGCCTGGGCCGGTAGTTTTAATCCTGAGGGATAAAATATACGATAATAGGGCCCCTTCACTACGCAAACACGTATTTTACACACGTGTTTTTGTGCAAACATAGCTTCGCCACACACTACACAAACATGTTTGAGATATATTAGTTGCTTGACGTTTCTCATATCAATCAGACCTATGAGCAATGTGCGATTTCGCATACGTTGCTTTAATTATTGCAAAAATCTTTGCTTTTAACACACCACAACACCGGTAAACTTTTATATAATTCAATAAATTCCGTCTAAAAAATTTGTTCTTGTTTATTCTCATCTTTACTTCTTGAAAATTGACAACTATTTGAGCAAAATTCAATACACACGACTCAAACATGTTTGTGCAAACACGGAAAATTCAAATTTTTTTGAAATTCTTCAAACCGTTTGCGCAAACACTCAACATTGCTACACACTTTTCAAACAGTTTGCACAAAGATTTTTACAAAAACCAAATACATATGTTTGCACAAACGGTTTGTGTAATGCAGGGCCCTATAAGTTACTGAGGGACTATGTGGCATCCCAGTGCCGAAAGAATTTTTGAAATCTATCCAGTATATAAAAACGATAATATTGAGTCAATACACCTTAATGATTTTTCACTTTGTAATTCAACACATTAAACAAAACAAACTTTAATTTAATACGTCAAATGAGACCCTGTATGCATTTCGGAATATGTTCATTCCATCATCAGCATCACGACTAAATCCAAGAAGTTAAATGTTGTGGTTTGTTGTTGTATGAAAGTTGCATGTTATTATATAAGAGAGAACAAATGCGATTCGATGTTACCGTTGTCTAAATTCATCGCAAAACAGATTGCTGAAGCTATCGGGTATAATGAAGGATTGATTGACAAGCTTATTAAAAAGCATACGGAAAAAATAACAAAAAATGATTTGTCAACACTCTTCATACATAATAAGAACACAGTTGAGCCAAAAATTCGCGTCGCTATCTGTTATACGCCGGCTGTAACGAACAAAATTCTATGTAAATTTCGAGAACACGGTATGGATGTGGTACACACTAACCCCAATAAATTATCAAACCTGTAAGGTTCAGAGAAAGACAAAAGGGATAATCTGAAAAAATCGGGTATTTATTCAATAAAGTGTAGGGATTGCGAAAGTGTTTATCACGGCCAAACAAAGAGAAACCTCCTTACATGTTTCAAAGAACATAAGACATACATTCGCTTATCAGACTACTGTAGTAAATGGGGCCTTGAAATTAATGAGGAATCAAGAATCGGAACCCAGAATCGCAATATGTACAATTGGCACTTCAATGAAAATCTTTTAAAAATAACGGACGAATACAAGTACTTGGGAGTTAATTTAAATAAAACCATGGACTTCAACAATCACGTTTCAATCAAAGCCAAATCTTCCCAAAGCCTATTAAATATGACATGGAGAAACATATTTTCAAATCAACGCATACTTCTGTCGGCGAAATACAAAATATTTGATGCAGTTGCTAAAAGTTCTCTATGCTATGCTGCCCAAGTATGGGGTAGTAACGAATATGATGTAATAGAAAAGCTTCACAGAAGTTTTTTAAAGAAACTCTTTTATCTCCCTTTGCAAACACCAAACTATGCCTTATATCTTGAAACCGGACTCCCTAAACTTTACACCAGCACACTAAAATTACATGCCGATTATATCATTAAGGTATTGTCCTACCCAGATGTCCGTCTGACAAAACAAATGGCACTGTATGAATTGAGAAATGAAGATTGGTGGGTGGCAAAGTGGAAGCAATTAGGGATAATATGTGGTGAAGAGGTTACGTTCAATCCCCTAAATTTGAACCATTTGAAGGAGCAGCTGTACAAGGTAATTCAAGTACATGAAAACTCCGTTCATAGTACATTCATGGAGGAAGCACGAAAGTCGGAGAGTAGAATTCTCTACTCCCAGCTGAGACTTAATCTGGAGGAAAGAAACTACTTCAATGATTCGCTATGCTACAAAGAAATTTCTTTGATATTCAAAACAAGATGCGAAGTTCTTGGCCTCAACGGAAATCCTTACAACGGCAGTTTCAACCAGTTCTGCACATTATGCAATTTAAAAGCCAAAGAAGACTGTTTCCAATATTTGCTCCTTATCGAAATTCATATTTCAATAAGAAAACTATGACGCTGCAAGAAACAATCACCGTACTTAATGATACTGACTGGAAGACGCTCTATATTTTTTTGAAAACCATATATCAATATAGGATGTTACTTATAACTGAATTTGTTTAATTATTTTAATTTCTGAAAATTCTCTTAATTTGCTAACCGAGCTGACGGCAATGCCATAGCTATTTAAGTTCATAGAAAATTATAATCACTGTAACATAAACTACACAATAAAATGAATTTTACTACTACTACTACTACTACTACATTCGAAGCAACCAAGCTTACAGATCAACGTTAGCAGCACACGCTCTAAACGAAAATCATATGGAGCTTGATATTGAAAATATTTGTTTGGTGAAAGAAGTGATAGACGACCGTAAGCTAGATGCCTTTGAAAGTTTTTATATACAGAGAGACTCAAATGCGATGAATTTAGAATTTAGGTAACATCGTATCGCATTTGTTCTCTCTTATATAATAACATGCAACTTTCATACAACAACAAACTACAACATTTTACTTTTTGGATTTAGTCGTGATGCTGATGATGGAATGAACATATTCCGAAAAGCAACAGGTACTCATTTGACGAATTAAATTAAAGTTTGTTTTGTTTATGTGTTAAATTACAAAGTGAAAAATCATTAAGGTGTATTGACTCAATATTATTGTTTTTATATGTTTTCGGATTTTTCGTCGCTCAGTAAAACTATTAAAAAAAAAAAGAAATCTGTCCAGTAGTTTCTAAGTTTCCATTTCCAACTCCTTTCCTGAGGGAATCTTCCGTTTACGTACAAATGTATGAATGAAATATAAGTTTATGTCACTAAGGGATAAGTTGAATGAATTTAAATTGATACAGACGAAATTAATTCAGCAACAATCAGCAACGAAAATTTTTCTCATTGAACTCTTTTTAAATATAAAATGTATTGAAAGTAGTTACAAATTATTATCAGAAAAAAAAACAGTACGTATACGCCAGAGTCAATTATAGTATACATTTAAGAAAATGTATCAAAAATGTCTTTTTTGTGTTCCGATAAATAAAAGACCTATACTTTTGTATAAATTAATTTCAAAACAAGTCGAGTTTAAGGCAGACTAAGGAACAGCAATTCATTTTTATATATATAGATTTATGTCTTTGTGGTACCAGTCGCGTAATGGTTAGCATGTCTGCTGTCAACCCAGAGGTTTGTGGGTCAAATCCCAACAGAGGGAGTAATAATTTCCCATGGGTATCGCCTTTCATGAGCAATTGGCAAGTCCTCCGTTAGCGTAGTCATTACAATGAGAAGCGCTTTCTCGACTAGCCGTTTGAAACCGACAGAGAATTGTAGGTCCCCTCCATACCCTGACAAGGCATGTTTTTGAGAAATGGGCTAGGCCCTGGGGCTTCTCACTCTGTTGCGCCACCCTATTTATTTATTTATTTATTTAGCCATGAAATGTATACTGTTCTATTCGCGAAAATTTGCTCAAATGAATAAATAGGGTGGCTCAACAAAGCTACGGAAACCTCGGGTTCTAACGCATTGCTAAGACCTACAATGTTAAGCTGATTTCAAACGGCTTCGTAAGAATGGTTGCAGAAACAGCAACAATTTCCTTACCATGAGGAGAGCAATAGACGCTTCGGCTTGTCTATGCTCATTTTTTTCGGATCCATAAAGACTCATTGCAGTTGAAGAGAACGGTTCTTTTCGCTTAAATCCGCCATTTTGAATTTGTGGGGTTTCCAAAACAAAAGAACAGAAACATGGTACAAGATCTCCAAAGACCATTGTCTTCTGTGCTGACCATAGACCGGGAAAGTCACTTTGTATCAAAATCTAAACTGCGATGTTATGGACTCCCAAACTTTATACAGTGATGGTCATTAAAATAGAAACGGCACCCATATAGTAATATAAGTATGCATAACTTTCTTAAAAGACATTTCTTCAGGTTGAAAAGAGGTTTAATTTGTAGCCCATGAATAAGAGTACACATTAAAATATTAATACACGAAAAAAGCTAGACAATATCAAATACAAAAAAATAAACATGTATTTAATTCAAATTTTGTGTGGCCATAAAATTAGAAACAGAACATATAAAATGGTATTTCATTAAAAATCTTCAGCTTAACATAGAGTAAGTATTAATATTTTGTAGGAAATCCATTTCCTTGTATAAACGCAGCCAATCTTCTTTCCATACTTTCAGCCAAAGCGCGGCATCTTGATGGTGCTATACCGTCCTAGACTTCCTTAATATTTTTGAAAAGCTCGTCCGAATTTTTAGATTTTTTGGACTTTAATGCTCTCTCGACGTCTGCCCATAAGTTCTCAATCGGATTCAGGTCCGGACTTTGCGCGGGTCAATCCAAAACACTGGTTTTTGTATCCGCAAACCACAGCTTTACAAGTATGCAGTATGTTTTGGATCGCTGTCCTGCTGAAAAACATGACTGATGGGCATGTGTGGGAATGAAAAAGGCTCTATGACATTCTCCAGTATGCCTTTATAAACGTGTTGATCCATTCCACCGTTTATCCTTACTACCCAACACCAACCAAAACCAACATCACTCCAAAAAAATGCACCCCAAACCATTATGTTTCCTCCTCCATGTTTCAAGGTCTTCAGCGAGTATTTTGGGTCTAATTCTTTTTTCTGAGGACGTCTAACGTACACTTTACGGTCTGACCCAAACAAATTGAATTTAGATTCATCACTCCATACATAATAGTTTGGGGTGCATTTTTTTGGAGTGATGTTGGTTTTGGTTGGTGTTGGGTAGTAAGGATAAACGGTGGAATGGATCAACACGTTTATAAAGGCATACTGGAGAATGTCATAGAGCCTTTTTCATTCCCACACATGCCCATCAGTCATGTTTTTCAGCAGGACAGCGATCCAAAACATACTGCATACTTGTAAAGCTGTGGTTTGCGGATACAAAAACCAGTGTTTTGGATTGACCCGCGCAAAGTCCGGACCTGAATCCGATTGAGAACTTATGGGCAGACGTCGAGAGAGCATTAAAGTCCAAAAAATCTAAAAATTCGGACGAGCTTTTCAAAAATATTAAGGAAGTCTAGGACGGTATAGCACCATCAAGATGCCGCGCTTTGGCTGAAAGTATGGAAAGAAGATTGGCTGCGTTTATACAAGGAAATGGATTTCCTACAAAATATTAATACTTACTCTATGTTAAGCTGAAGATTTTTAATGAAATACCATTTTATATGTTCTGTTTCTAATTTTATGGCCACACAAAATTTGAATTAAATACATGTTTATTTTTTTGTATTTGATATTGTCTAGCTTTTTTCGTGTATTAATATTTTAATGTGTACTCTTATTCATGGGCTACAAATTAAACCTCTTTTCAACCTGAAGAAATGTCTTTTAAGAAAGTTATGCATACTTATATTACTATATGGGTGCCGTTTCTATTTTAATGACCATCACTGTATATAAACTCAAAGGTCTTGTTTAACAATCCGGATAACGTATGTTTCTTTTATAAGCTCTATATCCGAAGTCGTTGAAGTGCTTTATAAAGTTCCATAAAACAGAATTACTGACATATTTTGCATTTTGCTACAACTGTAAACAGACTAACTTAACAAACAATGCAGGCCATCAATGAGCGACTTAAATAACAACAAAGCGGGCAGCACCGGGGCTTAGCTCATTTCTCACAAAGATATCTTGTGAAGAAATGACGGGATCTACAGTTTTTTGTCAATCCTAGTCGGCAAACTCTTTTCAAGGCTGTGAAATAACTTTCGGACGACTTGCCAATTCCCCGCGTTAGGGGGGAACTTGCCAGGCACATCGTATTGCTCGAACCTCGAACTCAAACGTTACAGGCAGATATGCTTACCATTGCTCCACGGGCAAATACAACACCTATCTGTGTCTATAAGCAAATCGAAGGAATTTCAATGCTTAGCTTACTTTCAGAGAATCAGCTTATTTCTCTCGTGATTTCACATACGCAAATTCACATGAAGTGTTCATTGTTCAACCAAAGTAATTAAAAATTGTCCACAAGTTTAAGTCCACAACAAACAATTCACTTTTAATAAATATAACGGGACTTAGTTGTTTCTAAATTTATAATATTTGAGATTACTGGTTGTATCTAAATATTTACAAATTAGCACGACAACAATTAATCAAAGATAAAAACAAACCAAAAAAAAATATGGTTGGGGAGAGCGAATTGTGGTAATGAAACCAACCAATTGAGATAACATTGCCTGAGGTTAAACTATCGTAGCCTTCTAAATTTCAAATCTTTAACTCTGTTCCAAGTTAATGTACTTTTCTATTTTTCAAATGTGTGCGTAGAAAGGCTAGCCTGTGCCTGTCAGAAGCTTTGATCTCTTGTTTATTAAGATAATTATAAAGCAGGGGAGACAAACAACGATAAGAATCACCACTAAGAGTAAATAATATGCTATTAAAAATTTGCTAAAACACGCCCCAAAAACTTTTACGTACAATTTTTTAATCAGAAGGAAGTTGGCACTGAAATCAGTGACAAAGTTGCTTCGAAACCCGTCAAAATGCACTTCGAAACGGTCTTAAATAAATGTGGTGATTACGGTAGTTATCAGTTGTTGTTACTGACGTTGTTTGGTTTGATAAACATATTTTCGTCCTGGCACTATTTTGCTCAAACAATAATAAGCTTCACTCCACCCCATTGGTAAGGTATACTCATTTTTAAGACTTTTTCGCAACCTTCTAAAAATAAGAATACAGCATCCATAAGTCGGTAAGGAAAACATAGAACTCATGATATCGGTGATGTTTCTAGAAAAGTAAATCTCCTCTCCAATTGAGATTATTATTTACTGTTTTCCCTTAATTTGAAGTCGATCATTTGGTTTGTGTATGACTTTTAAAAATATTCTTAAAATTTGGTGTTCCAAAGATTTGTTTCCAATCTGATTTGGTCGTTTCGGATCTCGGTTTGTGTCAGGTTATGTAAGACTTAAAGGAATACTATACTTGTTTTTTATTTAGGATCATTCCATTCTTATTTTTTCCCTTCTTAGACCATTATTAAAAAAAATTTGCTTTGAATGAAACGTAATTTATATTTTGATTACCATTTTCCAGGTGCTACCATGAAAGTATTGCCAACTATACGTTCGAAGAAATTGAAGCACTATACTCCAAATACGAACGGCCATCTTGCACCAAACTGCAACTGAACGATTCGGGGGCATTAATTGCTTCAGAAGAAAAGTGCACCCAATGGATATATCAATACGAGTTTGGCTACGAAAGCATATCAGCTGAGGTAAGGTCTTCCTGATCTTTCTAATTATTGGTTCTAATAATTTCTACCCTACTTTTAGATGAACTGGGTTTGCGACGATGCTTTTAAGCTGGCAGTTGGTCAATCCCTTTTCTTCATTGGATCAGTTTTGGGGACGATTTTGTTTGGACACTTGGCGGATCGAATTGGTCGGGTTCCTGCCATGATAATGTCAAATCTTTCGGGATGTGTTGGTGACTTTGCTACTTCCTATTCCAATTCACTTTGGATGTTTGCTTCGTGCAGATTTGTTTCTGGAATGGCTACCGATACTTGCTTTTATCTCATGTACATAATGGGTAAGTAACACAGTTGTAGGCGATTGCAATTTTTGGTGAATTCAGATTTTGATTGCAGTCATTGACTTTATTTAAAACTTAAAAACAGTGGTACTCGTGGCGAATTGGGCGACTGTTACGTGTAGGTTCGAGGTTCGAATCCCAAAAACATCTAAATGCTTTTCAACTGGTATCGCCCTTCGTAAGAAAACATACTAGACATCCGAGAGTAGTCGAACTGCTATTAAAAGCGTTTCTCCGAAAAGCCTCTCGGTTTTGAAGTGATGAATATCTAAAGTCAGCTTTATGCTTAGTATCTAGAATTTTTTGTCCTACCTTTCGTTTTCCTCGTTTGTTTTGGTTGTGTCTGAATGTTGGATAATATTTTCTTTTTTAAAAAGGTCTCTGGATCTCTCTTTTGAACACGTAATTAAAAGGTGGGTCATCTAGTGGCTTTATTTTAAGTCGAAATTTAGAATCTTGACTGAAAGTCGTTGTCATACCTCCGTAGAATAAAATGATTCGTTTTACACATGAATATCGTTGGAAAATACTGAAAATTGATTTCCAAAGTGAGTGCTGTGTAGTGTAGCAACAGTGCGTTTTTTGAAAAGAAGTTTTGGCGAAATGAAGCATTTAGGCACTTTATGCAAGTTTTTACAAAAAGTTCGTGAAATTGATATCCTAGTGTACAACACTCATGGTTCCATCTTCGTAATGTGTGCACAGACGAGAATGATGTAGTCGAGAGTGTGAGAAGAGCGTACTAAACCTGATGACATGGATTTGGATGACCTCTGGTTCATGGAAGATGGTGTGCCATGCCACACAAAAATAAGTAAATAGTGTGGCGCAACAGAGCGAAAAGCCCCAGCGCCTAGCACATGTCTCACAACCGTGCCTTGTGAGTGAATGGAGGAGACCGGTTACGAACGAGAAATCGCTTTTCATGGCAATGAATTCACTAAAGGAGGATTTGTCGTTTCCTCGCGAAAGGCGATACTTATGGAGAAACATTTTTGCCTCTGTTGGGATTCGAGCCACGAACCTCTGGGTTAACAGCCGGACATGCTAACCATCACGGCACGGGTAACAAATGCCATGCCACACAGCCCATGACTCAATCAATCATTTGCACTCCGAATTTCCACACCATGTTTTCAGTCGTTTAAGAGATGTCCGCCTCGTAGCTGCGATTTGACCTCTTTTAACTTTTTGTGGGGAACCCTACAAAAGCCATGTATTATGGCCCATAATACATGGAAAAAAGAAATTTAGTTTATTGTATTGTATCTTTGAAAACAAACATGTATTTGAGCCAGTTTTGCGACTGAGTCGTGGCCTGAAGTCTTGGCCTCAATCCTGTATCACGGTATTTTACAAAGAAGGTGCTAACACTTCTAATTCTAACAAACTTCTTAGCTGCCACAAATTACATCTCATAGTTTTTGTACATTGTCCAACCGCATGTGACTGCTGGTGGCAAAATTACTATACAGAATCTTCCTTCTTCAAGCTGGACATTTTGTTTCATCACACAGGATGATGAAGTTCTCTCGCCATTTTATGCACCCTACGCTTACTCGATGATTGACGTTGTCATCTCAAGTAGCTTTACTATTCGATCCAACATATTTAAACTTTTCGCTCATCGGAAGCACATTTCCATTCAAATAAAAGTCTGGAATAGACAATCAGTTTTCTGTTTGGAGCAGAAATCAGTCCAAATAAATCCAAATGGCCGCCGCGACCTCGGCGGTACACCTCCATCCGATGGTCCAAATCTTCGATGACGCTAAGGCATAATTGAGGGGTTCTGTTAATCTGCCGAATTATCAAACCCTTAAGCTCTTGAATTATTGTTGGCTTATCGACGAACACCTTTTCTTTTAAATAACCCTAAAAGAAAGAAGTCCAACATTATATTAGTGGCCAATTGACATCGCCACCACGTGAAATAACACGGCCATTGAATTTGTTACGCAAAAGAGCCATTGTTTCGTTAGCTGTGTTACATATGGGACCGTCATGTTGAAACCACATATCGACAACATCCATAACTTCCAATTCGGGTCATACAAAGTTCGTTACCATCTCACGATAGCGATTACCATTCACAGTAACTGCCTGATCACTATCAGCCTTATTTTGGAAAAAATACGGCCCGATGATGCCGCCATCCGCCAGCCCATAAACCGCACCAAACATTGACTCTTTGTGGGTGCATTGGCTTTCGACATCATTCCCCCAATGACTGCACTTCTGCTTAGTAAGCAACTTTAACGCGTTGCTCGATTGTGTATCTTTCCATGATTCAAATTGAGTAATGCGTATAGGTGTGGAGAGTGGTTCACATTCAACATCGGTTCTACAATTTATCCACCCTTTATTAATATGAAGAAGACTGGATTGGGATGGGATGGAATTTTTCACAACATTTTGGGGCTGAGGTTGTTGTGTAGGTTTTTGGGACAGTTTTTTAGGTTTCGTAGAGCCCTTCATTGCTGTTGTAGTGGACTGAATTTTGTTTTCTGTACATAGATGTGCAAAAGCGAAGTGCCTTACGTTCGAATAGTTGCACTTTCCTCAAGTATGTTGGGCTTATTGTGTACCGTATGGAATCAATTAGTTGCTTGTAAAGCAGAAGTTTTATTCGTATTTGGAGACCACCTATAACTTTTATTTAACGCTTTGCATGGAAGCGATAGTTTTGTTGTTTGGGGAGAGTCAGAAACAGCAGTTTTCATCTTGCTGCTGTGCCACTACGCGAGGAATTTTTTAAGGCAGATTAAATCTGGTTTAGTGGGATTGATTTTAATTCTCCATTGTAAGTACAGTACTCCCAGCACCTGATGACGTGTTCCTTTGCTCTATACGGAGAGCTATATTTCGGGACTTATAGATGCACTCTAACCTAAGTGATGGAGTCATCAGCATATAGATGGGTTTTAGTCATTGGCGTGTTAGCAGGTTAGTTAGAAGAGGTGAAATCCAAGCTGTGAGCCTTGGGCAACCCCTGCGGAGATGTTTTCGAATAAGGAGTTGGTGTTTCCCACTCGTACATATAGAACTTAAGATAAGTCATAAAACTGTGGATGATTGTGACAAGATATTGTGGCATGTGAAGTGATTTCAACTTGCTGATAAACAATCCATCTATTCAAACTGTGCTTTTTTGAATATCGAGCAGACAGGCTACTGTTACCTCTTTTTTGTTAAGAGCCAGGGTTTTATCCTGTGGAGTCAGATGCTTTGAACCCAAATCGGTTATTCTGCACTGGACCCATTGAGAAGCATAGCAGGCGAAGTTTGTTGAGGAACAGTATTTCAAGTAGTTTGCTGAGGTTTGAAAGGAGGGAGATTGATCAAAAACTGTTAACAGAACTCAAAGACAGCCAACATAAAATGCAAACCCTGCATGGAACAATGGTGATCCATACGAATCTTTATACTTCGGATTGTATCTGTTATATACCTACCCCTGATATACACGAACTGGTCATCAGTTAGCCTAATTAGATACTGGTTTCGGCTACCCAGTACCCGTTAGCTGAACGACGTTCAAAACGTTGTACATTAGTAGAAGGTAATTTGCCGTCCACTACTAAGGCAGACTCTATTAACTCTCCCATCTTTTGTCAAAACTATTGCGGTATCTCGTTTGGCCTAATCGCTTAGCCTTTTTTGGAGTTCTTACCTGCCTCAATAACTCTTTTGACTGTGATATCGGGTATATCCGCTAACTAAGGCTAAGCTTTCGGAAAGTGCTTATGAGGAAAGTGTTCGTGCCATCTTTACATAATCTTCGTCGTCATCCACAAGCAGCTATCCTTAAGTATCGTTAACGAACTTCGGCGAACGCATCTCCTGAGCATTTTTTATCTTTAGGGAAAATATGCACTGACAATATTCAAGACTTTCCACTCAGAACAGCACCAATTCAAGAGAAATAAAACAGTTACTAGACTTAGAGTTGTTCGACACGCTGGCTGCCAAATCTCTTCCGCAGGACTGATACAATTTTCGTTTTTCACCCTGATCGGTATTTATATTAGTTTTTTTTTGTCTTTGTATCGAAAAATCAGTTCTCAATTTTAATATTTCGTTCCTAGAGAACAATCTACAATTTTGTCTAGTTCGAAACAAATACCAGTTACGCATGTACTTTCAACGTTTCAACTCGTGACTCTTAAGTTTAATTCAATGCGTTGCTCGAGCACTTCTGCCAGCTTCAAAATCAAATTTTTGTGTATAATAGTGGTAGTGTCTGGACGGATAGTAACCTTCGTAGTTGCTCGAAATTCCACGAAAAGTTTTCGCTTTGTCTTACAGCATTTGGATGTTTCTAGACATTTTTTTTTTTAAGTCGCATGCCCACTACCCACTTTGATATAAATTCTCTTTTTGTGATTTTTTTTTTGTAGTCGCCACAGTAATCGCCACCTAGGCATTTTAGCATTTCTATCAAATTACTAAAAAAATACATAACTTCCCCATTTTCAGTATTTGAGTATTTAAGACCATCGAAAAGAACATTTGGACTAAATATCATCACTTCACTCTTCTACTGTTTGGGATTAGTCTTCGTACCCTGGATGGCAGTTTGGATGGGTAACTGGAGAAATTTTCTCATTCTCGAATCAATTCCGATAGCTTCTGTTGGTTTGTTTGGATTTTTCATATGTGAAAGTGCCCAATGGATGATAACACGAAAAGACTACAAAGGAGCTGTTAAAAGCTTAAAACACGTTGCTAAATTCAACGGACGAACTGTTGAGCCTTCAGTGTTCGATGAATTTGAAAAATATTGTCAGACGAGCTGTGAAAGTCAGACAACTGATAAAGCGAAACAAGATAACTTTTTTGGAATGTTCCGTACCCCGTACCTTCGGAAAGTCACAACAATTCTTCTCGTCAAATCGTAAGTTGTAAGTTGATGATGATTTTATTTGTGATAATTTCTGTTTTTTTTTTTTTAAGGATGATCATAACAATATCCTTCGATATTGTTGGAAGGAACTGGGAAGGCCTGGGAACGTCGCCGTTCATTCTGTTCTCAGCGACCTCTTTGGTATATGTTCCCGCTGGATTGTCCATCATACTCCTTCAAAACAAAATTGGTAGGAAGGGAATGGCATGCATGTCGTTATTTATGTGCGGAATTTTCACTTTGTCGGTGGGATTCGTCGTCACATACCTCAACTCTGTGGAACACGCTTTGCTGTTGGGGTTGCTTGCTGCTGTTGCTCGATATGGAACCTGTGTCGCATATGATGCTGAGGCTCAATATGCAGCTGAGCTGATTCCAACAAGTGTCCGTGGACAGGGTGTAGCCAATATCCACGTCGTAGGCTACTTGTTTAGTTTTCTAAGTTCATATATCATCTACTTAGGGACTCTGCACAGAGCTATGCCATCGATATTTGTTTGCCTGATAATGTTCATGGGCGCATTTCTGTGCTTATTCCTTCCAGAGACTGTCAACAAGTAAGTACTCAAATGAGCTGTGTGACGATTGAATGGAAATTAATTTTTTGTGTTTTAGAACCCTACCAAGCACCCTCGCAGAAGGAGAAGAATTTGGAAGAAACGAAAAGTGGTTCCAATTTAAGTTGCCGCCCAAAAACTCAACGAAATCATAGTTTACTCTTTGGTTAAGGCGTATTTATGTTTAGTGTAGAGGGTGTCGCAATTGAGAAGAACCGGAATCAGAAAACTCGTTTTCCTCTTTTGTTGTTCGATTAAAGTATTATAGTGCTAAGTACTACAGAAAGCTATTCTTTTATGACTCAAAGATGAAATTAGAGTAAGATTGGAAGCCTTTGGAGACAGAAAGACTTTTGAAAGTTAATACGAAGATCAAAGAATTTATCTTGCAAGGAATTCTGTCAAGACATCGAAACATTTAGAAATTAGTATATAAGTACTCTTGTTAAAGGCCTTAAAATGAGCAAGTGGAACAGACTTTGAACATTGAGTAAAACGGACGGTTCCTATACCGAGTCGAAAACAGAATCAAAATCTTGTACTGGGACTCATTTCTCAAGAAACCAGATATCAATCAGTTCGCAACAATGGCCAAGGGCAAGCGAACTAGGTAAATCCATTCGACTTATGAAGCTGGTACATGAAGTCAACGCTAGTTGTTACTGAGGAAGTGATCAAATCTATGGCTTCGTACTTTCAGTTGGATCTTGACTTCAAACTGTTTTTTCCAGAGTTACGTTAAGATTGGTTAACACCTGGTGTGCTGATAACGGTCTTAGTAAATCCTCCGACATTGTTCGCTTCAATAAACGCAGAGAGTTGGCTGGTTTGAAAAGACTCTCATCAAAAGGCGTCAGCACTTCTTTCTGAAATGAAGTCAAATATCTTGGAGCTATTCTCACCAGCTTCTTTGATCCAAACATACCAAGTGATAAAAACCAATCTCAGTTTGGAAGTAAGTATTTAAAAAGCTTCCGATAGCAAAAAGGGTGCGTCCGCAACTCAAGAAAGGCGGAAGTGAAACTTCAGAACAGACAAAGTGACTACAAAAGCCGGAACAAAGAGGAGATGAAGATTTGGTAGTACTTGGTACAGAGTGAATAAAAATCCAGATCGTCCGCGCTAGAAAGTTTGCGTTTAGTTAATCAAAACACTCTTTGAAAATTATTTAAGCACATTCAAGTATCCATGAAAATACCATCCGCATACCTAGGTGATGCTTAGGATGCTTCGAGAGAAAAATTCTTCGGGTGATTTTCGGTCCCAACTGCATATATGGAGAGTGGAGAAGAAGATTCAACGACGAACTGTACGGGCTGTACAACGACACTGACACTAGTTGTTATTCTATTTGAAAATTTTCCTGATTCGTTTACCTGATCGCTATAACTGGCCACTTATTTGATTGCGACTCTGTATAATGCAATTCAGCTTATGGTTATAGATCACAAGGAGTGTCGTAATAGTTTCGGACTAACAGCTAGGTTCCAGAAATCGAGTGAAATGAAATCGAAACCGAAAATGCAAATCGAGTGAATTTATTTTCAGTGTTCTGCATTTCGATCGATTTCATCAGTTCGAAAACTTTTCGAAATCACTTCAAGTGAAATTGAAAACAGCTGATACCTGTCATTTAATCTCAAACTCAATTTATTTGTTTCAATAGTTTCTTGAGTTTCCTGGTCAGAGAATTGAATATGAGTGTTGTTCTTATTGCTTCGGTTTTGGAAATCAAAAAGAAAAGATAGGTATGCGACAGAGATAATAAAAAGACGTAGATTGAGAGACATTTCTAATCCATTAGCAATTGCAAATGCAACGTGTGTATTGATATGTGGCAAGTAAAATTGAAGTGTTTTGACTTTTTTCCATCTTGTGTCTTTCTGTCTTCCCCACAAAGAATCTGCGACGACACGATCTCCTTTCATGAATATTTCCTCCTGTGCAGAGTTTTTAAGCTTTCCCTTGTTCAAAACAAATTTCTAATAAAATAAACAAATTTTGTGTGGTTGCAACGGAGTTTTTTACTTATATTTTTAACGCGTCTGCTTTCTTCTACCATTCCACACAGATAAATTAGGGTGATTTCAAATCACTTGGAAACCGACGAAATCGAATTGTGGAACACAACGATTTCGTTTCACTTTGATTTCGAAAAATATGAAATCGATATCGATAAAAGTGAAATGCATAACACCCAATCTTAATTTCGATCGATTTCGATTTCATTTCACGTGAAAGTGAAATGTGGAACCTAACTGTAAGAATGCCAAAAAGGAAGAATCAAAGGCACCATCGCAATGAATATTTTGCCACGAAATTCGTAGCTTTTGATAAGACTATTTACAAGCTTTAAATCGGCCATATATCGAGGTAACCGTCGGAGCGGAATTCCATCCGATCGGAGATATTTATGCTTATTTTGACATTCTATTCGAATGAAAGTTTAGTCGAATTCAAAAGAAGTGCATTTTGAGACTCGAATGATTCGAAATTTTACATGTTGAACATTCGAATCATTCGAGTCTCAAAATGCACTTCTTTCGAATTCGACTAAACTTTCATTCGAATAGAATGTCAAAATAAGCATGATTTTGCTTCGTGGTAGTTCTCAGATCGGACGATCAAACGTTCTCCGATAAGTTTTTGTTGCGGAGATTTTAGTTTTGGGAATGCAATGCATTGACGCATTTGTGAAAAATGTCTTACGACGACAACTACTTCGAAGCAAAATTGAATCTTCGAAAAAAACGCGTTGCGGAGAAAACTCCGCTCTGACGGCTACCTCGAAAAGGCCTTATATTGAAGCTCCTTCCCAAGAATTCAAAACCATTGTTGACCGTTTAAATAAAAGACAAACATTTCTTTTTAACATAACTTAAAATGATTTTATTCTTAAACGACTTCCTGTTCCTTAATCTACAATGTACAATTTTACTAAATTAGGAATGAGGTGATGATTTTTGCTTTTGAAAATAAAAGCCAGTCTCTGTATAATATCACTTCTAATTCTGACTTAGAACAAATTTTAGTCAACTTCTTCCACAGTTGGTCCAGTGTGGTGTCCGTTACTAAATCCTCCGGCCTGTTGGCCACAGCCCTGAGGTCCACTTGCTCCTCCACTGTGTATCTTTGACATTATTGGGCTGCAGACGCTCGATAAATTCTTCATTCTATCGTCGTACTCTTCTTTGTCGGCCATTGTGTTGGCATCCAACCATTTTATGGTCTCCTCACATGCACTTCTCGCTGTTTCTTTATCTTGAGAGCTGATTTTGTCCCCAGCCTGGTCAAGGGCTTGCTTAACTCCGAACACATAACTTTCTAGGGTGTTTCGAGAGGCTATTTTTTGTCTTTGTTTTTCATTCTCTTCTTGGAATCTCTCGGCCTCGTTGACCATTCTATCGATTTCAGCTTGGGACAGCCTTCCCTTGTCGTTCTTGATTGTGATGTTCTTCGTGTTGCCGGTGCCAGTTTCCTTGGCTGATACATTCAAGATTCCATTAGCGTCCATGTCGAAGGTAACTTCAATCTGAGGGGTTCCTCTAGGAGCTGGTGGAATGCCAGACAGATCAAACGTACCAAGAAGATTATTATCCTTTGTCATGACACGTTCACCCTCAAACACTTTGATGTTGACTCCTGGTTGATTGTCTGCATACGTGGAGAAAGTCTGTGTCTGCTTGCATGGTATTCTACAATTACGTTCGATAATCTTCGCCATCACTCCTCCAGCTGTTTCGATTCCCAATGACAATGGTGCAACATCAACAAGAAGTACATCCTGAATCTGGCTGCTCTTGTCGCCACTCAAGATGGCTGCTTGGACGGCTGCTCCATATGCTACTGCTTCATCTGGATTGATGGATAGGTTGAGTGATTTACCGCAGAAGAACGATTGCAGAAGGTTTTGAACTTTGGGAATTCTAGTTGAACCTCCTACGAGTACGATGTCATGAATTTGCTTTTTGTCCATTTTAGCGTCGTTCAATGCCTTCTCCACTGGTTCTAGAGTTGCCCGGAAAAGATCTGCACAAAGTTCTTCGAAGCGAGCTCGTGTTACTTTAGTGTAGAAGTCAATTCCCTCAAACAAAGCATCAATTTCAATGGTCGCTTCAGTGCTTGATGAGAGTGTTCGCTTTGCTCTTTCTGCTGCAGTTCTCAATCGTCGCAGAGCTCTTGGATTCGAACGTAGGTCCTTCTTGTACTTGCGTTTGAATTCTTCTGCAAGGTGAGTCACCAAACGGTTGTCAAAGTCCTCACCTCCCAAATGTGTGTCTCCAGCGGTTGCTCTTACTTCAAACAGTGAACCTTCGTCTATTGTTAAAATAGATACGTCAAACGTTCCACCTCCTAAGTCGAAAATAAGGACGTTTCTTTCACCGGAGAGATTCTTGTCGAGTCCGTAGGCCAAGGCTGCTGCGGTCGGTTCGTTTATGATTCTGAGAACATTCAGTCCAGCTATGGCCCCAGCGTCTTTTGTAGCTTGCCGCTGTGAGTCATTGAAATACGCTGGCACTGTGATAACTGCATCTCTCACCGTCTCGCCCAGGTAGGCTTCAGCTGTCTCTTTCATCTTGGTCAGCACCATCGAGCTTATCTCCTCGGGGGCAAACCTTTTCTGCTCTCCTTTGAACTCTACTCCAATTTTCGGTTTGCCATTGTCACTCACCACTTTAAACGGCCAGTGCTTCATATCATCTCGAATTTTAGCGTCGTCATACTTGCGTCCGATCAATCTCTTGGCATCGAATACTGTGTTCTTGGGATTCATGGCAACTTGGTTCTTGGCGGCATCACCAATCAGTCGCTCTGAGTCTGTAAACGCCACATAACTGGGTGTTGTACGATTGCCTTGGTCGTTCGCAATTATCTCCACCTTGCCGTGCTGAAATACTCCAACGCAGGAATATGTTGTTCCCAAATCGATTCCGATAGCTGGCATCTTGATAATTTACTTTTATGTACTTTGACTTTTGTAACAATAAAAAAAAAAATGTTTTGTTTTTGCTTATACTTTTAGAATTTGTCTTCTTTTACTTCAATCTTAATTCACTTTCAAACAACTAACACCTTGAAATATGTAACGACTTTTATCTTATTTGTAGGTACTTTGCTTATTTTGCTTTGCAGATAGATATTCACTCTGATGAATACTTTTCAATAATGACTCTAAGAGCACGAGCTCGGGTATTTATATGATTTTCAGTAAAGAGCGAAAATTCTGGAAACTTCATCGAGATGTTTGTAGAAAGTTGTAGATACAATTTGCAAATTGCAATTTGGTGTGTATAAAAAACAGAAGAGAAGAGAACACACAGAGAAAAGACTCTACTTTATAATTCCACTCCACTCCACTCCACTCCACCCTTTGCATTTCCCATTTCTCTAAATCTTGTTTCTCTTTAATTTGATACGAACAGAGGCAGAGAGCGGTATTTTATATTCTCTGCAGAAGGTGCTCACTGCTCTGTGGTCAGTGCTCAAAGTTAAAGACAAGAGTTCAGAAAAAGAGAAAAAGATTTCTAGAGTAAAAGATACAAACTAGAGACAGGTAGTTTGAATCTGAAATCTGAATTAGAAAAGAAAACTACATTTTCTTGCCGATTAGAAATACATTTTGTACGTACAAATGTATGTTAGTACGTAAAAGAATGCAAGAATAAATACATATGCAAGTACACAGATATATACGCATTTATATCCTACCCTCAGTATGTCCGAATAACAAAAATAATAAATTGGGGTAGCAAAGTTTTCTCTGCATGAAAACAGAGAGAACAAATAAAATGTGCGCGGTATCTTTCTCGAAATTTCGTAACGGCCATGTATGTATGTATAGGTTTTGTTCAAAACTAATCCAAATTTGTTATGTGGTTATGTAACGATTAAATTTTGAAAGTGGACTTTTGAATATAAATAAATAAATATGTGCCTACATAAACAATTACCAACCAATAAAACGAATTTCCTAGAAAGAGAAAACCGTTTTATTTTAGTTATAGTATCTACCGAGAACCGAGGTACAAATGAAAGGTTCCATTTATGTAGTCCTTATTCTAACATAAAATTTCTTCAAAATACCAACTCACCATTCAATGTCCTACTCAAGAAATGAATATTACGATAGGAAATTGGAATTTCTATACACTGAACACTGACCACTGATGGCCACCGCAAAGGATAACGCTGCGCTGGCAGCCAAAAGTTGTCAATGGTTTAGAATGTGAGTTTGTTTTGGAACCCAAATCTATGTTTCACAAACTCCTGACAAACATATTTGCTGAGCTCCGATTGCCATGTTTGTTTATTTCTTAATTTGGTGTGCCTTTATTTCAGGATTAAAGTCACTTAAAAGTTGCATTAGGAACTAAAAGACCAAAAAATCAAATTCCAATCGCTTACAACGATATCTTGAAGGTTTTTGTTTTCTAAATATGAATTTTAATATCTCATACTTACTGTCGGTATCAATCTGGAAAAGGTACCTACATATGTATCTATGATACGGGTAATTTTTGATTTGAAATTCTAAACAAGAGAAGAAATTAATGCAAAATTATTAATTTTTTTTTAACAAATTCAATATTAAATAAATAAAAAATGTTGATATGGTAGGGTTGCCATAGCTTCCTTTTGATTTTTTTGGTTAAAAAAAATTCTTTGGTAAAATGTAAATTCTTCGGCCTTTGAACACAGGGTTATATTTAAATATTCTAATTTGTGTCTCAAAAGACATTATAAAGCTCTTTTTTTTGTTTGTGATTCCATAAATCAACAATTTTCAACTAGAAAATTTAGTCTACGTAGTAAGACGTCCCAGACTTTTGAGGTTTTCTCAACTGTTGCTTTAATTCTAAATATTTCATGTGAAATTAGTAGTTACTTCTAAAAAAGACTCAGTTTGATATTATTTAAGTAAAACCTTAAACTATGAAAAGCCGCACTGATCTTCGTTCGAAATAGGTGAAGTAATATCGACCGACAAATGTACAAAAATATTCTTCGGAACATAGTCGACAACGGGTTGTCGTCATCAGCCTAGAGAGAACTAGTATGACATTAGTATCACAGAAGTGTCTGATACTGAGCATATAAACTAAGATATTTAGGTAAAGGCATACCCTCTCAATTTCTAAGAAACTCCCTGTTGCAACATATTTTTCCACTAGCATAGAACACTTTGCGATTTCTTGAATCGTAAAGTTTTTAGAAGGTTCAGGAAGCAATAATATCTAACCCTACGTTTCTAAAAGCAATTTAGATTCAACTAACAACTCTTTCACTTTTTTGTCCTGTTTTTTTTTAGACTTGAAATTAAGGGATCGGATGTGTATATTTTAAAGTGTGAAAAACATCTTCGTACTTCGTTCGTTGCTGATCGTAAACATTTTCTATAGATTTTTCTCGCTTGATGACTAATTTGTCTCTTATCGCCATGCTTTAACGGTTTGTATGGAATGGATATCTTAAGCATATTCATACGAGGTTGAAACGAGATTTTTATTATAGGAATGTGATACTTAAAAATAAAAAATTATGTTTTTTAGTTTAAGGCTTTATCTTTAGATTTTTCGAATTGTTAAATTTTTCAAAACCATTAATGAGACGTCTCGCAAATATAAATTTTAAAATATTAAAAATTTTGCTATTTTGAGTGATTGAGTAGTACTCGTACGTTATGGGTAGATAATATCCAAAATCGTCTGACAACACTATGCAGGTAAGGCAACGCGTCGTCGGTCGTCGCGCGCGAGCAGTCTTGCCAGACAATTTCTCAAGAGATCACTAGTGTCGACTCTGAAACCTCTAAAATACCACTAGCACTATCCACGAGCAACGAGCTAAGCTAACTTATTTAAATATTTGAAAAGAGGAGGAAAAGAGAAAAGCAATAATGTTAAAACTATTAATAAATAAAATAAATTATAAATGTTAACAAAGCAATGATATTAACATACTAAATCATTTTTAAATCTGCATAGTCATTTCGAAAGCTTGTAACGAAGCGTTACACCTTTTTTTACCAAGACCGACCGACCACCTTTCCCGCATCATATTTTTTTCCTCGACCGAACCAAGTGGCCGCACCTACCCCCAGTCTCCCCTACAATTTATCAAAACAAAGCACGTCAGCCAATCAGCGTTCACCAAAGAACCAAAGGCAAAATTACTTGGTTGTTGGTACACACAAGCTGGCTACGTACCACAGCAGCAGTCAATGTTGAATTTCGTGTGCGCTGAGAGATGCTATGGTTGCATGGCAGACGTTGGGTTGTATAATTCTGATTATTTTTTTTTGTGGTTCTCATATTGCCAATGGCATGGCATAAGGACCGCCCCTTTTCATGTTTCATATATTTTCAGAGATCAGTGACGCTCGTATAATAGACGTCACATTTACATTCTTCCGAATGGTCTATATGGGGAAGTGACTGCAACACCGAAAAACATGTTCCGATGTACCGAGACCAGTGCCATCAGTTTTAAAAATAAATAAAGTGAAGTACCAGTATCAGTGTGCTAAGTAGCAACAACAAACGTGATCCAGTGAAGCAACAACAAGTCAAGGAAGGTATCATCAAAGGTAGCGACAAGGTAATTGTTTAGTTTAGGAAAAATTGTGGAGGTAGCCACCGGGCAAATAATTGTGCGGGACGTCTCGTATGGGCCGTGCAATTGTTTGGACAGTCTGCCAAAACAATTTAATAGTAGGAAGTAGTGCCTAGGTAGCCACCGGGCAAATAATTGTGCGGGACGTCTCGTATGGGCCATGCAATTGTTTGGACAGTCTGCCGAAGTAACTACAGAGAGGGAAATAGCGCCTAGGTAGCCGCCGGGCGAATGATTGTGTGGGACGTCTTGCATGGGCCACATAATTGTTTGGACAGCCTGCCGAACATAGGTTGTTTATTGTCACACTGGACGTGCGTGCATGGGCGGTTGACATTAAACCATCATATTGGCATTAAACCGAGTAGGTTAGTTAGTTTTACCAGTGTACCGTGCCGCTATCCGATTACCTATCGCCTACTTGACTTCGTCGAGAATCCGAACGCAGCTATACAACTCCGAGACCTGTTTCCAGGAGCTGTTAGAGCTCAACCGCACTTGTCGTCCGAAAGCCGGGGGGAGAACCTCATAAACCCCGACACCGTCCTCCGATAGGAGTATCTTGTATTATCGTAAGATTGTATCCAAATAAATTATAACGTTAACTATTTTCCGAGTTGGCTATTCGTTAAGAAGTTGGACTAGACGCAACCCAAGTCTTGATATAGCTTCCTTGGGGACTACCTTGGACCCGCTGAGTTCTACCCCAGCTGGAAACTAAAGAAGCATCACAAGCTTAAACCGAGCTTCTTTATTACCTTTGGTATCAACAAATAGCTTCTAACCAATCTTTTAAAATCACGTCCTGAATTTCTAAATTTTTGCGCATACTTTTGATTGCCAAGCTTTTTTAAATGAATATTACAGTTATCATATTCATAAAAAGTTCTTTTTCATTGAATAATTTTTTGAAAAACCGAAAATGTGTTTTCTCATGAAGAAAGAACGAGTAAGACAACCTCAAAGAGAATCAGTTGAATATGGTAAACAGCTGAGTATAGTAGGGAAAACTTGGGAAAGAACTAGAATATCTTAGAGAAAAAGCACTATATGCATATTTACTATCATATATTATATGTACATAACCTATTTTCTGTATTTACCGTTTGGAAGGTTTATTTATAGCTAAAAATCCACCAACCACAAACTGGATTCAAGAGTTCCGTAATAAAAGATTCAGTCTCAATTTAAAGAAAAAAGAACAGCCCGAAAAAAACAACTTATGGAATGCAGTACAGAATTAACTTTTTTAACGAAAATTCTTTATGAATATTTTGAACAATTTGATTTTATTGATGATATCAGCTAGGTACTTAAAGCCAATATAATAAGAGGATCTTCTTAAGCATTGCAATGATTTAGGTACTACACTTACTTCGGAAAGGCGAAAACAGCGACATGCAGCCTTTCGAACTATATTAAGAACTCCAGCTTCTAAAAACGAAACAACTGATTCAGTACATTTTCAAAAATAATTAAGAAAAAATATGTCCAAATATTTATATGACCATTTGAATTAAAGAAGCTTCTCAAAGTCAAAATTTATCAAGACCTACTTGAGAAGCACGATGAGTCAGGACTCAAGAGAGACTATCTGCGCTACCAGTATTATCAATTGATGCTGAAATACCGGCTACTGCTAGCTATGACATAATCCTGAAAAAGTTCAGTGAGGCCAAAAGCCGAAAAGTTCGACTCGTTTAATTTTTTAGTTTCTTTTATTTTATATTTGTTTATAGTGGAGGACCGTAAGCTTTTTACCTAGGAATCCAGGGCCAGTCCATGGATTTTCATGAAATTTTCGGAAATGTGTTTTGGATGGCGTATAAAAAAAAGTTAAAAAAAAAAATTTTCTATGATCTTAATTTTAATATAAATTATAAATAATTATTAAAATCTTAGAGTTATATTTTAATTATATTAGTTTTAAGCTAAATTTTAAAACTAAGACCTATTACAAACTTGAAGTTTCATCTCAAAGGACCGCACATATTCTAATTTGTGCTCTAAATGCTGTTTCCTCTCAAAGGAGTTGATGGAACCGAAAAAATGTGGTTTTTTGCAAAATTTTGAATTTTCAACCATTCAAAGAGACTTAAATCAGTTAAATTAACGGCTCGAAGTTTTTTTTAGGTGGGGAGCATGCTGATGTGTAGTTCTTTCTTTTATATAAGAATTGATGCATCCCTTATTGATATATGTTTGTTTGCATACTGAACGCACGTAGAAAAATTCGCGAGTATTTATTTGGCATAAAACCATATTTATTTGGATCATCAACACGTTTGACCAGAAATAGCATCTAGAGCACAAATCAGTATATGTGGTGTCCTTTGAGACCAATTTATAGGTCTTAGTTTTAAAATTTAACTTAAAACTAATATAATTAAAATATAACTCTAAAATTTTAATAATTATTTATAATTTATATTAAAAATAAGATCATACAAATTTTTTTTTTTAACTTTTTTTATATGCTATTTAAGACACATTTCATATTTCACTTCAAGGAAAAAAGTTCAATTAGCGGGAAATTAACGACATTTTGTTTTCTGAAAAAAAGTATCTTTCGTTTTTTTTTTAATTTCTCTTAAACCAAGAAAAATTTTTTTGTTCGGTTTTTTGCTCTGAGTAAATATTAATAAAAGCATTGAACATGAAAAGAAAAAATGGCCCTTTGTGGGGCAAAATTATGAAAAAAAAAAAATTAATTAAGAAAAAAATATTTTCTTTTTTCAAAATTTTGACTTTGAGCATTGATTTCTCCAAAACTTTTCATTAAGTGAACTCAAATTAAAATTTGTATTAAAGAACAAAGCAATAGCTTTCAAAAACACTAAAGTATGAGAAAGTAAGTGGCTTAGTTGATTTTTAATAGTTTTTTAAAAAATGAAGTAAATTTCATATAAAATTGCCCCTGGCGCCTACACGGAGGGATATAGACCCCCCTTCTCATACAATTTTTTTTGTCTTAACCAAACCTATCCATCCTTACGCTTTGGAAAACCTTATCTAAAATACCCTAAATAAATAAAATAAAATTCTAAAAGTTAATAATTAATTTTAAAAATAATTAAAAAATTGAGAGCGGTGAAATTTTATTTTTTAACTTTTTTCTATACGCCATCCAAAACACATTTCCGAAAATTTCATGAAAATCCATGGACTGGCCTTGGATTCCTAGGTTTTGCCTTTTTTATGTCTAACGGTCCTCCACTATTAACTTTTGTCATATTTTGATTAACAATAAATCTCGTTTAGCTACTCATATATTCGTTTAGCTGTAATTTAACGTTTTCTTAACTGAGCAATTTAGGAGGCCTCGAAAAACTAATTTTGCCGACGTCCTATGGCCCCTGTTCTGATTTTCGTTCGAATACCATATCCTCCCGTCTTACAATTCCGAATTCGTACGCTTTCAATTTGCTTATCACTTTCCTAACGGAATTGAATTCATTTGAAGAAATATGTAAACATTATTCGCCACAAAGCGTTTTTTGAAAGACCTAAACTCAATCTGAATGTCAGAACTGAGTGTTTTTTTAGCTCTAGGTAGATTCAATTTCGGTTTTAGTTTCTAGTCCGTATAATTCTTGAAATGATCAAAAGTATGACAATTAATTAGGGCCCAGTTATAGTAACCAAGAAAACGAATCAAGAAAAATTTTCAAATTTAGGGGAGAAAGAAAATTAAGCCTGTATGCATTCATTTTTAAATGTAGAATTCTTTGCTATACAAGGCCAAATGCACCCACAAAACTTGAACTGTGCCAAATGTAGTTCAAAAGGTGGAATTTTTGTATGAAAGTAAATTATTCCATTATTAATTTGCTTCATTTTATTTAAAACTTAATGGTATAAGTGGTTTTGTAATCGACGCAGTAGTATTTGAATAAGCTTCATATTTAATCAATGAAACGAGATGTGGACAGTGTTGTAATATTTTTTGAGTAGACAATTGTAGCACGTTACAACCCTCCACACGACAAAAAGTCAACTATCTAAATCGTTGTTTAATCTTCAATGAACATCGTAGGTGTAGAAGAACCTCCCGAGGTACATATATCTACAAAAGAAGTTATTGTGAAAGCAGCAGAAGAAATCCTAAAAGAAGGAAAATTTATTCGATGTGTTTCAAGAGCTTACAAACCTGGCGTCACGTTACACTTAGTCGTTTGGTTCAAAAACGTTCGGATGCCGCCTAATAGCAATTTGATTTATATTTGAAGTCTAATGATTTTTAGTTTCATATTAAATATGATTTATATTCATTTATTCATTTATATTTTTTGTTTATTGGATTGTCTACTATGTGTGATTGTATTGTGATTTGATCTGTGATTCAAGTGCCAACTTAATTCTTGAATTAAAGTCGAACTTTTTTGGTATGTAAGTACTACAAGACTGCTTTTAGTTTTTGACTTTCATTTTATTAATATTTATTTTATAAACATGAAGTTGAAACAATATCTTTCGTTTATTCTTTTAGATTCAGATGGTGTTACAACCGTCCTTTCTTTGTGTTACAATCGAAACAACGAAAAGGAAGGTTGTAACAATTGATTTCCACCTCTTTTCCAAGCTTGCTTGAGATAGTAGAAAGTTGAAACACTGAGTAGCTTAAAAAGATAGCCAAGCATCTACTTGTCAACTTGCGCGTTGTAGTATTTTTCTATGTTTTTTGGTTCAAAAGTTATAGAAGCAAAAATGCGAAATGTTGCTTTTGACCACACTTTCCCCTCATAATAACTATGTTTTCGTTAGAATTATTGAATAAAAAATGTTATACCGATCGATGGCAAATCACTCAAAGAATTTTTAGTGCCCAGATAACGTATTATAGAACAATTATTTTCTGTTAAAATTGCATTTGTAAATTTTCCTGATTCGATTTCATCCAGAAAGTAGAAAAATACAAGTATAACGGAAATTATTTGTTCAATTAAACGTTTTCTTGACAAAAAAAATTCTCTTTTCTCTACTATCGATTGATATAACATTTGATATTCAGTTCTAACGAAAACACAGTTGTTATTCCATTTGAAATTTTTTACCTGATTCGTTTTCCTGATCGCTATAACCATTGTATATAGAAACTATAGTAGATATTATTATGTAGACTTTTTGACTGGTATGGAATCTATTTTCTCCGGTCCAACTTAGCAGTCTCCGTTCCAAGCCATTTGTTTTACCATTGAGTGTAGAGAAGCGAATGCTGCCCCACGACGGTGCTCCTCCGGTCCAAAGCATTGTTAAATCGTGTTTTGAACTTACTATAGTTTCTATATACAATGCTATAACTGGGGCCAGATTCTATAAAAAGCGAAACAAAAGCGATCAAACGTTTTTCAATAGGAAAGACATTGCAAATCGTTCGCACACACGAAAACGTTTGTTCGCTTTTTACTTACAGAATGTCACCCCTGGTTTCTTATTTGGTTGCGACTCTGTATAATGCAATCCAACTTTTGGTAATGGCCCCTATCACAGGGAGTTTCGTTACAATTTCGGACTACGAATGCCAAAAAGGAAGAATCATAAACACCATCGCAGTGAATATTTTGCCTCGATATTCGTTACTTTTGATTGATTGCGATTATGTTTTAAGTCCCCTCTTTTTGAAATTCGTAGTACAAAATTGTTACGACGGACATTGCGATAGGGCTGATTGTTTAGGATTGGAATTTCCTCAAAGAACAACACATTGACACATTTCTGCGTGTGCCAAAAGAACATTTTGAAGCTACTTCCCAAGAATTCAAAACCAATGTTGACCGTTAAAATAAAAGACAAACATTTCTTTTTAACATAACTTAAAATGATTTTATTCTTAAACGACTTCCTGTTCCTTAATCTACAATGTACAATTTTACTAAATTAGGAATGAGGTGATGATTTTTGCTTTTGAAAATAAAAGCCAGTCTCTGTATAATATCACTTCTAATTCTGACTTAGAACAAATTTTAGTCAACTTCTTCCACAGTTGGTCCAGTGTGGTGTCCGTTACTAAATCCTCCGGCCTGTTGGCCACAGCCCTGAGGTCCACTTGCTCCTCCACTGTGTATCTTTGACATTATTGGGCTGCAGACGCTCGATAAATTCTTCATTCTATCGTCGTACTCTTCTTTGTCGGCCATTGTGTTGGCATCCAACCATTTTATGGTCTCCTCACATGCACTTCTCGCTGTTTCTTTATCTTGAGAGCTGATTTTGTCCCCAGCCTGGTCAAGGGCTTGCTTAACTCCGAACACATAACTTTCTAGGGTGTTTCGAGAGGCTATTTTTTGTCTTTGTTTTTCATCCTCTTTTTGGAATCTCTCGGCCTCGTTGACCATTCTATCGATATCAGCTTGGGACAGCCTTCCCTTGTCGTTCTTGATTGTGATGTTCTTCGTGTTGCCGGTGCCAGTTTCCTTGGCTGATACATTCAAGATTCCATTAGCGTCCATGTCGAAGGTAACTTCAATCTGAGGGGTTCCTCTAGGAGCTGGTGGAATGCCAGACAGATCAAACGTACCAAGAAGATTATTATCCTTTGTCATGACACGTTCACCCTCAAACACTTTGATGTTGACTCCTGGTTGATTGTCTGCATACGTGGAGAAAGTCTGTGTCTGCTTGCATGGTATTCTACAATTACGTTCGATAATCTTCGCCATCACTCCTCCAGCTGTTTCGATTCCCAATGACAATGGTGCAACATCAACAAGAAGTACATCCTGAATCTGGCTGCTCTTGTCGCCACTCAAGATGGCTGCTTGGACGGCTGCTCCATATGCTACTGCTTCATCTGGATTGATGGATAGGTTGAGTGATTTACCGCAGAAGAACGATTGCAGAAGGTTTTGAACTTTGGGAATTCTAGTTGAACCTCCTACGAGTACGATGTCATGAATTTGCTTTTTGTCCATTTTAGCGTCGTTCAATGCCTTCTCCACTGGTTCTAGAGTTGCCCGGAAAAGATCTGCACAAAGTTCTTCGAAGCGAGCTCGTGTTACTTTAGTGTAGAAGTCAATTCCCTCAAACAAAGCATCAATTTCAATGGTCGCTTCAGTGCTTGATGAGAGTGTTCGCTTTGCTCTTTCTGCTGCAGTTCTCAATCGTCGCAGAGCTCTTGGATTCGAACGTAGGTCCTTCTTGTACTTGCGTTTGAATTCTTCTGCAAGATGAGTCACCAAACGGTTGTCAAAGTCCTCACCTCCCAAATGTGTGTCTCCAGCGGTTGCTCTTACTTCAAACAGTGAACCTTCGTCTATTGTTAAAATAGATACGTCAAACGTTCCACCTCCTAAGTCGAAAATAAGGACGTTTCTTTCACCGGAGAGATTCTTGTCGAGTCCGTAGGCCAAGGCTGCTGCGGTCGGTTCGTTTATGATTCTGAGAACATTCAGTCCAGCTATGGCCCCAGCGTCTTTTGTAGCTTGCCGCTGTGAGTCATTGAAATACGCTGGCACTGTGATAACTGCATCTCTCACCGTCTCGCCCAGGTAGGCTTCAGCTGTCTCTTTCATCTTGGTCAGCACCATCGAGCTTATCTCCTCGGGGGCAAACCTTTTCTGCTCTCCTTTGAACTCTACTCCAATTTTCGGTTTGCCATTGTCACTCACCACTTTAAACGGCCAGTGCTTCATATCATCTCGAATTTTAGCGTCGTCATACTTGCGTCCGATCAATCTCTTGGCATCGAATACTGTGTTCTTGGGATTCATGGCAACTTGGTTCTTGGCGGCATCACCAATCAGTCGCTCTGAGTCTGTAAACGCCACATAACTGGGTGTTGTACGATTGCCTTGGTCGTTCGCAATTATCTCCACCTTGCCGTGCTGAAATACTCCAACGCAGGAATATGTTGTTCCCAAATCGATTCCGATAGCTGGCATCTTGATAATTTACTTTTATGTACTTTGACTTTTGTAACAATAAAAAAAAAAATGTTTTGTTTTTGCTTATACTTTTAGAATTTGTCTTCTTTTACTTCAATCTTAATTCACTTTCAAACAACTAACACCTTGAAATATGTAACGACTTTTATCTTATTTGTAGGTACTTTGCTTATTTTGCTTTGCAGATAGATATTCACTCTGATGAATACTTTTCAATAATGACTCTAAGAGCACGAGCTCGGGTATTTATATGATTTTCAGTAAAGAGCGAAAATTCTGGAAACTTCATCGAGATGTTTGTAGAAAGTTGTAGATACAATTTGCAAATTGCAATTTGGTGTGTATAAAAAACAGAAGAGAAGAGAACACACAGAGAAAAGACTCTACTTTATAATTCCACTCCACTCCACTCCACTCCACCCTTTGCATTTCCCATTTCTCTAAATCTTGTTTCTCTTTAATTTGATACGAACAGAGGCAGAGAGCGGTATTTTATATTCTCTGCAGAAGGTGCTCACTGCTCTGTGGTCAGTGCTCAAAGTTAAAGACAAGAGTTCAGAAAAAGAGAAAAAGATTTCTAGAGTAAAAGATACAAACTAGAGACAGGTAGTTTGAATCTGAAATCTGAATTAGAAAAGAAAACTACATTTTCTTGCCGATTAGAAATACATTTTGTACGTACAAATGTATGTTAGTACGTAAAAGAATGCAAGAATAAATACATATGCATGTACACAGATATATACGCATTTATATCCTACCCTCAGTATGTCCGAATAACAAAAATAATAAATTGGGGTAGCAAAGTTTTCTCTGCATGAAAACAGAGAGAACAAATAAAATGTGCGCGGTATCTTTCTCGAAATTTCGTAACGGCCATGTATGTATGTATAGGTTTTGTTCAAAACTAATCCAAATTTGTTATGTGGTTATGTAACGATTAAATTTTGAAAGTGGACTTTTGAATATAAATAAATAAATATGTGCCTACATAAACAATTACCAACCAATAAAACGAATTTCCTAGAAAGAGAAAACCGTTTTATTTTAGTTATAGTATCTACCGAGAACCGAGGTACAAATGAAAGGTTCCATTTATGTAGTCCTTATTCTAACATAAAATTTCTTCAAAATACCAACTCACCATTCAATGTCCTACTCAAGAAATGAATATTACGATAGGAAATTGGAATTTCTATACACTGAACACTGACCACTGATGGCCACCGCAAAGGATAACGCTGCGCTGGCAGCCAAAAGTTGTCAATGGTTTAGAATGTGAGTTTGTTTTGGAACCCAAATCTATGTTTCACAAACTCCTGACAAACATATTTGCTGAGCTCCGATTGCCATGTTTGTTTATTTCTTAATTTGGTGTGCCTTTATTTCAGGATTAAAGTCACTTAAAAGTTGCATTAGGAACTAAAAGACCAAAAAATCAAATTCCAATCGCTTACAACGATATCTTGAAGGTTTTTGTTTTCTAAATATGAATTTTAATATCTCATACTTACTGTCGGTATCAATCTGGAAAAGGTACCTACATATGTATCTATGATACGGGTAATTTTTGATTTGAAATTCTAAACAAGAGAAGAAATTAATGCAAAATTATTAATTTTTTTTTAACAAATTCAATATTAAATAAATAAAAAATGTTGATATGGTAGGGTTGCCATAGCTTCCTTTTGATTTTTTTGGTTAAAAAAAATTCTTTGGTAAAATGTAAATTCTTCGGCCTTTGAACACAGGGTTATATTTAAATATTCTAATTTGTGTCTCAAAAGACATTATAAAGCTCTTTTTTTTGTTTGTGATTCCATAAATCAACAATTTTCAACTAGAAAATTTAGTCTACGTAGTAAGACGTCCCAGACTTTTGAGGTTTTCTCAACTGTTGCTTTAATTCTAAATATTTCATGTGAAATTAGTAGTTACTTCTAAAAAAGACTCAGTTTGATATTATTTAAGTAAAACCTTAAACTATGAAAAGCCGCACTGATCTTCGTTCGAAATAGGTGAAGTAATATCGACCGACAAATGTACAAAAATATTCTTCGGAACATAGTCGACAACGGGTTGTCGTCATCAGCCTAGAGAGAACTAGTATGACATTAGTATCACAGAAGTGTCTGATACTGAGCATATAAACTAAGATATTTAGGTAAAGGCATACCCTCTCAATTTCTAAGAAACTCCCTGTTGCAACATATTTTTCCACTAGCATAGAACACTTTGCGATTTCTTGAATCGTAAAGTTTTTAGAAGGTTCAGGAAGCAATAATATCTAACCCTACGTTTCTAAAAGCAATTTAGATTCAACTAACAACTCTTTCACTTTTTTGTCCTGTTTTTTTTTAGACTTGAAATTAAGGGATCGGATGTGTATATTTTAAAGTGTGAAAAACATCTTCGTACTTCGTTCGTTGCTGATCGTAAACATTTTCTATGGATTTTTCTCGCTTGATGACTAATTTGTCTCTTATCGCCATGCTTTAACGGTTTGTATGGAATGGATATCTTAAGCATATTCATACGAGGTTGAAACGAGATTTTTATTATAGGAATGTGATACTTAAAAATAAAAAATTATGTTTTTTAGTTTAAGGCTTTATCTTTAGATTTTTCGAATTGTTAAATTTTTCAAAACCATTAATGAGACGTCTCGCAAATATAAATTTTAAAATATTAAAAATTTTGGTATTTTGAGTGATTGAGTAGTAGGGGAATAGTGCTCAAGATGACATACTTTTTGTTTAAAGTAAGAAATAAAATTTTCTACAAACCCTAGCGTTAAAATCTTTACATAATTAAATAATTAATGATTGTATGGAAAAAATAAAGTTGGAATGAATAGTTTAAAGTAAAAAGAATTTACTTAAAAAAATTAGTTAAAAACAGTCCGAGGCTAAGGCTAAGATGACATAGTCGGGTATAAAATGACATACTTCATGAGGGTAAGATGACATATTGTAAAAATGCCTGCTTTATTTGGCTTTTCAGCTTCAGTCAGTATATACCTCACATTTTCGACTTAGATTTTCGGCCATTTAGCTTCCGTGATTTTGGTTTTATGCTTGGTGAAATATAATTATGTATGTACTTTAAATTTCCATTTAAATGTTTAAATTAAAAAATTAGGTTTGTGTTTTTTAGTAGGTATGTCATAGTATTTACAGTATGTCGTCATGGACTGATAAGCTATATGTCATCTTGCCCAATAGGAAATAAAACTTTCATAACCATTCAGGAATCAAAACATTATATTTAAGGAGCAAAATCACACAAAAAATATTGTCTTTACACATAAATGCAAACATAAAACACAAAGGATATAGAAAAACACTTCATTTTTTAAGCAATTTTGAAATAAACAATGACTCGCAAAAAAATTTATTCTCTAGCTTTTTCGTTTAAACCGATGACGATGACAGCACGTAGTATATTGGCAGCTGTAAGTTTATTCTGGCAAAACAGTTAGAAAAAATGCATGTCTGGATATGTTCGAAAGAACTGTGGCGGCTTTATAAACAGAGAAAATACGAGTATGTCATCTTACCGGAGTATGTCATCTTGAGCAGAACTCCCCTACTCGTACGTTATGGGTAGATAATATCCAAAATCGTCTGACAACACTATGCAGGTAAGGCAACGCGTCGTCGGTCGTCGCGCGCGAGCAGTCTTGCCAGACAATTTCTCAAGAGATCACTAGTGTCGACTCTGAAACCTCTAAAATACCACTAGCACTATCCACGAGCAACGAGCTAAGCTAACTTATTTAAATATTTGAAAAGAGGAGGAAAAGAGAAAAGCAATAATGTTAAAACTATTAATAAATAAAATAAATTATAAATGTTAACAAAGCAATGATATTAACATACTAAATCATTTTTAAATCTGCATAGTCATTTCGAAAGCTTAAACCGAGCTTCTTTATTACCTTTGGTATCAACAAATAGCTTCTAACCAATCTTTTAAAATCACGTCCTGAATTTCTAAATTTTTGCGCATACTTTTGATTGCCAAGCTTTTTTAAATGAATATTACAGTTATCATATTCATAAAAAGTTCTTTTTCATTGAATAATTTTTTGAAAAACCGAAAATGTGTTTTCTCATGAAGAAAGAACGAGTAAGACAACCTCAAAGAGAATCAGTTGAATATGGTAAACAGCTGAGTATAGTAGGGAAAACTTGGGAAAGAACTAGAATATCTTAGAGAAAAAGCACTATATGCATTTTTACTATCATATATTATATGTACATAACCTATTTTCTGTATTTACCGTTTGGAAGGTTTATTTATAGCTAAAAATCCACCAACCACAAACTGGATTCAAGAGTTCCGTAATAAAAGATTCAGTCTCAATTTAAAGAAAAAAGAACAGCCCGAAAAAAACAACTTATGGAATGCAGTACAGAATTAACTTTTTTAACGAAAATTCTTTATGAATATTTTGAACAATTTGATTTTATTGATGATATCAGCTAGGTACTTAAAGCCAATATAATAAGAGGATCTTCTTAAGCATTGCAATGATTTAGGTACTACACTTACTTCGGAAAGGCGAAAACAGCGACATGCAGCCTTTCGAACTATATTAAGAACTCCAGCTTCTAAAAACGAAACAACTGATTCAGTACATTTTCAAAAATAATTAAGAAAAAATATGTCCAAATATTTATATGACCATTTGAATTAAAGAAGCTTCTCAAAGTCAAAATTTATCAAGACCTACTTGAGAAGCACGATGAGTCAGGACTCAAGAGAGACTATCTGCGCTACCAGTATTATCAATTGATGCTGAAATACCGGCTACTGCTAGCTATGACATAATCCTGAAAAAGTTCAGTGAGGCCAAAAGCCGAAAAGTTCGACTCGTTTAATTTTTTAGTTTCTTTTATTTTATATTTGTTTATAGTGGAGGACCGTAAGCTTTTTACCTAGGAATCCAGGGCCAGTCCATGGATTTTCATGAAATTTTCGGAAATGTGTTTTGGATGGCGTATAAAAAAAAGTTAAAAAAAAAAATTTTCTATGATCTTAATTTTAATATAAATTATAAATAATTATTAAAATCTTAGAGTTATATTTTAATTATATTAGTTTTAAGCTAAATTTTAAAACTAAGACCTATTACAAACTTGAAGTTTCATCTCAAAGGACCGCACATATTCTATTTTTTTATTTTTTTTATTTTTTATTTAATCATTAATCATTATTTCTAAACAATCTTTGAATTAATACATAAAAAGCAAACAATAAATTTACTGTTGTTTGAAATAGTAAAAGATTCACTCAGTTGTAATTTAACAAGTGGCGAATGAATCTATCGGATACTAATTTAAGTAGGAAACAGATGGGGAAAAACTTCAAAGCGTATAAGTAAAAGAAGAAAAAAAAATAAAAAGTTTAAATTTTAAATTTAAAGAGGAGAGAAACAATAAAAATTTAATATGAACAGAGCAGAGAAAAAATAACAAAAATAAAAATATTTAAAAAATTAACAGGCAGATGATCCAAGCACATATATATTTATGACAAGGGAGTAAAAAGTGATTCTAAAGAAGAATAGCTATTGGAGAAAAGCCACCATTTTACGTTGCGCAAAAAAACTTGTTTCACTCTTTCGCATCTTAGGATATCTGGAAGACAATTAAACAGGCGGGGAGCAGTGACTGAATAAAACCGTGAAAAGTGCGTTTTATTGATTTTAGGAAGCGTGACAAAATTTCTGTTGTTGACACGAAGATTGTGATTTAAATCTACTCTAACTGCATAAAACCCAGAGTTTTCAAAAAATATTTTTAGGACCTTGTAACAGTAAAGGTGCCTTAATGGTAGAATTTCCAGGGACTTGAACAATTCAAAACTTGGAGTACGACGATTTGCTTTACACAAAATGCGAACTGCATGCTTTTGCTTTATTAACAGTGGATTAATATTTATAGAATAGGAACCTCCCCAACAAGATAGCCCATACTGAAGTTTAGAGTCAAGTAAACCATAGTAAACTAGTTTCAAAATTGAAGCGCTACAATAAAGACTGAGGTGATACAGCTGTTTGACTACTCTATTTAAATACTGTTTTAGATTGGAAGTGTGATCCTTCCAACTAAGCTTGGAATCCAAAGTTATGCCTAGATATTTGAAGCTTTTGACATGTTCAATTTCAAAGCAAGTATCACTACAACTTTCAAAAACCTTAAATGTTATAGGAGAATGACGACAACTTGCCAAACAAAATCTTGAACAGCATGGGGAGTGGTAAAATAAGGGAAAATCTCCGCAGGTTGTGCCTTTAATGTTGAATAACATAAATTTTGTTTTCGTACTGATTACAAGTCTATGCTGATTGAACCAATTTCGCAATACCACTAAATCATGATTTACATCCAAAAAAAGATTGAAACTATTTTCACTACCATACGAAAGTGCAGTGTCATCAGCGAAGGCAGTAAGGTTACCTTTAAATGTTTGGATAAAGAGTGAATTTATATAAATTAAAAACAGAACTGGTCCCAAAACAGACCCCTGCGGAACGCCCAAATTAATAAGTTTTCGCGAGCTATAATTGTTCTTGATTTTTACCATTTGATTCCTGTTTTTCAAAAACGAAGCGAACCACTCATAAACAAATCCCCTAAAACCTGCGTGGTACAATTTACCTAAAAGAATGGTGTGGTCAACCATATCGAAAGCTTTGGTTATGTCTATGAATAGTGCAGCTGAAACTTTAGAATCATTCACCCCATTATAAACTTCACTAGTGAGTTTTAGTAAAGCACTCTCAGTCGATCTGTTTTTTCTAAAACCGAACTGGCAATCACTGAAAAAATGCGTCCTCTCCAAAAATGAAAGCATTCTGGACTTCATACCTCTTTCGAAGATTTTTGAAAATACAGACAAGAGTGAAATAGGACGATAATTGTTTAAGGATGTAGGACAACCTTTTTTATGAAGTGGCAATACAACTGCTGATTTTAGGGCTTCAGGAAAAATTCCTTGCTTAACACATAAATTGAAAATAAAACTTAAAACATCAGCTACGTGAAATGATATTTTTTTCAGGACAAAGCTGGATATTTGGTCAAAAGAAGACGAATGAGATGTTTTGAGAGACATAATGATTTTATGGACCTCGAATGCGGAAAATTCTTCAAAGACAAAAGTTTGAGATTGAAGACATGCTTGTTTTACACCGGAATCACATTGACAAGATGAACCAACATCGTTAGGAAAAACGAAAGACGAGCTTAAATTTGAAAAAAAGTCATTAAACAAGTTGGCGACCTGTGCAGGCTCGGATACAAGTGTACTATCGCGATTTATAACTATATCATTATATCCCTCCGATCTATTTAAAATTTCATTCACTACACCCCATTCCTTTTTGGTGTTGCCAATATTTTCAGCCAACTTGTTTCTAAAATAGTCATCTCTGCAAAGCGGTATGATTTTTTTTAATTCAAGGCATAACTTGTTGTAGTAATTTTTGAGTCTGGCATTGTTAGGGTACTTCTTGACTTGAGAGTACATTTTATTTTTTTTTCTTATTTTATTCAGCAGTGGGAGAGTCATCCACTGCTTAAGACACTTAGACTTGTTATTATTATTAATCACGTTCTGACTGCAGTTCGAAATTATAATTTGTAACCTGCCAAGAAACTCATCAAAAGCTATAGATGGATCTTGAGAAGCGTAAACGTCATCCCAAAATTCAAAATTTAAATAATTTTTCAGTAAAGCAAAATCAATTTTTTCGAAATTCTTACTGCAGGCCTGCTTAGACCTTGGTACGTTGCAATCAAGTTGAATACAAGTCAGCCTATGGTCAGTTATTTGCAAATCATAGGCATCTACTTTATGAATGATACTATTATTTCTGTGTACTCTTACGAAAATATGATCTAGGCAGGCCAAAGATCGGGTAGGCTTATTCAAAAGAGAATCAAAACCAAATGCAGACAAAAGCGATAAAAAATGGTCAACATCGGCTGAGTCAGACAAAATATCGATGTTAAAATCACCTAATAAAATCATATTCATACAAGATTGATTTTCCAGGAACCCCAGAAACTCATTCAAAAACACATTTACTGTACACTTGTGAAGTCTATAGACACAAATAAAGCAATATCGAACACCAGAGATTACACACGATACCTCAATAACATCCGCACTTTCCATTTTGCAATTTTTAATTTCACATACATTTAAATCACTTCTATAAAAGACAGCAACACCACCGGCTGAGTAAGTTTCGTTACAATTAGCAAAAAATGTATAATTTGGTACATTAAAATCAGAAATCTCGTCTGGGAATATCCAAATTTCAGACAGAAAAATAATGTCAGGCAAATGATCCAAAGATGCTAGGTGAGCGGAAAAAGAATCAAAGTTTGCTCTCATACTGCGAATGTTCTGATGAACAACCGAGAAACCAGAAAAAAGTGCATTGCTTGGATGATCTATACAAAGGCAATTTAAGTAATTTACTATTGAAGAGGAAGAACTTGAATTGACATGTTCTAATTTGTGCTCTAAATGCTGTTTCCTCTCAAAGGAGTTGATGGAACCGAAAAAATGTGGTTTTTTGCAAAATTTTGAATTTTCAACCATTCAAAGAGACTTAAATCAGTTAAATTAACGGCTCGAAGTTTTTTTTAGGTGGGGAGCATGCTGATGTGTAGTTCTTTCTTTTATATAAGAATTGATGCATCCCTTATTGATATATGTTTGTTTGCATACTGAACGCACGTAGAAAAATTCGCGAGTATTTATTTGGCATAAAACCATATTTATTTGGATCATCAACACGTTTGACCAGAAATAGCATCTAGAGCACAAATCAGTATATGTGGTGTCCTTTGAGACCAATTTATAGGTCTTAGTTTTAAAATTTAACTTAAAACTAATATAATTAAAATATAACTCTAAAATTTTAATAATTATTTATAATTTATATTAAAAATAAGATCATACAAATTTTTTTTTTTAACTTTTTTTTATATGCTATTTAAGACACATTTCATATTTCACTTCAAGGAAAAAAGTTCAATTAGCGGGAAATTAACGACATTTTGTTTTCTGAAAAAAAGTATCTTTCGTTTTTTTTTTAATTTCTCTTAAACCAAGAAAAATTTTTTTGTTCGGTTTTTTGCTCTGAGTAAATATTAATAAAAGCATTGAACATGAAAAGAAAAAATGGCCCTTTGTGGGGCAAAATTATGAAAAAAAAAAAATTAATTAAGAAAAAAATATTTTCTTTTTTCAAAATTTTGACTTTTGTTGAACACACCCTATGTGTTCTATACGTAATCTGCTACAATTATATGAACAGAACTATTCCATTTCATGTAATTCTCATTGATTAATAAAACCTCTCTTTACTTAACCTCTCAACAGGTAACACGCGTCTTTTATTCGTTCGCTTTGCTATAGGTTATGGGCCCAGAAAAAAATAAAAAGTAAAGTTTCTTTTTGGCAAAAGTTAATCTCTCCATAAATCAAACTGCATTAATATTAAAAAAAACTCGCGAGTATATTTACATTGGGTAAAAACCATGAATCCAAACATTTCCATTGATCGGTTGTCTGGCAGGGAAAACTACCCCACCTGGAAGGTTTCTGCGCAGGCATATTTAGAGTTGGATGATCTGTGGGTAACAACAATCGAATATGAAGTTGATGATGCAGGAAACCCGAAAACTCCGGTGGATTCTGCAAAAGACAGACGCGCAAAAAGTAAGTTGACTTTAATTATAGATCCTATGTGTTATGTCCACATACAAGGAGCGAGTACAGCAAAAGAGTTGTGGCAGCAGCTAGCGAGTGCATTTGAAGACAGTGGGTTAACACGTCGGGTAGCACTTCTGCGAAAACTCATCACAACATCTCTTTCAAACTGCGGCTCCATGGACGTGTATGTGAAAGAAATCATCACGACAGCTCAATCACTGAGTGGTATAGGTTTTCCAATTAGCGAGGAGTGGGTTGGTTCGTTGTTGCTTGCTGGATTGCCGGAAGACTATCGTCCAATGATAATGGCATTGGAAAACTCTGGAACCAAAATCAATGGTGATGTCATCAAAACCAAGCTACTGCAAGATGTACCACATGGAAGTGAAAGCTCAGCTTTTCACGCACACACACAAAAGCCGCCATTTAAACCACACCGAAAAGGCCCTAGGTGTAGAAAATGCAATTGCTTTGGGCACATTGCTAAAAATTGCAGAGCAAAGACACAAACCATCAGTAGTGACAGAAAGTTTGAATCATTTTACGCTGCTTTATCCACAACTGGAATAAAGTGTAAAAACGATTGGTATTTTGACTCTGGTGCCACGTCACATATGTCGATGAACTCAGACCTTTTGTTCAATTGCCAACCAAACAGCGGACTTGTAACAGCAGCAAATAAGGGAGTTATGAAAATAAAAGCTGAAGGAGAAACTTTTATTCGACCAAAATGCAACAACTTAAATGTTGCAATTAAAAACGTCCAATACATTCCCGAGCTGTCAACAAATTTGCTTTCGATAAGCCAAATTGTAAAAAAAGGTCACTCTGTTATTTTCAAAAACTCTGGTGTAAAAGTGGTAAACTGCGACCAAAAGGTTATCTCAACCGGATCTCACAAAAATGGTCTTTTTATACTAGATGAACATCCCAATCTGACTCAATCCGAGAAAGTTTTTGCCTGTGGTGCAACGGCAAGTCAATCCTTATGGCACCGAAGGATAAGTCATCTAAACCTAAACAGCTTGGAAAAATTAAAAAATGATTTAGTAAGTGGTATCAACTTTACAACAACTAATGAAGAGAATAAGGACTGCAAAATTTGTCCGATGGGTAAGCAGATTAGATTTTCTTTTAATAAACATGGCAATAGAGCAACTAGAATTTTGGAGCTAGTGCATTCTGACATATGTGGTCCGATGGAAAAGGAATCGCTTGGTGGAAGCCGATACTTCCTGACGTTCATTGACGACAGAACAAGAAAAATCTTTGTCCATTTTTTGAGAACCAAAAGCGAATTCGAAGTTTCTGAAGCGTTCAAGGAATTTTACCGTTTTGCAGAAAACCAAAGCGGTCAAAAACTGAAAACCCTACGCACAGACAATGGCAAAGAATATCTTAACAAAACTTTCAGAAGCATCATCAAAAAGAAAGGAATAAATCACCAAACCACAAATGTCTACACACCAGAACAGAATGGTGTCGCCGAAAGGAATAACCGTAGTATAGTTGAGAAGGCGCGATGCATGCTTGCCGATGCCAACTTACCAAAGGTGTTCTGGGCTGAAGCCGTGGCATATTCAATATATCTGCTTAATCGTTCTTTTTCAAAAGGTATTGGAACCACACCTGAAGAAGCTTGGAGTGGAAGAAAACCGGACTTGTCACACATAAAGGTATTTGGAACAACATCTATGGTGCATATACCAAAAGGTAATCGTCTTAAATGGGATCCGAAAGCACACGAATGCATTATGGTAGGATTCGATGAACACACTAAAGGCTATCGTCTCTTCGATCCTGTCAAAAATAATGTTTTTAAAAGTCGAAATGTGACATTTATAAACGAAAATCGTGTTGCTCATTCCCAGCCGAAACCAGCAGTGAACGAGTTTTGTATAAAACATAGCAAAATTAACATAGATAGTGAAAAACCAAATGAACCGGATATGACAAGCAACATTGATATTACAATCAACCCTGACGAAACGAAACACCAAGATACGACACAGTCACAAGAACTACGACGCAGCAAAAGAAACCGCAACATACCGGCCAAATTCAATGATTTCATCATCAATGCGGAAAGCAGTTCTTCATTTGAGTCTTGTGAATCTGATGAACAGGACCAACTAGTTGAAGCAGAAAACTCGATGTCGGAAGGAGAAAACGATTTCTATGGATTTTCAGGACTTGCAGCGCCTCCATCACATCACAAGAAACCAGTTTTGACCAAAAATCAACAAGTGTTCAAGCCTAGTGATGAGGGGCGCATTATTCAAGGCAAGTATCCTTTTAACTTTCATTTAAATAAAAGTCAAGAAAATACTGCAGCAGAATTTTTTCAGATAAACATGGACGATCCAGTAACACCAGAAGAAGCACTGTCCCGACCGGATGCGAATCAATGGAAACTGGCCATGGAAGAGGAATTTCAGTCGCTTCAAGACAATGAAACCTGGACGCTGTCAGAATTGCCAAAAAATCGCAAGGCAATAAAATGTAAATGGATTTTTCGTACAAAACGAGATATAACTGGCTGTATAGATCGGTACAAAGCCCGACTAGTAATAAAAGGATTTTCTCAGCGAAAAGGGGTAGACTATGAGGAGACATACTCGCCCGTAGTACGTCACAGTTCTCTGAGATATCTTTTTGCGATCGCCGCCCAACTCAATCTTAAAATCGAGCAAATGGATGCTATTAGCGCATTTCTTCAAGGCCGACTAAAAGAGGATATTTATATGGAACAGCCGCCGTTATACGTTGATAAAAGTAATCCATCCAAAGCATGCCGTCTTAATAAGGCATTATACGGTCTAAAGCAATCTAGTAGAGTTTGGAACCAGGAGTTGAATAAATCTCTTGAAACATTTGGACTTATGAAGTCAAAATATGATTCTTGCCTCTACTACAAACTCGAAGACGAAAATATTCTGATGGTTGCGGTACACGTAGATGACTTAATTTTGTTCAGCAATGATGATAACAATCTTAAAAATATAAAACAGCATTTAAGTCAACAGTTTCAAATGAAAGAACTTGGTCCTGCCCAGCAAATCCTTGGAATGAGGATAACTCGTGAAGACAATTCAATTGCACTCGATCAAGAATTTTACATTGAAAGCATCCTTGAAAAATTTGGCATGAAGAATTCCAAAGTGGTTAAAACACCAATGAATTCAGGTGAAAAACTAAGCAAACAAGACTGTGCAAAGACAGAAGAAGATATTCAACAAATGCGAAATATTCCGTACCAGGAAGCTATAGGATGCCTGATGTATCTGTCGCACTGCATCCGTCCCGATATTTGCTTCGCCGTAAACAAACTCAGTCGTTTCAATACGAACCCTGGTCTACGTCATTGGTCAGCTGTGAAACACCTCCTACGATACTTACGTGGTACCTCAAAACTGAAGCTACACTTCAAGAAGAATGATAACAATAGCATTACTGGCTATACTGATGCAGATTGGGCAGCAAGTACTGATGACAGGAAGTCAACAACTGGCTACGTCTTCATATCTCAAGCAGGAGCCATATCATGGTGCTCAAAACGGCAACAAACAGTTGCACTCTCTTCCTGTGAAGCCGAATATATCGCGCTGTCAGCAACTATACAAGAAGCACTATGGTGGGATGGAATCAGATCTCAACTTAATGCAAAGTCTGAGCCATTGGTTATTAACTGTGATAACCAAAGTGCCATTGCAATTGCATCCAGCAATGGATTCCATCCAAAAACGAAACACATAGACATCCGTCACCACTTCATACAGGACACTCTAAACGAGGGTGAAATCAAGATACATTATGTAAGCACAAATCATCAAATAGCGGATGTACTCACAAAACCCTTGGACAAGACGAAGCTTGAAACATTCCGATATGAAATGGGAGTTCATTAACAATTTCCAGCTTAAGGACGAGTGTTGAACACACCCTATGTGTTCTATACGTAATCTGCTACAATTATATGAACAGAACTATTCCATTTCATGTAATTCTCATTGATTAATAAAACCTCTCTTTACTTAACCTCTCAACAGGTAACACGCGTCTTTTATTCGTTCGCTTTGCTATAACTTTGAGCATTGTTTTCTCCAAAACTTTTCATTAAGTGAACTCAAATTAAAATTTGTATTAAAGAACAAAGCAATAGCTTTCAAAAACACTAAAGTATGAGAAAGTAAGTGGCTTAGTTGATTTTTAATAGTTTTTTAAAAAATGAAGTAAATTTCATATAAAATTGCCCCTGGCGCCTACACGGAGGGATATAGACCCCCCTTCTCATACAATTTTTTTTGTCTTTACCAAACCTATCCATCCTTATGCTTTGGAAAACCTTATCTAAAATACCCTAAATAAATAAAATAAAATTCTAAAAGTTAATAATTAATTTTAAAAATAATTAAAAAATTGAGAGCGGTGAAATTTTATTTTTTAACTTTTTTCTATACGCCATCCAAAACACATTTCTGAAAATTTCATGAAAATCCATGGACTGGCCTTGGATTCCTAGGTTTTTGCCTTTTTTATGTCTAACGGTCCTCCACTATTAACTTTTGTCATATTTTGATTAACAATAAATCTCGTTTAGCTACTCATATATTCGTTTAGCTGTAATTTAACGTTTTCTTAACTGAGCAATTTAGGAGGCCTCGAAAAACTAATTTTGCCGACGTCCTATGGCCCCTGTTCTGATTTTCGTTCGAATACCATATCCTCCCGTCTTACAATTCCGAATTCGTACGCTTTCAATTTGCTTATCACTTTCCTAACGGAATTGAATTCATTTGAAGAAATATGTAAACATTATTCGCCACAAAGCGTTTTTTGAAAGACCTAAACTCAATCTGAATGTCAGAACTGAGTGTTTTTTTAGCTCTAGGTAGATTCAATTTCGGTTTTAGTTTCTAGTCCGTATAATTCTTGAAATGATCAAAAGTATGACAATTAATTAGGGCCCAGTTATAGTAACCAAGAAAACGAATCAAGAAAAATTTTCAAATTTAGGGGAGAAAGAAAATTAAGCCTGTATGCATTCATTTTTAAATGTAGAATTCTTTGCTATACAAGGCCAAATGCACCCACAAAACTTGAACTGTGCCAAATGTAGTTCAAAAGGTGGAATTTTTGTATGAAAGTAAATTATTCCATTATTAATTTGCTTCATTTTATTTAAAACTTAATGGTATAAGTGGTTTTGTAATCGACGCAGTAGTATTTGAATAAGCTTCATATTTAATCAATGAAACGAGATGTGGACAGTGTTGTAATATTTTTTGAGTAGACAATTGTAGCACGTTACAACCCTCCACACGACAAAAAGTCAACTATCTAAATCGTTGTTTAATCTTCAATGAACATCGTAGGTGTAGAAGAACCTCCCGAGGTACATATATCTACAAAAGAAGTTATTGTGAAAGCAGCAGAAGAAATCCTAAAAGAAGGAAAATTTATTCGATGTGTTTCAAGAGCTTACAAACCTGGCGTCACGTTACACTTAGTCGTTTGGTTCAAAAACGTTCGGATGCCGCCTAATAGCAATTTGATTTATATTTGAAGTCTAATGATTTTTAGTTTCATATTAAATATGATTTATATTCATTTATTCATTTATATTTTTTGTTTATTGGATTGTCTACTATGTGTGATTGTATTGTGATTTGATCTGTGATTCAAGTGCCAACTTAATTCTTGAATTAAAGTCGAACTTTTTTGGTATGTAAGTACTACAAGACTGCTTTTAGTTTTTGACTTTCATTTTATTAATATTTATTTTATAAACATGAAGTTGAAACAATATCTTTCGTTTATTCTTTTAGATTCAGATGGTGTTACAACCGTCCTTTCTTTGTGTTACAATCGAAACAACGAAAAGGAAGGTTGTAACAATTGATTTCCACCTCTTTTCCAAGCTTGCTTGAGATAGTAGAAAGTTGAAACACTGAGTAGCTTAAAAAGATAGCCAAGCATCTACTTGTCAACTTGCGCGTTGTAGTATTTTTCTATGTTTTTTGGTTCAAAAGTTATAGAAGCAAAAATGCGTAATGTTGCTTTTGACCACACTTTCCCCTCATAATAACTATGTTTTCGTTAGAATTATTGAATAAAAAATGTTATACCGATCGATGGCAAATCACTCAAAGAATTTTTAGTGCCCAGATAACGTATTATAGAACAATTATTTTCTGTTAAAATTGCATTTGTAAATTTTCCTGATTCGATTTCATCCAGAAAGTAGAAAAATACAAGTATAACGGAAATTATTTGTTCAATTAAACGTTTTCTTGACAAAAAAAATTCTCTTTTCTCTACTATCGATTGATATAACATTTGATATTCAGTTCTAACGAAAACACAGTTGTTATTCCATTTGAAATTTTTTACCTGATTCGTTTTCCTGATCGCTATAACCATTGTATATAGAAACTATAGTAGATATTATTATGTAGACTTTTTGACTGGTATGGAATCTATTTTCTCCGGTCCAACTTAGCAGTCTCCGTTCCAAGCCATTTGTTTTACCATTGAGTGTAGAGAAGCGAATGCTGCCCCACGACGGTGCTCCTCCGGTCCAAAGCATTGTTAAATCGTGTTTTGAACTTACTATAGTTTCTATATACAATGCTATAACTGGGGCCAGATTCTATAAAAAGCGAAACAAAAGCGATCAAACGTTTTTCAATAGGAAAGACATTGCAAATCGTTCGCACACACGAAAACGTTTGTTCGCTTTTTACTTACAGAATGTCACCCCTGGTTTCTTATTCGGTTGCGACTCTGTATAATGCAATCCAACTTTTGGTAATGGCCCCTATCACAGGGAGTTTCGTTACAATTTCGGACTACGAATGCCAAAAAGGAAGAATCATAAACACCATCGCAGTGAATATTTTGCCTCGATATTCGTTACTTTTGATTGATTGCGATTATGTTTTAAGTCCCCTCTTTTTGAAATTCGTAGTACAAAATTGTTACGACGGACATTGCGATAGGGCTGATTGTTTAGGATTGGAATTTCCTCAAAGAACAACACATTGACACATTTCTGCGTGTGCCAAAAGAACATTTTGAAGCTACTTCCCAAGAATTCAAAACCAATGTTGACCGTTAAAATAAAAGACAAACATTTCTTTTTAACATAACTTAAAATGATTTTATTCTTAAACGACTTCCTGTTCCTTAATCTACAATGTACAATTTTACTAAATTAGGAATGAGGTGATGATTTTTGCTTTTGAAAATAAAAGCCAGTCTCTGTATAATATCACTTCTAATTCTGACTTAGAACAAATTTTAGTCAACTTCTTCCACAGTTGGTCCAGTGTGGTGTCCGTTACTAAATCCTCCGGCCTGTTGGCCACAGCCCTGAGGTCCACTTGCTCCTCCACTGTGTATCTTTGACATTATTGGGCTGCAGACGCTCGATAAATTCTTCATTCTATCGTCGTACTCTTCTTTGTCGGCCATTGTGTTGGCATCCAACCATTTTATGGTCTCCTCACATGCACTTCTCGCTGTTTCTTTATCTTGAGAGCTGATTTTGTCCCCAGCCTGGTCAAGGGCTTGCTTAACTCCGAACACATAACTTTCTAGGGTGTTTCGAGAGGCTATTTTTTGTCTTTGTTTTTCATCCTCTTCTTGGAATCTCTCGGCCTCGTTGACCATTCTATCGATATCAGCTTGGGACAGCCTTCCCTTGTCGTTCTTGATTGTGATGTTCTTCGTGTTGCCGGTGCCAGTTTCCTTGGCTGATACATTCAAGATTCCATTAGCGTCCATGTCGAAGGTAACTTCAATCTGAGGGGTTCCTCTAGGAGCTGGTGGAATGCCAGACAGATCAAACGTACCAAGAAGATTATTATCCTTTGTCATGACACGTTCACCCTCAAACACTTTGATGTTGACTCCTGGTTGATTGTCTGCATACGTGGAGAAAGTCTGTGTCTGCTTGCATGGTATTCTACAATTACGTTCGATAATCTTCGCCATCACTCCTCCAGCTGTTTCGATTCCCAATGACAATGGTGCAACATCAACAAGAAGTACATCCTGAATCTGGCTGCTCTTGTCGCCACTCAAGATCGCTGCTTGGACGGCAGCTCCATATGCTACTGCTTCATCTGGATTGATGGATAGGTTGAGTGATTTACCGCAGAAGAACGATTGCAGAAGGTTTTGAACTTTGGGAATTCTAGTTGAGCCTCCTACGAGTACGATGTCATGAATTTGCTTTTTGTCCATTTTAGCGTCGTTCAATGCCTTCTCCACTGGTTCTAGAGTTGCCCGGAAAAGATCTGCACAAAGTTCTTCGAAGCGAGCTCGTGTTACTTTAGTGTAGAAGTCAATTCCCTCAAACAAAGCATCAATTTCAATGGTCGCTTCAGTGCTTGATGAGAGTGTTCGCTTTGCTCTTTCTGCTGCAGTTCTCAATCGTCGCAGAGCTCTTGGATTCGAACGTAGGTCCTTCTTGTACTTGCGTTTGAATTCTTCTGCAAGGTGAGTCACCAAACGGTTGTCAAAGTCCTCACCTCCCAAATGTGTGTCTCCAGCGGTTGCTCTTACTTCAAACAGTGAACCTTCGTCTATTGTTAAAATAGATACGTCAAACGTTCCACCTCCTAAGTCGAAAATAAGGACGTTTCTTTCACCGGAGAGATTCTTGTCGAGTCCGTAGGCCAAGGCTGCTGCGGTCGGTTCGTTTATGATTCTGAGAACATTCAGTCCAGCTATGGCCCCAGCGTCTTTTGTAGCTTGCCGCTGTGAGTCATTGAAATACGCTGGCACTGTGATAACTGCATCTCTCACCGTCTCGCCCAGGTAGGCTTCAGCTGTCTCTTTCATCTTGGTCAGCACCATCGAGCTTATCTCCTCGGGGGCAAACCTTTTCTGCTCTCCTTTGAACTCTACTCCAATTTTCGGTTTGCCATTGTCACTCACCACTTTAAACGGCCAGTGCTTCATATCATCTCGAATTTTAGCGTCGTCATACTTGCGTCCGATCAATCTCTTGGCATCGAATACTGTGTTCTTGGGATTCATGGCAACTTGGTTCTTGGCGGCATCACCAATCAGTCGCTCTGAGTCTGTAAACGCCACATAACTGGGTGTTGTACGATTGCCTTGGTCGTTCGCAATTATCTCCACCTTGCCGTGCTGAAATACTCCAACGCAGGAATATGTTGTTCCCAAATCGATTCCGATAGCTGGCATCTTGATAATTTACTTTTATGTACTTTGACTTTTGTAACAATAAAAAAAAAAATGTTTTGTTTTTGCTTATACTTTTAGAATTTGTCTTCTTTTACTTCAATCTTAATTCACTTTCAAACAACTAACACCTTGAAATATGTAACGACTTTTATCTTATTTGTAGGTACTTTGCTTATTTTGCTTTGCAGATAGATATTCACTCTGATGAATACTTTTCAATAATGACTCTAAGAGCACGAGCTCGGGTATTTATATGATTTTCAGTAAAGAGCGAAAATTCTGGAAACTTCATCGAGATGTTTGTAGAAAGTTGTAGATACAATTTGCAAATTGCAATTTGGTGTGTATAAAAAACAGAAGAGAAGAGAACACACAGAGAAAAGACTCTACTTTATAATTCCACTCCACTCCACTCCACTCCACCCTTTGCATTTCCCATTTCTCTAAATCTTGTTTCTCTTTAATTTGATACGAACAGAGGCAGAGAGCGGTATTTTATATTCTCTGCAGAAGGTGCTCACTGCTCTGTGGTCAGTGCTCAAAGTTAAAGACAAGAGTTCAGAAAAAGAGAAAAAGATTTCTAGAGTAAAAGATACAAACTAGAGACAGGTAGTTTGAATCTGAAATCTGAATTAGAAAAGAAAACTACATTTTCTTGCCGATTAGAAATACATTTTGTACGTACAAATGTATGTTAGTACGTAAAAGAATGCAAGATTAAATACATATGCATGTACACAGATATATACGCATTTATATCCTACCCTCAGTATGTCCGAATAACAAAAATAATAAATTGGGGTAGCAAAGTTTTCTCTGCATGAAAACAGAGAGAACAAATAAAATGTGCGCGGTATCTTTCTCGAAATTTCGTAACGGCCATGTATGTATGTATAGGTTTTGTTCAAAACTAATCCAAATTTGTTATGTGGTTATGTAACGATTAAATTTTGAAAGTGGACTTTTGAATATAAATAAATAAATATGTGCCTACATAAACAATTACCAACCAATAAAACGAATTTCCTAGAAAGAGAAAACCGTTTTATTTTAGTTAGTATCTACCGAGAACCGAGGTACAAATGAAAGGTTCCATTTATGTAGTCCTTATTCTAACATAAAATTTCTTCAAAATACCAACTCACCATTCAATGTCCTACTCAAGAAATGAATATTACGATAGGAAATTGGAATTTCTATACACTGAACACTGACCACTGATGGCCACCGCAAAGGATAACGCTGCGCTGGCAGCCAAAAGTTGTCAATGGTTTAGAATGTGAGTTTGTTTTGGAACCCAAATCTATGTTTCACAAACTCCTGACAAACATATTTGCTGAGCTCCGATTGCCATGTTTGTTTATTTCTTAATTTGGTGTGCCTTTATTTCAGGATTAAAGTCACTTAAAAGTTGCATTAGGAACTAAAAGACCAAAAAATCAAATTCCAATCGCTTACAACGATATCTTGAAGGTTTTTGTTTTCTAAATATGAATTTTAATATCTCATACTTACTGTCGGTATCAATCTGGAAAAGGTACCTACATATGTATCTATGATACGGGTAATTTTTGATTTGAAATTCTAAACAAGAGAAGAAATTAATGCAAAATTATTAATTTTTTTTTAACAAATTCAATATTAAATAAATAAAAAATGTTGATATGGTAGGGTTGCCATAGCTTCCTTTTGATTTTTTTGGTTAAAAAAAATTCTTTGGTAAAATGTAAATTCTTCGGCCTTTGAACACAGGGTTATATTTAAATATTCTAATTTGTGTCTCAAAAGACATTATAAAGCTCTTTTTTTTGTTTGTGATTCCATAAATCAACAATTTTCAACTAGAAAATTTAGTCTACGTAGTAAGACGTCCCAGACTTTTGAGGTTTTCTCAACTGTTGCTTTAATTCTAAATATTTCATGTGAAATTAGTAGTTACTTCTAAAAAAGACTCAGTTTGATATTATTTAAGTAAAACCTTAAACTATGAAAAGCCGCACTGATCTTCGTTCGAAATAGGTGAAGTAATATCGACCGACAAATGTACAAAAATATTCTTCGGAACAAAGTCGACACGGGTTGTCGTCATCAGCCTAGAGAGAACTAGTATGACATGAGTATCACAGAAGTGTCTGATACTGAGCATATAAACTAAGATATTTAGGTAAAGGCATACCCTCTCAATTTCTAAGAAACTCCCTGTTGCAACATATTTTTCCACTAGCATAGAACACTTTGCGATTTCTTGAATCGTAAGGTTTTTAGAAGGTTCAGGAAGCAATAATATCTAACCCTACGTTTCTATATGCAATTTAGATTCATCTAACAACTCTTTCACTTTTTTGTCCTGGTTTTTTTAGACTTGAAATTAAAGGATCGGATGTGTATATTAAAGTGTGAAAAACATCTTCGTTCTTCGTACTTCGTTGATTGCTGATCGTAAACATTTTCTATAGATTTTACTCGCTGGATGACTAATTGTCTCTTATCGCCTTGTTTTAGTGGTTTGTATGGAATGGATATCTTAAGCATATTGATACGAGGTTGAAAGTAGGTTATTGTTATAGGAAGATGATACTTCAATTTATTTATTAAAAATTATAAAAAATTCACTTTTTTGCTTATTAACAAAAATGGCGGACTATGCGGACGATGTTATTTTTGATTCTGAATCTCCATTCATATTCATTATCATATTATTTAATTCATTTTTTATTCATTTTAACAAAAATGTGTAAAACTAGCTTATATAATAACTGATTCTAAATCTCCATTAACAAACAAATGCAAAAACATCGGTCTCAGCGTGAAGGCAGCTGGAGCTAACAAAGAAAACTTGAAAGCACAAGAAAAGTTCTTTTCTTTTTTTTTAATTAAAAACTTAATCTCAATGAAAAGAACCATTTTATAAAGAAAAAAACTACCTTTCCAAAAATATATAACACAAATTACTTGTATTCAGTAAGCTACAAAATACTTCAAACTTTGTCTTCTTTACAAAGTAATTAAAATCAAATTAATGTGATAGGTTTGACCAAAAAACTTAGTACCAAAAATAAAAAATAATGAAAAAACAATTACAGTTTCGAAAAGAGTTGGTTTATTAAATTTTTGTAAAATTTTTCAAAACCATTTATGAAACGCTCAAGCTCATTTGGTCCCATAGTGCGCGCGGTGACGACATCGCAAATATAAATTTTTTTAAATAATTGAAATTTTGTTATTTATTATTATTGTTTATTTATTTATTTACATTTGCCTGAGTGCATATTTCAAGCCAAATATACAAGAAAGATTAAAAAAGCTACAGTAGTAGCACTCTCTTCAAGTGGGGTCTTCACTCTTCAACCCCGCATCAGACCTATCCTCACATATGGTGTTACAGTACGGTGGACTGCTCTAAGTAAAGCAGTTTATCGAGACAGTCTCAGCAAAGTCCAACGTTCAGCATGTATGTATATGTATGAGTAGTGCCTTACCCACCGCTCCTTCAGCGGCAGTGGACATCCTGTTTCACCAAGTACCACTTGACATCTGCAGTAAACAAACAGCTGCGAGTTCGGCTGTTCGATTACAAGAAGTACCTATCACAATGGAGAATGGACCAACAACAATATTGGTCACTGAATAAATTCGGAATCCCAAAACTTAAAATAGATTACACCACACCCAAACTGGACCATTCCATCCAGAACAGACTAGGAGGACCAATCATTCTTGAAAAACGAATACATTTTCATACGGACGGTTCAAAAACAAATAATGGAGCAGGTTGTGGTGTTTATTTAGACGAAATGAAATTAAGTATCTCGCTGCATCTTCTCCGACAGTCAGGCGGCCATTCATCAAATTCATTCAACCCTATTCTAGCCCTTAACTACCGATCATTTCTTATGGAAATGTCAGAGCAATTTAACATTCACCTGTGCTGATTGCCGAGGCATAGAGACATTGCAGGAAAATGCAAAGCAGATGAACTCGACAGAAACAGAACACTTCTGCGCTTCTCACCCAAAACGGAGATTATCGGGGTACCAATTGCTACATACAAACTCTTGCTCAAGCAGGACGCATACCAGAAAACAAATCTGGCCCAAGCTAGATCTTAAGCGGTCGAATTGTTTGATCACTCTCAAAATAAAACACATTAGTGCGACATAAGGTGTCATAACAGAACACTTCTTTATTGGAAGACACGCCGAAAGGAGTCGCCTTAAACGATTTTTGTAGAAGCTATATGGATGAGGAGGAGGAGGAAACTATTCCTCACATACTGTGTCCATATCCCGCTTTAGCTCACAAACGTAGGATACACCTAGATTTGTATTTCTTTGATGACCCTAGTTATCTTACACACATCGACGTCCTGCGTCTCTCCCGCTTTATTGCCAGCCCGAACTGGTTCCATTAGGATTAGGGATACAGTAGATCCGCCGTGGGCTCAAGTGTGTTAGCCGAGCTAACAGCCAGTTTTAACCTGACCTAGTTCTAACCTATTTGCTTCACACTAGTGACCCTCCCGTGGTCTACGGCACACTTAAACCTTAAAGTAACAAATCATTACTTTGTTATTTGGTTGTGAATTTTTTTGTTGTGTATCCTTGAACGGGGCTAGAAGAACATTCAATTTCAGGGATTCTAGGACTAGCTCTACAAACGAATAATACCTGTCTGGATTGTAGTAAGACCGGGTCTATTCAAATAATAACTACAGTTTTTCCTTTGTTGTTGGGTCCGACAAACTTTAAGACATTTTAAAGACTTTGGTAGTAATTTTCAAGTCGTTACAATTATGATCAAGCTCCGTTCCAAGACAGATGAAGCTTATTTTAGCCAGAATAGAAGATAGTAACGTCTATAAATCAATTTGTCGAAATAAAACATCACATTTGTCAATATGGAAAATATATACATTTATGTATATGTATTTTTTATTTGATATTTTTTGTCAACACGGTTCTGTAATAGAAATCATACTTGTATTTTTGATAATAGCCCATTACACAATCATAATATGACAACAATTCTTCTAAATATTTTTGAAAAGAAGCAAATCTCCTTTGGCAGAAAATTTGATGTAACCAACTGTTGGCGGTGTAGATGTCCTCGGGCGTTTTCATAACCTTGAAGTCTAAGCAAAATGGATGAAAAATAAAGAAATCTTTCGGGTATACTTGTAATATTGAATGTATCAATACAGTTTCTGCATGGCCAAAGTTCGACGGTATGTATATTTGGTCCCTGAAGGATTTCGATTTTCCATTGGCATCTTTTACTGTAGTTTGGATTGTTGCAGACATTTCGGTAATCATTTCTTCAATTGAGTTGACTTTTGTAGGAATATTCTGAGTCTGAGAATCTTCTTGTCTTTTGTCACATTTTTCCTCTTGTTTTTTCGGTAGATCTGCTTCGGTATTTTTTCGCTCTTTCGAGATTTGAATAGACTGAAAATCTTTAGGGGTTTCATTAGATTCTCTTTGCTGGGCTGTTATATCAGCTTCAAAAGAATCAAAATTCTTGTTTCTGTTGTCACAATTTTCATCTAACTTCCTCAGATGTACTTCAATATTTCTCATATGTTTTCGAAAAGACTTTGTAGTTCCCTGCTTGTCATCACATTTTTCCTCCAGTTTCTTTAGCTTGTTTTGAAGTTCACTAAAAGGCACTGCAGTCATCCGTAAATTCTCAAAGTCTCGATCCCATTCGTTTAATATTTCCAGTAGTTTACTTACATCAACTTTAATACTTTGAATCTCTTCCTCTCTTTTGTCATAACTTTCTTCCAGATTCCTCAAATAAGGTTTAAGCTTTTGTAAATCTTTAACAGTTGCTACACTCATTCGAAAATTCTGAGAATCTTCTTTTCCTTCCTTATACTTTTTCTCTAGCTTCCTTAAATCAGTTTTAGTATTTGCAAGTTCTCTTTGATTCATTGTCACCATTTCACTTAATTTTACGACAACATCATTCAGTGCTAATACACTTGATTCCCAATTGCAATTGCATTCCATTTTTAAATTTTGTTTTATTTAATTTGAACAACAGTAAAGATAAGATAGGTAAGAAAAATATCTCCACACACGCCCACCACAAAGGAGAAATTAGTTTACCTCCCTTGCCGCACTTTGTTTACATTTGTTGTTTTTAGCCCTGTTCACACTGTACAATTAGTTGGACAGACTTAGACGAAGTTCACATTGGTCGATTTGTTGAAGCTTTGTGCGAATAAATGCGATTGTTTTCTTGTTCTCCTTCTCTGTTACACCAATTTGTAGGTATTGGTTGCGTTCGGATTTTTACCTAAGACGAACTAGATTCCTTTCGTGACATTTGTTGTCAGTGTAATCCCATGTTAAAAAGCAGCTGACTGCAAAACATCTTTTGAGGGGAAAGCGATCCAAAGGTACCTTAAAAATCATGGTATAGCAAGCTACCCAATTTTGAAATTTGAGAACAGCTGACTTGGATTCATTTTGTTTTGCTTTCTGTCATAGTGCTTGTTGCAAAATTGTTTTTTGTAAACTTAAATTTAAAATATGGTGCTCCTAATTAGTCTAAGCGATTCCCGATCTCAAATTAAAAGTAGTTCTCAAACTGTGTTCTAAAAAGTACTAAAACGTTCTAAATAATAGGTTTGTTTCTTTACTTTGTGCACAGACATTTACAATCTGTCAAATTTTAAGGAGTGGGGGTAAAATTCTCTCAGAAATGCTCAGAAATTCTCTGAAAGAGCGTAATTGTCTCAAAAGTAAAGAAACGGTCTTTAACAAACATTCACAGCAACGCTTGGAAAAACGTCTGTTTGACAGTTGTTGTATATTTGTTTTGGCTGTGCACGATTTCTGCCCACAGAAATTTAGGTGGCAGAAATTCGCAGGGTGGAGAAATTTTTTACTCTCTCGTGAGCACTCTCTTTTGTGCACTGCTACGAAAAATCGCTGGGTTGGAACGACATTTGACTGACTTTCACCGACTTTCGGTGCATTTCGTGCGAATTTTCAGTAAAGAAACACACCTAATAAATTCTGGCAGTTGTCTCTCATTTGGATTCCAATTGGATTTTTCCACGCTTGAGCTTGGCTGCCATTTTTCATAATTGAATTTTTTCACCAACTCATAAGGCATTATTTTATCATATGAAAAAAATTTGACATTTGAGGTCGGATTTTCATAAATCGAGAATCGAATTTTCAGTGAAGCTGTGATAAATGTTTTCACTTCACAGCTTCACAGACCGGGAATTGACCTCCTGATCACGTGAATACAAAGGTATGTAAACCAAAAATACTCGGATACCTTTAGATAGCTTTTTAATAGAAGTGGGTTCGTGACTCTGCTTAACGTTTTAACACGTAAACAACAACAAAAAGCTATCCGGATACGGTTAGCCGAGTACACACTATCAGTCGTGTTTATAAAATTTGCTAAAAACGTCCTTAGACAACTGTCCAGCTAGACGGTGTCTAAAGAGTTGGACAAGCCTTACGGCTCGCGTACACTTAATCCGATTTATCGGACGATATCGGATCGGAACTGTTCGAACGACAATCTCGGACGTTCGTCTGTATACACTGCTGCCGTTCTCTGACGATAACTGACAGACATCCTGTTATTGAATTTATTTATTTCAGTTCAATTGAAACTTTTTTCCATAGATTATAATACGCCTTAGGAAACTTATTCCACAGTGGTGTCCTACTAAAAACGAAATTTATTAACTTTTCACTATCCATTGTGTACTTCTATAGGCAAACTGACGCACGACGCGACGGCGACGTCCGATATATCCAAACAAGTTCGGATTTATCTGTTGATCGGATGAAGTCGGACAACATCGGACGACATCTGACGTGTCGGTTGAAGTGGTGTACGTGCTCTCTTTAGGTGTGTTTCTTTACTGAAAATTCACACGAAATGCACCGAAAGTCGGTGAAAGTCAGTCAAATGTCGTTCCAGCACAGCGATTTTTCGTAGCAGTGCACAAAAGAGAGTGCTCACGAGAGAGTAAAAAATTTCCCCACCCTGCGAATTTCTGCCACCTAAATTTCTGTGGGCAGAAATCGTGCACAGCCAAAACAAATACAACAACTGTCAAACAGACGTTTTTCCAAGCGTTGCTGTGAATGTTTGTTAAAGACCGTTTCTTTACTTTTGAGACAATTACGCTCTTTCAGAGAGTTTCTGAGCATTTCTGAGAGAATTTTACCCCCACCCCTTAAAATTTGACAGATTGTGAATTTCTGTGCACAAAGTAAAGAAACAGACCTTTTGTTTAACACATGTTTGGTTCGAACGTCAGAGTTCAGCCGACAACGGCCGATTATAATTCGGACGATATCTGATTTAGTGTACGCGAGCCGTTAGCCAATTTCGTATTTATAAACACATTCTAACAGTTGTCTAAATAACCTTTCAAACTGTCAACTTTGAACGAAAAACTAAATGGTGGGGTTCATGATGTATCCGTGCAATACCATTGTTTCTGTTTTGATATACGATTACAACAACTAAAAGGCTCTGAAAGAGTGTGGCATAGGTCTTGAACTAGACCAAAAAAACAGCTGATTTAACTTTGTTGTACAGCTTTTCCAAGTCTCATAAAAAGTCTCAAAAATATTTGAAAATCTTCCAACAATCTTCCAACACACTGTCAAGCATTGGTCGTTCAAGCGAAAGTCTGTCCAACTAATTGTACAGTGTGAACGGCTCTCATCAAACAAAGTCTGTCCAACTAATTGTACAGCTGGAACGGGGCTAATGACAAATTAAAATAAACTCATCTCACACATACAGCCGTATTTATCAGATTTCGCTAAAACACGCTTAAAACGCATATTAGTTATTCAGTGATTAAGAACTTATTGAGACTTTAATCAGTGAATAAAAAATCCTTATTTATAATCATTTTTTTCGTCCATACTAGTTAATCATCCCTTATGTCAAAATCATAAAGAAACTCCCTTACTTTGGTTTCTCAATGGTTGAACTGACAACAGAATTTTGTTTTGTTTTTATTTACGTTCGGTGTTCGGTTGTTCGGTTTAAGTTTATAAAATTTTTAATACCTACTAATTGCTTTGGAAAATGCAAAAAAATAAAATAAAAAATACTTCTTTCAGTGGATAACACATTTACACCATCCAAATTATGCATAAAGTTAATGTAATTTGAGTACATTTCCATTTTGATTTTAGTTGCTTTTAAAATTTTCAAAGTTGTAAATAAACCACTGAATGACAACTCAATACTCAAAATCAAATGACATTTATACGCTAAAACACGCTTAAAAGACGCTTAAAACACATATTTCTGCGTTTAAGCTAATCAGCCCTTATTCACTGCCGAAAAATGATTATAAATACGATTTTCGTTTTAATCAACGATTAAGCGTGTTTTAAAGTTCCGCGGAGTTTAAAATACGATTATAAATACGGCTGATATTCTTTCATATACCTCGTTTAGGATCGGGTACTCGAATCGGATTATGATTCAGATTTCGATGCAGGTATCTACTTACCTCACTGAATCGAGTAATCGTATGCAACACACACTCTTTTGAATCGATCCAGCTACAAGAGCTGTATCGGATCGGGTAATCCTATTTCAATTCGATGTAGGTATACCCTGGCACTAATTCGAATTGAAGTGTGATTCAATTCTAAGTGGAAACGAGGTAATAGACTTTGTACGCCATTTTTTTTCATCTCGCACGTATTCAGGCCGTGTGTGAATTGCGTTAAAATTTGCGTTATAACTTCTACCACGATTAAAATTTGACGTCTTGTTGGAGGTGGGATCAAATTTAACCATTTGCTGTGTGAATTGCGTTAAAAAAAAATTGTTTTAACCGAGATTTCTGCGTAGGTTAAAAAAAATTCCCTCGATAATTTAAGAAATTTCCCTGAACAAAAATTGGTTTTCTTTTTCACGGAAAAATAATTTCAATTACAAAACATATTTTTAAGAAAACAGGGTTAATAAAAAGTCTCTGAAACTGAAAAAAAAACTTTTTCATTTATTGTTCTCGATTCTAATGTCATATTTTAAAACAACAATGAAAAATATTCAAACAAAATTCCCATTTTGATTAATTGATTTATTCGGTACAGTAACACTGAAAATTAGTTTTCATGGCTGATATCTTTCATACATTTCAAAAGAAACAAAACAATAAATTCGTATTTGGTTTAGAAAAATGACAAATTTAAAGTATTTTGTATTGATTCTTGTTTTTTTCATTCAGACTGATCCTAATTTCAATTAATTTTAATTTTACTTCTTGAGACCCTAGAAAACAAAAGCATTGAATTTATATAAATTAATTAATTTCTAACTGACATTTAAATAATCATACATTTTCCAGCCTGCCTTCGTTTTTTTTTCTTGATTCATATTTCGTTGTTTGAATTGAACGCAAAGCAAGAGCAAATTTCTCTATAGCCCTGTACACACTATACAATTAGTTGGACAGACTTCGTTTGATGGAAGTTGGATGGTCTGATGAAGTTTTCAAAAAATTTTGAAAACCATCCAACAAGTTGGACAAGAGGTCGTATGAAGGGTTCACACTATCAAGCATTGGTCGTTCAAGCCTAAGGCGATGTTCATACTGGTCGATTTGTTGAAGCAACAAATCGACCAAAATGTTCACATTGTTCAACGAATCGACCGCGAGTCAATGGGTGCGTTCGAAAAAAAATGGGTAGCATAACTAGGATACCTTTGTATCCGGGTAAGTTTTCGAACGACTTAGATTAGGTATCTTTCAAATCAGAAACAGCTGATAAATCGAAGTGAAAACAAACTAAACCAAAAGCAAAAAAAAATTGCAAACAACACGTACCACTTATTATTCGATTGCAAACTTCTTCACAATCGTTTGCTTCGTAAACAACGTCACACAGCACGGAAATCCGGATTTTGATTTTGATTTGGGTGGTACTAGATTCAACCCATTCACACTGCCGAAAGTACAAGAGTAGATTTTGTTTGACAGTAGTTGTCACTGTCAAGTTGTGTTGACAAAAATTATTTTTAAGAAAGCTACTGAAAAAATATTTCAATGGATTTTTATTTAAAATTTGAATTTAATTTTGCGCTTTTGCTGCAGAACAACAGAAATCAACCGAGTTCTGCAACAAAATACAAAACTCGATAGTATAAATCGTGGCAACAACACCTCGTCGTCTATTGAATCTTCCGGGTGCAACAAAATTTTATTCTGTTTGCATTCTCATAGACCATGGATCAAGTTTACCATAACTGGTTGTTGCGCAAGAATCACAACCGACTGACCTCTGTTTGCACAACAAACAAATAAGCTTGGTTGAGGAGCGAGGAAAAGCGACGAAGTCTATAAGAGCCAGCTGCTTACTTTTCATCCAATGATGATTTACAAAATGCTTTGGTTGAGCATTATCTGGCCGAGATCCACGAATACAACGATTTTCACGCAAGGACATGGATGCTCCTCCAAGGACAAACCAGATGATGATTGACAAAACCTATGATGAATCTCTGAGCAGTTTAATGCTGAAGATGATGGTACTCGTGGTCGAATCTAGGACATCACTGTGGATGTATAGTTATTGTCATTTCTTTCAGGTAAGTTGGAGCACAACTGTTGAGAGATTTCACTGATCTTTAATTTTCTATTGAACAGAAATTCAAGAGAACATCATACCCCAAGTAAACCTTTACCAATTACTTTCAAAGTTCAATGGAACTTCACAAAGAGTACAAGACCTACAAAGACAATTATCTGAAACGCTTTGAAATCACCCGATTGCCACAGTACATCATTTCGTACATAAAAAGATTCACGAAGAATACTTTCTTCCTGGAAAAGAATCTAACTATTATAAACTTTCCTATCAAGTAAGTGGTAAAAGCACCACAAACGCCTAAAAGTTTGTTTCAATTGAATTTTTTTTTCAGAAATGCTGAAAACGAACTTCAAGAACTCCTAAACTTCAACTCTGCCCATCAGCAACAGCAACAACAGCAGCAGCAGCAGCAGCAGCAGCTAAAACAACCCAAAATTCAATAGTAAAAACACCCACTTACTACCCTCCCTAACGAAGTCCTCAAAAGGGATTGCAAAAAAAGAATTAGTGGCCAGCTAACAAGAAACGCACGTATCGTGCTTGGTTGCGTGCGTCGCAATCCAACAGCGCCGAAATAAAACCATGCCAAGACCATGAAGAAATGGTAGCTATACAAAACATCTTAATAGATAGCCAAAACAAAAATCACTATTAACCAAATAAAATCAGAAAAAGATCTCCATTTTATTGCATATAAAAGTAATTATTTAAAATAAAAAGAAAGTGTCTTAAGCCAAAAGAATATATATAGTTTGTCTCTAACCAAATGTGGTAGGTCGTCATGGTGGGTGAAATGTGTAGATGTTCCACTCGATTGGGTAAATGGGATGCCACCACCTTGTGCAGGAGGTATCACGTGCGATCCGTCGTGGTATTGAATTTGGACAATTCCATGGGATAGCTAAGAAATGAAAATTTATATTATGTACGAACAAGAAAGGGTGAACCTACTTCAGTTGCGATACCTATTCCAGGAACATTAACTCTCTTAATAGGGACATTTGACTGGATTGCTGCGGCGCTATTATTCGACTCTCCTCGTACTGAAGACAATGTACCAATGGAAAAGTTGAACGAGCCCTATTGACAATAAAAAAAACGGTGGATTGTGATATTTTTTTTCAATGGTCTTTTCTTACCTGTTGGGATTATTATTTATTTTCATAGGTGAAAATAGCATCAGCACTGGTTGTCGGCATTTCGGGTGGTTCATCGCGTATTGGGACACCCCTGTTGGAAAAAAGTTAAATTTTCGAATAAGATATCAAGTAATTTTTATTGTTCTTGTCGCAGCGGGAGCGACTTCTTACCGTCCAGACTCTGGCTGATAAATGACAATGTTCAGGCCATCTCTGGAGATCCAGCAGATGTCTGTAATGCGATCTTTTCCCACTCGACTCTTGTATTTCACAAATTCGATGACAACATCTCTTGTTTTTAGGATACTCATGATTGCATTTTTTGTCTTATGCCTGGTGAGCATAAGCCTTTCAGTGTTGAGTGGGGGAACACTGATTTTTTCTTCAACTTTACAAATATCGAGATTGATATGCGGCAAAGGTGAAGATGTGTGAATGGATTTGGGCGGCAAGCAGTCGAATTGATCATAATGTAAAACAGGTTGATGATTTTCATTGCGAAAGTATCCACTGCCAGGATCAATAGGTTTGTGGGAATGATGGTTGGTTGTTTGGTTGTAGTTCTGGGGTTCTGGCGGATTCCATCGTGGGAGTTACTAAAAGATCCTGTAAGATTTAACGTTGAAAAAAGGACTCGAGGAATATGCCTTACAAGATCTGGAAATAAAGTAAAATAAAATGATTAATTAAATAAATAATGAACAACTTACTTGAGAAACAATTTTCCAAAAATATTTTTACTTTTCTGACACAACAAAAACAATCAACAACACGTCAGCAACTAAACTTTTCGATTTCTATAGTAAAATACAAAATTTCGATGACAAGTGTCAGTTTTCTTAAGCATTGTTGTTGTTTTTTGTGATAGTTCACTTTCGTTCGCTGTTCTTAGGTTCGTTCCATTTCACCATTATTTAGTTTTACTACATTTTGGGGGAGATTTTGTGGAAATCCGAAAAAAATAGACTAGAAAAAATGTAAATTTTGTATGGAGAAACTAGTCGATTTTTTTGAGATTTCGGCTTTTTACTACTTTTTTTGCTCGAAATCCGGATTTCGGCGCAGTGTGAAACCGGTATTAGAATTGGTTCATGGAAGTGAAAAAAGGAAAAAAAACTGTGTGAAAACTGAAATGATAGGCGTGTTTTTTTTTAAGCTAGTATATAGTACAGCATTCGAGTTAAAAAAAAAAACGATCTGTCCACAGTATTCTCAGTTCTATTTTCAGCAACAAGATGGAGCTCAACGTAAAAGCTTGTTGCTACTTGTCAAAGCTCTCTGTGAAATTCAAAATGAAACAAAATCAAATTCATACCAGGTTTGTTTCGTTAATTGTTCTATCAAATGAATAACTATACAAAGTCAGGTATGAATTTGTATTGTTTTTTCTTATTTTCCATACATCAGATTCTCTCTTACAGCTCTTTTTTACTATTTTTGGAGGCATCGTCCACAGGGCTGCCGTTTCAAATTTTCGCTGGGGAGTATTTCAAAGATTAATACGGGAGTATTTCCCATTCGTGGGGAGTACGCATAAAACTTTTTTTTTTAAATTAGAGAATTGAAATTATTCAGATAAAAAACTAATCAAAAGAAAACGCAAAATTGGAAATCATAAATTTTCTTTGAAACGATTGAATTAAATTCGAAACTTAGACAAATTAAATATAAAGTAAAATTTGAATTAGAAGCAAAAAAAATCCATACTAAAGGGAGTACCTTATTTATCATTTCTGACAGCAAAATACTGGCAGGGAACGTGCTATAAAATGATGTCAGTTTTATAGTGCCGGTTTACTGACAAAAAGGGCGTTCATCAAAAGTTATAGTTTCAGATTAACTATTTTTTCTCGGTCTCTGATGGGCCAGACGTTAAGTTTTTCAGTTGAGAATTCATCAGCTGCTAGTTTTTGCAAGTTCAGTTTCTTGAGCCGTCATATCAGAGAAAATACCCTAGGTATATGACAACTGAACTTTATTTCACATTTTAAGGTTATTTTTTTGTCGAACAATTTTTGTAGCGAACTGTGGCATTTAAATTGACCTTTATTTATTTTTCGGCAATTTGTCGTAGAAGTAAATGTTTTCATTAAGATACCTGACAAAGGAAATATTTTCTTAAAAAAAATATTTGCTACACTTTTGCTCGAAATCTATTCAAATTATGGCTATTCGCATATTTCTAAAAACAATTATTGAAAAAGTAGCTTTGAAGTAGTCTTTTGAACCAACTACAACAAATTAGTTATTTCTCATCAGATCTCTCCAAGTAGATTTGAAAGGTGAATCGCAATACAATTTTAATCTGACGTTAAATTTAGATGACCTTCCAACGCAAAACTGAATAAGTTTTTTAGTCAGTCTGACAATCTGAATTCTTATGAACGCGCTCAAAGACTGACAAAAGCTGACACGCTGCCAGAAAAAATGAAAATTTTAATTTTTTTCTGACAGGCTGTCAGTTTTTCTGGCATAGATTTTCTGATAGAACTGACGCACTGTAAATGGTATGCCAGAATTATCCATAATCACGCCAGAATTATGACTGGAAATACTGACAAATTTGTCAGTCGTTTAAATCTGGCATATCAAAATCAAATTTTAGACAGCAGCAATTTCACAGGCTTTAAACAAGAACATCCTAACTCAAGTCCAGAATTGTATTGGAAAATATAACAAAGTGTAATATTTTAACAGTCCGACATCGCATTTAAGTCTATTTAGTCTAGAGACATGAATTTCAAGTAATCTGTAAAGTGTCGTAAAAAAGACAATCAATATTTTTACTACACATTTTTTTGTCAGTTATTTATTAATGTTAAAAGATTACAAAACATTTTTTTTTTTAAGTTAGAAACTTTAAATCCTAGCACGTGATGAAGTGGGGTATCTCAAAAAACTGACACATGACCATACCCACTATTTCAACCCTCTTAGTCATCCGAATTAAAAAACAGTTTCTTAATCTGTAATGATGTCGCTATCCCATGAACCAGCGATAAGAAAAAAAAAATTTTTTTTGAGAAAATAGCGACTGTTTGAAAAAAATAACCATTTTTTCAACCTTTTTTTGAGTTTCTCGAGTTTTTTAAAAATAGTAAAAATTGAAAAATGAAGATGAGGCTGGTTCATGCCATCATGAGGGGTGCATAAGGTTCCTTCAAAATTTCAAGTGAATCGGTCCAGTAACACTCGAGGAATCGTGGGTATCATATTGAAAAAGTATGTTCTAAAAAAAAATGAATGCATTCAAAGCTTTATGAGGTTTTACACTAGATGAATGTATTCCAAATAATTTCAGATAAAATGAAAAAATAAAATTGGTCATTGTGAATATTAAAACCAAAGATAACTTTTTAACATTTTTGAGGGTAGTACAATTGAAAGTAGGGGAGTACAGGAGTACAGTGAATGCGAAGGTAGTACGAATACTCCCTTAGTTCGCATTCCGGCAGCCCTGATCGTCCAGCAGTGAAGAAAGCTCTATGTCAAAGTCAGCTGTTTTGTTGAAAAAAACTTTCGGGTATGTTCGGGGAGTATGTAAAAAGATATTAAAAAACAATCTTTGATGAGATTTTCCATTGGGAAAGAGAATCAATTTATTTCTTATGCAAACCTGTGGTATAGCAGTTTTACACTATTGACCAGTCTTTTCGATAGGTTTAGAAAGAAAATAAGTTGATTCTATTTACAAAACCGTGAAATTGAACTATAATATTACCCCACAAATAAACACAGCCCAAATTAAATTAAGTAGAAACACGTACTGCTAGTCCCAAACTGGAATTTCTATTGAAGAATGTTTAATTTTCATACATATATCTTTCCCTTTTTACAATTTTTTACTGCTTTGTTTGTTTGTTTGATTTGTTTTTTTCTTGCATTGGGCTATATTTTTTAGTCAAATAATTCCATGACAAAAGCTATTAGCTTCAGCAAAAAAGAACTAGTACAAAATTCTGTATTACATACACCACCAGGTAAGAAACAGGGCGAAAATTCAATATGAATATACAGCCTTATTCATAATCGCATTTTAAAGATAATAATCAGATGATTAAACAGAAATTCTTATTCATAATAGATAATCAGCCTGATAATATGGCAAATAAAGATAATCAACGGTTGGAAGTTGATTATCCTCTGAGTAACGGTTTTTGAAGTGAATTGCCATTTTGGCATCTGAATTGATAGATAAAATTAAATTTTAAATTCAAAATTTCTTTCGAAAATTCTAATACCATAGGAAAAATCAAAATGCCATTTTCTTTTTCCACTTTCGTTTCTGACCTGAATGCTATAAATGCATTCAATGGAAGACCAAGAAGGAGAAAAGTATATAAGTCCAGATAAAAATAAAAATAAAAATGTTATTAGTTGTATATAATTAAACGTATGAAACATGGTTGGCTGAATCTTGATAAACCAACAGGAATGAGTTCTGCACAAGCTGTAATTCAAATTAAAAGGATTTTTGGAATAAAAAAGCCGGACATTTGGGAACACTTGATCCTTTGGCTTCAGGTGTATTACCAATCGCTCTTGGTGAAGCAACAAAAACTATACCGTATTTATCTTGTGACTTAAAGGCATACAATTTCACAATAAAATGGGGAAAACAAACAACTACGGATGATTTGGGTGGTGATATCATTAGAACTAGCGATATAAAGCCCGAATATAACCAAATAAACTGTGCGATTAAGGATTTTATTGGTGAGATAACACAAACTCCTCCTCAATTTTCAGCAGTGAAAATCAAGGGAGCAAGAGCATATAAAATATTTATTTTTCGCTTTAGGAATCAATCAACAAACAGAATCAAAACAGTTTTTTTCTTTTTTTTCAAGCAGCTGAGTTGTGCTGTGTCAAAAAAATGGAATAGATTTACAATTTTTGGTACTTTTTCTGACACAGGTATGTGCCAACTATTTCGGAGAGGAAAAAGCATTATGAATAGGAAGCTGATTAAAAAGATAGTCAGTGTGTATCTAGTCAGCCGATCATCAGTGTATTATCTTTTTATTATGAAGAAGGCTGATAGTTTTTATTTCTTTAATTTTAAATCGAGAGAAAAAATTTCTTTGCAAATACCACTTTTTTTTGAACACGTCCTTTCGAAAAAGCTTTGATGAACTGAAATCATTGGTGGTGCCATCTTATTTTTAAGGCTGGAAACTATCAATCCACAGCAATGCCATCCCTGTTTTCACTGTGGAAAATTACGACAGTAAAATGATTTGTTGTTGTTCCCCAAGGGAAATTTTTACTGTACTATATACTAGCATAAAAAAAAAACACGCCTGATATTTTTCTTTTCACTTCACAGCTTCACAGATCGGAAATTGACCACCAGCTGACAGAAATTTTTTTTTTCATGTTGATTTTTTGTTTTGGTGTGCATTTATTTTAGCATTAGAGTCTTTTAAAACGCATGGGAAATTGAAATAATTAAACTAAAATCGTCTAGCAAAAATATTTTGAATATTTTTCTGTTTTCAAAAGTAAAATTTAAATATTTCGTTCAAAAAGGTATCTAAGATACGGCTATCCGAGATAGGCTATCTTAGAGGAATAAAGAACAATAGAGAAAACCATTACCTCTCTTGCCCAACAACTCAAATTAGAGGCGAAAAAATCATAGTCGGCAATTATGCATTTCATCTAGATGTCAACAACGAAGATGACAATGGAATGACGTTTCTTGTAAGAAACCTTTATCGAAGAATTCGAAGAAACATATGCCATTCTCTTTGAGGATTATGAATTGCACTGGATTCTGGATCTTAGCATCGAGAACATCGATTTATGGAAGGGCTCGTGGTGGATGTATTTACGGACTGAAAAAAAGTACGAAAACAAGTAACCAATGCTCCTCGTACATAAACTAGAGAGAACCTGTGTGCAAATTACAAATCGTGGTCAAACTTTTCTTATCATCCCAGTTTACTTGAATTGTAATAGCTGGGGGCAAGATTTCCTCAGCCTGTATAACTTCCTCCTGGAAGTCAAAGAAGAAAATATTATATGATAGTTGGTGACTGCAATGCAAGAGTTGGAGATAAGCAATTATGGCTTTTCCATGAGGATTTCACGGGTGATACGACCTATATTACCAGGAAGGCGATGGACAAAACAATAGGCGAATTCCCGTTCTCGTATCATTTGCAAATATTGATATCCGCCCGATTCTACACGGAACAAGTGTCGATAAAAACAGGATAACAACTACTCCCAAAATTAACATGGAATGAAAAATGTACGGAAAGATACCAAATGGAGCTGGACAGCGCTTTAGATAGGATTGCCAACCAAGATGAACAAGCCAATCATGGAATAGATACTCTACTGTCCTGCATCGCTGTTGCAGCGACATCTTTTCAAACACAAGGGAGAAGAAACACCAGTTCAGTTCAAGCTTGGTATGATGCGGATTGCTTAAGGGCGAGAAACAAATCATTTCGCTGTCTCCGTGACGCAAAAAAATCAGCAACTCTGTTCGCCAAAGTAGCTTACCAACAAGCCAATAAAGAGTATAAAAATATGTGCAAGGAAAAACAGAAGCAATATTGGCAAAATCTCTCACGGAAAGTAACTGAAGTCAAGAACAGCCGTGATTTCTGGAAGTTAGCTAGAACGATAAACAGTTAAGACGTAGATGCTCCCGGATCCAAATAAAAGCAGAGGTTTTAGCGGATTACTTCAAAAATTTGTTGAATCCTATTTGCACCCCAAACTTGCATTTGTTCGCTCTGCCTCATATAGAAAATGAGTACCTAGATTATGCGATTACTTTAATGGAGGTAAAAGAAGCTATCAAAGCAGCGAAGCTCAATAAAGGACCTGGAGAAAACCGTATACCTATCGAATTTTATAAGCACTCCACTCAAAAATTTCAACAAGGTCTCACAAAATGTTCCAACCACATTTTCAACGAAGGTGTGTTAAACGAAAACTTCAGAAAAAGTATCATTTTTCCAATATTTAAAAAAGGTAATGCAGAAATCGCTAGCAAACTATCGCGGAATTTCGTTCTTGAATTCAGTGATGAAAATGTTCTCAGCAGTACTTTTCAATCGCTTAAGGAATTGGGTAACGGAAAACAAGCTCCTCAGTGAGTTCCAAACAGGCTTTCGCTCTCACAAGCATTGCGAAAACCTATCTGGATAAAGGAAAGAAGTTATACGCCTTCTTCGTAGACTTTGAAGCGGCCTTTGATTCAGTAGACAGAAATGCTCTTTTTCTCAAACTAAGCAATATAGGTGTCTCAACTAAGGCCGTGTGTGAATTGCGATAAAACTTCTACCACAATTAAAATTTGACGTCTTGTTTCAGGTGGGATCAAATTTAGCCAATTGCTGTGTGAATTGCGTTAGAACAATTATTTTAACCAAGATTTGTGCGTAGGTTAAAAAAATTTCCCTCGATATTTTAAGAAATCTCCCTGAACAAAAAATGGTTTTCTTTTTCACGGAAAAATAATTTCTCTTACAAAACATATTTTTAAGAAAACAGGGTTAATAAAAAGTCTGTGAAACTAAAAAAAATCTTTTTTATTCACCTCATTAGTGCCAAATCTTAACGCGGGTTTAGTTTTAACACAATTCACACAGCAAATGGTTAAATTTGATCCCACCTCAAACAAGACGTCAAATTTTAAACGTGGTAGAAGTTTTAACGCAAATTTTAACGCAATTCACACACGGCCTAAGTACCTAAAAACTATACAATATATATATACTGTATGAAAACAGCCAAGCGGCAGTGTGAGATGGTAACCACACCCAGAGAAAAGTCGGTGTAAAATTAGCCTATTTCGGGGGCTGATTTCACCTTAGGCCTAAGGCCGTTTTGAGCCAGGTTAGGAATAGGCTACGATAGCCTATTTTCCTAAGGTGATTTGAAAATTTTCAACTTTACCTTATCCCTAACATAAACCTTACCTATTTTACCTATTCCCTGAGGTGATTTCCAAATTTCCCCTCCGAAGTTTTACTTAGCAAATAGGTAGATTTTACCTATTTCCTAACATGACTCACCTTATTTCTTGGGCAAATTTTACCTATTTGCTAAGGCAAATTACCTTATTCCTAAGGCAATTTTTACCTATTTCCTAAGGCAAATTTTACCTATTTCCTAAGGCAAATCACCTTATTCCTAAGGCAAATTTTACTTATTTCCTAAGGCAAATTTTACCTTTTTCCTAAGGCAAATTACCTTATTCCTAAGGCAAATTTTACCTATTTCCTAAGGTAAATTTTACCTATTTCCTAAGGTAAATTTTACCTATTTCCTAAGGTAAATTTTACCTATTTCCTAAGGTAATTTTTACCTATTTCCTAAGGTAATTTTTACCTATTTCCTAAGGTAAATTTTACCTATTTTCTAAGGTAAGTTTTACCTATTTCCTAAGGTAAATTTTACCTATTTCCTAAGGTAAATTTTACCTATTTCCTAAGGTAAATTTTACCTATTTCCTTAGGTAAATTTTACCTATTTCCTTAGGTAAATTTTACCTATTTCCTAAGGTAAATTTTACCTATTTCCTAAGGTAAATTTTACCTATTTCCTTAGGTAAATTTTACCTATTTCCTTAGGTAAATTTTACCTATTTCCTTAGGTAAATTTTACCTATTTTATAGGTCATTTAAAAGCTGAAAAAAAAGTTATTTTTAAAGAAAAAAAAATTTGTATTAATTTTATAATAGTATACATATTTATTTTTTTAAAAATATTTAAGTTAATACATTATATATATTTATGCAAATGTTACTAGTCCGTACGATTTATCAGCGGAGTAGTGTAGTGTAAATGTAAATGTAAATATTTATACATATATTTTATACTTTAAGTAAGTAATGCATTGAAATTGTTGATTAATGTTTAAATTAAAACTATTTTTACAACTTTAAGTAAGTAATGAATTGATATCGTTAATTAATGTTGAAACAGAAGGAATTTTTTTTACCATCGTGAATATTAAAAAAAAAAAATTCAATAAAAACCCGTACTGAAGAACATTGAGTAGGGTATTCAATATTTAAAACGTATGCAAGCTTTAAATAAAAAATAATACAATGCAAATACGTATCCAATTTAAATTTAATGTTGTCCAAGGAAACGACAAAATTTTTATATTTAAATTTCTCACCAATAACAAATATAACGGGCTTAAGTTTCGTGCCGGATTTTGCACATTCTTCCTGTTTTTGTTTAAGGACCTGTTCAATATGGCTTGCATTTTCAACTTCAGTGGTGAATGATTGCCTGGAGTCCTCGATTGTAAATTTCTTGAACTTGCCTTTGAACTGCTGCGATGATGGAGGCAGCAATCCATGTAACAAAGTTGCATAAGCAATGTTTACATTATCTGAAAATAAATTAAAGCCTCATAAGAAAAATAGAATAAACACAGTAATTAAAAAAACAATTGAAAGACAAATATTTAATCAAACAAAGTGTTAAAATAGAGTCATTTTACCTATGTCAAGGTCAGCAATATTTTCTCTGACCTCATTGAGGTATGATTTGAGACCGCTACACTTCACCCTCTCACTGAAGAATTTGATGGCAATTTTTGAAAATTGCTCCCACTTCGAAAAATCAAACCCGTTGTTTGGCCTTAAGAAATCGAAATCCATGGCAATCAGTTCATAAAAATAAGAAAACACATTGAATGTTATGTTAAAATTTAATGTATTATTTGCTTTAAGAAAGGTGAAGAAATAAGTTAAAAAAAACGAATATTGTTACCAGTTCTGGCGCTCGTGAAAATTTGTAAAGCGGCCATTCCTGGAGGACTGTCTGAATGTCGTTGTCATTACTCTGGCTTATCATATCCCTCCTCATTGACATAGTTTGCTTCCATTGCTTAATAACGGTGTCCCAGTCGCGGTTTTGTTTTAGCTCATCGCAAATTTTTTGCATTTCGTTCGAATTTAGTGGTTCCACATAATGATCTTCATTGAAATGATCTTCCACTTCTACGACTTTTGCCATCTTTGATGTTGTGGGACTATTATAGAGCTTCTTGAGCGACCTGCGCTGTCCCCTATATCGATCGTACAGCTTACCCTTAGGGGGCATTTTGTTACAACCTCTAACAAAATATGAGCTCTGTAATGTAAACAATGCTTTTTAAAGCACATTATATTAAAATTCTATAAACCAACCATGTTTTCCCTAACGCTCATGGCCTCAATTGTTAAAAGAACTTTCATGTTGATTGATTAGCAGTTCGTACGATAATACAAAATGTTGTACAATTAAATCAATAGAAAATTATTGTAACCAAGAAATAAATGTAAAATTAAGAAATGCTTCAACCAGCTTGTTGTGCGTAATGGTAAAGAAAGGAAAAAGGTGGCTAGAAAAGCCAAATCCACAATGGATTGAAGAGCCACGTTGCCGCGCTGCCGGCATCATCGTTTCAACGCAAAGCTCAAAAGTAATATTTTTAATTAATATAAATATGTACATATGTACAAGCAAATAGTTAATGAAAAGTTGAAACGTGTCCCAAAAATAACTTAATTGTAAGATGGATACGATTAAAAGCAGGATTGAACACGTTTTCTATACTTAAAATACACAAAATGAAGAGTTTTATACTTTTTTTTCTACGAGCGAAATAAAAACGCAAATATGTATATTGTAAAATATTGTAGGTAAAAATACTTACTTTGATATAATATTTGCTAAACACTGCTTTTCTTTATATTTACTTTTATATTCACTTTTAAAACTTTTAATACATATAACATTTAATTGAAGACATGAACTGCACGCTGCACGCCACGAAGTTTTGGAAGTAAATGATGTAAAGCACGTTTCGAAAGCAACCAGACAACGATTTTACCTTAGGACTAAGGCAATTTTAAAGAACTAACATAAAATCACCTTAGGAATAACGTGATTTTATGGCGTCACCTAGAAATTAGCTTAGGCCGAAGGTAAATTTATGTTAGCTCCTAAGGTAAATTTATATTAGCTCCTTAGGTAAATGGCGTCACCTAGAAATTAGCTTAGGCCTAAGGTAATTTTACCTTAGGAGTTAACATAAATTTGCCTTAGGCCTAAGCTAATTTCTAGGTGACGCCATAAAATCACCTTATTCCTAAGGTGATTTTATGTTAGTTCTTAAGGTAAAATGGAATAATTTTGGAGGGAAAACAACACGTGAGCGTATCCTTTAGGGGTATTTTGTTCGTTTTCTATTGGAAAAAGTAAGAAAACAGCGTCAAATAGTCATCCGAAAATGAGGATTCCTTTTAATAACATTTATTTTAGATCTTGGTAAAATTAGATATAGCGTAGGTAAAATTAGATAGGCCATGGTCAAATTTTATTTGGTTAAAGTTACAATGAAATAATGTGGGTGATGCAAGATCAAACATGAGCGTATCCTTAAAGGGGCATTTGAAAGGAAAATTGAAGTTTAATTAAATCATTTTAATGATTTTACGTTCTCATTGCATTTTTCACATCATTATCTCTTTTAAAATCAGTTTTTTAAGGGATTGTTTCTAATTACAAGTTTCCCTATTACAAAAAGCAAATTTGATAAACCAATGGATTATATCCATAGTTTTTTTTCATAAATTATATCTTTAGCTCTTAAAAAAAATCTGGAGTCTAGATTTATTACACAGGGTTGATTTATTTTATGAAATAGGATCTTATATTAGAAAAACAAATCAAAGTGTGTTTTGTTTTATACTTAATTTGCATTTGGCTGAAGTTAAAGGCTTTATTCATTAAGGCGCAAATTATAGCTATATCATTGAAAAAGCATAATAGAAATGTTTGAATGGATTTCTTAGCATGTTATCTTTTGCTAAGAAATGCGAATTTTGTACCAATCGATCGGAAATCAACAAAATAATTGTTTGCCATTAAAAAAAGTTCAGACGGAATTTTTTTTTCCGGAAAGATGATTCTGTCACTGAAATAGAAAAACCCAATTTTAACAAGAAATAAATGCGGAATTGAAATTTTTTTTTCTCAAACAAAATTATTTGACTAATTTCCCATCAATTGGTATAACATTTGCATTCCTGGCCAGAAGAAAACATGCTAAAAATTCCATTTAAACATTCCAATTATTCTTTTTCAATGAAAGCTATAATTTGCGCCTAAACATCTCTTAGACATTTATTGCATTTATCTTTATCCACTTCGGCTGCAGTATAAGGTATAATATAACCCCCATCTAAATCGATTGATTTTTCGATTTTCAGTTTTCATGTTCTTGCATGGATAAATAAATATAATAACAAAGAAAAAGAGATTGTGAAAATATATAATTTTTATTGTTTCCTTTTTTTTAATTTTATTCGGAAATCTCAAGGCTTATGGACATATTCTATCGAACCAATTATTATTGATACAGTTTTATTTATACAAATGTATATCTCATAATTAAATAAAATAAATATAATAAAATAGGTAAAATTTATTTATTATTTTTTTCTTTGCTAAAATAAATTTAACCTAGGACCTAAGGTGATTTTACCTAAGACCTAAGGTGATTTTACCTAGGGCCTAAGGTGATTTTCCCTCCAAAACTCGATTCATTGCTTTTTGCGCTTTTGGTGGGAAAATCACCTTAGGCCTTAGGTAAAATCACCTTAGGCCCTAGGTAAAATCACCTTAGGCCCTAGGTAATATTTATTTCAGCAAAAAAAAAAAAAAAAATTAATTTTACCTAGGGCCTAAGGTGACTTTACCTAAGGCCTAAGGTGATTTTCCCTCCAAAACTCGATTCATTGCTTTTTGCGCTTTTGGTGGGAAAATCACCTTAGGCCTTAGGTAAAATCACCTTAGGCCTAAGGTAAAATCACCTTAGGCCCTAGGTAAAGTTTATTCATTATTTTTTTCTTTGCTGAAACAAACCTGTGTAAAAAACAACAACAATACAAAATTTCGTTGAAGGTCAAGAAAAAAAAACATTTGTATATTTTTAAAAACTATAATAAATTTTTTTTTTCCTTTATATTTCCTTTTTTTTAGGAAGAATTCAAAACTTTTTGCCGAACAAAAAAAAAATATCGTAAAATTAACGTAGGTAAAGTTGCCTTAGTTCTAGGCAAAATTATGTTAGCAAAATAACATATCACCGAAAAAATTCCCCAGGAAAAAATTAGCTTAGGCCATAGGTAAAATTGCCTTAGTTCTAGGCAAAATTATTTTAGAAAAAAAATATTTTAGCAAAAAAAAAAATCCTAGGTAAAATTAACCAAGGTCTAAGGTAAAATTACCTTAGTCATAGGTAAGAGTCTAACATAAATTGCCTTAGTTCTAGGCAAAATTATGTTAGGAAAATAACATTCTAGGTAAAAAAAATTTCTAGGTAAAATTAGCCTAGGCTTAGGTGAAATTACCTTATTTCTAGGCTAAAATTTTACAATTAATTGCCTTAGTCCTAAGGTAAATTTATGTTAGGAAATATTTTCCATACAAAAAAATTTACCTTATCCATCTAAGGCACGGTAGCCTATTCTAGGTAAATTTAGCTTAGGATTTTCGAGCATAAATTGCCTTAGAACTAAGGCAAAATTATGTTAGAAAATAACTTCCATACAAAAAAATTCACCTTAGGCAAATAAGGCAATTTTACACAGTCTTTTTCTCTGGGTGCAGTTAGAAATAAAGAACAAGAGGGAAAACCATTACCTCTCTTGCCCGCAACTGCTATTTATTTATTCCTCTAAGCTCAAAACAATCCCAAGCCAATATGTTTACCAAGTGGTTTGCCATACAAAATGAAACCTTTTTAGTTACTGGGTTTCGTGATAAACTGATCTGTGGCGTCGTCGGTCGTCGCGAGCGAACAGTGTTACCAGATGGTGGTGATTTTGTGGTCTAGCGTTTTTTGAGCACTGGACAACCCATGTTTTTTTGACAACTCATAGGGTTCAGTTCGGAAATAAGAACTTACTTTTTCAGTCCTCACGGATTCAATTTCGGTTTTAGTTTTTAATCCGTACATTCCTTGAAATTAACAAGTAGTATGACAATTAATTAGGGCCCAGTTATAGTGACAAAGAAAACGAATCAGGAAAAATTGTAGTCAAGTGTAATAATAACTACGTTTTCGTTAGAGTTGAACAACAAATGTCGATGGCAAATCACTCAAAGAATTTTTAGTGCCCAGAAAACGTATTGTAACATGAACTCAACATTTAATACCAATTTCCTAATCGAAAACGTAACACATCTGGGAGCACTAGTGTAAGTGTAGAAATTGTAGGAGAGAAAATGTTTGACAGCCAAAACAGTGGAGAGTTGCAGACCATGTGGAAGTTACTGGAGAGTTCTAGATGAAATGTCATTCGATATAAATAGCCCGCCCGAGGCAAAACTTATTTGACTAGTAAAGTGTAAAAAAAAAGGAAAAAGAAAATAATAATTATATACAGCAAAAATGGGTAAGTTGTTAGAAGAGCTCACTTGCATTGAGCTTAAAAGTGAGTTAGGTAAGCGAAATCTTTCTAGAGCGGGATCGAAAAATGAGCTCGTCCTGCGTTGAAGGTGTGGAAAAACAGCTTAGTAAGGCTGTGTAGAGAATCGTTTGGAAAGCCGATGCGATAAACAGTTCTCTGTTCTGACCAAGGAACTAGACCAGATCCGGAAGATCAAAATTCGAGAATCTGCTGGAGAGTTTACAAGGAAAAAGGAGATGAAACCACCAACATTTGATGGACAGTCTTCTTGGCCAGTCTACAAGAGACAATTTGAGGCAACCGCGACAACAAATGGCTGGGATGACGAAGACAAGTATATTGCATTGACTCTTGCTCTTAGAGGACCAGCAGTTGAATTACTTCAAACAGTTCCAGCTGGTAGGAGCGGTGATTTCAGTTCTCTCGTGGCAGCTATAGATAAACGCTTTGAAGATAGCCACTTGAAAGAAGTCTTCCGAGTCCAACTCAATAGCAGAGTCCAGAAAAGGGGTGAAAGTCTACAGCAGCTCCAAGCAGACGTCGAAAGACTGGTTCACCTGGCATACCCGGATGCTGGAGAAGAAATTATCAACCAGCTTGCTGTTGAGTCCTTTGTTCGTGCCATTTCCGACATACATCTTCAGAGGTCCTAGCGAACTGCTAGAACACGTACTCTTTCCGAAACTTTAGCATTCGCATTGACAATCGAAGCAGCAGAACAGGCTTCTCATGGAATACATCGACTTATAGAAGCCATATTCGAAGAATGCTCGTGTCAAAGAGCGGAAATACAAAAGAACCAGCGAAGCGGACTGGCAAGATGTTGGAACTGCAACAAGACCGGGCACTTACAGCGTCAATTCCGACTACCACCAAATAAAATCGCTTGTCAACATTGTGGATGCAAGAGATCCAACCCAGAGCAAGGTAACAACAACACCAACGTTGCCTATCAATCCGTTTCCCATCAGGGAAACGAGTAAGAACCAACTTCGAGGGGCAGAGGCTGGTTTCTTGTATCGATGGCCCCAGAACCACCATCCAGGTCTCTCAGACCAAACGAGACAACAAAAGTCTGACTGTGGAGACTACTATTAACGGGAACAAACATGTGGCTACCATCGACACCGGTGCCACAGCCTCCATAGTACGTCGAGACCTGGTAAAGACGACGTGGCTTTATAACACCAATAGCTACCGTCTAAGAACCGCAACGGGAGAAGCAGCAAGAGTATATGGATAAGTGTGTCTTAAGATCCTACTGGCCGATCTAGTGTTTACTCATCAATTCCTGGTGGCAGATATATGTGACGAGTGCATCATTGGAATCGACTTTATGAAACAACACGGAGTTATTTTGGACATCGGTAATCAGGTTTTGAAGTACCAAAATAAGGAACTTCCAATGACCTATTCGAACGAAAGTACGTCGACACTGAGGACTGTCATCACGGAAGATCTGATTCTGCCTCCCTCTTCTGAAGTGATCGTTTGGACAAAACTGGAAGGTGAGTTTTGAAGCCTTCGATATCTCGTGGTGGAACCAGGCCCAGAGTGTTCCTCTCAAAGCGTCATCATTGGGAAAACACTGGTAGCACCGAAAAATAAAATGGTCCCTGTACGACTACTAAACACCAGACCGTACGATGTAAGGTTGAAGAAAGGAGAAGTCGTTGGACGTTGCGAATCGGTTGCAACAATTACGAAGATCACTGATGAAGCCTCGAGAAAAGCTATAACTCCGGAGGAGCTCAAAACCATCAAAGCTAGAATCCTGAATTCATCCAACCTTGATCACCAACAAACGAGGATGGCTGAAAATCTCCTACAAGAGTACACTGACATCTTCGCATCGGCAAAGGGGCAATATGGTAGAGCACAGTTCGTGCAGCATCGCATCAACACAGGAGATGCAAGACCGATTCGTCAACCCGCAAGACGCCTTCCACTGGCCAAACAAGGTGAGGTTGAGGAAATGATAACAACAATGAAGAAGGACGGTCTTACCGAAAATTCCAAAAGTCCTTGGGCGTCACCAGTGGTTCTAGTGAAAAAGAAAGACGGAAGCACTCGTTTTTGTGTGGACTACCGAAGGCTGAACGATGTGACTAAGAAGGACAACTATCCTCTGCCGAGGATCAGTGATACCCTGGATACCATGAAGGGAGCGCAGTGGTTCTCGACGCTGGACTTGAAGAGTGGATATTGGCAAGTTGACATCCACCCTGATGATCGAGAAAATACTGCGTTTTCTACAGGCAATGGACTCTGGCAGTTCAAAGTTATGCCGTTTGGGCTATGCAACGCTCCGGCAACATTCGAGCGTTTGATGGAGTGCGTTCTTCAAGGACTGACGTGGAAAGCTTGCCTAGTCTACTTGGACGATGTCATTGTTTACGGGAAAACATTTGACCAACATTGCAAGAACCTAAAAGCCGTGTTTCAGAGACTTCGAGAGGCTAACCTTAAACTGAATCCAGAAAAATGTGCACTTTTCAAAACCGAAGTCAAGTATTTGGGACACATCATCTCATCCCAAGGAGTAAAGACTGATCCTGAAAAAGTTGACTCCGTCAAAAATTGGCCAACACCACAGGACAAACATCAACTCCGAAGCTTTCTTGGTCTTGCCACATATTACCGACGTTTTGTTAAGAACTTTGCTGGAGTTGCAAAGAGTTTGCATCAGCTCACCGAAAAGGGGAAGCAGTTTAAATGGTCAGGTGAGTGTGAGAAGTCTTTCCAGGAACTCAAATACCGTCTCTGTAACGCTCCAGTGCTAGCACATCCAACACCTGGCAAAACATTCATCATCGACGCAGATGCAAGCAACGTTGGAATCGGGGCGGTACTATCCCAAGTGCATGATGGGGAAGAGAAAGTGGTGGCATACTACAGCAAGGTCCTTTCGAAACCCGAAAGAAACTACTGCGTGACCAGAAGGGAACTGCTAGCTCTTATCTTGGCAACAAAGCACTTCCATAAGTACATCTATGGACAGAAATTCCTTCTGCGGACAGACCATGGTGCTCTGAACTGACTGTTGAACTTCAAAAATCCAGAAGGTCAAGACGCAAGGTGGATAGAAAGACTGCAGACTTATGACTACCAGATTCAACACCACAGAGGAAAGTTGCACTCAAACGCCGATGCATTATCTCGAAGACCTTGCAAAGTGGATTGCAAGCATTGCAGGCGGCAAGAAGACAAAGAAATCATTACCGCTCAGCGACTAAGAACTGATCCAATAAGCGGATGGAGCAATGAGGAAGTGAGGACTGCTCAACAGGAGGATCCAGATATCGAACCCATTCTCGCATGGATAGAAAATGAAGAGAAACCTGAATGGGGAGACATTTCTGACAGGAGTCCAGTTCTCAAAGCCTATTGGGCACAGTGCAGTGGGACTCACTATATGTGCAAGAAGGTGTCCTCAGGCGAAGATGGGAATCCGCTGACGGTAAGTCATATGTGATGCAGCTGATCGTACCACAATCGAAAGTCAGTGAAGTTCTTCGGGAGATGCACGACGGACCTTCTGGAGGCCACCTGGGAGTCAACAAAACACTGGAGAAGGTGCGACATCGGTTCTACTGGTTACACGCTAGAGATGACGTAGAGAAGTGGTGCCGAACATGTGACAAGTGTGCTGCAACCAAAGGACCTGGTAGGAAGATTTAAGGTAAGATGCATCAGTACAACGTTGGATCACCTTTTGAGAGGATTGCAGTAGATGTGGCTGGGCCTTTTCCAGAAACCAATGCTGGAAACAAGTACATCCTGGTTGTAATGGACTATTTTAGCAAGTGGCCTGAGGCGTATGCCATCCCAAATCAAGAGGCCAAAACGGTGGTCGACCAGATTGTGTTTAACTGGGTGAGTAGGTTTGGCGTGCCTATGGAACTCCATTCCGACCAAGGGAGGAACTTTGAGTCAAACATCTTCCAATGAGTGTGCGGACTTCTTGGCATTAAGAAGACTAGAACCACACCGCTTCATCCACAGTCTGATGGGATGGTTGAAAAATTTAACCGGACCTTGAAAGAACATCTCACCAAGGTCGTAGGTGACCACCAAAGAGACTGGGATAGGCACGTACAGCTATTCCCGATGGCCTATAGAAGTGCAGTACATAGCTCGACAGGACAAACACCATCTGACATCCTGTTCGGGAAAACGATGCGGCTGCCCAGCGAACTTAAATTTGGATGTCCCACAGAGGAGCTACAGGACACGAACGAGTATGTGGACAACCTCAAGGAGAGACTCGTTGACATCCGTAAAAGAACAAGGGAACGGATGGAAACCTACAGTGACCGGATGAAGACACGGTACGACACAAAAGCAACAACGGCAGGATTCCAAGCAGGAGATCGTGTGTGGCTTTATAATCCTTATCGTCAAAAGGGATTGTCACCGAAACTTCAGCAGAACTGGGAAGGTCCTTATACTGTTGTCACGAGGATTAACGACGTGGTTAACCGCATCCAAAGAGGACTAAGAGGCAAGTTAAAAGTAGTGCATTGTGACCGGCTGCATCGATATAGTGGGGAGGCTGCAAATGGAATTATTCGGGACGAACAATCTTAAGGAGGGGGCAGTGTAATGTGCGCCCAACATTTCATGCTGATTTCCTGATTGAAAACGTTAAACCGAAAACACAAGTGCTGGGCAACGCTATAATGGATTGCTATAATGGCAGACGTTGTTTGTGAGTGAGTGTGTGTGTGTACAGAAAAATACCGGGAGGGGAACTTGTCTAGACATCATGGTTGATAGAAAAACTCCTAGAAATCTCTCGATGTTTCACACTTCTATATAAAGAGGGAGCTGACGCAACCAGAAGGTCAGTCAGTTTTATTTAGAAAGTGATAGTGTGAATATTGAATAAACGTAATTGAGTTGAGTTCGAATAAAGTGTATATCGAAAGTAGATACTGAATAAAAGTGGTAGAATTAAATTGAAAGGTAGAGTTTTATTTTTGCGAACTAAGCGCACGTTACAATAAGAACTCATTTTTTCAATCTTCACGAATTCAATTTTTTTTAGTTTTCAATCCGTATCTTCCTTGAAATGATCAAGTAGTGTGACAATTAATTAGGACCAGTTATAGTGACAAGGAAAACGAATCAGGAAAAATTTTCAAATATAATAATAACTATGTTCTCTATGAATATTTAGTGCCCAGAAAACGTTTTATGGAACAACTATTTTCTGTTAAAATATTATTTCTTCATTTTCCTGATTCAATTTCACCAGGAAAGTATTAAAATACAATTATAACAGAAACTATTTGTTCAATTGAACATTTTCTTTGCAAAAAAGATTCTTTGGGTTATTTACTATCGATCGTTATTCAATTCTAACAAAAAAATGGTTATTATTCCTTTTGAAAACTTTTCCTGATTTGTTTTACTGATCGCTTTAACTGGCCCCTTATTCAATTGCGACTCTGTATAAAGCAATTCAAGTTTTGGTAATGGCCCCTATCACAAGGAGTGTCGTAAGAATTTCGGACTAAGAATGCCAAAAAGGAAGTATCATATAGACACCATCGCAGTGAATGTTTTGAAAGAAATTCGTTACTTTTGATAAGACTATTTACAAGCTTTAAGTATCTGTTGCAAAACAATAATTGCGATTATTTTTTTGGTCCCCTCTTTTTGACATTCGTAGTCCGAAATTGTTACGACGGACATTTTAATATGGCTACTTGTTAAGGATTGGAATTTCCTCACAGAACGACAGAACAACATATTGACACATCTCTGCGTGTACCAAAAGAAAATTTTGAAGCTACATACTTCCCAAGAATTCAAAACCAATGTTGACCGTTAAAATAAAAGACAAACATTTCTTTTTAACATAACTTAAAATGATTTTATTCTTAAACGACTTTCTGTTCCTTAATCTACATTGTACAATTTTACTAAATTAGGAATGAGGTGATGATTTTTGCTTTTGAAAATAAAAGCCAGTCTCTGTATAATATCACTTCTAATTCTGACTTAGAACAAATTTTAGTCAACTTCTTCCACAGTTGGTCCAGTGTGGTGTCCGTTACTAAATCCTCCGGCCTGTTGGCCACAGCCCTGAGCTCCACTTGCTCCTCCACTGTGTATCTTTGACATTATTGGGCTGCAGACGCTCGATAAATTCTTCATTCTATCGTCGTACTCTTCTTTGTCGGCCATAGTGTTGGCATCCAACCATTTTATGGTCTCCTCACATGCACTTCTCGCTGTTTCTTTATCTTGAGAGCTGATTTTGTCTCCAGCCTGGTCAAGGGCTTGCTTTACTCCGAACACATAACTTTCTAGGGTGTTTCGAGAGGCTATTTTTTGTCTTTGTTTTTCATCCTCTTCTTGGAATCTCTCGGCCTCGTTGACCATTCTATCGATTTCAGCTTGGGACAGCCTTCCCTTGTCGTTCTTGATTGTGATGTTCTTTGTGTTGCCAGTGCCAGTTTCTTTGGCTGATACATTCAAGATTCCATTAGCGTCCATGTCGAAGGTAACTTCAATCTGAGGGGTTCCTCTAGGAGCTGGTGGAATGCCAGACAGATCAAACGTACCAAGAAGATTATTATCCTTTGTCATGACACGTTCACCCTCAAACACTTTGATGGTCACTCCTGGTTGATTGTCTGCATACGTGGAGAAAGTCTGTGTCTGCTTGCATGGTATTCTACAATTACGTTCGATAATCTTCGCCATCACTCCTCCAGCTGTTTCGATTCCCAATGACAATGGTGCAACATCAACAAGAAGTACATCCTGAATCTGGCTGCTCTTGTCGCCACTCAAGATCGCTGCTTGGACGGCAGCTCCATATGCTACTGCTTCATCTGGATTGATGGATAGGTTGAGTGATTTACCGCAGAAGAACGATTGCAGAAGGTTTTGAACTTTGGGAATTCTAGTTGAGCCTCCTACGAGTACGATGTCATGAATTTGCTTTTTGTCCATTTTAGCGTCGTTCAATGCCTTCTCCACTGGTTCTAGAGTTGCCCGGAAAAGATCTGCACAAAGTTCTTCGAAGCGAGCTCGTGTTACTTTAGTGTAGAAGTCAATTCCCTCAAACAAAGCATCAATTTCAATGGTCGCTTCAGTGCTTGATGAGAGTGTTCGCTTTGCTCTTTCTGCTGCAGTTCTCAATCGTCGCAGAGCTCTTGGATTCGAACGTAGGTCCTTCTTGTACTTGCGTTTGAATTCTTCTGCAAGGTGAGTCACCAAACGGTTGTCAAAGTCCTCACCTCCCAAATGTGTGTCTCCAGCGGTTGCTCTTACTTCAAACAGTGAACCTTCGTCTATTGTTAAAATCGATACGTCAAACGTTCCACCTCCTAAGTCGAAAATAAGGACGTTTCTTTCACCGGAGAGATTCTTGTCGAGTCCGTAGGCCAAGGCTGCTGCGGTCGGCTCGTTTATGATTCTGAGAACATTGAGTCCAGCTATGGCCCCAGCGTCTTTAGTAGCTTGCCGCTGTGAGTCATTGAAATACGCTGGCACTGTGATAACTGCATCTCTCACCGTCTCGCCCAGGTAAGCTTCAGCTGTCTCTTTCATCTTGGTGAGCACCATCGAGCTTATCTCCTCGGGGGCAAACCTTTTCTGCTCTCCTTTGAACTCTACTCCAATTTTCGGTTTGCCATTGTCACTCACCACTTTAAACGGCCAGTGCTTCATATCGTCTCGAATTTTGGCGTCGTCATACTTGCGTCCGATCAATCTCTTGGCATCGAATACTGTGTTCTTGGGATTCATGGCAACTTGGTTCTTGGCGGCATCACCAATCAGTCGCTCTGAGTCTGTAAACGCCACATAACTGGGTGTTGTACGATTGCCTTGGTCGTTCGCAATTATCTCCACCTTGCCGTGCTGAAATACTCCAACGCAGGAATATGTTGTTCCCAAATCGATTCCGATAGCTGGCATATTGATAATTCACTTTTATGTACTTTGACTTTGTAACAATAAAAAAAAGAATGTTTTTGTTTTTGCTAATACTTTTAGAATTTGTCTTCTTTTACTTCAATTTTAATTCACTTTCAAACAACTAACACCTTGAAATATGTAACGACTTTTAAGTTATTTGTATGTACTTTGTTTGCTTGCTTTGCAGATAGATTATTCACTCTGATGAATACTTTTCAATAATGACTCTAAGAGCGCGAGCTCGGGTATTTATATGATTTTCAGTAAAGAGCGAATATTCTGGAAACTTAATCTAGATGTTTGTAGAAAGTTGTAGATACAATTTGCAATTTGGTGTGTATAAAAAACAGAAGAGAAGAGAACACACAGAGAAAAGACTCTTTTTTTATATTTGCCTTTTCTCAAAGTCTTTCTTCTCTTTAATTTGATACGAACAGAGGCAGAGAGCGGTATTTTCTATTCTCTGCAGAAGGTGCTCAGTGCTCACTGCTCTGTGGTCGGTGCTCAGTGCTCAAGCTAAAGACAAGAGACAAGACACAAGAGTTCAGAAGAAGAAGAAAAAGATTTTAGAGTAAAAGAGTACAAGATACAAACTATAAACAGACAGTTTGATTGAATCTGAAATCTGAAGTAGAAGAAAAATTGCATTTTCAATAAGAATAACAAATTAAAGATTAGAAATACATTTTGTACGTAGTTAGTACGTAAAAGAATGCATTTTCTGAAAGAACAAGAATAAATACATATGTGTGTACACAGGTATATACGCATTTATATCCTACCCTCAGTATGTGCGAATAATAAAAATTAGGTAGGATTTGGGGTAGCAAAGTCTTCATGCAGAGGACAGAGAGAACAAATAAAATGTGCGCGGTATCTTTCTCGAAATTTCGTAACGGCCATGTAGGTTTTGTTCAAAACAAATCCAAATTTCTTATGTGGTTATGTAACGATTAATTTTTGATAGTGGATATTTGAATATAAATAAATAAATATGTGCCTACATAAACAATTACCGAACAATAAAACGAATTTCCTAGAAAGAGAAAATCGTTTTACTTTAGTTATAGCGTTTTTCAATGAAATTCGATAGATCTACTCTCAAATCGAGAACTTCTCCTTTAAATGGAACACGATTTTAAAAATTGAATAAAATTGATGTTCACACATAGGAATTCATATTTTCATATTTTGTAATTTGTTTTTTCTTCAGCAAATTACTGAATTCTAATATTATTTTCTTGTGTCCTCACAATTTATAGCAATTTTTTCAACCCAACGCTGGCACAACAAATTGAAAACAAACAAATTATTTTCCATTTAAAATTTGACAATTTGACAGTTTTTGCATGTGTACGTTAAAACAGAGTAGATCTCCCAACCAAATGGAAGTAGTAGCGTTTAGAGAAACTCCGGATCTACTCTTTTTTTCAATGAAACATGGAAAATAGGAAAGGAGTACCTACATCTTTTCATAAAAGGAGTAACTATTTTCGTCAATGAAATATGATATTAGTGTCTACCTACCGTGGTAAAAATAAAAGGTCACATATGTGTAGGTATGTGTTCTAACATGAAATTTCCCGAAAATACCAACACACCATTCAATATCCTACTCAGGAAATGTATGTTAAGATAGAAAATTGGAATTTCTATACACTGAACACTGGCCACTGACCACCACAAAGGATAACGCTGGCAGCCAAAAGTAGTCAGTGGTGTAGAATTTGAGTTTGTTTTATGTTGGAACACCAAAACTATCAGGCGCGGATCCAGAATTTTTTTCCGGAGGGGGTCACGGGATAAAAAAAAATCAAATATAACAAAAATAAACTGTTGTTTATATTAAATTATAAACTGTTTATATAAAAAATGTACTTTTAAGAGTAAGTAAGTCTTAGCCAATAAATATTTTTCTGAAACGTTTCCTCGTGTGTTTTCAAATGGCTTCGCGCCATTTATGGCATCGTGGCTTACTTCACATCAGTTTGCAAGCAAAACATTGAAGCACAACAGTCCATTGTTGATTTTAGTGTCGTTGAAATCAGGATAGTTTTCATTGTGTTTTGCGATAAACAAAGAAGGAAACGGAACAAAAACCAGAAAATAAACAACATTATTAGATCTGAAGCAAGCAACCGGTTACATACAAGATACTTTAACTGTAGAGCGATGCTGATTCTGTTTTCCAACGGTTGTTTTCTGAAACTGAAAGTCTTGCAACACAGTTGGTGTCGAGTAGAAAGTACCACGCGTTGTTTCTCGTCAAAAACATCGAGATAATCACCAAAAAGAGCAAACCCCGGAGGAATATTTTAGAAGAGGAGTTTACGTTCCTTTTTTAGACAACGTTTTAACGGACCTCACCGAAAGGCTTTTTCCAGACGTAATGAAGCTTTTTGGGTTGAAAGTTTTTCTGCCTCGGATTTCTTATACAGAGGAGGACATTGAAGAAGTTAATTTCGTAGCAGTCATGTACCAGAAGCTTCTGAACACTCCTCTTGCAAGCGCTGTTGCAGAATTTGAGTTGTGGGTAGCAAAATGGAACCGAATTGTTGAAAAAGGTGGCGAACTTCCTGATTCGGTTTCTGCCGCCCTTGATGCGTGTGATAGAGTAATGTATCCGGCTATTCATACCCTGCTTTGGATTTTGGTTACGCTTCCTGTTACTGCAGCCACTGCAGAAAAGAGCTTTTCAACTCTCCGCTGCCTCAAAACTTGGTTGAGATCGACTATGGCAGAAGACAGACTCACCGGTCTTGCATTGCTACACATTCATCTTGACATTGAATTGGACATCGATGCGATCATCAACAGATTTGCGAAACAAAACAGAAGATTGGATTTTGTGTTATAATTTGTTTTTACTTAAAACTTGTAATCAAATGTTAAGATATTAAGTAAAGCTACTATCCAAATATAGAGAAATTGATACAAAAGTCAGTATTGTGTGAGAAATTGACTCAATTTTGAGTCAGTCATGTTGAGTCAGCCATTTTTTGATTGCAAATTTTCCATAGTGCAATAAAGTAAGTTGATTTTTGTCGCTTGATTAGTTTCCGTTTTTCAAGTTTACCAAAATTAGATTTTGTTCGGTTATTTTTTTTTTTATTTTCAGTGTCAGTTTCGATTGGTTTAGCTCTATTTTTTGAAATGCGGGCTGTTTTGGGGGGGGGGGGGGGGGGGGGTCATGACCCCTGTGACACCCCCCCCCCCCTTGAATCCGCGCCTGAAAACTATGCTGCACGAGCTTCTGACATATTTGCTGAGCTCTGATTGCCATGTTGGTTTTATTTTGGTGTGCCTTTATTTCAGGATTAAAGTCACTTAATTTGCATAGGAACTAAAAAAATCAAATTCCAACCGATTAGCAACGATATCTTGAATTTTTTTTTTTTGTTTTCTAAAGATGAATTTTAATATCTGTCGATAGTCGGCCAAATTGTTGCACTATTTTTTTCTTCAGTTACCCTTCCTCCAGGGGCTATATTTTCAATAGTAGGTATTTAGTTTTATAATACAAGCTAAATTTATGATGATTTCGAAAACTAGAATACCGCGAACAAAACAAGTAAATTATGTTGTGTATTGGATAGCAGATCACCTTTTCCCTTGGTCAGACGTCTGACGGAGGACAGCTCCAACCCCAAAGTCCGAAGCATCCGTTTGAACTACGAATGGCTTCGTAAAATCCGGGCAGGTCAGGATAGCAGCCGCTACCAAACATTAATTTGCCCTATGAAAACTATCCTCACATTCGTCAGCCCATAAATTTCCTACTCTTCTGTAACAATTCGTTCAAAGGTTTTACCAAACTAGCGAATTTCGGTATGAATCTCCTATACCAAGAAACCGTTCCTAAAAAGCTCCTAACTTCCTTAACATTTTTTTGTTGTTGGATATCTAACATGCTCTCAACTTCTTCAAGGTCCATGTGCAAAAAATTGTGGTCTACAAAATAGCCCAAAAATGTTCACCAAAACCTACAAAAATGACATTTGTCCTTACCTACTTTCAAACCTGCCTTAATAAACCTACTAAAAACTTACCACAAAATTTCAATATGTTTCTCGAAAGTGTCGGTAACGATGATAATATCATCGAGATAGACAAAAACGAAGGTTAGCTATCAAGCTTTTTACAATAGGCGATTCATTGAAACTGCAAGGAGAAACAACTTTTGGTGTTCCATTGTTTTTAAAAATGATCGGGGCAGACCCGAGTGAATCCAAACAAAAGCAAAACTAGTTAAACAAAACCAACATGGAAATCATTTGATTCAATTGAAAATTGTTGCGTTGGTTGATAACCGACGCGACAGTGGCAGCGCTAGGCGTTGGCGACTGAGGGGGCTTCGCAAATATGAATTTTTAAATAATTACAATTTTGTTGTTTATTATTATTTTTTTTTTTTTTGCATCTCAGAGACTTAAGTGGCACTGAACTTAGAGCAAGCTCGTCTGTGCACACTTATCTAATCTCTTCATCATTAATGCAAATGTTAGTGGTTAGTAAATAACGCCAACACAAGCACAAAGAGAACGTATACGAGGAAAAATAAAAAAAAAATTACAAAAATATAACAAAGTTAAACTTAAATTGAATTAACATTAAGAGAACAAACTAAACCAGTGAAACATTACTAAACAAGGTTATAAATAAAAAACGAAATTAAACTACAGTAGGTAATAAAGAATCTACTAAACATGAATCATGCAGATGGTACACTGGTTCTTAATATTAATTTTAAACTATTTTTACTTATGTTGAAATCGGCAATAAAAGGATTAGAGTTGAATAAGCTACTCATGCGTGCTAATGGCTGATGCATTTCATAGTTAGTTCGGTGGTGGAAGCGATGTATAAACTCTAAATTACGTAGTTGGTGAGTTTCTCCTTTGTTACTTTGTTACCTTTGGCATCAACAATAGCTTCTAACCGATCTTTTAAAATCACGTCCTGAATCTCAAAATTTTTGCGAATACTTTTGGTTGCCAAGCTTTTTCAAATGAATATTACAGCTATCATCATATTCATACAAAGTTGTTTTTCATTGAATAATTTTTTTAAAATCGAAAATTTTTTTTTTATGAAGAAAGAACGAGTAAGACAAGCTCAATGAGAATCCGTTGAATATAGTAAACAACTGAAAGAACGAGTAAGACAAGCTCAATGAGAATCCGTTGAATATATATATATAAACAACTGAGTATAATAGGGAAAACTTGGGAAAGAACTAGAATATCTTAGAGAAAAAGCATTATATGCATATTTACTATCATATATGTACACCCCAAGCAACAATTTGTTACCTCAGTAGAATAATTACCGCGGTAGTAAAATTACTTTTACTGACCTAGGTTCTAAAATTGTTCAAAGTTGGTTATTTTTTAACTGCAAGTAGTTTTTAGGTAAAAATATACCCTAAAAAAATTCCAGAGTTCATTTCTGGTAATTTTGTATCCTTTTTTATCGGTATTTTAATAACCTGGGTTTAAAATTGGCTTTAAAATTTCCTATTCTAGACCTCGGTTTGAAATCGGTTTAATTTTTACTAATAATTAACCTTTTTCCATTTTTTAGGTTAATTTTTTACCAATTCTAGCTATCAAGTTCAAGCCTAGCTTTAAAACAACTGATCTTATAGGTTAAAAAAAACTAATTTTGAGCTTGGTAAGAAAATGTATTTATATATTTTTTATTTATCTTTCTTTATTTATTTTTTATTTATTTATTTATTTATTAATTTATTTATTTGATTGGTAATAATATAACCAATTCAATTTCGGAAGGAAATCGGTTTTAAAATAACTAGTTTTACTGGTTCTTGTTTTACTAATTTTTTTTGGAAATGTAAAATTGGTTTTAAAAAAGCTAAGTTTTGTGGTTAAAATGTTATCTTTCTTGTAAAAGTTTATAAAGTACTCTTTTTTAACTCAGGACATTGATTTTCGTTATAAATTAACCCGTTAAAAACCCAGTTTCAAAAAGTTTATAAAATAGTCATTTTCTAACACCTTTTTCTAACATATATTTTATTGTCAAACAAATTTTGTGACAAGTTCCGATTTATTTTTTAATAACATTTTTTTCTTTTTGCCCAGAAAATATAATTTTTTATGTTGGGAATAAATATTATAAATATTTCTTATTTTATCAGAATCTGGTTTTCACAAGGTACAAATTTTACCTATAAAATTCCTTATTATCGATTTCCAGTTTTAATACTACCCATTTAGAGCCTCAGTAATAATTCAACTCATTTCTATTCTCACCACAACTCAACTTACTCAACCAAACAAACAATTTCCCAATCAGACTACGCATACACACACACGACACAGCCCTTTCCCTCTCTGTTTGCTTTAGTTTCGTCCGTCGTCAGTTGATTTTTGTTTTTGTTGTGCACCTCGGTAACTTATCGTTTTTTCCGTTCAGGGAGTGAATTAACCAACGCTTTGTGTTTTTTTTTTTTTTTGTTGTTCTGCTACCTATTTTTTACTTTTCTCAGAGAATAAAGTACAAAAATTACTTGATTTTTACTTTTCATAGAGAATGAGTTAAAAAAAACTACATGAACTGTGACAGTGAGTCATTTTATCTACGAGTATTTTGGCGGTTGTGTTGTCATTTGGTGTCGCAATTCCGAGTTGGTTTGTTAGTTGTCTGTCGTGCCTCGTGCGCTCAACGAAATATTTTTATATTTATATACATTTAGAACAGTTGAATTAAATTATGAATTCCATTATTAAAAACAAATTGTGTAGAAGGTCCACATATAAAAGAAAAGTTAAGAAAGCTCTAGCTAAATTACGTGAAAATAATGTTCCTGTTGAAGTATCTAACTCAAATATTGTGGAGTATCGTCAAAATTTGCGTGTAATTTCCGATACTTCTATTAATAAAGGTGATAGTGATAGTTCGGAAGAAAATTGTGCAGAGCCTCTACTATTACCTTTAGTAAAAAAATTTCCGGAAAACATTGAAACAAATTTAAGAAACTGGGCTATTAAATACAATGTAGCCCATGTTTGCTTGCGTGATTTACTAGATATTTTAAATTGTTCTCATCCTTATTTGCCATTAGACCCTCGAACATTTTTACATACTTCCTTCGCGGCCAAGCATTTTATCGATGTTCCGCCTGGCAGATATTGGCATTTCGGTTTAGTACGTGCTTTGACCAAGGTTCTAGATAGTGTTGATATATATCCAACAGAGATATTTTTAGACTTTAATGTCGATGGAATACTTATTAGCCAAAGTTCCAAAGCCCAATTTTGGCCAATTTTGTGCTCCCCAGAAGGTTTTCGTTTGCCTCCACTTGTAATAGGTGTTTATTATGGAATGTCAAAACCTTCCAAAGTTGATGAATTTTTGCATTTGTTTCTTGAAGAGGCTAAAACTGTCAGTGATTTGAATATAGGTTCCAGAACAATCAAGTTTACAATAAGAAATTTCATTTGTGATGCCCCTGCTCGGTCTTATTTAAAAGGTATAAAAGGACACAATGGTTATTTTGCTTGTGAAAGGTGTAATGTAGAAGGTGATTATAGCTACAGTACTCACCAAATGTGCTTCCCAGCTTTATCAAAATCACTCAGGACTAACGCTTCTTTCCGGGATAAGATCCACGAAGATCACCATATCCAATCATCTCCATTGGAAAGCCTTCCCATCGATATGATCAACAATTTTCCTTTGGACTACATGCATTTACTTTGCTTAGGCATTATGAAGAAACTATTGCTTCTCTGGATCAAGAATGGATCCTTAAAAACTAAGCTGTCTTCGAAAAATATAGAAAAAATCTCTGATTTGTTAGTATCAACTAGAGCGTTTACTCCAGGTGAATTCAACCGAACTGCACGCAGACTTGATGTTATAAGCTTTTGGAAGGCCACGGAGTTTCGAACATTTTTGCTATACCTAGGTCCTGTTGTTTTGAAAAATGAAATTAGTGAAGAAGTATATGAGAATTTCATGCAATTACACTGTGCTGTGTCAATATGTTTGAGCGAAAAATCAATAAAATTTATTGATATAGCACATTCCCTGTTCAAGTCGTTCATTCAAGGTTTCGCTAAACTCTATGGCCGTGAAAATATAAGTTACAACGTTCACAACTTATACCATATTGCAGATGATGTGAAATTTCATGGTCCTCTCTCCTCTGGATAACATTAGTGCATTTAAATACGAAAATCGCTTGCAATACATAAAACGCAAAATAAGATCGGGAAATAGGCCACTTGAACAAATTGCAAATCGAATTTCAGAGGATTTTGAAAACACAGTAAACCATCTCAGTACGAACACGTTTCCAAAGCTCTATAATCTAGATAAACACAGAACGTGTGAAATTGGTGGTTGTAAAGGAATTCATAGAGCTATCGAACTTGAACAGTTTGTTTTAAAATCATCAGATGCAGATTGCTATTTCTTCACAAAGTCAGAAAAAATTGTTCGAATGGAATTCGCAACATTTCAAAATGACATTCCAGTTATTTACGGTTCGAGCTTCGATGAAAACCAAAATTTCTTCGAAAAACCTTTTTTTTCAAAATTTCTAAATATTTACAAGTCAACCAATAAAACAAATGTCGCCCAGTTTTGGAAAATTGGGGACATTACTTCAAAATTGTTTAGACTTCCATTACCAACTTCAGAATATGTTTTCTTTCCTCTTATCCATTCATGGAAAAATGATATAGAAGATGTTTTGAATAGTAGAAATAACTGAAGGAGAAAAAATTCGTAACTGCTGTTCCGAAGATCTGGGTCGTTGGATCAACCCTGTTATGGCCCAACACCAAAAAGGACCGCCGCAAACAATGCATTGAACCATCCGAAGACTGGGAGGAATTGTCGTGCAAGATCATTTTTGATGATATCGGTGAGTAGGTACTTTTATATTAATAAATTTCAAAATGTAGCTTAACTAGCCAGTTTTTTTCCTTTCCTTTCTTTTATTTTCTTTTCTGTTTCCTTTTTTCTTTTTTTTTAAGATTCATGGCAGAAAACCCTTGAGAAGGAAAGGGAGGCCGAGTTTCTGTCCTCTGACGATACTGGGGTCGAACTGTCTAAGTTGCCCGAAGCAGTGATTGACGACTTAAACGACCTCATGACAGATCATTTGGGGGCGTATCTGCGTGAAAAAATATTCGCACAATTTGTCAGTGCGCTTTCACCGATGAGTTGTTGATGGATTATTCCTGGTTCGGGACATCGACAAAAAAAGAAGTTCAAAGCCTACAGGAAGATTTTTGCGGTGGTTGTCGAGGCGGTGAGGGAAAGATTCCCTTCTTTCAGCGACGTGGAGGGATCCACGTATTCAAAAGTATATTTAAAACAGGCCCGTTTCAGGCTGGGCAAAAACCCACTGTAAGTAAAACACACCGGTTTTATAATTCTTTTAAAAGTAGTACAATTAGTAAACAAAACCAATTTTTATTCAACTTATTTAATCAAATTCTAATAAATTTGTTTTATTTTATTTTATTTTCAGCGACGATTCAGCAGTCGCCGAAAAAAGATTTTTAATTTTTTTATTAAAATTATTTTAAAGTTCATTTTCTGTGTATCAGTCTTAAGTATATATTTAAAGTTATTTTTAGTTTTTAAGCAAATAGTTTTAAGGTTATTTTTATTTTCAATGTTATAACTAAAATATAAACAAACATGCAAAAAAGTAATTTTTAACCTGTTTTCTTATTTATAAAGGAATTTCTTATTTTCAGATAAAAAGTTCAAAAAAAATTATAAAATAACTTTTTTTTGATGCTCGATACTGGATTTTTTTCCAACCTAGCTACTACCGACCAAAAATAGGGGGTTTATTTGTAACCTCATTCAAACGTTCCAACAGGGTATTAAAAAAGCCTATAAAATAGGTTTCCTTACTACCTATAAATAACCGGTAGTGAAATTACATCACCATAACGCTTTAAAATAACTTTTACAGAGCGTTAAATACGAACCGTTTTTAAAAGGTTATGTTTTAACTCAAAAAAGCAGTTATAATGCTACTTTAAAAAAAACCAAGGCTTGGCTTTTTTTTTTTGTAAAAAAAAAACCACGGAAAAACCAGAGTTCGAAAGTTATTGACCATATCGGGTAATAATACGGTTTCTGGAACGTTTCCCAGCCGTAATTGTTACCAGATTCACAACTTTTCCGGTAAATTACCGGGAGTTATAAATTGGTTTGGATACCGAATTTAAACCAAAAATTGTTTCTTGGGACATCTTATTTTCTGTATTTACCGTTTGGAAGGTTTATTTATGGCTAAAAATCCACCAACCACAAACTGGATTCAAGAGTTCCGTTACACAGGATTTAGCAATAGTGTTGCACAAGCTCGATTATTTGTGGAGAAAAGTAGTTATGTACAATATTCAGTCTCAATTTATAGAAAAAAAACAGCTTGGAAAAACGAATGTTTGGTTATGAACATATTGATGAACCTATTCAATCTTATGAAATGCAGTACAGAATTAACTTTTTTAACATAAATTCTTAGTAAATATTTCGAACAATTTGGTTTTATTTTTTTAAATTTTTATTTGATATCAGCTTCTTTAAGCCAACATAATAAGAGGATCTTCTTAAGTTGTAATGATTTAGATACTATACTTCGGAAACAACGACATACATCCTTTTGAACTATATTAAGAACTCCAAGCTCTAAAAATGAATTCACCAGACTCTATTAATGACCCGAAACAACTGATTCAGTACATTTAAGAAAATGATTAAGAAGAAATATATCCAAATGTTTATATTACCATTGGAATCATGCTTACAGTTCTCGTCAGTACAGCTGATTCTGGAGACAGACTATCTGCGCTACCAGTATTATAAATTGAAGCTGAAATACCGGCTACTGTTAGCTATGACATAATCCTGAAAAACTTCAGGGAGGTCAAAAGCCGAAAAGTTCGACTCTTTTAATTTTTAATACCTTTTAGTTTATATTTGTTTCATATTTTGACTATCAATAAAACTCGTTTAGGTACTTGTACATTAGCTTAGCTAACGTTTTCTTAACTGAGCAGTATATAGGAGGCCTCGCAAACTTAATTTCGACGATGTCCACGTGTAGTCTAGCGCCGCCACTGATATGGCCCCTGTTCTGACTTTCGTTCGAATACCATATCCTCCCGTCTTACAATTCCTAATTAGTACGCTTTCAATTCGCTTATCACTTTGCTAACGGAATGGAATTCATTTGGAGAAATATGTAAAACATTATTTATATTCGTTGAAGCCTTGGGGTCGTCCTGTGTGTTTTTGAGCCCTAGGTTTGCTTTCAACTCGCCCTCAGTTATTGCTGGGGAGAGTATAGATAATGATCAGGGCTGGTGGTGATTTTGTGGTTTAGCGATTTTAGAGGACTGGACATGAAAAAAACATGTTTTTTTTGACAACTCATAGGGTTGTCTAGAAAACCTGGGTGAACCCTTAGTAAAATTCAACGAACGAACATAAAATCAGTAGTGAGTCCGTTTGGAAATAAGAACTCACTTTTTCAATCCTCACGAATTCAATTGCGGTTTTAGTTTTTAATCCGTAAATTCCTTGAAATGATCAAGTATGTAGTATGACAATTAATTAGGGCTCATTCTAGTGACAAGGAAAACGAATCAGGAAAAATTTTCAAAAGTAGTATAAGAACTATGTTTTCGTTAGAATTGATTGACAAATGTTATAGCGATCGATGGCAAATCACTCAAAGAATTTTTAGTCCCCAGAAAACGTTTTATAGAACAACTATTTTCTGTTAAAATATTATTTCTTCATTTTCCTATTTCAATTTCACCAGGAAAGTATTAAAATACAATTATAACAGAAACTATTTGTTCAATTGAACATTTTCTTTGCAAAAAAGATTCTTTGGGTTATTTACTATCGATCGTTATTCAATTCTAACGAAAAAATAGTTATTATTCCATTTGAAAACTTTTCCTGATTAGTTTTACTGATCGCTTTAACTGGCCCCTTATTCAATTGCGACTCTGTATAAAGCAATTCAAGTTTTGGTAATGGCCCCTATCACAAGGAGTGTCGTAACAATTTCGGACTACGAATGCCAAAAAGGAAGTATCATTTAGAAACCAGTGAATGTTTTGCAACGAAATTCGTTACTTTTGATAAGACTATTTAGAAGCTTTAAGTATCTGTTGCAAAACAATAATTGCGATTATTTTTTTGGTCCCCTCTTTTTGACATTCGTAGTCCGAAATTGTAACGACGGAAATTGCAATAGAGCTGATTGTTTAGGATTGGAATTTCCTCACAGAACAACACATTAACGCATCTCTGCGTGTACCAAAAGAAAATTTTGAAGCTACTTCCCAAGAATTCAAAACCAATGTTGACCGTTAAAATAAAAGACAAACATTTCTTTTTAACTCATAACTTAAAATGATTTTATTCTTAAACGACTTCCTGTTCCTTAATCTACAATGTACAATTTTAATAAATTAGGAATGAGGTGATGATTTTTGCTTTTGAAAATAAAAGCCAGTCTCTGTATAATATCACTTCTAATTCTGACTTAGAACAAATTTTAGTCAACTTCTTCCACAGTTGGTCCAGTGTGGTGTCCGTTACTAAATCCTCCGGCCTGTTGGCCACAGCCCTGAGGTCCACTTGCTCCTCCACTGTGTATCTTTGACATTATTGGGCTGCAGATGCTCGATAAATTCTTCATTCTATCGTCGTACTCTTCTTTGTCGGCCATTGTGTTGGCATCCAACCACTTTATGGTCTCCTCACATGCACTTCTCGATGTTTCTTTATCTTGAGAGCTGATTTTGTCTCCAGCCTGGTCAAGGGCTTGCTTAACTCCGAACACATAACTTTCTAGGGTGTTTCGAGAGGCTATTTTTTGTCTTTGTTTTTCATCCTCTTCTTGGAATCTCTCGGCCTCGTTGACCATTCTATCGATTTCAGCTTGGGACAGCCTTCCCTTGTCGTTCTTGATTGTGATGTTCTTTGTATTGCCAGTGCCAGTTTCTTTGGCTGATACATTCAAGATTCCATTAGTGTCCATGTCGAAGGTAACTTCAATCTGAGGAGTTCCTCTAGGAGCTGGTGGAATGCCAGGCAGATCAAACGTACCAAGAAGATTATTATCCTTTGTCATGACACGTTCACCCTCAAACACTTTGATGGTCACTCCTGGTTGATTGTCTGCATACGTGGAGAAAGTCTGTGTCTGCTTGCATGGTATTCTACAATTACGTTCGATAATCTTCGTCATCACTCCTCCAGCTGTTTCGATTCCCAATGACAATGGTGCAACATCAACAAGAAGTACATCCTGAATCTGGCTGCTTGGACGGCAGCTCCATAAGCTACTGCTTCATCTGGATTGATGGATAGGTTGAGTGATTTACCGCAGAAGAACGATTGCAGAAGGTTTTGAACTTTGGGAATTCTAGTTGAGCCTCCTACGAGTACGATGTCATGAATTTGCTTTTTGTCCATTTTAGCGTCGTTCAATGCCTTCTCGACTGGTTCTAGAGTTGCCCGGAAAAGATCTGCACAAAGTTCTTCGAAGCGAGCTCGTGTAACTTTAGTGTAGAAGTCAATTCCCTCAAACAAAGCATCAATTTCAATTGTCGCTTCAGTGCTTGATGAGAGTGTTCGCTTTGCTCTTTCTGCTGCAGTTCTCAATCGTCGCAGAGCTCTTGGATTCGAACGTAGGTCCTTCTTGTACTTGCGTTTGAATTCTTCTGCAAGGTGAGTCACCAAACGGTTGTCAAAGTCCTCACCTCCCAAATGTGTGTCTCCAGCGGTTGCTCTTACTTCAAACAGTGAACCTTCGTCTATTGTTAAAATCGATACGTCAAACGTTCCACCTCCTAAGTCGAAAATAAGGACGTTTCTTTCACCGGAGAGATTCTTGTCGAGTCCGTAGGCCAAGGCTGCTGCGGTCGGCTCGTTTATGATTCTGAGAACATTGAGTCCAGCTATGGCCCCAGCGTCTTTAGTAGCTTGCCGCTGTGAGTCATTGAAATACGCTGGCACTGTGATAACTGCATCTCTCACCGTCTCGCCCAGGTAGGCTTCAGCTGTCTCTTTCATCTTGGTCAGCACCATCGAGCTTATCTCCTCGGGGGCAAACCTTTTCTGCTCTCCTTTGAACTCTACTCCAATTTTCGGTTTGCCATTGTCACTCACCACTTTAAACGGCCAGTGCTTCATATCGTCTCGAATTTTGGCGTCGTCATACTTGCGTCCGATCAATCTCTTGGCATCGAATACTGTGTTCTTGGGATTCATGGCAACTTGGTTCTTGGCGGCATCACCAATCAGTCGCTCTGAGTCTGTAAACGCCACATAACTGGGTGTTGTACGATTGCCTTGGTCGTTCGCAATTATCTCCACCTTGCCGTGCTGAAATACTCCAACGCAGGAATATGTTGTTCCCAAATCGATTCCGATAGCTGGCATATTGATAATTCACTTTTATGTACTTTGACTTTTGTAACAATAAAAAAAAAGAATGTTTTTGTTTTTGCTAATACTTTCAGAATTTGTCTTCTTTTACTTCAATTTTAATTCACGAAATATGTAACGACTTTTATGTTATTTGTAGGTACTTTACTTTGCTTGCTTTGCAAATAGATATTCACTCTGATGAATACTTTTCAATAATGACTCTAAGAGCACGAGCTCGGGTATTTATATGATTTTCAGTAAAGAGCGAAAATTCTGGAAACTTCATCGAGATGTTTGTAGAAAGTTGTAGATACAATACAACATACAATTTGCAATTTGGTGTGTATAAAAAACAGAAGAGAAGAGAAGAGAAGGGAAGCCATAGAGAAAAGACTCTTTTTTATAATTCCACTCCACTCCATCCTTTGCATTTGCCTTTACTCAAAGTCTTTCTTCTCTTTAATTTGATACGAACAGAGGCAGAGAGCGGTATTTTCTATTCTCTGCAGAAGGTGCTCAGTGCTCACTGCTCTGTGGTCAGTGCTCAGTGCTCAAGTTAAGGACAAGAGTTCAGAAAACAAAAGAAAAAGATTTTTAAAGAGTAAAAGATACAAACTATAGACAGGTAGTTGAATCTGAAATCTGAAGTAGAATAGAAAATTACATTTTCTTCCCGATTAGAAATACATTTTGTGGGCAGTGCTGCCGTTCGATGAATTGACAAAAACAGGAGATTTCCTGTTCAACGGGTTAAAAAAACAGGAGATTTAATTTTTTTCGAATAGAACGTCCAACTGGACTCGAATGTGTTAGTGAACCTCGCTTACGTCGGTATTTTCACTTTCAAAAAAAAAAAAAAAATTTAAATCATTATTCAAAGCAAACAAAATAAATAACTTATAAAATTGTCCAAGAACTAAACAAGAAAATTTCATGTTCACAATTACATATTTTTAAATGTGTGGCTTACTAATGAAAAAAGAATTTAAAAACTAAAATAAAATAGGACAATATATCAGTCTTTTATTTGAAATTATTATTTAAAATATAGTCACATACATATTTTCTCATTGATTTTTCATTAAATTCAAATGTGTTTCCGTAATTTGGAATGCCGTATACAATTCAAATCATCTTCTTTTAAGTGCGATCTTATGACAGCAATTGCATTGAGAGTCTTATTCCCAAAACAGTTTCGTTTTTTTGTTTTTGCATCGGTAACAATGCTGAAAATTCGCTCACGTTCTGCATTTGAGTGTGGCAAACTTAAAACAATCTCAGCCAATTTAAAGATATTTTTAAAAATTAGTTCATCGTTGTAAATTTTGATACCTGCAATCATTATCCAAAATTCTTCAATACCTGCGTCTTTTACTTTTGCCTTTCTTCTTCTTTAAAGTACGTAGGCAAACTATGCCACTCGTTTAAAAGATCAACTGTATTTATCAATTTTGAAAAATGATAACAAAGTATTTGCAAGGAATTCAAGTTTTGTGTTCTGTTTAAATTAAGAGCTATACAAGGATCTACAAACTGAAACAGTTGAAAAAGTAAACTATCTATTGGAAAACGTTTTTTTATTTCCTTTAATGTAGAAATTGAAAGCATTTTCCAGAATATTTTCAACATCTTCAATCAAATAATTTTCAAACTGTCATGCAAACTTCAAAACAGGGATGAACTGTAGGTAGAACTTGAACAGGTATGTTCTTTTATAATATCTTTTCTTGAAGATGAAGAATATTGTGGTACGAGGATAAAAAAAATTCTTATGAAATTATGATAAATATTTGTAAAAAGTAATTAAATGTTTGACTACTGAGTTACTAAATGTAATAGTTAGAAAAGTCAGAAAAACAGTAGAATACTGAAAAAAATGCCTTGGTAACAGGAGACAGGAGATTGGACTTTTTTAGAGTGAAAAAACAGTAGTCTACTGTCATGACAGTAGAAACGGCAGCACTGTTTGTGGGTACGCACCTACTTATGTTAGTACGTAAAAGAATGCATTTTCTGAAAGAACAAGAATGAATACATACATATGTGTGTACACAGGTATATACGCATTTATATCCTACCCTCAGTATGTGCGAATAAACAAAAATTATACATAAATTGGTTTAGCAAAGTTTTCATGCAGAGGACAGAGAAGAGAGGACAAATAAAATGTGCGCAGTGCGCTGTATTTTTCTCGAAATTTCGTAACGGCCATGTAGGTTTTGTTCAAAACAAAACCAATTTTCTTTTGTGGTAAAGGTAATGTAACGACACATTAATTTTTGATAGTGGATTTTTGAAAATAAATAAATAAATAAGTGCCTACATAAACAATTACCAAACAATAAAACGAATTTCCTAGAAAGAGAAAACCGTTTTATTTTATTTAGTATCTATGTAGGTACCTACCTCCCGTAGTATAAATAAAAGGTCACATAAAGTAGATAAGTGAGCAAACAATTTCCTTATTCTAACATAAAATTTCTCGAAAGTACCAACACCATTCAATGTTTTACTCAGGAATTAGAATTTCTATACACTGAGCTGAGCACTGAACACCACAAAGGATAACGCTGGCAGCCAAAAGTTGTCAATGGTGTAGACTGTAGAATATGAGTTAGTTTTATGTTGGAACACCAACCACTAAACTTCTGACATATTTGCTGAGCTCCGATTGCCATGTTGGTTTTTTTATTTCAGGATTAAAGTCACTTAATTTGCATAGGAACCAATAAATCCGAAAATCAAATTCCAATCGCTTAGCATCTTGAATGTTTTTTTGTTTTCTAAAGATGAGTTTCAATATCTCATACCTACTTGCTGTCGGTATCAATCTGGAAAAGGTACCTTTCTTAACACGGGTATCCGAAATAGCCTATACGATATGTTCTTGAACTTGACCACTGCAAATGTTGAAATTTTGACAGCTCAATATTATCTTTTTTAACCGCTTGAGTGGTGTTTTATTTGGTGAACTCGAAAGATTCATTCTCAATCGAGAACTCGAATGAAATATGTTTTCAAGTTTTGTCCCAGTGTTGGTGGTAAAGCTGATGTTGCCATAAGGAAATTCATATTTTCATATTCGCAATTTGTAATTTGTTTTCTTCAGTAAAATAACAAAATTTTAATTATTTAAAAATTTTAATTATTTTTGGACGTAAATTCCAAATGCAATAAGCTTTTCACTGAAACTGAGGAGAAACAACTTTTGGTGTTCCATTGTTTTTAAAAATGATCGGAGGCAGACCCTAGTGAATCCAAACAAAAGCGTCAAACAAAACCAATATGGAAATCATTCGATTCAATGGAAAATTGTTGCGTTGGTTGATAACCGTCAGTTGCAGCATCAAAGTGTTAAGTAACGGGGAATACAATGATTTGAATACAAAAATGTCAGCCAGAACCTCCCATATTAGTTTTACCTTGCTGTAACATCTTCATATTCGAATGCAACTCATTGCTTTTGAAATTTTTCGATTATTTGTGTAGTAAACAGGGTGTTCCGTTATTCTTGTAACATACTTTGGGATGTGATCCTTGGTCATATTCTAAGAAAAAATTTGTAATTCAGTAAAGTCCGTTTCTCAACTTTGACATCACTTTTTGACAATTTAAAAAAAGGCTAACCTTGGTATACCCTGACCTGTGTTAAATTCGATGTCTTTGTCAGTACAGATGATAGAGACTTAATCGTAGACTTAATTTTTTGTAAAAAATAACAATCTTTAAGACTGCATTTAAGTTGAGCTTCCATAGGTCTAGGGTTGCCAGATTTATAACTTTAAATGGTGTTTTAATTTTCTTCCCCAAGCAAAGTTTTGACTTTGAGGTCATTTTTTTTTTCAGAAAATGCCTGATTTTTTACAGATGAACAAAACAATAATAAAAAAAACTTATGAATAAGTGCACTCGAAAACCCATACATTTTATGATACTTGGAAAAATCTAAGGTAAAGGTGGGGATAATGACCCCACCCCCTGGAGGGGGTGGGGTAGAGTCGGGGGTGGTATGGGGTGCCCCCACAACAACCTCCAAGTGCAAAGAGGTGGCGGTTACGCCTCCAAAAAAAGTTACACCCCCCCCCCCATTCATGAAATTTGATGAATTTTATAAAATTTACAGGAGTTCCTTCGGCGGTCGGAAAAGTTGGAGAGGGTAGAGGATGTCCCTCACAACATCCTCATAGTGCAAACACGTTGCATTTATGGAATCATTATTGATTTAAGTCTTATTATAGGATTTGCATAACCAAAAGCATATTCCAGTTTGTAAAAAGTGTCATTTCAATAATCGGTTTCAAGTGAAGTGCACAAATATGGAGAAATTCAATTAGAAAACAGTGAAAAGTTCAAGATCTTTTAAGAAAAAGAATATTAAACGAAAAGAAAAGTCAATATGAAAAAAAATCACGCCCTTGCATGTGCCACCTCACAATCCAAAGTATCTTCTCTTTTAGATTTGAGTGGTTCTATTTCAAATATCCCAGTGCAAAATCAAGATGAACTACAAACTTTAAATGAGAGTGTTCCGACAATTCAAAGTGAAGTATGTTTGAATTTAGTCTGCTAGTTTAAATTTCTGAGTTCGCACAAACAATGATTAACAAATGTCAAGAAATAAGTTAAATTAAATTAAGTAACGTCTAAATCTACTCAAGTATGATTTCAAGACGTTCCTAATTTTCCAGCCTTACGATTCCTCATCGGGTGAAGATGGGAGAAGAAGAATATCTTCATGGATGAATATATTAAAAACGATGCTTAAGGGACTAGGCGATACAGTACAATATAACATATAAGCCATCTAGCATTGAATATATCTTATAAAAGAAGTCCCAATTCTTTGCCAAAAGACATTTTATGACTTTTTGAAGTTAAGGAATATTCCGTTCTCGTTTTAACTGCTCCTATAGAAAGAGACGCTCTCTCATAGCAAAACTGAGCAGAGCCTTATAAGACTGTTTCCAGAGGCATTTGATTCAAAATCTGTCATCTCATAAGAAGAACTAGACTCTGCTAAAGAAACAATAAGTATCGCGGGTAGTGTTTGAACGCCAGAAGCCCCCCCCCCCCCTGGCTAAGTCCATGCTGGAACATGATCAATATTCTCGTCATTGGACCCTCCCTCGGTTTCTTGAACATTTCCAGAAGATGTTTTCGTATATCGTTCACACCGAAAACACGAGCTGATGGAATTCCATTGACCGACTCTTCTAAATCCAACAGCATAATAAATCGCTCTTCTACAGGGGTGAATGAGTAATGTTTTGAGGGCCCACAACCTGTTCCAGAAAGGCTCATTTTGTTTTTACGTGGCTTTTATAATCTGCCCAGAGGTATGGGCAGATTTTTTCAGATTTTCGAATAAATTTACAATTTTTCAAAAACTGTTGTACTTAATATTACTTTTTTTCCAGCCGACTATATCTCGCATTGGTTATCCTTCCGCATATAATGTCGACGATAACCTATCCCACAAATTGTTGGAGGTTTGTCTGATGGCACGGCGTCTGCGGAGTTCAAACGGCCCTTTGCCAAATCAGAATGACCCCTCGTGAAATCAACCATAATTTCAAATTGTTTCTGCTTAGTGTTAGTGTTTTTGCCAGATGAATTCTTGTAGTGAAATTTTACTTGCTTGAAACTAAGATTTTCTTATTAATTTATACATTATGTCAAACTTGTGTTGGACCTCTTAATGCTTTATTACACACCAAGTTTTAATTTAACTTTCTGAAAAATAAGCCTAATCAACACGACGTTGCTTTTAAAGTTGAATTGATATTCGTTAGCTACTAGGCTGTCGAAAAAAAAAAGTTCGTTTTCGAATGGTATTAGCGTTCGAAAACGCATTGCACGTACGAAAAATTACTTTTTGGATTTGCCTTTCTGTTGTTGTTTTTGTTTTCGGAAATTTTCGATTTCGAAACGAGTTACAAAGTAGGACCCCTGATTTTAGGTTCGTTCGTTGAACTTTACCCAGGGTTCATACAAGTTTTCTTGACAGCCCTATCAGTTGTCAAAATAACCTGGATTGTCCAGTCCTGACGCTAAGCTACAAAATCACCACCAGCCCCGTTCATTATCTATACTCACTCCAGCAAAAACTGAGGGCGAGTTGAGTGCAAGCTAAGGGCTCAAAAGACACTCAGTTTTTCAAAAAACACTTTGTGGCAAACACAGGACGACCCCAAGGCTTCAACGAACGAAGCTTTTACCTATATCATATTGTAACGTGAACCCAACATTTTATACCAATTTCCTAATCGAAAAACGTTCAACCGAAAACACAACTGGCAACACTTTAATGGAATGGTATAAATGACAGGCGTTGCTTGTAAGCCAGTGTGTGTGAGTATAGAGATGCTTGACAGCAATGTGGAGACAATGTAGAAGTTACTGGAGAGTTCTAGATGGCATGTCATTCGATATAAATAGCCCGCCCGAGGCAACCAGAGGGCAGTTTTGTTTATAGAGTGATAAAGTTAAGAGTAAATACAAGTGATAGTCCAAAAGTCGAGTTGAGTTCAATAAAGTGTATATCGAAAGTAGATACTGAATAAAGTGGTAGAATTAAATTGAAAGGTAGAGTTTTATTTTTGCGAACTAAGCGCACGTTACATTGGTGTCAGAAGTGTAAATAAAACTTATTTGACTAGTAAGTGTAAAAAAAAAAAAAGTAAAAAGAAAATAATAATTATATACAGTGAAAATGGGTAAGTTGTTAGAAGAGCTCACTTGCATTGAGCTTAAAAGTGAGTTAGGTAAGCGAAATCTTTCTAGAGCGGGATCGAAAAATGAGCTCGTCCTGCGATTGCGCAACCACTTGGAACAGCAAGGGGAAGACGTAAACACTTTTGTTTTTGAAACAGAAGTGGAGGAAGAGGAAGCAAGTGAAAGTGTAGATTTTTCTAGTATAATGAAGCTTTTATTAGAACAAAAGACAGAACAGCAGAAGGTTCTCGGACGTCTGGAAGAGCAACGAAACGATCAAAAGAAGGAACAGCTGAATGTTCTCGAACAACTTGAAGCACAACGAAACGAGCAAAAGAAGCTGATTGAAGAACAACGAAACGAACAAAAGAAGCTGATTGAAGAACAACGAAACGAACAAAAGAAAGAACAACAGAATATTCTCGAAAGACTTGAGGCACAACAGAATGTTTTGGAAGGTCAGAAAAACATTCTAGAAGGAAAATTGGGTAATATTGAGAAAAATGTATGTGCCCTTGACGAACGAGTTGAAGGTGTGGAAAAACAGCTTTCTGTTGTAGAGAATCGTTTCGAGGGCGTAGAAAGTCGATGTGATGTTCTCACCAAGGAATTAGACCAGATCCGGAAAATAAAAATTCGAGAATCTACTGGAGAGTTTGCAAGGAAAAAGGAGATGAAACCCCCAACATTTGATGGACAGTCTTCTTGGCCAGTCTACAAGAGACAATTTGAGGCAGCCGCGACAACAAATGGCTGGGATGACGAAGACAAGTACATTGCACTGACTCTTGCTCTTAGAGGACCAGCAGCTGAATTACTTCAAACAGTTCCAGCTGGTAAGAGCGGCGATTTCAGTTCTCTCGTGGCAGCTATAGATAAACGCTTTGGAGATAGCCACTTGAAAGAAGTCTTCCGAGTCCAACTCAATAACAGAGTCCAGAAAAGGGGTGAAAGTCTACAGCAGCTCCAAGCAGACGTCGAAAGACTGGTTCACCTGGCATACCCGGATGCTGGAGAAGAAATCATCAACCAGCTCGCTGTTGAGGCCTTCGTTCGTGCCATTTCCGATATACATCTTCAGAGGTCTGTGCGAACTGCTAGAACACGTACTCTTTCCGAAACTTTAGCATTCGCATTGACAATTGAAGCAGCAGAACAGGCTTCTCAGGGAGTACATCGACTTAGAGAGGCCATAGTCGAAGAATGCTCGTGCCAAAGAGCTGAAATACAAAAGAACCGGAGCGGACTAGCAAGATGTTGGAACTGCAACAAGACCGGGCACTTACAGCGTCAATGCCGACTACCACCAAACAAAGCAGGTTGTCAACATTGTGGAAGCAAGAGATCCAACCCAGAGCAAGGTAACAACAACACCAGCGTTGCCCATCAGCCCGTTTCCCATCAGGGAAACGAGTAAGAACCAACTTCGAGGGGCAGAGGCTGGTTTCTTGTATCGATGGCCCCAGAACCACCATCCAGGTCTCTCAGACCAAACGAGACAACAAAAGTCTGACTGTGGAGACTACTATTAACGGGAACAAACATGTGGCTACCATCGACACCGGTGCCACAGCCTCCATAGTACGTCGAGACCTGGTAAAGACGACGTGGCTTCATAACACCAATAGCTACCGTCTAAGAACCGCAACGGGAGAAGCAGCAAGAGTATATGGAGAAGTGTGTCTTAAGATCCGACTGGCCGACCTAGTGTTTACTCATCAATTCCTGGTGGCAGATATATGTGACGAGTGCATCATTGGAATCGACTTTATGAAACAGCACGGAGTTATTTTGGACATCGGTAATCAGGTTTTGAAGTACCAAAATAAGGAACTTCCAATGACTTATTCGAACGAAAGTACGTCGACACTGAGAACTGTCATCAGGGAAGATCTTATTCTGCCTCCTTCTTCTGAAGTGTTCGTTTGGACGAAACTGGAGGGTGAGTTTGGAAACCTTCGATACCTCATGGTGGAATCAGACCCAGAGTGTTCATCCCAAAGCGTCATCATTGGGAAAACACTGGTAGCACCGAAAAACAAAATGGTCCCCGTACGATTACTAAATACCAGACCGTACGATGTAAGGTTGAAGAAAGGAGAAGTCGTTGGACGTTGCGAATCGGTTGCAGCAATTACGAAGATCACAGACGAAGCCCCAAGAAAAACTATAACTCCGGAGGAGCTCAAAACCATCAGAGCTAAAATACTGAATTCATCCAACCTTGATCACCAACAAACAAGGATAGCTGAAAATCTCCTACAAGAGTACACTGACATCTTCGCATCGCAAAAGGGACAATATGGTAGGACACAGTTGGTGCAGCATCGCATCAACACAGGAGATGCAAGACCGATTCGTCAACCCGCAAGACGTCTTCCACTGGCCAAACAAGGAGAGGTTGAGGAAATGATAACAGCAATGAAGAAGGACGGTCTTATCGAAAATTCCAAAAGTCCTTGGGCATCACCAGTGGTGCTAGTGAAAAAGAAAGACGGAAGCACTCGTTTTTGTGTGGACTACCGAAGGCTGAATGATGTGACTAAGAAGGACAGCTATCCCCTGCCCAGAATCAGTGATACCCTGGATGCCATGGAGGGAGCTCAGTGGTTTTCGACGCTGGACTTGAAGAGTGGATATTGGCAAGTTGACATCCACCCTGATGATCGGGAAAAGACGGCATTTTCTACAGGTAATGGGCTCTGGCAGTTTAAAGTTATGCCGTTTGGGCTATGCAACGCTCCGGCAACATTCGAGCGTTTGATGGAGTGCGTTCTTCAAGGACTGACGTGGAAAGCTTGCCTAGTCTACTTGGACGATGTCATTGTTTACGGGAAAACATTTGACCAACATTGTAAGAACCTTAAAGCCGTGTTTCAGAGACTTCGAGAGGCTAACCTTAAACTGAATCCAGAAAAATGTGCACTTTTCAAAACCGAAGTCAAGTATTTGGGACACATCATCTCATCCCAAGGAGTAAAGACTGATCCTGAAAAAGTTGACTCCGTCAAAAATTGGCCAACACCACAGGACAAACATCAACTCCGAAGCTTTCTTGGTCTTGCCACATATTACCGACGTTTTGTTAAGAACTTTGCTGGAGTTGCAAAGAGTTTGCATCAGCTCACCGAAAAGGGGAAGCAGTTTAAATGGTCAGGTGAGTGTGAGAAGTCTTTCCAGGAACTCAAATACCGTCTCTGTAACGCTCCAGTGCTAGCACATCCAACACCTGGCAAAACATTCATCATCGACGCAGATGCAAGCAACGTTGGAATCGGGGCGGTACTATCCCAAGTGCATGATGGGGAAGAGAAAGTGGTGGCATACTACAGCAAGGTCCTTTCGAAACCCGAAAGAAACTACTGCGTGACCAGAAGGGAACTGCTAGCTCTTATCTTGGCAACAAAGCACTTCCATAAGTACATCTATGGACAGAAATTCCTTCTGCGGACAGACCATGGTGCTCTGAACTGACTGTTGAACTTCAAAAATCCAGAAGGTCAAGACGCAAGGTGGATAGAAAGACTGCAGACTTATGACTACCAGATTCAACACCACAGAGGAAAGTTGCACTCAAACGCCGATGCATTATCTCGAAGACCTTGCAAAGTGGATTGCAAGCATTGCAGGCGGCAAGAAGACAAAGAAATCATTACCGCTCAGCGACTAAGAACTGATCCAATAAGCGGATGGAGCAATGAGGAAGTGAGGACTGCTCAACAGGAGGATCCAGATATCGAACCCATTCTCGCATGGATAGAAAATGAAGAGAAACCTGAATGGGGAGACATTTCTGACAGGAGTCCAGTTCTCAAAGCCTATTGGGCACAGTGCAGTGGGACTCACTATATGTGCAAGAAGGTGTCCTCAGGCGAAGATGGGAATCCGCTGACGGTAAGTCATATGTGATGCAGCTGATCGTACCGCGATCGAAAGTCAGTGAAGTTCTTCAGGAGATGCACGACGGACCTTCTGGAGGCCACCTGGGGGTAAACAAAACACTGGAGAAGGTGCGACATCGGTTCTACTGGTTACATGCTAGAGATGACGTGGAGAAGTGGTGCCGAGTATGTGACAAGTGTGCTGCAACCAAAGGACCTGGTAGGAAGATTCAAGATGTGGCTGGGCCTTTTCCAGAGACCAACGCTGGAAACAAATACATTCTGGTTGTAATGGACTATTTTAGCAAGTGGCCTGAGGCGTATGCCATCCCAAATCAAGAGGCCAAAACGGTGGTCGACCAGATTGTGTTTAACTGGGTGAGTAGGTTTGGCGTGCCTATGGAACTCCATTCCGACCAAGGGAGGAACTTTGAGTCAAACATCTTCCAAGGAGTGTGCGAACTACTAGGCATTAAGAAGACAAGAACCACACCGCTTCATCCACAATCTGATGGGATGGTTGAAAGATTCAACCGGACCTTGAAAGAACACCTCACCAAGGTCGTAGGCGACTACCAAAGAGACTGGGATAGGCAGGTACCGCTATTCCTGATGGCCTATAGAAGTGCAGTACATAGCTCGACAGGACAAACACCATCTGACATCCTGTTCGGGAAAACGATGCGGCTGCCCAGCGAACTTAAATTTGGATGTCCCACAGAGGAGCTACAGGACACGAACGAGTATGTGGACGACCTCAAGGAGAGACTCGCTGACATCCATAAAAGAACAAGGGAACGGATGAAAACCTACAGCGACCGGATGAAGACACGGTACGACACAAAAGCGACAACGTCAGGATTCCAAGCAGGAGATCGTGTGTGGCTTTATAATCCTCATCGTCAAAAGGGATTGTCACCGAAACTTCAGCAAAACTGGGAAGGTCCTTATACTGTAGTCACAAGGATTAACGACGTGGTTTACCGCATCCAAAGAGGACTAAGAGGCAAGTTAAAAGTAGTTCATTGTGACAGGCTGCATCGATATAGTGGCGAGGCTGCAGATGAATTATTCGGGACGAACAATCCTAAGGAGGGGGCAGTGTAACGTGAACCCAACATTTTATACCAATTTCCTAATCGAAAAACGTTCAACCGAAAACACAACTGGCAACACTTTAATGGAATGGTATAAATGACAGGCGTTGCTTGTAAGCCAGTGTGTGTGAGTATAGAGATGCTTGACAGCAATGTGGAGACAATGTAGAAGTTACTGGAGAGTTCTAGATGGCATGTCATTCGATATAAATAGCCCGCCCGAGGCAACCAGAGGGCAGTTTTGTTTATAGAGTGATAAAGTTAAGAGTAAATACAAGTGATAGTCCAAAAGTCGAGTTGAGTTCAATAAAGTGTATATCGAAAGTAGATACTGAATAAAGTGGTAGAATTAAATTGAAAGGTAGAGTTTTATTTTTGCGAACTAAGCGCACGTTACAATATAAACGGTTTAGAAATTAAATTTTTAAGTTAATTGGATCTGTTTACTATTTTAGCACAAGGTAATGTTAAAATAACTGACCATTTCTCATGTGCAGCAATAAATAATGTCTTACATATTTCTTCAAATGAATTCAATTCCGTTAGCAAATTGAAAACGTATGAATTCGGAATTGTAAGACGGGGGGATATGGTATTGTAACGATGAACGAAAATCAGAACGGAGCCACTGGATCCTTTTGCGGTTATCGGTACGGTTATTAACCAACGCAACAATTTTCGATTGAATCGAATGATTTCCGATCATTTTTAAAAACAATGGAACACCAAAAGTTGTTTCTCCTCAGTTTCAGTGAAAAGCTTATTGCATTTGGAATTTACGTCCAAAAATAATTAAAATTTTTAAATAATTAAAATTTTGTTATTTTACTGAAGAAAACAAATTACAAATTGCGAATATGAAAATATGAATTTCCTTATGGCAACATCAGCTTTACCACCAACACTGGGACAAAACTTGAAAACATATTTCATTCGAGTTCTCGATTGAGAATGAATCTTTCGAGTTCACCAAATAAAACACCACTCAAGCGGTTAAAAAAGATAATATTGAGCTGTCAAAATTTCAACATTTGCAGTGGTCAAGTTCAAGAACATATCGTATAGGCTATTTCGGATACCCGTGTTAAGAAAGGTACCTTTTCCAGATTGATACCGACAGCAAGTAGGTATGAGATATTGAAACTCATCTTTAGAAAACAAAAAAACATTCAAGATGCTAAGCGATTGGAATTTGATTTTCGGATTTATTGGTTCCTATGCAAATTAAGTGACTTTAATCCTGAAATAAAAAAACCAACATGGCAATCGGAGCTCAGCAAATATGTCAAAAGTTTGTGCAACATAGCTTTAGTGGTTGGTGTTCCAACATAAAACTAACTCATATTCTACAGTCTACACCATTGACAACTTTTGGCTGCCAGCGTTATCCTTTGTGGTGTTCAGTGCTCAGCTCAGTGTATAGAAATTCTAATTCCTGAGTAAAACATTGAATGGTTTGTTGGTACTTTCGAGAAATTTTATGTTAGAATAAGGAAATTGTTTGCTCACTTATCTACTTTATGTGACCTTTTATTTGTACTACGGTAGGTACCTACATAGATACTAATTAAAATAAAACGGTTTTCTCTTTCTAGGAAATTCGTTTTTTTGTTTGGTAATTGTTTATGTAGGCACTTATTTATTTATTTATTTTCAAAAATCCACTATCAAAAATTAATGTGTCGTTACATTACCTTTACCACAAAAGAAAATTGGTTTTGTTTTGAACAAAACCTACATGGCCGTTACGAAATTTCGAGAAAAATATAGCGCACTGTGCACATTTTATTTGTCCTCTCTTCTCTGTCCCAGTGACGCCAGATCGAGGGAAATTTCCCTTTTTGTGGGAATTTCAAGTCTAAAATAAGCTTAAAGGGAAAAAGGGATTTTTCGAACTTCATAGTACAAGCAAAGGGGATTTTACTATAAACTCAAATCTTGTCCTGCATTCCTTATTCTATTCAGAGATATAATAAGTTTTATTCAATTGTGATCAAACAAACTTTTCTTAATACCTGATCGCGTTCAATTTTATTACATATTCCAATTTCAATCAATTGCTCACTCAACATACACAAATACACATTTATAGCTATCTTAAGAAACTTAAATTGCATTGTGTAGATGAGGTGTGGGGCCTTCAAAATCACAACGCCATACCCAAATTTAAGTGTGATAAGTAGTTCTCAAGTCAAACATACATACTTTCAAACTGCTGGAACAATAAATTGGTCACTACATATAATCAGCTTATCAATTACCAGCATATCTCCATGGAGACAGCGTTGCCAGGTACCCCGGTTTACCCGTTTACCTATCAGATGTAAATTTAAATGTCACTGGACACTAAATATCCCGGACTAAGTGTATGCTTTTCCTTAATGTTTGGAAAATATCTACTGCGTTGGGGTTTTGTTAAATATCAATGGCATTGTATATATAAAGAATAGTGCACTCGATATCTCATTTGACAATGCTTTGGACCCAAGACACGGAGGCGCACCAATCGCTTCTTTATATGTACAATGGAACATACGAGCTGAGACTGGAGCCGTCTGGTGCGCCACCATTCAAAACAAAAATCGAGTTTACCTACTATTCTTTATATATATCTACAATCATGTCACGTAGCCAAATTGAGTGGTGTCAAAAAATACGAAAAATCTGTTTATTTTACTATTTATGTTTAATACAATGTGATAAAAGAAACGCGATTTTGAGTATTAAATAAAAAACTTTTATAAAAATTTTTTTTTTTATTTAATTTGTCTCGGGTGAAAATAGAAAATCTCGGTGTTTTCCACATTTCAGAAAATTGTCGCGAAAAACAAAAAAAAATGGAAACCCTAATGGAGAATCAGATTGCAATTGGAATCGATCACCCTATTTCGTATTTACTCATGAAAATAGAATATATCGTTTGAGAGTCGTTTAAATTTCTTTTACGTTAATGTTGTCCTACTAAATAAAATGTATTAAATACATATTCGAATACACAATTCTGTTAAGTTTTTCCTTAATTATAAATGTTATAACTATGTACTGATAAACTCAAAAAAAAAAACTCAATTCAACAATTGTTATGAAATGTGTGTTTTTTTACAATTTATAATATCGAGGGATAATTTCGGGATATCTATACAAGAAGTGTGGCAAAAAAGGGAATACTTCCAAAGTCTGGCGTCACTGCTCTGTCCTCTGCATGAAAACTTTGCTAAACCAATTTATGTATAATTTTTGTTTATTCGCACATACTGAGGGTAGGATATAAATGCGTATATACCTGTGTACACACATATGTATGTATTCATTCTTGTTCTTTCAGAAAATGCATTCTTTTACGTACTAACATAAGTAGGTGCGTACCTACAAAATGTATTTCTAATCGGGAAGAAAATGTAATTTTCTATTTTACTTCAGATTTCAGATTCAAACTACCTGTCTATAGTTTTTATCTTTTACTCTTTAAAAATCTTTTTCTTTTTTTTTCTGAACTCTTGTCTTTAACTTGAGCACTGAGCAGTGAGCAGTGAGCACTGACCACAGAGCTGTGAGCACTGAGCACCTTCTGCAGAGAATAAAAAATACCGCTCTCTGCCTCTGTTCGTATCAAATTAAAGAGAAGAAAGACTTTGAGTAAAGGCAAATGCAAAGGATGGAGTGGAGTGGAATTATAAAAAAGAGTCTTTTCTCTATGGCTTCTCTTCTCTTCTCTTCTCTTCTGTTTTTTATACACACCAAATTGCAAATTGTATGTTGTATCTACAACTTTCTACAAACATCTCGATGAAGTTTCCAGAATTTTCGCTCTTTACTGAAAATCATATAAATACCCGAGCTCGTGCTCTTAGAGTCATTATTGAAAAGTATTCATCAGAGTGAATATCTATTTGCAAAGCAAGCAAAGTAAAGTACCTACAAATAATATAAAAGTCGTTACATATTTCAAGGTGTTAGTTGTTTGAAAGTGAATTAAAATTGAAGTAAAAGAAGACAAATTCTGAAAGTATTAGCAAAAACAAAAACATTCTTTTTTTTTATTGTTACAAAAGTCAAAGTACATAAAAGTGAATTATCAATATGCCAGCTATCGGAATCGATTTGGGAACAACATATTCCTGCGTTGGAGTATTTCAGCACGGCAAGGTGGAGATAATTGCGAACGACCAAGGCAATCGTACAACACCCAGTTATGTGGCGTTTACAGACTCAGAGCGACTGATTGGTGATGCCGCCAAGAACCAAGTTGCCATGAATCCCAAGAACACAGTATTCGATGCCAAGAGATTGATCGGACGCAAGTATGACGACGCCAAAATTCGAGACGATATGAAGCACTGGCCGTTTAAAGTGGTGAGTGACAATGGCAAACCGAAAATTGGAGTAGAGTTCAAAGGAGAGCAGAAAAGGTTTGCCCCCGAGGAGATAAGCTCGATGGTGCTGACCAAGATGAAAGAGACAGCTGAAGCCTACCTGGGCGAGACGGTGAGAGATGCAGTTATCACAGTGCCAGCGTATTTCAATGACTCACAGCGGCAAGCTACTAAAGACGCTGGGGCCATAGCTGGACTCAATGTTCTCAGAATCATAAACGAGCCGACCGCAGCAGCCTTGGCCTACGGACTCGACAAGAATCTCTCCGGTGAAAGAAACGTCCTTATTTTCGACTTAGGAGGTGGAACGTTTGACGTATCGATTTTAACAATAGACGAAGGTTCACTGTTTGAAGTAAGAGCAACCGCTGGAGACACACATTTGGGAGGTGAGGACTTTGACAACCGTTTGGTGACTCACCTTGCAGAAGAATTCAAACGCAAGTACAAGAAGGACCTACGTTCGAATCCAAGAGCTCTGCGACGATTGAGAACTGCAGCAGAAAGAGCAAAGCGAACACTCTCATCAAGCACTGAAGCGACAATTGAAATTGATGCTTTGTTTGAGGGAATTGACTTCTACACTAAAGTTACACGAGCTCGCTTCGAAGAACTTTGTGCAGATCTTTTCCGGGCAACTCTAGAACCAGTGGAGAAGGCATTGAACGACGCTAAAATGGACAAAAAGCAAATTCATGACATCGTACTCGTAGGAGGCTCAACTAGAATTCCCAAAGTTCAAAACCTTCTGCAATCGTTCTTCTGCGGTAAATCACTCAACCTATCCATCAATCCAGATGAAGCAGTAGCTTATGGAGCTGCCGTCCAAGCAGCCATCTTGAGTGGCGACAAGAGCAGCCAGATTCAGGATGTACTTCTTGTTGATGTTGCACCATTGTCATTGGGAATCGAAACAGCTGGAGGAGTGATGACGAAGATTATCGAACGTAATTGTAGAATACCATGCAAGCAGACACAGACTTTCTCCACGTATGCAGACAATCAACCAGGAGTGACCATCAAAGTGTTTGAGGGTGAACGTGTGATGACAAAGGATAATAATCTTCTTGGTACGTTTGATCTGTCTGGCATTCCACCAGCTCCTAGAGGAACCCCTCAGATTGAAGTTACCTTCGACATGGACGCTAATGGAATCTTGAATGTATCAGCCAAAGAAACTGGCACTGGCAACACAAAGAACATCACAATCAAGAACGACAAGGGAAGGCTGTCCCAAGCTGAAATCGATAGAATGGTCAACGAGGCCGAGAGATTCCAAGAAGAGGATGAAAAACAAAGACAAAAAATAGCCTCTCGAAACACCCTAGAAAGTTATGTGTTCGGAGTAAAGCAAGCCCTTGACCAGGCTGGAGACAAAATCAGCTCTCAAGATAAAGAAACAGCGAGAAGTGCATGTGAGGAGACCATAAAATGGTTGGATGCCAACACAATGGCCGAAAAAGAAGAGTACGACGATAGAATGAAGAATTTATCGAGCGTCTGCAGCCCAATAATGTCAAAGATACACAGTGGAGGAGCAAGTGGACCTCAGGGCTGTGGCCAACAGGCCGGAGGATTTAGTAACGGACACCACACTGGACCAACTGTGGAAGAAGTTGACTAAAATTTGTTCTAAGTCAGAATTAGAAGTGATATTATACAGAGACTGGCTTTTATTTTCAAAAGCAAAAATCATCACCTCATTCCTAATTTATTAAAATTGTACATTGTAGATTAAGGAACAGGAAGTCGTTTAAGAATAAAATCATTTTAAGTTATGAGTTAAAAAGAAATGTTTGTCTTTTATTTTAACGGTCAACATTGGTTTTGAATTCTTGGGAAGTAGCTTCAAAATTTTCTTTTGGTACACGCAGAGATGCGTTAATGTGTTGTTCTGTGAGGAAATTCCAATCCTAAACAATCAGCTCTATTGCAATTTCCGTCGTTACAATTTCGGACTACGAATGTCAAAAAGAGGGGACCAAAAAAATAATCGCAATTATTGTTTTGCAACAGATACTTAAAGCTTCTAAATAGTCTTATCAAAAGTAACGAATTTCGTTGCAAAACATTCACTGGTTTCTAAATGATACTTCCTTTTTGGCATTCGTAGTCCGAAATTGTTACGACACTCCTTGTGATAGGGGCCATTACCAAAACTTGAATTGCTTTATACAGAGTCGCAATTGAATAAGGGGCCAGTTAAAGCGATCAGTAAAACAAATCAGGAAAAGTTTTCAAATGGAATAATAACTATTTTTTCGTTAGAATTGAATAACGATCGATAGTAAATAACCCAAAGAATCTTTTTTGCAGAGAAAATGTTTAATTGAACAAATAGTTTCTGTTATAATTGTATTTTTATACTTTCCTGATGAAATTGAATCAGGAAAATAGAGAAATAATATTTTAACAGAAAATAGTTGTTCTATAAAACGTTTTCTGGGCACGAAAAATTCTTTGAGTGATTTGCCATCGATCGCTATAACATTTGTTATTCAATTCTGACGAAAACATAGTTATTATTATACATATTTGAAAATTTTTCCTGATTCGTTTTCCTTGTCACTAGAACTGAGCCCTAATTAATTGTCACACTACTTGATCATTTCAAGGAATGTACGGATTAAAAACTAAAACCGCAATTGGATTCGTTAGGATTAAAAAAGTGAGTTCTTATTTCCAAACGGACTCACTACTGATTTTATGTTCGTTCGTTGAATTTTACTAAGGGTTCACCCAGGTTTTCTAGACAACCCTATGAGTTGTCAAAAAAAACATGTTTTTTTCATGTCCAGTCCTCTAAAATCGCTAAACCACAAAATCACCACCAGCCCTGATCATTATCTATACTCTCCCCAGCAATAACTGAGGGCGAGTTGAAAGCAAACCTAGGGCTCAAAAACACACAGGACGACCCCAAGGCTTCAACGAATATAAATAATGTTTTACATATTTCTCCAAATGAATTCCATTCCGTTAGCAAAGTGATAAGCGAATTGAAAGCGTACTAATTAGGAATTGTAAGACGGGAGGATATGGTATTCGAACGAAAGTCAGAACAGGGGCCATATCAGTGGCGGCGCTAGACTACACGTGGACATCGTCGAAATTAAGTTTGCGAGGCCTCCTATATACTGCTCAGTTAAGAAAACGTTAGCTAAGCTAATGTACAAGTACCTAAACGAGTTTTATTGATAGTCAAAATATGAAACAAATATAAACTAAAAGGTATTAAAAATTAAAAGAGTCGAACTTTTCGGCTTTTGACCTCCCTGAAGTTTTTCAGGATTATGTCATAGCTAACAGTAGCCGGTATTTCAGCTTCAATTTATAATACTGGTAGCGCAGATAGTCTGTCTCCAGAATCAGCTGTACTGACGAGAACTGTAAGCATGATTCCAATGGTAATATAAACATTTGGATATATTTCTTCTTAATCATTTTCTTAAATGTACTGAATCAGTTGTTTCGGGTCATTAATAGAGTCTGGTGAATTCATTTTTAGAGCTTGGAGTTCTTAATATAGTTCAAAAGGATGTATGTCGTTGTTTCCGAAGTATAGTATCTAAATCATTACAACTTAAGAAGATCCTCTTATTATGTTGGCTTAAAGAAGCTGATATCAAATAAAAATTTAAAAAAATAAAACCAAATTGTTCGAAATATTTACTAAGAATTTATGTTAAAAAAGTTAATTCTGTACTGCATTTCATAAGATTGAATAGGTTCATCAATATGTTCATAACCAAACATTCGTTTTTCCAAGCTGTTTTTTTTCTATAAATTGAGACTGAATATTGTACATAACTACTTTTCTCCACAAATAATCGAGCTTGTGCAACACTATTGCTAAATCCTGTGTAACGGAACTCTTGAATCCAGTTTGTGGTTGGTGGATTTTTAGCCATAAATAAACCTTCCAAACGGTAAATACAGAAAATAAGATGTCCCAAGAAACAATTTTTGGTTTAAATTCGGTATCCAAACCAATTTATAACTCCCGGTAATTTACCGGAAAAGTTGTGAATCTGGTAACAATTACGGCTGGGAAACGTTCCAGAAACCGTATTATTACCCGATATGGTCAATAACTTTCGAACTCTGGTTTTTCCGTGGTTTTTTTTTTACAAAAAAAAAAAGCCAAGCCTTGGTTTTTTTTAAAGTAGCATTATAACTGCTTTTTTGAGTTAAAACATAACCTTTTAAAAACGGTTCGTATTTAACGCTCTGTAAAAGTTATTTTAAAGCGTTATGGTGACGTAATTTCACTACCGGTTATTTATAGGTAGTAAGGAAACCTATTTTATAGGCTTTTTTAATACCCTGTTGGAACGTTTGAATGAGGTTACAAATAAACCCCCTATTTTTGGTCGGTAGTAGCTAGGTTGGAAAAAAATCCAGTATCGAGCATCAAAAAAAAGTTATTTTATAATTTTTTTTGAACTTTTTATCTGAAAATAAGAAATTCCTTTATAAATAAGAAAACAGGTTAAAAATTACTTTTTTGCATGTTTGTTTATATTTTAGTTATAACATTGAAAATAAAAATAACCTTAAAACTATTTGCTTAAAAACTAAAAATAACTTTAAATATATACTTAAGACTGATACACAGAAAATGAACTTTAAAATAATTTTAATAAAAAAATTAAAAATCTTTTTTCGGCGACTGCTGAATCGTCGCTGAAAATAAAATAAAATAAAACAAATTTATTAGAATTTGATTAAATAAGTTGAATAAAAATTGGTTTTGTTTACTAATTGTACTACTTTTAAAAGGATTATAAAACCGGTGTGTTTTACTTACAGTGGGTTTTTGCCCAGCCTGAAACGGGCCTGTTTTAAATATACTTTTGAATACGTGGATCCCTCCACGTCGCTGAAAGAAGGGAATCTTTCCCTCACCGCCTCGACAACCACCGCAAAAATCTTCCTGTAGGCTTTGAACTTCTTTTTTTGTCGATGTCCCGAACCAGGAATAATCCATCAACAACTCATCGGTGAAAGCGCACCGACAAATTGTGCGAATATTTTTTCACGCAGATACGCCCCCAAATGATCTGTCATGAGGTCGTTTAAGTCGTCAATCACTGCTTCGGGCAACTTAGACAGTTCGACCCCAGTATCGTCAGAGGACAGAAACTCGGCCTCCCTTTCCTTCTCAAGGGTTTTCTGCCATGAATCTTAAAAAAAAAAGAAAAAAGGAAACAGAAAAGAAAATAAAAGAAAGGAAAGGAAAAAAACTGGCTAGTTAAGCTACATTTTGAAATTTATTAATATAAAAGTACCTACTCACCGATATCATCAAAAATGATCTTGCACGACAATTCCTCCCAGTCTTCGGATGGTTCAATGCATTGTTTGCGGCGGTCCTTTTTGGTGTTGGGCCATAACAGGGTTGATCCAACGACCCAGATCTTCGGAACAGCAGTTACGAATTTTTTCTCCTTCAGTTATTTCTACTATTCAAAACATCTTCTATATCATTTTTCCATGAATGGATAAGAGGAAAGAAAACATATTCTGAAGTTGGTAATGGAAGTCTAAACAATTTTGAAGTAATGTCCCCAATTTTCCAAAACTGGGCGACATTTGTTTTATTGGTTGACTTGTAAATATTTAGAAATTTTGAAAAAAAAGGTTTTTCGAAGAAATTTTGGTTTTCATCGAAGCTCGAACCGTAAATAACTGGAATGTCATTTTGAAATGTTGCGAATTCCATTCGAACAATTTTTTCTGACTTTGTGAAGAAATAGCAATCTGCATCTGATGATTTTAAAACAAACTGTTCAAGTTCGATAGCTCTATGAATTCCTTTACAACCACCAATTTCACACGTTCTGTGTTTATCTAGATTATAGAGCTTTGGAAACGTGTTCGTACTGAGATGGTTTACTGTGTTTTCAAAATCCTCTGAAATTCGATTTGCAATTTGTTCAAGTGGCCTATTTCCCGATCTTATTTTGCGTTTTATGTATTCCAAGCGATTTTCGTATTTAAATGCACTAATGTTATCCAGCGGACCATGAAATTTCACATCATCTGCAATATGGTATAAGTTGTGAACGTTGTAACTTATATTTTCACAGCCATAGAGTTTAGCGAAACCTTGAATGAACGACTTGAACAGGGAATGTGCTATATCGATAAATTTTGCTGATTTTTCGCTCAAACATATCGATACAGCACAGTGTAATTGCATGAAATTCTCATATACTTCTTCATTAATTTCATTTTTCAAAACAACAGGACCTAGGTATAGCAAAAATGTTCGAAACTCCGTGGCTTTCCAAAAGCTCATAACATCAAGTCTGCGTGCAGTTCGGTTGAATTCACCTGGAGTAAACGCTCTAGTTGATACTAACAAATCAGAGATTTTTTCTATATTTTTCGAAGACAGCTTAGTTTTTAAGGATCTATTCTTGATCCAGAGAAGCAATAGTTTCTTCATAATGCCTAAGCAAAGTAAATGCATGTAGTCCAAAGGAAAATTGTTGATCATATCGATGGGAAGGCTTTCCAATGGAGATGATTGGATATGGTGATCTTCGTGGATCTTATCCCGGAAAGAAGCGTTAGTCCTGAGTGATTTTGATAAAGCTGGGAAGCACATTTGGTGAGTACTGTAGCTATAATCACCTTCTACATTACACCTTTCACAAGCAAAATAACCATTATGTCCTTTTATACCCTTTAAATAAGACCGAGCAGGGGCATCACAAATGAAATTTCTTATTGTAAACTTGATTGTTCTGGAACCTATATTCAAATCACTGACAGTTTTAGCCTCTTCAAGAAACAAATGCAAAAATTCATCAACTTTGGAAGGTTTTGACATTCCGTAATAAACACCTATTACAAGTGGAGGCAAACGAAAACCTTCTGGGGAGCACAAAATTGGCCAAATTTGGGCTTTGGAACTTTGGCTAATAGGTATTCCATCCACATTAAAGTCTAAAAATATCTCCGTTGGATATATATCAACACTATCAAGAACCTTGGTCAAAGCACGAACTAAACCGAAATGCCAATATCTGCCAGGCGGAACATCGATAAAATGCTTGGCCGCGAAGGAAGTATGTAAAAATGTTCGAGGGTCTAATGGCAAATAAGGATGAGAACAATTTAAAATATCTAGTAAATCACGCAAGCAAACATGGGCTACATTGTATTTAATAGCCCAGTTTCTTAAATTTGTTTCAATGTTTTCCGGAAATTTTTTTACTAAAGGTAATAGTAGGGGCTCTGCACAATTTTCTTCCGAACTATCACTATCACTTTTATTAATAGAAGTATCGGAAATTACACGCAAATTTTGACGATACTCCACAATATTTGAGTTAGATACTTCAACAGGAACATTATTTTCACGTAATTTAGCTAGAGCTTTCTTAACTTTTCTTTTATATGTGGACCTTCTACACAATTTGTTTTTAATAATGGAATTCATAATTTAATTCAACTGTTCTAAATGTATATAAATATAAAAATATTTCGTTGAGCGCACGAGGCACGACAGACAACTAACAAACCAACTCGGAATTGCGACACCAAATGACAACACAACCGCCAAAATACTCGTAGATAAAATGACTCACTGTCACAGTTCATGTAGTTTTTTTTAACTCATTCTCTATGAAAAGTAAAAATCAAGTAATTTTTGTACTTTATTCTCTGAGAAAAGTAAAAAATAGGTAGCAGAACAACAAAAAAAAAAAAAAAAACACAAAGCGTTGGTTAATTCACTCCCTGAACGGAAAAAACGATAAGTTACCGAGGTGCACAACAAAAACAAAAATCAACTGACGACGGACGAAACTAAAGCAAACAGAGAGGGAAAGGGCTGTGTCGTGTGTGTGTATGCGTAGTCTGATTGGGAAATTGTTTGTTTGGTTGAGTAAGTTGAGTTGTGGTGAGAATAGAAATGAGTTGAATTATTACTGAGGCTCTAAATGGGTAGTATTAAAACTGGAAATCGATAATAAGGAATTTTATAGGTAAAATTTGTACCTTGTGAAAACCAGATTCTGTTAAAATAAGAAATATTTATAATATTTATTCCCAACATAAAAAATTATATTTTCTGGGCAAAAAAAAAAAAAAAATGTTATTAAAAAATAAATCGGAACTTGTCACAAAATTTGTTTGACAGTAAAATATATGCTAGAAAAAGGTGTTAACAAAAAACTATTTTATAAACTTTTTAAAACTGGGTTTTTAACGGGTTAATTTATAACGAAAATCAATGTCCTGAGTTAAAAAAGAGTAATTTATAAACTTTTACAAAAAAGATAACATTTTAACCACAAAACTTGGCTTTTTTAAAACCAATTTTACATTTGCAAATAAAATTAGTAAAACAAGAACCAGTAAAACTAGTTATTTTAAAACCGATTTCCTTCCGAAATTGAATTGGTTATATTATTACCAATCAAATAAGCTTTTCTATAACCCAGTTTTCATTTCTAGTAAAATTTGTAGTTTTTTAGCGAATGAAATAAGATATTTACTTACCAAGTTCAAAATTAGTTTTTTTTACCTATAAAATCAGTTATTTTAAAGCTAGGCTTGAACTTGATAGTTAGAATTGGTAAAAAATTAACCTGAAAATTGAAAAAAAAAGTTATTTATTAGTAAAAGTTAAACCGATTTCAAACCGAGGTTTAAAGTAGGAAATTTTAAAGCCAATTTTAAACCCAGGTTATTGAAATACCGAGAAAAAAGGATACAAAATTACCAGAAATGAACTTTGGAATTTTTTTAGGGTATTTTTTACCTAAAAATTACTTGCAGTTAAAAAATAACCAACTTTGAACCATTTTAGAACCTAGGTCAGTAAAAGTAATTTTACTACCGCGGTAATTTTTCTACTGAGGTTACAAATTGTTGCTTGTACATATAAATATGCATATAGTGCTTTTTCTCTAAGATATTCTAGTTCTATCCCAAGTTTTCCCTATTATACTCAGTTGTTTACTATATTCAACGGATTCTCATTGAGCTTGTCTTACTCGTTCTTTCTTCATGAAAAAATAAATTTTCGATTTAAAAAAAATTATTCAATGAAAAACAATTTTTTACGAATATGATGATAGATGTAATATTCATTTAGAAAAGCTTGGCAACCAAAAGTATTCGCAAAAATTTTGAGATTCGGGGCGTGATTTTAAAAGATCGGTTAGAAGCTATTGTTGATGCCAAATGTAACAAAGTACCTCGGTGTTTTTTTTGCGGTATACCTAAGCTTTTGAAATCTCTTTAATTTTTTGAATAAAAATATGTATTTATTTAATATAGTCTTAACATTATTGCTTTTCTCCTTTCCTCCTCTTTTCAAATATTTGAGTAAGTTAGCTTAGCTCGTGGAGAGCGCTAGTGGTCTTTTACAGGTTTCAGAGTCGGCACTAGTGATCTCTCGAAAATTTTTTTGGCAACACTGCTCGCGCGCGACGACGCATTGCCTAACCTTTATAGTGTTGCCAGACGGTTTTGGATAGAACCCGTAAGGTACGAGTACTACTCACTCACTTCACTCGGGCAAATGTAAATACACAAATAAATAAATCCCACGTAGGATTCAACTATCGCGGAGGAACTCACCAACTACGTAATTTAGAGTTTATACATCGCTTCCACCACCGTATTAACTATGGAATGCATGAGCCATTAGCACGCATGAGTAGGTTATTCAACTCTAATCCTTCTATTGCCGATTTCAACATCAGTAAAAATCAATATTAAGAACCAGTGTACCATCTGCATGATTCATGTTTAGGAGATTCTTTATTACTGTAGTTTAATTTCGTTTTTTATTTATAACCTTGTTTAGTAATGTTTCACTGGTTTAGTTTGTTCTCTTAATGTTAATTTAATTTAAGTTTTACTTTGTTATATTTTTGTAATGTTTTTTTTATTTTTCCTCGTATACGTTCTCTTTGTGCTTGTGTTGGCGTTATTTACTAACCACTAACACTTGCATTAATGATGAAGAGCGTAGATAAGTGTGTACATACGAGCTTGCTCTAAGTTCAGTGCCACTTAAATCTCTGAGATGCAAAAAAAAAAAACATTGTAATTATTTAAAAATTTATATTTGCGAAGCCTCCTCAGTCACCAACGCCTAGCGCTGACACTGTCGGTTATCAACCAACGCAACAATTTTCAATTGAATCAAATGATTTCCATGTTGGTTTTGTTTAACTAGTTTTGCTTTTGTTTGGATTCACTCGGGTCTGCCCCGATCATTTTTAAAAACAATGGAACACCAAAAGTTGTTTCTCCTTGCAGTTTCAATGAATCGCCTATTGTAAAAAGCTTGATAGCTAACCTTCGTTTTTGTCTATCTCGATGATATTATCATCGTTACCGACACTTTCGAGAAACATATTGAAATTTTGTGGTAAGTTTTTAGTAGGTTTATTAAGGCAGGTTTGAAAGTAGGTAAGGACAAATGTCATTTTTGTAGGTTTTGGTGAAAATTTTTGGGCTATTTTGTAGACCACAATTTTTTGCACATGGACCTTGAAGAAGTTGAGAGCATGTTAGATATCCAACAACAAAAAAATGTTAAGGAAGTTAGGAGCTTTTTAGGAACGGTTTCTTGGTATAGGAGATTCATACCGAAATTCGCTAGTTTGGTAAAACCTTTGAACGAATTGTTACAGAAGAGTAGGAAATTTATGGACTGACGAATGTGAGGATAGTTTTCATAGGGCAAATGAATGTTTGGTAGCGGCTGCTATCCTGACCTGCCCGGATTTTACGAAGCCATTCGTAGTTCAAACGGATGCTTCGGACTTTGGGGTTGGAGCTGTCCTTTGTCAGACGTCTGACCAAGGGGAAAAGGTGATCTGCTATCCAATACACAACATAATTTACTTGTTTTGTTCGCGTCTTCTAGTTTTCAAAATCATCCTTAATTTAGCTTGTATTCTAATACTAAATACCTACTATTGAAAAATATAACCCCTGTAGGAAGGGTAACTGAAGAAAAAAATAGTGCAACAATTTGGCCGACTACCGACAGATATTGAAATTCATCCTTAGAAAACAAAAAAAATTCAAGATATCGTTGCTAATCGGTTGGAATTTATTTTTTTAAGTTCCTATGCAAATTAAGTGACTTTAATCCTGAAATATAGGCACACCAAAATAAAACCAACATGGCAATCGGAGCTCAGCAAATATGTCAGAAGCTCGTGCAACATAGTTTTGCTGTTCCAACATAAAACAAACTCAAATTCTACACCACTGACTACTTTTGGCTGCCAGCGTTATCCTTTTTTGTGGTCAGTGGTCAGTGTTCAGTGTATAGAAATTCCAATTTTCTATCTTAACATACATTTCCTGAGTAGGATATTGAATGGTGTGTTGGTATTTTAGTGATTTATGTGACCTTTTATTTGTACCTCGGTAGGTAGACACTAATATCATATTTCATTGACGAAAATAGTTACTCCTTTTATGAAAAGATGTAGGTACCTACCTACTCCTTTCCTATTTTCCATGTTTCATTGGAAAAAAGAGTAAATCCGGAGTTTCTCTAAACGTCAAAGATCTACTTCCATTTGGTTGGGAGATCTACTCTGAATTAACGTACACATGCAAAAACATTTGTTCTGTCAAACTTTAAATGGAAAATAATTTTTTTATTTTCAATTTTTTTCAATATTTGCCAGCGTTGGGTTGAAAAAATTGCTATAAATTATGAGGACACAAGAAAATAAGTTAGAATTCAGTAATTTGCTGAAGAAAAAACAAATTACAAAATATGAAAATATGAATTCCTATGTGTGAACATCAATTTAATTCAATTTTTAAAATCGTGTTCCATTTAAAGGAGATTTGAGAGTAGATCTATCGAATTTCATTGAAAAACGTAACTAAAGTAAAACGATTTTCTCTTTCTAGAAAAATTCGTTTTATTGTTCGGTAATTGTTTATGTAGGCACATATTTATTTATTTATATTCAAATATCCACTATCAAAAATTAATCGTTACATAACCACATAAGAAATTTGGATTTGTTTTGAACAAAACCTACATGTATGGCCGTTACGAAATTTCGAGAAAGATACCGCGCACATTTTATTTGTTCTCTCTTCTCTGTCCTCTGCATGAAGACTTTGCTACCCCAAATCCTACCTAATTTTTGTTATTCGCACATACTGAGGGTAGGATATAAATGCGTATACTTGTACCTGTGTGCACACATATGTATTTATTCTTGTTCTTTCAGAAAATGCATTCTTTTACGTACTAACTACGTACAAAATGTATTTCTAATCTTTAATTTTTTATTCGGATTGAAAATGCAATTTTTCTTCTACTTCAGATTTAGATTTCAGATTCAAACTGTCTGTTTATAGTTTGTATCTTGTACTCTTTAGAAATCTTTTTCTTCTTTTTCTGAACTCTTGTGTCTTGTCTTTAACTTGAGCACTGAGCACTGACCACAGAGCAGTGAGCACTGAGCACCTTCTGCAGAGAATAGAAAATACCGCTCTCTGCCACTGTTCGTATTCAAATTAAGAGAAGAAAGTTGAGTAAAGGCAAATGCAAAGGATGGAGTTGGAGTGGAGTAGAATTATAAAAAAGAGTCTTTTCTCTAGGCTTCTCTTCTCTTCTCTTCTCTTCTTTTTTTTATACACACCAAATTGCAAATTGTATGTTGTATGTTGTATCTACATTCTACAACTTTCTACAAACATCTCGATGAAGTTTCCAGAATTTTCGCTCTTTACTGAAAATCATATAAATACCCGAGCTCGTGCTCTTAGAGTCATTATTGAAAAGTATTCATCAGAGTGAATATCTATCTGCAAAGCAAAATAAGCAAAGTACCTACAAATAAGATAAAAGTCGTTACATATTTCAAGGTGTTAGTTGTTTGAAAGTGAATTAAGATTGAAGTAAAAGAAGACAAATTCTAAAAGTATAAGCAAAAACAAAACATTTTTTTTTTTATTGTTACAAAAGTCAAAGTACATAAAAGTAAATTATCAAGATGCCAGCTATCGGAATCGATTTGGGAACAACATATTCCTGCGTTGGAGTATTTCAGCACGGCAAGGTGGAGATAATTGCGAACGACCAAGGCAATCGTACAACACCCAGTTATGTGGCGTTTACAGACTCAGAGCGACTGATTGGTGATGCCGCCAAGAACCAAGTTGCCATGAATCCCAAGAACACAGTATTCGATGCCAAGAGATTGATCGGACGCAAGTATGACGACGCTAAAATTCGAGATGATATGAAGCACTGGCCGTTTAAAGTGGTGAGTGACAATGGCAAACCGAAAATTGGAGTAGAGTTCAAAGGAGAGCAGAAAAGGTTTGCCCCCGAGGAGATAAGCTCGATGGTGCTGACCAAGATGAAAGAGACAGCTGAAGCCTACCTGGGCGAGACGGTGAGAGATGCAGTTATCACAGTGCCAGCGTATTTCAATGACTCACAGCGGCAAGCTACAAAAGACGCTGGGGCCATAGCTGGACTGAATGTTCTCAGAATCATAAACGAACCGACCGCAGCAGCCTTGGCCTACGGACTCGACAAGAATCTCTCCGGTGAAAGAAACGTCCTTATTTTCGACTTAGGAGGTGGAACGTTTGACGTATCTATTTTAACAATAGACGAAGGTTCACTGTTTGAAGTAAGAGCAACCGCTGGAGACACACATTTGGGAGGTGAGGACTTTGACAACCGTTTGGTGACTCATCTTGCAGAAGAATTCAAACGCAAGTACAAGAAGGACCTACGTTCGAATCCAAGAGCTCTGCGACGATTGAGAACTGCAGCAGAAAGAGCAAAGCGAACACTCTCATCAAGCACTGAAGCGACCATTGAAATTGATGCTTTGTTTGAGGGAATTGACTTCTACACTAAAGTAACACGAGCTCGCTTCGAAGAACTTTGTGCAGATCTTTTCCGGGCAACTCTAGAACCAGTGGAGAAGGCATTGAACGACGCTAAAATGGACAAAAAGCAAATTCATGACATCGTACTCGTAGGAGGCTCAACTAGAATTCCCAAAGTTCAAAACCTTCTGCAATCGTTCTTCTGCGGTAAATCACTCAACCTATCCATCAATCCAGATGAAGCAGTAGCATATGGAGCTGCCGTCCAAGCAGCGATCTTGAGTGGCGACAAGAGCAGCCAGATTCAGGATGTACTTCTTGTTGATGTTGCACCATTGTCATTGGGAATCGAAACAGCTGGAGGAGTGATGGCGAAGATTATCGAACGTAATTGTAGAATACCATGCAAGCAGACACAGACTTTCTCCACGTATGCAGACAATCAACCAGGAGTCAACATCAAAGTGTTTGAGGGTGAACGTGTCATGACAAAGGATAATAATCTTCTTGGTACGTTTGATCTGTCTGGCATTCCACCAGCTCCTAGAGGAACCCCTCAGATTGAAGTTACCTTCGACATGGACGCTAATGGAATCTTGAATGTATCAGCCAAGGAAACTGGCACTGGCAACACGAAGAACATCACAATCAAGAACGACAAGGGAAGACTGTCCCAAGCTGAAATCGATAGAATGGTCAACGAGGCCGAGAGATTCCAAGAAGAGGATGAAAAACAAAGACAAAAAATAGCCTCTCGAAACACCCTAGAAAGTTATGTGTTCGGAGTTAAGCAAGCCCTTGACCAGGCTGGAGACAAAATCAGCTCTCAAGATAAAGAAACAGCGAGAAGTGCATGTGAGGAGACCATAAAATGGTTGGATGCCAACACAATGGCCGAAAAAGAAGAGTACGACGATAGAATGAAGAATTTATCGAGCGTCTGCAGCCCAATAATGTCAAAGATACACAGTGGAGGAGCAAGTGGACCTCAGGGCTGTGGCCAACAGGCCGGAGGATTTAGTAACGGACACCACACTGGACCAACTGTGGAAGAAGTTGACTAAAATTTGTTCTAAGTCAGAATTAGAAGTGATATTATACAGAGACTGGCTTTTATTTTCAAAAGCAAAAATCATCACCTCATTCCTAATTTATTAAAATTGTACATTGTAGATTAAGGAACAGGAAGTCGTTTAAGAATAAAATCATTTTAAGTTATGAGTTAAAAAGAAATGTTTGTCTTTTATTTTAACGGTCAACATTGGTTTTGAATTCTTGGGAAGTAGCTTCAAAATTTTCTTTTGGTACACGCAGAGATGCGTTAATGTGTTGTTCTGTGAGGAAATTCCAATCCTAAAAAATCAGCTCTATTGCAATTTCCGTCGTTACAATTTCGGACTACGAATGTCAAAAAGAGGGGACCAAAAAAATAATCGCAATTATTGTTTTGCAACAGATACTTAAAGCTTCTAAATAGTCTTATCAAAAGTAACGAATTTCGTTGCAAAACATTCACTGGTTTCTAAATGATACTTCCTTTTTGGCATTCGTAGTCCGAAATTGTTACGACACTCCTTGTGATAGGGGCCATTACCAAAACTTGAATTGCTTTATACAGAGTCGCAATTGAATAAGGGGCCAGTTAAAGCGATCAGTAAAACAAATCAGGAAAAGTTTTCAAATGGAATAATAACTATTTTTTCGTTAGAATTGAATAACGATCGATAGTAAATAACCCAAAGAATCTTTTTTGCAGAGAAAATGTTTAATTGAACAAATAGTTTCTGTTATAATTGTATTTTTATACTTTCCTGATGAAATTGAATCAGGAAAATAGAGAAATAATATTTTAACAGAAAATAGTTGTTCTATAAAACGTTTTCTGGGCACGAAAAATTCTTTGAGTGATTTGCCATCGATCGCTATAACATTTGTTATTCAATTCTGACGAAAACATAGTTATTATTATACATATTTGAAAATTTTTCCTGATTCGTTTTCCTTGTCACTAGAACTGAGCCCTAATTAATTGTCACACTACTTGATCATTTCAAGGAATGTACGGATTAAAAACTAAAACCGCAATTGGATTCGTTAGGATTAAAAAAGTGAGTTCTTATTTCCAAACGGACTCACTACTGATTTTATGTTCGTTCGTTGAATTTTATTATGGGTTCACCCAGGTTTTCTTGACAACCCTATGAGTTGTAAAAAAAAAAACATGTTTTGTCCATGTCCAGTCCTCAAAAATCGCTAAACCACAAAATCACCACCAGCCCTGATCATTATCTATACTCGCCCCAGCAAAAACTGAGGGCGAGTTGAGGGCAAACCTAGGGCTCAAAAACACTCAGTTTGACATTCAAATTGAGTTTAGGTTTTTCAAAAACCACAGGACGACCCAAGGCTTCAACGAATATAAATAATGTTTTACATATTTCTCGAAATGAATTCAATTCCGTTAGCAAAGTGATAAGCGAATTGAAAGCGTACGAATTTGGAATAGTAAGACGGGAGTATATGGTATTCGAACGAAAATCAGAACAGGGGCCATATCATTCGACCACACGTAGACGTCGTCGAAATTAGGTTTGCGAGGCCTCCTATATACTGCTCAGTTAAGAAAACGTTAAATTATAGCTAAGCTAATGTACGAGTACCTAAACAAGTTCTATTGATAGTGAAAATATGACAAAAGTTAAACAAATGTAAACTAAAAGATATTAAAAATTAAAAGAGTCGAACTCTTCGGCTTTTGACCTCACTGAACTTTTTCAGGATTATGTCATAGCTAACAGTAGCCGGTATTTCAGCTTCAATTTATAATACTGGTAGCGCAGATAGTCTGTCTCCAGACTCATCGTGATTCTCAAGTAGGTCTTGATCAATTTCAACACTGAGAAGCTTCTCTCAACGGAAGCTGTACTAGAGCTGTAAGCATGATTCCAATGGTAATATAAACATTTGGATATATTCCTTCTTAATCATTTTCTTAAATGTACTGAATCAGTTGTTTCGGGTCGTTAATAAAGTCTGGTGAATTCATTTTTAGAGGTTGGAGTTCTTCATACAGTTCGAAAGGCTGTATGTCACTGTTTTCGCCTTTCCGAAGTATAGTACCTAAACCATTACAATGCTTAAGAAGATCCTCCTATTATTTGGGCTTAAAGTAGCTGATATCATATATAGAAAATAAAAAAAATAAAACCAAATTGTTCAAAATATTCACTAAGAATTTGCGTTAAAAAAGTTAATTCTGTACTGCATTTCATAAGATTGAATAGGTTCATCAATATGTTCATAACCGAACATTCGTTTTTCCAAGCTGTTTTTTTTTTTATAAATTGAGACTGAATATAGTAGATAACTACTTTTCTCCACAAATAATCGAGCTTGTGCAACACTATTGTTAAATCCTGTCTCCTGTGTTACGGAACTCTTGAATCCAGTTAGTGAGGTTGGTGGATTTTCAGCTATAAATAAACCTTCCAAACGGTAAATACAGAAAATAAGATGTCCCAAGAAACAATTTTTGGTTTAAATTCGGTATCTAACCCGATTTATAACTCCCGGTAATTTACCGGAAAAGTTGTGAATCTGATAAAAATTACGGCTGGGAAACGTTCCAGAAACCGTATTATTACCCGATATGGTCAGTAACTTTCGAACTCTGGTTTTTCCGTGGTTTTTTTTTTACAAAAAAAAACCCAAACCTTGGTTTTTTTAAAGTAGCATTATAACTGCTTTTTTGAGTTAAAACATAACCTTTTAAAAACGGTTCGTATTTAACGCTCTGTAAAAGTTATTTTAAAGCGTTATGGTGACGTAATTTCACTACCGGTTATTTATAGGTAGTAAGGAAACCTATTTTATAGGCTTTTTTAATACCCTGTTGGAACGTTTGAATGAGGTTACAAATAAACCCCCTATTTTTGGTCGGTAGTAGCTAGGTTGGAAAAAAATCCAGTATCGAGCATCAAAAAAAAGTTATTTTATAATTTTTTTTGAACTTTTTATCTGAAAATAAGAAATTCCTTTATAAATAAGAAAACAGGTTAAAAATTACTTTTTTGCATGTTTGTTTATATTTTAGTTATAACATTGAAAATAAAAATAACCTTAAAACTATTTGCTTAAAAACTAAAAATAACTTTAAATATATACTTAAGACTGATACACAGAAAATGAACTTTAAAATAATTTTAATAAAAAAATTAAAAATCTTTTTTCGGCGACTGCTGAATCGTCGCTGAAAATAAAATAAAATAAAACAAATTTATTAGAATTTGATTAAATAAGTTGAATAAAAATTGGTTTTGTTTACTAATTGTACTACTTTTAAAAGGATTATAAAACCGGTGTGTTTTACTTACAGTGGGTTTTTGCCCAGCCTGAAACGGGCCTGTTTTAAATATACTTTTGAATACGTGGATCCCTCCACGTCGCTGAAAGAAGGGAATCTTTCCCTCACCGCCTCGACAACCACCGCAAAAATCTTCCTGTAGGCTTTGAACTTCTTTTTTTGTCGATGTCCCGAACCAGGAATAATCCATCAACAACTCATCGGTGAAAGCGCACCGACAAATTGTGCGAATATTTTTTCACGCAGATACGCCCCCAAATGATCTGTCATGAGGTCGTTTAAGTCGTCAATCACTGCTTCGGGCAACTTAGACAGTTCGACCCCAGTATCGTCAGAGGACAGAAACTCGGCCTCCCTTTCCTTCTCAAGGGTTTTCTGCCATGAATCTTAAAAAAAAAAGAAAAAAGGAAACAGAAAAGAAAATAAAAGAAAGGAAAGGAAAAAAACTGGCTAGTTAAGCTACATTTTGAAATTTATTAATATAAAAGTACCTACTCACCGATATCATCAAAAATGATCTTGCACGACAATTCCTCCCAGTCTTCGGATGGTTCAATGCATTGTTTGCGGCGGTCCTTTTTGGTGTTGGGCCATAACAGGGTTGATCCAACGACCCAGATCTTCGGAACAGCAGTTACGAATTTTTTCTCCTTCAGTTATTTCTACTATTCAAAACATCTTCTATATCATTTTTCCATGAATGGATAAGAGGAAAGAAAACATATTCTGAAGTTGGTAATGGAAGTCTAAACAATTTTGAAGTAATGTCCCCAATTTTCCAAAACTGGGCGACATTTGTTTTATTGGTTGACTTGTAAATATTTAGAAATTTTGAAAAAAAAGGTTTTTCGAAGAAATTTTGGTTTTCATCGAAGCTCGAACCGTAAATAACTGGAATGTCATTTTGAAATGTTGCGAATTCCATTCGAACAATTTTTTCTGACTTTGTGAAGAAATAGCAATCTGCATCTGATGATTTTAAAACAAACTGTTCAAGTTCGATAGCTCTATGAATTCCTTTACAACCACCAATTTCACACGTTCTGTGTTTATCTAGATTATAGAGCTTTGGAAACGTGTTCGTACTGAGATGGTTTACTGTGTTTTCAAAATCCTCTGAAATTCGATTTGCAATTTGTTCAAGTGGCCTATTTCCCGATCTTATTTTGCGTTTTATGTATTCCAAGCGATTTTCGTATTTAAATGCACTAATGTTATCCAGCGGACCATGAAATTTCACATCATCTGCAATATGGTATAAGTTGTGAACGTTGTAACTTATATTTTCACAGCCATAGAGTTTAGCGAAACCTTGAATGAACGACTTGAACAGGGAATGTGCTATATCGATAAATTTTGCTGATTTTTCGCTCAAACATATCGATACAGCACAGTGTAATTGCATGAAATTCTCATATACTTCTTCATTAATTTCATTTTTCAAAACAACAGGACCTAGGTATAGCAAAAATGTTCGAAACTCCGTGGCTTTCCAAAAGCTCATAACATCAAGTCTGCGTGCAGTTCGGTTGAATTCACCTGGAGTAAACGCTCTAGTTGATACTAACAAATCAGAGATTTTTTCTATATTTTTCGAAGACAGCTTAGTTTTTAAGGATCTATTCTTGATCCAGAGAAGCAATAGTTTCTTCATAATGCCTAAGCAAAGTAAATGCATGTAGTCCAAAGGAAAATTGTTGATCATATCGATGGGAAGGCTTTCCAATGGAGATGATTGGATATGGTGATCTTCGTGGATCTTATCCCGGAAAGAAGCGTTAGTCCTGAGTGATTTTGATAAAGCTGGGAAGCACATTTGGTGAGTACTGTAGCTATAATCACCTTCTACATTACACCTTTCACAAGCAAAATAACCATTATGTCCTTTTATACCCTTTAAATAAGACCGAGCAGGGGCATCACAAATGAAATTTCTTATTGTAAACTTGATTGTTCTGGAACCTATATTCAAATCACTGACAGTTTTAGCCTCTTCAAGAAACAAATGCAAAAATTCATCAACTTTGGAAGGTTTTGACATTCCGTAATAAACACCTATTACAAGTGGAGGCAAACGAAAACCTTCTGGGGAGCACAAAATTGGCCAAATTTGGGCTTTGGAACTTTGGCTAATAGGTATTCCATCCACATTAAAGTCTAAAAATATCTCCGTTGGATATATATCAACACTATCAAGAACCTTGGTCAAAGCACGAACTAAACCGAAATGCCAATATCTGCCAGGCGGAACATCGATAAAATGCTTGGCCGCGAAGGAAGTATGTAAAAATGTTCGAGGGTCTAATGGCAAATAAGGATGAGAACAATTTAAAATATCTAGTAAATCACGCAAGCAAACATGGGCTACATTGTATTTAATAGCCCAGTTTCTTAAATTTGTTTCAATGTTTTCCGGAAATTTTTTTACTAAAGGTAATAGTAGGGGCTCTGCACAATTTTCTTCCGAACTATCACTATCACTTTTATTAATAGAAGTATCGGAAATTACACGCAAATTTTGACGATACTCCACAATATTTGAGTTAGATACTTCAACAGGAACATTATTTTCACGTAATTTAGCTAGAGCTTTCTTAACTTTTCTTTTATATGTGGACCTTCTACACAATTTGTTTTTAATAATGGAATTCATAATTTAATTCAACTGTTCTAAATGTATATAAATATAAAAATATTTCGTTGAGCGCACGAGGCACGACAGACAACTAACAAACCAACTCGGAATTGCGACACCAAATGACAACACAACCGCCAAAATACTCGTAGATAAAATGACTCACTGTCACAGTTCATGTAGTTTTTTTTAACTCATTCTCTATGAAAAGTAAAAATCAAGTAATTTTTGTACTTTATTCTCTGAGAAAAGTAAAAAATAGGTAGCAGAACAACAAAAAAAAAAAAAAAAAAACACAAAGCGTTGGTTAATTCACTCCCTGAACGGAAAAAACGATAAGTTACCGAGGTGCACAACAAAAACAAAAATCAACTGACGACGGACGAAACTAAAGCAAACAGAGAGGGAAAGGGCTGTGTCGTGTGTGTGTATGCGTAGTCTGATTGGGAAATTGTTTGTTTGGTTGAGTAAGTTGAGTTGTGGTGAGAATAGAAATGAGTTGAATTATTACTGAGGCTCTAAATGGGTAGTATTAAAACTGGAAATCGATAATAAGGAATTTTATAGGTAAAATTTGTACCTTGTGAAAACCAGATTCTGTTAAAATAAGAAATATTTATAATATTTATTCCCAACATAAAAAATTATATTTTCTGGGCAAAAAAAAAAAAAAAATGTTATTAAAAAATAAATCGGAACTTGTCACAAAATTTGTTTGACAGTAAAATATATGCTAGAAAAAGGTGTTAACAAAAAACTATTTTATAAACTTTTTAAAACTGGGTTTTTAACGGGTTAATTTATAACGAAAATCAATGTCCTGAGTTAAAAAAGAGTAATTTATAAACTTTTACAAAAAAGATAACATTTTAACCACAAAACTTGGCTTTTTTAAAACCAATTTTACATTTGCAAATAAAATTAGTAAAACAAGAACCAGTAAAACTAGTTATTTTAAAACCGATTTCCTTCCGAAATTGAATTGGTTATATTATTACCAATCAAATAAGCTTTTCTATAACCCAGTTTTCATTTCTAGTAAAATTTGTAGTTTTTTAGCGAATGAAATAAGATATTTACTTACCAAGTTCAAAATTAGTTTTTTTTAACCTATAAAATCAGTTATTTTAAAGCTAGGCTTGAACTTGATAGTTAGAATTGGTAAAAAATTAACCTGAAAATTGAAAAAAAAGTTATTTATTAGTAAAAGTTAAACCGATTTCAAACCGAGGTTTAAAGTAGGAAATTTTAAAGCCAATTTTAAACCCAGGTTATTGAAATACCGAGAAAAAAGGATACAAAATTACCAGAAATGAACTTTGGAATTTTTTTAGGGTATTTTTTACCTAAAAATTACTTGCAGTTAAAAAATAACCAACTTTGAACCATTTTAGAACCTAGGTCAGTAAAAGTAATTTTACTACCGCGGTAATTTTTCTACTGAGGTTACAAATTGTTGCTTGTACATATAAATATGCATATAGTGCTTTTTCTCTAAGATATTCTAGTTCTATCCCAAGTTTTCCCTATTATACTCAGTTGTTTACTATATTCAACGGATTCTCATTGAGCTTGTCTTACTCGTTCTTTCTTCATGAAAAAATAAATTTTCGATTTTAAAAAAATTATTCAATGAAAAACAATTTTTTACGAATATGATGATAGATGTAATATTCATTTAGAAAAGCTTGGCAACCAAAAGTATTCGCAAAAATTTTGAGATTCGGGGCGTGATTTTAAAAGATCGGTTAGAAGCTATTGTTGATGCCAAATGTAACAAAGTACCTCGGTGTTTTTTTTGCGGTATACCTAAGCTTTTGAAATCTCTTTAATTTTTTGAATAAAAATATGTATTTATTTAATATAGTCTTAACATTATTGCTTTTCTCCTTTCCTCCTCTTTTCAAATATTTGAGTAAGTTAGCTTAGCTCGTGGAGAGCGCTAGTGGTCTTTTACAGGTTTCAGAGTCGGCACTAGTGATCTCTCGAAAAATTTTTTGGCAACACTGCTCGCGCGCGACGACGCATTGCCTAACCTTTATAGTGTTGCCAGACGGTTTTGGATAGAACCCGTAAGGTACGAGTACTACTCACTCACTTCACTCGGGCAAATGTAAATACACAAATAAATAAATCCCACGTAGGATTCAACTATCGCGGAGGAACTCACCAACTACGTAATTTAGAGTTTATACATCGCTTCCACCACCGTATTAACTATGGAATGCATGAGCCATTAGCACGCATGAGTAGGTTATTCAACTCTAATCCTTCTATTGCCGATTTCAACATCAGTAAAAATCAATATTAAGAACCAGTGTACCATCTGCATGATTCATGTTTAGGAGATTCTTTATTACTGTAGTTTAATTTCGTTTTTTATTTATAACCTTGTTTAGTAATGTTTCACTGGTTTAGTTTGTTCTCTTAATGTTAATTTAATTTAAGTTTTACTTTGTTATATTTTTGTAATGTTTTTTTTATTTTTCCTCGTATACGTTCTCTTTGTGCTTGTGTTGGCGTTATTTACTAACCACTAACACTTGCATTAATGATGAAGAGCGTAGATAAGTGTGTACATACGAGCTTGCTCTAAGTTCAGTGCCACTTAAATCTCTGAGATGCAAAAAAAAAAAACATTGTAATTATTTAAAAATTTATATTTGCGAAGCCTCCTCAGTCACCAACGTCTAGCGCTGACACTGTCGGTTATCAACCAACGCAACAATTTTCAATTGAATCAAATGATTTCCATGTTGGTTTTGTTTAACTAGTTTTGCTTTTGTTTGGATTCACTCGGGTCTGCCCCGATCATTTTTAAAAACAATGGAACACCAAAAGTTGTTTCTCCTTGCAGTTTCAATGAATCGCCTATTGTAAAAAGCTTGATAGCTAACCTTCGTTTTTGTCTATCTCGATGATATTATCATCGTTACCGACACTTTCGAGAAACATATTGAAATTTTGTGGTAAGTTTTTAGTAGGTTTATTAAGGCAGGTTTGAAAGTAGGTAAGGACAAATGTCATTTTTGTAGGTTTTGGTGAAAATTTTTGGGCTATTTTGTAGACCACAATTTTTTGCACATGGACCTTGAAGAAGTTGAGAGCATGTTAGATATCCAACAACAAAAAAATGTTAAGGAAGTTAGGAGCTTTTTAGGAACGGTTTCTTGGTATAGGAGATTCATACCGAAATTCGCTAGTTTGGTAAAACCTTTGAACGAATTGTTACAGAAGAGTAGGAAATTTATGGACTGACGAATGTGAGGATAGTTTTCATAGGGCAAATGAATGTTTGGTAGCGGCTGCTATCCTGACCTGCCCGGATTTTACGAAGCCATTCGTAGTTCAAACGGATGCTTCGGACTTTGGGGTTGGAGCTGTCCTTTGTCAGACGTCTGACCAAGGGGAAAAGGTGATCTGCTATCCAATACACAACATAATTTACTTGTTTTGTTCGCGTCTTCTAGTTTTCAAAATCATCCTTAATTTAGCTTGTATTCTAATACTAAATACCTACTATTGAAAAATATAACCCCTGTAGGAAGGGTAACTGAAGAAAAAAATAGTGCAACAATTTGGCCGACTACCGACAGATATTGAAATTCATCCTTAGAAAACAAAAAAAAATTCAAGATATCGTTGCTAATCGGTTGGAATTTATTTTTTTAAGTTCCTATGCAAATTAAGTGACTTTAATCCTGAAATATAGGCACACCAAAATAAAACCAACATGGCAATCGGAGCTCAGCAAATATGTCAGAAGCTCGTGCAACATAGTTTTGCTGTTCCAACATAAAACAAACTCAAATTCTACACCACTGACTACTTTTGGCTGCCAGCGTTATCCTTTTTTGTGGTCAGTGGTCAGTGTTCAGTGTATAGAAATTCCAATTTTCTATCTTAACATACATTTCCTGAGTAGGATATTGAATGGTGTGTTGGTATTTTAGTGATTTATGTGACCTTTTATTTGTACCTCGGTAGGTAGACACTAATATCATATTTCATTGACGAAAATAGTTACTCCTTTTATGAAAAGATGTAGGTACCTATACCTACCTACTCCTTTCCTATTTTCCATGTTTCATTGGAAAAAAGAGTAAATCCGGAGTTTCTCTAAACGTCAAAGATCTACTTCCATTTGGTTGGGAGATCTACTCTGAATTAACGTACACATGCAAAAACATTTGTTCTGTCAAACTTTAAATGGAAAATAATTTTTTTATTTTCAATTTTTTTCAATATTTGCCAGCGTTGGGTTGAAAAAATTGCTATAAATTATGAGGACACAAGAAAATAAGTTAGAATTCAGTAATTTGCTGAAGAAAAAACAAATTACAAAATATGAAAATATGAATTCCTATGTGTGAACATCAATTTAATTCAATTTTTAAAATCGTGTTCCATTTAAAGGAGATTTGAGAGTAGATCTATCGAATTTCATTGAAAAACGTAACTAAAGTAAAACGATTTTCTCTTTCTAGAAAAATTCGTTTTATTGTTCGGTAATTGTTTATGTAGGCACATATTTATTTATTTATATTCAAATATCCACTATCAAAAATTAATCGTTACATAACCACATAAGAAATTTGGATTTGTTTTGAACAAAACCTACATGTATGGCCGTTACGAAATTTCGAGAAAGATACCGCGCACATTTTATTTGTTCTCTCTTCTCTGTCCTCTGCATGAAGACTTTGCTACCCCAAATCCTACCTAATTTTTGTTATTCGCACATACTGAGGGTAGGATATAAATGCGTATACTTGTACCTGTGTGCACACATATGTATTTATTCTTGTTCTTTCAGAAAATGCATTCTTTTACGTACTAACTACGTACAAAATGTATTTCTAATCTTTAATTTTTTATTCGGATTGAAAATGCAATTTTTCTTCTACTTCAGATTTAGATTTCAGATTCAAACTGTCTGTTTATAGTTTGTATCTTGTACTCTTTAGAAATCTTTTTCTTCTTTTTCTGAACTCTTGTGTCTTGTCTTTAACTTGAGCACTGAGCACTGACCACAGAGCAGTGAGCACTGAGCACCTTCTGCAGAGAATAGAAAATACCGCTCTCTGCCACTGTTCGTATTCAAATTAAGAGAAGAAAGTTGAGTAAAGGCAAATGCAAAGGATGGAGTTGGAGTGGAGTAGAATTATAAAAAAGAGTCTTTTCTCTAGGCTTCTCTTCTCTTCTCTTCTCTTCTTTTTTTTATACACACCAAATTGCAAATTGTATGTTGTATGTTGTATCTACATTCTACAACTTTCTACAAACATCTCGATGAAGTTTCCAGAATTTTCGCTCTTTACTGAAAATCATATAAATACCCGAGCTCGTGCTCTTAGAGTCATTATTGAAAAGTATTCATCAGAGTGAATATCTATCTGCAAAGCAAAATAAGCAAAGTACCTACAAATAAGATAAAAGTCGTTACATATTTCAAGGTGTTAGTTGTTTGAAAGTGAATTAAGATTGAAGTAAAAGAAGACAAATTCTAAAAGTATAAGCAAAAACAAAACATTTTTTTTTTTATTGTTACAAAAGTCAAAGTACATAAAAGTAAATTATCAAGATGCCAGCTATCGGAATCGATTTGGGAACAACATATTCCTGCGTTGGAGTATTTCAGCACGGCAAGGTGGAGATAATTGCGAACGACCAAGGCAATCGTACAACACCCAGTTATGTGGCGTTTACAGACTCAGAGCGACTGATTGGTGATGCCGCCAAGAACCAAGTTGCCATGAATCCCAAGAACACAGTATTCGATGCCAAGAGATTGATCGGACGCAAGTATGACGACGCTAAAATTCGAGATGATATGAAGCACTGGCCGTTTAAAGTGGTGAGTGACAATGGCAAACCGAAAATTGGAGTAGAGTTCAAAGGAGAGCAGAAAAGGTTTGCCCCCGAGGAGATAAGCTCGATGGTGCTGACCAAGATGAAAGAGACAGCTGAAGCCTACCTGGGCGAGACGGTGAGAGATGCAGTTATCACAGTGCCAGCGTATTTCAATGACTCACAGCGGCAAGCTACAAAAGACGCTGGGGCCATAGCTGGACTGAATGTTCTCAGAATCATAAACGAACCGACCGCAGCAGCCTTGGCCTACGGACTCGACAAGAATCTCTCCGGTGAAAGAAACGTCCTTATTTTCGACTTAGGAGGTGGAACGTTTGACGTATCTATTTTAACAATAGACGAAGGTTCACTGTTTGAAGTAAGAGCAACCGCTGGAGACACACATTTGGGAGGTGAGGACTTTGACAACCGTTTGGTGACTCATCTTGCAGAAGAATTCAAACGCAAGTACAAGAAGGACCTACGTTCGAATCCAAGAGCTCTGCGACGATTGAGAACTGCAGCAGAAAGAGCAAAGCGAACACTCTCATCAAGCACTGAAGCGACCATTGAAATTGATGCTTTGTTTGAGGGAATTGACTTCTACACTAAAGTAACACGAGCTCGCTTCGAAGAACTTTGTGCAGATCTTTTCCGGGCAACTCTAGAACCAGTGGAGAAGGCATTGAACGACGCTAAAATGGACAAAAAGCAAATTCATGACATCGTACTCGTAGGAGGCTCAACTAGAATTCCCAAAGTTCAAAACCTTCTGCAATCGTTCTTCTGCGGTAAATCACTCAACCTATCCATCAATCCAGATGAAGCAGTAGCATATGGAGCTGCCGTCCAAGCAGCGATCTTGAGTGGCGACAAGAGCAGCCAGATTCAGGATGTACTTCTTGTTGATGTTGCACCATTGTCATTGGGAATCGAAACAGCTGGAGGAGTGATGGCGAAGATTATCGAACGTAATTGTAGAATACCATGCAAGCAGACACAGACTTTCTCCACGTATGCAGACAATCAACCAGGAGTGACCATCAAAGTGTTTGAGGGTGAACGTGTCATGACAAAGGATAATAATCTTCTTGGTACGTTTGATCTGTCTGGCATTCCACCAGCTCCTAGAGGAACCCCTCAGATTGAAGTTACCTTCGACATGGACGCTAATGGAATCTTGAATGTATCAGCCAAGGAAACTGGCACTGGCAACACGAAGAACATCACAATCAAGAACGACAAGGGAAGGCTGTCCCAAGCTGAAATCGATAGAATGGTCAACGAGGCCGAGAGATTCCAAGAAGAGGATGAAAAACAAAGACAAAAAATAGCCTCTCGAAACACCCTAGAAAGTTATGTGTTCGGAGTTAAGCAAGCCCTTGACCAGGCTGGAGACAAAATCAGCTCTCAAGATAAAGAAACAGCGAGAAGTGCATGTGAGGAGACCATAAAATGGTTGGATGCCAACACAATGGCCGACAAAGAAGAGTACGACGATAGAATGAAGAATTTATCGAGCGTCTGCAGCCCAATAATGTCAAAGATACACAGTGGAGGAGCAAGTGGACCTCAGGGCTGTGGCCAACAGGCCGGAGGATTTAGTAACGGACACCACACTGGACCAACTGTGGAAGAAGTTGACTAAAATTTGTTCTAAGTCAGAATTAGAAGTGATATTATACAGAGACTGGCTTTTATTTTCAAAAGCAAAAATCATCACCTCATTCCTAATTTATTAAAATTGTACATTGTAGATTAAGGAACAGGAAGTCTTTTAAGAATAAAATCATTTTAAGTTATGTTAAAAAGAAATGTTTGTCTTTTATTTTAACGGTCAACATTGGTTTTGAATTCTTGGGAAGGAGCTTCAACATTTTCTTTTGGTACACGCAGAGATGTCTCAATGTGTTGTTCTGTGAGGAAATTCCAATTCTATGCAATCAGCACTATCACTGTCCGTCAAACAATTTTCAGTCAAAAAGAGGGCACTTAAAACATAATCGCAATCAATCAAAAGTAACGAATTTCGTGGCAAAACATTCACTGCGATGGTGTTTATGATTCTTCCGTTTTGGCATTCGTAGTCTGATATCGTTATGGATTTACAGTATATGGATATCGTATATGGATATCGTATATGGATTTACAGCCTGAACCGCTTGACCGATTTTCTTCAAAATTTGCAGTTAGAGTTTGTTTGGCATCCTATACAGAGGGGTTTTTGGAATTGGGTTTCTAGGTCATGAAATAACGGTACCTGCCAACGTATACTATAATACTTATTTTGCTGGAAAACGGCTCTAACGAATTCTATGAAATTTTATGTGAAGGATTATTTTCAACTTGTCTTTCTTGTAATGTAAAAAATTTGTTTGAAAAAAGTCTAAAAACGGTACCTCCCATTGTGGCGCTTTTTTCAAAACCGACTTCCTCGTTAATGGCTTTCACGATATTGATGAAATTTCATATTTAAGTAGCCGTAAGTGACTTAAGAAAAATTGCATACTAATATCTGGAAAATTTTGAATTTTGAAGTTTTTATTAACTCTTTTTAAAAAATTTGAGTTTTTTGAATATTTTTAAAACGGTATTGTGGATTTATTTCAATTTTTTTTTCGAAGCATCTTCTGGCAAGATCTTAAAACTTGCATATCTATCGTTTAAAAAACTTTTGTTTAAAAAAATGAAAAATAACAACCAGTTTAAAAAAAAACTGCTCTAACGATTTTGGTTACATTTTCAAAGTTTATGAATATTAGCAATTGCAAAAGAATGGCTTTTTTAGATTTTCCCTTGAAACCTTTGGGATATTTAATTTTAATTTTTTTCATTATTTTGCTTGATTTAATTCAATTTTCATAATTAATGTAAAGTTGGCAGCCCTGTACCACAAGATATATTGTGAAGAGCGAATACCAAAACCTTTAACTCAACCTTAAGGTTTTGATATCGTATTTAGAACACAATCGCAAGTTCGTGCGACCCAGTCGTGCCCATTTTTTATTTTTACTTGCGATTATAGGTACTGGGAAGTTTTGCAATCGTACAGAAAAAACAAAAAAATTCACGACGATAGAGAATACGAGAAAAGTGTCTCTTCCAATTCTGTCTATATGCCTGTCTGTATGGATCTACAGCCTGAACCGCTGGACCGATTTTCTTCAAAATTTGCAATTAGAGTCTGGTCTGTGGAGAGGCCTTTTGGGAATCGGATAAGATAAGGTAAGACATTTTAATACTTGTTTTTCTCAAAAAGGGCTCCGACAATTTCGATTAAATTTTGTGAGAAGGATTAATTTTAGATTCTCTTTTTTATAACGTTAAAAAATTTTTTGGAAAAAGTCTGAAAATGTTACCGAAGTATAATTTTTTTCAAAGCCGACTTTCTCGTTAATGGCTTGCACGATGTTAACGAAGGTTTGTATTTTGGAAGATCTAAAATGTTTTAAAAAGATTGCATGTGAACATTAGAAAAATTATAGTTTTTGAAATTTTTATAAATTTTTTTCAACAATTTTGATCGAATTTTCCACGTGTATAAGTATTAGCAATTACAAAAGAATGGCGTTTTTAAATTTTCGTTTGAAACCTTTTGAATACTTAATTCAATGTTTTTCAATAATTTAGGTGATTTAATTAAATTTTCACAATTTATGTGTAGGTGGTAACCTGTGCCACCAAATACATTATGAAGAGCGAATACTAAAACCTTTTACTCAGTTTTAAGATTTTGATATCTCATTCAGCACATAATCGTAAGTTCGTGGGACCCAGTCGCGCGCATTTTTTTTTAAATATTTATTACGTTAAGGTAGCATTAAGCCTTGCGCAAACCAACGCGGTGAGTACGTGCGATGCGATTGCGTTAATAGTCCAGTCATTTAAGTCAAAATAAAGCAAGAATCTCGGAATTTGAGATACCCAGCTGTAAATTTGTATGAACTTCTATTTTGACACCCTAAAAGTTGTCTCAAAACCTACATACTGTAGGGTGTGAGCGTCCATTAAAAACAAAGGTCAAATGTCACAAAAACCCTTTATTGGCATACATATCGTTTACTATGGGTTTTTTTGCTATTTGTGTCTCTTACAATATTGTAGAAGATTAAATTCTCTACAACTTTTGCTTCAACAGTTTTTTTATACGTTGAACCGTTTTCTAGATAGAGAACAGAATGCGCAAGGTTAGAGCACAATTTGAGGTCATCCGATAGCCCTGGTCGGAAACCAGCCATGTAAAAATTATAAACTATTGTTATCAATATTTATTCATCATACTATGTAATGTACTGTATATATATACTGTATATGTATAATGTATATATATATTCTTTATGATTAATTTGTGAGAGTTTTCACAAATTGTGTTAATTGAAACACACAACTAATTTTGAAATTCAACTTATATATTTTTCGTCTTGATTGGTAGGCTAGACTTCAACGACTGATCTAATCCATTAGCTTTATTTTTTGTTAATCCTAACTGAGAGCAATTCAGCAATCATATAAGTGTTTACAAGTTAGTTAAATTTAGTACTATTTTTATATAAACGAAAATGATACTTTGAATTAGTTTGTACAATAAAAATATTAAGTAACGCGGCATTAACATTCTGCCCGCCTTGAAGTATCTTCGGGATATCTTCAATCTTTTTCAACTGGAACCGGTGCTATTTGATGAATCGATCTGCGTATCACACCTTTCTTCGTTTTTATATCAACTACTCGGACCTTTCCATCTGAGGATTCAATCAGCTTAGTAACTCTTCCAAGCAGCCAGTTTTGTGGAAGTGCGTTGTCATCCCCAACGAGAACGATAGTGTCGATTTTGATATTTTCCGATGGAGTTTGCCATTTGACGCGTTTTTGTAATTCGAGCAGATACTCGCTCGACCATCTGTTCCAAAAGTGCTGTTTTATTAACGACAATCGGCGCCACCTCTTCATTGCAGACATCTTAAAGTCAGTGACCACGGGTTCAACAACTGCATTCATAGGGCCACCCACCAAAAAATGCCCAGGGGTTAAGACCTCTTCGTCACTCGGGTCATTGGACATCGTATACATTGGACGAGAATTCAATATGGCTTCTATGTCAGCTACAACGGTAGACAGTTCCTCAAATGTAAGTGACGCTTCGCCAACGATGCGAATTAAATGTTTTTTGGCTGACTTCACGGCAGCCTCCCATAATCCTCCGAAATGTGGAGTCCGTGGCGGTATATGATGAAATTGAATCCGCTCAGTCGTACACCAATCACTAACTTGCTTTCTAGTTTGCTGGTCCATGAAACTTTGTCTGAACTCATCTAACTGATTACGAGCTCCAACGAAATTGGTACCGTTGTCGCAATACAGATCTTGAGGCAATCCTCGCCTTGCTACGAACCGCTTAAGTGCTGCTATGAACCCTTCAGTTGATAAGTCTGACACGACTTCTAAGTGAACCGCCTTCACAACAAAACAAACGAACACGGCTACGTAAGATTTTGAAGTTCTTTGCCCGCGTAGCTTATAAGACGTCTGGAATGGTCCGCAAAAATCAACACCAGTCTTCAGAAACGCTCTCGCTGCCTGCACTCTGTCCGTAGGTAGATTTCCCATGATTTGCTTTAACATCTTGGGTTTGTATTTGAAGCAACTCCAACAACCATTTACGACTTTCTTCGCCAATGTGCGGACATCTAGTACCCAGAACCTCTGTCGCACTATTCCAACTAGAGCTTGTGGACCTGCATGATAATTTTTATTATGTAAATGTGTTACAAGGTTTTTGACAAAAGGATTTGATTTAGGAAGAAGGATAGGGAATTTAACAGAATAAGGTATGTCCGCAGCAGACGCCCACCCACTCGAATGAGTTTGAATGAGTCACCATCAAGGAAAGGATTCAAATTTTTGACGGGACTCGATGAGCTAATCATTTCTCCTTTCTGCAATCTGTGCACTTCTTCTTTAAAGTTCTTTTGCTGGACGTTCCAAATAATGCGTAGTAATGCATTATCGACCTCATCGACTCTAAGAGATGAATCGTAACGAAGCTCGTTCAACCCAAGGCCTTCAGCTTTTTTCAACTTCTTTCGAACTATGCTTAACCAACGCAGCATGATAGCAAATATTCTGCAAGTTTTGTCGATACTTTTGAAACGCAAGAACCAATTTTCGAAATTTACATCAACAGGTGTTGTCAAAAGCACTACTTTACATTTTCGCGTACCAGAAACGTTTCTTTCTACCGTAGAAAAATCTTTTTGTTTAGGCCACAACTCTTCTGACCATTTAAGAAATTGTGGACCAGAAAACCAAATACTCTCAATTAATTCACAAGCAAATGCACCTCTAGATACAATATCCGCAGGATTTTGTTTTGTGCTCACATACTTCCAAGAAGCATTTGGTAAACTTGATTGTATCTTTGATACTCTATTAGCTATGAACACTTCCCAAGTCGACGGATGTGCTGTCAACCAACATAACACTATTTCTGAGTCAGTCCAACAAAAAATATGTTCAACTAAATGCGAAAAGTTCGGCAAAACCTTTGCAATGAGAGATGAAAGCATTTCCGCTGCACACAACTCCAAGCGTGGCAAGCTTTGTGTTTTTATGGGGGCTACTCTTGATTTTGCTGTTATCAATTGACAAGAAATAATCCCATTTTCGTCAACCGTCCGAAGATAAATACAACAACCGTAGGCTCGTAACGACGCATCCGAAAATCCATGAAGTTGTGTTGTTTTTGGTTTCAAGCTAAGAACATATCTGGGAATTTTTATCGATTCCAATTCTTTTAAGTGACTTCGAAATTCTTCCCATTCAGTAAATACCCGCGATTGTACTGATTCATCCCAATTTGTCTTGTTTACCCACAGGCCTTGCAACAAAATTTTACCCTTGACAACTACTGGGTTTACTAACCCTAACGGATCGAATAGAGTCGATAATTCAGAGAGTATAATACGCTTCGTTATTCTCTGGTTCGATTTGAGTTCTGGAACGACATACTGCAGTTCGTCTGTAGATGGGTTCCACTTTATTCCTAGAGTTTTAATAATATCTGCATCATTTATTCTAAGTGGTTTTTCCCGATCCATCTCTGGTACGATTTCTAACAGGTTTTTTTCGTTTGTCCACCACTTTCGCAATTCAAAACCAGCACTGTAAAGCAGCTTTCTAATTTCTTCATAAATGTTTAATATTTCCTCCGGCGAATCACCTCCACTAATTAAATCATCCATATAAAAATCCTCATTTAAAACTTTAGACCCCAGTGGAAACTTGGGTGCTCCTTCCTCTGATAAAGTTTTTAGACAACGAGTAGCTAAATAAGGAGCCGAAGTTGTGCCATAAGTAACCGTATTCAACTGAAAGACCTTTAATGGCTCAGTGCGCTCAGTTCTCCAAATAATACATTGGTATTTCTGATCGTTTGGATTCATAAGTATATGACGGTACATTTTAGAAATATCGGCAGTCAATGCAAATTTGTAGCAACGAAAACGTAAAATGATTGCGTAAAGATCATCTTGCATTATTGGACCTTTCATCAGAATATCATTTAACGATTTACCAGATGACGTCTTGGCACTGCAATCGAAAACGACTCTTAATTTTGTAGTTGTGGAATCAGGCTTTAGTACGCACTGATGGGGACAAAAGTATTTCATATCTTGAATCTCAGCCGCACTAACCTCTGACATGTGCCCTAGATCTTCATATTCCTTCAAAAACTTAGCATATTGATCTTTAAGCACCGCGTTCTTGTCAAGCCGTCTTTCTAAGGACATAAATCGATTTTTCGCCCTGTCAAAGGATTCTCCTAACGCTGATGGATCTTCTTTAAAGGGAAAGCTGACTATAAATCTACCCTTTTCACTCTTCATTACCGTTTCTAAAAAATGTTCTTCACATTTTTCCTCTTCTGGTTTGAGCAATTCAGATACTGTAGGATAATTTTCAACTTCCCAGAACTTTTCAACAAGTTTTTGCAGACATTCCTCTGACTGCTGTTCGCTTCCTACCAAGCAAACTGTTTTGCGCGAATCACTTGAAAAATTATGCGAGCCGGAAACGACCCATCCAAAGACAGTCTTTTGAAGAGTTATCTTCTCCTCCAACTTAATTTGTCCGATTGCCAATAGTTCAAAGAAATGGTCTGCGCCTATCAACATATCTACTCCAGCAGCCTCATTGAAATTTGGATCAGCTAATACGATGTTTTTAGGTATTTTCCAACTATCCACCTTAAATGATTGACTTGGTTGAAGATTGGTAATGTTTTTGATTACTAAAAGCTCTAATTCCGTTTCAAATTCTGCTATTCTGGATCTACAAATAGACTTTGTAGTGTAACGAACGTTTGTGATCTCATTTCCTATTCCACTTATTTGCATATCTGATTTAGATCTTTTCAGTTTTAACCTCTGAGCCATACTTTCAGTTATAAAGTTTAACTGAGAAGCAGAGTCTAACAAAACACGTACAGGTTGATAATTGTCGAACTTATCTTTAACCAAAACCACCGCTGTGGCTAGAATCGTTTGGTTGGCTGATCTGCCAAGGAGCGACGCGGAGTTTGACGTTGCCTGACCTGAGTTGTCATTTGCGTTGTTAACAGTAAATCTATGAAGTAGTTTATGATGAGGTAACGAACAAATAGAGCAATTTGGTTTTGTACAATGTCGTACTGAATGCTCCTTTCCCAAACAATTTATGCAAAGACCACGTTTTTTAACTTCCAGAAACCGCTTCCCTACTGGTAAGCTACGGAAATTTGGACAAGAATCGACTAAGTGTTCTATGGATTTGCAGTGATCGCATTGTATACACTGTGCTGCCAACGTTGTACCTTTCCATTTTCTAAACGTTTTCTTTCCACTACTCTGTGAATTATTAATTTCCAAGTTTACATGACTCTTAACAGAATTTTTCGGTTTTTGAATCCTAGTTTCTTTAGCTTCTAAACTTTTGCAACGACGATCCAACACCTTGCTAAATTCCTCCCACGTTGGAAGCTTATTATAATCTACTTCATCCTGCCACTTTGATTGAGTTTCCTCATCAACTCGATCCATAGCAAGTGAAATCAAAATAGAATTTGCTATGTCCCTGTAACTTCCTATTGCAAGCATTGCAGTAAAATGCGTATTGAAACTATCCTCCAAATGTCTTAACGATGACGCAGATATTTTCGAAAGCTTTGGAAACTCAAGTAAATTGTTTATATGCTCTTGAAATAACAGGGTTTTATTGTCAAAACGAGTCTTTAGTCTGTCTAGAGCCTTTTGATAGTTTGAGCTAACGACATTAAAATCTCTTACAGCATCTAGTGCAGATCCAGATAAATATCTTAAGAGATAATTAAATTTTTGGAGGGTATCGAGGCTTTCATCTTTATGGATCAAATTAGTGAATAACCCAATGAAATTTGGATACTCCGAAAATTTACCAGAAAACGTAGGAAGTTTTATAGGTTCTAACTTTGACCGATGACGGGGCTGCTCGGGAAAATAAGTCGCATGTAAATTTTCAGCGGCAGTAGTATTACCCCTCAATTCCGTTAAAAGTGTCTTTACCTTTGTTTTAGCGCTAACATAAATGTCTTCAACTTCTTCGCGAAAATTCTCGTTAGCCCTTTCTTCATCAGGGTTATTAAATCTTTCAATGGACGATTGAACATTCAAAACTTGCTTGAAATATGATTCCAAACGACATTCTAACTCAGGTTCTGAGAGCGTATGTCCCTTTTGCATAATAGTGTTCTTTGTTCGACTCAAATTTCCTTTTGAGGAGGAACGTAATGCTTTCAAATCAGCCAATGTTCTTCCTACGCTACTTTCACCTTGCGATGACTCATCTTTAGTTGACTTTTCTTCATTCACCATGGCTATTTATTGCCAAGAAAATTGGTTAACAGAGCAAGCTTTAAAAAATTCACAAATCTCCACACTTCAATCAGTAACAACAACAAATTTGCCTGACTATCTCAACAACGAAGAAGAATTTATGCAGCTCACAAATTTGTCCTCAACTTTCAATCCAACAGTGACTTCCAAATAAGTAATGCAATTGAAGCAACGAAGTTCAATTAAACAGCAAAGTAATTGGGCAGTGAATGAATGAATTAAGTCACCCAAGCAACCACAACTGCAGCTTCAATAAAGCTCAACGAAAAATGCTAAATTGAGGTATCCAACTTTAAATGATAATCGAATTCCTTGTCAATTAAGAGTTAGACATACATGATTCACTTATAAGTTTAAATTCCTGGTAACGCCTAAGCCAATTAGATGAATCTCTACTCAACAATTTATATGAGTTAAGGAGATAACTAGCAACAACTATAATTTTTGCTTCTTTACCTTTTCTATCAACAAGTTGTTGACATCACAACAATGTTGCTTGTGTTTTTTAGTCAACACACAGCAAGTTTATCAGCAACAATGAGTACATTAAAAGCTTACTTACAACAACTTAATCGTAAGTCGTAACCGATCCTCGATACTATCCCCACTGCAACAATTGAAAGCTTTTTCGAACTGGATCGTTTGACAACTTGTATGATGCTTGACTAACCTTAGTCTGTAGAAGAGCTTTTTTTTCCATGCGGTTGCAACCTTTTATATATGTATGAATCCCACTCAGCCAAGAAAATGATCACGATAGATATATGGACATGCATATATATATATATATATATAAATCAGTAGGTGATCGATATGTCTTATCTTTTTCGAGTAAATGCACTGCAACTGCGAACAAATTGATTAAGCAATTTAAGAGCTTACCACGATCTCTTTTTTTTGATATTCGTAGGGTGAATTATGACTTATGAGTGATCGGAAGAATCAACTTTTTTTTTTTTTAATTTTTTTAGCTTATTAACTTGCTTTTACGATGGGAATATAATAGATATTCCCGGGTTTCGGCACCAATGATTAATTTGTGAGAGTTTTCACAAATTGTGTTAATTGAAACACACAACTAATTTTGAAATTCAACTCATATATTTTTCGTCTTGATTGGTAGGCTAGACTTCAACGACTGATCTAATCCATTAGCTTTATTTTTTGTTAATCCTAACTGAGAGCAATTCAGCAATCATATAAGTGTTTACAAGTTAGTTAAATTTAGTACTATTTTTATATAAACGAAAATGATACTTTGAATTAGTTTGTACAATAAAAATATTAAGTAACGCGGCATTAACACTTTATAAGCAATGTTTTTATTATAAAATCTAATTTTTCTGGTGTTTGAAAGAAAGAAATTTATGAAAATTATTAAAACTTAAACTATATTCTTCTTCTTCTTCTTTTTCTTCTTCTTCTTCTCCTTCTTCATCGTCATCTTCCGGCTGCTGTAGAGATTGCAATTCTTCTCCTTCATCGTCTTCAACAACATTTGATACCCATACCTTCAATGATTTCGAAGTCAAATGTTTCATCTTCAATGTTATCGCTTAGATATGGTGAAGCATTGAGGCAAGCTTGCCCATTACAATGGCCACAAGCGAAAGAGCACTGCAACCTTGCATTTACATCGCGAACCACAACTAACTTTGAAGTTACAGAAGATCGTATTAAGCAAATCCTCTGGAGCAGGTTTTAGAAGTGTAGTAATTGGTTCAAAGAATCCGTTAAGCATTGTTCAACCCCACTCTTGGGGTTCCAAATCGTACCCTAACCAAGTTTACACGATACACGACTAAGATGTTGATGAGCTGCTGCACTTGTTGGCGGAATATTTGATAACTGTACAGGTTTATTAAATTTGGTAGACTTAACGTACTGTGTATAACGAAAATGATCTATATTTGCCACAGACGTCGAGGCATTATAGACTGCCAACAACGTTTGAATTCCATGTTCAAATAATTTTTGAATCGGACAGTTTTTTCTTGAAATGCTGCAGCAAGTTCATCCAAATTCGGTAGGTTGTCGAATGCTTTTAAAAAAGTTTTTTTTCCCTTTTTTAAAAAGCGCAGAAGTCGTGTTTCGGCCACATTCGGCTAAGAAAACTACAATCGGCTAGGCGTTCGGCTTCGGCCGAAATAAGCCGAAGTTTTTGCCGCAGCCGAAAGTTCAGTTTTTGGCTATCGTGCGTCGTGGTAGGCGCTGAAAAAAAAGTTCATTTTCGTTTTTCGTAGAATTATGCTATAACCTTGCGTATTCTGGTTTCTATCTCGAAAACGGTTCAACGTATAAAAAAAACTGTTGAAGCAAAAGTTGTAGAGAATTTAATCTTCTACAATATTGTAAGAGACACAAATAGCAAAAAAACCCATAGTAAACGAGATATATGCCAATAAAGGATTTTTGTGACCTTTGACCTTTGTTTTTAATGGACGCTCACACCCTACAGTATGTAGGTTTTGAGACAACTTTTAGGGTGTCAAAATAGAAGCTCATACAAATTTACAGCTGGGTATCTCAAATTCCGAGGTGAACTTACCATAATGACTGGGCTATAAGTCAAATCCCTATGCATTAAGTCAATCGTCCACAAGATTACATAGGGATTTGACTTAACGCAATCGGATCGCACGCACTCACCGCGTTGGTTTGCGCAAGGCTTTACACTTTCATGTATGACTTATTTTCTCCATGACATTAATATTACATTATCCCATATTTATTCCATATATCTGTTAGTTAATTTTATTAACATTGTGTGACAACAAATGCAAAGCTGTCTCACTTGTATTACAATTTTTCTCAATTTCTATACTAACAATGTTGTTGGTTTTCCAATGTTCTGATAGGGCAAATGGGACGAATCTGCCAGTTTGGGTAATATGCCTCTTTTCAATATTTTATATTTCTAAGTCGAAATTGGCAATGCTGACAATGTCATTCTCTCAGTTTCGCTTTGTTGTTTGGACATACGGGTTCGCGTGCTACTAGGCAATTCGGTTGAGAAAACTATAACGTGATGTATAAATCCAAGTGTCTTTTTATAAAACTCAGTGTAATTTGTAACGTTTGCTTTTCAGGTTTCTTAATTCAATATATGATGGTGTCTTCAAAAAAGGTAAGATTTGTTTTGTATACGTAGTGTTTTTCAGTGTCTAAACGTTCGATGTTCCCTGAATTTTTTTGCAGGAATGCTTTTATAGTTTGCTTCGTTCTGCGGTAAAATGCCATATTTTTTTCACAGCAAGCGGCATTTTACCCACTTAAGTGGCATATTATGTCTTTCGATTTTAATGCTCTAAATACAAAAAATGGATGCAGGAGGATTGTTTGGACAATGGAAGCTGTTTGATATGTCCCATAGATGAAATTTAAATAAGACACTATACAAAATGTTTGCTCAGAAATGATTGCAAGCAGAGCTATGATCATGCAAACTCGCCAGAGCATGCAAAAAGGAAAAGTCGATGAATTAACCGCTGTACAACTTGCTGGTTGTGAGCCTGATGTTATGGCGGAAGCTGCAAAGTTAAATGAGATCATGGGTGCAGAAATCATAGATATAAATTTCGGTTGTCCTTTCCAGTTAAAAAAGTTGTAAACGGTTACGCAAGGTCAGCACACAGAGGTGGTTTATACCATTTTTGATGCTTCAAAACAGTATTCTTATTTTTGTTTCTTCTTTTCTGTTGAAATCAAACAATTTTAAAAAGCTTATTTAACTTTTGATTTTTATTTCAGGTTTATGAAGCATTTTCGTCTAAACAAGGCTGCATTTAAATATGTGTTAGGAGAATTAAGTAAAAAGCTTCCATCAGTTGTTAGATCAACTTCCCTTTCTCCAGAGCTGAAACTTACCGCCGTCTTAAGGTTCCTAGCTGAAGGTGGCTATCAGCATGGGCTTGGACAGGACTTCAATGTTGGAATGGCGCAGTCAACTGTATCTGTTGTTCTTGCAGAAGTTCTGGATATTTTAGAAAGAGAGATATGTCCAAAATGGATAAGCCTGTTAATGACAGAAGATGAGAAGACCGAAGCAAGGTTGTATTTTTATAGAAAATCTAAAATACCTGGCGTCACTTCGTGCATTGATGGAACCCATATAAAAATCTTAAAGCCAGCTGGAGAATATGCACACCTTTTTTTAAATAGAAAAGGATTGTACAGTTTGAATGCCATGATTGTAAAACATCATAAGAAAATTTGTGATTGCATTTTAAATTTTTTTTTGAATATTAGATTTGTGATCACAAGCTGAGGATAAGGTACGTGGACTCCAAATATCCTGGTTCTAGTCACGACAGCCTTATATGGGGCAATAGTGAAGTATTTAATTATTTCAAGTCTTTATACGACAATGGAGATAGAAGCCCAAGTTTGCTTGGTATATATACTCTTTATTTAGTTCCACCAAACTAATTACATATATATTTCCATTTTACTAGGAGATGCAGGATATCCACTTTCTCCTTGGCTGATAACTCCATTCAGGAACGCTGGTGTTGAAACTACCAAAAGCAGATTCAACACAAGCCACAGCAGTGCTCGCAATATTGTTGAATGGACTTTTGGTGTTTGGAAAAATTGGTGCCGATGCCTTCTCGGTGCTCGACAGCTTCACTATTCACCCAAAAAAGCTGTTAAAATAGTTAATGTTGCCGCTGCTCTGCATAACATCCGAATTCATTTCAAAGTCCATGATCAATATGTGCCAGACGAAAATTTAGAAGAAGAAGAAGAAGAAACAGTTGATATTCATATAGATGGTCTTCCGGGCAACAACATATACTTACCAATACCAATTCGCGGAACCAATTACTGTCAAATTTTTGAATCAATAAAAAAGTGGTTTTATAACTTCTAATGTTTCATTATTAAGAACAAGTGTTAAATAAATAAAAAACTTAGATTCTTATCAGACTTCAGAGAGAACTTAACATTATAAATAAAGGTAGGTACATAGTTACAAGCAAAACAAACAAACAAATAAACAATTTTTTAACAAAATCACAAATATTAGATTTACTCAGACTTGAAATCTGTATTAATTGTAAGGACGTCGTCTCTTACACCCTCTATCACAGCATGATGGCGACTGATTTCTTGGAGAAGGGACTCCAAAATATCAGTTTTCCTCTTCTTATGCTTTTCCAATTTTTCAATCGACATGCTTATCTTCTCTATTTTTTCACTTAGTACAAGATTTTGTTGAGCTGATCCGGCCATGAACTCTGTTGTTTTTTTATAAAGCTCCCTTTGAAGAGCGATTTGCTCCTGAAGGAGTTTTGTTTGGCATGGAGGCTTTTTTTGTTTTTGTTGTGTGCCTGAACAACTCGGAACTTCATTTTCCTTTTCCTTGTCCGAAAAAACAAGGAACTCTTCCAGCGCTTCCACTTCTGAATATTCTCGCAGAGAGATTTCATCTGGGGTTGGTGAACTTTCCTCTCGGAGCAATGTTTTTTTTTCCTTTTTTTTGGTAGTCCGAAATCATTGGATCCAGACACACCCTCTACAGAGTCCTTCATCTTAAGAAGCTGGATGACTTCTTCCTCCAGCGGGGTGAAAATATATTGGTCGAACCCTCCACCACCTGTCGCATTGATGGACCGCTTATTTTGGGCCAGTTTTTTTTTTATTGCTGACTTATAGTCAGACCAAACCCTTACCAAATAAATATAATAGTTGATCAATTTCAGTTAGCTAAACTGTTTTTAAAAATTACCTTCTTCCACTCGGAAATTTGCTTGGCTGAAGGACCTAGCGAGTTCAAAGCTTCTTGTAAGCTCTGCCAAAATCCTTCCAATAGTTCAGGGCACTTTTTGGTTAGTTTTTTGCAATGTCAGGATGCTCCTTCATCCTCCTGACCATCTCTTTAAATTGTGAGCGGTTTGTTGTTTTCGTTCTTGAAAATAAATTTCTATTGAATTATATACTTTCAAAATAGAATCACAAATATTTTATATTTAACAATAAGTGCTTATTCACTTGCAACCTATTTTTCTATATTTTTTAAAATAATCACTTACTTTTTTGAGCTTTCCATTTCTTATTCAAAACAATGAACATTCACTTTTAAATATCCGCAACAATTTTGGTGCGGATGAGAAACGTCAAAAATTGTATGGACTGCGGATGAACAACGGATTCGGTAATACGACTTTTTTAACCTGTATTATCAACAATCTTTCACCTTCACACCATCGGATTCAATGCGGATTCGATAATAGCAAAAATATCCAAACTCGTGCGGATCGCTTCTGCAGTCCATTTTTCGGATTCCATAATTGGGGTGATTAGTTCTCAAATGTTTATTTATTTTTAAGGGCAATGGTTTTCAAGATGGCTGCACTGGGGTTTTTAGCATACTCAGCCATTTCATCATGGAACGAGCAACGATTGCAAACCAACGGCAACGGGTAAACAATACCATTCTCCAAAGAATCAAAATACCTTGGGATAATCCTAGACAGCAAAATGTCATGGAACCCTCAACTAGAACGCATTTCCAGCAGAGCAACCAAGTCTCTATGGACTTGTAGAAGCATACACCGAAAGAAAAAACCTTGGTTGATTTAAACATGCTTCATTGTTAATCAACAATTCATCTAAAGTTGTGAAATTAACCAAGTTTCGTGATGAATTCAAATAAGAACGCATTTTCAAATCAAGTATGCTGCCGTGATCAATTATTTTTCAGGTAAGTATCATAAAAATGTTTAAATTAAGTATGTTCGTAGTTGATTTGAATATGTTCTAATTTTTAACCAACAACGTGATTGTTGATTTCATACTTGATCAACAACAAACATACTTAATTAACAATTAAAGCTGAAATTACAAAAACCATCACGTTTGTGATTGAAATACCAAATTCACTGTTGAACTATCACCAATATGTTTGATCAACAATGTTCATACTTCTTTAATGAATAAAGAATAGTTAAAGTATTAGTAACATTTTGAATGCCAATATTTTTCATACTAAAGCCCACAGAAAACGTGAAGTCGCAAACGGAACTTCAATTCAATATGATAAGTTTCGTGACCATTTTATCTTAAGGGATAATTAATTATTCTTTATTGTTGATAAAGTATGTTCGTGAGAATTCAGCCACGTTTTTATTTGCTCAACAGATTTAATGCAAAATTTCTATGATAAATGCCTGAATTGAAGTTTGACCTATCAAATGTATAGGTCAAACTTCAATTCAGGCATATATCATAGAAATTTTGCATTAAATCTGTTGAGCAAATGAAAACGTGGCGGAATTCTCACGAACATACTTGATCAACAATGTTCATTTTTTACCAACAATTCAGAACTGTTGACGAAACACAAACGTTGTTAAAGTATCATGGACATGTATGTTTCTAGTATCACAACCGTTGTTGGTTAACAATGAAATTGAAAATGACGTTGTTGATTTGAGCAATGAAAATTGTAGCATTTAAATAAATAAAATGAAAATGCCAGCTTGTTTAATTTAAGTATGTTCCTGCTTGACGCAAAAACAAACAAGTTTCCTGTTTGATTTTACCAAGGTTTTTCTTTCGGTGTATGCGGGAAAAACTGGGGTCTAAAACCTAAAATGGTGTACGACCTATATACGCTGGTAGTAAGACCAACAATAACGTACGCAGCTATTGTATGGTGGACAAAAACGAAAGAAGTAACGGCAATTCAAAAACTAGAAAAGATTCAAAGATTGGCAACAACATGCATTACGGGATGCATGCGTACAACACCAACATACGCTCTAAACGTCATTACAGGACTACCTCCAATCCACCTTTTCATAAAAATGGAAGCAAGACTGGCGACACACCGTCTTTTCCATCAAGGACACATAAAATCACATCCATACCCGAAAGGACATCTATCGATAATGGAAAGTTTAGAAAAACTTAATACCTTTAGTATGTGCTTGGATGCTACTATTCCCATGTACAACTTCAAACTCAACTTCTCCACTGTCATCCCCCCTAGGGAAGACTGGGAGAACACAAAACCTCATCCTTCAAGGCAAGATATGGTCTGGTATACGGACGGCTCAAAAATGGAAACTGATACAGGTTCCGGCATTTTCAGCGACTGTCCCAGAACGAACTTCTCAGTAAGTATGGGCAGTAACTCGTCCATTTTCCAAGCCGAAGTCTTTGCCATTGACGAATGTTCGAGAACAATATGTTCATCGAACACGAAAAATAAAACAATATTCATTTTTTCAGACAGCCAAGCTGCACTAAAGGCGTTAAGCTCACCTGTCATAAGATCCGAACTAGTCCAAGAGACAGTCATGTCGCTCTCTGAACTAGCAAGGAAAAACACTGCAATCCTCCACTGGATCCCAGCACACAGAGGCTATGATGGTAACGAGAAGGCAGACATCTTAGCTAAAGACGGCGCATCTAAGCCATTCGTCGGTCCTGAACCCTTCTGCGGTGTAAATAAAAGCACCTTCAAACATACTGCCAAGAACATCCTACTGGAGGAATCAAATAAAGCTTGGAGTAACTCATCTGGCCAAATCTGTTCAAAATACTTTTTTCCAGAATATACCGAAAAAACATCAAAATTCCTACTGAACCTCAATAGGAAAACCCTAAAAATCTGCACTGGACTACTAACCGGTCACTGTTCCTTAAACAAACATCTTCACAAAATGAGGCTGGTAGCGGATCCCATCTGTAGACTATGCCTCGAAAATGAAGAAACATCTCTGCACATTATTACAGAATGCCCAGCACTTTTCCGCCTTAGAAAGCAAATACTTGACTATGAGATCATCCCCTTAGATAAACTCAAACTCATTCACCCACAGAAGATTGCTAACTTCTGGTTCAATTCAGGAGCAGGAGAACTGCTCTGAAACCTCACATGGGCTGGCACAATAGGCTTCATTCAGACACCGCAGTGCCCGGAACTGAGCAAGCTCTACCCGTCCCCCAAATCTAAATCTAAATCTAACGATTGCAATTTGTTGAAATTTATTATCAAAATTCGTGTTCTGTGAAAAATGTGCCTCGTTTGTTACGACCATATTCTGGTCGTGCTGTTATCATAAAATTTACTTTTACAGTGCTTTGCGAAGAGAATATTTTCTTGAAAAACGACATTGGAAGAAACGTCACCGTCAACGGCGAACAATATCGAGCCATGATATCTGACCTTTTTTTGCTCCTGTTAGCTGAGTAAAACTTGGTCGACATGTCGTTTCATTAAAATGGTCTCACATGCCGCACAGCTTTTGAAACAATGGATATATTAAATGATGAATTTGGTGAGCTTATTTTTCGAAATATCATGCGGTCTAATGCCTCTTGATCATTTCTTGACGGTTACAGTTAAGTTATATGATAACATAACTCGCATAATTCGTGGAAAACAGACCGAAATGCTTGAAAGGCGAAGCGAATGTACCATTTGAAACGGAGTCACGGACAACATTTACATGAAGTTATTATTGAAACGTAGATGGCAGAAGCCAATTTATCGATTGCAATAAAATTTTTGAATGTTAAATTAAATTTTTTTTTGAATCTACGCTTTAAAAATCACCCTTAACAGTTGCCAATGGTTTGCTATAGACCTCACGCACAGCCTTGCCACAGGATAAAATTTGATTAAATAAAATAATAAAAAAAATATAAAAACAGGAAAAAAAGGCTCTTTCACTTCTTGTTTATCAGCATGAATCCATTTTACTCACTCATCAGCCTGGTTGGTTACACATGATTTGCTTAGAGAAATGTACCAAACCCCTAAGCCACACCGAACTCCATTTTTCCAAGTTTATTTATTTATTTACATTTTTGTTTACTCATAAATTTTTAATTTTTAAAGCTAATTCTTCTGTTTCAATTTTGCAATTGCAATATATAATTTTTATGACTTGTAACAGCCTTATCGACTTCGAACAACGTAGTACTTATTTTTTTACAACTGGCAACACCTTTTCTCTTTTTTCGAAGATTATTCTGCAACGGTTTGTCTTGAACGCACGGATCGATCGTACATGCTTGATAGCAAAAAATATATTTTATCAGCAGTTTTCTCAGTCGATCATCTCACATAAGTTTTGTTATTTTGGGACATTTATCGTTTTATTTGTGTGGAAAAATTTCAGATTTATAAATTGTAATGGAAACTTACAGGTGTGCTTATAGAGGTAAACATAAGTCTTTCCATTCGTCAATTTGGTGACAAGAGAATAAGAAAAAACAAATATTTTCTTTTGATAGATCCGCTTTCTCCACTTACACCATTAACCCCAATCTGTGATGTTACACTAACAAGAACCTTGCGTGACCATTCACCAAGTCTTGTTCCAATCAATACAATCGTTCTCGCTGATTGTCCCACTCCGAAGCGAAAACGATCAACAGCACCAACAACCAATAAGTCGGCAACGAAGCATCGATCATGTGGCATCGACATCGTGTTATCGTCGGCAAAAACTCCAGAGGAGGAGAGATCGGCGAAAAAATCCAGTTACTTAAAAAATTTAAGAAAAATACTCACACCGACCTCGAGATATACACCGAAATCAATTGATTTGACACCTACAAACGGCAATGGCAAGCTCCAAACTTCACCATTGTCCGAAAAGAAACGTTCCAGATTCACTTGTTTTCAAGGCTCCCCAAGTGACCGCCCGATACCCAACAGTCCACGAGTTCTAAGGCTTCTTCAAGACATTGGCCTGGAAAAGTACAGTGAATTGTTTCGCAAAGAGGAAATCGACTTGGATGTCTTTAAAATGCTCACGAAAGGTGATCTCGTGCAGTTAGGTGTAAAAGAAGAAAATGATATTTCGGTTTTGATTAAGGCTGCTAGATTAGTTAAAAATTGGTAAAGTTTTTTTTTCTTGTTTTGTGTTTTTATTCGCAATTTAGTTTTAAGCTTAGAAAATTAATTTTACTCGTGTTTTATTGTTAATAAATGTTTAAGCTGTGCTCAGAAAGATCCAAGTTTTGTTATCAATTTGCAGTGAAAGATGTTGATAAGTGAACCCGTCAAATAAATTTGTTTGGTTGTAAGGTATCCAAAAGAAGGCAGTTGAATAATCTATTCAGGCTTTACAAAGCTGGTCTTTCCTGTTCGTAATCTTACTCAAAAGTACAAATAATTTTTTTCTTTTATTAGGAACCTAAACATAATATTTCTCTCCGAATAATCTTTCTTCAAAATCGAGCCAAATGCCACCTTGCAGTGATCCAATAAAATAAGCCCGGCGAATTCGATTATCTCTTCTCGACTTCGGGTTTAATTTTACATTGAAGTTTCTAATGATTTCAGCAACAGCAGTCTTGGTTAAAGTCAAAGCAAAATTCATTCCAAGGCACATTCTCGGGCCGTCTCCAAACGGGAAAAAGGCGCCCTTATCACGGAATTTCTTATGCCCGCCGTTGTCAGGGTCAAATCGTTCTGGAATGAATTCTTCTGGATCGGTGTAATATCGCTCATCATGGTGTAGGGCGTAAATGGGAATTAGAACACTCATACCAGGTTGAAGTCTCACTTTGCTGCCGCTTTTACTAGTTAGCTCACAATTCTCAGTGCAGAGCTTCTTGGAAAAGAGAATTGGTGGAATTAAGCGAATACTTTCTGAAAAAAAACTTGTATTATTTTCGTTGCTGGCGCTTTGTTGTTGTCAATTACCATGAAGACATTGATCAAGGTAGGTCATCGTTTCGAGGCTGTCAAAGTCGATTTCTCCTTTCTGGTTTAATTGAGTTGAAATTTCTTGGCGTAGCTTCTGTTGTTTTTCAGGATATTTTGCTAACTTTATGGGTAGATTTCAAATTGAACATTTTAAAAAAATGAAAAAAAAAAAAAATTAAAAATAATAAAATGAAATAAAATTATTCAAAGCACATCAAGTGCGAGTATAATACACATTTAAGAAGCTTTACGGTAAAGACTGTTTTGCCACGAGTACCAGTCTTGGGGTAAGTAAACAAAAGAAAAAACTTTCTCCGAACCGGCAGCTGGAAGCTAACGTTCTGTCTTAAGTTAGATAGACTAAAAACATTCTCATGACGTTATCTTGTCCCACTCTTAATTTGAAGTCATATGAATTAAGTTTACAGACTCCCGCAATACTGCAGACTTTTAGTCAGCTGAAAGCCTGATCGGGCTCTTATGCAGTATGAATATTGGACATGTGTAGTAGAAGTAGTAATTGGAAGTGCTCAAATCCTCAAATTACAAGAATCTGGAATCGGACGATAAACAATTTGATCGGATTCGCGATTTCCTTAAAAAAAGCTACCCGACTATTGCGGTGCGGTGTGCGTGCTAGCAAACCAACACGATCAAACTAACTGACCGCTCTGAGCTAAATTGGGAACAAACAAAATAAGGTTTACAGTTGCGGTCAAAATAATAGTAGTGTGAGTAAAAGCATTGCACAGATTGATATTTTTCCACTTTGCATTGCGTTGATTGTGAAAACCCGTTACACTTTAATTGTTTTAAGGGGTGGAAAAGGATCTCGTCAATATGTAAGAAGACCTCCAAACACCGAATATAATCCACACTTTACAATCATAATGGTATGGGCATGTTTTTTCTTCTACGGAGTTGGACCCATAATGCGGATTGAAGGCATTATGGATCAGCATCTCTATGTTAGGATAATGCAGGAAGTAATGCTACCATATACTGAAGTTGAATGCTACCGTAAATGAAGTTGCTTCTTGCTGAAATGGGTCTTTCAGCAAGAAGCAATGGTTCCAGGAAAGTAAAGTAGATGTAATGGAGTGGCCCGCACAGTCTTCGGACTTTAATCCCATTGAAAACCTATGGAGCGCTGTTAAAAAAATATGCTTCTAGATGTAAACCAAGCAACAACACAGTCCTTTGCGAAGCGTTGCAGCAATCATGGAGTTCGATAAGCATAGGAAGGTGTGGAAACCTGATAAACTCTATTTAACGTCTTTGTTCTGCTGTTATAGCTAACAAGGGACATGCAACTAAATAATAATTAAAGGTACGAACACTCAGCCACATATTATAATAAAAATTTTGACCTAATTTTTCGATTTCGTAACATTTCAAGGTAGATTTTTCTATCACTTCTATTTTTTTGACCGCTGAATTTCAACATCTGTTTAATAAACTGGCAACTATCGGATAATAATATTAAACTAATGTTTTTTTTATTTTTGTAAATAAAAGCTTAAAACCCTACTTTGAAAACCACGTTATTGGTTTTTTAAATTAGATTTGACGGATAAGCTTTTTTCAATTTTGTTGTTTCTTAAGCTCTATACTACTATTATTTTGACCGCAGCTGTATGTGTCTTGACATCTTCATTTCATTTGACCATCTCTTCATAAGTCAGATTTGTTGATTTTTCTTTGAAATATGTGTCTGGTCAAAGTGTTTTTTGGCATTGGCTTTAAAATTGAACCTATTAGGTTCGTTCGTTGAAGCCCTGGAAAATAAAACTGATCGAAGTGCATGAAATAAATAACCTTTATATTATATGAAAAAAAGAAGGTTCATTTGATTACATATGCATTACATAATCAATCTTCTGTTTCTCTTTTTAACTTCTACTTCATCTTCGTCAATATCTATCGCGTAGTGAATATTCATAAGAGCCAAGCCGTTCAGTCTGTTTTCACTCGTTGTGTTCCGCAAGTAGTTTTTAAGTCTCCGTAGGCTTGAAAAAGTCCTTTCTGCTGTAGTAGTGGCAACAGGTATGGTAGCCAATATCTGTAGCAATGTGAAAATAATTGGATATAGTTTTTGATCGCACTTATCCAAGCATTCCAGAGCAGATTTTGGACTAGGGGAGGAGATAGCCAAAGCTACTTTCCACACTTCAAGTTCTGCTTTGCGACGGATGTACTATTTTCGGATAGCACTGCCGAATACCAAAAAATTGCGTCTTCACTTTCAGAACTGACTCCACACACCAGATAATGCCAATACTACTTCGCGGTGTTTCGCAAACCTCTCAGTTAATTGGTGAATTGTGTGCTCTAGAAATAGGATGAATATATCTATTTTGTAATACGTGTATACATATATTCGACGCAGGAGTGTTAAAGCGACTAATTTGCCTTCCAACAATAGGTGGCATTTGCAGTATACCACCATTTTCATCGCGCATCACCTTTGCTTTGCTTCATTTTGATCAATATCAATAAAATTATTATATAGCTACGTTTTAAACATGTCGTTTTCAACATTTGTTTTCGGCAAATTCATCAACAATATCCCTTTTTTTTTTTTTTTTTTGGAATTATTTCATTTCAATGAAAAATTTTTCCAAATCACTAGAATAAAAACGAACTAAGTTATTTATAGCTTCGTGGAGGTCTCCATCACTTAGAGAAAAGTTGATCAGAAATGCAAATCTCTCTGAAACTTTTATATACACTTTCGCACGTCGTTTGATTTAACTGTGAAGTTTGTCAATGATGTCGATGAAACCCTTAGTCCTAAAATCATCGCAAGGCGAAAATTCTACTTCTGTTCGTGATCGTTTTTTTTCGGCAACCTTTCTTTTTTGCTCACCACTTAAATATGAACGAGACATTTCTTACATAATAACAACTTAGGACACAAACGATAGTTAGATTATTTACTAGTGTATTGCACTTAAACTATCACTCCCGAAAAATGATGGTCTTACTACGCTCAAAGTACGAAAGCGTTTTTCATTAACGAAAAGAGTCTTAGCCTTGAATTTGTTATTTTACTGGAGAAAACAAATTTCAAATTGCGAACATGAAATATGAAAATATGAATTTCCTTATGGCAACATCAGCTTTACCAACAACACTAGGACAAAACTTGAAAACATATTTCATTCGATTTCTCGATTGAGAATAAATCTTTCGAGTTCACCAAATAAACACACAAGCGGTTAAAAAAATATGATGTTGCGAGCTGTCAAAATTTCAAGATTTTCCTTTTCCAGACTGATATCGACAAGCGACAGCAAGTATGAGATATTAAAATTCATCTATAGAAAACAAAAAATATTCAAGATATCGTTGCTAAGCAAATGGAATTTGATTTTTTGGTTTTTTTTTAGTTTCTAATGCAACTTAAGTGACTTTAATCCTGAAGTAAAGGCACACCAAAATAAAAAATAAATTAAAAAAACAACATGCAATCGGAGCTCAGCAAATATTTCAGAAGCTCGTGCAACATAGTTTTGCTGTTCCAACATAAAACAAACTCAAATTCTACACCATTGACAACTTTTGGCTGCCAGCGTTATCCTTGGTGGTCAGTAATCAGTGTTCAGTGTGTAGAAATTCCAATTTCCTATCTTAATATTCATTTCCTGAGTAGGACATGAATGGTGTGTTGGTATTTTTCGAGAAGTTTTATGTTAGAATAAGGAAATTGTTTGCGCACTTATCTACTTTATGTGAACTTTTATTTGTACTACGGTTTACGGTAGGTAGGTACCTACATAGATACTAATTAAAATAAAACGGTTTTCTCTTTCTTGGAAATTCGTTTTATTGTTCTGTAATTGTTTATGTAGGCACATATTTATTTATTTATTTTCAAAAATCCACTATCAAAAATTAATGTGTCGTTACATTACCACATAAGAAAATTGGTTTTGTTTTGAACAAAACCTACATGGCCGTTACGAAATTTCGAGAAAAATACAGGGCACTGCGCACATTTTATTTGTTCTCTCTTCTCTGTCGTCTGCATGAAAACTTTGCTACCCCAATTTATAATATTTGTTTATTCGCACATACTGAGGGTAGGATATAAATGCGTATATACCTGTGTACACACATATGTATGTATTCATTCTTGTTCTTTCAGAAAATGCATTCTTTTACGTACTAACATAAGTAGGTACGTACCTACAAAATGTATTTCTAATCGGGAAGAAAATGTAATTTTCTATTCTACTTCAGATTTCAGATTCAAACTACCTGTCTATAGTTTGTATCTTTTACTCTTTAAAAATCTTTTTCTTTTTCTTCTGAACTCTTGTCTTTGACTTGAGCACTGAGCACTGACCAGTGACCACAGACCACAGAGCAGTGAGCACCTTCTGCAGAGAATAGAAAATACCGCTCTCTGGTCTCTGCCACTGTTCGTGTTCGTATCAAATTAAAGAGAAGAAAGACTTTGAGTAAAGGCAAATGCAAAGTGTGGTTGTGGAGTCTGGAGTGGAGTGGAAATATAAAAAAGAGTCTTTTCTCTATGGCTTCTCTTCTCTTCTGTTTTTTATACACCCCAAATTGCAAATTGTATTTTGTATCTACAACTTTCCATTGTATATATAATCTATAGTACTACCATCAGATAGCTTCTTTTGTCACCTGCATTGGCCGAGTGGTGCGCTGAAATCGCTTAAGTAAAGAGAGCATAAGAGACACAGACGAGAGAGAATTAAGCGCTTAAATTTCAAATAGTGTCAAGAGGACCAAAATCAGAGCAAATTATTATTTAAGGTGGGGAACAAAATTGAAGACAACAGAGAACGTATAGAGAATCATTATTTCAGTAATCATATCATATCATAAGTCATAACCCATAAGCAAAGCAGAAATCAAAGCAAATTATTTAACGTGGGGAGGAGAATCGAAAACACAAGACATTGTATAGAGAATCAGTAATCTTATGGTTAAGCAAAGTAGAATAGGTGTGAGAAATTAATTACATGAATTGTTTTGTCTTTCTTTTAGGGTGGGGTATAGTGGTGGTAGTAGGTCAAGAAAGATTTTATGTACAATTGAACATCTGATCATACTGTTCTGTTTGAGGTACTGAAATTTCAATTTGAAGGGATAAAATGAAATTGCTACGTTGTAAAATTTCATGAAAAATGGAATTTTGTATTGATGAAGCAGAAACTTTTTTTGCATTTTGAATTTATTATTTTATATATGAAAAATGATATTGAAGAATATTTTTTTGTAAATGTTCGAATAATAGTTTACAAAAGTAAGTATAGAAATGCAAATTTATGTAAGATAAAAACGAATCTGAAAAAAAAAAAAAAACGTTATTATTTTGATGAATAGATTTTTTAGAAGGAAAACTATAGGCAACTACAAAAAAAAACGGTATTTTTTTCCGGATCACCCAGGAGGTAAAATACAAGATTCGTTTTTTTTAATGAGGTTCCCCAGTAGGCCTGCCTCACTAACTACTTTGCATGCTTGATTTGCTTGATTTGTAATTGATATATGTAGTAATCAATATACAAAACGTAAAACTATCACAAAATAACATAAAATAAATTCAAATAACTTATAAAAAATCAACAAAAAAAGCATAACATAACAAAATAACAAAATGACTAGCTAGGGGAATTCAATATTGCACAGTCAAAAAAAAAAGATGGTAAAATAAAAAAGCGAAAGAAAAGGAGAAATATAATTGCACTTCATACTGCATAGAAAAAAGCAAAAAACGGAAAGAAAAGCAGAAAGAATACTTAATTAAGAAAAAAGAGGAAAAAAGGTAAAATAAATAGGAATATAAAAAAAATTTATATACAAAACAAAAAATCAATATAAAAAACAACAAAAAAGTAAAACAAAACAATAAAATGACTAGGCGGTCAGGTCCATCAGTTGCTATTTCAAGGTACCTAAAAAGATAAAAAAGGTTAAATTATTCATTGAAACAAAAGTTAATAGATTTTCCATATACATTTTTAATTTACATTTTAGAAACATTATTTACATTACACTTAGAAAACAACCTTAGAATACTTAAACATACTTTTTTTATATAACCTTAGAATATTTTAAACATACTTTTTTTTATATTTTTTAGTCCCACGAAGCTCCTTGTTTGTCTTCTTTATAGAGAACAACATCATTCCTTGCAAAAGGAATCTCACAATTGTCTCTTTATGTTCGGTGTTAGGGCAGGGTATTTCCAGGTTCGCATCTCTGGAATCGCGGACAGTCTCCATCCATTTTTCCATGAGGTCTTCTATATGTTGTTTTTTTCTGAAGTTTTCCTCAAAAACCCTCTGCACTTTCTCAGCCAATTTTTCCAGCTGGATTGAGGGAACAGCTAGCGATCCGAATTCAGATGTAGCAACGGTACTGACATAGGCCCTTAGTTCTATAAGTTGCAGTTGATCTCTCCTTTCAACTGAGCTGCTGATCATGAAGTTGGAACAGGCTTCACACTTCAGTTTGGGCTTGAGCTTGTCAGCTGCAAAGCCTGCGTAGTAGATTGCTGCCATCTTTTGCATCTGCTCACTGGGTTGTAGTTCAACCTGTGGTGGGTCTTCTTCGTCATCCACTTCCATATTCCAATTTATGCAGTCCTCGCATTGGCAGTCGTTGTCATCATCATCATCGATATCTTCAACATCGACGGGATCTCCTGGCGCTAGTAGATAGTCCTCTATCGTTTCTACGACTTTTGACTTCTCATTGTCTTTTGTCGTTTTATCGATCTTTCGTTCCTCGGTCAAGTCAGCTGTGCTTATTAGAGGCTCTGCTCCAGCATCTTCATATCCTGAGTGTTCTGGTGCGCTATAGTGCTGAAACATGACCAGCTTCAAATTTCTTATAAACCTCCACACCGATGGTTCCTTATCATAGGATCCTCTATTCGTTCGCACCATTGAAAACAGGTTTTCCGCGACATCGGTGTTGAGGTGCGCCAATAGGAAATAATTCTGTTCTTTGCTTTTCAGATAGTGCCACATCTGAATTATTCCTATTAGCGTTTGCTTTAATCCCTTAAAGCAAGGTGGAATGGTATGAGTGCTGCTACTTCTCCAACTTGAAACCCACTCAATACAGCTTTCTAAGTATTCCAAAGTGTCGGTGTCATCCGATAGCACTTTCTTGTTTGGATTTTTCGAGTATTTTTGGCCGGTATTCAATATGTCAAACAGCACATTCATTCGCTGAATAAATGCAGCTGTTGACTCGGCCTCTTTCTTTAACTTCTCTGTTTTATATACGTTGCATTTGATGGCACACAGAATCCCGGTGTAAACGTTGAAGCTGAAGATTTGAGTGGCCAGCTTCACGGAGAACTTCTCAAATGGTTTAGGACTGATGTGAGAAGCTTTGAGAGTTTTTTTTGGCTTGGGGAGTTTTAAAAGAAGAATCAGGAAAATTCTCCAAAATTGTATCTAAGGCCTCATTTGAAACAAAAGAAGTAGACGGGCCTGAACTGGTGCAAGGGGTTTCAAAATTAACATTAGAATTTGAAGTATTAAAAAAAGAATCTTTAGCACTTGTATCGGCAGAGCTCGTAGCCGATTTTTGTGCAGAAGGTACGATTTTAGAAATGGTTGCCGATTTTTGCGCAGATATTGAGGCTTTGATGCTTTGTGCTTTAAGAGCTTCAGCATCCATAATTCGTTGACATGAAAGGTCAACGACAACATCCGAACAACAGCAAATAGCTTTCGAAGATATCGGAAGTGCTTTTTTGGACAATAGACATCGATATGACTGAAGGGTCAAATCTTTCTTATAAAAGTGCGTTGAGCACATACTTGCCCCTTTTGGCAATGGCTTGATGGTTGAAACATTTCCGTGTTTCAACCATATTGGCCTTCTACAATCCTTTGGAATAATGAAAAAAGAAATACGGCTAGGATAGGTCTTATGCTGACCACAGCCTTTGAACACGCACTTTGACATATTTTTCGGAAATAAAAGGTATATTTAAGAATTAAATGAATTTAATAAAAAAAATTAACAAATGTAACGAAAATGCACACTAAACTTCACAAAATATCACTAGCTTATGATTCACTTATCACTTTTCACTATCACTTCACTTAAGTCGCGATAAGACACCTAACAAAATCGACTATTATTTCACGAAAATCCCTGCTCTAACGATATCGAACTCGTAACGCGAAATATAGATTTTTCAGTTTAATAATAATAATAATAATAATAATAATAATAATAATAATAATAATAATAAGAATGCTGAAAAGAAAAGGAAATATTAAAGATTAAATACTCTTACTCTCCGTTTTAGACTTTTACTTCTCAACAGTAAAATATAACACTAAAACAACACACTTTTTATAGTTTTAAATTTTTTTTTTTCTCTACGTGTCTCACAACACTGTGAAACACAACCAACACAACACAAAAACAGATCACTATTTTTATTGTTTTTCAATATTATTTTGTTTGATAGTACTTGTTCAATAGTTTTTTATTTGAATTCTGCACTTTATGCTTTTTTAATTTTCAAGAATGAAAATGCCTCTTATCGAAATGAAATCATAACGAATAATGTTCTTTGCTTACGATTTATACTGGAGAATTTTTAATGTACGCGCCAAAAAGTTGTAACTGCCAAAAATAATATATGTACATTCAATGATACATTGCAAACTCATTTATTCTACCCCACACAAAAAGCACACAAAAAAAGCCTACAAACGAATATTCTTCTACTCCTTCAATACTTCATTGCAACCATACAGGTAATCCACACAAGTCATGTCATATGATCATATCATTTCATGACCTATATCAATTGCACACACACATATTAACATGCTCTGTTGTCTTACCCCATGTCCCATGCAAAAGCCACAATAAATGCTTACCTATGCTGTGGAGAATGAAGGAATGAAAATTGAAAACCCATAAGAAAAAACAATAAATTGTCTTCTTTTGCTTTGCTACCTGCCATACTCCAGTGTATACACAATTAAAAGAGATATCAATTAATTGTGTACTCCATTGCATACACAATTAAAAGAGAAGTCAATAATTGTATTCCTTAAGCATTTCGGCCTACTACTCCTCCGAATTTATAATAGCAAGAGAAATGGCAAGGGAAATCATTTCTCTTGTGATTTCGTGCTCTTTAGGTGAGTTAGTAACTCTATTGGCCGTCTTGAAATGGCGCTAGTAAGGCCGAAGTGATAGTACTATAGATTATATATACAATGGATTAAGTTTCCAGAATATTCGCTCTTTACTGAAAATCATATAAATACCCGAGCTCGCGCTCTTAGAGTCATTATTGAAAAGTATTCGTCAGAGTGAATATCTGCAAAGCAAGCAAAACAAAGTTTCTATTCTACATATCACTTAAAAGTCGTTACATATTTCAAGGTGTTAGTTGCTTGAAAGTGAATTAAAATTGAAGTAAAAGAAGACAAATTCTGAAAGTATTAGCAAAAACAAAAACATTCTTTTTTTATTGTTGTGTAAATCAAAGTACATAAAAGTAAATTATCAAGATGCCAGCTATCGGAATCGATTTGGGAACAACATACTCCTGCGTTGGAGTATTTCAGCACGGCAAGGTGGAGATAATTGCGAACGACCAAGGCAATCGTACAACACCCAGTTATGTGGCGTTTACAGACTCAGAGCGACTGATTGGTGATGCCGCCAAGAACCAAGTTGCCATGAATCCCAAGAACACAGTATTCGATGCCAAGAGATTGATCGGACGCAAGTATGACGACGCTAAAATTCGAGATGATATGAAGCACTGGCCGTTTAAAGTGGTGAGTGACAATGGCAAACCGAAAATTGGAGTAGAGTTCAAAGGAGAGCAGAAAAGGTTTGCCCCCGAGGAGATAAGCTCGATGGTGCTGACCAAGATGAAAGAGACGGCTGAAGCCTACCTGGGCGAGACGGTGAGAGATGCAGTTATCACAGTGCCAGCGTATTTCAATGACTCACAGCGGCAAGCTACAAAAGACGCTGGGGCCATAGCTGGACTCAATGTTCTCAGAATCATAAACGAGCCGACCGCAGCAGCCTTGGCCTACGGACTCGACAAGAATCTCTCCGGTGAAAGAAACGTCCTTATTTTCGACTTAGGAGGTGGAACCTTTGACGTATCTATTTTAACAATAGACGAAGGTTCACTGTTTGAAGTAAGAGCAACCGCTGGAGACACACATTTGGGAGGTGAAGACTTTGACAACCGTTTGGTGACTCACCTTGCAGAAGAATTCAAACGCAAGTACAAGAAGGACCTACGTTCGAATCCAAGAGCTCTGCGACGATTGAGAACTGCAGCAGAAAGAGCAAAGCGAACACTCTCATCAAGCACTGAAGCGACCATTGAAATTGATGCTTTGTTTGAGGGAATTGACTTCTACACTAAAGTAACACGAGCTCGCTTCGAAGAACTTTGTGCAGATCTTTTCCGGGCAACTCTAGAACCAGTGGAGAAGGCATTGAACGACGCTAAAATGGACAAAAAGCAAATTCATGACATCGTACTCGTAGGAGGCTCAACTAGAATTCCCAAAGTTCAAAACCTTCTGCAATCGTTCTTCTGCGGTAAATCACTCAACCTATCCATCAATCCAGATGAAGCAGTAGCATATGGAGCTGCCGTCCAAGCAGCGATCTTGAGTGGCGACAAGAGCAGCCAGATTCAGGATGTACTTCTTGTTGATGTTGCACCATTGTCATTGGGAATCGAAACAGCTGGAGGAGTGATGGCGAAGATTATCGAACGTAATTGTAGAATACCATGCAAGCAGACACAGACTTTCTCCACGTATGCAGACAATCAACCAGGAGTGACCATCAAAGTGTTTGAGGGTGAACGTGTCATGACAAAGGATAATAATCTTCTTGGTACGTTTGATCTGTCTGGCATTCCACCAGCTCCTAGAGGAACCCCTCAGATTGAAGTTACCTTCGACATGGACGCTAATGGAATCTTGAATGTATCAGCCAAAGAAACTGGCACTGGCAATACAAAGAACATCACAATCAAGAACGACAAGGGAAGGCTGTCCCAAGCTGAAATCGATAGAATGGTCAACGAGGCCGAGAGATTCCAAGAAGAGGATGAAAAACAAAGACAAAAAATAGCCTCTCGAAACACCCTAGAAAGTTATGTGTTCGGAGTTAAGCAAGCCCTTGACCAGGCTGGAGACAAAATCAGCTCTCAAGATAAAGAAACAGCGAGAAGTGCATGTGAGGAGACCATAAAGTGGTTGGATGCCAACACAATGGCCGACAAAGAAGAGTACGACGATAGAATGAAGAATTTATCGAGCGTCTGCAGCCCAATAATGTCAAAGATACACAGTGGAGGAGCAAGTGGACCTCAGGGCTGTGGCCAACAGGCCGGAGGATTTAGTAACGGACACCACACTGGACCAACTGTGGAAGAAGTTGACTAAAATTTGTTCTAAGTCAGAATTAGAAGTGATATTATACAGAGACTGGCTTTTATTTTCAAAAGCAAAAATCATCACCTCATTCCTAATTTATTAAAATTTTACATTGTAGATTAAGGAACAGGAAGTCGTTTAAGAATAAAATCATTTTAAGTTAAATGTTAAAAAGAAATGTTTGTCTTTTATTGTAACGGTCAACATTGGTTTTGAATTCTTGGAAAGTAGCTTTATCATGGTACAAGCAGAGATGTCTCAATGTGTTGTTCTGTGAGGAAATTCCAATTCTATACAATCAGCCCTATCACAAGGTCCGTCGTTACAACTTCGGACTATGAATTTCAAAAAGAGGGGACTAAAAACATAATAATCGCAATTAATGTTTTGCAACAGATACTTAAAGCTTGTAAATAGTCTTATCAAAAGTAACGAATTTCGTGGCAAAACATTCACTGCGATGGTGGCTATGATACTTCCTTTTTGGTATTCGTAGTCCGAAATTGAATTCGTATGAATTCGTAATTGTAAGACGGGAGGATATGGTATTCGAACGAAAATCAGAACAATGGACCCTTTTGCGGTTGTCGGGTACAGCTGTGAATCATTGTGCTCAGTAAATTAATAGAAAGAAAAACGAGGGAGCTCATGCAATCAACTCCACCAATACTCCAATTTTACACGAAAACCCACTAAGATGTGCAAGTAATTAACAATAAGGCTCTATACTCACCTGATATAGGCAACCGGCAATCACAGAAGCTGATGTCTCCAAGCCATCCAATAAAAATGTCATAGCGTGAGATAAGGTTTGTGCGTTGGAATGATTTTTTTCACATTGCTGTTGGAGAATATGTGAACAAAAATCTGAGTAGTCTGAAGTTTGTTGGCGTCGTTCTTCAAGGGCCGAACTTATAAGGTCAACAAAAAACTTTTCGGTATCTGGTTGGAAGAACTTTGCTTTGTAAGCTCTTTTCATTGGTGGCCAAAAATCAGCGAAAAATGAATAAAATGTAAACATTTTAGTGCCTTCGAAAAGCTTCTTTGTCATCTGGGGAATTGGTGTTGGATTCTTCGAGAAGCTTTGAGCCTTTAATCCCAAAACGAAGTCAGCTATAGCTTCGGATGTATAACGCAGGCAAACCTACAAAAGTTTATTTTTTTCTTGTTAATGTCTGAAATTTGGACTGTCTGTGCCTGCTCGCACGCAACGCTGAACAATGAGATTGAAAGAGTTGTATTTGATACTTCCAGGCAAGGGCTAATGTGATTGCAGTCACTGCCGCCCACCGGCCACATTCCGCGACAATAAAAATTACTCATATCAATAAATCTTAGCACTTATATCTTGTTAATTCACGTCACATATTCCGCGCTGCAAGCGAACAGACACTTCCGTTTCCGTTAGAAGGAAACAACTTTTTGACTTACGTGTTTGATGTCGATTCTAGAATTCTTTGGCTTGGTGCAGTTCTGTTTCATGAAGTGTACCAGTTCATCACACGCCTTCTTGGTAGCTGCATAGCTGGCCCTGATCTTCAAATAAAAGTGAAAAGGTTTTGAGAATGAAAACTAGGCTAAGTCAAACATACTTTGTCTTCGGTGAGTGCAGTCTTGACTTCTAACCGCGTTTCCTTCCACTCTTCATCACGCAAGACAAAGGTATCCTTTGAAAAGACTGAGTCAAAAAAGAAATTTATCTGAAAGTTTTTCAAAAATTAGTCCATTCAATAAAAAAATTGTTTGAAATCGAAGTTACCCAAGTTGTTTGTTCATTGTACCGAAAGTAATTGAAATCTGTCACAAGGATCTTGTGTGCCATTTCAGCACTTGTCACCATTAATTGTGGCGTCCGGATGCTGTAAACTCCAACAAAGTCTTCTTCGGCCTTGTATTGCCTTTAAATCAATGAATAAAAATCCAACTGAAAGAAAACTTTAACACTTCATACTTATAAATATCCTGCATGTCATAGACAACAGACCGGAAGTGCAAAACCATGTTTTTGAAACTACCAAAGAGGGCTGCTGGCTTGGGTCCTCTGACATCGCGTTCTTTCCAGAAATAATAATTACCAACTAGAAATGAGAACACCAATACCCAGACCACAACGGCAAGAACCAAGGTGAGGACTGAGTTAAAATCCATATTCTTGCACTTGCTTTCTACTAAGGGTTGGGGAACTTAATGAAGATTTGATTACACTACAAACGGAAACGTTTTGAAAATCGCTCACCAAGTGTTCTGATTTTTCATCTTATCGGAGTAGGTATTTAGGTAAACAAAGAGATTTGGTTCATTTGAGAAGGTGCAATAAATTTAAGATGTAGTACGGAACTAAGTCCACATGGTGCAAGGTTGTTAAGATTTGACAAGAAAAAAACTACTGATTAGAAGCGTTTCAATTAATGAACGAGTATAGAGAGACTTTGTTATCTCAACAAAGCCATTTCAGGTTAGTTATTCATACCCGAGTAAAAAAAATTGCCGTTTATCTCTGAACGCTCACAAGAAGTTCTTCTTATTTGGCTTAGCAAAACAAAAACAGCTAAAGATTTAATCAAATATGCCACAACTATTTGTTTGGAAAAGGAATTGTAACTTAGTAAGAAATGTAGTTACCATTGGTGAGGAGTTTTGGAAATCTGTTCAGAATTATTTGAAATCTAAGTTAACTTTATCGTGTCTGTTTTCGGCTGTATTGAAATTGTAATATTTTTCATAATTTTTTCAAAATGCGAAAAAAGCAATTCTTCGTCATAGTTGGACATTACAGTACAGTTCAGTGTGAACCTGGGCCTCAACCAACATACTGCGATAACGACTTCGATTTTGGACGAGCTTTCTAAATCTTTGCACTCTAAGTTGGTTGAGGTGTTCTTCTTTTGATTGTGCCACTTAGGCTTTCGATTACCACGATTTACCTGCAATGTGCTTTCGAAAACCCACCAAGCCGGAGCGTTTATCTCCACCCGCTTTACATGCTCCAGCCACCATAGTCATGCGATGCATGTACTCTTTTATAGCTGTGCCCTTGTCGCGGTACAGCCTATGCAATTCCTTCTTCTCATACGGGACCATTCAGAATATTTTTATCTCGAAACGACCAAGGGTGTCTTCTTCAGCTTGTGATTAGGTCCATGCTTCCGCACTGTATCGTAGGACTTGGATGATGAAGGACTTATAAAAGACGGCCTTGATATCAAAAAAGGTGGTGATCGATTGTGGACGCTTCACACGTATTGTTTCAGACGTTTACATTGCATAGCAGCCAGGATTTTATACGTGACGTTAAAGTGGCTCATTCCTCTATAATTGGCTCACAATTATGAGGGTCTCCTTTTTTTAAGATGAGACATGATACGATGATGAGGTTTAATTCAGCGGGCATACTTTCTTCTGACCTTATCATGCAGTTCAGCTGATGTATTTTCCTTTCCAACTAATGTCAAGCTGCCTTGAAAACCTCAGCATCAAGGTCATTTTCACCAACAGTCTTATTTGATTTAAAATTGCATATTGCAAGCTTAACTTCTTCTAGGTCGGGAGGACAGCCTTCTTGATCATCGTCAAAGTTGAACGGAGCATTATGCTTTCTGCCTGCCAGCAGAATCAGTGTCTTCATCACCGTCAAGCAGTCTGCAGAAGTGATCTTTCCAGATCCTCAGTAGCGACTGTGTCTCTATTATTATGTTCCCTGCTGGTCTTTACAGGTTTGAGTTCGGGGCGTGATACTCTGGCAGGACTTTTTTACCTTTTCGTAAAACTTCCGAATCTCGTTCCTGTCATGGCACCTCTCAATTTCCTCCAACGAGCGCTTCTTTGTTGCTCCTTTTTGAGAATTCGGTGTTCTTCCCTTCTTTTCTTTTTATAAATCTCTTTATACTGGTCGAAAGCAGCCCTTGCATCAACAAATGTGTTTTTTGTTTGGCTGCATTCTTCATCGGACCATGGGTTTCGTTTTGGGGCCCAGTGAAACACAAAAGATCAGAGGCCAAGGTTCTGATAGCTTGTTGGCATCATTGCTGCAACTAATCTTCAATGCTAAACGCTATCAGCATATGATTCAATGATAGTTGGAGTCACACTCGATTAGAGAAGGCACTGGGAGTCTCTTATAGTTCTAGCTTTCCAAATTCATATTGTTTCGCAGCGTTATTTCGCATGAATCGCGAATAGGATATCCTCATTCGCACCTTCGCTACAACAAGGTAGAGGTTCGAGTCAAAGTTCGCCGCTCAGAAAGTCCGGACACTGGAAGAGTGGCTTGTGTCGATCGCAGCATGGTCTATTTGGTTGACGGTTAATTGATCTTTGAATGGCCATGTACCCATGCGAACTTCGAAATGGGAGAAGCGTGTACTACTAACAACAAGCTTTACCCCCTAGTAGGGTGGTCGTTATTTTCAAAAGTTGGATTTTTTTAATGAGCACCCTTTTTTTTGTTCCTTGACTTCATAAAACATCACTCTATTTTCTTTTTTACGACCACATTAACACGTGGCGTATTGAGCTTAAAGCTGACGCTCTTATGAAAGTTCACCTTCTGCACTGTATACATTTGAATATGCTACTTTCCCTTTCTCTCTGGCATTAATTTGTTTTTACTATGTAGGCGTAAATAGACTTCAAAAATCACTTTTTACTTCTGCCAATCAATACTTACTAGCCTGCGTTCAATTGAATTTTCGCAAATGTCACAAAAACATATTATACATATATATGTATTTTTGGCACGTGTAAACAAAATCCGACTTTTTCAATTTTGTTTGTGCAGTTTTGAAATATAATAGCGTATAAAAAAAGGGTGCTCAGCAAAAAGAACGACTTTTTTTTCATCCATACAAATAACGACCACCCAACCTCAACAGCAGTGGCAGATATTAGGGGGTGGGGGAGGGTTCGGGTCCGGACACCCCTCCCCAATTGGGAAAATAAAAGATGTTATTGGTAACATTTATCGGCTCCTAATTTTCAATATATATATTGAAAAAATATAGCATGAGCAAGACAAAAAAGTAAAGGAGAAGTAATAATATTATTTTAAAAATTCAAGAACTTTCGTAATTGATTATATTACACTAGCTGACCCGGCCACGCGTTGCTGTAGCTAGCATTTTTTTCATATGATGTTGTTATTAAGTATTTAATTGGAATGGTAGGAGAACATCAGACCTGGGTACCACTATGCTTTTTCACATAGATGCTATTTGTAAAAAAATCATAGGGACCTTCATTACTAATTCTCTACTACCGTTACCTCTTACTAAAATGAAATTATTATTTATGAAAGAAGACGGAAACGTTAAAGCTGGTATAAAAATTTTTTGGTTTGGGATTTGAAGGGGAAGGACTTTGAACATAATTGATCAAAATTTTCTTACAGTTGATATAAAGCAATAATCACAACAAAAGAATAAAATTTAAAATTGTTTGTAACAAATGAGTGAATTACATAAATAACATGTGATAATTAATATTATAAATGAGGTTGGTTAGTTGGATAGTTTAAAATCTTCTTTAGAAATACTTTTAATTTCAATTTAATTTAGCACTAATCGGTGCACAATATTTTTGGTTAACCTGTCTTTTGCTAAGACAAATATGTTCGACGGCGTTCCTACACGTGAACATGCAACATATAGCTGCCCATGAGAAAAATATGGATTTTCCAAATCTAATCCACAAATGGACATTGTTTGGCCTTGAGACTTATTTATAGTCATGGCAAAAGCCAAACGAATTGGAAACTGTAACCTTCTGAAGGGTATGGTAGAATCTGATGGTATCATTGGAATTCGTGACAACATGACCAATTTTCCTTTAAATTTTCCAGTTACAATGATTGCTTCCAGAATATTTCCGGTTATCTTTTTAATGACCAAATGTGTACCGTTGCATAATTGAGGTGGATTTAAATTACGCAGGAGAATAATAGTTGAACCCATCTTTAATCGAAGATTATGTGGTGGCATTCCGGGTATATTTAGTGAATTTAAAAATTTAATTGGAAAATTTACACTATCATTTTCATTAACAACAGTATCCATTGATTTAAAATACATCAGATCGCCTGGTAACAACTGTTGTATCTGGAAGTTAATTTCATCAATATCTACATTTTTAGCTGCCAAAATAGCCCGGTGACTGAGCCAGTTATGATTCAAGTAATTACTCTGTATATCCGGAAAAATACTCTGAATCAATTCATTTTTTTCCTGAAGAACAGTGCAGAAATTGTCTGGCAGTTTAATGCATTGAGTATTTGGTTGAAGTTTTATTTCACCGTTCCCAACATCTAGTAACTGTTTGGAAAATATTTGTGCTGATGGATCATTTTGCAATCTCACGCGCATGTTTATGGTCAATCGAAGAGTGTTTCTTACCAAATAATATTCAACTTTAAATGGGCGGATTTAGTATTGATTGGTCTGAACACTGCAGATATCTTGGCAATTGGCATTATGATAGATACAAAATTAAGTTTTCAGAAGCAAATATCGACTACTATCAATAAAATTAACAAATATATAAGAATTTTTTATCCTCTTATAAATAGAAATTCTGCCTGACAATATTGACATACTTTATCCATTGCACCGATAGCAATTTTTGAATGCGCAGAGTAGTTAATATTTGGTGCATATTCGAAAGCAAGGCGAATAAATGATGTACGTGTTAATGAGCAGCTGATCCGCTGCCTCTGTTGTTCTTGTACTGTTGCAGCTATGTTTCGTTCTCGTGCTACTCTTATTCTTGCATTATTCTGTCACATACGTTCGTAACGTTGTTCTCAACACTTTTGTGCACGAAGCTCTGCTATCCTGACTCTTTGAGCTCCATTTCTTGTGGTGATTTGTTCTGCCGACTGATGAGCTCTTTCAACGCGTTTGCTTCGTGTCTCTTTGCTCCTCTTGTTGTTGAGGTTAGATTTTTTGGGTGGCATTCAACTGAAAATAACAATTTTATCGTTACAAAATAAACTGAAAAACATGCTATTATAGAGCATTGAATAGCTGTATATAATATATCTTACCTTAGCCACAGCAACGCGTGGCGTGAATAACGAAACACCAATTATCAAAAAGCAGGAGTAATTTCGCCTGATTATGTTCACTATAATATGAATTTAATTTGTTTTTGATTTATACTTAAATCAAGCTACACTTAGCCGGCTATACTTACTCCAAAAAAAAAAAAAAAAAATTCACTGTATTTCGTTTATTTTAAAATAAATTTAAATTATACTTTAGTCTCAACAACATATGGTTGTCGATCCTTAAATGAGATATAAGCTATCCTATCTTCCATGTTGGATCAAACTGCACACGGTATCCAAATTTAATTAAAATCGGTTAATTAGTTTAGGAGTCCATCGCGGACAAACATTGTGACACGTAATTATGGTGGTCGATCATAAATTGAGATGCAAGCTATCCTATCTACCAAGTTGGATCAAACTGCACACGGTGTACAAATTTGATTACAATCGGTTAAGTAGTTTAGGAGTCCATCGCGGACAAACATTGTGACACGTGATTTATATATATTAAGATTTCATAAAAAAATGAAGAGCAGGCTACTGTGTGAGCTTTTACTTTTGCCTAAAAGGTGCATTTTCTCGGCTCGCGTCACATATATAATCATTTTTACATGTAAAATTTTGATCGAAAGATACTTACCGATAAAGCATCAAGCGCATTAATGGATGTTCTGGCCGTGGATTCGTTGTCTCCACATCTTGACTTCTAACAGAAAATTTTCTTTCGAACAATCCGATCTTCGTAAAATGTGAAGAGGTCAGGGCATTTCTTTTCCTTAAATTCTTGTTTAAGAAACAGTTGCCGGAAACTTGGATGGATTTGTGTTCCGAGAACTGACTTTTGAGTTGAGAAATGAATGTATGAAGAAACGGAATGTAGAAAGATATTCTGTAGTAGTCTTATACTTTATTTTGCTTGAACGTTGCAACGATATTTTTTTTTTTGTTTATTGCAACGACGCGACGTGGCAATTTCATTGTGAATTCGTATTCAAAAGAAAGAAAGAATCTGCGTTTTCGCGTTTGTACGTTAATTCATTCAATGCGTCATCTGCCAGCTAAGTAGCCTCACCCAGATCTTGGCTTTTAGATTGCAATTCCCGACTCAAAGGCAAATTGACTTAAGCTTCAACTATGACCTTAAATAACTTAGAAACCGTTAGAGTTAACAAAAAATCATAAAAGATCTTTTTTGTAGAGCGTTAAATTTTCTATAAGAAACATTATTATTTGACATGATTTGTTCATTATTTCATAATGAAAAAAATTTCAAACAATCAACAGAACTTTTCCCATGTTATTTCCATATAAGACTTTGATTGTCAGGGGGGTCGGGTTAAAATTGAAATAAAGGGCTATAAATTGGCATGATTTTTTTTTAATATATTTAAACCGATTTAGGACTATCGTGGAAAAAAATTCGGAAAAAAACAAAATAAGGACCACCCTAATATATATGTACCGTAAACCGGGGTTACTTTGCGCCTGCGGGTGTAACTTTGCGCCATTGTTATAAAGAGTTTACAATTCGTTTTATGTTCAAACACGTTCAGTTTTGCTCACCGGTCTTACTGTAATGCGGCATATACACTGTTCAAATGCTTGAACAGCATGTGAGAGTGTATTAGTAAATTCTATTTTACTTTGGATATACACACTTCAAGCTTGAGTCTTCAATCATTGTTGGTGTTGTTGTTGTTTTCCCCATTAAACTTCGCGCTCTGTGACGACAATGTTCGCTTTGCGGTGTCTTTACGAAATGTATGCTGGATCAAGCATTCAGGGCCAGTTGCTCAAACGAATCATAAATTTAAGTTCTACATAAAGTTCTACTTTAGTATGGGGATTTTATGTAGAACTTAAGAATTCCGGAACGTCTCATACAAAAATGAAAACTTTATGTAGAACTTAAATTTATGATTCGATTGAGCAACTGGCCCTCAATCTCGCATATACACTCTTCAATGATTGAAGCCTGATTGAACGAAAATCAAAACGATTTGATTTTGCTTCCAGCATACACACAATGCATACGTGAGTTTTTTTCACTAATACACTCTTACATGCTGGTCAAGCATTTGAACAGTGTATATGCCGCATAACATAATGCAGCGTTTGTGTGTGTGCGAAATCATGTGCAACCGCATACCTACGTTTATTTTTGATTCAACCATTGTAGTCCGAAGAGGAGCGACCTAATTGTGAGTTTTTTCGGGGTAGAAAATTTGAAGTGTAAAAGCGAGTGTATCCAAATATAAAAAGTGAGTATTTTTGTTACCGTTTAAGTGTCTTTTTTCCTTTAATTTTACACAAAGTTAACTTTCCTGGTCCCAATATATATTAATAATTTTTTGTTTTTTGTGAAAACATACCAATTTTCGTAATTTTGAGGTAACTTTGCACCGGAGCAAAGTAACCCCGAAAGTTGATTTTGGGGTTACTTTGCTCCGGAGCAAAGTCAAAAAAAAAGTGTGTTCAGATTAAGTTATTTTTTCCACAGAAAGGATGTTTGGAGCATTGTTCATAAACTGTATGAATATCATTACTCCAGCACTTCAAACAAAAGCATAATGATGGGAAACGCAGAACTGAGCAAAGTAACCCCCTCCCTTGAACAACTTTGCTCCACTTTTAAACAAAAAAAAAAAAAAAAAAAATTTTCACTATAATTTAAAAAGTTTTTATAACATAAATGTATTATTTCATATCTTTTTAATGAAATAAAAAAAAAGTATATGTAAAAAAAAAATTCTCTGAAACTTTTTAGACGCTTTATAAAAAAAGGGGGAAAAAACGGTGCAAAGTAACCCCGGTTTACGGTATATATGTATAGTGCATATATAATTATATATGTATATAAACACACACACAGGTTGTCCCGTACTTCGTGTATTATCCTTGGGGTGTGATTCTTGGTCATATTCCAAGAAAAAAATTGTTCTACAGTAAAGCTTGTTTCTCAACTTTGACATGACTTTTTGAAAATTTAAAAAAAGGCTAACTTTGGTGTACCCTGATCTGTGTTAAATTCGATATCTCTGTCAATACTGATGATAGAGACCTAATCTTAGACTTAATTTTTTGAAGAAATAACAGCCTTTAAAACTGTATTAAAGTTTAGCTTCCATAGGCTTAGCCAGGTTTTCATGTTTAATTTTACCCATTTTGTATTTTTTCAAATATCATAAAATGTATGGGTTTTTGGGTGCACTTATTACTGAGTTTTTTTTTATTGTTTTGTTTATCTGTGAAAAATAAAGAGGCTAGTTAACCAGGCATTTTCTGCACAAAAATGACCTGCAAGTCAAAACTTTGTTTCGGGAAGAAAACTTGAACACCATTAAAAATGAAAAATCTGGCAACCCTAAGCCTATGGAAGTTAAACTTAAATACAGTCTTAAAAACTGTTATTTAAAAAAATTAAGTTTGAGATTAGGTCTCTAGTATTGACAGAGATATCGAATTTAACACAGGTCAGGGTACACCAAAGTTAGCCTTTTTTTAATTTGTCAAAAATTCATGTCAAAGTTGAGAAACGAGCTTTGCTGTAGAACAATTTTTTTCTTAGAATATGACCAAGAATCACACCTCAAAGGATAATACACGAAGTAAGGGACACCCTGTATATACAATGCCCATACGAACTTTGACATATGGGAAAAGCGTGTGCTACTAGCAACAATTACCTCTCAGCAAAGCCACAATCGCTCTCGGATGCCGACTATGCTTGTAGTGATATACTACATGCCACTCGCGCCTTACCATAACTATATCAATTTACATTTTCAAGAATTTCATGTCAGAGATATTCTTTTTTGTTGCGAAAACGATCCTCACGATCATCATATCCATAAACCTATAGCGCCGTGTAAACACTGCAATTAATTAAGTGTCGCCTGTTGTTATCTGAAACCATCTCCCATATATTGATACACAATATATGGGAGAGTGCATGGCAGACGCAAAGGTATAGAAAGAGCTTCATTAATTTGTCATCACTCAAAATTCATTGACACCTTACACTTATCTCGACTCAATATAGCTATGGCTATATATACGAATAAGAGTTACACAACAAGTAGAGCCAATGTGAAGTGCATGAATTATTATATAATGGTGTAAATGACCAGTCTTTTTAGCTACATTTGATGCATTTTGGTATCGTTATCAATTGGCAATAAGAATTGATACCTTACGATGAGAACGCATTTTCATATGGAAAGTTTTTAAGTATAGTTTGTGGTGAGGATGGAAATGGAAATACAAATAATTACTAGCCCTGTTTTATTGGGAATTTATATTCACTTCAGCAAAACACCGCAAAACAGCGCTCATGGGAAAACAACAACTCTAAAATGAATAGCGTAAGTGGACAAAAATAACTCACTTGCAGAAGTGAACAACTGGGATGGTTGGTAAATGGAGTTTATGTTGAAAGTGAACTTGGTAAGTGAATATAGGCAACAATGCGTTTTATTGAGATTCGCAAGTGAAGTGAATATAGAAATTCCCAATAAAACACGGCTATTATAAAAAGGCACAGGATGATGAAGAATAGTCAGAATTTTGTTAATCCTTAAACTCAAATGGTCGCAGTCATAAGCATTGAGACAACGTGCCCTAGAATAAGGAAAATATTAAAAGAAAAATAAAACCATTCTTTTATTTTATTTTACAACGAGTTCTCCCCGTGCAACTATTCTCCTTTTAACTGAGAAAAGCACGGTTGTTTTACTGGTCATAACATGCTTACCCATTGGGGACGCTCAATGGGGGCGTTCAATCACCGGATAGCTTTGTGTTGTTATTTACGAGTTAATCATTAACCAGAGGCCCCCGTCAACTTGGCAGCGCTTTAACACGAGATTCGATTTTTTTAATGCAAATAATTTAAAAAACATTTGGAAAAATTTCGGAAACAGTTTTCGTAATTCGGGAAAGTCCCAAAAAAAAAAGTTATAAACAGTGCCTTTAAATAAGCAATTTATAAATTTATTAATCTCATTGTTCAGACCGAAAAATTGAAAAAGTTCTTAACATTATTTTTTTAATCATACTTTAAATCTACGCTCTTTCTTCAAAACTCAACCAAAATCCTCCTTCCAATGCACCAAGGAAACTGGCAGGATCCAAACGGTTGTCCGTTCTAGTACGGGGATCTAATTTGATATTAAAATTTCTTACTACTTCCGCAATAACAGCTTTGGTTTGTGTTAGAGCAAATCTCATGCCCACACACGTTCTCGGTCCAGCACCGAAAGGCAAAAATGCTCCCATGTTTTGGAACTTCTTGATTCCTCCATTTTCTGGACTGAAACGTTCCGGCAAAAACTCGTCTGGATTGGGAAAATACTGTTCATCGTGATAGATTGAGTGAAACGGTATTAGAACAATGTCGTATGGCTTGAGTTGCACTTTACTGCCATTTTTATTGGTCAATTCACAAGGGGCTGTGCAGAACTTCGTTGTTTGAAGTAACGGTGGAATGATACGCATGCTCTCTTTGAAATAAGAATTAAAATAATATTAGGGGCTATGCAAGGAAAAAAAATGATTAGTCAATTTTACCATAAAAGCACTGAGAAAGGTAAGGTAGTTCTTCCAGTTTTTCGAAATCAATGCGTCCGTCTTCATTTAGGTTGTTCTTGATTTCCTCGTATAGAATCGCTTGCTTACTTGGGTTTCTGGCAAGCTTAAAATAAAAAACATGACCGTTTAGCAAAAAGCAAAACGGCTTTATGCCGTGCTCGTCTTCCACGAGCAACGAGCTATTGTTTCTTACCTGATAAAGACATCCTGCGATGGCTATAGCCGATGTTTCGAAACCATCCAACAAAAATGTCATTGAATGTCCCATGATATCCGAATCGGGATAGTTTTTCTTCTCCTGCAATTGGAGTATGTAGTCCAAGAAATCATGCCTACTAGTGTTTTGATTGCGACGTAGTTTAAATGCTGTACTCATCAGATTAGAGAAAAAGTCGTCTATGTCTCGAGGAAGAAATTTTGCTCTATAAATTGATTTCAATGCTGGCCACAGTGCAGCCAAGAATGCCCAAACAACAAAAAATGTTGAGTTTTGAAAGAGTTTTTTGGTCATTTCGAAAACTGGAGTGGGATTTTCGGTGAAGCTTCCAGCTTTCACACCTAGGACACAGTCAGTTACGACATCACATGTGTAACGCAAGCTTAGCTGAAATAAGAAACAAATCGGGGAGATAGTTCAAATCATTCCGAAAAATTTAATTCTTACATCCTTGGCATCCATTCCGCTGCCGTTTGTTTTTCGCCCTTCTTCTTTGATGTAGTTGACTAACTTTGCACAGACTTCCTGTGTTACAGGGTACACTGTTTGAGTCTTCAGAAGAAATAGAAAAATAGAATTTAATTTTTGACTGGTTACTATCTGTAGGTTACCCTGTTTGCGGTGAGCCCCGGTGTGAGTTCTTGACGACGATTCTTCCATGCTTCTCCAGTTAGCATAAATGGATTGTTGGCCATAACAACATCTTTCTTGGCATCAAACTTTACAGAAAAATAAATGACTCAATAAACACTCACAATAAAACAGAAAAGTTTCTCATTTAGCTTACCCAAGTAGCGGCTTCGTTGTCGTGAAAATTATTAAAATCTGTCGTGAATACCTTGAGAACTAACTCAGGGTTTAGAATTACTAGCTGGGGCGTTCGAATATTGTAAATTCCAACGAAATCTTCATCTTTGTGATACTGACTGCATAAAAATATTGGAAAGTATAAGCAATACTCTAAATATATTTAGGCGGGGGGTTGAGTCTTACGTGTAAATGTCTTGAATATCGTAGACCATATTACGCTTCTGTGTAACCAAACTGGGAAGGTTCCCAAGAAAAGGTTTTGGCGCTGGCCCTTTGACACCTCGCTTTTTCCAGTAGTTGAAGTTCCACACAAGAAAAGCGTACACCAAACCAGCTGCCACTGCTATCATCACAAGTAGTGCGCAAATCATGTTTACAATTATTCTGTTTCTCCGTTGCAAAACTTATTTGCTAGACTGTCTAACACTAACTGATTATTATTTTTCACTCGTTTTAGAATGAATACCTAATGTCTCTCTATTCGTCGTCGCCAACGCTCCATAGTCAACATACATAAATGGAATTTCTAATTGAATAGAAAATCAAATTTTTATCAATAAATTGCCTCCTATCTGAATGATTTGTTGATTGTTTTGTTTACTAGTAGCTATACATATGTAGGTGTTGAGGGAGGTTCGCTTATCTATAGCAATTTATTTATAGCGTTTTGTGGTGTTCATTTAGCTTAAGAAGAATTGTTCTCAAACTCAAAAGCTTCTCTTTTCGATCAAACATGTCTATAGACGTTGTTTTGCGAAGTTTTGTTGAGAGCTGAGAAGACCTAAGGCCGACTTCACTGATGTAACGCTATGAGCCACAGTCAGTGGTATCAAAGCCGCAGCTGAGAAATATGAAATTAGTACTGGGAACTTTCGAACATGTTCAAAGTGACGTTTACGGATGTGGTATAGCCAGGTTAAGATAGTAAATTATTTTAAGAAAAGAGAAATTAAAAAAACTTTTATTAGCTCAAAGGTGCCCCACTCTTCCCAACGCATTATTTCAATGATTTGAACTGGTGACCTTCTAATTTTCATTCTTCCACGCACTGCGGTGTCTGAATGAAAACTAAGCTGCCAACCAGTAGCGGTGTTAGGGTAGGGCGCGGTTGGGCGATGGCACAGGGCGCCACCCCCCTTTCCCCAGCTCATGTTCATAGTCCGAGGTCTACTTAGTCGTAAATTTCCTAAATAAAGCGGTTTGTTATGTTGGCAACACTTGAATGGAACACAATATTCAATCTGTTCGATCGGAGTTAATTTTACCGAGAATCGCCAATCATAGAAAAACACATTGCCTATCTCATTTTAACAATTTGGTTAAAAAGAGCTAGCGTTATTTTAGCGAAACGTAACAAGCTCAAATATTGGGGTTCAAAGGAGAGTTCTCGATATAAACCCCTTAGCTGTCATAGCTACAATCTAGTACTATGCGATGTCGCTAAGTCATCCGTAGTATCAGGCACTTTGTTTGGGGTACTTCAGAGGTTGTTCACATTGTTTTCAGCTTTAGTTCATCGATGGAAAATTCTAACTGATCACTTGGGACTATATACTATAAAAAAGCTCAGTGACACACATTGGGAAGCAAGAATAAGCAGTGTTAAAACAGTCCGTTATCAAATTAGTGCTATCAATGATGCTTTAATAACTTTGGCTATTGAAACTCAGAAACTGATGTTCAAGTGTCTCACGAGGCTGCTACTCTAGCCTAGACAACTAAAAGATTTCAGCTTCATAGTTTCATTGGTTGTTTGGTATAACATACTTTTTCAAGTAAATATTGTAAATAGATCTCTAGAGTCAAGAGACATGGATCTTGGTAAATGTACAGAAATTTTGAAAAAATGCTGCAATTTCTTGGAAGACTACAGAAACACAGGCTTTAAAAGCACTATTTTAACTGCGAAGGAGTTGGCCGAAGAACTAGAAATTGAATTCGACGTGTTAAGCGTTAAGCTGGTGAAATTTCACTATAAATTTTAAATTCTCCAGAAAAAAAACTTGAGGTAGAATTTTTCAACTGTCTTTTAGATACTACATTAATTTCAGTCAATGTAAGGTTCGAATAGTTAAATGAGTACTCGGAATCGTGGTCTCTTTTGTACAATATTAAACAGATTCCAGTAAAACCCGACCTTGTCAAACTCTGTAGTCAGACATTGATGGTTGTATGTTGTGTGATGAACTTGTAAGTCTGATATCCTATTTGCCTGATAAAAATGTGGTTACTCCCAATTTTGATTTAAATTTCATTAAAGATCGCAACTTACAAGAACTGTATCCAAATGTATGGACAGCAATGCGAATATTATTGACTATACCTGTAACGTTTGCTAGGGGGCGCGGAGTTTTTCAAAACTGAAGCTGATAAAAACCTATCTTCGATCAACAATATCTCAATCTAGATTGACAAATTTAGCAACTTCGTCAATAGAAAACGAAATTGCTGAAAACATCGACTTTCATAACTTTATAAAAGAGTTCGCTGATAAAAAGGCCAGAAAAGTAAAATTTTATAAGTTTTTTTTTAATAAATGGTTGTTTTTTATAATAAATAATTATTTCTTTTAATAAATGGTTATTTCACTATTATGCTTTTCCTTTTTTTGTATGGGTTTGAATTGCAGTTGGAAGGCGCCGTAGAAATCTCGCCCAGGGCGCTGGTAGTGTCAAAACCGGCTTTGGTGCCAACCCATGTGAGGTTTCAGGGCAGTTCTCTTGTTTCTGAGTTGAACCAGAAGTTCGCAAACAGCAATCTTCTCTGGGTGAATGAGTTTGAGTTTATCTAAGGGGATGATCTCATAGTAAAGTATCGGGTTTTTCAATAAGAGCCGTAAAAAAGTTTTTTTTTTTTAATAAAACAAAAACGGTTTTTGATATCAATGAAATTCTTTATCTTTGTGAAAGTACGTTTGATGCTATTGTGTATGTATGGAACTCGATTTCTTTTCCATGGCCCCCATGGGCACACTACTTGTAGAAGTCCAGACGCTGAACCCAATTTTCGACGGTTTTCAAGTATAAATCGGCCGATACTGCTGCAATTTCACGTTTGATATTCGAGCGAAGTTCATCAATCGTCGCTGGCTTGTTGACATAGACCATAGACTTGACGTAGCCCCACCGGAAATAGTCGAACGGCGTCAAATCGCACGACGGAGGCGGCCAAGCGACTGGACCATTTCGTGAGATAACACGTTCTCCAAACTTGGTTTCCAATAAACTGATTGTGACATTCGCTGTGAGGCTTGTGGCGCTCGCCGTCCTGTGGGAACCACATGTCCTCCAAGTCCATATCATCCAATTGGGGCCAAAAATATTCGGTTATCATTGAACGGTAGCGATCTCCATTCACAGTAACATGTCGGTCTTGATCATCACGGAAGAAAGAAGTACGGCCCATAACCCACACCAAACCGTAATTTTGTCGAGATGCAATGATGACTCACGGAGTACGTGTGGATTGCTGCCTGACTAATACCGCATATTTTATTTATTGACGAATCCTTTCGGCCAGAAATGAGCCTCATCGCTGAATATGAATTTTTGGATGAAAATTTGAATCATTTTCAAGTTGTTGCTCAGCCCAATTCACGAATACACGACGCTTTTGGTAGTCAAGCGGTTTCAGTTCTTGCGTCAATTTAACCTTGTAAGGATGTAGGCCAAGATATTTTCTCAAAATTCGCCACACCGACGTCACACAGATGCCCAACTCTTGACGTGTGAGAGACACATTTGGGCTTTCTGCAACTGAAGCCTCAGCGGCAACAATATTCCCGAGATTTCGGGCACTTCTTTGTCTCACTGACACGGGAACATTGTGTACTTTGCCTGCAGATTCAATTTTTTCCACTAGACGATCAATCGTTGGACGCTACGACGATTATGACGGCCATAAATTGGACGTAGCGCTCTTAACGTTGAGGCCACTGACTCCGAATTTCGGTAGTTAATTTCAATTATTTCGACTCGTTGTTGGCTATGGCTCGTATATCTTTCCATCATAAAATGGCAAACCTTACTGAAAAGAAATGTCAAAAGAGCGGCAAGAAATATGGGGTCGTTTACTGTTCATGTTGCTCTACTTTTGTAGCGTCGCTGTTGAAAAATGCTTAATTTGCTTTCTGAGGTGGAAAAGTGCTGTACATTCCGTAATAATGTCCAGAGGTGTTTCTACATTTTCGGAGCATAGTTTGCAGTCCGCTACTAACCTCATTTGGTGAACATGCTTCTTTAAAGAACTGTGGCCGGTTAGCAGTTCTGTACAAAATTTTAGGGTTCAGTACGAATTTTAATGTTTTTTTCGGTATATTCTGGGAAAAACAGTATTGAACAGGTTTGGCCAGATAAGTTACGCAAAGCTTTATTTGATTCGGGGAAGTTCACATACTTTGTCAATTTTTCAATTTAGTGGCATAATATTTGACGGAAAATTTCGAAAACTTAAAAAATCGAGTACGTAATAAAATTTATAGAAATGTCGATTTCCAAAACTAAAATCGGGAGTGAATCTGTGAGTTGGATTGGTAAGATGGATTTGACAGATAATTATACTCTGATTGTCGAATTCTTCCAACTCACCAATCCACTCAGAATTTTAGTTTTAGAAATCGACAAAAGTGAAACGACACGATAATCAGTTTTCTTCCAATATTTGGGTACGCATTGATCTTATTTCGATTATATAATTTCTAATTTTTCAATTCTGCATAGAAAAGGCTTTTAACTTCCCATCACAGAATGCTAACGGTTTCAGTGTGATCAAATCCTCACGTTCTAGGGAGCTATTCGGACAATTTCCAGTTGGATGTGCGACCCAACGAGTAGAACAGCGGCAAGGTAGTGCCATTTATTTGACAAGTAAATTAAACCGGTTTTGAACGAACTCGCGATTGTGTACTAAGTACAGTTTCAAAACCTTAAGGCTGAGTGCAAGGTTTAAGTATTTGCTCTTAATAATACATTTGGTGGTACAGGGCTGCCAACTACACACTTATTATGAAAATTGAATAAAATTACATAAGATATTGCAGAAAAGGTAAATTAAGGTAGTTGTCCAGTCCAGATGGGTTAAGAAAATCGATTTTTTTTCTTTTCTTTTTCGGGAGAAATACATTTTAAAAATATGCCCTTAAATTTTCAGACCGGAATTTAGAATATGTCCAAAGTTATACAACAAAACAAAAGTGCGCCCCGTAGAGTGTATGAAAGTGTGTTGACAATGCACGGATTTTAAGGCCGAGAAACAGAAAAGCCAACTGTGAAGAAGCCAGGGGTGAGATTCTGTAACTAAAAAGCGAACAAACGTTTTCGTGTGTGCGAACGATTTCCTTCATGTTAACATAGGGAAATCGTTCGCACACACGAAAACTTTTGTTCGCTTTTTAGTTACAGAATCTCACCCCAGAACCTTACGCAGTACCCATTAAGCTGCTAGAAATGATGATTTTGAGGAGACAGAAGGATTGCTCTATGCACCGGGCAATTAATTAAATAATAAAAGTATTGTAATGTACACCCAACACTTAATACTAATTTGCTACTAGAAAACGTTCAAACGAAAAACACAAGCGGCAACACTATAATGTAGGTGCATATAATAGCAGGCAGTGCTTGTGAGTTAGTGTGTGTGTGTGCAGAACTATACCGGGAGGAGAATGTGTCCAGCCATAATGGATTATAGCAAAATCTCTATATGTTATAAATTGCTCGAGAGCTCTCGATGTTTCACACGGATGGAAAGCTCTAGATGTAATACGTTATTCTATACCTACAAAGAGGCCGCTTAAGCAGCCAGGAAGCTTTTGTTTACAAGTGATAATGCAAAGATTGAGTTGAGATCGAATAAAGTATATATCGAATAAAAGTAGTAGAATTAAAGTAAAGAAAGGAAAAGTTTTATTACTGCGAACTAAGCGCACGTTACAGAATTATTTGTTTTCAATACTTTAAACGCGTTTTTCAAAACAATTCAACTGGTTTGGCTAAAAGTTTAACCAGTCATTCTAAAAAATTAAATAAACATTTAATTTTATAACAATAAATTATTTTTTTAAATTATTTTACTAACGAAAAAAAAAACATTTTGAAAATACATTTTTTCACAAACCCGCCATTTTCTGTTTTTAATATGTATATTACAATGCGCAACAAAATTTGCTTTTTTATGTTAGGTACTGGGAACAAACTATGTTTTTCTGAAGGTTTTTTTGTCCTCAATTCAAATCTGACCCCAGAATTGCACTGGCACATCACGTTTCTCGAGATATAAAACCTTCAACATCGAGAAAAACAAGTTTAAGCTACTTTTCTTTACTTTTTTTAAGCATGCTTTTCAAGTAGTTTGATATGGGCTGAATGCAAATCTCGTCTCAAAATACCTCTATTACATCAAATTACTGAAATATTCAGCCTCAAAAGTTGTAATTCATGGTCACGCATTATTTTAAGGCCTAGGTAGAGTCTCAATTCCGTTCTGGATGTTCTTACACGATCATAGCCTTACCAGACGTCTTTTACAAGACCCAAAACCAGGCTTTTATACTGTGGTTTTGTTTACCCTTTTCGATTGAAATTCAAATTTGTTCAAAAACTACAATGGGAAAATTAATTCCTGAAATCTGTTTTTGAATGTCAGCTTGAAAAAAGAATCCTGTTACTAACAATTGTGTACTTAAAATAACGCTTAAGCAGAACAATACTAAATTGAGAGCTATTGACCCAAGCTCATTTTGTTATGGTAGCGACTTTTGGCTTTTCTACGAAACTAAGTTTAGTTCTGAGCGCTTCAGTTAATATTTTGAAATTTTATAAACGATTTGAATGTGTTTGCTGTAGCCCATCTGCATTCTCGAACCCAGCGATTTTATTAAATGGCTAAATTGAGTATAAAGTAGTTTCACCAAATCCAAAATATGACGTTACGTTGTGCAACAATTTATTAGCCATTTAGCAAGCCATTATTGCTTTAGGGCAATGCTAACTTATCACTCGTGATTAAAAAAGGCTCAGAGATACAGGGTTTCTTCATCAAATGGCTAACGCAATGGTACTTGATATTTGTATAAATTATGAAATAATATATTTGATAAGTACTTGTGGTGTCTGATTGGATTTTGTAATCTATTGTTAGTTCAGTCAGCAATTTTCTTAGGTGCCTTGTTGATCAAGTAAATGATGAAATAGGTGTGACAACTTCAAAATTGCTATCAAGGCCTATGCAGACGAATATGTAGATGTGCACACACACACATTTACACGTGTAATACTCTAACAGAGATATGAAACAATTTGTTGCTGCATTGGAAAGTCTAAATATTCTGTAACTTTTTGCAAATTAGTTGAATTTAAAGCCTCAGTTTTCAGTTAAATGCTTTGCTTGAGGTCGTAAAATAGTTTTCGTTGGACTATTTGCATGGATCATGAATTTCAAAAAACCTGGTCTACCTCGAAATTATGTCCGTCTATGGTGATTGTTTGTCCAATTCGTCATCATGCTTTGATGACATCGTACACTTTGGTTCGCTCCCATTGCCATCAAACCCACTTTTGACATATGTTTCAGTGCTCAATAGGTTCCCTAATGACATCACGCTTATTTCACCCTTTAACGTCAAGCACAGGCTATTCAAAGACTATTCCTTTGTAATTGACGTTTGAGCTTTGCACAATCTTTAAAAGCGTCATGTAAAGGATATTGCATGATAATGTGCGTCTTGTCGAAGGCATTTTTCGACATCAAAGATTCCGGTGAGCTCTTTACTGACCTTGGCCATGAATTCTCCAAAGTAATCCTGCATTCTGCTTAGTCGTATGAGCTTTGCAAGGTTGCTAAAGCTAGACACGGTTTATGCTCTCGATGGTTCATACTGCATATCGATATTATTCTCCCGAGTTTTTCCAAGATCTGCAGTAATGTGAAAACTTGGTGGATTTCTCTGGTCTAAAAGGAACTATCAAGTTGTTGGCGTGTGGTTTCCGATGTTACCATATTACAGCAGACAAAATCTTATACGCGGCGTTTCGGAAGCTTGTTCCTGGCCTCCCGTTTTTAGGATCGGACTAACTATAATTGTGGCGCCCGTGGTGTAGTGGTTAGCATGTCTGCCTGAGTGCCTGTTATGCGAGATGTTCGTAGTTCAAATCCCAACAGATAATAGAAAATGTTTTGAAATTGGCAAGTTCTCCGATTGTAAGTTCATTGCCATGAAAAGCACTTTCTCTTTTGGCCGTGCGGAACAGACAGAAAATTGCAGGTCGCCCTCCATTTTAACATTTGGCCTTATTTCACTTCGTCAAAGTGTAATAATGCCAAACGTTAAAATTTGTTTTTATCTCACTTTAAGAAAACGGAATAAGGCCAAATCCTTCGATTTGGCGCTTCTAATTTCCATTTTTGAGAACTCAGTGTTCTTATCCCTTCCTTTCTTTTTGTAAATTTCTTTGCACTGGCCATTTGATGCGAAGGGAAAAAGGAGAGGAATTAGGATAGTGCAGGGTAGGGATTAGGATAAGGTAGGATATAGGAATCGAATAAACCAAAGGAAACGCAACAGGGAAAAAATCAGGAAAAAGGTGGGAAACAGAAAAAGGAAAGGGACCAAAACAAGGATGTGTAAGATATGTATGTCCGATAGGAGAGCAAAATATGCGAAGGGAAGGAATGCACAGAGAGGAGACCTGGCACGCTTGCGGAGCATGGCTTAGCTCGCCGGATGTGGGCGGGTCATGCCTCCTCTACTGTACCTCGCCTCGCAACAAAACATATATCGTGCCGAAAACTGAAACCACCACTAAAAGAACATAAAGTATTCCTCACGTTGGGCCCTGCTGATGTAAGTGCAGGGTGGCCTGTTCCCATCCTCAATCTCGAACCCAATTGGCCTTATCGTTTGGATTCCCCTTGAAAACTCAAACTGTCAGAACTCAAACACCATCACGATTGTTCGTTGTTCTCCTTTGCATCAACATTTGTCGTGTTTTTTGCTTGGCTGCATACTTCATTTAACCATGGGTTTCGTTTTAGAGGCCGAGAGAAAGAAAGAGGCTGCGGCTCTGACGGCTTGCAGGCACTGCCACTACTGATCTTCGATGATTAATGTTGACTCATACGATTGCAGTATAGTTGTAGAGAAACTCGGCTTGAAAAGGAACTGACTATCTCCTGCGTGTAGTTTCCTGACGTCGTATTAGCCCCTTTTGAAGTCATACTTGTTTTGGTAGGCTCTGGAAAATACTTACTTACTTAGGTGGGCATTACAGTTCGGGGTGAACCTGGCCCTCAACCAACATCCTTCTATAACGACTTCGATTTCGGGCGAGCTCTCTCCAGTTTTGCACTCTAAGTCGAGCCGGAGCGTTTGGGTCCATCCGCTCTACATGGCCCAACCATCGTAGCCTCACGCTGCGTACTCTTCTGGCGATGCCCATGTCGCGGTACAGCTTATACAGCTCGTTGTTGTATCTTCTTCTCCACACATTGTTCGGATACGGGACCAAAGATCATTCGGAGAATTTTTCTTTTGAAACGACCAAGGGATTCCTCATCCGCTTTCGATAAGGTCCATGCTTCCGCTCCGTAAAGCAAGACTGGGATGATCAAGGTCTTATACTGTTGGCAAGAGTTATTCTCCGTTTGATCTCCGCACTGATGTTGTTGTCCGTGTCTACAGCGGATCCTAGGTAAACGAAATCCTGTACTACCTCAAAGTTATGTCTGTCTATTGTGACGTTTTGTCCAATTCGTCGATGTTCTGTGTCCTTGTTTAATGACAACATATACTTCGTTTTGCCCTCATTAACCATCAAACCCATTTTTGCCGCTTCTGTTTCAATACTCGCAAAAGCGCCTATATGACATCACGCTTTTTTCTTCCCATTACGTCAATATCGTCTGCGTAGGCGAGTAATTGTACTTGCTCTGGCAAATGTAATTGCTCTGGAAAATGCCGAGATTTAAAATCTTGCAAAGAGACATTCCACCACAATGCTCTAAATTCCACAACATCCATAAAGCGACATGATGAAACTAGCCGCGATTTATAAGACTAAAGTGTCGATTTCTTTCGCCATTATAATGAACCATTCATCAAATTTTATCCCCATATTACCACGGAAACGGTCATGAGAACTCAAAAGCAACTGGGCCGATCTCAAAAATTCTTCCACCAATAAATAAATGCGAGCCCAAGCGCATTTCTCACAACCATGGTTTGTGAGGGAATGGAGGAGGCCTAACATTTTCTGTTAATTCCGAAGGGCTAATCAGAAAAACGTTTTCGTGGCAATGAATCTACTATCGGAGAACTTGCCAATTCTTCGTTGTCAATTTTAGTTTAGGTTGCTCTATAAGGTGCCATAAACAATTCGTAAAATGAATGAATTTCTTACCAATACAGTCAGGCTAATGTGTAATAGCCCTCGTCTGTGTTTACAATAAAACACTTGTTTCATTCATTTATTTTGTTTAATTTATTGTAAAAAAAACTGTTTCTAAAACATTAACTTCTTTCTTCAAATTTCAGCCAAATACCTCCGTCCAAAGCTCCAAGGAAATGTGTTGGATCTAGTCGGTTGTCCGTTCGAGTACGAGGATCTAATTTGATATCGAAATTTCGTACGATTTCCGCAATGGCCGCTTTTGTTTGCGTTAGTGCAAATCTCATACCCAAACACATTCTCGGTCCAGCACCGAAAGGCAAAAACACTCCCATATTTTGGAACTTCTTAACGCCTCCATTTTCAGGACTAAAACGCTCTGGCACGAACTCCTCTGGATTGGGGAAATACTGTTCATCAAAATGGTATGCGTAAAATGGTATTTGAACGATATCGTTTGGCTTCAATTTTAATTTGCTGCCATTTTTATTGGTCAGTTCACAATGAGCTGTACAGAGCTTTGTTCCTTGCATTAACGCTGGGATAAGTCGCATGCTCTCTATTTGAAATAAAAATTGGAATCAGTTGAAACGAGATTATATATAAATTTTACCGTAAAAGCACTGATTGAGGTAGGGCAAATTCTCAAGTTTGTCGAAGTCAATACGTCCGTCCTCATTCAGGCTACTCACTATTTCCTCATAGAGAATCGTTTGCTTGCTAGGGTTTTTGGCAAGCTGAAATGAGCAGGAAGTTATTTTTTTTTTTTTACAATTTTCTAATACAATATTATCATCAGAATGATCCTTTGCTAACACAGATCTTCAAAAAACTAGACAACGACCAAAAAACACATTAAAACCTTCTATAATAAAATCTTCCTAACTCAACAGAGTTACAACTGAGACCTTCAACTTACTTGATAAAGACATCCAGCGATAGCTGCAGATGATGTCTCAAATCCATCCAGCAAGAATGTCATCGAGTGTGACAGGATATCCATATCACTATAGTTTTTCTTGTCCTGCAATTGGAGTATGTAGTTTAGGAAGTCGATTCTACTTGAACTTTGGCTGCGTCGCAATTTAAATGCTGAACTCATCAATTCAAAGAAAAACTGTTCGATATCTTTCGCAACAAATTTCGCCTTATAAAATGACTTAATTTTCGGCCACAATCCAACCAAGACAGCGTAAATAGTAAAAACAGTATTGGTTTGAAATATTCTATTGGTCATTTCAAAAACTGGTGTGGGATTGTCAGTGAAGTTTCCAGCTTTTATACCCAAAACACAATCGGTAACAACATCAGCCGTGTAACGTAAACTCAACTGCAAATACAAACAAGTCACACAAAGATGTCGACATGATGATGATGAAAGGACAATCAGCAATCACTTACATCCTTGGCATTCATTGCGCTGCCATTTGTTTTACTTCTTTGCTCTCTGATGTATTTGACTAAATTTGCACAGACTTCCTGTGTTACTGGAAAGACTGTTTGGATCTTCGAAAGAAAAAGAAAAACACTTAATTGCTTCAGAATGAAAGCTTGTATGTGTGCAACTCTGTACCCTGTTGGCGGTAAGCCCAGGTGTGACTTCCTGTCGGCGTTCCTTCCATGCTTCTCCAGTTAACATAAATGGGTTATTGGCAATGATAACATCAGTCTTGGCGTCAAACTACATGATTTCAACCATAAACAAAAACACTCTCAAAAAAGTTCTTTTTTACTAACCCAATCTGAAGCTTCGTTGTCGTGAAAGTTCTTAAAGTCTGTCGAGTACACTTTGAGGGCTAATTCGGGATTCAAAACCACCAACTGTGGTGTTCGAATACTGTAAACTCCAACGAAGTCTTCATCTTTGTGATACTGGCTGTAGTTTAAAATGAGAAAATTAAAAGCAATTTTAATTTACTTTTTAAGTTTTACTTGTAAATGTCCCGAAAATCGTATGCAACGTTACGCTTCTGTGTGACCATGCTCGGCAAGCTTCCATAAAAAGGTCTTGGCGTTGGTCCTTTGACACCACGTTTTTTCCAGTAGTCGAAATTCCATACTAGAAACGTGTACACCAAACCGGCGACAGCTCCGATCGTCACAAGTAATGCGAAAAACATGCTTTAAAATATTTTTTATCGGTCTAATTCAAGACTCTTCTGTTTTGAACTTTTTAGTTAGGCAGTCCAACTTCAACTGATATTTTCTAATCATTTCTTATTCTTTTCAATAAAATGTTTGTTTTTCATTGTCTCTCTTCTTCCTCATATTCTCTTATTATCTTTTAATTGATAAATTGGTTAAGGCTCACACATCTATCAATTATGAATGTAGGCCTGAGTTCTTTGATTAAAAAATCATAATTGATTTTGTTTTGGTAGTTGCAAAATGGATTGGTTGCAGATCGACATACAGTTAAATATACCTCCACATTTCCAATAAAAAAAGTAAAAAAGTAATGTTATTCATGTATGACCTTGTCTCAGATGGCTGAAGCAACAGCACTTGACATTGTTGAAATTTATGAACAAGTAGTATCTGCAAAGTACTCAAGAATCAAGATACACTAATTTCGTTGAAGTCACATCGATAAAGAACTTACCCTAGGCGATTTAATAGAAAACTTTCAGAAAAAAATACGACCAGAGTTGGAGTGTATTCGTTGAAGAATGATTAAGCTTTTTTTTTTTTGATTTATAAAATAAACCATTTGCCAAAAACGAATTAACCTGCAACAGCTTATGTAAGATTTTTTTTTTTTTTTCAAAGCAGATCTATTTGTATCTGCAATGATTTGATTAAAGAACACGAATTTATCTATCTATGGCTACAAACGAAACTTTGTTTTTTTTTTTAAGTATTCATTTAATTTTGATTGAAATTAGATCAATCATCGTTAGCAGGTTGGGGTTATTAGTGTAGCTTCGACTATGTCACTTGGCTAACGCAACGGTCAGCTGAACAGAAAGATAACTTCGCAACAGGTATCTCTAAATGGCTTGTTTTTTTTTTTTTGCTTTTTTGTTCTGTTGTTTTCTACTACCAGAGACGTAATACTGTTTTGGAAGCTGGTAGGCAAAGCATTCTCATATCTCCTATACCTACCTAAAATATAAAAGCAAACATTCGCTGTATTCTACTGTGATGTAAGCAAGAATTCAAATTCACGCACGAACTCTTCGCAGCAGCAGGGCGGATCTAGCGGGAGGGTTTTCGGTGAGCTTAACTCCCACCCTCATTTTCGTAGCCCGAGTTTGAAGCCAAGGCTCTTACATAGTTTATTAGTCCAGTCAAATAAGACTTTTGAACGTTACAAAAATTCTCATAGAGCTGAAAATTGGTATGAATGTTCAAAATACTATTGTTACAAATTGTGAATAGTCCCCGTCAATCCCCCTTGTGTCAAATTTTATAGATGGTGAAAGTTTGCAAAAATAGGTTTTTCGGGTTATTCAGCTAAACGGTGAGTTTTACAGCAAAAAGGGTTCAGACGAAAATTGTAGATCATTAAATTCTCTACACTTTTTTGCATTAGTATCTACTGCCATTTCCGTAATATAACGGTTGACAGATCTGAAAAAATTGTTTTATTAGTAATTTGCACACGGTTCCACACCACCTATAAGATAGTGTGCTTGGCCCTTTTCTTAACGTGGTTTCCCCTGCAGCCCTATTCGAAGAAAGTTGTGCAAATTATGTAATATATATTTAATTTATATATGAAAAAATTATGGACGTGTCTAAATGCACCCACGGTGTATTTGGTGTAGGTGGTGTTACACCGCATTTTTGAAAAGCCACTACACCGCATTTTAAGTAATATGAGTGGAAAAAATGCGGTGTATGTGGTGTGGGTTGGTCATTTGACAGAAACAAATGCTATTTTGTAGCTTTACGAGTATAATAACAATATATATAACCAGTGGAAAAAAGCGGTAGGTTGGTGTTACACCGCATTTTTTATATATTTAGTTTCCTATGGCCATCTAAAAGTTGTATAGAAACATTAAAGAAACAAAAAAATAGCTTTTCACTATAACCAATCAGAAAGATTAAAGTGATGCCAGATAGTAGCTTTTTTGTACTACTTTAAAAAAATCGATTTTCGGTTTACGTTTTTAACAATTTTTTCTTTCAACTCGAAGGAAGTTATTTATATCTTCACAACCTTCTTCAGTGTTTTTAGTGGAATTACAAAGTTACCTTTGTTTAGAGTTGTTCCAGTCTCAAAATGCACTTCTTTCGTATTCTACTCACTTTCTGTCAAACTAAAATTTCAAAATAAACAATAAATACTTTATATACAAAAAATATTTTAAACTTGTATCAAAAATGTAAATATTTACCTATTAGCTTAAAAAAAATCTGTACCTAAACAATCTTAATATTAGATACCAATTTGAAAGTTGTGATATGATAAGTGTCAATTGCGTAATTTCTGGTGTAAGTTATTGCTTTATCTGTGTTTACAGGTTACATAGTTGCTCAGTAAGATGTTTTTTGGATGAAGCGTCGGGATTTTTGGATAGCCTAAAATGTAAAAATATAATTCTCTTAGGTGATTTTAATATAAATATTCTGAGTTAATCTCCGGATGTTGATAACTATTTAGCTGTATTTTCATCTTTTGGTTTTGAGTAGGTTATAAATTAACCTACTAGATTCAATTCTTGCCTTGATCATGTCTTTATAAGATTTAACAGAAATTTATTGATTGACCATAGTACAATTAGCCTCGATTTAAAAAAAACTGATCATCATCTAACTGGTAGTCAACTCACTTGTTGTCAGGTTAGGGAAAATAGTTCTGAGAGTTTTGAATTTCTAAAAACTGATTTTGTAGCATTACGGTCAAGCTTAAATCTAGAATTTTGGAATGAAGTGTACTCTGCGATCGATCTACAGTTGCTTTTGACTTGTTTCTCAATAAACTACAACATCATATCCATTATCCATAACTGTAGCTTAGAAATAGGCAAAAGCAACAAGAAATTTAAGTGTCTTACGCAATGGATGAGTCCTTCACTAGTTAAAAAAATCAAAAACAAGAATAAACTTTCCTTTATTATGAAGAAACATCCAAGAAATCTGAGATTGAAGAATTATTATGAAAAGCTGTGTAAAGAGGAAAAAATCGAAATTCCGCTTTGTAAAAATCGATATTATAGTAATAAACTAGCACGAAATATTGGAAACCCTAAAGAAGAATGGCGAGTGGTCAACGATATTCTTAACAAAAATAAAGCACACCCTGATGTAATATCTGTTCAAAACCAAAATTTTCTTGTTGCTGAACCCTTTGAAGTTGCTAGCTTGTTTAATAATTTTTTTGTTGATATCGGCTCAAATAATAGTGTTTCAAATGTAACTGATTCCACACTTCTCTGTGAGACTTCTTTGGTTCAAGACAATATGCAGTCTGATAGTTTCTACTTTGAACCATTTTCTGCACTTGAAATTTCAAAGATTATTATGTCTCTTAAAACATCTAGTTCATCTATATAATATATTTATATATATATCTTAATATATATAAATCACGTGTCACAATGTTTGTCCGCGATGGACTCCTAAACTACTTAACCGATTGTAATCAAATTTGTACACCGTGTGCAGTTTGATCCAACTTGGTAGATAGGATAGCTTGCATCTCAATTTATGATCGACCACCATAATTACGTGTCACAATGTTTGTCCGCGATGGACTCCTAAACTAATTAACCGATTTTAATTAAATTTGGATACCGTGTGCAGTTTGATCCAACATGGAAGATAGGATAGCTTATATCTCATTTAAGGATCGACAACCATATGTTGTTGAGACTAAAGTATAATTTAAATTTATTTTAAAATAAACGAAATACAGTGAATTTTTTTTTTTTTTTTTTGGAGTAAGTATAGCCGGCTAAGTGTAGCTTGATTTAAGTATAAATCAAAAACAAATTAAATTCATATTATAGTGAACATAATCAGGCGAAATTACTCCTGCTTTTTGATAATTGGTGTTTCGTTATTCACGCCACGCGTTGCTGTGGCTAAGGTAAGATATATTATATACAGCTATTCAATGCTCTATAATAGCATGTTTTTCAGTTTATTTTGTAACGATAAAATTGTTATTTTCAGTTGAATGCCACCCAAAAAATCTAACCTCAACAACAAGAGGAGCAAAGAGACACGAAGCAAACGCGTTGAAAGAGCTCATCAGTCGGCAGAACAAATCACCACAAGAAATGGAGCTCAAAGAGTCAGGATAGCAGAGCTTCGTGCACAAAAGTGTTGAGAACAACGTTACGAACGTATGTGACAGAATAATGCAAGAATAAGAGTAGCACGAGAACGAAACATAGCTGCAACAGTACAAGAACAACAGAGGCAGCGGATCAGCTGCTCATTAACACGTACATCATTTATTCGCCTTGCTTTCGAATATGCACCAAATATTAACTACTCTGCGCATTCAAAAATTGCTATCGGTGCAATGGATAAAGTATGTCAATATTGTCAGGCAGAATTTCTATTTATAAGAGGATAAAAAATTCTTATATATTTGTTAATTTTATTGATAGTAGTCGATATTTGCTTCTGAAAACTTAATTTTGTATCTATCATAATGCCAATTGCCAAGATATCTGCAGTGTTCAGACCAATCAATACTAAATCCGCCCATTTAAAGTTGAATATTATTTGGTAAGAAACACTCTTCGATTGACCATAAACATGCGCGTGAGATTGCAAAATGATCCATCAGCACAAATATTTTCCAAACAGTTACTAGATGTTGGGAACGGTGAAATAAAACTTCAACCAAATACTCAATGCATTAAACTGCCAGACAATTTCTGCACTGTTCTTCAGGAAAAAAATGAATTGATTCAGAGTATTTTTCCGGATATACAGAGTAATTACTTTAATCATAACTGGCTCAGTCACCGGGCTATTTTGGCAGCTAAAAATGTAGATATTGATGAAATTAACTTCCAGATACAACAGTTGTTACCAGGCGATCTGATGTATTTTAAATCAATGGATACTGTTGTTAATGAAAATGATAGTGTAAATTTTCCAATTAAATTTTTAAATTCACTAAATATACCCGGAATGCCACCACATAATCTTCGATTAAAGATGGGTTCAACTATTATTCTCCTGCGTAATTTAAATCCACCTCAATTATGCAACGGTACACATTTGGTCATTAAAAAGATAACCGGAAATATTCTGGAAGCAATCATTGTAACTGGAAAATTTAAAGGAAAATTGGTCATGTTGTCACGAATTCCAATGATACCATCAGATTCTACCATACCCTTCAGAAGGTTACAGTTTCCAATTCGTTTGGCTTTTGCCATGACTATAAATAAGTCTCAAGGCCAAACAATGTCCATTTGTGGATTAGATTTGGAAAATCCATATTTTTCTCATGGGCAGCTATATGTTGCATGTTCACGTGTAGGAACGCCGTCGAACATATTTGTCTTAGCAAAAGACAGGTTAACCAAAAATATTGTGCACCGATTAGTGCTAAATTAAATTGAAATTAAAAGTATTTCTAAAGAAGATTTTAAACTATCCAACTAACCAACCTCATTTATAATATTAATTATCACATGTTATTTATGTAATTCACTCATTTGTTACAAACAATTTTAAATTTTATTCTTTTGTTGTGATTATTGCTTTATATCAACTGTAAGAAAATTTTGATCAATTATGTTCAAAGTCCTTCCCCTTCAAATCCCAAACCAAAAAATTTTTATACCAGCTTTAACGTTTCCGTCTTCTTTCATAAATAATAATTTCATTTTAGTAAGAGGTAACGGTAGTAGAGAATTAGTAATGAAGGTCCCTATGATTTTTTTTACAAATAGCATCTATGTGAAAAAGCATAGTGGTACCCAGGTCTGATGTTCTCCTACCATTCCAATTAAATACTTAATAACAACATCATATGAAAAAAATGCTAGCTACAGCAACGCGTGGCCGGGTCAGCTAGTATAATATATATAATTATCTCATTTAAGGATCGACAACCATATGTTGTTGAGACTAAAGTATAATTTAAATTTATTTTAAAATAAACGAAATACAGTGAATTTTTTTTTTTTTTTTTTGGAGTAAGTATAGCCGGCTAAGTGTAGCTTGATTTAAGTATAAATCAAAAACAAATTAAATTCATATTATAGTGAACATAATCAGGCGAAATTACTCCTGCTTTTTGATAATTGGTGTTTCGTTATTCACGCCACGCGTTGCTGTGGCTAAGGTAAGATATATTATATACAGCTATTCAATGCTCTATAATAGCATGTTTTTCAGTTTATTTTGTAACGATAAAATTGTTATTTTCAGTTGAATGCCACCCAAAAAATCTAACCTCAACAACAAGAGGAGCAAAGAGACACGAAGCAAACGCGTTGAAAGAGCTCATCAGTCGGCAGAACAAATCACCACAAGAAATGGAGCTCAAAGAGTCAGGATAGCAGAGCTTCGTGCACAAAAGTGTTGAGAACAACGTTACGAACGTATGTGACAGAATAATGCAAGAATAAGAGTAGCACGAGAACGAAACATAGCTGCAACAGTACAAGAACAACAGAGGCAGCGGATCAGCTGCTCATTAACACGTACATCATTTATTCGCCTTGCTTTCGAATATGCACCAAATATTAACTACTCTGCGCATTCAAAAATTGCTATCGGTGCAATGGATAAAGTATGTCAATATTGTCAGGCAGAATTTCTATTTATAAGAGGATAAAAAATTCTTATATATTTGTTAATTTTATTGATAGTAGTCGATATTTGCTTCTGAAAACTTAATTTTGTATCTATCATAATGCCAATTGCCAAGATATCTGCAGTGTTCAGACCAATCAATACTAAATCCGCCCATTTAAAGTTGAATATTATTTGGTAAGAAACACTCTTCGATTGACCATAAACATGCGCGTGAGATTGCAAAATGATCCATCAGCACAAATATTTTCCAAACAGTTACTAGATGTTGGGAACGGTGAAATAAAACTTCAACCAAATACTCAATGCATTAAACTGCCAGACAATTTCTGCACTGTTCTTCAGGAAAAAAATGAATTGATTCAGAGTATTTTTCCGGATATACAGAGTAATTACTTGAATCATAACTGGCTCAGTCACCGGGCTATTTTGGCAGCTAAAAATGTAGATATTGATGAAATTAACTTCCAGATACAACAGTTGTTACCAGGCGATCTGATGTATTTTAAATCAATGGATACTGTTGTTAATGAAAATGATAGTGTAAATTTTCCAATTAAATTTTTAAATTCACTAAATATACCCGGAATGCCACCACATAATCTTCGATTAAAGATGGGTTCAACTATTATTCTCCTGCGTAATTTAAATCCACCTCAATTATGCAACGGTACACATTTGGTCATTAAAAAGATAACCGGAAATATTCTGGAAGCAATCATTGTAACTGGAAAATTTAAAGGAAAATTGGTCATGTTGTCACGAATTCCAATGATACCATCAGATTCTACCATACCCTTCAGAAGGTTACAGTTTCCAATTCGTTTGGCTTTTGCCATGACTATAAATAAGTCTCAAGGCCAAACAATGTCCATTTGTGGATTAGATTTGGAAAATCCATATTTTTCTCATGGGCAGCTATATGTTGCATGTTCACGTGTAGGAACGCCGTCGAACATATTTGTCTTAGCAAAAGACAGGTTAACCAAAAATATTGTGCACCGATTAGTGCTAAATTAAATTGAAATTAAAAGTATTTCTAAAGAAGATTTTAAACTATCCAACTAACCAACCTCATTTATAATATTAATTATCACATGTTATTTATGTAATTCACTCATTTGTTACAAACAATTTTAAATTTTATTCTTTTGTTGTGATTATTGCTTTATATCAACTGTAAGAAAATTTTGATCAATTATGTTCAAAGTCCTTCCCCTTCAAATCCCAAACCAAAAAATTTTTATACCAGCTTTAACGTTTCCGTCTTCTTTCATAAATAATAATTTCATTTTAGTAAGAGGTAACGGTAGTAGAGAATTAGTAATGAAGGTCCCTATGATTTTTTTACAAATAGCATCTATGTGAAAAAGCATAGTGGTACCCAGGTCTGATGTTCTCCTACCATTCCAATTAAATACTTAATAACAACATCATATGAAAAAAATGCTAGCTACAGCAACGCGTGGCCGGGTCAGCTAGTATAATATATATAATTACTAGCTGACCCGGCCACGCGTTGCTGTAGCTAGCATTTTTTTCATATGATGTTGTTATTAAGTATTTAATTGGAATGGTAGGAGAACATCAGACCTGGGTACCACTATGCTTTTTCACATAGATGCTATTTGTAAAAAAATCATAGGGACCTTCATTACTAATTCTCTACTACCGTTACCTCTTACTAAAATGAAATTATTATTTATGAAAGAAGACGGAAACGTTAAAGCTGGTATAAAAATTTTTTGGTTTGGGATTTGAAGGGGAAGGACTTTGAACATAATTGATCAAAATTTTCTTACAGTTGATATAAAGCAATAATCACAACAAAAGAATAAAATTTAAAATTGTTTGTAACAAATGAGTGAATTACATAAATAACATGTGATAATTAATATTATAAATGAGGTTGGTTAGTTGGATAGTTTAAAATCTTCTTTAGAAATACTTTTAATTTCAATTTAATTTAGCACTAATCGGTGCACAATATTTTTGGTTAACCTGTCTTTTGCTAAGACAAATATGTTCGACGGCGTTCCTACACGTGAACATGCAACATATAGCTGCCCATGAGAAAAATATGGATTTTCCAAATCTAATCCACAAATGGACATTGTTTGGCCTTGAGACTTATTTATAGTCATGGCAAAAGCCAAACGAATTGGAAACTGTAACCTTCTGAAGGGTATGGTAGAATCTGATGGTATCATTGGAATTCGTGACAACATGACCAATTTTCCTTTAAATTTTCCAGTTACAATGATTGCTTCCAGAATATTTCCGGTTATCTTTTTAATGACCAAATGTGTACCGTTGCATAATTGAGGTGGATTTAAATTACGCAGGAGAATAATAGTTGAACCCATCTTTAATCGAAGATTATGTGGTGGCATTCCGGGTATATTTAGTGAATTTAAAAATTTAATTGGAAAATTTACACTATCATTTTCATTAACAACAGTATCCATTGATTTAAAATACATCAGATCGCCTGGTAACAACTGTTGTATCTGGAAGTTAATTTCATCAATATCTACATTTTTAGCTGCCAAAATAGCCCGGTGACTGAGCCAGTTATGATTCAAGTAATTACTCTGTATATCCGGAAAAATACTCTGAATCAATTCATTTTTTTCCTGAAGAACAGTGCAGAAATTGTCTGGCAGTTTAATGCATTGAGTATTTGGTTGAAGTTTTATTTCACCGTTCCCAACATCTAGTAACTGTTTGGAAAATATTTGTGCTGATGGATCATTTTGCAATCTCACGCGCATGTTTATGGTCAATCGAAGAGTGTTTCTTACCAAATAATATTCAACTTTAAATGGGCGGATTTAGTATTGATTGGTCTGAACACTGCAGATATCTTGGCAATTGGCATTATGATAGATACAAAATTAAGTTTTCAGAAGCAAATATCGACTACTATCAATAAAATTAACAAATATATAAGAATTTTTTATCCTCTTATAAATAGAAATTCTGCCTGACAATATTGACATACTTTATCCATTGCACCGATAGCAATTTTTGAATGCGCAGAGTAGTTAATATTTGGTGCATATTCGAAAGCAAGGCGAATAAATGATGTACGTGTTAATGAGCAGCTGATCCGCTGCCTCTGTTGTTCTTGTACTGTTGCAGCTATGTTTCGTTCTCGTGCTACTCTTATTCTTGCATTATTCTGTCACATACGTTCGTAACGTTGTTCTCAACACTTTTGTGCACGAAGCTCTGCTATCCTGACTCTTTGAGCTCCATTTCTTGTGGTGATTTGTTCTGCCGACTGATGAGCTCTTTCAACGCGTTTGCTTCGTGTCTCTTTGCTCCTCTTGTTGTTGAGGTTAGATTTTTTGGGTGGCATTCAACTGAAAATAACAATTTTATCGTTACAAAATAAACTGAAAAACATGCTATTATAGAGCATTGAATAGCTGTATATAATATATCTTACCTTAGCCACAGCAACGCGTGGCGTGAATAACGAAACACCAATTATCAAAAAGCAGGAGTAATTTCGCCTGATTATGTTCCCTAAAATATGAATTTAATTTGTTTTTGATTTATACTTAAATCAAGCTACACTTAGCCGGCTATACTTACTCCAAAAAAAAAAAAAAAAATTCACTGTATTTCGTTTATTTTAAAATAAAT